>OZ012726.1:5000000-7500000 GCA_963942605.1 Poecilus cupreus | reverse complement strand
TTAAAATAACATGACTTATGTGGTTTCTCAAATAGGTGATTCAATTTTATTTTAAGATTATCTGAGCAACAATATATTTCATTAGCTATTGTCGTATTAACTTAATCTCATATATTATTAAATTTTATCTATAAACTTGAGATAAGTAATTACATTTGCATAAATCACTAAACTGAAACTTGCTGTTTCATCGTACTTAATAACTTTTTCCAAAGGGTATCGATTACGTATGAACACCCAACATTTTTTAAGAAAAGAAACTAATATTTATTGTATTAAAATATAAATCGATTACAATAATAAAGGCACAATGGTAACGTTCAATGATTAGGCATGTAATAATATAAAATAAAAATGATAAAATTAGAACAATCCTTCGATTTCTCCTGTCTCAGTGTTCAGATCAATGTCATAAATCGCAGGTCTAGTTGGAAGACCAGGCATTTTAGTGATCTGCAAACAAAATGAATCAGAAAAACATTCAACAATATCTATAGTTTTATCACAATATAAGAATTAATACAGTAACGACAATTCAAATATTTCATGATCCCATGATTCCCGCTAAGTGTCCGCTGATTGGCTGATATATTAGTAAAAAAATCTGATGTATTCAGCACATAACCTCCCGCCCAATACAACTAAACGGTACAAAATAGTATTTGATGATACAGAAACTTACCTTCTTATTTCTTTATTTTCTATTTATATCTCAGAAATATAATTTTCTTTCGTGTACTTATTTAATTTGTCAACATATATTTGACTCAGAAAACTGCTTTACAATCACAATGACATGTGTAACATTTCGTAAAAAATTGAAAGTTTTTAAGTGTTTCCATGGTGTACAAGGAATGCAAGATTTATGAAATTTAATTTCTTTATATTTTATTATCTCTATATCAAATGAAAATTAATAAAATTAGTGTAATCAAAACACATGTAAAATTAAATATTCTGCAATTTTCAAAGTAACATAAATTGTTGAAAATTTTAATTTAACCGTGTTTTTACACGGAACACTGTTAAGGGCTTCTAGTGAACTGCTACTTCCAGTTGACCAATTTTATCCAAAATCTAATTAGCTCTTCATATAAATATAAAAAGCAAACATACACAAAATTGTATTTTTTGTGCGTATGTGTGTGTGTAGTCTGTTGCGATTTTTTTCGTCTCGCATAACTCAAATACTATAAATCCAAAAAATATAATTATATATATTTTTACTTCTAGTATTTATCTGAAGAGCAGATTAGATTTTGAATAAAATTGGTCATCCGGAAGTAGCAGTTTATCAGAAGCCCTTAACAGTTTTCCTTAAAAAAACACGGTTAAATTTAATTTTTCAACAATTTTGTTATTTTGAAAATTGTAGATTATTTAATTTTACATCTGTTTTGATTACATTAATTTTATTAATTTTCATTAGTTTTGGAGATAATAAAATATAAAGAAATTAAATTTTATAAATCTTGCTTTCGATGTACACCATAGCAACACAAAAAATTAATTTTATATGAAATGTGACACATGTCATTGTGATTGTGAAGCTGTTTTCTTAGTGAAATTTGTCAAATATTAAATAAATATACGAAAGAAAATTTAAATTTCTCAAATATTAATAGAAAATAAAGAAATAAGAAGGTATTTTTCTGTATCATCAAATACTATTTTGTACAGTTTAAGAGTAGTATTGGTAGAGCTCTAGAAGAATATAGGTATTCTCATCCGCCATTTTGGGTCCAGATGTCATAAATAAAACAAGTTATTGGAATCCAGTTACTTAAAAAAACATTTAATATTTGTATCTGTCAAATTTGAAAACATATTTATTGAAATTCTGTAAAATCCTACTACACAAACCATACGGTAATATATTATTATAAAGTATTCTGTACACTTACCTGTTAGATATAAAATATAATAATTGAAGGAATGATATATCACAATTATTAATCAATTTCAACTTGAAATTTGACAGAAAAGAATTAAAGTAACTGGATTCCAATACTTTGTTTTATTTATGACACTTGGACCCAAAATGGCGGATGAGAATACTCATATATTCTAGTGCCTTAGTATTGGGCGGGAGGTTATGTGGTGTCACATCAGATTTTTTTCTTCGATTAAAAAATGAACTAAGCAACCTTGACATTTGACATACAGAATATCGTCACTGACAAACTATACTCTCTTTTCTATAGTTACTAAGATATCAGCCTATCAGCGGACACTGAGCGGGCATTTTCTCAGTAGTGCACTGAGACACGTCGACTGAAATATTGAGATCATGACATATTTGAAGTCTCGTTACTATATTAATTCTTATACTGTGACATTAATGTAAAGTATTAATTGTTATACTGTGGTTCTATTTACCTCTCCAACCATCGGAACCACAAACCCAGCCCCAGCTGAGAGGAACATATCGGAAATGGTTAAAGTGAAACCAGTTGGTGCGCCTTTAATGTTCGGATCGCCAGTCAAAGAGTTGGAAGTCTTTGCCATGCAAATAGGCAGTTTGTCGTAACCCTAAACATGGAGAGAAATATTAATTGGATCTTTTTGAAACCTTTGTAGCTTATTATGTCTCACCTGCTTCTTGTATTGCTGCATAATCTCTTGCACTTTCGGGGAATATTCAACTTTTCCCGCACCGTACATTTCCCTGGCGATTGTCATGATTTTGTCGTCCAAAGAAAGGTTTAAGTCATACAAAAATTCGAAGTTTGATGGTTTATCACAAGCTTTGACAACAGCATCTGCAAGGTCAAGGGCTCCTTTGCCGCCTTCTGCCCAATGAGAGCAGACGACTGCGTCGTCAGCTCCGGAAGATAAAGCTGCTTTCTTAATCAGCTCGATTTCTGCTGGGGTGTCAGTTCTAAATAAATAAATATAATTACAGTTTTTAATAGTTATTTACATAATAAGTACGGCAAGACAATCTTCATGCATGGGTGCTTATTTGGATTTGTAACAAACAAAATTATTTTTAACGAAATACAAACATAACTACAGCAGCGTTGTCTTTGACGTTTGCATTTGTCAACGCAAAGTTGATGTTTTCTGAGGAATTTTATTTTGTCGAACTCTATATATACCGGGAGTTTTTTTTATCAGTATACATAGGGATGCGTCATTACCATAGTTACAATTAAAATGATTGACAGCAATGTATTAAAGCGTTTTTTTTTTAATATGAGTGCACATAGGGATAACTTACAGTTATTAAAAATAATAATTCCTATCAATTCAATGTAATTTATTAAGTACTAAAGCAATTAAAACAAATTTCTTATTTGTTTAAACTTGCATTGTTTGTTTCAATATGTTTAACTATTATTAATATTCAATGTAAATTATCCCTATGTTCACTCTTAAAAAAAACGCGGTGATACATTGCTGTCAATCACTTTAACTCTATGTTAATGATACATCCCTATGTATACTGATAAAAAAATCATCAATCTATGACAGGATGACAGGAATGCCATATATGCGTTTATTTTAATGAAATTAGATCAATATTTTTCTTTTTATAATCAGTCGTCGGAAAAATATTGTGATACACTGGCGTGCAAAAAATCGGAACACTACTATTTTATTTGAAATTTCTGTTAATAACTTTTGTTATTATTAATAATTTTTGTGGTACTTTCAATAAAACTTCTGGAGTTTCACGATTCAATTGACTATTTCAGTTTAATGAATAATGATAATAAGAAATTAAATTTAAAGATTTGAAGTAGTTAGAGCTAGGGGAGGCAACACGAAGTATTGAAACTTATTCAAGGCTACTGTAGTTCTTTTTAATTTTGGTTAAGTTTATTTGGGAAGAATTTATATTTTTTTCTAGAAATTTCCGATAATAAATTTATAGACGTTACTTTCGCAGAGTCTAAAATATCTGGGGGTGTTATATTAAGAATGTCTTCGATTTCACTTTCCATTTTTATCTTATAAAATGAATGCAACCTTATATTTTTTAATGGAACATCCTAAAAATATTTACTGATTTTGATAGTAAATTAAATTCTCTTTAAAAAAGTATAATGTGATAAACTGTCAAACATAATAAATTAACAAATTATTCAAGTTTATAAAAAATAATAGTTTATAGTAAAAAAAATTACAATTTAAACCAGAAATTAAATAGTATTGCGCTTAAATGGAGCAACCTGCATACCAATTATGTGTGGTAAGTAGGTAGACAATGATATATCAAATAGATTTTATTTCAAGACTAAAATAAAAGAGTTAAAAAAGACAGACCGATAAATCACCCTGTGTTATTATTTTTCTTTAAATTAGGTATTGTAATTTAAGTTACATTCCAAGGCCTAAATTTTGTTATTTTTAAATGGATTTTGTTGTAGAATGCTTGGGAAAAGCCCGTGTTTTTTGTATATTTTA
The DNA here is from genome assembly GCA_963942605.1 of Poecilus cupreus. Lineage (NCBI taxonomy): Eukaryota > Metazoa > Arthropoda > Insecta > Coleoptera > Carabidae > Poecilus > Poecilus cupreus. The sequence continues at coordinate 7,495,587 of OZ012726.1, read as the reverse complement.
CAGCACGCGTGCGCAAATTGAAAGTTTCTGGTTGTCAGTAGCATACGCCAATGTTGTTTCAAATGTTGTGAGTATAAAAAAAATATTTTACTTACACGAAAGTATTGATGGCAACAACGACAGGCACCTGATACTTCTTTCCATTGTTGATGTGTCTCACCAAATTTCCCAAGCCCTTTTCCAAAAGTTCCAAGTTCTCCTGTACGTACTCCGGTTTCAAAGGAGCTCCAGGAGTTACCGCTGGACCACCTCCATGCATCTTCAACGCTCTGACAGTCGTCACCAAGACAACAGCGTTGGGAATATCTCCAGAAGCTCTGCACTTGATGTTGAAGAACTTTTCCATGCCTGAAACACAAAACATTTATTAAAAAAAACTTAGAGATTTTGTTGAAAATAAATACCAATGTCAGAACCGAATCCAGCTTCGGTTATAACGAAACCATCTGGACCGACGAGTTTTAAAGCTACTTTATCGGCGATGATAGAAGAACAACCGTGAGCGATGTTAGCGAAAGGACCAGCGTGGACCAATACTGGAGATCCTTCTAAAGTTTGCATTAAAGTTGGTTCCACTGCATCACGTAAGAGGACCATTAATGCGCCGGTAATGCCCTAAATAAATAAAAAAAACTTGTATAATAAGAATATAAATAAAAGAGTTGAAAAAACTTTCAGAACTCATAGTAAATATATAAAAGACTTTTGGATTATGCTCTGTAATAATTTTATTTAAACACAACGTTTCGAATTACTGCAGATAATTCTTCAACAGGAAAACAAATGAATAACACAAACAAGTAAATATAAACAGTAACTATGTAAACAACAAATTATATTTATAAAACAGAGGAAACCATGTCTTGTTCAACTCGTAGCCTTCATTTCGATTCTCTGATAGATTTCTATAGCTTCTCTTATGAGTCTGCCATTGGCACATTTCGATCTTGCTATATTTTTGTTTCTTTGAAATTTGTTAAGTGATATATCTAGGCCAATCAGATTTCAAATATCTATAATGGGGTAAATAGCTCCGTGGTAACGAGTCGGACTGTGGATCGTGAGATCCTCAGTTCGAATCCCACTGCCGACAGTTACAAATTTAAATTTACCCCTGTGGTTCCCCCTCCACTAACATCTTTGGGGGCTATGAGTTGACGGCTGGTGACCGCACTTCATACGACAAAATATATCACACCCGTAATGGGTAAAAGGCGTGATGATATATTTATTTTTTATTTATTTATAAGCCTTTCATTTTCTTCTTCAAGACTTGTAGATATGTATAAAATAAATGGATATGAATAAAAGGTTTTGAAAGCTTTTCGTTCAAAAAAAAAAAAAAGAACAACCTTGAGTTGTAAGATAATAATAAACGTCTGTTTGTTGGAACGCAATTCTTCATCAGAAAAACAAATGAATAACATAATAGCTATTTGTATATTTAGAGAGCAAAGTAATGTTTTATCGCTTGAACACGAATATTGAAACATGATCCGCGAGCGAGCGTTTCAATCGTGTTAGAGCGAAATAAATACTTTGCGCTCGAATTATACACAATATTTTTCCGACAAATGATTATAAAAATAATCTGGTGTGTCATCCACACTACTTTCTTATACATATAAAACCAACTGTACACTTATGACTTGTTCCTTTTCTAGTTTTTTCACAAACTTATAAATTTCAAGTTTCGTTAACACATCTTATCTCATTCATAAGATATTGCGCGGACACACATCCATCCATCCATCCATCCATCAATCCTCACACACAGACATCATTGAGAAAATAGTCAAAACAGATTCAGTAGACCTCAAAACATGTATTTCCGTAAAAATCTCGTCAGCGATTTTTTTCATGATTCCAATACTTTCTTATACTTTGTATAAGAAAGTAAAAAAACGCATGTATTACATTCCTGATTGTTGTAGCTGTTTTACTACTTTTAAAATTTTACCACTTGTTGCTACTGGAGACAAAGTAAAATTCCACAGATTATTTTTTGACGTTTCTTTAAATCAATGAAATGCTTTATTGTATGTCACGTGTGTGCGTTTTAACCAATCCTGTTATTATTATACTGAGAATAATGCTCTTGTGATTATTTCCGGCAATATTCTCTGTAGCTTTTTTGTTTTTGTTGACAGATGTCAGATAGTTATCATCAACACAAGTAAAAATGAGCAAAAAAGATAGATTTAGTGACGTGCCTGATGATGAAATCAAAAAATAATCTAATTAAATATAACTCGAGAGTTCGATAAATTAGAAAATAATTCTCTAGTATCTTTCTCAAACTTGTCGCCATTTGGAAATAACCACTCAAGCCCTGCGGCTGACAAATGCAAGCGCAAAAGTAAATTTTCTATAGCAGAACTTAATCCAAAAGTCTTTTATATGTTAAAATAAAAGAGGTTACTCACGAGATCATCAGCTGTTACAGGTCCTCCATTTTTGTCAAAAGCGACCACCATATTGGCCAAACGTTCTTTAAGGTCTCCCAAATCAGTAGCTAAAGCTAAAATTGCCATAATTTCACTAGCAACAGAAATGGCAAAGCTGGTTTCACGAGTCAAATTCTTTTCGGTAGGTGACTGACCAATTGTTATCTTCCTTAAATATCTGTCATTTAAGTCCATCACTAGAAATATTACAAGATATTATTTAATAATTTAAGCAGTTTTATTAAATATCTACCTCTGGTCCAAACGATATTATTAACGTCAATGTTAAGTCTTGCAAACTTAACTTTCTCCTCAGCTGTCAAACTAGCTGGCTCGGTTTTGTTGATTCCTAATCTTTGCAATCTTTTCAGTTGAATCTTCGAGAACTTTCTCACGCCTTTAACGGTAGGTGTGAGCCTATCATACAATGCAGTATCGCCTTGAGTCGATTCATGGAAGATTCTTGCATCCATTTGAGCAGCAAGTAAATTGTTACCTGCTGTAACTGCATGGATATCTCCTGTCAAATGGAGGTTGAAGTCTTCCATAGGGATGACTTGGGAGTAGCCACCACCAGCGGCTCCGCCTTTAATACCGAAAGTTGGCCCTTGGGAAGGTTGGCGAAGACACGCGAAAGCGTTTTTGTCTCTGTGGGCTGTGAGAGCTTGAACTAGGCCGATTGAGGTGGTGCTTTTACCTTCTCCCAGTGGGGTTGGTGTAACTCTAAATAATAGGTAGTTTTAAATCTGTTATTTAGGCCTATTTTCTAACAGGCAGATTCACAAAAAGAATTAATGCTAACCCCATTTCTTTCATAATCTGTAACTTCGTTTCTAAATTTATTAAATTAAGAAAAATGTGTCAAATTTTATGCTAACTAATTTTGACTACAACCAATATGTTCTGAGAATGAAAAATGAAGTTAGGAGTAATAATAAAAATGGAGTTAGCGCTAATCCTTTTTGTGCATCTACTTGTAAGAAGTTGCTACCGTAATAACTTGTAAATTGTAACAAAAATGAATCGTTTTTTGACAACTAATAAAATATTACCCAATTAACATAAAGTTGCAATTTTGTCACCATTATCAAGTTGATATGTAACAACTTCGTCAAAAAATTTAATGTTGATAAATGTATAATGTTTATGTTTCTTTAATAATTTGATTGGAGGTTTTCTATGGTTCTTAAACTCTTTTAGGAAAATGTGTAAAACAGAAGTTGGAAGGCATTGAATGGAACGGATGGTGTACATAGGTATTGATAGACGTTTAGTGCCTGCGTTAGCTTATGCAGATGATGTTATGTTGGGTGAAACAGAGGAGCAATTGAAAAGAATAATTGTGAACACAAAAAATAATGTAGGGAAAAGTTTGAATCTGTTATTGAATGTCGATAAATGTAAAGTGTTGGTGTTTGAGTAGAATGATTTGGTCACTGATTGTCATATGAGATTGGGACAAATGAATGTATTTGTCTATATGGGTAGTATGTTTTTGAGGGATGGACGTATTGACTGGGAGATTGAAAGGTGGGTGTCTGCAGGGTGCAAGGTAATGGGTGCTCTGGGTACATTTGCTCGAAATGTGAATGTACTTAGAGATGCTCGATTGAGTGTTAATAATAGTGTGTTACTGCATTCATGGATGAAGAAGCATGAACGACGTATAACTGCTGTAGAAATGAGGTATTTGATAGGAGAGTGATCGTGTTCGGAATACGTTGGTGTACGGTGAGTGTGAGATTGAGAAGAATGCTGTCAAAAAAGTGGAAGTGAGTCAGATATCTTGAACTAATACATGTGGGCGAGATTGAAGGTGTCGATTGCGTGGGCGTCCGAAGAATAAGTGATTAGGTATGAATGATGATTTGTTGCATGAACAAATGATGAATGTGGACGAGGCGAAAGTGGTGAAATTTTTATAGGAGAATGTTAGTTGCTGGGTTCGTGCTACTCCACTGAATGGGATAAAGCGTGACGATATGTATGTATGTATATTTAATAATTGTTTTAAGGATAGTGCATGTTTATTTACCCGACAACAACAACGTATTTGCCCCGTTTTTGGTTTCTGAGGCGGTCCAAAACTGATAAAGAAATCTTTGCCTTCTTGCTGCCATATTGAGAAATTTCCCCTGGAAATAGACCTATTTCTTCGGATAATTGAACAATATCTTTGGGCTCCTGAGATCTGGCTATGGCGATGTCACTAAAAGACAATATTTAAATATTTAAAATCAAGATGACACGATAGATTTATGTAGGAGAACCAGGATCTTAAGTATTGTGGTGATATGCATTACGCACAGTAAATTAATTTTGTTTACTGATATACATGTAGAATTTTAAGCTTTACAACATTTAATTGAAGCATTTTGTCCAAAATAATTTCGGAAGCAATGCACAAGAAAAAACTATTTTCCCATATTAAACACCTATGACCCGCATTTTGTGTTACGCCCTGTATAATTGTTTAATAATTACACTTAACAAAATGTTCCAATTATTTGTTTGTTCTCATAGATTCTATTTTATTGAACATTTAATTTAGTTTTTCTCAAAATTTCAAAAGATATTTCTAAATTGTCTGCTTTCTACCTGGGGACGGGGCTCTGCAGTCTAAGAGGAAGAGGCCGAAGATTCCAAGCAGAAGTCATAAGTCTGTTAGCTGCTCTTTGGGCACTAAGAACAGTGTTGCGCATTAACATAGCTACTGTCATAGGTCCAACTCCACCAGGTACTGGAGTTATGTACGAAGCGACTTGGGCAGCTTCTGCAAAGGCCACGTCTCCTACAAGACGTTGGCCGGACTTCTTTGTTGCGTCTAAGAAATTATTTGCAATTAAATATTATGAGTCATCTTCTGGCTAATATTATCTCGTAGAATAAAAATGTGTGTGATGTAGTTGAAATGTGGAAGGGATTTCAATGCTATTGTTGTAAATTTTTACCTATTCACTTTACAGCAAAGGTGTAAATACAAAAGTTATTCAAAATTTAAAACTGCATACAATAAGGCCCATTTAGTTATCGAATATTTACGAATAGTTTTAATTTACAGAACTTTCTCATAAAACGTGACTGACATGTCAATTCCTTCGTAACAAACTTTTAGTTGATTGATCTGAGACCGTCAATCAATTTTCACTTATTTCAATTCAGAAATGTCTGTTGAACGCCACTCAACTGATAAATTCAAATGACTCAAATATTCAGTAAATAAACCTGAGGTTTTCAGTTAGTGATACAAGATATACTGGATGTAGAATTGAAATATGGAATATAGAGATTTCAATGATACTTTTTTTTTGATATTGCTGTAAATTTTTTCTATTCACTCTACAGCAAATGTGTAAATACAAAAGTTGTTTAAAATTTAAAAATGCATACAATAAGGCCCATTTGGTTACCTAAATGTAAGTATTTCACAATATATCAATTCAATTAAAATTAATATTTACTAAAAAAAATTGTAATACGACCATGGAAAATTAAACAAAAAAAATATTTGACATTTCAGAGAACAGGTTTAGATTTTTTTTACAATGAATTATTTTCTGTTGAAATTTCGTAAAAGATTATATTGATATAATGGAGAATTTGAGAGTTATTTCTTTCCGTTTCTTTCTATTAAATAAACAATTAATCCTGAAACTGTTTTATAAAATGTCAAACATATTTCATTATTCCAGGGCCGTGTTATAATTTTCTTTGTAGATATTGATTCTAATTTGATAGTTATATCGTGAAATTCTACTATTTAGAAAACCAATGGGCCTTATTGCATGCATCTTTAAATTTTGAACAACTTTTTTATTTACACTTTTGCTGTAAAGTGAATAGGTAAAAATTTATAGCAATATCAAAAAATAGCATTGAAATTCTACACCAGATATGTGTTTAAAACTAAAGAAAAATAAAAAACATAACTTCCTTATACATATAAATTTAATAATAATAGAGAAGATGTTTCACATCATTGATTAAGGTCTTATTTTTCATTCCAACCACCCACACAAAAAACATTTAGAAAATAATCAAAACGAAATAAAAAATTTTTATAGTACGTAAAAGTGATATTTATAATTATCTTGTAATTTATTTTTAGTAATAGTTGAAAAACGGGTAAGCGACGAAGGCCAAAGAATTTTTTTGATACGTTGTTATTTATTTCTTGTTCTTATCTTCTTATTTTATTTATTATTTACTATATTTCATGCGTCGATATAAAATGCAATAAGAAATTTTGCAATAAATGTTTATCATTATCACATTTTACGTCAGTAATTTGGTAAAAAATAAATGATTAAATAGTTTATGCTGATGTAACGACGTAAGACAGTTTCAAGAAATTAATTATTTTTAACACTGGAGGAGTGTCTTTGATAAGAGTTGATAACTGCTAAATCAGTGATATAAATGTATTAGTTAAGTGAAATAAATATTGAAAAACTTACCAGGAATTGCGTTAATCCCACAGTCAATCACAACAGCACCTGGTTTGATCCAAGAACCTTTAACTAACTCAGGTTGTCCGATTCCGACTACCAGAATATCAGCTTTCCTGCACTGGAATTAAAATCAAACATTTGACACCGGATACATTAAACTTTGAAACAAAACATTATTAGTAATAGTCACAAGCAAATTATTCGAATTACAATATTATAATAATTGCCTGTTTGTTGTAACCATAACAAAAGAACTATAAACAATATTTATGATTAATAAATTAATCATAGAGTAATTATTTTTCCATGAAATGTTTTTTCTGTTTTCTAAATTATAGGTTTGCTAAAATAAAAAAACAGTTTTGAATATTTTAATACAATCAAAATTTGTAATTATAATAAAAAATTATTAGTAACAGGTCTACAAAATATTTCATTAATATTTTGAAGGATAATATTTCATCTTGAATTCTTGTAGAAAAATATGTAAAACATAAGTTGGAAGGCATTGAATGGAACGGATAGCGTAAGTATTGGTGGACGTATAATGTCTGTGTTATCTTATGCAGATGTTGTTGTGTTGGGTGAAACTGAAGAGCAATTAGAACAATGATTGTGAGCATAAATAAAGTAGGGAAATGTTTAAATCTGTTATTGAATGTCGATAAATGTAAAGTGTTGGTGTTTGATAGGAATGATTTGGTGACTGATTGAAATATTTCAATGAATAGTGTGAGATTAGAACAAAAGAATGAATTTGTATATTTGGGTAGTATGTTTTGGAGGAATGAATATATTGACCGAGAGATTGAAAGACGGGTGTCTGTAGGGTGCAAGGTATTTGATGCTCTGGATACATTTGCTCGAAATGTGAATGTATCTAGAGATATTCGATTGAGTGTTTAAAATGGTGTGGATGAAGAAGCATGAACGACGTATAACTGCTGTGGAAATGAGGTATTTGAGATAAGACTGATCGTATCCGGAATACGTTGGAGACGGTGAGTGTGAGATTGAGAAGAATATTGTTACAAAATGAAAGTGTCAGTTGAAATGGTTTGCCCATCTCGAAAAGTTGATGAAACTAATATATGCGGGTGAGATAAATGTTTAAATTTGTTTGATGGTTTGTTGTATGAACCTATGAACGAATGATTCCTAGTGTGAAGAATAGGCAAGCAAGTATGAATGAATTCGGATGAGGCGAAAGTGGTGTGCCAGGATTACTGAAATATAATAATACTGGAGCACTAACTGACGTTGAAAATGCGAGCCGAGAGAGACAGTTACTTTTACGGCTACTTTTCTTTTTTATACAATGTTTTTACATAGTAACCGCTCGACAACAACAAAGAAGGGTGACCTTACATCTATCTGTGTCAAGTTCGTTTTTCGCTTTCATAAAAGCCTACAAGTTACGTTCCAGTATTACTATATTTCAGTGGGGTAAATGAACCAATAATATAAATTCCACTTTTGAAAAGCTTCAATTTCAAGTAGAAAGTATTATAATTACTATTACAAAAACAATTGACGATCGCTTAAAAGTCATTTTGATATTTTAATTTAACTCTTTTCTGTTGAGACCTTTAATTGATACCAAATTCGGTATGATTCAATTACATTAACATTACATTTTTACCCATTATGGGTGTGGCACTTCACTTACGCAGATCTCGGTAAGACATACATATATTTTTGCATATAAAGTGCGGTTACCAGTCGTCAAGTCATATCCCCCAAATATGTTAGTGGACGAGGAACCACAGGGTTAAATTAAAAATGGGAACTGTCGGCTGTGGGATTCGAACTGAAGATCTTGCGATCCACAGTCCGATACGTTACCACGGAGCTATTAACTTTTATAAAAAACAAATGACGATCGTCGCATTGAGTGAGATATGGCGTGACGTTATATTTTTAGAAGTTATAGTAAGTTAAAATAAAATAATTATATATATTTGTGATTTCTAATCAAAACTTACTTGCTGGTCCAAATTTTTGGTCCTAGAATGGCAAACAGTAACTGTAGCATTATTCCATTTCAGTAATTCGGCTGCAGGGGTCCCCACGATTTTACTTCTGCCTAAGACAACCGCCTCTGCACCAGACATTGGCACTCCGGATCTTTTAATCAGTTCAATGCACCCGTTAGGGGTACAGGGTAAGAATCCCGATTGGTCGCCGATTGCTACGCGACCCTCGTTGATAGTATTTAATCTGAAACATTAATAAAATTGTTTTTATTCGTTCAACCTTTTGGACACTACATCTCTAACAATTAAATAAATTATGATGTGGCAGCACATAACCTCTTGCTTAATTACAAAGTGTATTGATTACAACAATGTACTGATAAAATAAAAAAATAAATAAATATATCATCATGCCTTTTACCCATTAAGGGTGTGGCACTCTGCTTACGCAGATCTCGATAAGTGATATTTTTTTGCGTATGAAATGCGGTTACCAGCCCTCAAGTCATAGCTCCCAAAGTTGTTAGTGGAGGGGGAACCACAGGGGTAAATTAAAATTTTATGAAAGTTTTAAATTGCGAAATTTGAACGTAATCATTCCAAAAAAACAAAAAAAAATTTTTAAAATTTTCAACTTTTCATATTTTTTCTGAAATATCAAATATTTCATTTTGTTTAATTTTCCATGGCCTCATAATTTTTTCTATTAAATATTTATTTTAATTTGATATATCGTGTAACACTAACATTAAGTAATGAAATGGTTTTTATTGCATGAATTTTTAAATTCTGAACAACTTTTATATTTACACTTTTGTTGTAAAGTGAGTAAATTTACAGCAACATCAAAAAAATTGCTTTGAAATCCTTACATTCCACATTTCAATTCTATACCCGGTATATGTATGTACGGAAAAATTTATAATATTTAACGGTTGATTAATAAAATAAATGTTACCCATCAACGTCTTTCTCGGCAGAAACAGTGTCTGTTATTAAATGTGAATCGATTTTGTTTTCGGAATCCAGTGGCATCTGAACGATAATTCCATGAACATTGGGATCTGAATTCAGCTTGTTTAACTTCATCAGCAACTCTGCTTCGGTGGTAGATCTTGGCATTTTAACATGTTCAGCTTGAATTCCAATCTCTTCTGCGGCTTTCATTTTCATTCTAATGTAAACATTTGAGTCTTCTCGCCCTCCAACTTGTACGATAGCTAGTCCAGGTTTGAATCCCGGAAGTTTCTCAGTTATTTCAGTCACTTCATTCCTCAGCTGCTCTCGCATTTCCCTAAATTTCACAGAAAATACATAAAAATACTTCATTAAATATGTTTTACAATCTTACTTAGCAACTGCAGTTCCTGACAAAAGTTTTGCCTTGATTTCTTCGGAAGCCATGATGGGTATAGATTCAAGATATTCTGGAAAAATTAAAGATGTTTAAGTTCAGATGCCACTGAGAAGACTAAAGTATGTGAATAATAACTCTAAAGATAAATGCAAGTCTGTAAAAGGTCATAAAAGGGTATTCAGATTACAAGCATATGATTTAAATTAAGGTCAATTAGTTCAAAATTGATTTGTTCTTTTAGTTTAGTTGTTTTATTCTGATTAATAAATAATAATTAATAATTGAAATAATTAAAATATAAATTACCATATGCAAGAGACGACTTATTTCTAATAAGTCGTTTATTAGCTACAAATATAATTCGAAAATTACACAAACGTGAGCTTAACATTTAAAATTTGTACGCACTTAAATCGAACTAAAAATAATCTAGTACTACATTCCTAAAATCCTTTTTATATATCATAGAAAAATGGTGCAATATTTGAAAAATATGTTCATTAAAAGTTTTTGTGAAAACTATTGGGTCAAAGTTTATCACACACAAGATATTTGTGTAGTTTTTGACGATTTGTTTAGAATTTTAAAGAAAAATATGTTTTATAAAAATATATTCATTCAAGTTGCTACAAAATAATATTGATAAATATCTGAAAAATAAATAAAATAATCCCAAATGCGTAAGTTGGCTATTGATAAAATTTTATTCCAATTTATAAAATTTTAAATTGTACCGCGGAAAATTTCGGTGGCGAAACGAGGAATTAAAAAGTGGCAGATCGAAAATCTTTCAAGAAGAATCAGTCAGTGAATTTCTTCTACTGTCTGGAGGTGTATAAATTGTATTTTGAGGTAAAACTGCAGTATTTTTCAATTATTTATATTAATATTACACATTATTTCATATTAACATCATATATTATTAAAATTCCCAGATTTCCTTACGTAATAATGTGATTACATGTCATTTCGCTATTCTAACCTAAATGATTACATAAACCTTCAATTCTATTTTGTACAATACTTAATTAACTATGTAATTTATATTAATTGTAACATATATAGGACTTTCTGGTTCAGCTAAATTATGTAACATTGCAACTAACACCCTTTTTATTTTATCCAGCGTATTTATTTCCTACAAAATGGGGAAAGATGATGACTCTAAACCAAAACGAAATAAATTACCAAAAAAAGAACCAGGTACTAAATCAAGCCCTGACAACCTCAAACATGACTCGTGCAAATCTAAATCATACGACCCATGCGAAAAGCAAAAATCAAACATTCCAGTTGATCCGTGCGCAAAACCAAAACCATGCGAAGAAGTAAAATTCGAGTGTACTTCAACCGAAAAAACCAGCGACTCAATGAAAAAGACAATCCAAACAGCCCAACAAAAAGCTACTGTTTGCCCAAAACCTGCGCCTTCATCTTCGACCTCGTCATTTAAGCAGCTTGGCAAAAAACCTTTAGATGAGATTCAAAAGAAAATTAATGAACTTCGTAAAAAATTTGCACTTCCTAAATTTACTCCTCCAAAATTTACGCTTCCAAAAGCGAGCGATCTAGTTAAATATTTACCACAAATGCCAAAAATGCCAGAATTAAATAAAGAGAATTTGATATGCGCCGTTAAGTGTTCTAAAGATTGGATTATTGCAAATTGGTATTGAGAATCGTTTGAGATACTCTATTAATTTACAAAATATTTATTGGTTATTTAACGATTGTTATTTGTTTAGCAACCCTAAAAAGATGGCCGACAAAGCAGCAGCAGGTCCCTCCAGACCCATGAAGTTCCCTTACACCTTCAGCGCAAAGTTCGCCCAGTTTCCCATAAAACACTACTTCAACAATCAGTGGATTTGGAAGTACTACTTTGTGTCTGTCGCTGCCTGCATCCCAATCTTCTACTCCATTAACAAATTAGGTACGTGGTAGCATTTGTTTTGTAAAACAGTTGAATTGTAACGCGTTTGTTTCTTCACAGCCAACTCACCTGGAAACGTCGCGAAATGGGCTGAAATCAGACGCAAGGAAGCTGCTGAACATCATTAAACATTTACAATTTCGATCTAGTTCTGGGTACACCGTGTAAAAATGTTATCAGTTAAATAAACGTATACACAAATATTTGTAGTTGTCTTTATTAATTATTAAGTGTTATTTGTAAATGTTTTGTTAGCTAAATTTTCCGTACTTCTGGGAAACTTCTTAAAATAAATTTAATTTACTTTTAATCGATTCATTCAAATTTTATTTTATCCTGAACTATTTTTGCTGTGGTTTTTTATGTACTACAATTTAGTAATAGTTATTTGCATACCAATTGCGGAAAGACATTCTTTCAGTATGAACGTTTATTTGAAGTATCATTTGCGTGAAAAAGGGTTATTTTTAACGGAATTAAAATTTAATCAGATACTCTGCCCAATTTTCTAACGAATCATGGTGTCAAAATCGCATCAAAACGTCATAAAATAAGGAAACTTTGTACTGGGTTATCCAATTTCGATGATTCTTTTTTTCCACCCTTAAGGGTAGAAAAATTCGTAGCCACAAAAATGATAAAAAAATCATACTTTTTAACAAACAATCCACGAAAGCAGACTCAAAATTAGTTATATTAATTTAGGAGTTTATTAAGACTGAAAAGGTTTATTTTATTTTTCGCTGTTCGGTTTCTTTTATTGTTATTAGAAAATGGTGACGAATAAACCGAGACCCAAAAATTTATCGGTAAAATTTTGAATAATAGCGTAGCTAACCGAGGGTCAAAAATAACATAATTAGAACCTAGTAGTTTAGCTAAAGTGTCATTTTTGACGTTTCTATTTTCATGCAGGTATTATGATGTACTTTACCAAATAAATTCATGGCTCAATATATATTCGGTTGATTATTTCCTGAATGTAAATAAAGGAACTTATATTTTAAAATTTCATTACTCTAAATTCATCCTCTTGGTTCAAATGAAGCATTGTGATTATTAGCTTATAATGTAATGAAGAAAATAATCAAAATACTTGTAAATTTACAAATTCACAGCAGCAAAGTCATATCAACAGGTTGTTAGCAATTTGATGATATGACAGTCGAAAAAATCTGTTGTGGGCACCACAATACCTCCCGTCATAAATTTCACATCAAACAATCCAAGAACACGGACCACCACTATCAAGAAACGCTCATCCCTTCAAAAAAATTACTCTTCAATTATGACACATGTCAAAAAATGACATTCCCAACCGTTGTTTTGTTTTTTTCAAACAGCACGATTTGAACGAAAATGTGAAAATATAATTTTTCTTTAACGTGTTTTAATTCGTAAATGGAGACAGTAAGAGAAAAATGTTTCAAACAATAATTGTAGATAATAATATTTGAAATGTTATTCTAATAACAAAAATTCTCATTTAACTATAATTTACTGAGATATTTCAAAATAACTTGATAGGGCTTCAAGTAAACTACCACTTCCGGTTATTGAATTATCACCAAACTGTAAACAGCTGTTCCCAAGGGGATACAGTTGATATATACAAAATATCAAAATTTTCAGTTTAGTAGTTTTTGAGAAACCGTAACTCCAGACATCCACACAGACTGACTGACAGACAAACACTTAGACATCATCGCGAAACTATTAAAATCGTATTCTAGGGACTCTAAAACGCGCTCATCCACTGAAAACTCACTGCGGAATTTTTAGTATGATTCCTATACCTCCCTTACATGATTTGGCGGGAGGTAAAAGAATTTGTACACATATTTTTCTTTAAATTATTGGCGGTTATCGATAATTTTTGCGTTTTAAATAACATATTTATAAACTAAATTTTATTATTTCGAATATGATTTTGTTGTAGAATGTCCGGAAAAAGCCCAGTGTTCTTTTGTAAATTTTACCGCACGAGTTGCGAATTGAAAGTTCCTGGTAGTCAATAACGTGCATCAAATATTGTTTCCGAGGTTGTGAGCACTGAGTACAAAAACTTCATAATTAACCCTTCTTACCTATTGGTAGAAGGTGCCAGAAGCATTGAGCCTCAATGTGGTACATTTTCTGAGATCCTTACTTACAACTTCATTGAAACATGTTTGACTTCGTCAATCACAAACGTTATAAACAAAACTAAGAGTTATTTTGTAACTGGGCGAAATGAATGGTTACTGTCAAGATAAATATGTGAAATTGGCGGGAAAGTGTACAAGGAAATTCTTTATAGACTTCTTTTGAAGTTGTGAGTCACATTTTGCTAATCACATATTTATTACATAAACATATTCTGGGAACGGAACAAATTTTGTTACCAGCATTTCTTTTACGTTTGGCACGTTGCACAACTGAAATAAATAGATAAGTTTGAGTTTATATTGCTTATAAAATTTTTGGGATACAATATAGTATATTATACATATGACAAGGGAAAAATACACTTCTCTCCTCTGGTGTATATACTATTTCTCACGACCCAAATATCTATTATGGTTTTTATTCAAATTAAGAACTGGTTAGATTTTGATGATTGACCATCAACCGGAAGTGGAAGTTTACTTGAAGACACATAAGGTATTTTGAGTATATCTCAGTAAAAAATTGAGTTAGAATACATTTTGTTATTATAAAAAAGATATTAAATAATATTAGATACAATTTTTATTTGGAACTTTTTTCTATTGTGCACTGTTTAAAAATTGTTTAAGCGGAAGGTTATGTGCTGGCCACATCAGATTTTTTAGGTAAACATTTAAATAGAAATATCAATTTTAGTAATGGTAAAATCAATTGCACAATTAGAAGTATTATTTTGATGCTATTTCAATAATTTCTTCTATAATAACAAGTCAGAATGATTGAGATATAATATAATAGCTTGTACATTTATTTTAGCAAATAATAAATAATAAACAATGTGATAACCAAACAATAGAAACGAAATCACATTTCGAAACTATCAAATTTTTTCATGCCAATGTTTTGTGTCAAATATAAATATTGTTCTAAACATGTTCATGTTGATATATATGTTTTATTTAAAAATACCCAAAATTAATTGTACTGTTACAGTATAAACTATAAAATAATTTATCTAAGGCCGTTATTAAAAGTGGTCCATTTAACAGTTGCTTAGCAATTTAAAAGTGCCACTTTCTGAGACTAGTGCTAAAGTAACATAGCAACGTGTTAAAAGTGATTTTATTTTTACTTTTAACACGTTGCTAACGATTTGTAGCAATAAAATTTGAAGTCCCAAACGAACTACCGTTAATTTTTGTTATTTTAACATGTATCAAATTTTTTAGCCAGTAACAAATTATTTTTGTGTATTTCGTAACTGAATATATTTTTATGAATATAGTAATTATTAACATTTATTTTTATGTGCTTTTGACTAAATATTTAAGAAATTATATTGAAGCAGAACAATAAGTAATAGTTTTTGTAACAAATTACACGTTAAAGAAAAATTATATTTTGATATTTTCGATTAAATCTGCTAACCAGTGTTTTTTGTAAAAAAAAAAAAACAATACAACGGTTGAAAATGTCATTTTTTGACATGTGTCTTAATTTTTAAAGGGATGAGCGTTTCTTGATAGTGGTGTTCCGTGTTCCTGCATTGTTCGATAAGAAATCTATGGCGGGCACAACAACAGATTTTTTTTCATATCAACGTTTTGTGTTAAATATAATTGTTATTTTAAACTAAAGAAAATAATCTGCAATGCAGTCGATCATAATAGTATATATACAAGTGTATATGTAAGCTTTTAAAGTACGTACGACGAGTTTAAGAGCACGACGCAAAGCGGAGTGCATTTAACGTCGCTAGTGCTTTAAAAGCACTTATACACGTGTGTCATACGCAATTTTTTATTATACCTGCATCATACTCTGGAAAAAACTGGAAAGCAACATTTTGATTTTGATTCATTTCATAATTTTGCGCGTGTGACTGGTTAGCATTTGTTGTTTATGTTTACAGTTTTGAGAAATATTAATAGTAAATATTTTTGCTGTTGCTTAGTAACCTTTAAAGCACGGCGTGTTTTAATCTTGCGTTTACGAATGCTGTAGCGTGTTTTAAACACGGATTATGATGCAGGTGTAATAAAAAATATTGTATGTAACACGTATGTACATAACAGGGTTTTATTGACTCGCCCTTTTATGTGCCTCGCTTTGCTGCGCTCCCTTGGCCCCTAAACTGTCTCGTCCATAAAATTTAAAACCTTAAATTATGTACTATTCAAATCCAGTTTATGTTAAGGTTTAAAAATAAAGGCAGCAACTTAATATCTTCATTAATCAACCGATTTTTATCTTTACAATCCCAAAAAACAAGCATGCAAAAAGTTGTCTCCCAAAACCATAAACATCTGCGTTCAGCAGGAAACCAATTGAGCAGAAATTCGCAGGCGACGTAGTTTTTTCTTAACATGGTCCACACCTGACTCAGGTAAGCAGCAGCAACAGAGAAAGTCAACAAATGAGCGTCGCGGAATCGAAGTCTACGCGGCTGGTTCAGTCGCTTTACCTCAGTCTTTCGCATTAGTCATCGATATTAACAATACACAATCAATTAACAAAGTGCTCAAGATAAAACAATTGCGACGACGTGACAAAAAAATAGTGCTTGATAATTATTTGCTGCAATGTGTGACTGAAAATTGTTTGAAATATTTTAAAACAAGTGAGATGAATGTGAAAATATGTTAAGTAAAGTGTCGGACAATATTTTATTGAGTTTTAGTTGTATTAACATGGCTGTGAAGTGTATAACAATTGAACGAAACAAATGAAAATGTAGCGAAAAAGTCGGCAAAAATGGCTCTACTAGAATCATGCTTTTGCTGTAGTCTTGCAATAGCCGCAGGATTTATAGCAGTATATTTATTGGTAAGAAAACAATAAGTGTTTTGTATTATTTATCAAACAAATGAAAATATAGGTATGTAGGTAAAATAATAACATCTGTTAGAATCATAACAATAGCTCGCTATTCAGCTGTTTATCTCAAAACAGATTTAAAACGCCAACTTCAATATTAAGATCGTGTCGCAATAAAGACAAAACGCAAACGCAAAATCCACTTTCACTATTTGGAAATGAATGCGAACGTATTGTCAAGGTAAACCAAGATCCAGTAGGCGTTTATGTACATAAATTGTGATTTTATGCTAAGTTTGCTTCACATGTGAGGTGGATTCGTCCCGGCTGCTCCGAATTACTTACTCGTTATCTCAATAGCCATAAAAACTGTCAAAATTATTGCTTGTTGTTTATGAGCATGTTTTTTCGAAAACGATCTTTCGGTTGTTATTGTTTCACTCGAGTTACAATGACATCTCTATAAGATTTTATTATTAATAAATAATAGAACGATAAATCTACAAACAACATCTATTTCAGCCGTTATACTCGGTTTGTACAGATAATACAGACTATAAAAGCTGCAATAGTGTGCCAATTTAATGATGTTTTTGTTTTTCGGAAAAAATACGTAGGTCGCTAGATATGGACAAAAAACCTATTTATGCTCATTTTTCATTTATAAATAATTTCTAAACTGTTGCATATTGTGCAGAACGGGGGGAGGGGGGGAGTTGCGAGAAGCTGAAATTAAGGGTCGTACAAATACAAAACAACACTTTTACGATGATAAAAATTAATATTTCATTAAAAAAAGGTTAAAACGATGAATACACAAATAATGCAGTTATCAAAAGATTATTACAAACAATAATTACAAAAAAATTCTACATTTTGTAGAGCACTGCAGACGTGAGAAAACCTCTGCTAATTTCAAAATATGAAAACCAACTGCATTTGTTGTGTTGGCCAAATACACGCAACTACCCCATACGCGGGTAGGTGCGGGGCAGGAAACCTCTCGCAGGGCCAACACAAAAATTGCATAAAAAACTAAAAATCTAATCTGGGGTTCGACCAAACCTATCTGTAAATCTGTCAACTTCAAATCTCAAGCCGATATTTCAGAATATTTGCCGCGATAATCTCAAATGACTATTTATGAAAACTAAAATTTTAACAAAGTTTCTCACACACATGTGTGGCAATAAATTTAACTCACGAACTCCTGTCAAGTCGATTTTCGATGCATTTAAGTACAAACGCAGTTACAATGGGGTCTTTCACCATTTTTTTTATTTTTATTTTTTTATACAACTTTATCTAAATTGAAGACTATCTACACTTTTAAAAAGTTAATTGTTATTCATTAAGCCACAATGATTTTTTTAAAATGTTGTGACGTCATTATAGAAGTGTTGGTGGATCTCAAACACTAGATATTTAAATAATTGTGGCTTAATGAATAGCAATTAAGACTTTTTAAAAGTGTAGATAGTCTTCAATTTAGATAAACTTTCATAAAAAATAAATAAAAAAAATGGTCAAAGACCCCATTGGGAAAAATATTTCAAATAAAGAAGATATATATTTTTACTGTCTAAGCCGTGGCGTAGAAAAATATTTTTTTTGTGGCTCATATTCAAGATATGGCATAAACTTGTGCTTTCTTAAATTAAACCAATAGGAAAATAATTCATAAACTCACCATCAGACGAACAAAAATTAATATTTAATTACTTTCACGTAAAATGTTACTAGACGTGTATAAAGTTATCATTAAAATCAGAAAAAATAGCATTTTTTCTGTGATATTTTATTCTATTGGTTTAATTTTAAAAAACTATAAGTTTGTGTCTTGAATATAAACCACAGAAAAAATATTTTTCTACATCACTCCTTTGACAGAAAAAATATGTTCCAATTTTTATTTGAAACATTTTTCTCAATATGCGATAGTTTAGAAAAAAATAACAAAAAGGTTCTTTGCCGATTGCCATTAAATGTGCTATTTTTCGCAGCTAACAGTCCGTAAAATATTACTTTTACTGTCTAGGCAGTATAATTATTTTACGTAGCAACCGCTCAAGAAACGCATAATAACTGTACAACAAATGCATAGCAACCGTTCAACAAGCGCATAGCAGCATAATTTGACAGCGACAACTTTCAAAATATGTATTTAAAAAAAAACACTTAATATTAATTATAAAATCGGCAAAAAAAAGAATGTGTGTATTCATTACCGGGCTTCATCTCCTATATAGAACGGCAGCTTCTGCTGTAAATCTGGTATTTTAGTGCCTAGTTAAACAAATGACTATTTTTGTTCATATTTATTGATTTATGTATTTTTCGGATAACAAAAACATCATTAATTGGTCTACTAGTACTAGTGTGACAACTTTTGTCTTAGGGTCGGTATTTTAAATCGCCGATAAACTAGAGAATAAATTTATCAGTGGCATAAACAAAATATATCGCATCAAAATCATAGCTTAAATAATGATTATTATATTATTCCACTGATAAATTTATTCTCTAATTTATCTGAAGTTGGAAATACCAGCTCTAATTTAACCAAAGTCGTAGCTCTTATAGTTCTTGAAATTCCAACAGTAAACCTCGAAGTTGAAACACACTGTATATTTATATAATATCTATGTTTATGTATACAAGAAAAATTATTAAAATAAGCTTAACAATAGCAAGGCGTGCCATTTTTCGAATCTAATAATTTCTTGATTTATCGACCCACGAATATAATGAATAGAATATGGTAAACAAACCGGAGAAGAATATAATATATGTTAATAAATTTCTTATTCAATGCATACAAGGAATTTTTATCTTTCAAAACACTATTAACATGATTTGCTAATTACTATATACTAATTTAATATTATAATGAATTAATTGCTGAATATATTTATGTATATTATTTATGGATTTTCTAGAAAAAGTTTTCTAAAACGTTTAACAAAACATGAATTATTTGCAATTAAAATAGTTTAACGCAAAAGCTAATTGTTTAGAAATGAAAACTATTAGCGGACATAGATGATTAAATTGCAAAATAATATCATTTATTATTATCACTACCTCAATAAAGGAAATGCGAAATTTCGTCCGCAATTTCCTGTAATAATATCACAATTTGCCATCAATAAAATTCGTTAAAAATTCTCAAGACTGAAGGTCTTTTTTTAAAGTTCCTTGAAACAAGATTATACGGTCGAACAAATGAATTATACCTTATAACCGACATGATCTTTCTAATTTACATATCACGGAAAACAATTGAACAATAAATGAAAACCATACTGGTGTTAATTTGAGCCTCAATTGTTCAAAACGAAGTATTACTTGCGTAAAAATTGTGTTTAATTTTAATAATTTTGTAATTAGTTACGCTAGAGATTGTAATTATTTTATTTGCCGTTAAATTGTACTTATTTTCACCGCGCAAAAAGAAAACTGCATTTGATGGCCTAATAATATTTATTTTTATATGGGTGTCCTAATTTTACAGCTGGTTTTAGCAAAAATATATCATAATTCTATATGCGTTATATTATAACAAACTAGGTAATCCGGATGTATAAGTAAAATGTGACGTATAGAAATGTCAATGCTATTTTTACTGCTGTAAATTTTTACCTATTCACTTTAAAGCAAAAGCGTAAATACAAAAATTATTCAGAATTTAAAAATGCACGCAATAAGGCCCATTTGGTTACCTGAATATTAGTATTTCATGATGTATCAATCAAATTAAAGTTACATTTATTAGAAAAATTGTAATATGGCCATGTAAGATAAAACAGAAATTGTGATTTATTTATTACAGTGTTGAATAATTGTCAGTAATAATATAACTAGAGAGTGAAAATAAATTAACAGATCTTTCGAAAACTTGTTGCCAGGCAATAGCCACGAAAGCCCGTAGGGCAACAAGTTTGAGAAAGATACTAAAGAATTATTTTCTAATTTATCGAACTCTCGAGTTTATTTTTTGATTTCATCATCAGACACTCCACTAAATCTATTTTTTTGTTTATTTTTTACTTTACTATCTGACATCTGACATTTGACAATAAAAACAAAAAAGCTACAGAGATTATTCTCAGGAATAATCACAACACAAGAGTTTTATTCTCAGTAATAATATAACAAGAGAGTGAGAATAAATTGAAAATAATTTGATAGATCTTTCGAAAACTTGTTGCCAGGCAATAGCCACGAAAGCCCGTGGGGCAAATGAGAAAGATACTGGAGAATTATTTTCTAATTTATCGAACTCTCGAGTTATATTTAATAAGATTATTTTTTGATTTCATCATCAGGCACGTTACTAAATCTACCTTTCTTGCTCATTTTTACTTGTGTTGATGATACCTATCTGACATTTGACATCTGTCAACAAAAACAAAAAAGCTACAGAGAATATTGCCGGGAATAATCACAAGAGCATTATTCTCAGTATAATAATGACAGGATTGGTTAAAACACAGACACGTTACATGAATGAAGTATTTCATTGGTTTTTAGAAACGTCAAAAAAATAATCTGTAGAAATTTCGTAGAAGATTGTAAAGATATAATGGCTTCATTTGTTTTGTTAAATAAACAAATAAATTTGAAACTGTTTTATGAAATGTCAGATATTTTTAGTTTTTGTTTAATATTCCATGGTTATTTTACTAATAAATATTAATTTTAATTTGAATGATACAGGGTGATTCATAACGTGCGGAAAATATTTAAGGTGTAGCTAGGGGACCAAAAAAAAATAATTTATTTTTCTTAATAAAGTTTTATCAAAAACTTAATAACAAAAAAGTTACAGCATATTAAAGTTGAATCAATTAATGAGCACTTGTTACAAACTATGACAGTTAATTATGTTTTAAATAAAACTGGGAATACTTTAAAGTTAGTTGAACAATGATTTGCTAAAAAAATTAAAAGTATTGTATTAATAAGAGTTATGGATATTTAAATTTTTCTTTTATTGCTCAAAAATTGCTGTCCACATCGTTAAGAGCCACTTAAAAACAAAAACACAACTGGAAAACTAGTTGCCGTTGAAATTAATTTAAATGTCAATTCTTTAAACGTCAACGAATAATACAAAATTGTTAATACTTTCAGTAACGAGAAATATGTAGACATAATTATGGTTAATGGAATAAGTTCATTAATTTAAAAAAATTCTACAATTCACTGCTTTTGCCATTATTTTTTGTTGGATGCATAATTTAAAATTAAAATGACTGCAGATTTTCAGATTTGAAAGAAACATATTTCTATGGAAATGAAAAAATATTGATTATTTTCAGTGGTATTCAGGTGGTCGTTAATTTAAAAGAACTTTAATTTGTTACTGAGTTTTTGTCAAAAGTTTATTAAGAAAATAGTTACACTTTCAATCTTTTCCGTACGTTATGAATCACCCTGTATATCGCGAAATACTTAATACTTATATTACCAAATATAATTGATTTTTTCGAATTTTCAATTCTGAACAATTGTATACAGAGTGTTGAATCGAAGGACGCAAAATAAATGTGATATTAATTGATAGATTATTTTATTTAATACATTTTTGTGGAGCATTATTTTGACCATAAAATCATTTCACTATATCACATTTTTCTTCCAAATTATACATTTTTATCAAGACCTCTGATATCAAACACTGATGACAGTATAGGACAGATAAAACAAATAACTATCAACAGGTACATTTGTTTTGTTATTTCATGATACCTACTCATGATTTGAAGAAATTTGCCAATATATATTTCCGTCATTTTTCCGGTTCCAGGTTGAGTAAAATATTACAGGCAGATTCATAAAAGGATTAAGCGTTAATCCATTTTTTTCATCATCTGTAACTTCGTTTCTAAATTAATTATATCATCAAAATGTGTCAAATTTGATGCTGTCCAATCTTGATTACAACCTTAGTTAAAATAATTATGTTGTGAGAATGGAAAATGAAGTTACGAGTAATAATAAAAATTGAGTTAGCGCTAATCCCTTTTACGAATCTGCCTGATAAATATTAGGGTCAGAAAATGTAGAAACTTTTTTGATGTAAAGTAATTAGGGAAGATAATAATTGAATATTTAAAAAATAGCATTAAAAACGCTATGGTGTGTCCTTCAATTCACTAGCCTATATACACTTTTGCTATAAAGTGAATAGGTAAAAAGATTCAGCAATACCTATAAGAAAAAATAGCATTGAAATCCATTCGCCACATTTTAATTGCACACCCAGTATATTTGAAAACGTTGACATTACAAAATGGCATTTATTAATATCCTTTCTCTTTCCCGTTTAAAATTTCTCTGCTGGTTTTTCTAACTCCAACTCGTAAAGAAATTGCACCCCACACAATTAAACGTTGAAAGTTTAAACAACATTTGAGAAAGTTCTACAATAAACTAAGGAAAGTGTTCGACTAAGTACCTGTACATGTGAAATAATTCCAATTTTACTCTGTTCTCATGCTGCCGACAGTATAGTGTCGTTGTTTCTTTCGCAGTATTGTTTTAAATTCCGTACAGGTATTTGATTGCGGATATGCATTTAGCTAGGTGTCTGTATTCTACGAGACAGGATGTTCGAATTCCTATTAGTTTGTCACCATTTAAATTTAGATGTGATTTGCATATATCACATATTACGCTACTCTAAATTCTTCACGCACCCAACCACTGACATGTAATAATACTGGAACGCGCACTAGCGATATAAATGTAAACCGAGAGAGAGAACAGCTAGTTATATGTTTTTACATAGCAACCACTTAACAAATGCGTAGCAACCGTTCAATAAACAAGTGTTAGACAAAGAAGGATGGCATTACAAGATTTATTTGTTTATTCTGCAAAAAAATCTGCTGTGGGCACCACAATACTTCCCGGCTTAGATTTCTTATCAAAAAATGCAGGAACACGGACCACCACTATCAAAAACACTCATCCTTTCTTCGAATTTAATTTGACACATGTCAAAAAATGACACTTTTCAAGCCTCGTTTTGTTTTTACCTCCCTCTCCATCCTGAAAGGGAGGTATGGAATCATGCTAAAAATTTGGTAATGAGTTTTCAATGGATAAGCACGTTTTAGGGTCCCTAAAATACGATTTTAATAGTTTCGCGATGATGTCTGTCTGTCATTTTTGACATGTGTCAAAATTGAAAACTCAATTTTTTTAAAGGATGAGCGTTTCTTGATAGTGGTAGTCCGTGTATCTGCATTATTCGATAATAATTCTATGACATGAGGTATTGTGGTGTCCACAACAGATTTTTTTCAAAATGCACAGGTTAGCAAATTTAAATGTCAAAATATAATTTTTCTTTAACGTATTGTAATTCATAAATGATGACAGTAAGAGAAAAATGTTTCAAACAACAATTGTTGATAATATTTGTAACAATATTCTAAAACAAAAATTACCATTAAACCAAAATTTACTGAGATATTTCAAAATAACTCGATAGGGCTTGAAGTAAACTACCACTTCCGATCATTGGGTTATCACCAAAAACTAATCAGGTCTTCCTAAGTGGATACAATTGATATATACAAAATATCAAAATTTTCAGTTTAGTAGTTTTTGAGAAACCGTAACTCCAGGTATCCACACAGACCGACAGACATACACACAGACACAAACAGTCTGACAGACAGACAGACAGACACACATAAACATCATCGCGAAACTATTAATATCGTATTCAAGACACCCTAAAACGTGCCCATCCACTGAAAACTCACTACCGAATTTTTAGCATGATTCCTCTATACCTCCCTTACAGGATGTGGTGGGAGGTAAAAAGAAAGAAAAAATTCACAAGAATATATCACAGTGTTCAAAATCCATGACGCAGTGTTTAGTTTTCGTTATCTGCCCAGTAAAAAATTTGATTTGCGATTTGCTAATTTTGCGGTTGTTAAATATTTCTAGTTAAATTGACAAATATATTTTATTAAATTAACAACTTGAACAAATATGACAATTTGTTAAATTAATATATTGTTAATTCTGAATTTTTAACAAGAAACATTGTTGTTCTTTTATTTAGTTATTCATAAAATATAACAAATATGCTCGTCAATAATAGCAAGTAAATTTAACTAACTTATAAATTTAAAATTGTGACAACTTAATTTGTTATAAATTATGCTTTATTGTTTTGTTTCAATATAATTACTAATATATTTAGTTAAAAGCATGTAAAAATAAATATGTCAATAATAGTATATTCACGAATATAATTAGTTACGAAATACACATAAAGAATTTGTTACTTGCTAACAAATTTGAAACTTGTTAAATTAGCAAAAACTAACGATGGATCGTATGGATTAATTTGTTAAAATTTTGACTATAAATTTTTTACTGTATATGGACAATATCCTCATATGTCCACCAATCATTCTCTCTTGCCCCATCGAATTTTTCAGATATTTTTTAATCTTGAAAAGGACCGAACTGCATTTGCAACTGTCACGGGAATGGTTCAAAACAGTAAAATTACTGACCATACATCCGGTAAGCTTGCCGAAAGAGTAAAATACTAGATCAAGAATAAGTTAGCCAACTCCCTAATGGAATGGATTTTCAAAATTTGATCTTTCAGACAATTATGCAAGGACAATATCTGATTAAACAGTTGATCGGTTATAGTTGGGAGCCCCTGAGTGTTAGATAAAGAACTGTGGCCCACCACATCTATCTGTCTCAAGCTCGTTTATCGCTTTCTTAAAGACTACAAGTACTTGTTCCAGTATTACTATATTTCATTGCACCCAACGTCGTCTAAAATTGATTATTGTATGATGTAACAAACCGACAAAAATAGTAACAATGTGCACATTCCCACAATTATGTCATATGATGTACTTTAACAATTTGTTAACGTTAGTGTTTCCTAAATGCTAACGAGTTAGTATCATACGAATATAATACATAATTATCTGAACAATCACGCCCAACGAGCTGCTTGTCAACCTTACGACAAAGAATTAATTCGGTAAGTAACAGTACCTCAACTTTAAATGCGATTTGTGTCGAAAGATCGTTGACACATGACAGAATGACACTGTTCTTTAAGTTGTTCATTTTTATTATTCCGAAAGTGTAGGAGCACAGTTATTCTTCAAGTGTGATTCATCATTTGTAAGTAGTTTTTTTACAATACTATGTAGGTCCTTTTAAGGTGAAAACTGTTCTGAAAAGTTGGTCTGATTTACAAAATTGATTTTTTAATGTTTAGTGTGATAATTTATGGATGCGGGCACGAGAAAAATTATTGTTTGTGCAAGGGAAAGCTGTTTTAATTGTCATGAAATGTGATGTTATGGTAAGAAAGTTGTGGGAAAATTAATACGATAAATATAAATAAAGAAACGTCAAAAATTCCACAACTTATTCGCTAAATCATCAACATCTGCAGGTGTAACAGCTAAACGAACTATCTCAAATAATTTCGCTATTATTGAAGATACAATAAAATAGTACAACACAATCTTACAGAAGACAACCATTAAAGATTTTTTTAAACCAGTGATTCACAAGTTACAACACAGAGCAACCTGTTTTTTTTTTTAAATAAGATGATATACGCATTTTTTATGTTTGACCGTATTATAATCACTTGTTTATGATATTTTTTAGCGGCCATAAAGTTTCTCATTATGGACTAGTCTAATAAAGTAAAAACAATAAACAACTTGCCAATCAAACAACAGAAAAAAAAACTTTAAAATTATCGATTTTTTTCATGTCAGTCTTGTGTTATTATATATGTATATTTGTCATTACAAGCAAAGAAAAATAATCTGCATTGCAGTCGAACACAAAATATTGTATATAACACGCATATAATAGGGTTTTATTGACTCGCCCATTTATGTGTCTCGGTTCGCTGAACTCCCTCGGTCCCTAAACTGTCTTGTCCATAAAAACCTAAATTATGTACTTTGTTACACAAATATATGTATTACGTCCATTCGATGCACTATTTTTTTCCGAATTTAGCTATGTAAACATTTAATATGCTCACATAACAAAATAACTTTATAAATAGTGTTATATTTGATAAAATAAATATATCTTCACGCCTTTTACCCATTAAGGGTGTGGCACTCTGTTTGCGCAGATCTCGGTAGGTGATATATTTTTGCGTATGAAATGCGGTTACCAGCCGTCAAGTCATAGCCCCCAAAGTTGTTAGTGGAGGGGGAACCACAGGGGTAAATTTAAATTTGTAACTGTCGGCAGTGGGATTCGAACTGAGGATCTCACGATCCACAGCCCGACACGTTACCACGGAGCTATCCATCTTAAAAGATTCAAATTAACAAATAGCAGTTTTTGTTTTTCATACATAGCCTACTATAAAATACTATAAAATACTAATAAATCAGTCAGCCAGAGACATTCCAGTGGCGCGCCAATAATTGTTTGCTCAGTGATAGTCGCAAAACTTAATGAGATAAAAATAAACCTCTAAATTACTTAAACATAAATATGTTCATCACGATATAGCAGCGAATCGCGGTAATACAGTACTTTATTTACTGCCCTCTCACTGCGAACTCAATCTAAGTGAATTAATGTAGGCTCAAGTGAAGGGTGAAGTAGCGCGAAAAACCAATACTTTTAAATTGGATAATGTAACATAATAAATATAATAATATAAATACTTAAACAGGTCACTTTGAAAAATCCTATTTATGTCTATGTTACGGTCCAGAATGGATTATCAAAACGTTTATATGATTCTATTGTTAGAGTGGTAAGTTTCGTTCTAGGTATAAAGTGAGCAGCATTCTATGAGCATCCTAGTCAAGTTATTTACTAGTGAATTTATTTGTCGCAAAGCTGACAAACATCCAACACTACTTTTGTAAAATCTCTCATTCTTAAATGGAGTATATTAAAACCAAAGCGGCATCAGAGATGGTGACAAGTGATCAGCCTGTAGCATCCATACGTGCTACTAAACCAATATTTAATTAGACAAAATTAAAGTACTAGTTAGTTTAATTTTAGTAACCTATTACTACTACTACTTCAACAGATACTGAAAATAAACACAATGGCTGATACCACAAACTCAGATTTTGGGTATTTTAAGAGAAGTGATTTAGCCGCTGTTTTAGCGCTGTACAATGTTCTAAAATTATTTTATAAGACAAAAATGCATCGAATATTATTTATTATTAAGCGGTCTTAACTGCTTGGAACCTAGTTTTTCGGTGGTGTGACAATGGCGATTCGAATATTAAGTACAGAGAAATTTATTTTCTACCATTTTTATTTAAAGTATTTTATATAAAGTAATACAGCGCTAAAACCAAGGCTAAAACACTTCTCTTAAAATACCCAAAAACAGAGCTCGTGGTACCAGCCAATACCATCATGCAAATACCTACTTATTTACCAATAATAATTACGTTAATATAACTACATTCATTCTTTTGTATGTGTTTACAGATCGGCTACCTAATAGCCTTCGCCTTCGAGTTACTATGGCTCTTAGAATCCGATTCAGGTCTTCCAATATCAGCTGCTCTTCTGTGTGCCGGATATTTCGTCATGGCACTATTCGCAGCAATTTTAGTTCACGGATTAGCAACAGTAAATATATCTTTACCAATCTGTACTACATAACCACTTTAAACACTTTTTTTTTTAAAGAAAAACACCCTATGTTTATTGGCATGGATGTTTACAGTCACTATTTTAACATTCCCCGAAGCTGGAATGGTTATTTACATGAGTATACAATACTGGGTAAAAGTAAAATTTCGATTGTTGTAATCAATTGATTACTTAATAATTTGATTGTTACAGAGTATTGAATCTCTTTATGGGATGACAGAATTAGTTTGTTGGCTCGCTAGAGTTCTTGCGAATGTATTTGGAGTTGTTATTGTACAATCCTTGTATTCACAATGGAAAGAGGAAGAAATGGTGATGAAAAGACTGCAACAGATGAATATGACAACTATTCCAGGCAGTAGAGATGTTCTAGATGCCAGTCATTTTCATAATAATGCTTATGCTGCTTCCATTGAACATCTAGCCACAATGAAACGGTAAGAATTTATTCGGTAAAAACGGCCAATTGTGAAGTTAGCTACGGATCGCCAATGATGTTTGGTAGATATGACAGTTTGTGGTGATGCAAGTCAAACAGCAAAAACCTATTAAATTTGCATTCTGAAAATGCTGTTGAACAAATTCGTGTTTATTCAACCTCATAACTAAAATAAATCCGAGTTTCTTGCTTTTTTAAATTGTTTTTCTTTAACTATGACCTGCAGCTAACTTCTCTTGTGGCCGTAAACTATGGTTTAGCTATTTATTCAACTAATCTAAAGAAAAATCAAAAACAAGTATTTAATGGATAAACAACACAAGCACTAATTAGTCATTACTACTTTCGAAGAGTGTTTAAACTTTCGAATGTTTACAGGTCCAATTCAATCCCAAACATTTGGAGTGGCTCTCTCCCAAATAACTTAGCAACATTCCCAATGAATGGATTGCAATTTTGCACAACGCAAAGTGAATTTAATGCTAGTATTTACGTCCCAAATTTGATCAACAGAGGCTACGAAACTCAATCGCCAGGTATAGTTTAACTAGAGTACGAAAGTTGACGTTTAAATAACTTGATGGTCCTGGTTTCTTTTCATTTCCTTTGTATGATTTTAACTGAGCCAAATGATATGTTTCTGTGCTCGTAATAAAAAATCTGATGTGGCCAGCACATAACCTCCCGCCCAATACTACTCTTAAACGGTACAAAATAGTATTTGATGATACAGAAACATACCTTCTTATTTGTTTATTATCTTTATATTTGAGAATTTTAATTTTCTTTTGTATATTTATTTAATTTTATGACATATATTTCACTAAGAAAACAGCTTCACAATCACAATGACATGTGTCACATTTCGTAAAAAATTGAAAATTTTTAAATGTTTTCATGGTGTACTAAGAATGCAAAATTTGTAAAATCTAATTTCTTTATATTTTATTAACTCTAAATCTAATGAAAATTAATAAAATTAGTGTAATCAAAAAACATGTAAAATTAAATATTCTTCAACTTTCAAAATAACATAAATTGTTGAAAAAGGAAATTTAACCGTGTTTTTCACGAAAAACTGTTAAGGGCTTCAAGCAAACTGCTACTTCCGGTTGACCAATTTTATCCAAAATCTAATCAGCTCTTCATTTAAATATAAGAAGCAATAATTCACAAAATTGTATTTTTTGGTATTATAGTATTTGAGTTATGCGAGACGAAAAAATTGCCACAGACTACACACATACATACATACATACAGACATCATCGCGAAAATAGTAAAATCGTATTGTAGGGACCCTAAAACGTGCTTATTCATTGAAAACTCACTACCCAATTTTTTGACCAAAAACAATACCTCCCTTACCTAGAGGTAGGCGGGAGGTAAAAATCGCAAGAAGTCTGATCTGGCGAATAAGGAGGCTGAGGGAGAACAGTCATCTGATTTTTGGCACAAAACTGACGAATTGACAAAGCTGAGTGTGCGGGCACATTGTTGTGATGCAAGAAGAATCATGAGTTGTTTCGCCACAACTCTGCTCTCTTAATAGTATAAATCGTTGATTTTCTGACAGTCGAGGATCATCTTCAACTGACAACAATAAATAACAATATCAGGAAAACTAAACGAGGCATCAACAATCTAAGAACATTACCAAAATATTCAGAAATTTGAACAGACCTCGCATTTTAGTTCTTCACAGCAAAATACATAAAGGTCAATTTACTTTCAAATTTTATTCATAGCACAAACCTATGAAAGAAACCACAGCATAAAATAAATAAAAAGTCAACTTTCATTCTCTAGTTGAACTATAAATAATACAACTATCTTAAAATATAGAAGAATACTAAATACTTGTTTTGGTTTCTAGCGAAAAGAGCTCAATCACTGATGGACTTGCGCAACGCCAAAGACGACATATACAACGATAAACTAAATCAAAGTTGGTACCCGTTCATGACTCAATCTCTCACAGAATCTTCAACAGTTATACCCACCTACACCTTCAGCCTGGACCGAAAGTTGAGCCCGAGGGGATTCTCAAAGTCCTTAGACAATTTAAATATCAATGGAAGCATTCGAAGTCGGAATAGTTTCTTTGAACAGCAACCCGATTTTGGGTTGCCGATATATTACGGCCCACTCCACGGACCAGATTTTCTGGTTTACAAAAAACAAGTTTCAAAAAATTCGTTGAGTAACACTTCGGACGACTTACAGAAATATAGAGATGTAGCTTTATAATGTACAGTTTGTAAATAAATGATTATTTTTTTTCAAAAATGTTTTATTTCGTAACAAGCGATAATAAATTACCTATGTATTGTACAAAGTTGTGCATTTTGAACCAAAAACCCAATTGTAATTTGTATAAAATTGTGCTGTATTTAGCTAACTGCAGTCGCCCATGGAGGAGTCATCGGTTGAGGATTCTGAAGGTAAGACATCACCACGGCTGAGATGGATAGCATGAACGAGCTTAAGATCTGCAAAGAATAAAAAATCGTTAACAACTTCAAGTGTTTGTATCAATTCTATTTTTATGTCTCGCATATTATTTGTATGTATTTTGTTTTACCCAATGCTTAAGAAGAGCAGCGTAAGCTGAACTTCGCCAATGATAAATAAAAAAGCTTTATTATCAGTAATAAAATAACAAGATGTGAGAATAAATTAAAAATAATTAGACAGATCTTTCGAAAACTTGTTGCCAGGGCTTGAGTGGCTATTGCCAAATGGCAACAAGTTTGAGAAATATACTGGAGGATTATTTTCTAATTATCGAACTCTCGAGTTATATTTAATTAGATTATTTTTTATTTCATCATCAGGGATGCTACTAAAACTATATTTTTTTCTTCGTTTATTACTTGTGTTGATAACATCTGTCAACAAAAACAAAAAAGTTACAGAGATTATTCCCTGGAATATTCACTAGAGCTTTATTCTCAGTATAATAATGACAGAATTGGTTAAACGTGACACGTGATATGCAATGGGACATATCACTGGTTTTAAGAAACGTCAAAAAATAATTACTATTAAATATAATAAAAATTATTAAATATAAACAAATAAATAGTTATGTGAGAAGTCTTGTGAATTAATAGTTATTTATCTACGATCGTGCGGTATTTCCTACATATTCCACTCATTCAGATAGGTGATGTCTTTTATACCACACTAGTGCGTTTTTTACCTTACTGTTTATTTGGTTGCCGTGAATTTTTACGCGTTGCTCTCTTTATTTTATTTCAATAAAAACTATTTTACAAAATTCAGAACGATCGTAGATAAAATTTTGTATGCAATACGTGGGATAGTACATGATTATCGCACTTATATACAAACTTTGTGCAAGTTTCACTTGCGTGCGATAAACTTGTCCATATCCCTCTAATTGCGTTAATAACTATTTTTGTTATATATAGTGCGGAAAAACATTCTTCTCGCAAATGATTTGTCCAATGTTTTTTTAACGTACAAAATTATATTAGAATTAAATCAAAATACTCGCAAATTTACAAATTCATATTAGCAAAGTCATAGCAACCAGTTGATAAGGAATTTGATGATACGACAATTACAAAAACAGTTTACACATATTT
Organism: Poecilus cupreus; assembly: GCA_963942605.1. NCBI lineage: Eukaryota > Metazoa > Arthropoda > Insecta > Coleoptera > Carabidae > Poecilus > Poecilus cupreus. The sequence goes on along the minus strand of OZ012726.1, from coordinate 7,462,730 downwards.
TCTTTAGAGTATTGACAATTATTGGTGGTTTTCGTTTTCCAGATATAGAAAATTCTATATAAGTAACATTTTATGAAGAAAAATTTGTTATTTTTAAGAAGATTTTGTTGTTTCCAATGTTTTTATTATATTTTATCGCACGAGTATGAGAATTAAAAGTTCCTAATTGTAAATAGTTATTTACATACTAAATGCAGGAAGGTATTCTTTCTGTATAATCGATTATTTAAATTAACACTTTCTCGATTGTATGGATGACGTCTTTTTTTGTAACGAACAACGGAATTAAAATTTAATGAAAATACTCGTAGTAGAGCGAGAGCGGGCTGCAAAAACCCTGGCCGATCAAGTAACAGAATAAAATGTTTTTAAACTGTTAGTACTTATAGCGATCATAACAAAAATCACTGTGTGCCTGGGCAGAAGATGTGCGCAAGATTTATATGGGTGTAGAATTGAAATGTGGAACATAGGGATTTCAATGCAATTTTTTTTATGTTGCTGTAAATTTTTACCTATACACTTTACAGCAAAAGTGTCAATACAAAAGTTGTTTAGAATTTAAAAATGCATGCACTAAGGCCCATTTGGTTACCTAAATATTAGTATTATCTTGGACTATAAATTGACAATAAAATTCACAGCAACAAAATCATAGCAACCGGTTGCTAAGGAATTTGATGACAGTTGAAAAACAATTTGTTTACATTTTATTTTTTTAATTATTGACAAATCGAAGGTTTTTGCGAGTTTTGATACACGAAGAAACACTTTATGAACTAAATTTTATTATTTTTCAGATGCTTTTGGTATGTCAGCGCAGTGTTACATATTTTACCGCACGAGTGCGCTATTGAAAGTTCCTGTTTGTCATAAATGTTGTAAGTGATTTTATTTACCTGTTTTGTGTCATCTGAAAGTCTAGAGTTCGCAAAACTGATGCAAGAACAATAAAGTGCGACCCATGCACACCATTTTAGTCGCATCATAAGTCCACACATACTGAAGATCATCCCTGAAAACAGAAGACAAATAAGGGTAAATTCATATGTTTTTATATCTATATTATGTAGACAGTTCCAAGAAATGTATTCGCAAAATATTTTCTAGGAAAGTCTGTATATAAAATAAATAAAACGATACTTATAGATAAGAAAATATTTTAGCACTTTTTTTAATACATTAAAATAAACAAAATTTATTACGCATTTAATTGTTTGAATTATTAAAAATAATATTTATGAACTGATTCATCGTGATACAATGGAATAATCATTCGTAAGCAGAAAAAGACAAACATTATCAAAACAATTTTATTACAAACAAAGATTATTTTACATAACACAGATGATAAAGCATTGATAATATGAACTATTTATAATATCAACAATATAAAATGCATAATTACAATTATTATTTATCAAAAATATTAACTACGATACAATTGGATGACATTCAATATTTAATTACTTAACTCTTGATTAATCATTAAAAACAAATGCATTGAATAACATCCTTTATTAATTAAATCTATTATAAATTCAGTCTTTTATATTATAAAGATCGTATCAAAATGTATACTAACATCAGTAGGAACTCATCTATAAACTCTTCAAAAAATATCTCATTTTTTGGTAATACTAGAATTTAGAAAAATATTTGGTATTTTATAATGCATCATATCGTTTTTTTGTATCTTCACAACTTTTCAACAAAGCATTTTCGTATTCCAATTGTGCAATTCTTCCTTTCAAGACTAAAATTTGTTGCTTCAAAACATTAACATCTTCAAGAACCGCGAATTTGAGGTGCTTTTTAACCAGATCCATCAACTGTTCGATTTTTGCATCAATCGATTGAGTGCCTGTAGTTTGATTACTGCAAGTAACTATATTTTGTTCATCTCTCAAAAAAGACCTCACGCAAGAAGAAATTTCATGCGAACGACTTGGATCATTTGCTTCCTGTTGAGATAAATATACTGGCATAACCAATGGATTTGACTGACCCGGGCTCACGATTTGATCTTCAGATGTAGTTTGGGTTATGTTAGAACTATCGAACACTTCTTGCAAGACTGGTTTCAAACTTTGCAGCGAGAAATCTCCATTATTTGGTGAACAATTTTCGTAAGAATTTGTCGATATCACAGAGTTAATTTGTTCGTTTTCATAAATAACATTGCTTTGAATGAGAGATTCTGTTTGGATCGGAGAATATGGCCCATCTTGTTGAAATCGTGGATTCGGATGATATAATACTTGAGGTGTGTCGTTTGTATTTTCCCTTATTTGTGTCAATTGTCGGTTTAATTGTTGCTGACTTGAGTCGTAAATTGTGTTTGATTGAAAACTCACGTAGTTTTGGTTGTTGTTCAACTCGCAAGGAAAATTCGGTGCCAGAGTTGTGAAAACTTCTGTGGTATTGGTAGTAATTCTTGGCTGAGGTAAACAATTATCAACGTAGGTAATTATTTGTTCCTGGTAAATTTCTGGGAAATTTTGTGGTTGCGGAATTGTATTCTCAATATATTGGACATTGTTTAACAAATCTTGGTTCAAATTTTGATAAACGGGTAAATTTGAGTAATCACTTGACATATTTGGAAATTTTTGATTGTCACAATGTACGTGACAGTCAGAAACAGTTGCTGGGCGATTTTTCCAATTATTATCTTTGCTAGGAGACGATGCGTCTTTTTCAAAATTCAATTCAAACGGATATTTGACTCCAACTAGAGATGATGACACCATCCCGGGTCTCAAAACGTGGTTCTGGTATTTTTTGTCACTACTTTGTAGAACTGTTTGTTGAAATTGTGTTGTCATACATACTGTGTTGTTTTGACGGTAAAATATTTGCAGCATCGAAGTTTGTAAATCGGAATTGTTAGTCAAGGTTTTGTGTAACTCCGTTGATTGAATATTCGGAGAAACTGGCTGAATATTTGTGTCACTGGACACTTGTCTATTGCTATTATTGTTTCGTTGAAACATACGGTTATAAGATTGATCTAAAAAATCCATGCATTCCCATCGACCACGTTTGAAAGGTTCTGTGCTTTCTATTTTGACTACTTTAAATCTATCACTACGACAAGTTGTTTGCATGCTTTTGCGCTGCGGATCTATGGAATTTGAACCATTTACCAACTAGAAGAGACAAATATTTAATAGTTTTACTTACCGAGAATGTTCATGTAATCCGGAGTTAAATCTTCTCCTGGAGCTGCATTGTTACTAGCTGGTGGAGGTTTATATCTCTGTTGTTTATCAGGTCTACGTGGATCTATATTACCTGGCAGCATATTGACCTGCAAAAGAAAAATTCTGTTAAAAGTATTCTTATAGATGTTGTCTCTACGACGACAAATTGCTTTCTAATTTGTGTCCGTTAACATAGCCATAATCAACTGCAAAAGTGTAGACTAAACATCCCAGTGTTATTATATTTACATAATAAAGTTATTGTCTGACTCATGATTATAAGCTTGATGGAAAATGATACTATGATAAGTGAATGATAAACCAAGGTGGTAAACAATTATCCATATACTTCTTATTAAACTTGTGCTTCTTTATTATTTTTAAATTTATTTAACCTTCAATATATAAATAATAAATAAGTACTTACTGTTTTTGACTTATGAATTAATAAAATTAAAATTTTTTCTTGCTTGTCACTATCACCACACGAACATGACAGCTCCCCACTATAATAGTCCCATCTGCCGGCCCCTCACTGAACTCGCCTCCTCGTGATGTGAAGTGTGCGCACTTGCGCAGAATAAATAAGAGCGGAAAATTTAATTTGAAATTAAACTACAAGATGTTACAAAAATTTTTATTCAATAAAATAACAAGTTCGTTATTATAGTATATAAATATTACATAATAAAATTATCGTGTAGTCTGATAATAAATTATAAACAATGAGAACTATTTTCGTTAGATATTAATAATTTATAAAGTATTACAAATTTAGTGCTTATAAATAGATTAAATAATGATAATACAAAATTAATTATTTTCTAGATTATAGTTATAACATTTTTTTTATAATAATATTGTAAATAATCTTTCGAATTATAACTTAATCATAGTTAATAATTTTAATGTACACAAAAAATATATGTTGTAACTGACTTGATAAATTATTAATAGCACAATTAATAAATAACTTGTAAATAATAAACTACATATACATCAAGGAAGAATTGTATATATCCTAATTTTATATAATCCAGTGTTGTAAAAGTTTGTATATAAAGCTATGTACAAATGTTTTAAGCAATGTTGTTGCCATTATGAATGTTGCATTAAAAAACTACCTATAAAAATATTTAAAAAACAGCTTTAGCAAAGAACATTTTATGTAAATGTAAGAGGAATGTATACGGGGAAAATTCTATTCAAAATTGGAAGAAAATAGTTTTCGTAACGAAGAAAAATTATAACAATAAGGCGATGCAACAACTAGTCAAATTATAACAGATTATTTACACAAAATAAATGTAAACCGTACATTTAATAACTATACGTCCTGTAAGTAATTTTATTTAATTAAGTCAATACTGTTTTCAAAAATAGTCATTTTCATTCTCTATCTATTTGGGACAGGCCTGTCTTTGAAACAAAAGACATAGGATTCCCCTAAATACGATAAACGTTTGGACAACTTGATTAAAAAGTGTGAAACTAATTCTAAAAGAATAGTTTAGTTGTCACAATAGTTAAGATTTAAGTATTCTCCGTCATAACTTCTTTAGTGTCAAAATTTAATCTATTTTCTAGATTGTAATTGTGATTGTTTCAATTAGTTCTAATTTCTCAAATAGTTTGTGATTTAAAGTCAAAATTTTAACGATGTAACAGCATGCATTTAATTTTAAAATTGTTGTTCAAGGGTGAATCTTCTAATCTCTTATCTTTCTAAATTTAGGCCATTTTATGATCGTATTCGTTCACCCTTTTACAGTACACCGAAATAAACTTGTACCTCCAAAATTTATTTTGAGAGTTCAGGCACAGTATAGATGCTATTAGCACTCCCTGTTTGCATCTTTGATGTTCTGTAATGTGTCAGATTTCCTTGCGCACATATGCTCCGCCTTCTGGTAGGCAAAGCGGTAAAATTTAACTATACGTCAAATTTAAACAAAAATAAATCATTCAACATAACTTTTGATGCAAGTTATCAGTTTTTAATAATTAAATATGTTAATTATAGCTTAATATTTTTTTTTAGAATTAAAAATTACACTATGTAACACAATTATTGTTTTATTCCGGTTTTTAATGCAAAAGTATTCAGACAAATCACTATTATACTATTTTAAGTTCACAACAAATGTTTTCTTGAAATATATGTGAAAATTGTAGAAAATGTCAATATAAATTGACAATTTTAAGTGTGGAAAAGTCTGTATTTGTTGCAATCTATTCCAACTTAACAATGATGGTCTCAACGCTTATTCTATAGATATACAGGATGGTGACTGACTCAGCAGATCATAGGGCTTTTAAATGTTATAATACTTACGGAATTTCCTGTTTCCCTAATCATTTTATGGAAATTTTTGTAGTCAGCTATTGGTTTGTTTTAATTTCCGGCATAAAACTATTTCTACTTTTTCTTGTATTGAATACATTATAACAACAACAACGGTATTCAATAATAAGTTTAAACGATTTCTCTTCTTCCGGATAATGGTAATTTATGAACAATGGTATCAATAGATGCAGAATTTTTTTCTCTATATAAAATCTAAATAAACCTTTACTCTAAAATAATTAAGGAGCAAATTATTGCTCACTAAGAATTTGCTATTGAAATCCCTATGCTGCTTTGACCGTGGCACCAGCCTGTATGAGGAGCACAATAAATAAATCTAGTCTAGATCATATGCCCAAATACCTCCATTAATCGCCAATCAAAACCTTAAGTCTTTCGTCAAAATATCTCTGCCTATTTGACAGATGCCATGCTGTAATATTTCCATGGTTACTTATTATAAAATGAAATTTGTTCACTGATTCAGATATTAAATTTTATTTGAAATATTTTTCTCTAAAATTATTATTAATTAATAATTAGAAGCGGGAAATTGTTTGAAGCCTGATTTATAGATTCCATAGAATAGGAATGGTTTTGGAATAGAAACTTGCCAAGTACATTTATTGTTTGCACAGGAATGGAATAGAATAACGTCATTTTTATAATTATTTACACCACCGTTGCTTCGCGATTCTTGGTGCAGTTGTTTAAAAAGTGACAACGATGTGGATAAAAGAGTAATTCTTTCGATGGACTAACACGCATTGCGACGGACTAACTCGAATGGCAAAGGAATGGAATAATAGTATATTGTGTCATTAGGAGTAACTGTGATACTTTGGGTGCTGAGCATGTATGTTTGAACGACGAGTGAAGCGAGTCGAACAATTACATGCGAAGCACCCAAAGACACATTTACTCCGAATAACACATGCTATTTTGTCTTCAAACATACAAAATAAAATTATAAATATTATAAAATGCTCAAAACTTCAAAAAATATTCTGTCTTATCTAGTATTTCAAGTTGCCGTAGAATATGCTGTTTTGTTATTTTTGTTTATTTGTTTCATTTTTAACTGTCAAATTATTGAATTACAACCTAACTATTTTTCATAATATTTTACCTTGTCCGCCGCCGGCGTAAATGTGTTGCCAAAGATACACTTTTACGCCGGCGGCGACAATATTGAACTTCTGCTTGTTGAATACAAATACATAACAACGTACTTTTATGACGTTTGAAGAAAAAAAAATTATTTGGTTAAATTCACTGCTGTTCTGTGCACTCTTTTCCATTCTATGCAATCTATAAATGTTTGTATGCATTTATATTATTTTAAATTTCTATTTTTGTGCTATTCTATTCCATTACTATTCTATGCAATCTATAAATCAGGCATGAGTATTTTTTTAGTTGTAAAATGCGTATGATCTTATAATCTAATTTGCAGGTAAAATTTTATGAAAATTTAAGGATTTTTTGTAATTTATTGACACTATTAACCAAAAATTCTTGAATTTCCAACTAATAAACACTCTTCCAAACCTATTTGAAGAATTCCAGTTAACGACAGGTATTACATCAGTTTATATTGACATTTCCTACCATTTTCACATATTTCAAGAAAATATTCGCCGTGGGCGTCAAAGCAAACTTTTGACTTACAATAATGATTTGCCTTAATACTTTTGCATTAGAAACCGAAATATAATATTACGAAAGTTGAATAGAAAAAAACATAAAAGGTGGCCGCTATTGGAACTAACCGGCCAGGAGGCGGAGTTTACCACTTCAAAAATACTGGGGAATGCGCCTACTCCTAATAGCATCTATACTGTGGTTCAAGTTTATTTTGGCGTTCTGTATACATCGGCATCTAGTGTTATTTTTCCGAAGGATCGCCGATGTATAAACTAACCGCGCGTCATCATTTCCTCCTAACAGCTTGAACTGGACTGCTGGGAGGTGATTCCACAGTGTGTTCTTGTCGCATTGACCGCCTCGGGACATTTTTTAAGTTGTTTGATAATTTTTTGAGAGGCCTAGGTGAAATACTCGTAGATTCGATACTTTGTGAACTGTCCGAAGAATTGAACCAAACTCCTCTGGCTGAATCTGTTGCTAAAAGTGAACACGATGAGATTAAAGTAAAAATTTTGAGGTTATGATTATGCCAGAACATTTAGAGGTTATGTTCATGCGTTGTAGAAGCCTGTTAAAACAACCACCAAATAATTACGACTGTTAACTTATATACAAAATAATGTTAAGAAGCAATAAGTAATAAAAAATGTTAAATAAATATAAAGTTTATTTCCATAAATTAATAAATAAAATATAATTTAATTGTACAATGTTGTATAAGTTGTAAATAAAGATATATATGTATATGATAATCTCTGAATAATGTCAATGATAGGTGATATAAATCAGAATTAATATTTTTTATAAATGAGATTACTTTGTTCAAAAATATGTATCATGATGAAAACTGACTATGGTCGGAAATTATTAATAAATATTGATTTAAATATTTCTAAACTAGAATATAATAATGATTAAGTTATAAAATATTAAATAAGATAAAAATATAATTATATAACTGAACAATAATGCAATAAACACCTACTTTATGATTGGAATACTTGTAAGTCTAAAATAATAAACAAATATCGGACGGCAAAAACAGTAACAAAGACAATAAAATGTAAATCTATAAATACATTCCATAAATATTACATTTGCAGCTTAAAACTTTACTCTATTTTATATAACAACAATTTTCAGAATCTATACAAATCTTAAAAGAAAAAAGGTGCGCAAATTTCTAATAAATTAGTGTCGAAGATGTTTCCGTTAGTAGCGTAAGGACATGCAAATATAAGATTAATGAAACATTAGCAGAGAAAATAGTCATTCAGAACTTTCTGAAAGCAACTGATAATTCTAACACATTAATTATTAATCATTACTGGAATCAAATTTTCAGAAATCACTTGAAGTGACAGTTTAACAAATTCTCTTTTACTCAAGCACAGTAGACCAAACAACCATCTAGAAATAAAACTCTAGCACAAGCACTGACATTTCTAGCTGTTGTCCGTATTGGGACTACTCAACTGACCTCGTACGACTTTGTGCTGGTGATGAGAATGTTGTCCAGCTGTATGAGAGTCCAAGAGAGCTGCAGTAAGTGGTGAGGTGGTAGAAGAGTCACGTGACCCACCCGCCATGTTGCTGCTGCGCAAGCAGAACGGTCCCGCACCCATAACTGGGCTAAATACTTGGGAGATGAACTCTTCGTAGGTTGTTCGATCGATGTGTTTGTTGACGACTGTGTCCAATGAACGTTGGCGTTCTTCGTAGCTTTAAGAGATTGACAATGACATTTTTAAATTCAAAATGAAATAAATAGTAAATTCTAACCTAACCCAAACTTCAAAGGCTTAACATAATAAAGAAAAAATTTATACCGGGTAGTATTTTTTTGTATAATACCACGAGCTCTGTATTTGGATGTTTTGAGAAAAGCATTTTTGTCTCGGTTTTAGCGCTGTACAATGTTCTAAAAGTACTGTATAAAAAATGCTTCAAAAAGAAGATACAGAGAAATATATTATCTACCACTTTTATTTGAAGCATGTTTTTATAAAATAATTTTAGAATATTGTACAGCGATAAAACCGAGGCTAAAACACTTCTCTTAAAACACCCAAGAACAGAGCAATAGTTCCTTATGAATTTTAGAATAAAAGTGTAAATACACTGAAATATAATAATACTGGAATGCTAACTGAAGTTAAAAACGCGAGCCTACTCAACAAACACATAGCAACTGCTCTTCAAACAAGTGTTAGACAAAAAAGGGTAGCCTTACAACATCTATCTGTTTCAGGTTCGTTTTTCTCTTTCATAAAAACCTACAAATGCGCGTTCCAATATTATTATATTTCAATGTGTAAATACAAAAAATGATTAGAAGGAAAAACTGCCACATTCACGAAATAGAAGCAAAAGAAAATTTACAATTTGAGCCTAATTACAGATTGCCACGAGAAATAAAGCAAATAACATTTTTGTTGACAGATCTGTCAATAGTTATTTGTCAAACTAGAGAGGAAAGCGCTTCTTTTTCCCCCTCGAGTTCGAAGTTTGTTTCATGAACGCAGCATTTCGAACGAGAGTGGAAGAAGAGCTTTCCTCTCGTGTTAGACACAATATTTTTTTTCTACAATCGTTGCACAATATCGACATTGTTATTCCATTTTTGGTTAGGAAATGTTCAAAATTGTCGCTTTAGGGCGACAAAGTGACATATTGTCGCACTAGTGCGACAAAAACAAAACAAAAATAAATTAGGTAAGAAGTAAATGATGCATTGGATTTTTCTGGTAATAACCTTGCTATTGCAAATACAGTTGGCATATACGTACATACATTTCAATTTAATCACCATAAACGTATTCACTCTGTAGACTTTATGTCAAATGTACTCCATATGTCAAATGTACTCCATGTGTCAAATTATGATTTCTTTGAAAATTTTTATTTTGTTCATAAACGTTGTCATGATTACGGTGACATGGGTAACTACAATTCTACAATTTTACAGAATTGTTATAGGCGTGACCAAAGTTAATTATGAAAATTAATTTTTTTCTACAGCTTGGCATTGTTCAACGATTGTAGAAAAAATATTGTGTGTATCTCGTCGGATAGAGCTTGTTCGGTGCACTTGTCGAGTTGTTGATCTCGGCTTCACCTCGATCAACAATTTTCTCGCCGCGTGCAACAAACAATGCTCTATCCGCACTTGATACACAAATAACTATTTCACATGTTTCTAAAAATGTTTTGCTCGGACCTAAAATACACTTTGAGAACACAACTGACAGACTGACAAGTTAAAAGTTAGGTTATCAGACACAAGGCGGTTTAGCAGTGTTGTCAATGAACTAATCTTAAATATCTTTAATAAGTTATCAAATTGTGATTTAATAAGAAAAAGAAAAATATAAGACATAATTGTAAGATAATTTAAAGTATATGTATATCACTAAAATAAGGATGTAGAATATACTATTAAATATTTCCAAACTATCATTTGAGTTATAATTTCGATGCGACATTTTTCATCTATTCGGTGAATATTTTATTCCTTATTTTATTCGTAGAAGGAAAGGATTGGCCCTAAGACTAAGGGGTTAGATGTAATTTTTTAGATAAAAATGAATCGATTTGACTTACTATTGCTGGTAGTAAGGTAGTGTGGTTCTTTTAGCCCGGCTAGCGGATATCACAGTAGCTCGTATCAGCCCTGGCAGTACGCTGCTTTCAACAATAGCCTCATCGAACAGAGGTCCAAAATATGGTACCTACATCATTCACAAATAAAAACACAACCAACAAAAAAACTATAAACGTTTCACCTCTGGTTTGCAGTTAATACTAATTCTATTAAGATTATTCCCAAGTGGGTAGATAGCAATAAGTACATCACAGAACTCGGTTGGAATTATGTCTCGCCGGTAGTCGCGGTTGTGTTCGGACCACACTATGTGGACTTCGTCGTTTCCTAAATGCCGCGTCTAACAAAAATACAGGAAATTAGAATATTTGAGTACACTAAATGCAAAAGTGTGTATGACAAATGTTCAAAAACTGAGTTTCCTACGTTATTTTAAAGTGAAAATGTATCCTTGTATTATTATATATACCTGGTGGATGTAAAAGTATGAATTTACTGTGTTATTGAGCGTTGAAAACCAATGCTGGAAGTAAACCTATGTCTCTTTCATAAAATACCGTACAAAAGTTTGTATTAAGTTGTTCATTCTCGTTCATCTAATGACTGTAATAAAATTGAAGAGGACTTTGATATACGAATTTACTGTTATTATTATTAATTTGTTATGTATATTAATATTTCTATTTCTTTTTCGTATTGTTTTAAAAAGTTATATAATAATAAAATTACTTGAGTATCTTAATTAAAGCACACAAAAGTGTGAATACCGGGTGTCTACTTTTTTTATAGGACAGCAAATACAATGTTAAAATTTTCATTATTCGATAGTTCGTTCCCTATGAATTTTAAAACAAAAGTCTAAATACAAAAAATGTTTAGAAACTACATTGAATAAGCCTAAATTTATTGATATAATATATTTCTGTGATGAGATAGACGTAAAATAAAATTTATAATTTTGTTATTTACAAAGTGCTTCGGAAAACAAAACATACAATTCAAACAGTCGTATTAATTAAGTTTGATAGATGATATTTATCAGTAATCATGGATACTTATACCAATTCAAGATTCAATGGTCGACGGAAGGAGCCTGAAAAATTTAATAAGTCTTTTCTTTAATCCCCTAAAATTTTACCAGTCTCTTCTATAGGCCTGGAAAACTTTACAGGTCCATGCGCTGTAATTACTCATTTATTTAGTTACCAAAGTAAAGTGTCATTTACATAGAAGCTGGAAATGAATAACAAACACCATTTACCCAAGCCCTCTATTGCCTTTGAAAATGAATCTATACAAGTTACTAATTGACAGCTGCATTGTAAAAACTTTATAAGTTAGTAAACAAGGTAACAGTGCACGTTGCCACAGTAATGCTTACAAGGCTTATGCGAAATCATTTAATAGTTATTTACTTTACAAGTGGGCAAAGTAAGGAATTACCCACGAGAGAAATCTTAGCTCACGAAGCCGAAGGCTGAGTGAGATAATTTTATCTAGTGGGTAATTCCACTTTGCCCACGTGTGAAGTATAATGTTTTATCCAACAGCTCTTAATAAATGAAAAATTTATTGAAGAAATATTATTTGACAGTGACATATGCTTTAAATTTTTAAATTAAAATGTCAATCGAAGTAGTTACCATGGTGTTGTGTGTTATTACTATTGTTATAAATAAAAAAATACTCACTAGTGGCTTTCCTCAAAATTATACCCACTAGTGGATAATCTGTTACTTTGCTTGTTTAAAATCGCCATAGTAATATAGCATTTATTGAGAGGTGGTGGATAAAATAATTTTTGACTGATGTAACTGACATGATTTGGTTTTAATTTTAATTTACGAATGAGTAACAAGTAAAATGTTGTACAATACACGCAAAGTAACTGTTTTTACTGCTTCAAGGAGGTGACAGGCTCGCCGGTCATTTCCTTCATTTAGCAGTAAAAACTGTTTTACCTTACTTGTAATATGAATTACTATATATCAACTATCATACTCAATAGGTTTAGGCTCGTTCAATGTAATTTCTGTTTATGCACATTTTTTTGTATTTACACTTTTGATCTTAAATTCATAGCGAATGTACTATCGCCTAATGTAAATTTTAACATTGTATTTCCTTTGTCTTACAAAAAAATAGACACCCCGTATGATATTTCTTAATTACGATATTTCTGCAGGTCAAAATGTTATGATGAATGACTAATTTGTAAAGAAAGAGCAGCATCATCTTTAATGACAAATTCATTATCTCAGAATTAACTAGATATAACATATACACTTTTGCATCTAGTGGTGTTATTTAGTGGGAAAAGTGTAAGGAAAATAGTGTCAAACCTTATTGAGAACAGCTTCTGTATTATCGCCAGGCATTCTGGTGGCCACATGGAAAATCATTTCTAAAAACGACGACGCAAAATACGGGGCAGTATCTCCAGTAGACCCTTGTCTCTGCAAGCCACCCATGAACCCAGTATGCGACTCCAGTTCGACTTCCCAAGCTAACCCAGCCAAAAACTTTTCATACGCTTGGCTTCCAGACTTATTCGACAAAATCGAGTTCTTGTCTTCTTGTCCAGGGCCAATGTAAACCACCGCAACTTTATGGGTCTCCCTACACCGCTGCGTGTCAAGATTCCTCAACTCTCTCAACAATCTTTCAGTCTTTTCAAGCAGGTACAACTGTTTCCGATGATCCCAACTTGCAAGTCCAAGTTGTGAGAACAACAGACGACAATACTGGAACGGTGCGCGTTGTTGCTGAGCCTCTGGTCGGAGGGAATGATGGCCAATCATTGATAGAGAGTTGCGGACGTACATCAAGTGCTCGGATTCTGAGTTGCGTTGACTTAAAACGGCTCCGATGGCTTCTTGTTCGATTTCGTCGCTGCATGGAGGGGTTGCTGGTTCGTTCAAATGGGAATCCGAACTTTCAAGACATTCGGGACTTGTGTATCCCAAATATTGGAGCAACTTTACCACAATACGAAATTAAAATATATTATGATTTTTTTAAAAGCCGACTTCACCATTCCTTAATCTAGGTTTTTTTCACTGATCAGCGCTGATCCATAAATCAATTCAATTCAATATTTAAAAATAAGCTAATGCTGTAATCGTCACATTCCATGAATCAAGCGCTGATCATTTGTTTTGCCAACTGATTCTAATTTAGATAAGAGAAATAATGAATATTTGTAATTTTCGAAAATATATGGTGTGATATGATAATAATAATAGTGAAAGGAATAGTTCTTAAATAATTCAACTTAGTTTAAATAATAACTATATTTGAATGTGCAAATTAATATTATATGAAATATTTTCCTTTTTATATTTCTCTTGACCTATGTCCACATGTAAAATATAAAATATGTAATATAAAATACAAAGATTTAGTATGTTATAAATTTAAATAGGTATATATACCGGGTGTAGAATTGAAGTGTGACGTATACCGTGTGTCCCTCGTAAATGCTCGCATAGACAATTAACATGTAAAATCAGTTTCTTGTAAATAAAAAGTGTCCGGCAAAAAATTATGCATCCAAATTTTGTATCACCATGCTGCCAATATTCCTACATTTTATTTAATGCAGATTATTTTATTTTGATACCGCAATTTGATGTAATTAATAATAATAATTCCGAATTTTCCGCCTACCCTTTTTATTGCTACTGACGTATAGTGCTTGCAATTTGTTTTAAATATTTTTTCTTCAAACGTCATAAAAGTACGTTGTTATGTATTTGTATTCAACAAGCAGAAGTTCAATATTGTCGCCGCCGGCGTAAAAGTGTATCCTTGGCAACACATTTACGCCGGCGGCGGACAAAGTAAAATATTATGAAAAATAGGTAGGTTGTAATTCAATAATTTGACAGTTAAAAATGAAACAAATAAACAAAAATAACAAAACAGCATATTCTACGGCTACTTGAAATGCTAGATAAGACAGAATATTTTTTGAAGTTTTGAGCATTTTATAATATTTATAATTTTATTTACTATGTTTACCTAACCTAATGACACAATATACTATTAATCCCCATTTCAATTACTATGAACTTTGTGAATCAGTTGATCATGGTATTTTGATTTATGGATCAAGTTGATAAATTAGAACTTATGTTGATCACTGATCAAGGGTTGGTGAATTCAGCTGTAAGAAAACTAAACTCACATCATCAAGTTGATCAAGATCCGGGGCGGCGTTGCTTACATCAGGCAGCTGATTGGGCGGCCGGTGCCTCATCGCATGGTGGGGGAGATGGGGCTGCGCAGTGGACATCAACAGAGACTCTGGTGCGTTATGCTGAGGTGGCCGCCAAGCTTGTTTCCCAACACTTTGATTCATCCCAATTGTTGATGTAATTGGAGGAGGTCTATATAAAATAGACGCGTCCCAACTTGCTTTACCACTTTGATCTCTCAACAAAACCCTAACTTGACGATCGGCAGTTGTCAGCCCTGCTGTTACACCCCCTCCCGGTAAATCAAGAGCTGGGAGCTCTATTAAACTAGTAACTACCGATGAAGTTAACATTAACAACTGTATATTCGGAGCAGAAAATATTGAACTTGATAATTCATCAGCCATTAAATTTGGTACATCGTCATGTTCAACGACTAAAGATGACAATCTAGCAGCGCCGATGGCCATTGGGAAGTGGCCTAAATGGGTGACCAAATGCGACAAGACGGTATGAGCACATAATGTAACAGCTTGATGATACTGTTGACTTCTTGAGGGCGAAACACTAGGGGACGGTTTATCTAAATTATCCACCGTGATAATTGGATCGAAATCATCTTGAACATTTGGTTGAGTTAGCCCGACATCACTAGCTGTAGTATTACCCGTAATCAGTTGATTTAAAACCTTAAATACTGTTAAAAGTAAACAGCCATTGCTATTGTCAGAATTTAGGTCTAAAAGACGTTTCGGACCCAATCGCATACACCACTCTCCCAGACAAAGTAGAAGCGCTGTCCCTAGTGCCCTATCTCTGTCAGATGCAGCTGATCGCAGTGGTGCCAACCGAACTAAAGTATGTCCCAAAGAACAAAGTACTCGAGCAGCTAAACGTGGGTAGTGGGCGTGTAAAACACCTGCATGCTCACATAATAACAACAGAACATCGCTTGCAACTTGTGCAACGACTTTATGGTTGAATTTTAACGCGAGGAGTAATATTTCAATTGCGTCTTTGATTTTAGGATGAAATATTCCGTTGGACAATTCGCGATAAACAAACATTCCTAATGCAGATAAAGCAATACATCGAGCTACTCCAGTTGGT
This sequence comes from Poecilus cupreus, assembly GCA_963942605.1. Taxonomy (NCBI): domain Eukaryota; kingdom Metazoa; phylum Arthropoda; class Insecta; order Coleoptera; family Carabidae; genus Poecilus; species Poecilus cupreus. The sequence continues at coordinate 7,446,614 of OZ012726.1, read as the reverse complement.
TCGTAACGACCTGCTTGGAGTAGAATCCCAACTACGTGTTCCTGTAAAATTACAAATTGTAAAAAATACCTGTTAGAATTATTATTTTTTGGGTAATTCGAATTATACAATGATTTTGAAAAGTATTGCAAAAATAAAAATAATACAGCAATTTGCAGAATAAGCATTGAAATGTGATTAATCGTTTAATTACGATCCTCTGGGTTTTGGTGGACTGCACTATACCTTGATATCCGGGCAAGCCATGACAGTGAAATGAGCAGGATCCGGCTGTAGGACAGAGATAGATGACATATCAGACGAAGCAAGGCTGAGAAGATCCGCCAATGTCGATACAGCATGAGTTCTAGGCGCTGCTGTGGACACATCTGATGACGTCAAGATAGAATGACAAGCATGAACCAAATCCAGAAGAAGTAGTGAATGTCCTGGAAGTCGAAGAGACAAAAATCTTGGACCTAAATGTTGGAGAACTGTGTTTAATGCTGCTCTGTCTGCTCCACATAATCCTAGAAAAATATTCAATAGTTTCTTGTTTTATTCAAGCTTTAAAATATTGAAATATAGTAATACTGGAACGCAAACTTGTAGGCTTTTAAGAAAGCGAAAAACGAGCCTGAGACAGATAGATATTGGAAGGCCACTCTTCTTTGTTTAACACTTGTTTGGAGAACGATTGCTATCCGTTTGTTAATATTCAATATTGTTCAATTAATTGAAAATTCCTTTAAACTCACATACATATTAGATAATTGAACTCATTTATATTAATGTGTTATTTATTTTGTATATTAAACATATTTCTGTCGATTAACATTAAAAGTGCGATTTCTTTTTATAGCTAACAGTCTGAGAAAATGTTTCTTTTACTGCTTATGCAATACAAATATTTTTACTGCCTATTATTGCTATTTGCACATTTCTTTATCTACATAACAGCAATTTACATCTTTCAAATATACACGTGTATCGTGTACCTTACGAATTATAGAATTTAAAACGAGTTAAAACAACAACAAACAAATAACTATTATTTAAAACTAATTGAATGTTAATTTCTTTATGAACTTTCTAAGTGAACTGTACAACAACTAGTTGTCTGTCTCGGCTCGCATTTTCAACATCAGTTGGCGTTCCAGTATTATTATATTTCAGTGCTTCAAATAAATTACCAGTATGTAAAGTTCGGTAAAACTGCGGAAGATAAACTCGATGATGACTGTCACATTGTAGAGTAATAGTACACAATAATCTTAACGCTGATAATTTCCCCGCCTGGTACTCTTGCGGCAACATCAGCGCTTCGAAACACCACGGTACAATCAATGTCAGAGGTGGCACCAACTCAGGAGGCTCTGGAGTGCTCTGATTATCCCCAGTCACCCCTTGATTCTGCTTAATTCGTATCAGAGTATCCGTCAAATGCACCAAGTATTCGAACACCTCCGCGTGTAGCCGCGGCTCTGTAAGCTGGTTAACATCTCCAAGAGCGGAGAGCATGCGTCTCCAGAGAATGACAGCGACGTCCGGAAGCCAACCTTTGACTGAACCACCGCAGACAACGCCTCGATGTTCACCGGCGTCGTCTTGAACAGCGCCTGCGTCGGCGAGGACGTCTAACTGGATTGGAGAGTCTTTGATAGAGGTGCTCTCCAAACCAGATGATGGAGCAGGTGAAGGTGATCGGGTGCGGTCCGTGGATTCGTTATCCGGAAGTGGAATTGTTCCTAATAGAAAATATTTATCGGATGTAGTAGTTTTTCCTTGTGCAATAGTGGTTAGCTAGTTTTAGGCAAAAAGGCTTCAAATAAATGTTGTAGATTGTATTCAGCAATCACATTTTATTTTGCATACCTACTTTTTAACCGAAATAATCGGATTTAAAGTGTATAATTTCTTTATAGTGTAGTTGGGTGTATTCTTTAAAAAGTTGCTACCGTAACAACTTGCTAATTGTGACAAAAATGAATCGTTTTTTGACAGCTAATGATATATTCTCCATTAAACATAAAGTTTCAATGCGATTTTGTCACCATTAACAAGTTATTACGGCAGGTAGATATTTATGTAACAAGCACATAATTTGGGGTTTTATGGACGAGACAGTTTAGGGACTGAGTGAACGCAGCGAATTATATACATGATACATACAATATTTTATGTTTAATTGTATTAGATTATTTTTCTTTTTCTTTGACGTTAAGACGAAAAAATTTAATAGTAGTGCGCTTTTTTCTATTGTTTGGTTACCAAGTTGTTTATTGTTTATTATTTGTTTTGAAAAAAATTGTGCAAGCTGCCATTTCACATCTCAATCATTCTGAAGTGTTATGATGCTCCTTGCCTATTATTATGGAAGAAATAATTCAAATAGCATCATAATAATACTTATAATAATTGTGTTATTAATAGTACTATTACTAAAAATGTGGTTTCTACTCGTATTTAATTATTAATTTATCTTGTCGTTTATTTTGATAATAGGCCTTTTTACTTTATCGAACTAGTCCATAAAGATCTACTTTATGGTTGATAAGCAATATAATAATCAAGTGATTATAATACAGTCGAACATAAAGGTATATTATTCACTATTTATTAGAAGATAATTGTATAAAATAATTGTTTGGGTTAAAGTTCTAATATTTATTATAAATAAATATTTAAAAAATATAATTCTATATAATTAATTGTAACTTCTTCATGTAATAATAGTTATTCATTTTCAATAATAAAACTGTCATTGTCAATAAATCATAAATTTACAATAAATAAAACTTTTTCACAGTTAAAATGTAATATATTTGTTTATTTTGTGTCAATTTCATAGCTATCAGGCTATCACTATAAGAAGCAATTCTTATAAAAATTTAAGACCGAATATTCCGGTTACAAAACGAGAAAAATGAAATATGATCACTGATTGTAGTTGTAGAATTTAATTATGTACATTTATTTGAAGCATTTTTGCTTAAAATTAACTGTCAACTTTTGAGCAAAGAAAAGCTAATTTCTCATGTCAAACGTCTATGATACATCCAGTATATTTCTCAAGATTTATTAGGATAAATAATGACTTACCCAAAGAGTGACTTCTTCGCATCCGAAGCGACCTCTGACGTTGAGAACTCCTATTAGGATTGACTCTGACTTGTAGACTAGTTTCACTCAAACTTCTTGACAATCCAGGTCGGTGTAAAATCGTCGCAATGTTTCCATCTGGTACCGTTGCCTCTTCCGGTTTATTCTGAGGTACAGGAGTTCCTTCCTGTGAGGCCTGAGGGGTATTTGACTCAGTTCTACTTGTACCACGACGAGTACGTTTTGTTTTTTGTTCCGAAAGTCGATCCAAAGGTAAATCGGTTAGATCTAAACCGTATACATGTCTAGCTAGGACTCTCGTTAGCGTTTCCATAGTTTTCTATAAAAACAATGGAAGGTAAATACGAAAAATTACGTGAAAATTGTTTGGACTTACGGCCCATTCTTTTATAAGTTCGTCCCATTTTGTTAGATCGGCCAAAACGTGTAAAAAGCGGTCCCAAAGTTGGCGAGAAACCGGAACATTTAGATTTGCTTTTATCCATGTTACGATTAATGTTTGGAAAATAGCTGGGGCTAGTTTTCCACCCAGAGTTTGCAGTTTCTTTTTTGGGGGGTTTTCCGATAGAACCAGAGATGTTATTTGTAATAAAACAAGAAGTAGTTGCTCCCTGGATTAATTAAAAATAGTATATTACACACGGAGGTGGAAAGTATTTCATTGCAGCCGAAGGCTAAGATAGCTATCAAGACGCAAAGCGCCGAGGTTAGCTATAGTCTGAAGCTGTAATGAAACTTTCCACCGAGGTTCGTATATTAAAAAGTAGTAAATGAAACAAATAAAAATTGTTTAATGTTTGCTTTTTTGGGTGTAATATTTTTTTCTTCAAACGTCATAAAAGTACGTTGTTATGTATTTGTATTCAACAAGCAGAAGTTCAATATTGTCGCCGCCGGCGTAAAAGTGTCTCCTTGGCAACACATTTACGCCGGCGGCGGACAAAGTAAAATATTATGAAAAATAGTTAGGTTGTAATTCAATAATTTGACAGTTTAAAATGAAACAAACAAAAATAACAAAACAGCATATTCTACGGCAACTTGAAATGCTAGATAAGACAGAATATTTTTTGAAGTTTTGAGCATTTTATAATATTTATAATTTTATTTTCTATGTTTGAAGAAAAAATAGCATGTGTTATTCGGAGTAAATGTGTCTATGGGTGCTTCGCATGTAATTGTTCGACTCGCTACGCTCGTCGTTCAAACTTACATGCTCAGCACCCAAAGTATCACATTTACTCCTAATGACACAATATACTATCTTTAGTAAGCGGTGAATATTACACTTGTTTTGTAAACAATTTCGGAGTGACATTCATATGTCATTAATTTTTCGATCTCTTAATTAATAAGGGAAGACCGAAATAACTAACTCCAAAACTGAATTAATTGATTGTACTTCACGCGAACTACGACAAGTGGTAGAAAAAGCAACAGAAAATTTGCTTCATAAAAACCTATATTATTCACAATCATTTTTGAACTATATTGAATTTGAACGATTTTAAAGAAAAACAAATAATTTTTAAAATCTTGCAAAAATATATAGACTGTTCCATTAAGAATTATCAAGTTGCTTATCATTGCGCGAATGAAACATCCAGTAGAAAGACTTACACTGTAGATATGTGAGCATATTAATTTAAAATAAATTATCTTTGAAAAAAATTTCGGCAATACTTAAAATAATCGAGTAAAATATTAATTTGATTGTGGACAATTTAAAAAAGCACTTACCATGTGTTGCTATCCATCCTCGTATGCATAACCATATACCTATAAATATTCAACACTCTTTTGCAAGAATCCGTCTGTTCTTCCAACAAATTAGGAACTTGAATGTTAACTTCTTGCAAAAATACATTTGCGGCATGGGTCATATAAATTTGCAACATATTCTACAAACAATTAAAATAAATTCTCATTCAACCAACTATAAAGCAACACCCTACCTGGAATCCAGCTCGAACTAAAATGTTTTCCTTGTGAACTGCGCCGATGTAAGAATCATTTCTTAATCTGCCAGGTCTATGGCCATCAGCTATTTCCTCATGGAGTGCTGGACCACCATCGGGTGGTTCCAGCAAGTATTGAGGAAACTCAGACATTTGGATTAAATCTTTATATAAAGCAATTACTCGGTGGATGGCGCTCGAGTAAGAAAAGTTTAATAGGAATGCTTGGCGATAAATTTCATGTATAAAATTAACATTATCTCGTGAACCACATAATACTTCTCTGACGATTTTGTTAGCCAGTTCTTCGTCGTTTATATTTTTTTGCATGTTTAAAGAAAGGCCTAACCAAAGGAAAAATATTGTCAGAAAGATACTATATTCCATTTGACAATGAGAGAGTAATAAATCAGGCTATTAAAGACATTCCAGTGGCGCATCAATAATTGTTTGGTCAGGGATATTCGAAAAGACAATTCTTTTACGCTGGTAGGTGCATCATGGTGGAACCAAAAAGTAAATACGGGACAATTTGTTGCTATTTTATTACCATAAAATAGTATATTATGTTGCTATGTGAAATAGGATTTTTTGTGTTGCAAAATGAGCGAAAAACAAAAAAAAAAATAATCAAATCCGAGTTACATATTCTATTATTTCTTCAAGTATTCCCAAGTAAACTTGAGGTGTATTAAATAAAATGTCTTTTTAAACAATAAAATATAAATTATGAACGTGTATGATTGAATCAAGCAATACAACTGTTACACGTCAGAACTGTCCTTATAGGTGCTGCCACCAGTGGTATATAAAACAACTAACATATTATTGTACGCTGTAAAATAATATTTATATTTATGTACGCCGTTCATAATTGTACTAGTAACAAAATGATTAACTTATCTATTTTATATATACCAGCAAAAAATATGAATATACATATATTAAACTTGAAGAAAATAGTTATTTACTTTACAAGTGGGCAAAGTAAGGAATTACCAACGAGAGAAATTTTAGCACACGAAGCCGAAGGCTGAGTGTGATAATTTTATCGAGTGGGTAATTCCACTTTGCCCACGTGTGAAGTATAACGTTTTATCCAACACCTCCTAATAAATATAAAAATTATTAAAGAAACATTATTTGACAGTGACATATGCTTTAAATTTTTAAATTAAAATGTCAATCGAAGTAGTTACCAAGGTGTTGTGTGTTATTATTATTGTTATAAATAAAAAAAATACTCACTAGTGGTTTTCCTCAAAATTATACCCACTAGTGGGTAATCTGTTACTGTGCTTGTTTAAAATCGCCATAGTTATAGAGCATTTATTGAGAGGTGATGGGTGTTGGATAAATAAACTTTTCTTCAGAAGAATTGTGTAGGGTAAGGGTGTGTTTGTGAGAGGTGCGAGCGAAGTGCCGCTGAATAAACATTCCTATTTTAATTGTTAAATAAAAAGCATAGGAATATACTTGCTGGTACCACGAGCTATGTTTTTGGAAGTTTTAAGAGAAGTGTTTTTGCCTTGGCTTTAGCGCTGTACAATGTTCTAAAATTATTTTATAAAAAAATTCTTCAAATAAAAGTGGTAGAAAATATATTTCTCTGTAAGTTCTATTCGAAACATTCTTTTATAAAATAATTTTAGAACATAGCACAGCGCTGAAACTGAGACTAAAACATAACTGATAAACATCCAATACTACTCTTGCAAATTTTATTTTCTCTCTCTCATTTTCAAATGGAATTATAAATAAAATTTATCACTTTAAAAACTTACTAGATTCTAAGCTGTGGTGAGATGATTCATGCTGATTATCATCTTCTTGAGACTGATTGTGGTTATTCTGTGATGACGTCATACCGGAAGCTACGGTAGGCATATCCGGGCTTGGTCCTTTCTTACCTATATTTACCCCACTACGATGCATGTATTGCACTACCCATTTTATTAGGGTAACTCTGCATGCCATATATTCACTTTCTGGTTCAGGTTTTCTTAATGCGGGCAAATCTAAATGAATGAAAATAATAAATTATATTAAAACTTGAATATTTGAACATAATGAAATATAATAATACTGGATCGCCAACAAACGTTGAAAATACGAACCGAAAGTGACAGCCAGTCGTTGGGCCACCTGTCTTTGTTGTACAGTCCGCTTAGAAAGAAATTGACATTCAATGATTTGAAATAAAATTATGTATGTGAATTTAAAGGAATTTTCAAATAATTCAACAATAAACTGTTAAATATTATTTATCACATCGCTTTACAAATAAGTGTTAGACAAAGAAGGGTGGCCCTACACATCTATTTGTCTGAGCTCATTTTTCGCTTTCGTTAGTATTCCAGTATTACTATATCTCAGTGTTTCAACATACCTAATATGGGCTTGTAAAGAGAAGTTTCCTGACAAAAATTTGGACAAATTCGAGGCAAATAATAAATTTTAAACTGCTGAAGTAAGAATTGGAAACATTTATGATGTCGGGCAGATTTGTCGTACCATTCCAATCGAACAACTGTTGTTATCATGTGTTGTAAAAGTGTCTCCAGAAACATTTGACTGTTGTTGTTGAATTCTGAACTTCGTTCACCTCCAGTTGGAGGTAACAGAGGCAATAGTTCACTTGGAGATACCTAAAAATGATTAATGAATCATAAGGTTTATAAAAAGTCGCTGTAATGTTTCTTACTGGATGTTGCATATTTGTATCGTGAAAAACACTGGCAGAAACTTCAGTTGTAACAGGGGTATTCGGCGTGAATCCAGGTACAAGTGACGCAAACATATCATGAACATATTGAGGTGCATTGTCTTCTAAAGCTTGATACCTATAATCATGGACAGTCAATCTTGTTTCATAGTTACACAAACGTCACACTGGGGTCTCGGAAACCACAAGAAAACTACTTTCAAATAACCGGATGTAATTTTTTTATGGAATATTTGTTTAGGTTTATAGAAAGACATTAAACAGTTAATAACCTTTCTGATATATTTAATTCAAAACACAACATTTTGCCAAAATTTAACTTTTTACCTCCCTCCACATCCTGTAAAAGAGGTGTAGGAATCATGCTAAAAATTCGGTAGTGAGTTTTCAATGGATGAGCACGTTTTAGGGTCTCTAGAATACGTTGAAGTCTGTGTGTGGTTTTGTCTGTCTGTCTGTCTGTCTAGAGTTACGGTTTCTCAAAAACTACTAAACTGAAAATTTTGATATTTTGTATATATTCATAGTATCCCCTTTGGAAGAGCTGATTAGTTTTTGGTGATAATTCAATAACCGGAAGTAGTAGTTTACTTGAAGCTCTATCAAGTTATTTTTAAATATCACGGTATATTACGGTTTAATGACAATTCTTGTTATTAGATTAATGTTCCAAATATTATTATCTACTATTATAGCTTGAAACATTTTTTATTATTTATATTTAATCTGCTAACCTGTGCTTTTTGAAAAAAAAACAATGATTGGAAAATGTCGTTTTTTGGCATGTGTCACAATTGAAAACTAAATTATTTTATGGGATGAGCGTTTCTTGATAGTGGTGGTCCGTGTTCCAGCATTGTTTGATAAAAAAATCTATGGCGAGAGGTATTGTGGTGCCCACAACAGATTTTTTATTTTGGACAATTCAGAACCAACGCATAGGGATTTTACATTATATATTTGTTTAGGCTTATAGAAACTCAATTAACAACGAGGTAGTATCGAAGTTATGCGAATGCTGTGCAAGAGGAAAATGAGAGAGAAATCTTGGTGTTTCTTAGACCCCAGTGTAGCATTCCTGCGTTAATTTTACAAGACATCATCGGAAAATAAGAAGTGAGGAAACTTACCACATTAAGAAATACTTGATGGCTTGCTTCCGTAGCCGAACATTGTTACCCGGGTGTAAAAGTTTGGCCAAAATCCTCCGCAAAGAATGAATTTGCCATCGCTTGTGTAACAGTTCGGGCAAAAGGGCCAGCACGTTTTCTAGGACCCATAGCGCGCACTCTAGTTCTTCTTTATGAGCTTTGTGAACTGAAAAACCAGAGTTGTTCATAATTGTTGTGGTTTATGATAAAATAGAAAGCGAACACTGACTTACCCAAATGAAATGACAGCTCTGTTCAACGCCACCACCAGAAAGACAGTTAATGCAAGAGACATAGAATACAGCTTAGCAAAGAAAGCGATATTTACAGCCTAGGAAAAATAATCCAAATTGTTGTACTCACCACGTTGACGTAAATTAGCTTCTGCTTGGATGAAACTTTCGTATAGAATGCAGTAAACGTGACTAAAGTTCGCTTCGAATAATCCTTTACATTCTGCGATATCCACATTTTCTAGAGAAAAAGTTTTAGGGTAAAAACTGATCCAATTAACTTGCATTAACAGTAAGCTACCGATTAAGTACCGTTTGGTCTAGTTTTATTGTAAAGTTTGAATATATAAATATATTTACCCAAAATAATTTTTAAATGCTTTAGTCTGGTTGTCAAGTCCTTTTTGGCATCCTGTATTTTTGCTGTTGACTTTTTCACGTCGATATGTGCTTTCTTGCTAAACATTTTCAGAAACTATTTACACTCTTACAAATATAAACCAAAACGAAACAGAAATCACACATTTTACATCCTACGATTAAGAAATAAAAAAGAATTATCCAAAAAATATCACATGGTTTTTAAGTAACATTATATTTGTAAAAATTTCATTGAATATTCAATGTTATGACAATTTTCTGACACTTCTTCAAAGTGACGTATATATACAAATGGCTTCGTTCTGCTAACCATACAAGGATTCTGCGGCGGGAACACGAATAAAACAGAGGAAATAACTCATATTTATTTATAAATTTATTAAATAATTATGCAAAAATACAACAGCTATGTTTCATCAACAATATTTTTAGATTCTTTCACTTCCTCGTGTTCCTCAGTTTCTTGATTTTGGTCGTCCATGCCTTGCATGCTTTCCATTTTCAACAACGCTGCTTCCATGGCCGCAATAAATGGACTTTCACTATATTCGGGCCAACTGGAAAACTCTCTGAAATTTAATTTATTTGTTAAATGTTGTCAAAAATATAATAACAATCGGCCCGGTTCTCTACGAAGTTGTTATCGTAGCAACTTGCCTAATAGTGACAAAATCGCAGCAAATGGAGAATATTTCATAAGCTGTCAACAAACGATTCATTTTTGCCACAATAAGCAAGACGTTGCGATAGCAATTGTTTAGAAAATAGGCCCGAATCACGTACTTGAATAAATTTAAAAATTGTTGAGAATATAGTTGGCCACTTTGTGTGTATATATTTATATCTGGATGCACGAATCCATCATGTGGTTCAGCTAAATTGGAACTATTTGATAGAATTAATCGAATGCCACATCCAGGAATCCATTTTTCTAGAGATGGAATGATTCTACTAGATCGGCTTAACATCATATGTTGTACAAAATACCATAAATGTTGTAATTTATCCATAGGAACTGGTAAATTTCTTTTAAATTCTATTCGAGTTAAGTACATACATCCTGGGTCTACGCTGTAGAACTAAATAAATATTTTAGAGAGCCAATTAAATAAAATTATAGTTAGAAACATACTTTCCACAATTTCGATTTGTTTTTTGATGCAATCATATTATCCCATGGCAAAAAAGCTTTCCTAGGTAGTTTTAACAATATTTCGTGATCACAAAAAATTTGAAATAAAACAGAAGACGCTCGATATAATAAATATCCAACTTCTGGACCTGCAGTTAATTGCTATGCAACAAGAAAAACAAATGAATAATAAAACAAATGCTAGATAAATTTTTAAAGCTTACTAGATATAAATAAGGTGGTAAAATTAAAAATAATTCACTTCTTCCATACGTCATAACTCCAAATTGGAAAATTAAACTTAATATTAAATGTCTTAGAAAATTCGATGATGCTGAGGTACCAATTATTGTCATTGCTGGATCTTCATGCCATTGTTTAACTTCAACATTACTCAACATTCTTTTTACCCGATCACCGTTGTCGTGTCGGTCTTGGTAAGACAATTTCCAAATTGAAAAGAAATCTCTGTTGTATACTTTTAATTTTCCAGGATATTGTGTATCAAGATCCTAAAACATCTTATTAAATATTTTAAGCGTCCAAATTGTAGTTTTACTTACAAGAATATGATTGCGAAAACAAACTGTAGCTTCATAACACTGAGCACTCTGCAATCCTGCCTCTAATAATTCTTTAGTAATAAATCCAAAACCAGGATTAGTTTCTATAATAGTTTTATTACTCTTTAAAATATGTGGTTTAATAGCTGCAGCAATTTCTTTAGCAACATCAGAATCAACAAGGTATAAATCATCAGGAGCTTTGCGATTCTTTTTTAAAAATCTAACAGGAATTTCATTTTTAACACTTTTCAAATGCTCGCTGGAATTCATGTACTGTTCTACATCTTTTGAGCTTTTAATTCGTCGTTTCACCTCTTTCGGAGCTGGTTTTATAGATTCTTGAGCTAGATTCCTTAACCACAAACTTTTTTGAATTTGTAAACATGTTTTAAATAGTTGATCTGCGTATCTGAATGTTGTCATGACTAAAATAATTTCATTTAAACATTAAAACCATGATCTTTATTTGTATTTCATGTATTTACCTTTAATAAAAGCATACAAAAAATGTAAACATTAAAAATTAATTTCACTGTTTCACGGTTATATTATCTCTTTATTCGATTTTTTATTAGCTTAAATAAATACAGACAAATTAATTATAGCATAATAATATTATATATCAACTTTATTTAACTTTATGCCCTGTTTGAATTGTAGGGTTATAGTACAACTGACAGTTGACAATTGTGCATGGTTTGGATTTGAGGTTAAAGATATATTTCCGAAAATTTATTATATAAAACGAACAGAAAAATGAGAATAACACAAAAACTATTCCAACGAGTTGGAGATTGGACGAAACAATTTTCAAATTTCCCAGATTCGTACATCAAACGTTCTATGGAACAAGTTTATTGGAAAACGCCAAGAGGTTTGCCCCAATATTTGTCACGTACAGTCCAACGTAAAACCTTCAGATTCACAACAAATCGTCCATGGACCGGCCAATTTTACCAACAAAATTACCCTAATACTCGTCGAAAGAAAGTTTTCATTGAACCCATTAAAGATTGGAGCTATTTTCGCGGAGACAGAGTCGAAGTTCTAGTAGGCAAAGACAAGGGTAAACAAGGCATTGTTGCCCAAGTCATCGAAGAACGGAACTGGGTAATAGTTGAAGGACTCAACACCCATCTTCGCCGTGTGGGCAAAGAAGGAAATTTCCCTGGAATTGTCACAAGATCAGAAGCTCCACTGTTAGTAACAGATCAAGTTGCTTTGGTAGATCCAGCTGATTTGAAACCAACAACAATTGAGTGGCGATTCACTGAAGAAGGCGAGAGGGTTAGGGTTTCCTCCAGGACTGGAAGGATTATTCCAATGCCTGCTGCAACGGAAGAAACTAAAGATTATAAAACGAAAGCTACGTACAAGGAGCAAGAGAAGGATACCGTTGGTAAAGTTGTAGAGAAAATTACTTTTAGTCCACAGTTGAAGACTTTTGAAATGGATATCATGGAAAATATGGGAATTAAAGAAGAGAGAGTTCCAGCCAAAACTTATTGGTATTAAATAGAAAAATTGTATCTAGTTGTATAATTATTTTATATCTAAATAATATGTATCTGAATAAAGTACATCAAATTTGTATTTTTATTTTATTTTATCTTTCCAGCTTAAACAACTTTTAAATTAAACGATACAAAATATAGAAAAATGTTTCAAATATAAATTGTAGCTTATGTTACTGTGCATCTTTTATATTATAATAAAATATACTTTAGCTTAATTATTTATTGAGATTTACTTAAAATACTTTACAGGCCTTAAAGTAAACTGCCACTTCTGGGTGAGGGCCTGCTACCAAAATTTAATCAGTTTGTGATTTGAATATCCAAGATCTAAATATGAAATTTAAAAATGATTACCTGATTTGGACACAACATAACTTCCAGAAAAGTTTAATTCCTTTACAGTACAAAATAAAAAAAATAGTTTCAAATAAAAATTGTATCTAATATAATTTTACATCTTTTTGAATAGGACTAAATTTACTCTAACTTAATTTATTCACTAAAACATGACAGACCTTCTAGTAAACTATGTACCTCATCTGGTTGTTAGATCGTTGCCAAAATATAATCAGCATGTAATTCAGTTTCTGTTAAATAAATAAATCTAAAACTGTTGTATGAAATGAATTGAAATTTAATTGATATATCGTTAAATACTAATATTTAGGTAAACAAATGGGCTTTGTTGTATGTGTTTTTAAATTCTGGACAACCTTTCTAGTTACTGTTTTGCTGTAAAGTGAATAGGTAAAAAGATACAGAAATGTACAAAAATAATACAGGCTATTAATCCATTTGTATTTTTGTTTGAGAATCCCTGGAATTTATAACGTTTGAATAAATATGCCAATTTATTATCGAACAAGAAATAACGAGAATTCATAACTTTTCTGTTCTAATCCGTTTAGGCTTCTTTAGTAAAAATAAAATGGTGTTGCTGGTGAGTGTTTTGCAAGTTCTGTACGCCAAAATTATTATTTTTGTGGTAAATGCACTGTTTTAAAACTTGTAATTATTTGTATTATGTGTGTAAGTACTTATAGTTTAAGTGATATAATTTTTGTGTGTTTGTGAACGAGGAACTTTCCTATAGACCAACTGCTTTGTAAGCAGCTCTGTAACGGTAAGGATTATTTAATCATATGTGTTATTTAAAATGTTCTCGATTTTTTAAAAAGAAACATCTATTATAAAATGTAAACAGTATTATTAATAAATATGAAATATGGCATAGAAAATTAAATAGTTATAGTATGGGTCCTATACAGCGGGTTTAAATATTGCAGAATATAAAATTAGCTATGAGGCTTCAACCAGTTCAAATAGGCAAACATGGTCTAGTTCTGCAGGCTATTTAAGTGATATTTTTGTTACTCTAACATAATACATAGGATTTCTTTTTAAATAAGTTTGTAAATGGTTGTGGATGTGACAGAAAAAACTGTATTAAAAAGAAATAGAAATTATTCGAAGCTATTATTACATATATGTTTTGAGGGTCCTTTTAATTTGCCCTGACTATGATCTCAATGACGTCGTTGTCTGTGTGTATGAATGGATAGAATATTACGATTATGGAATTAGCTACGAAAAAACTTTCAAATGGAAGATTTTAGCAATGAGATTTGGAATACAAAGATTAGCAATCTTCTTGTATCTCTTTCCTTTTTAAGAAAAATTAAATTATACTTAATAGTATATTTCAAAAATCAGGGTTGTTATAAAGACAAATAAATAACTGAAACAACTATTACTCCTTGAATTTTTTTTTATGGATACCAGTTTAAGATAAAATGAATAAAATAATTCAACATAGGTTGCCAAATTTAAATGAACTTATCATTATAATTTGAAGATGTTTAACAATGAGGAAAAAATCGAATAGTTACTTAGTACATTGACAACCTATGTTGGTATGTTGTATTTTATCTGAAACAGTACAGTAATGTAAACAGGCGTTTAATTGCTATCTCGACAACTATAAGAGAGACGATGTAGGTGAAATTAGACAACAATTTCTATTTAACAAGACTATTACAGTGAACAAAATAGTATATTCTACAGCAAGTACCGGAATGGCACATATTCCACACTAGCAAAAAGTTTGTAATCCGAGCCGAAGGCGAGGACTACGGTTTGCGAGTGTGGGATATGCCATTCCGTTACAAGTTATAGACTATACTTTCTATAACAAGATTTTGGAAATTATACAAAAAATACAAATACAAAACTGTCAAAACGTCAAACTCAAATAAATAAACAAATAGACGTAACCATAGTAACTGAATCAAGATACTTAATATATCGCGCTAATATAATGCTCTGATTCGTCGAATTTATTCCATTCGCGGCATATGGAATAATAGTTGTTCCAATATAGTTTTTAGTTGTAGAATGTGTAGTTTCCAAAACAGTGGTTCTCGAAATATATATCCCAAGATTTGTATTTTAAATGAGAACATATATTTTTTTTAGCTCATTCGATACCGCAATTTATAAACATGTTTTAATATATGATAACTGAAAAAAATGTAAGTTAAATTTATATGCATTTTGTTTATTCCTGATTGAAACAATAAAATACAAATAAATTTAATAAAATTTAATTTGCATTATTATTCTGATATGCTTTATCGAATGAGCCAATAATAGATATTTACAAGTGGGCAAAGTAAGAAATTATCCATGAGAGAAATTTTAGTACACGAAGCTGAAGGCTGAGTGTGATAATTTTATTGTGTGCGTAATTCCACTTTGCCCACGTGTGAAGTATAACGTTTTATCCAACATCTCTTAATAAATGCAAAATTTATTAAAGATATATTATTTGACAGTGACATATGCTTTAAATTTTCTAAATTAATAGGCCAACCGAAGTAGTTACCAAGGTGTAGTGTGTTATTATTATTGTTATAAAGAGAAAATTTCTCACTAGTGACTTTTCTCAAAATTATACTCACTAGTGGGGAATCTGTTACTTTCCTTGTTTAAAATCGACCTAGTAGACCATTTATTGAGAGGTATTGGATAATAGTATATTCTACACTACAACAATTACTGGAATGCCATTTCGTTACCTGTTGTAAACTATTCTTTCTATAACACTATTTTGGAAACTACACATTCTACAACTAAAAACTGTGTAGGAACAAACCATTTTCTAGCATATTTTTTTAAATACTCTAAGAGATATTTAGTGACAGCGTTGTCTCATTTTAATTTCTTCATTTCAGGAATATAATTCATAAATGCGTAAACTACCCATCGCATTTATTTATTTTGTATTGCAATAGTTTTTTATGCAATGTAATGCATGATTTTGTCGGCAGTAATATTTTAAATCCGTTTTAAAACGTTTCTTCCCATATTTTGTGGCATAAAAACAGTGAATAAATTCCTGATCGTCGCGTAGATAAATTTTCGAGACATTTAATCCAAAATTTGTCGTTTGGCTTGGCCCCATCTTATTCGAAATACTCCCCAATGCATCGCCGCCCGCATTTGTATAGAAATAGTAAATATTTTCTCCCATTTGGCTGCTAAAAATCAATTCATAACATCGTCGCGACCAAGAAAAACTTAACATACATAGTTCACAATAACAATTATTCTACATAGCAACTGCCAGGGGGTACTCATGTGTAATGACGTCATAATTTAGCCCCGCCCATGCATTCATAGCCAACTCGATTGTATTACTGCAGCCGATCCACAATAATTTTTTGTTTTTCTTTTGGTGGATGCAACGCACTCTGTGAAATATTTTTCTGCAATTTATCACTGCATGTCAAAGTGCACACATAGAACTTGAACCGTATTTCCTTCCGGGCTCCGGATGTGGCAAGGAGGGGGGAGGTCCTCCTTTTTTAAGTTTTCAATTTTTTTGACTTGTAATGATTGATGTAAGATTGGATGTGGGATATCTTATGAATTCAAAGTTGTTTTAATTTTCTACCTCCTTTTGGTTTTGGATTGTGTTTACAATTTATTTCTAGAGTGAAATAGCATTTTTACCTCCCGTATATATACCGGGTGGTGACTTTTCTGTTACATAGGAAATACAAAGTTATTTTCTTATTGAAGCGACAGTTTGTTTCCTATGGATTTTAGACTAAAAGTGTAAATACAAAAAAATATTTAAAATGAAAAACTGCATCTAATAAGCCTAATTAATGTTAATCAATTTGTCGCCTTCGCGGAATAGAACAAAAGAAAACTCATAATTTGAACCTTACAGATTGCAATGACAAGTAAAACAAATACCTACCTTGAATATTTTTCTTGATAGATCTGTCAAAATATTTTTTTCTGCAACCGTCTATAAAGTTAGTGATTTTAATTCTGTTTTTAGTAATAAAAGTTGACGTTTTCGTTATTAATAAAAAAATGTAACTGTTGCTAGGTTACACTTTTAATCCTAGCCTTAAAAGTATATTCTATATTTCTGTGGATCTTGAAATTCCCAGTATTTAAACTACCTAAAAACATTAATAATATTTAGAGAATTATATTCTTATTCCTTATGGTTAAACACTAATCATTCCCAGGAGCATAATTCAAGAATTGGTCAATTTGTTACTTCGCTAAAACTCATGTTTTTTAGGAGTGTACTTGTCATTTTCTTTTTTGAAGTAGACATAATTTTGATAATTTTCCTATACCTACGCTATTATGGAGATTTAGTGTTGCCTTAATCATTGAATATTGCGACCACAGGGTGGAACATTTCATCACCAATAGAACACTTTCCGAATACACTTTTATATTTTTTCCTTGCACCATTGTAAGTAGCGGTTATATGTACACTCGTAAATTTCACGTGATTTCGGTAGCAATAGATTTAAATCTATTTCTATTGCCGATTTAACCTCATCCGGCGTTGAACTTGTCAATTCGTCACATTGAAACATTTTTCTTTAATAATTTGACATTATTTCAGTTTGACAGAACAATAAAATTGTAAACAAAACAAATCTGAAGCAAAGCTATCTTTTTAGTTACAATTATATTTCAACAAAATATTTTAATAATTTAAAATGTAATTATTTGGTTGCAGAAAAAATAGTATGTGTTATTCGGATTAAAAGTGCCTTTGTCTGATTCGTAATTTTTGCTTTCGCTCGGCTTCGCTACACTTCGCCTCGCAAATGCAAAATAATTGCTCATCAAACAAAGTATCACTTTTAATCCTAATAACACAATATACTATTAATATTTCCAAACTGTTCTATTTATTGCTGATTAATAATTGATGTTTGGTATTTAAAAATCTGGTGTGGACACTACACTACTTTCTTAAGACCTACTGAACACGTATGACTTGTTTCTTGCGTATGACTTTATTTTGACAGTTATTTGACGTATATCTAGGTATATTTGTTTATCCAACACCTCTCAATAAATGCTATATTACTATGGCGATTTTAAACAAGCAAAGTAACAGATTATCCACTAGTGGGTATAATTTTGAGGGAAGCCACTAGTGAGTATTTTTTATTTATAACAATAGTAATAACACACAACACCTTGGTAACTACTTTGATTGACATTTTAATTTAAAAATTTAAAGCATATGTCACTGTCAAATAATATTTCTTTAGTATATTTTTCATTTATTAAGAAGTGTTGGATAAAACGTTATACTTCACACGTGGGCAAAGTGGAATTACCTACTCGATAAAATTATCTCACTCAGCCTTCGGCTTCGTGAGCTAAGATTTCTCTCGTGGGTAATTCCTTACTTTGCCCACTTGTAAAGTAAATAACTATTATCCAACACCTGTCAATAAATGCTCTATAACTATGGCAATTTTAAACAAGGAAAGTAACAGATTATCCACTATTGGGTATAATTTTCAGAAAAGTCACTAGTAAGTAATTTTCTATTTATAACAATAATAATAACACACAACACCTTGGTAATTAACTACTTCGATTGGCATTTTAATTTAGACTATTTAATGCAAATGTCACTGTCAAATAATATTTCATTAATAAATTTTGCATTAATTAAGAGATGTTGGATAAAACGTTATACTTCACACGTGGGAAAAGTGGAATTACCCACTCGATGAAATTATCACACTTAGCCTTAGGCTTCGTGTGCTAAATATCTCTCGTGCGTAATTCCTTACTTTGCCTACTTGTAAAGTAAATAACTATTAATATGTTTATTTTTTTCTTCTTATTGTAACTATGATATCATTTAAAAATAGGTATTAATTAATCCAGTCTTAAAACTTTCTAACTAATACTATAAATATTGCTTTTATAATATTTCGAGTAATACATGTGTCACTTCACATTTATTTGACATATAGATATTAAAAATATTTTAGTTTTTGTTTCCATTGTAACTAAGATTATTGAAATATATTATTAAATATATAATTTAGTTTTTCTAAAAATTAGAAGCATGTAAAGAAAAATGCAAATAACATTTTATATTCCAAATATTTTTGCTAACATATTTATTTGAAACTTTTTTCACAGCTGATACTATTTGTGAAAAAATGGACATTATTGTTTTGTGTGTCCAGTAAACTTCCTCTTCCGGTTTTTCAATTTCATTCAAAATCAACTCAGCTTTTCATTTTTTCATGAAACTTATAAATTTCAAATTTGTTTACATATCTTGTCTCGTTCATGAGATATTGCGCACACGGACATTCATCCATTCATCCATCCATCCTCACACACAGACATCATTGAAAAATTGGTCTTAACGGATTCCGTGGACATCAAAATATGTATTTCAGCAAAAATCTCGTCAGCGATTTTTTCATGATTCCAATACTTCCTTATACTTTGTAGTAGAATGTATGTATGTTTAATAATTAAAATAAAATACTCATATTTCAATTATTTGACACTAGCATATAAATGATTATAACAATATATGCAAAACGAGGTTAAAAGTTATGAACTGTCAATAGCAATGAAACATATTAAACTCTAAACAAATTAAAATATAAAATTTCCTTTACATATCTTGTCTCGTTCATGAGATATTGCGCACACGGACATCCATCCATCCATCCACCCAGATTTTAGTTAACGAGTAACTATAGGGGTAAAGTTAAAATGGCAATTGCCGTCTGTACGATTCGAATTGAGGATATACAGTGCGATAGGGATAAGACTGAAATTATTGAAAAATGTGAAACCATAACTCCTGAACAACCACTGTGCATTTGCTAATATGTATTATTATAGTCCTGTAATCTTTTGTATATTTACTTTTTTGTGGATATTATTATGGCATATTAATCTAGTAGTCGCTGTATTCGCTAGTTATTACCATTATTTTCGAATAAATCCCCGAAAAACAAAAGCGAGTCACGCGGTCACGCACGCAAAACAAAAGCCAGTGTGGGGCGATTTCATGTCACGTCTGAAGAAACTATATTATTAAAATCTGTTTTCGAACGACAAGTTGAGTGGAGAGCAGTCACGAATTATTTGCCTATGCAAATAATTCTTCAAAATGGCGGCGATTGGGGTTAGTCGCTTAGTATTCGGTCGCGGTAGGCGCTGAACTGCTCGCTTGCGCGACGCTCAACTGTTTTCACGTTCAGTTGTTCGCGAATCGCGATCGAAGGCCGATTGTCGATTGCTTTATAGGCGAGATGAATCGACGCTGCGTGTTTGTTTATAATTACACAGTCAGATGTTTGTGGAGACAGAAGCCAAACGATAAGATGTCTTCCCTCGAAACGAAGATTAGCTTTTCACGAGAAAATTCCATCCTGCTTTTCTTCACGTCTTCACTGTATTCTTGCTGGAAAATTAAAATAGATTATGCACTATGATTCATCTTTTCTAAGTTAAGAATATGATTTCAAGGATTCAAGGATGTCGGTCTCTCCAGGCTTAAATGATGTAGGATAATTTAAAAATTCAATTTTTCCGGAGTTCTTTCATGATATTTTGACATCGTTGATGATGATTAAGAAATATTTTCCTGTGTGGTTCCTGCTTTATTTACACCTTTGGGGGTTGTTATTTGACGGCACGGCACGCGTAAAATTATATTATTACCGTTGATGATATAATGGGGTCTTTCACATTAAAAAAAATTTGTTTTTATGAATCTATCTATATTGAAGACTATCTACACTTTTAAAAAGTCTTAATTGTTATTCATTAAGCCACAATGATTTTTTTTAAAATGTTGTGACGTCATAGTAGACGTGTTGCTGGATCTAAAACAGTAGAGATTTAGAGATTTTTGTTACATAAATGTTCTATTTTATTGTAATAAGTAAAAAAATATATGACTACAATTATTTACAATCTGTACTGTCCAGCAACACCTCTACTATGACGTCACAACATTAAAAAAAATCGTTGTGGCTTAATGAATAACAAATAAGACTTTTTAAAAGTGTAGATAGTCTATAATTTAGATAAAGTTACATAAAATAAAATAATAATAATAAAAAAAAAATGGCGAAAGACTCCATTCTCTCAAACATAATCTTCCGCCTAAATAACTTGTAAATGGAACGAAATAGAAAAAAGTTTCAATTAAATTTATAGCCAATATTATTCTACATCTGCTTGAATAAGACAATTTAATCTATATTATTTATTTACTGAGGTATTTTCAAAAAAACCTAGTGAATCTTCTGGTAAACTATATATCTAATCAACTCATAATCATGACCAACCAAATTCTAAATATGTAATTTAAAAATGAAATCTTTATTAAATTTTGAGTTGTCGTGGACGAATGAATTGTCACACAGACATTTCGTGAAAATAGTGAAAACGTATTCTATAAAGACCCCATAACGTAAACTCATAAAAAACTTCTTGTTTCAATAAAATTTTCAGTTTTCTTTTTGCATGCATTCGTTGAAGAAAATTTTATTTCTTACAAAATGATTAGGTTCAATTCAAAAAAATATTAATTTTGAATAACAATTTTATTTATCCTCTTTTTTCTGCATTGAAAGAAAATAAATATATTTTATCCAATACCTCTCAATAAATGCTCTATAACTATGGCGAATTTAAACAAGGAAAGTAACAGATTATCCACTAGTGGGTATAATTTTGAGAAAATCCACTAGTGAGTATTTTTTTATTTATAACAATAATAATAACACATACCTTGGTAACCACTTCGATTGACATTTTAATTTAAAAAATTTAAAGCATATGTCACTGTCAAATAATATTTCTTTAATAAATTTTTGCACTTATTAAGAGTTTTTGGATAAAACGTTATACTTCACACGTGGGCAAAGTGGCATTATCCTCTCCATAAAATTTATGTCGTGGGTAATTCCTTACTTTGCCCACTTGTAAAGTAAATAACTAATAATTTTTTTTTAAATAATAAAAAGGCAGTTTTTAATTTTAAACAAAACGTTTTTATTTAAAACGATATCTCTTTGAATTAATACTACTCCTATTCAAACTACTTCGTCCCCATAAAGCGTCTCAGTTGAATACTTTGATATGTTCCTTCAAAACTAAATTATTTTTATATAAGAATATTTATTAAACCTACAAAAGTTTTCAATGAAAACGAAATCGGATTGGCATATATAATAAATTTTTCTATTCATTTAAGAGTAATCTGAT
Organism: Poecilus cupreus; assembly: GCA_963942605.1. Taxonomy (NCBI): domain Eukaryota; kingdom Metazoa; phylum Arthropoda; class Insecta; order Coleoptera; family Carabidae; genus Poecilus; species Poecilus cupreus. Next base: position 7,424,255 of record OZ012726.1, on the reverse strand, counting down.
TGTCCCAAGGAAATTTATTATAAAAATTTCGACGAGTCACCATACCTCTCTAATATACCATGAGTATCATAAGATACAATATTTACTAATCTATTATTAAGGTATTACTAGAAACTAATTATAGAATTGAAATGTGGTGCATGAGAATTTTAGTACTATATTTTAATTAATGTTGTTCATTTTTTCCTATTCACTTTACTTTTTAATAAGTGTAAACACAAAAGTTGTTCAAAATTTAAAATTCATGCAATGAAGCCCGTTTGATTACCTAAATATTAGTAATTCACGATATATCGATCAAATTAAAATTAATATTTATCAGAAAAATTGTAACACGGCCATGAAAAATTAAACAAAAACCACAATTCTACACCCGGTATACTTCGTTACAATACAGGGTGGTCCATCGGTATGTATTTTTTATTTTATGCGATTATTGTAAATATTACCGAAAATTTATTTGGACAAAGTTTATTTTACATTAAAATGTTCATGTATCTGCAGTATTAGTTTTTCTACCGGGTGCTCCATTTTCGCGCAATAGTATGCAACTTAGTATTTTTAAAAGGAACACCCTATATATTTTTACATAATTTTAAAGTTTTATAAAGTAAAAAATTCGTTTTTTATAGAACATAGAGGAATTGTAAAAATGCATACAGAGTTAATATGATATTTTTGCATTTTACACCCGGTATATGCGGGAGGTAAAAATAGATAAATGGCATGATGGTGTATGATAAATCTTTGCGCCTACTATTCCGCCAAATAACAACCCCCAAATATTGCAATGGAGGAAAAGACCACATTTGTTGGTTGTGAATTTCTAACCGATGCGTTACCACTGAACATTTTAGTATAAATATTGTTTTTTTTCCAAATAAACAGTTTCTATATAGTGGAACCAAAGCAGCTGTATGTTCAGTTAAGCTGCTAGATTTATCTCTAGTATTTTAGTAAACGTTTATGCCAAATAAACATACTTGAAAAGTACTAAAATGTTGCAAGTCCGCCGTTAATCTGTTGTGTGAATAGTGCGTGTTGGGTTGAGTCCGGTATTAGTCCGGGTCGCTCCGGCGCTCCGGGGCCTGGATTTAAGCACCCCGGAGCTAGAGTTGCCGGCACGTAATAATGCAAACACTTGTTCTCAGTTCTGTTTAGCTTTACACGAGTTCGGGGTGTTTTTACATCGCTGGAAATATTTCACAGAGTTAAACATTTTAAAATAATACTTTTTACTAAAAATGAATGAGAACTTTATACAAATATATATGTTTAAAGTGTAGTATAATAATTTTATTATTTAATATGAGATATTTAGTTTAAATCCCATCGCCGACAAAAATATATTCGGGAGTTGTGAACAATACATTATAAAACTTTGTCTTCTTGGTTAGAAAAGTTATACATTAGTAATAATTAGTAGAAATACTTATTTGTCTACGATTGTGCGATATATCCAATATACACTGTGCCCCATTTAAGGTACGAATGCATTGGAATCTCGAGAACAACTGCCTTACTAAAGACTAAAGAGACAACTTTCGTCTAATTTAACCAACCTCGTATCTCTTACGATTCTCGAAATCCTAATGCATTCGTACCTTAAGGTCAACCATACGGGCTGAAGATAGCGCAAAATGAACATAACTTTTATTAAACAATATAACATTATTTTAATAAATGAAACATATAATGTTTTATATCTACATTTGTAGATAAAAATCCAAAGTTTTGTAATAAATTTTAAAAAGCTAAATTTGTTTACAAATTTTACATGAACATAATTTTCAAAGTAGTAAAATATATGCCACCCATTCCCATGAACGACTACAGTAATGCAAATAATTTGTATATTTATAAATATGATCATCTTTCTATAACATACTATGATTATTTATCAGTAATAATATAACAAGAGGGTGAGAATAAATTGAAAATAATTTGACAGATCTTTCGAAAACTTGTTGCCAGGCAATAGCCACGAAAGCCCGTAGGGCTTGAGTGGCTATTGCCAAATGGCGACAAGTTTGAGAAAGATACTGGAGAATTATTTTTTAATTTATCGAACTCTCGAGTTATATTTAATAAGATTATTTTTTGATTTCATCATCAGGCACGTCACTAAATCTATCTTTTTTGCTCATTTTTACTTGAGTTGTTGATAACTATCTGACATCTGACATCTGTCAACAAAAACAAAAAAGCTACAGAGAAAATTGCCGGGAATTTTCACAAGAGCATTATTCTCAGTATAATAATGACAGGATTGGTTAAAACACAGACACGTGACATACAATAAAGGATTTGATTGGTTTAAATAAACGTCAAAAAATAATCATTTGAATTTACAGTTTTTGAGAAACAAATAAAAATATACAAAAATAGTATATTGTGTTATTAGGAGTAAATGTGATACTTTGGGTGCTGAGCATGTAAGTTTGAACGACGAGCGAAGCGAGTCGCACAATTACATGCGAAGCAAACAAAGTCACATTTACTCCGAATAACACATGCTATTTTTTCTTCAAACATAGAAAATAGACATTAAAACATTAAAAATGCTCAAAACTTCAACAAATATTCTGCCGTATCCAGTATTTCTAGTTGCCACAGAATATGTTATTTTGGTTTATTTGTTTTATTCTTAACTGTCAAATTATTGAATTACAACCTTACTATTTTGCATGATATTTTTCTTTGTTCGCCGCCGGAGTAAATGTGTTGCCAAGGAAACACTTTTACGCCGGCGGCGACAATATTGAACTTCTGCTTGTTGAATACAAATACATACAAATACGTACTTTTATGACGTTTGAAGAAAAAGTGTATTTTTTTGAAAAAACAAATCAACGGTTGAAAAATGTCATTTTTTGACATGTATCATAATTTTTTGAAGGGATACACGTTTTTTGATAGTGTGAATCCATGTTTCTGCATTGTTCGATAAGAAATCTATGGCGGGAGGTGTTGTGGTGCCCACAACAGATTTTTTTATTAGAAAAACACTAATAATCAAAAGATTTTTCTGGTTTAAAAAAATAAATATATCATCACGCCTTTTCCCCATTATGGGTGTGACACTCTACTTACGCAGATCTCGGTAAGTGATATATTTTTGCGTATGAAATGCGGTTACCAGCCGTCAAGTCATAGCCCCCAAAGTTGTTAGTGGAGGAGGAACCACAGGGGTAAATTTAAATTGGCAACTGTCAGTAGTGGGATTCGAACTGAGGATTTCACGATCCACAGTCCGATGCGTTACCACGGAGCTATTTACCCCATTTCTGATTTTGATACATGAAAATCGGTAGACGTATCACTTTATAAATTAAATTTTATTTTTAATCCTCTATTGCATATTGTTCCCGATCGGGAACATAAAATTTAAAATTCTTCTTTTCTTTTCTTTTCTTATGCAGTTTACATTCATGGCAATCATGTTGTAACCATTTGGGAACATTATATACACTTTGTCAATTGCCAATTAGGTCATTCCTCCCAATTAGACCAATATAAAAAAAAGTTGAAGTGAAAAAAGGGTAATTACAGAAACTGAGATAGAAAATGTAAAATTTGAAGGAAGCAGTTTATTACCTGCTGATATATTACAGCCAAACACACCTTTACAAAATTTTCAATTTTTTTTTTATCTGATGTTTTCCTAGAAGAGGTTGTTTATCAAACAATTTTGTATAGTACGCAAAGACGTCCCAATAGACCAAAGTTCTATTGTAAGGTGAATATGTTCACAATGTTCCCAATTGTGAACAAATATTAAAAAAAATTTTTTTTATTTTAAGAAAAAAAATTTATATAACAAACTTATTTTTTCTTCAAACGTCATAAAAGTACGTTGTTATGTATTTGTATTCAACAAGTAGAAGTTCAATATTGTCGCCGCCGGCGTAAAAGTGTATCCTTGGCAACACATTTACGCCGGCGGCGGACAAAGTAAAATATTATGAAAAATAGTTAGGTTGTAATTCAATAATTTGACAGTTAAAAATGAAACAAATAAACAAAAATAACAAAACAGCATATTCCACGGCGACTTGAAATACTAGATAAGACAGAATATTTTTTTAAGTATTGAGCATTTTATAATATTTATAATTTTATTTTCTATGTTTGAAGAAAAAATAGCATGTATTATTCGGAGTAAATGTGTCTTTGGGTGCTTCGCATGTAATTGTTCGACTCGCTTCGCTCGTCGTTCAAACTTACTCCTAATGACACAATATACTATTAAATATATGAATTATTTTTTTGTAAATAATAATTTTTTTGAGCCCTTATTTAAAAAAAAAAATTCATTCAATAGAGAGTTAAGATGTTTGGGAAAGCCAGTGTTTATGTATATTTTACATCACTAGTGTGCGAACTGAAAGTTCCTGGTTGTCAGTAACAGTGTGCATCAAATATTTTGAGTACAAAATATATATTTCATTTTAAAAATTCTTGTGCATTTCTTTGCTTCAAATAGCTTATGAGAACTAAATATATTTTTAGTGGATTATAATTTCTGGGAGTTGGCACCGCCGGGCGTTCATGAATATTCAGCGAATGTTTAGCACTCGTTATAAAACTGAATTAACGCCATTAAAAACACAATTAAATGTTTTTCTATTCATCTAATTCTCCAGTATTGTCCCAACACCCAGCGCAAAATTTTTAATTACATCGCAATCATTTTAAAATTAAAATTCAGGGAATAATCATCACGTTGTATTGTTTGCCGGCGTACCCGGAGCTGCAGCGCTTTCTTTTCCAGGAAACTGTAGCGAAATCTAAAAAATTCTGCGGTAGAAGATAACAAGTCTGTAATTTGATTTGAGAGCAGAATGTTGCCACCGCGAGCGAGGGCGCCAGCGTATGATATTTAATCACGTTAGGATCGGCAGTTTTTGTTTTGTCGCACAGCTTTCTGGATAGATTTTTTCATAACTTTTTTGTTATTAATTAAAACTAGTGCGTGCTGCAATATTTCCCGCCCTGTTTTGCTGGCCATAGGAAAAACTGAGGTAATAAACTTTAACTCTTTGGATACATTTTTACCTCTCGTTAAATTCTGTAAGGGAGGTATAGGAATCATGCTCAACATTCGCTAGCTAGTTTTTAATAGATAATCATGTTTTAAGGTACCTAGAATTTTAATATTTTTGCGATAATGTCTGTGTGTATGGTTATTGGGTATGGATGTATGTACGGATCTGTGGAGTTACTGTGTTTCAAAAACTGCTAAACAACAAATTTTACTTATTTTTGTCTCCCGCCTACCTCTAGGTAAGGGAGGTATTGTTTTTGGTCAAAAAATTGGGTAGTGAGTTTTCAATGAATAAGCACGTTTTAGTCTGTGGCATTTTTTTCGTCTCGCGTAACTCAAATACTATAATACCAAAAAATACTATTTTGTGAATTTTTGCTTCTTATATTTAAATGAAGAGGTGATTAGATTTTGGAGAAAATTGGTAAACCGGAAGTATCAGTTTACTTGAAGCCCTTAACAGTTTTTCGTGAAAAACACGGTTAAATTTCCTTTTTAAACAATTTATGTTATTTTGAAAGTTGTAGAATATTTAATTTTACATGTGTTTTGATTACACAAATTTTATTAATTTTCATTAGATTTAAGTGATAATAAAATATAAAGAAATTATATTTCACAAATCTTGCATTCCTAGTACACCATGGAAACATTTAAAAATTTGCAATTTTTTACGAAATGTGACACATGTCATTGTGATTGTAAAGCTGTTTTCTTAGTGAATTATATGTCAAAAAATTAAATAAATATACGAAAGAAAATTAAAATTCTCAAATATAAATAGAAAATACATGAATAAGAAGGTATGTTTCTATATCATCAAGTACTATTTTGTATCGTTTAAGAGTAGTATTTGGCGGCAGGTTATGTGCTGGCCACATCAGATTTTTTATTTCACATTTGTATAGCTTTAAGAAGAGCTGATTAGTTTTTGGTAAGAAATCAATGGCCGAAAGTGGTAGTATGTTCAAATATCTCAGTAAATAATAGTTCTATTATATATTCAGTTATTAGATTATTTTTACAAACATTACTATACCGTGTGTCTGTCTTAAAGGTGTACGTAGGAGATTAACATGGGAAATTAGTTCTTTGCGTGCTGTTACTCGGTGTTCTACCGGACAACAATAATTGAAGTACCAATCGAAAGATATCATTTTTCTGAATTCAACGATGTAACATATTGTAACGTTCGTGGGTTTAAAACTTTTTATTTAAACAACAAAAGTAATATTATTAATAACAAATAATTATAATAAAGAGTAAATAGTTAATTAACACTAGGTACATAACACTAAAATAACAAATACAAAAACTTATACACTAACACTTATCACTACTATAATTAAACACTATTATTTATATTAACTAGCCGAGCGATATTTATTTACGACGATATATTTATTTTCACACCGAGCGGTATATTTATATTCACAAGTTCTTCCTCAGAACTTCGGAGTCGACTAAGTCATCTGACTTACTGACTCTGAGTCAACTAACTGACTCACTGACTCAACTCGACTAACTGAGTCCGAGTCAATTAAACGACTGACTGCTCGGGAGTCCTCTAAAAGACTCACTGCTCGGGAGTCATCTAAAAGACCCACTGCTCGGGAGTCATCTAAAAGACTGATTGAGTCTCACTGACTGACTGCTCGGGAGTCAAGTAACTGACTGCCTGACGGCTGCTGGCGATTCCTTTTATATACGGCACGTTCATTGTTTCTGGAAGCTTCTGGAACATTCCCTATTGTGGAGCAAACGACTTGTACGAACCCGCAAGCGTTGAGTCATGCACTCGGCGACGCGGCGTGGCGGCGTAGGCCGACAAGCTTCGACTTGTCGCTGCCGCGTTCGTTACAATACATTACAATTTAGTAGTAATTTGGCTCTGTAAATTAATTTTAAAGTTTTAAAAATCCTCAGATTATTCAATTTTTATCGAAAATAAATGTAGTCACCTATGACTGTTTAGTTTTGATTTCTTTCAAGCTATTTATTTGACATTTATTAATTAATTTACGGAACTAAATTACAATTAAATTGTAATATATGCTACATTGTTTTATTCAGAAAAATGATATCTTTCGATTGTTACTACTTACAATATTGTCCGGTTGAACACCGAGCAACAGCACGCAAAAAACTGATTTCCCAGGTTAATCTCCTATGTACACCTTTAAGACAGACACACGGTATAAAGTTTCTGTTTGAGACATTTTTCTTATACCAGCAACATACGTCAATGAAACGGCAGCCTCTGCTGTAAATCCGGTATTTTGATGCCTAGTTAAACAAATAACTATTATTCTTAATGAACAAGCTCCTAATAGTTATTTACTTTACAAGTGGGCAAAGTAAGGAATTACCCACGAGAGAAATTTTAGCTCACGAAGTCGAAGGCTGAGTGCGATAATTATATCGAGTGGGTAATTTCACTTTGCGCACGTGTGAAGTATAACGTTTTATCCAACACTTCTTAATAAATGAAAAATTTATGAAAGAAATATTATTTGACAGTGACAAATGCTTTAAATTTTTAAATTAAAATGTCAATCGAAGTAGTTACCAAGGTGATGTGTGTTATTATTATTGTTATAAATAAAAAAATACTCACTAGTAGCTTTCCTCAAAATTATACCCACTAGTGGATAATCTTTTACTTTGCTTGTTTCAAATCGCCATAGTTATAGAGCATTTATTGAGAGGTGTTGGATAAAATAATGTAAGTAACTAATTTTCAATCGGCTCCAAATAAACAATCAAAAAACGCCGACACAAAATTGGTTATTTACATTATTACATTTACAGGTTGGTTATTACGACTAAAATGATTTATTTAGTTTTTTGCTTTTTAGATTTTCGTCTTTTCAATTTTTTGTTAAAAAGTTTTTATTACTTAATAATAATATTTTCATTCGTACTAAGTACATATATTCATTTCTATTTTAATCACGTGGCTGGTACCACGAGCTCTGTTTTTGGATATTAGAAGAGATGATTAGCTTCGTTTTTAGCGCTGTACAATGTTCTAAAATTATTTTATAAAAAAAATGCTTCGAATAGAAGTTACAGAGAAATATATTATCTACTACTTTTATTTGAAGTATTGTTTTATACATTAATTTTAGAACATTGTACAACACTAAAACCAACACTAAAGCACTTCTCTTAAAACACCCAAAAACAGAGCTTGTGGTACCAACCAAACTATTTATTTATGAATTCATTTATTATCATTTCTAGAACATTACAAAATTTAAAATTCGGCATTCTCTTCTCGAGCAGTTTTATGGTTCATGTACATATGTTAGTGTATAACATAACACCATATTTTATTGGTGAAATAGGGGTGCAACGAGCCGCCACTGGTCACACAAACAGTCGCAGATCGATGCTGGTGCATCCACCATCCACCGCTAACTGGGATCTTTACGTACGGTCCAGTGTCGTCTTAGAATCAGAATCACCACCGCTACCAAGTTTCATCCCTTGTAGCCACCCTCTCAACCCCTTTAGCTTTTGCTACGTACACAGATTACGTAGACTTAACCACACACTCCAAGCCAGACGAACTACCAGTCGATTTTCATGAAAATTTTTTAAAGAAATTTAATTTTTGTAGAACAAAATATGTGGTGTTTTATGACTGAATTTCTTTACACACTATAATCATACCGTGTGTTCCACGTAAATGTTGGCATAGGCAATTAACATATAAAATCAGTTTTTTCTAAATAAAAAGTGCCCGGCAAAAAATTATGCATCCAAATTTTATATCTATTGACGTATAGTGCTTGCAATTTGTTTCAAATATTTTAATCTGTCACTGTCATCATGAATACATTAAATGTCGAAAACCGTGTAAATATTATTAGAATGTATTATGGGGGCGCAGTGCAAGAATATTATCTGAATACATTACAAGAATGAACGCTGAATGGTTTCCATCGCCAGAATTTGACAGTGACAGATTAAAATATTTAAAACAAATTGCAGGCACTATACGTCAGTAAAAATGAAAAGAGTAGGCGGAAAATTAGGAATTATAATTATTAATTACATTAAATTGCGGTATCAAAATAAAATAATCTGTATTAAATAAGATGTAGGGATATTGGCAGTATTGTGATATAAAATTTGGATGCATAATTTTATGCCGGACACTTTTTATTTATAAAAAAACTGATTTTACATGTTAACTGCCTATGCCTACATTTACGTGGGACACACGGTATAAACCCTAGATACAGGGTGGGCCATTTTAAGTTGCGTTCAGGAGTATCTCGGAAACGAAGCATCGGATGAAAAATCCAAAAAATACGACTAAAATATTTTCGAGGGGGACATCCCATGACACCAAATTCAACCCCCTCGCCCCAACCCTGGTGGGGTGGGGCGAGGGTAAGTTTGAAATCTTAAATAGGAACCCCAAATTTTTTTTGCAGATTCGTATTCTACGTGAAAAACGGAATTCAGTGACATCAAAATTTTCGCCCCCGTCCACCCCCCCGGGCCAGTTGGGTGGTGGGAAACTTTCAAATTGGTTACGGGAACACCCACTTTTTCTCGAAGATTCGATCCAATTCTCGAGTCCCCTCGCATCTAACCAACGGGGTGCACGGCACTGGTACGGGGGAGGGGGACAGGGGCGCAAATTTTGATGTTACTGAATTTAGTTTTTCACGCCGAATGCGAATCTGTAAAAAAATTTGGGGTTCCGATTTAAGTTTTCATACTCACCCCCACCCCACCTTCCAGGGTCGGGGTGGGGGCAGGGGTGAAAATTTTGATGGTACTTCATGTAGTTGTTAACGTAGAATGCGAATCTTTGAGAAAAAGTGGGTGTTCCCGTAACCAATTTGAAAGTTTCCCACCACCCAACTGGCCCGGGGGGGGTGGGCGGGGGCGAAATTTTGATGTCACTGAATTCCGTTTTTCACGTAGAATGCGAATCTGCAAAAAAAATTTGGGGTTCCCATTTAAGATTTCAAACTTACCCCCGCCCCACCCCACCAGGGTTGGGGCGGGGGGGTTGAATTTGGTGTCATGGGATGTCCCCCTCGAAAATATTTTAGTCGTGTTTTTTGGATTTTTCATCCGATGCTTCGTTTCCGAGATATTCCTGAACGCAACTTAAAATGGCCCACCCTGTATAATAGTAAGTTACATTGTATAAGCATTATATCTATTTAAAGACATCTTATTATTTATTTTATTATGTAATTTATATTATACTTTGTGTTATTATATGTGCAATATTATAATTTCTTTCGCACTACGTGCCTTATATATTGCCAATCGTTTGTAATAAGTCTATGTACTTTGTATACAAATAAAAAGTAATAATAATAATAATAATATTTAAAGACATCTTAAACATAAATTAATTTTTAACTTTCATAATTACTTATTTAATTTACGGGTGCAAGACTGGGTGTTGGGTGATTCTTTAGGATTTCTTTTCAATATTTTCTTCCATTTTTCTCTCATTTCACGACCCTCTTTTTAAATGATTTTTTCACTCCTTCTGTCCAGGTTTTTATTGGTCTGCTTCTTTGCATCTACTTCGTTATCCTTACCTCATATACCTTTCTTATTATTTTTTCTTCTCTCATTCTCTTGCTATGATATAATTTATCTATAAAGATACTTAATAATTTGGAGAAAGATTTATTTTTAATTTTATTATTGCGAAGTATTTTTAAACAGAAACTCAATTAATTCTCCATTTTTGGAAGAAATGAATTGAAAATAGATCACAGTGTACGAGGTGACGAAATTATCTTTACACCGAAATAAAAGAACTAAAAACATTATTGTATAAATTAGAACATGCATATATAATCTCTTTAACTAAACACACACACATACACTGCTGCCGGCGCAGCAGCTCCGGACGTCGTCAGGCTCCGGGCGGGTCCGGACTCCGGAACCACGGTCATGCCCCGCTGCCCCCGGCTGGCAACTCCTAGGCGCGACGCTGCCCTGATGCCCTCACGGCTTTACTAGATTCCAGCCAACGGCGACATGCATATCATGTTGCTGGATTAGGTTCTATGAATATATGTAATTAAAATGGATATGAATTCGAATTATTTTATTTACATTTGGAACTTAACAATCGTTATTTATTTGGTAAATATGTATTGTGAACATTTTTATTGCAAAGAAGCCAAAGTTCTATTATTATAAATTTATTTTGTTGGGAGAAAATAATTTTTTTCAAGAATGGGAGAGAACCTCACAAAATTATGACAGAAATAGCCAATTTCATGTCCACGGGAGAGTTGTGCAGTTTCTTTCCCGTCGTGAGGGAAAGTACTCAAGTAATGTGAAAATGAACAAAATTAAACAATTTAAATAGTTTTGAAATACATAAAAACTATTTTAGGACATTAAAGTTTAAATTTTTGTTCAATAAAGAGTCCTAAAAATGTAACATTAGTAACCAGTATGAAATAATAATTATTTGTATACCAAGGTCGCGAAATTACTCATTAGAGTACCGAGAGAAAAATTGTCGTCGAGGCCGTTTCAGGCCGAGGTAGGACAATCTCGAGGACGATAAAGGATTTCGCGGACAAGGTGTACACACTATTTTTTGTGTAACCGCATAAAAAATATTAATTACATTCAAGAAAATTTTCAGTTTTCCTTTTGTATGCATTCGTTGAAGAAAATTTTATTTCTTACAAAATGATTAAGTTTAATTCAAAAAAATTTTAATTTTGAATATAACAGTTACTTATATATCAAGGCACTGAAGTTCAATTTTTTATCACGAATATGGAATTTAGTTGCCGAGACCCGTAGGGCCGAAGAAAATAAACCATGTCAGTGATAAAAAGGAACTTCCAGTGCCGAGGTACATATTAAGTTTTATTTGAAATTTAAAATTCGAATAAAAAAATTACAATATAGGTTAAGTTTATTGTCAATTGAAACTGATAGTTAGTGTTGCCAACCTCGAGAAGTGTCCTCAATTTCGTCATCGCAATTAATTAGTTAATTTTTCTTGCAAATTTTGTTTCATGTTACGTCCAAATTTTCTATAGTACGTCAATATATCTGCCAAAATGATCCTAATTGCACAAGAATTATTTAACGGTTGCCAACACTGGGTTGCTCAAAATCGTCGTATAATGGGTTACTTTAGTGACGATTTCTGAGCTTTTAATGACGATTATTGAGCACTTTAATGCCGATTTCAAATAAATTTTATTTATCTTCTTTTTTCTGCTTTGAAAGAAAATGAATATATTTTAAATTTTGTTTTTAAAAATAAGTCGTTTTTATTTAAACCGATATCATTTTGAATTAAAATTACTCCTATTCAAACAACTTTGTCCCCATTACGAGTCTCAGTTAAATACTTTGATATGTTCCTTCGAAACTGGATTATTTAATCTAACCTACAAAAGTTTTCAATGAAAACGAAATCGGATTGGCACTATTTAAATCAATTTTTCTCTTCATTTGAGATGAATCTGTTTGTCCCCAGAAAACATTTTTATCAGTGTACAAATTTTAAACAGTTTTATTGCAAATAGAAAGTGGTTGTGAGATTGACATTTGATAAACAATTAGTTTTGAAAAAAATAATGTCAATTCTCAAGTGATTGTTTTTTACTCTATTTCACGGCGGTTACCATTAACAACGACAGCGAAATATGGTAAAAAAACAATCATTTTGGATTTTACAGTCTGTATTGCGACTGCGAAATGCTTATTTCTATCCGAAAACAAAACAATGATATTTTCTTCAAACAAATAATGTCAAATAGCCAAAGTGTCTTTATCTTCAAACGTCACGAATTACTCTTTGTAAAAATTTACAGTAAAATCAATTCTTTCACGAAATGTAAAACTGCGTCCACAATAATAAGATCGGCCTGCGATAAAACAGAAGACACTTGGGGTAGTCTCCGCGGGCTGCTCCATGCGACAGATCCGTGAGATACGCCTTGGCCCGGGTCTGACCCAGATACTCCGATTTATCGCGATTTCATTCAGATTAAGAGTTTAAACGAAACATCAATAGCTTGTGTTCGATGCCGCCAATTCATTTGCAACTTATTTTGTTGGGTTGTGCTCGATTTTTTGCGATGATTTGTTAATTATTTGTTTGCGTGTCGCCAACAACGGTTTTTCAAACATTATTTGACTTTTAGTTTTATTGTTTAACGCTGATGTTGTGTTTTGTATTTTAATTTGTTTAGAGTTTAAAATGTTTCATTGCTATTGACAGTTCATAACTTTTAACCTAGTTTTGCATATATTGTTGTAATCATTTATATTCTAGTGTCAAATAATTGAAATATGAGTATTTTATTGTAATTATTAAACATACATACCGGATGTGGAGTTGACATGTGGTGTATATAGATTTTAAAGGTATTTTTACTTTCTATTACAAAGTATTAAGGAAGTATTGGAATCATGAAAAAAATCGCAGACGAGATTTTTGCTGAAATACATATTTTGGCGTCCACTGAATCCGTTAAGACCAATTTCTCAATGATGTCTGTGTGTGAGGATGGATGGATGTCCGTGTGCGCAATATCTCATGAACGAGAAAAGATATGTAAACAAAACTTGGAAATTATAAGTTTCATGAAAATATGAAGAGCTGAGTTGATTTTAAATGAAATTGAAAAACCGGAAGATGAAATAATAAATTCCATTTTTATTCAAAAATAGAGTCTGCTGGAGAAAAATTTTCAAATGAAAGGTGTTAGCAAAAATATTTGAAATATAAATGTTATTTTCACTTTTCTTGTACATGCTTCCAATTTTGAGAAAAACTAAATTACATATTTAATAATATATTTCAATAATCTTACTTAATAGGAACAAAAACCAAAACATTTTTAACATCTATATGTGTCAAATAAATGTGAAGTGCAAAAATATGGGACGTTTGAAATATTATAAAAGCAAATTTAGTATACCTGATATTGTATTCTTTTTTTGTGATTAATAAATAATTTTATTTGAAATCGGCACTAAAGCGCTCAAAAATCGTCCCTAAAGTAACTCATTATACGATGATTTTGAGCCACCTAGTATTGACAACCGTTAAATAATTATTGTACAAGTAGGATAATTTTGTCAAATATATTCACGTACTATAGTAAATTTGGACGTAACATGAAACAAAATTTGCAGGAAGAATTAACTAATTAATTCCGATGACGAAATTGAGGACAAAACACATAATTTTGAGTGTTATTTACGATAACTTCACTGTTCAAGGTTGGCAATACTGAGTGTCAGTTTCAATTGACAACTTACACATGTATAAACTTAACCTTTATTGTAATTTTTTTTACAGTTTTTTTCGAATTTTAGATTTCAAATAAAACTTAATAGGTACCTCGGTACTGAAGCTCCTTTTTATCACTCACATGGTTTATTTTCCTCGGCCCTATACGGGCCTCGGCAACTAAATTCCATATTCGTGATAAAAAATTGAACTTCAGTGACTTGATACATAAATAACTATTATTTAAAATCGGCACTAAAGTGCTGAAAAATCGTTATTAAAAGCTCAGAAATCGTCACTAAAGTGACGATGATTTTGAACAACATAGTGTTGGCAACCGTAAAATAATTATTGTACAAGTAGAATAATTTTGACAGCTATATGAGGTATTGTAGGAAATTTATACGTAAAATGAAACAATATGTGCAAGAAGAAATACCTAATTAATTCCGATGAAGAAATGAGGACAAAACACATAATTTTGAGTGTTATTTACGATAACTTCACTGTTCAATGTTGGCAACACTGAGTGTCAATCCCAATTGACAACTGGCAGATGTATAAACTTAACCTATATAATAAATTTTTGCATTTTTTAAATTTGAGATTTCAAATAAAATTTAATATCTACCGCGGCACTGAAGTTACTTTTTATCACTCACATGGTATATTTTCCATGGCCCTACGGTTCTCGGCAAATAAATTTCATATTTGTGATAAAAAGTTTACTTGTTACTCACTTGTAAATACCATTTACTCAAGCCCTCTGTTGCCTTGGAAAATGAATGTTTACAAGTTAATAATTGACACCTGCACTGTAAAATTTTTACAAGTTGTAAAGAAGGTAAACAATGTACGTTGCCACAGTAATGCACAAGACTTATGCGAAATCATTTCAAATAATTTCTGACAGAACAGTTGTGTGTAACTGACAGGATTTGGTAATAATTTGTTAATTTTCATTTTGATTTACAAATGAGTAACAATTAAAATTTTGTACAATACAGACAAGGTAACTGTTTTTACTGCTTCAAGGAGATGACAGGCTCGTCTAGGCTCGCCGGTCATTTCCTCCATTCAGCAGTAAAAACTGTTTTATCTTGCTTGTAATGTAAATAACTATAAATTTCAGTGCCTTGATACATAAACAATTAATTTATGTTGTGTAATATTTGTAAATTTTAATTGAATATTTTCTGGAGTGACTTTGGTTTTTATAACTTTTCCCTGAACGCAAAGAAATTCTAAATTATTTCAACTTGCAAATTTACAATTTACATCGTTTGGACTATACTTCTACCGCAAGGTGTTGGTCACTTTTTCCGAATAAAATCCATCTGCAGACGAGGTATACTATATCGACTTAATTTGTCGGTGTATCCTCGCCTTTATCATCCCTTCTACGTACGTGGGGGTGTATTGTCTCACCGCACACTATACAACAGAGTAGCTCGAACCAAATTCTAATTAAATTACCTAAGGCGAACAAATAGGCTGACCTGCGTTGGTCCTGCAACTATTCCGAACGCAGGAAGATTTAAACCGGGCTGTGGACGAGGCGGGGTGATACATACCGCCTCTGGGTCCCGGATCAAGGTTACACACCCGGAATACTACCGGATACTTTGCAGGAAATATGCGCGAGGCACGTCGTGTTTCATTCATTCAAAGTGATATGTTGTGCTCGTAGAATTTACCGCACTATTCTAACAAATTAGGCATTATTCTGAAACTTTTTTACTAAACGTCAGAAAATTTCCATGAAAAATATTAATAACTATTGTTATGTGTTAGTTACTTAATTTATTTATTCATGCCTTTCGGCCTAGAATCTATACAAATTTTTACATATTTCTATGGTGATTACATTATATAAGTTAACCTAAAAAAACAAACAATAGTATGTTGTGTTAAAAGGAGTAAATGTGATACTTTGGGTGCTGAGCATGTAAGTTTGAACGACGAGCGAAGCGAGTCGGACAATTACATGCGAAGCATACAAAGTCACATTTACTCCGAATAACACATGCTATTTTTTCTTTAAACATAGAAAAAAGACATTAAAACATTAAAAAATGCTCAAAACTTCAACAAATATTCTACCGTATCCAGTATGTCTAGTTGCCACAGAATATGTTATTTTATTATTTTTTTTTTCAAACGTCATAAAAGTACGTTGTTATGTATTTGTATTCAACAAGCAGAAGTTCAATATTGTCGCCGCCGGCGTAAAAGTGTATCCTTGGCAACACATTTACGCCGGCGGCGGACAAAGTAAAATATTATGAAAAATAGTTAGGTTGTAATTCAATAATTTGACAGTTAAAAATGAAACAAATAAACAAAAATAACAAAACAGCATATTCTACGGCAACTTGAAATGCTAGATAAGAGAGAATATTTTTTGAAGTTTTGAGCATTTTATAATATTTATAATTTTATTTTCTATGTTTGAAGAAAAAATAGCATGTGTTTATTCGGAGTAAATGTGTCTTTGGGTGCTTCGCATGTAATTGTTCGACTCGCTTCGCTCGTCGTTCAAACTTACATGCTCAGCACCCAAAGTATCACATTTACTCCTAATGACACAATATACTATTGTTTATTTGTTTTATTCTTAACTGTCAAATTATTGAATTACAACCTTACTATTTTGCATGATATTTTACTTTGTCCGCCGCCGGAGTAAATGTGTTGCCAAGGAAACACTTTTACGCCGGCGGCGACAATGTTGAACTTCTGCTTGTTGAATACAAATACACAACAACGTACTTTTATGACGTTTGAAGAAAAACTATATTATTCGTTTTCTTCTTTCTAAAATTTTTTCCATCCAGTCTTCTTTCTCTTTCCGTCTCTCTGCAATACAGTCTTAAATGTTCTGAAGATTCCTATTCTCTACCACATAATCTACATTTCTTTTCTTCTGCTGACAACCAGTACATGTTACTTCTTTCCTCATTGCCGCATCTAAATCGTGTTATTGTTGTTGTGTGTTAGTTCTTCCAACTATGATTATCGAAATATGTTTTTGATGCTTTTAGATTATTTGACAGGAAGTTTTTATTCTTTTTACTTGTTACTCACTTGTAAACACCTTTTACCTAATCCCTCTATTGCTTTTGAAAATTAACCTTTCAAGTTATTAATTGACAGCTGCATTGTAAATATTTTACAAGTTAGTAAACAAGGTAAACAATGCACTTTGTCACAGTAATGCTTATAAGGCTTATACGAAATCATTTCAAATAATTTTTGACAGAACAGTTGTGTGGGACTGACAGGACTTGGTTATAGTTTTATTTTGATTTACAAATGAGTAACAAGTAAAATGGTGCACAATACACGTAAGGTAACTGTTTTTATTGCTTCAAGGAGGTGACAGGCTCGCCTAATCGGCTCGCCGGTCAGTAAAAACTGTTTTACCTTGCTTGCAATGTAAATATTTGATACTTTTAGAGTATTTAACAAACAGATTATTGTAATAGTTACTTTCGTGGCTCTATCCAAAAACAATAGTTTTATACATTTGAAAATCGTCCAGAAACTTCTTGATTTCAGGTCTAAGCCTAGACATTTTTATAAAATATTAAACTTGATTTTACATGTTATGTAATAAACGGTATATGTAATAAACGGTATTTGCGTTTATTACAATTATATTTCAGAATAAATAAATGCTTCATTGTTAATTATCCTAAAAAATTCCAATTCTTTAGTATTTCAGTTCAGTTTCCGCCTAATCAGGAAATATTTAACCAATGTCTTAATCATATCGTTTTCAGTATACTTGAATGATGAAATATGCAAATATATGATAATAATGTTTTGTTAAATACAAATTTTATCAGCTGCTAATTTTAAATATCCCAAAAATTCAACTTTCTGAAATCTACAAATATAACTCATATCATCATAACGGATTAAAAATTACACACAGGTTTATTAGTATATAAAAATCGGTATATTTAAAATGCTAAGTACTAGGCTTGTAAAGTAATACTATATTGAACAACTAGTGTTACCTTTTGACCTTTTTTGTAATACGAGTATAGTTTGCGTAAACGAGCCGCAGGCGAGTTACGCAAAATACGTGTATTACAATAGGGCATTGTAACAAGAATTGTTCATACCACTTTTCCTATTTCACATTCAATAATTCAATAAAAAATAAATAAAATTGTACGGCATATTTAATATACCACTGGTCACCAAGGGGCTTTGCCCGCGGGGCCTATCGGGTCCCAGGCCGCAACCCCGACGCAGAGGCTCCGATTCAATAATTTTACGTAAGCAATGACAGCCTCAAGTTTGACAGACTGTTAATTTTACAAATAATAAATTCTTAAAAACAGTTGCACAAAATTCAATAATTTTGTAGCATTGTTTTTGAGAAAAACAGTGTCACAAAATTGACTTTGTGTACGTGAAATAGGAAAACATAATTTCCTTGTATACATAGAATAAGACGTTAATTAATTATGTTGTAATAACAAATTAATTAGTAAGCAATCCACGTATTCCCTGATACAAAACGAAGCATTACCTAATTAAAAACGGAATACTTTTTCCCAATTAATTCACATTAAAGACTGCTTAAGAAAAATTGTAATCCTTCCATTGAAGGCTTCAGTTTTTCAAAATTACAACTGAACTAATGAACACGCATAAGAAAAAGTAATTAAAAACAGATAATTAAATTAGCCGGATCAGAATTTTAAACCGCGTCAAAGAAGAAGAGAAATATTAATTAATTTTCACAGTTAGGGATGTCCAAAACCACGGGAGTATTTACATAACTTGGGACAAGTCTCGTCGTTCGTAATTAGGCGAGAGCGCATGTGCGGAGGCTTCCGCGTGACGTCACGTCCGCTTCCACCCCAGTTCCAGCCAGAGGATTTTAGAAAGTTTGTTTGTCTGCCAGCTTCGCAAAACAATTTTTCATTCTTTATGAAAGTTACATTGTTATTGATGATTTTAGCGATGTCTTCATGAGGTATGGATAAAGAAAGGGTTATAGGAAGAGGATATTTTTATCCGACACGATCATATTTATTCAAGAAGAACTATAGTCATGAATCAGTAAATTTTTCAAACTTTATAACATAGAAATGCACAAACTTGTAATCGATACAACATAAAGAAAATGATTTTAAATGGAATTGGAAGCTAATACCATTTTACATCTTCTTGATTACAACAACCTTAACATAATTATTTACTGTAACTGTAATCTTATAGACCTCTAATGCCCGGTTGCACCAACGTTAGTTAAATATTAAACTTGGTTTAAATAAATAAAAGCAAATCGAAGTTATATGTCATATGGTGTAATTGACATTGAAGTCAAAAATTAGTTACGTTTTTATTTATTTAAACCAAGTTTAAAATTTAACTAACGTTGATGCAACCGGGCATAAGCAAACTATCAGGATTATTGTATTGCTACAAAGATCTAATCAGTGATTAATTTTGCACATCCAAATTATAAATATAAAATTTGGAAATGATATCGTCACAGACGTCATCGTAAATAATACTTCCCTTACATAAAAGTGCAGAAGGTGAAAAGTGATTAATTTTAGTAAGATTTCTTTAATCTTTCTCAATCTCACATCTACCCTATTCCACATTTCATATGTTTATATATTCTGATTTCGTTTCGCAGTTATTTTTGTCGGATGTTATTTTCTAATGGATTCAGTAAATATTTCACTTATTTATCAACTTAGCAATTTTTTCACACAACATGACTTATACAACAACATATAAGCTTATTGACAGCGGATGTAAATTCATGAAATAATTTCCGGTTTACTAGTAATTAATATCAAATTGAAAATTTCAAATAGAACACTATAATATTTATAAATTTTAAAAGTACGTTAAATTTGCTTTAGACTCATGTAAAATAATTCAAATGTTACATTATTAAAAAATCTGTTGTGGACACCACAATATCTCCCGCCATTAACTTCATGTCAAACAATCCAAGAACAGGGAAGAACC
Organism: Poecilus cupreus; assembly: GCA_963942605.1. Lineage (NCBI taxonomy): Eukaryota > Metazoa > Arthropoda > Insecta > Coleoptera > Carabidae > Poecilus > Poecilus cupreus. The sequence continues at coordinate 7,403,931 of OZ012726.1, read as the reverse complement.
CTATCAAGAAACGCTCATCCCTTAAAAAAATTACTCTTCAATTATGACAGATGTCAAGAAATGACATTCTCCAACCGTTGATTTTTTTTCAAAAAGCACAGATTAGCTTATTTAAACGAAAATGTGAAAATATAATTTTTTCACTACATGGTAGGGAACGCCATCGTCCTTCTCCCGAAATAGTGAAGAAAATGTGCTGTTTCTCTCTTAGAGAGGAAAATATAGAAGTGTTACCAATATGAATGTTATTTACAAAAAATTTATTATAAATAAATTTCTAATTTTATTGAACATCCTTATTTTAGTGATATACATACTTTAAATTATCTTACAATTATGTCTTATATTTTTCTGTTTCTTATTAAATTACAATTTGACAACTTATTTATTTTATTTAAGATTAGTTCATTGGCAACACTGCTACACAGCTGTGTGTGATAACCTAAATTTTAACGTGTAAGTCTGTCAGTTGTGTTCTCAAAGTGTATTTTAGGTCCGAGCAAATCGTTTTTAGAAACATATCGTGAAAAAAATGCTGTGTCTAACACGAGAGGAAAGCTCTTCTTCCACTCTCGTTCGAAATGCCTCACTAGCTGCGCTTATGAGGCAAACTTCGAACTCGAGGGGGAAAAAGAAGCGCTTTCCTCTCTAGTTTGACAAATAACTATTTTCTTTAACGTGTTGTAATTCGTTAATGGACACAGTAAGAGAAAAGAGAACATGTTTCAAACAATAATTGTAGATAATTATATTTGAAATATTATTCTAATAACAAAAATTGTCATTTAACCATAATTTACTGAGATATTTCCAAATAACTTGGTATGGCTTCAAGTAAACTACCACTTCCGATTATTAGATTATCACCAAAAACTAATCAGCTCTTCCAAAGGAGATATAGTTGATATATGTATACAAAATCTCAATATTTACAGTTAAATAGTTTTTGAGAAACTGTAACTCCAGAAATCTACACAGATTGACAGACTGACAGACTGACAGACAGATAGATAGACACATACACAGACATAATCGCGAAATTATTTAAATCGGATTGGAGGGACCTAAAACGTGCTCATCCATTGAAAACTCACTATCGAATTTTTAGCATGATTCATATATTTACCTCACTTAGAGGATGTGGCGGGAAGTAAAAATAATATTGTAGAAACTTTCATAGTGCAGGTGAAATAATATTTTTAGATTTTATTCCCTTTGCAAGTGACATCTATTCAAATTTACCGCCGTATTCCGCAGCTGCCAATAATAATAATTTATTTGCCTTGGTCTTTTACAGACATGACACGTCATCAAATACATACAATATTAAAAGTTCATGGAATTCATTACAATAATATACATACACAAATTAAAAAAATAAATAAATGCAACTATGTTAAAAACTATAAGCTAGTACAAAGATAATAGACTCCAACTTATACAAAACAATTTAAAAAATAAACGTATAATTATTTAAAAAAATCAGACAAACTATAAAAACAGTTTGACACCAGATGCTCCTTAAGTTTTTGTATAAACGTGTTTATAGGTTTGTTCCAAGTGGTCATTTCTGACATGTTTGTGACAAATTTCAGTGCGCCTGCGAAAAATGTAAACAAGTTAACTTTGAAACATAAACTTCATTTCTTTTTTGTGGCGAAAAATGTATGAATTTCTTTATTTATATTTATATTTAAGGTTAGCTGTCAAAACATGAACATGCACATGCGCTCCATTCCATTCGCCGTTCCTGTCTATGTTTCAAACTTAACTTGTTTACATTTTTCGCAGGCTCAGTGAAATTGTCACAAACTTGTCAGAAATGACCACTTGGAACAAACCTTATGTTAACAGTATTCTTAATTTCGGAAGGAAAATGTTTATAAACTAGACTACTGGAACATAGAGGGCCTTTTGTATACATACTTAGTCGTTGCGTTTCTTATGTTGTAGCTCTGAGTATATAATATGGTAGCTCAGATCAAGGTTATCGGTAAAGATCATAAAGATTAAATGTGTCAGCTGCCAACAGCGCTACTGTGTGAATTCTTATACTGTGCCTCTATTTCAAAAACAAACTAAATGCTAACCATTTTCACGCATATATATTTTTGTTATAAGTTACAGTGAGTTAGGGTCGAACCCATAGACTCCCGTCTATCCTTATGAAACATTTTCGTCCAAGTTAAGTAGACGTATCAATTTCCCAAGTCATACAACATTCCATAATTCCATTTCGTTGAGAAATCTCCCGCTAACATCCACAATACAACGTTAGGTTTATATACGACGTTCGTATATTTAGTGGGCAATAATAGTGGAACACAAGTCATATCATACACGAGCATTTGTTCGTTGTTCGCAGCATAAGTTACAACGCCGTAACAATTTCACCCCCGTAGCCCCGCTGCGCTCGACGCCACTGCAGCGGCTGCGGAGACCTCAAATTTACCACCGAGCATTATTCTACACAATTAAGTCGAGATATCGTGCACACTCTGTACTCTAACCAGCAAAAATGCGGCTGGAGCTGGGGGTGATGAGTTAGTTGGGGACAATGAGCGTCAAAAGCGTTGTCTGGGCTTTTCGTATGTTTATTAATTTATTATAAATATGAACGAGGAAAGATAGAGGAATGAAATTTTTGGTGGAGTTTGCCTGAAACGCAAAAGTGCAGGTAATTCAATTTATTCAAGCAGCGAATCAGTTACGAAAATCTGATGTGTCCAGCACATAACCTCCCGCCCAATACTACACTTAAATAATACAAAATAGTATTTGATGATATAACAACATACCTTCTTATTTGTTTATTTTCTATTTATATTTGAGAAATTAAATTTTATTTCGTATATTTATTTAATTTTTCCTCCCGCCTACATCTAGGTAAGGGAGGTATTGTTTTTGGTCAAAAAATTGAGTAGTGAGTTTTCAATGAATAAGTACGTTTTAGGGTACCTACAATACGATTTTATTATTTTCGCCATGATGTCTGTATGTATGTATGCGTGTATGTGTAGTCTATGGCAATTTTTTCGTCTGATATAACTCAAGTACTATAATATCAAAAAATATAATTTTGTGAATTTTTGCTTCTTATATTTAAATGAAGAGCTGATTAGATTTTGGATAAAATTGGTAAACCGGAATTAGCAGTTTACTTGAAGCCCTTAACAGTTTTTCGTGAAAAACACGATTAAATTTCCTTTTTCAACATTATGTGTTATTTTGAAAATTATAGAATATTTAATTTTACATGTGTTTTGATTACACTAATTTTATTAATTTTTATTAGATTTAGAGATAATAAAATATAAAGAAATTAGGTTTCATAAATCTTGTTTTTTAGTGAAATATATGTCAAAAAATCTGATGTATTCTTATTTATTTATTTTCTATTTATATTTGAGAAATTTAATTTTATTTCGAATTTTTATTTAATTTCACCATAGTATATTTCGATAATTTTTGCTATGGAATAAACATGTAACTGACTTAGCTATTTTAGAGAGTTTTGAATTACTAGGTACACGTAAATCAGGATAAACAAGTAAATAGAAACAGTAACTAAGTAATAATAAATTATGATGACTAATAAAACAAAGGAAATTATGTCTTGTTCAAATCGTTCCGTAGCTTTCCTTCTGATTCACTGATAGATTTCTACAGCTTTTCTTATGAGTTTGCTTTTGGGACATTTTAATTCTTCTATGATTTTAGTTTCTTCAGAATTTATTTCAATTTCATGACTAGTCACAGCAGATTTCTCTGGTTTGTATTCTATAATTCTTGTTATCGTTCAGTTAGTCTATCCAATGAAACATTTTCCACATTCACATGGAAATTGTACTGAAGCAGGAAAATACCCTTTACACTCTTCAACATATGCAGTAATTTGAAATATGGAGCAAAATATATTACACGGAATAAGTACTGTAGAATTTACCAAACTATTCGTTAAGCTAAGGATATAAGTTGCATTTTCTGAAAATGTTACTACAAATTATGAAACTATACATGAATATTTACTAAATAATTAGAAATATTTACAAAAAAGTTTGGTATATATTAAAAAAATTATGGAAAAATATGTATCCTCTATCCTCTCAAAAAGTAAATGAAGTATCTCGCCAAATAAGTCGGAGAATTACAAGGACCTTTTGTTTTTCGTATATGATATTATTTCTCGGCAATATACTACCAAATTTGTCTATGTGTCAATGTCAAACGTAAACATTCAAATTCATATGCATAAGAAAGTAGTGTGTTGTTGTTTTGTATTTGACGCAATTAAATTTGAATACAGGCTGTATTTAAAACCGTCCGTATTGAAATCGCACATTTCCCTTTCATTTATAAATAATTCACCGGTAGTTTCATCAAGGTCGGCAACGAAACGTCGCCTTTTCCTTCCGTGCGACCTTTTCACCCCTTTAAACTCACCGACACGTCGACTGGCATTGTGTGTGTGAGTGTCTGTATCGCAGAGTTTAGACAGCAGTCGAGAGGTGCGGAACTGGAGTGATGTTTGTCGCATGTAAAATTCAAGAAGCATCCTCGTTTGAATTCTGGGACGCTGCTTTCGTTTGATTTCGCAGAATTGACATTTCCCTGAAAATTTCGCATTATTGGATGATAATTTAGAAGCTGGAATAGGCTATTTCACCATAATCAAAAATTGTAAAATTTTATTGAAAATATGAAAGATAACAATTAAAAGATGCGGCAAATTCCATACTTTTATTTATAAAATACTCCCTTTAATAAATACGGCATCTTTTGTTTTTTATGACGTAGGACGTGTGCAGCAAATGGTATTCAAATATTTACACCCACTCCACCTTAACTAAGAATATACATATTCAGGCGTGTTGGATCTGTTTGAGTGATTTTCTTGTTTTTCGTGTTTGCTGTTTCATATGCAACACTCAATGTAAAACTGTACGATACTAGCGCCACCAACTACATACCTTCGAGAATGCCAAATGTTTTTGTAAAATGAGACAAAAAGTGAAATAAATTCAGTGCATTTATTTATTTTTTCCATAATAATAATAGTTATTTACTTTACAAGTGGGCAAAGTAAGGAATTACCCACAAGAGAAATTTTAGCACACGAAGCCGAAGGCTGAGTGGGATAATTTTATCGAGTGGGTAGTTCCACTTTGCCCACGTGTGAAGTATAACGTTTTATCCAACACCTCTTAATAAATGAAAAAATTATTAAAGAAATATTATTTGACAGTGAAATATGCTTTAAATTTTTTAATTAAAATGTCAATCGAAGTTGTTACCAAGGTGTTGTGTGTTATTATTATTGTTATAAATAAAACAATACTCACTAGTGACTTTCCTCAAATTTATACCCACTAGTAGGTAATCTGTTAATTTCCTTGTTTAAAATCGCAATAGTTATAGAGCATTTATTGAGAGGTGTTGGGTAAAATATAATAATACAATTTAAATATTTATTATTTTATAATTTTCTCAACATATTTCTGGTATAATACACGACCTACGTCATCAATGTAATTTAGAATTCAGAACTTAATATCTCGCTTATTTGAAGGAATTTTAACTCGGACTTTCAAAAGTGGTCTTATATTTTTATGTATTTCAAGAAAAAAATAAAAAATATCGTGGAATAGCCTATTGTAAGAGAACTCTGCATAATATTAATCATTAATACTATATTTTATAACACATGGAATAGTACTCATTTCATTCGCTTTCGGCTCATGTTGTAAATCATACGAGTATGAAATGTACATTCCATGCGAGTTGTGCACTATACCTTTTCTACGACCAGAATATTATTTCTAAAATGAATTTATATTTTAATAATAAAGATGTCTTCATTTCACTGCTTCAGGATGAAAACGAGTATCCTAGCAATTAGCTACAAAACAAAAATTAACAATATTAATTTTCATAAATGGCAATTTTATTAGATGATAATGGAAAGTAATAACGAAAAAATATTAATTTAACTCCTCCAGATATTATAGAAGCTGTGAAAGTAACGTCCATAAATTTATCAACTGTAATTACAAAAAAGCTTTGTTACGAAACATTGTTACCTAGCAATTTGACGAGAAAAATGTTTTTATAAAATCACGGCACCGTAGGTGGAGCGATTTAAAAAAAAACTGTTTTCGAGTTAAGTTGCTGTCAGGTGACAAGGTTAAGTTGTCAAACTGAAATTTATCCGAAGAAAATAAAATGTTCCAGTGTAATTCGGCGAGATAATTTAACGACATTATTTATGAAAAGGTTTATTTAAAAGTGCAGTTGGTAGATAGTATATTCTACAACAAGTAATGGAATGGCACATATTCCACACGAGCAAAAAGGCTTTGTCCTTTGGCTCGGATTACAATATGCCATTCCGTTACATGTTGTAGACTATATTTTCTATAACAAGATTTTGGAAATTATACAAAAAATACAAATATAAAACTGTTGAAAACGTAAAATTCAAATAAATCAAATTAAAACAAACAGACGTAACCATAGTAACTGAATCAAGATACTTCATATATCGCGCTAATATGCGGCTCTGATTCGTAGAAATTATTCCATACGCGGCGTATGGAATGATAGTTGTTCCAATACAGTTTTTAGTTGTAGAATGTGTAGTGTTATGGAAAATTATTATATATCATATTTTTGTCATATAATGCAAAAGACATTAATGTAGTTAGTATTTTGATCTAGTTGCTAGGAGAAAGGTAAATAACGTTTTATCACTTTCAAAAAGTTACCTTCCTATTCATCCGCTGTCAAAACGATAAAATTGTTTTTTTCTTATGGTGCACTTTATATTATAAAGACAATATCACAAAACCTTCTGATTTTATTAATAAATGTATATTTCTGCACGATTTTTTTTTTGCTTAGCAACAATCACGAAAGCAAACTGCCTGGTAAATCCCGACTCCGAAGAAGGAGGGGTTTTACCTAATGTCAGTTTGCTTAAGTTCTTTAAAAAGCAAAAAAAAAAAAAAAAATTAGTGCTTAAAAATAAAAATTTAACTGAGAGAGGTCGCGTGGTATTTGATAAGATAAATTCCAAAGACAAAGCAAAATGTAACTTGAAATATTAATTAACTGTCAATATAATAACTGCTGTATCTTTGCTAACAAAATTAAAATATTTGCTTTCACGAATTCACTGTATAAATTCAAAACTTATAATTATCGTGTGTTTAATTGATGGGTGGGCCTTTGGATGTTGTTAAAGTTCATGTAAAATGTATTGAGGCAGGCTTGTAATTATTTCAGTTTTGCAGCCTTGATTTGATGCCAGGGTAGCTGGGATAGTTACCAACTTGTTAATTGCATTTTTATTCATTATTCATGTCGAAAACAACTGCCGGAGTTAATTATTTCACTTTTTATGAAACTATTCTCCCAGTCCATTTTTATAAATTTTACTTTTTGAAAAGTTTGTAATTATTTGACCCACTTAAAATGCTATTCTTTTGGTGCTGCTGTATCTTCTTACTCATTCAGTTTATAGTAAAAGTGTACTAAAGTTGTTCAGTATTTAAATAATGCAATAAGGCCCGTTTAGTTACCCAAACAGTAATATTTCACGATATATCAATCAAATTAAAATTAATATTTATTCAAGAACACGACTACTATGGAAAATTAAACAAATTTATTAAATTGTTTTCTGTAGAAATTTTATAGAAGTTCATTTGGAAACTACACATTCTACAACTAAGAACTGTATTGGAACAGCTATCATTCCATGCGCCGCGTATGGAATAAATTCGACGAATCAGAGCCGCATATTAGCGCGATATATGAAGTATCTTTATTGAATTACTATGGTTACGTCTGTTTGTTTTAATTTTATTTATTTGAGTTTGACATTTCCAACAGTTTTGTATTTGTGTTTTTTGTATAATTTCCAAAATCGTTATAGAAAGTATAGTCTACAACTTGTAACAGAATAATGGCATATCCCACGCAACCATAGTCCTCGCCTTCGGCTCGGAGTACAAACTTTTTGCTCCTGTGGAATATGTGCCATTCCCTTACTTGTTGTAAAATATACTATTACAAAGAAGCGATCAACATGCGTAAAATAAATATCAATAAATGTATAGGAATCGTTCAACAAACGCATGGCAATGTAATTAGATTTTTTAAAATAATAAATTAATATAAATCTAATTCAGCAAAAAAAAAAAATGAGATACAGCTTTGCTTCGTCAATAAAATGTCAGCCTCTGCTGTAAATCTGGTATTTTGGTGCCTAGTTAATAATATATTTAAATAATTGTTGTTATTTTAAAATTATTTTAAGGTTCGCTCCTCCAAAATAATAAAGTTTATTGTATGGAACTTTAAACCCCAGTGGGTTATATTCCTAGGATGGGCAGACACATTGACACCTCAGTTTATTGTTTAAAATAAAAAATAAAAAACTTTGTTTTGAGGATATTATTTTAGCGGTGTCTAACTAAAATTTCATTATTGAAATGGGGTAAATTAGGCCTATTAATAGAAGAATAATAATAATTATAGGGCCCTCCTATGCTTGGCGAGTTTCCTCTGAACACAGGGGTAGTTTTTGCAGCCGGGGGCGAGGGCTATTGATCAAGTTACGGTAGCAGGGACACGCGGTGGCGTACACATGTAGGTAACAGTGTCACGAGACCGTAGCCCCGTAGCGTACGGCACTGCAGTGACGTCACACTTGCTCAGGGTCAACCAACGCTAAAGCGGAGAACTGCCCTTCAAAAATGTCGCAGTACTGCAACCAGCATCCCTTTGTCGTATGAACACTGTAATTGTACAGAATTTTACAGCGAAATTTGGTGGATGCGTTGTTTACATTTATTGAATTACAATTAATACCCCTATTTTATTTATCCATTATTTAATCCAACATTATATTTCGGTACCTCATTTAGCTTTACGTTTTACGGAGATATCTGTAAACTACAAAGGTATTTTTTACTAGCTTCAGACACGAAAATATCGGACGTTTCCTGAAATAGGCGTACCTGCCAAAATAATTGTATTTTTAAGTCAATTACATTCATATTACATATTTATAAACTACATTTAAATGCGCATTAAACTACATAAATATTGAATTTTTGTTACTTCCTGTTTAGCCGGAAGTGGCATCAACTTTCTTATTTAAAATAGAACATCGCATATATTTTTTAAGATTCTGATTCTACATAAAATTCTGAATATAACCATGTATAATAAGCTACATTTTCATTGTAGATTTTTAAGTAAAAAATCTGATATATCAGCACATAAGCTCCCGCCCAATACTACTCTTAAACGATACAAAATAATATTTAATAATACAGAAACATACCTTCTTATTTGTTTATTTTATATTTAATATATTTAATTTAATTTTGTATATTTATTTCATAAGGAAACAACTTCACAATCAAAATGACATGTCACATTTCGTAAAAAATTTAAATTTTTAAGTGTTTCCATGGTGTACAAGGAATGCAAGATTTGTGAAATCTAATTTCTTTATATTTATTATCTCTAAATCTAATGAAAATTAATAAAATTAGTGTAATCAAAAAACATGTAAAATTAAATATTCTTCAACTTACAAAATAACATAAATTGTTGAAAAAGGAAATTTAACCGTGTTTTTCACGAAAAACTGTTAAGGGCTTCAAGTAAACTGCTACTTCCGGTTGACCAATTTTATCCAAAATCTAATCAGCTCTTCATTTTAATATAAGAAGTAAAAATTAACGAAATTGTATTTTTACCTCCCGCCTACCTCTAGGTAAGGGAGGTATTGTTTTTGGTCAGAAAATTGGGTAGTGAGTTTTCAATGAATAAGCACGTTTTAGGGTCCCTACAATACGATTTTACTATTTTCGCGATGATGTCTGTATGTATGTATGTATGTATGTATGTATGTATGTATGTATGTGTGTGTGTGTGTAGTCTGTGGCAATTTTTTCGTCTCGCATAACTCAAATACTATAATACCAAAAAATACAAATTTTTGAATTATTGCTTCTTATATTTAAATGAAGAGCTGATTAGATTTTGGATAAAATTGGTCGACCGGAAGTAGCAGTTTACTTGAAGCCCTTAACAGTTTTTCGTGAAAAACACGGTTAAATTTCCTTTTTCAACAATTTATGTTATTTTGAAAGTTGAAGAATATTTAATTCTACATTTGTTTTGATTACACTAATTTTAAAAATTTTCATTAGATTTAGAGATAATAAAATATAAAGAAATTAGATTTAACAAATCTTGCATTCCTAGTACACCATGGAAAATTTTCAATTTTTTACGAAATGTGACACATGTCATTGTGATTGTGAAGCTGTTTTCTTAGTGAAATATATGTCAAAAAATTAAATAAATATACGAAAGAAAATTAAAATGCTCAAATATAAATAGAAAATAAACAAATAAGAAGGTATGTTTCTGTATCATCAAATATTATTTTGTACCGTTTAAGAGTAGTATTGGGCGGGAGGTTATGTGCTGGCCACATCAGATTTTTTGATAATACAGTATTTGAGTTATGCGAGACGAAAAAATTGCTACAGACTACCCACACACACACATACACCTAGCGATTGTTGCTACAATTTGTCTATGTTGATAAACAAAGAATTTTTTCTATTTGTCTTATAATTTGGAAACAAATATTTGACGAAATGTTGTGGATAAAGTATAGTATTCAACTCGTATGTAATAGCATACATTACAGGCTCATTGAAAAATATACTTATTACTACAAACACGTATTAGACAAAGAAGAGTAGAACACGACATCTATCTGTTTCAGGCTCGTTTTTCGTTTCATTAAAGCCTACAAATGCGCGTTCAGTATTTCTATATTTCAGTGGCTTTAGACATCAAATTGAGGATTGAATTAGGGTAGTTGTAGCACGTTGGCAGCGCTCCCGTTTAACAGATTTCTAATATAATAAGTCTCGAACGTTTTTGTTAATTATAATGCCGTCAGGAACTAAAATACAAGATTTACTGCAGAGATCACCTTGACAATAATGCTGCAGAAACTGTAAATCTGTATTTAGTGCTGATTTTAGAATTAATATGAATTTAATAATTTTTAATCCTTTTTTGAAAGTAATCGCTATTACATTATGTTACTATGCGTTTGTTGAACGGTTGCTATGCGTTTGTTGAACAGTTACTACATAAAATCACATTTACTGTCTAGACTGTCTATAGACAGTTATCAAAAAAATCGCATTTTTAATGTTGCTTGGCAAAAATAAAATACATATTTTTTGTGATGACATTTATTGCCTGTCCTAAACATCGAATTGAATATTGATTTGGGGCAGTTGTAGCACTTTGGTTCCGCTTTCATTTTGCAGTTTTGTAAAATTCTGGGCCTGGTAAATTTTTGTGTTATAGTAATTTAACTAAATTTACAAATGTATTAATGCTCACAGCATACAATGCCGTCAAATAGTAATCCCCAAAGATATTAGTGGAGGGGAAATTTTATAGGTTAAATAAGCAAATGAAAATTGTGTACCTTCCATGAAATAGAATTTTCTTTCTCGACGAACTCCTGACATCTGCCGATCGAGCGACATTCCTCGGCTACTTGGGATGCCAAGTGGCGTTAGTCACGTGTTTTCCTACATTATAACTTTATACCAAAATACCCTGGAGGACCTAATTATTCGTTCGGGATCAAAATCGTAAATATTCAATATGGATACGGAATACAGATACATGGTATATCACGGCGTTGAGTTGTAATCATATAATGGGGCGTTTAGCATTGAATCGGAGGGTGATATAATAATCTGATTATCGAATCGAATCGTATCAATTATGCGCTAATAGCCCTGTGCATGCGACACAAATTCGGACAGGGGTGGACTAAGAATTAAATAGAGTTTAAAAGATGATATTTAAATTGTTGGATTTTATGATTTTCATCCAGTTTAACCAAAAAATTATACAAATATTGAATACAAAAATACTAGAGATGTCTTGCTTAAAATTGATGGTTCTTCATAATGTCTGGATGGTCAAGCGATAATCATGTAGTGTTCTACGTATTTCCTAAAAATTATTTTTACAACCGTTCGGAATTTTGTAAAATTGATGTATGTATGTAATTAATGTAATACAAATTTAATTAATTTCATATCAAAGTTGCAACAGGTTGGATACCAAATAAACAGTGGAGTAGTATTAAGAAAAGCACTAGTGCTCTAATTTAAATGATTAACTGTCTGAAATGATACATAATTTAGGGTTTTATGGACGAGACACATAAATAAGCGAGTCAATAAAATTCTTTTATGTACATACATGTTATATACAATATTTTATGTTTGACTGCATTGCAAATTATTTTCTTTGTAGCCTAAATGACATTTATATTTGACACATGACGAAGTCACGAAAAATTTTGATAATTTAAAAGTGTGCTTTTTTCTGTTATTTAATTTAAAAGGCATCAAAAATAATACAATATGTATCTAATATTACTATTAATCAAAATAATGTTCCTGTATAATTAATTACCTAATTAAATAATAAATAGGCCTTTTTCTTTATAGGATTGGTCCGTAAAGAGCCACTTTGTGACCGCTAAACAAAATCATAAACAAATGATTAAAATATATTCGAATATAAAACGATTTTACTGGCTGTTATTTTCAAGACCTTAGCAACATTCATTTTTATTGAATAGTTTTATGTATTGTGCTCCAATATAAAATGTAAGATTTTATTTTAACCCTTCGTTAGGGTTGTGGAAAAAATCACGCGGTTAGAGTTGTGGGGTATGTAATACCCCTAACTAAACTTCACTAAAACTATCTGGAATTTTCAAATTAAATGACCAAATACTTTTTTCAAACTTCATTGTGGGTCAAATAAATAAAATAAATGGTACTTAGTAATATTTTTTTTAAATAGCAATAATTTTTCAATAACAATGGCAAATCTGTTTATTGCTGTATGACATACCTCACCACGAAGGGTTATAGCTATTAACATTTCTAGCGATGTTATGAGTATCATAACAGCCGCAGATGTCAGTTTGAAATCCGAGCTCGTAGAGCGAGAATTTTAAGACATCTAAGGTCTGTTATGACTCATAACACCCGTGGTTTGTTCAATAGTTTACCGGTTTCAGAATATGAAGACGTTTATATCATTGATAAATATTATTTTTTTAAATTCTTTTATGAATAACGTCTGTCATAATTTTAGAAGGTGATCAAGTAAGTTTGCTTGTTTTTATTATAACACGATGGTTACACTTGTTTTGTATCATATTTATAAATAATTTTTTTCTTAAACGTCAAATGTGTTCTTCATGGCTAGATAAAAAGTGGATTTTGGCGATGTTGAATTGCCTGAAAATATTTGGAACGCAGCAGGTGAATCTCTGAACAGCTTAATTCCGTGTGTATTAATAAATAGCGTTATATTATCAATGTGTTTTATTTTCATTTTCTTGACTGTTTTGACAGTATGGTAATATTACCTTACAGCATAGAGTTATGATATACTTACCCTGCCTACTTTTGTACATGTAAACATAAGTTGAATTTCCCGTCCTGAAACCGGTAAAATTATTTACTCAAACTTTCACACGAATAACAAGCCAGTAAAATTCTGGGTTCCAGTCTTGTAAAAGTAAATTACTACTAAAAAGTGCTATAAAAATTTCCTGATTAAAAAATACACTAATTTGACTACTAAATATAGGAGTATATTTATTCAATTTCACTAACTCACATTGACTTTAGAAATGAGTTTAAAAATATATAGTGTCCTTATTATAACCAAATAAATCCGATGACGAAAGCGTCCTCTTTTGCAGTGTTCCTTGCAGAGCAGCATTTCGCAACATTTGCTTGCGAATCCATGTAACACCAAACGGTCAATACTTGGCAATAGTTCGGTTATACGCGTGGTTACAGCTACAGCATTGGGGTTGGGGTCTTGCAGTGCTCTGTTTCTGTTACAGACAATTTTACCGCATTGCCTCTTTTGCCCTTTTCATATTCAGTTCATGCTGAAAATAATATGAGATTCAAACAAATAAATACAAAAATTATAAAAGATTTTTGTGTAACATAAACAAGTAGATAGAAACATTAATTATAAAAACAGTGGCGCATCCAGGAATTTGGATACGGGGTGCACTATAAAAAAAGACAAATCTAAAATTATATTTTTTATTAACACATATATTTACATATAAGCTATAATAGCACATACATGTAATAAACTCAATAAAAACAAATAATAAAAAAACAATATTTAGTAGTTAAAGAAAATATTTAAAAATATCTTCCAGAATTTATGATAAATAAAAATAAGATTTAAATATCAATTTTAGTAAAATATTTAAATTAAAATATCCATTCTCCTTTTTACCTCCTACCTCATCCTATAAGGGAGGTACAGGAATTATATTAAAAATTATGTAGTGAGTTTTCAGTGGATGAGCACGTGTTAGGATCCTTACAATACGATTTTAATAGTTTTGCGTTGAATGTCTGTCTGTGTGTGTGTGTGTATGTGAATCTCTGCAGTTACGGTTTCTCAAAAACTGCTACACTGAAAATTTTGATATTTTATATATAACAATTGCGTTCCCCTTCCACTACACCCACAGCCACTGTCACTTTCATTTAATTTTTTCCCGCATTTAATCAATTCCAATTGTCAAGTACATAAAATGCGTTCAGCTTCTTTAAAATTTAGTTTGCAGGATCTGATGTAGCGAATTCGCAAATATTATTAATAGTGAGACTCTGAGACTTATTATTACCTCCCGCCTACCTACCGCCAAGGTAGGTATTGTTTTTGGTCAAAAAATTGGGTAGTGAGTTTTCAATGAATAAGCACGTTTTAGGGTCCCTACATTACGATTTTACTATTTTCGCGATGTCTGTATGTATGTATGTATGTATGTATGTATGTGTGTGTGTGTGTGTAGTCTGTGGCAATTTTTTCGTCTCGCATAACTCAAATACTATATTACCAAAAAATACAATTTTGTGAATTATTGGCTTCTTATATTTAAATGAAGAGCTGATTAGATTTTGGATCAAATTGGTCAACCGGAAGTACCATAACAATATATGTTATTTTGAAAGTTGAAGAATATTTAATTTTACATGTGTTTTGATTACACTACTTTTATTAATTTCCTTTAGATTTAGAGATAATAAAATATAACGAAATTAGATTTCACAAATCTTGCATTCCTAGTACACCATGGAAAAATTTTCAAGTTTTTATGAAATGTGACATATGTCATTGTGATTGTGAAGCTGTTTTCTTAGTGAAATATATTAAAAAAATTAAATAAATATACGTAAGAAAATTAAAATTCTCAAATATAAATAGAAAATAAACAAATAAGAAGGTATGTTTCTGTATCATCCAATATACTATTCGGCAATATCCACTCTATATTTTAGCCAATCTAACAACGGCCATCGGCCACCTCTACAGCCTAGACGGTTTGATGTATTTAGGTGAAACTTTTTTTGGGTGTTAAAGGTCCCTGTGGAACAGTGCCTTTTGCATGTCTCATATTTTTCTTACACATGATGTGCGAAATATTAAATGCGAAAGACATTAAATTTTTCCATCAAGGGGGGCCTCGTATTCCGTGTAGTTTATGTTAAATAAACACGCGTTGCTACCACTGTTAAAAATTCAAAGATAAAGGGAATTGACAGTTCACTCTGAAATTAATTTTGTTATTTTTAAATTGATGTTTAAAAATTTAACAAAATATTAAACATGTACTTTAATTTATTCTAAACAGAAATAAATTTACCATACTTATCTAACTTGTCTACAAATAAAGTAATTTATTTTTACAATTTCAAAGTGAACTGTCAATACACTTTATCTTTAATTGTTTGAAAAAAAGAATGACAACTTGTCATTTTTGACAGTTCACTTCGAAGTTTTAATTATACATTACTTTAATTGTAGACAAGTTAGATAAATTTGGAAAATTTATTTGTGTTTAGAATAATAGTGCGTACATTGTTTACTATTTTGTAATTTTTTTAAATGTGAATTTTTTTTTATATTTTTTTCAAATTCAAAATAAATATGGCAGATGTCTTTGTTCGTCAACCATGATTCTTTTAAGGATTTTAGGCGGTAAAATTCAAATTCTTATCTAACACAAAAAAGTTGAAAATTATTTTTCACTTCATAGATGGTTTCTTTTCCGCGTCAAAAAATACACAGATGTCTCTGCTCGGCAACCTTGATGCTTCCAAGTATTTTAGGCGGTAAAATTTAAATAAGTTTATTACTTATTTAATATAAAAAGATCGTTTTAAATATTTATTTAATTTCAGAATAATTTTTTTTATCATGAGTTGTTTTTCATTTCTAATACTGCCGTGGTTAGTACTAAATTAAAAGTTTCACGTTCGAGATTTAAAATAAAGTGACGATTGTAAATTGTTTTTTACAAATATTATTTAAATCCTACTGTGTTTGGTATTGAATTAAAGGTCTCGCAGAGGAGATTTGAACTCAAGTGTCAAAAAGTTATTTTGGACAATTGTCAATTGTTTTCTATAAATATTATTTAAATCATACCGTGTTTGGTATTGAATTAAAGGTCTCGCAGAGGAGATTTGAACTTAAGTGTCAAAAAGTTGTTTTGGACGATTGTCAATTGTTTTTTATAAACATTATTTAAATCCTACCGTGTTTGGTATTAAATAGAAGGTCTCGCAGAGAAGATTTGAACTCAAGTGTCAAAAAGTTATTTAGGACGATTGTCAATTGTTTTTTATAAATATTATTTAAATCCTACCGTGTTTGGTATCAAATTAAAGGTCTCGCGGAAGAGATTTGAACTCATGTGTCAAAAAGTTGTTTTGCACGATCGTTAATTGTTTTGTATATATGTTATTTAATTCCTACCGTGTTTGGTATCAAATTAAAGGTCTCGCGGAGGAGATTTGAACTCAAGTGTCAAAAAGTTATTTTGGACGATTGTCAATTGTTTTTTATAAATATTATTTAAATCCTACCGTGTTTGGTATCAAATTAAAGGTCTCGCGGAAGAGATTTGAACTCAAGTGTCAAATAGTTGTTTTGGACGATCGTTAATTGTTTTGTATATATGTTATTTAATTCCTACCGTGTTTGGTATTCAATTAAAGATCTCGCAGAGTAGATTAGAACTCAAGTGTCAAAAAATTGTTTTGGACGATTGTCAAGTGTTTTCTATAAAAATTATTTAAATCCTACCGTGTTTGGTATTAAATAAAAGGTCTCGCAAAGAAGATATATGTTATTTAAATCCTACCGTGATTGGTATCAAATTAAAAGTCTCATGAAGGATATTTCAACTCAAGTGTCAAAAAGTTATTTTTGTAAATCATCAATTGTTTTTTTATAAATGTTATTTAAATCCGTACGTGTTTGGTATTGAATTAAATATCTCACGGAAGAGATTTAAATTGAAGTGCCAAATAGTAGTAACATAAAAGCGAGAAACAAAGTGACGAGTTTGCTTTGCCCATGCACTGACTTGAAAGCGAGGAGCGAAGTGACGAGCTTTCTTCGCCAATGTACTGACATGGAAGCGAGGAACGTAGTGACGAGCTTGCTTCGTCGATGCACTGACATGGAAGCGAGGAACGAAGTGACGAGCTTTCTTCGTCAATGTACTGACATGAAAGCGAGAAACGTAGTGACGAGCTTGCTTCGCCAATTGTTTGGTATTAATTGGAAGTTATTAAAGACTATCAATTTATATTTCTACATTTTCAGTTGTACAATAAAAAATTTTCATTTTGATGCTACTTTTACTTTAAACTAGGAAAAGTCGCTATTACACGACAAATTTATTAAAAATAAAGTAAATGCATTAAATTTGTCGACAATGTAGGGTGCAATTTATTATATATTATTATTGACGGTTCTTTTAAATTGACAAGATAATAATAGAAATGTCAGATTTAGAGAAGTCTTTGTAACATAATCAAATTTAATAAAAATAAAATAAAAATATGAAATTTTGAGAAAAAAAAAAGTTTCCAACCTTTTTTTTTATTTTACTTGACTTTACAATAAGTAACTTTGGTATTACACGATCAAATTTAGTAATAATAAAGTAAATCCGTCAAATTTGTAGACAAAAGAGAATGCAAATTATTGTACATTATTATTGATATTTTAAAATTACCAATAGAAAAATCAGATTGACAAAATTATTTATCACATGATCAAATATTAATTAAGTTGTGTTTGATTTAATTATTTTTTAAAATCACTTTTTGGGTATCCAAAAAAAGATGTCGAATAGACGGGACAAATGATAATATAAAAAAAAACATCACAAAAATATAGTGTTTGGTATCAAATGAGAATCTTGAATAGACAAGTTAAAAATTTTTTGCTTTGATTGTACTTTGAAATGTAACTGACAAGATAACGTAAGACTGGTTGGTTGGTATTACACGATCAAATTTTATACCTAAAAATTTTAAAAACCGCGAAATTTAAATGGAAAAAATTCCATTACAATTTCACGATTTTATTCTACTTTGACGTTAGATTAGGTAAAGTCGACAATGTGGAATGCAAATTATTATACATTATTATTGGCGGTATTTTTAAATTGCCAAAAAGACAATAGGAATGTCAGATTGGCAAAATATTTGTTATATGATCAAATATTAATGTAATTTGTGTTTAATTTAAATTCTTAAATTTTTTTTTTTTAGGTATCTAACTTGTGGTGTATGAAATAAAATGTTTTAAGAGTTCCCAGATAATCATTTTTTTTTAAGTCACTTGAAATCTATTGCAAGGGTAAAAATTCAAACACTTGGTCTTGGTAATACGAGTATCCACGGAAAATTTAATAATTGTGTTGTAATTTTTTTCGCAAACCGATTCTGATCGGCAAATATTTTTCCTTACAATTCATGAATATTTGCGACCTGTGGGGTACCAAGTAAAATGTTTTAGAAGTGAAATATTGAGCCATCTTTATTATAAATCAGTACGATTGGCAAATGCTATTCTGAAAATTCCCCTAAAGCTAGCTTGTGAAGTATTGAATGTAACGTTTCAGGCTCAAAAAGTTGGAAAAAGTAGTGATGAACCTTCTTTATCACAAATAATTACGATCAGCAATTGCTTTTGTGGAAATTACTAGAAACTTATCTTAGGGATATTAAATGAACTGTTTTAGGGATGGGAAGTTAAGAGACACTGACATGAAAGCGAGGAACGAAGTGACGAGCTTTCCTCGCCATTGTACTGACATGAAAGCGAGGAATGAAGTGATGTGTTTTCTTCGCCAATTACTGTCTTGGAAGCGAGGAACAAAGAGACTGCTATCTTCTTTAGTGTCGCGGAGCCTAGGGGTCAGACCTGCGAAGCAGGTCGGACCGCTAGTCCTATATACTAATCGGCTTAACCTGAGCTGTCACTCTATTCATCGACCAGTCTAACAACGGCCATCGGAATCGCCTACAGCCTAGACGGTTTGATGTATTCAGGTGAAACTTTTTTTGGGTGTTAAAGGTCCCTGTGGAACAGTGCCTTTTGCGTGTCTCATATTTTTCTTACACATGATGTGCGAAATATTAAATGCGAAAGACATTAAATTTTTCCATCAAGGGGGGCCTCGGGTTGCTACGAAAGTGTACTTTGTTGATTGTAGTTGTAACTTTTCACAAATTTTTGTTCAATTTGACATATATGACAGATCTGTTTCAAATTTTGAGTAGAAATTACATTAATTCTAGACAAGTTGAAGATGTTTTGTAAATTTATCTGTGTTTAAAATAAATGAGTGAACATGTGTACTTTAATGTAAATATATTAAAAGTCAATATAAAAAATTAAAATTGTTGCTGTCACTTTTCACGAATTTGTGTTCATCCCGTCATTTTTGACATATCTGTTTGAAACTGTCAGTATAAATTGAATTAATTCTAGACCAAATGAAAAAGTTTTGTATATTTATTTGTGTTTAGAATAAATGAGGAAACATGTTTTCTATATTGTAGATTTTTTAAATGTGAATTTTTTTCTTAAAATTTTTCCATTCAAAATAAATATGACAGATGTCTCTGTTCGTCAACCTCGATTCATTTAAGGATTTTAGGCGGTAAAATTCAAATGATTTAATTTCTTATCTAATAAAAAAAAGTTAAAATTTATTTTTCACTTCATATTTAGTTTCTTTTTCTTGTCAAAAAATAAAACAGATGTCTCTGCTCGACAACCTCGATGCTTCTAAGTATTTTATGCGGTAAAATTTAAATAAGTTCATTACTTATCTAATATAAAAAGTTCGTTTTAAATATTTATAATCAATTTCAGAATTATTTTTTTTATCATCTAATCCTGCCGTGTTTAGTACTAAATTAAAAGTTTCACGTTAGAGATTTAAAATAAAGTGTCATAAAGTGGACGATTGTCTATTGTTTTTTATAAATGTTATTTAATTCCTACCGTGTTTGGTATTGAATTAAAGGTCTCGCGGAGGAGATTTGAAATCAAGTATCAAAAAGTTGTTTTGGGCGATTGTCAATTGTTTTTTATAAATATGATTTAAATCCTACCGTGTTTGGTATCAAATTAAAGGTCTCGCGGAGGAGATTTGAACTCAGGTGTCAAAGAGTTGTTTTGGACGATTGTCAATTGTTTTTTATAAATATTATTTAAAACCTACCGTGTTTGGTATCAAATTAAAGGTCTCGCGGAGGAGATTTGAACTCAAGTGTCAAAAAGTTGTTTTGGACGATTGTCAATTGTTTTTTATAAATATTATTTAAAACCTACCGTGTTTGGTATCAAATTAAAGGTCTCGCGGAGGAGATTTGAACTCAAGTGTCAAAAAGTAGTTTTGGGCGATTGTAAATTGTTTTTTATAAATATTATTTAAGTCTTAACGTGTTTGGTATTAAATTAAATATCTCACGGAAGAGAATTAAACTGAAGTGCCAAATAGTAGTAACATGAAAGCGAGAAACGAAGTAACGAGCTTTCTTCGTCAATGTACTGACATGGAAACGAGGAACATAGTGACGAGCTTGCTTCGCCGATGCACTGACTTAAAAGCGAGGAACGAAGGCACAAGCTTGCTTCGCTGATGCACTGACTTGAAAGCGAGGAACGAAGTGACGAGTTTTCTACGTCTAGTACTGACATGGAAGCGAGGAACGTAGTGACGAGCTTGCTTCGCCGATGCACTGACATGGAAGCGAGGAACGAAGTGACGAGCTTTCTTCGTCAATGTACTGACATGGAAGCGAGGAACGTAGTGACGAGCTTGCTTTGCCGACGCACTGACATGGAAGCCAGGAACGAAGTGACGAGCTTTCTTCGTCAATGTACTGACATGGAAGCGAGGAACGTAGTGACGAGCTTGCTTCGCCGACGCACTGACATGGAAGCCAGGAACGTAGTGACGAGCTTGCTTCGCCAATTGTTTGGTATAAATTGGGAGTTATTTAAGACTACTCAATTTATTTTTCTACATTTTCAGTTGTAATCTTCTTCAGTGACGCGGAGCCTAGGGGACAGACCTGCGAAGCAGGTCGGACCGCTAGTCCTATATACTAATCGGCGTGGGTCTGAACTGTCACTCTATAGATTAGCCAATCTAACAACGGCCATCGGAATCGCCTACAGCCTAAACGGTTTGATGTATTCAGGTGAAACTTTTTTTGGGTGTTAAAGGTCCCTGTGGAACAGTGCCTTTTGCATGTCTCATATTTTTCTTACACATGATGTGCGAAATATTAAATGCGAAAGACATTAAATTTTTCCATCAAGGGGGGCCTCGGGTTGCTACGAAAGTGTACTTTGTTGATTGTAGTTGTAACTTTTCACAAATTTTTACTCAATTTGACATATATGACAGATCTGTTTGAAATTTTAAGTATAAATTACATAAATTCTAGACATGTTGAAGATGTTTTGTAAATTTATATGTGTTTAAAATAAATGAGTGAATATGTGTACTATAATGTAAATATTGTAAAAGTCAATGAAAAAAATTTAAATTGTAGCTGTCACTTTTCACGAATTTGTGTTCATCCTGTCATTTTTGACATATCTGTTTGAAACTGTAAGTATAAATTGAATTAATTCTAGACCAGATAAAAAAGTTTTGCAAATTTACCTGTGTTTAGAATGAATGAGGGAGCATGTTTACTATATTGTAGATTTTTAAATTGAGAATTTTTTTCTTATATTTTTTCCATTCAAAATAAATATGACAGATGTCTCTGTTCGTCAACCTCGATTCATTTAAGGATTTTAGGCGGTAAAATTCAAATGGGTTAATTTCTTATCTAATACAAAAAAGTTAAAATTTATTTTTCACTTCATATATAGTTTCTTTTTCTTCTCAAAAATTAAAACAGATGTCTCTGCTCGACAACCTCGATGCTTCTAAGTAATTTAGGCGGTAAAATTTAAAGAATTCATTACTTTTCTAATATAAAAAGTTCGTTTTAAATATTTATAATCAATTTCAGAATTATTTTTTTTATCATCAGTTTTTATATCTAATTTTGCCGTGTTTGGTTCTAAATTAAAAGTTTCACGTTAGAGATTTATAATAAAGTGTCATAAAGTGGACGATTGTCTATTGTTTTTTATAAATGTTATTTAATTCCTACCGTGTTTGGTATTGAATTAAAGGTCCCGCAGAGGAGATTTGAAATCAAGTATCAAAAAGTTGTTTTGGGCGATTGTCAATTGTTTTTTATAAATATGATTTAAATCCTACCGTGTTTGGTATCAAATTAAAGGTCCCGCGGAGGAGATTTGAACTCAGGTGTCAAAAAGTTGTTTTGGACGATTGTCAATTGTTTTTTATAAATATTATTTAAAACCTACCGTGTTTGGTATCAAATTAAATGTCTCGCGGAGGAGACTTGAACTCAAGTGTCAAAAAGTTGTTTTGGACGATTGTCAATTGTTTTTTATAAATATTATTTCAAACCTACCGTGTTTGGTATCAAATTAAAGGTCTCGCGGAGGAGATTTGAACTCAAGTATCAAAAAGTTGTTTTGGACGATTGTCAATTGTTTTTTATAAATATTATTTAAATCCCACCGTGTTTGGTATCAAATTATAGGTCTCGCGGAGTAGATTTGAACTCAAGTGTCAAAAAGTTGTTTTGGATGATCGTTAATTGTTTTGTATAAATGTTATTTAATTCCTACCGTGTTTGGTATCAAATAAAAGGCCTCGCGGAGGAGATTTGAACTCAAGTGTCAAAAAGTTGTTTTGGGCGATTGTAAATTGTTTTTTATAAATATTATTTAAGTCTTATCGTGTTTGGTATTAAATTAAATATCTCACGGAAGAGAATTAAACTGAAGTGCCAAATAGTAGTAACATGAAAGCGAGAAACGAAGTAACGAGCTTTCCTCGTCAATGTACTGACACGGAAACGAGGAACATAGTGACGAGCTTGCTTCGCCGATGCACTGACTTAAGAGCGAGGAACGAAGGCACAAGCTTGCTTCGCCAATGTACTGACATGGAAGCGAGGAACGAAGTGACGAGCTTGCTTCGCTGATGCACTGACTTGAAAGCGAGGAACGAAGTGACGAGCTTTCTTCGTCTAGTACTGACATGGAAGCGAGGAACGTAGTGACGAGCTTGCTTCGCCGATGCACTGACATGGAAGCGAGGAACGAAGTGACGAGCTTTCTTCGTCAATGTACTGACATGGAAGCAAGGAACGTAGTGACGAGCTTGCTTCGCCAATTGTTTTATATAAATTGGAAGTTATTTAAGACTACTCAATTTATTTTTCTACATTTTCAGTTGTAATCTTATTCAGTGACGCGGAGCCTAGGGGACAGACCTGCGAAGCAGGTCGGACCGCTAGTCCTATATACTAATCGGCGTGGGTCTGAACTGTCACTCTATATTTTAGCCAATCTAACAACGGCCATCGGCCACCTCTACAGCCTAGACGGTTTCATGTATTTAGGTGAAACTTTTTTTGGGTGTAAAGGTCCCTGTGGAACAGTGCCTTTTGCGTGTCTCATATTTTTCTTACACATGATGTGCGAAATATTAAATGCGAAAGACATTAAAATTTTCCATCAAGGGGGGCCTCGGGTTGCTACGAAAGTGTACTTTGTTGATTGTAGTTGTAACTTTTCACAAATTTTTGTTCAATTTGACATACATGACAGATCTGTTTCAAATTTTAAGTATAAATTACCCTAATTCTAGACAAGTTGAAGATGTTTTGTTAATTTATCTGTGTTTAAAATAAATGAGTGAACATGTGTACTATAATGTAAATATTTTAAAAGTCAATTTAAAAATTCAAATTGTAATTGTCACTTTTCACAAATTTGTGTGCAAGTTTAATATTTTTTTTTTTTCGTTTTTATTTGAAAGTTTTTAAGCATTTGAACATTAATGTAATAAATTATAATAGTTAATCTATTTGTGCAATGAATTTGAAGAAAATGTATATTTTTGAAGTGTTTAAATTTTTTGACATTTTAGCTTGAAGAAGCAAAATAAAATTAGCAGTATATAAGTAAATTTAAATGTATATCTGCTGTATACCTATATATTCCTATAATTAATAGAAGCAATAAAATAATTATTATTTATTAATTGCAAGCAAAAAATGTCAATTTGAATTTACATAACCTAAAATAAATCCTTTTTGTATTATGTTTTATAATTCTGTTGTAGAATTAATAAACGTCGTACATTTTTAATAATGCAAAAGTGTAAGAATTGCGGAATACCGTACACTGGATAGATTTTATAACGAACGCACCCAAAGTGTCAGTATAAAGTATGGCGAGTGCATGTTTCCATTGATTGATAGTATTAATCGGTCAGTGCACAATACTTTAGAAAATACAGATCATTATGATCGTAAATGAAAGCACAATTATACGTAATGGAGATTTGAGGTATTACTTATTGTGACAATGATAATTCTGTTGAATCAAAACTTCTCAAAGATTAAATTCCAAGTTTGAATAATTTAAGAGACAGTTTTTATAATAACACAATGCCATGTAACGCTTCAAAAAATTAATGTTGTTCTATAATCCAGGTATGTAAAATTACATAAAATGTGATATATAAATTACATTTTACTTAAATTTTGACAGGTTAATTTAAAACCAGAAATGAAACGTATATTTACCAAGTTCTAATACATTCAGGCAAACTAAACTGGCATATTGAAGTACAATAATGATTGTAAGATAAATATTTGTTTAAATTTCTATATAGTTTAATACATGCACATTTATTGCAGATATTTTCAAAAAAATGATTTGAAGATAAATGTTGACTGATGTTTTGATACAGAAAGAAAATACTGGTAATTGCTCAGTGTGTTGTACTACTAAAACAAAGCTAAACCATTTAGATTATTCTATAAAACCCCAAGTTTGTTAAATAATACATTGAAATGTGATGTATAAGTTTATATCTAACCTAACTTTTCGAAAGTCTGATTCGAAACCGTAATGAACAAAAGTTGAAATTTATCAAGTTTTAATGTATTCAGACAAACTTAATTAGTACAATAATGTATTTCAATATTTTTAAAGTAGGTATTTATATAATAGCTATACTTTATAAAATAGGCATTTTTATATGTCTTTGTACCAGTTATGGCAGAATCAAGAAAAGAGATACGTCATTCTTTGCCAATCGACATACGTCAAATTTATTTTAAATCGACATATGCTTATTGAAGCTAAGAATGCTTATACACATTAAAAATATTCTGTATAATGTGCAATTTGTTGAGATAGAAAACTGCAGAGGCAAGAGATTAAAATATTGGAAAATATGTTTAAATATTGCAAAATAAATTATTTAAAAAGAAAATAACACATAATTTAAAAAGCTGATTACAAAACTATCAAATGACGGGAGATAGTAACTTTGTAAGATTGCTGAATGCTATTTGTCCAAAGTTACAAAACATAACCGATAGTGCTGCTTTTTGCGGCACGGCAGGAAACTACATTACAGGAACTGGTTCACGTGTATGGCGCGGAAATTAAAAAAATTAAATTAAAATGTTTATCACAAATTTTATTTTATTTTTCACCAGCGCGTTATCAAAATTTGATATTTACATTAGAAATATGTTTTTAATTTTCTTTGGAAAATGAAAATGACCTTTGGGTCACTATTTTAAAATACAATGAATTTAAAATAATTTATTTTATGTAATTTAATACTCATAATGCCATCTCTTAAGTCGGCAGGAAACTAAAATGCCTCCCATATTGTAATCAGTACATTGTTGTAATCAAGTGTATTGTTGTAATCAACACGAATATATTTCTGTATTCAATATAAGTTCATTGTTGTAATCGATGTCCGTGCATTTTTGTAATCAAAAAATTATTGTCATTAATACACTGTTCTAATCAGTACATTATTGTAATCAATTATAATTATTACAATTATTGTATTATTGACGTGATCATATACGGAATTCATTGGTGTATGATGAGTGTGAGATTGTGAAGAATGTTGTTAAGAAAGTGGGAGTGAGTCAGTTAAGGTGGTTTGGACATGTTGAGCTATTGTCGAATGAAAGGTTGGTGAAACTAATATATGTGGGTGAGATTGAAGGTGAACGATTGCGTGGGCGTCCGAGGAATAACTGGTTGGGTATGATTGATGGTTTGTTGCGTGAACGAATGATTCCGAGTGTGAAGAATAAACAAGCATGTATGAATCGCACTATGAATGTAGACGAGGCGAAAGTGCTGTGGAGGAGATTGATTGTTGGTTGACTGTGTTTCTGGGTTCGTGTTACTCCACTAAGTGGGACATAGCGTGATGTTATGTATGTATATATGTACAATTATTGTAATGAACGCAAAAATAGTTATAAAACGTTTTGATGAATTGGTGAGTCAAACATTAACGAATTATTTTAATATGCATAAGAGAATGATTTGGCAGACTGTAAAGAGATAGAGAGGTGGGAGTATAAGACCAGTGAATCAAATGTTAGAATAGATGGTGTGAGTATTTTAAGGAATTGTATGGTGGTGTAAATGGAGTGAATAATAAAGGAAAAAATAGAATAAATGCTTGAAATGTTGAATGGGATATAGATGAAGGTGACGTCAGATTTGCATTGATGCGTCTAAAGAATAGTAAATCTCCCGGTATGGGTGGTATAACAAATGAAATGTTGAAATATGGTGGTGAAAGATTATTCGATTGGTTAGTTTATTTGTTCAAATTTTGTTTGAAACGGTGCGTGGCTCCTGTCTTGTCCTTTATTTAAAGGCAAAAGCAGTTCAAGTGAATATACAAATTTTCAAGCGATAAGTTTGTTCAGTGTGAAAGGGAAGTTGTATGGAAAAATTCTAATTCATAAGGTGCCAGTCTTAACAATTTCTAAGTTTAGAGATATGCAAGGAGGTTGATAAGAACGTAGAAAGTGCGGTATTGATGGAAATTTGTTGGGAGCGATTCGAGCGTTGTATGAAGGAAATAAGACTACGGTGAGAATTGGTGGTAGATTCAGTGATTGGTTTCGTAGATGTTGGTGAGAAACAGGATTGCGGAATGTCTCCTTGGTTGTTTAATTTGTATATGGATGTGTTGTTACAAAAGTCATTGAATGGAAAGGATGGTGTACGTATGGTGCCTGCGTTGGCTTATGCGGATGATGTTGTGTTTGGTTAAACTGAGGAGCAATTGAGAAGAATGATTGTGAAGCAGGGAAAGGTTTATATCTGTTGTTCAATGTCGATAAATGTAAAGTGTTGGTGTTTGAGAAGAATGATTTGTCGACTGGTTGTACAACGATGTATGATTCTAAATGCTGGGTGTGGATGAAGAAGCATGTACGCCGTATAACTGCTGTGGAAATGAGATATTGGGAGGAGTGTGCGAGTATGCAAGACGTGAATGTATCCCAATTCATTGGTGTATGGTGAGTGTCAGATTGAGAAGAATGTTGTTAAGAAAATGGGAGTGAGTCAGTTGGGGTGATTTGAAAATCTTGAGCGAATGTCGTATGAAACTAATATATATATATATATATATATATATATATATATATATATATATATATATATATATATATATATATATATATATATATATATATGCGGGTGAGATTGAAAGTGACCCGATTCCGTAGGCATCCGAGGAATAAGTAGTTAGGTATAATTGATTGAAGAAGAGACGAGCATGTATGAATCGCATTATGAATGTGGACGAGGCGAAAGTGGTGTGTAAGGATATGAATTTTAGAGGAGATTGATTGTTGGTTCGTGCTACCCCACTGAGTGGGATATAGTATCATGTTATGTATGTATTTATATATGTATGTGTGTTTTTTCATAACTTGGAAATTGGCATAAATTTAGATTGGAATTTCATAGAATTCAATTGTTCCTAACTATCAATCGTTGAATAAGATAGTTGGTAATCTGAAATTGCAACTCTATATTTTTTGTAGATTAAATATAATTATGTCAAATATATAAGCTGACTAAATTATATTTATCTATCTACTGGACTTGCAGCTCCATATTTTATTTTAGTCTTAGTTGTAATTAACCGAGAGTCGTAGATATTTTATAAGTAATTATATGATTTGTAATAAATTCAGTTTATATTGTAATTACCAATTATTTTTGGGATCTGTATTTCATCTAAGTTATCCACGGTGGTATTTAAAGGATCACCTCGAAGTGAAGATATTTTGCAATTATAAAATGTGTCACAAATTGTACTTCTCGATTTTGAAATCTGCACTTGCAGAACTAGAATTCGATAAAATTAAATTTGTCGTACATTATTATTGGAATTTAAAATCGTGGAACTCATAGCATGAACTGGGTCATATTATTTAGAGTTCAGTGTTCAGTAGCGTGATGGTAAATGACAAATGAAACCTTTAGGTCGACTGTCAATTGTATTACTCCTACACTTTTGGACCAGTTGTTTTGGATGATTGTCAATTGTTTTTTATAAATGTTTTAAATCCTACCGTGTTTGTTATCAATCTTATGAAGAAGATTTAAACTAAAGTGTCAAAAAGTTGTTTCAGACGATTATCAATTGTTTTTTTTATAAATGAAATTTAAATCCTATCGTGTTTGGTATGAAATTAAAGTTCTCACGGAGGAGATTCAAAATTCAAAAGTACTAGCATGGAAGCGAAGAATGAAGTGACGAGCTTGCTTCGCCGATGTACTGACATGGATGCGAGGAACGAAGTGACGAGCATCCTTCGCCAATGTAATGACTTGGAAGCGAGAAACGAAGAGACTATTCAATTTATTTCTCTACATTTTAGTTGTAATCTTCTTTAGAGTCGCGGAGCCTAGGGGTCAGACCTGCGAAGCAGGTCGGACCGCTAGTCAAATACTATTTTGTATAGTTTAAGAATAGTATTGGGCGGGAGGTTACGTGCTGGCCACATCAGATTTTTTATATTTTATACGCGAACAGTACTAATGTCACATTCGAATCTTCACCCTAATTGACGCCATCTTAGATAGGCCACGCCTCCATGTCAGATCCCCATAGATACTTGAAGTACTCATAATTTTAAAAATACTCGGAGTATTTAAAAGTACTCTGAGTATTTTTAATGTACTTATAGTACCATTTGGAATATTGAGTAGGAGTATTGTAGCAAAAATCTTTAGAGTAATGACTATGAGTATTGATATTTCAAATGTACTCAAGTATGAGTACAGAGTACCAAATTTGTACTTTGAGTAGTACATTAGTACTGCCCAGCTCTGCATAAAAAACAATATTCAATTTATTTGGAGTATAAAACAATTTAGTTTCATTTTCACAGGAAGGTTACATTGCTTTGACTTCTTGATAAATCCATCTAAATCGTTGTTGGATCCCCGCCCTAATTACAAAATAATGAACGGTTTTAATTTGGGATTAACTCAACTATTTCCATCTCAACACGATGACAGTTACTCTAGTCAAAATCAATTTACTTTGTAGATTGTACTTAGGAAAATAGTGCAGTACGATGGCGCAGTGGCGTACGAATATTAATTAGAGCTTGTGTACTCCCCAGTGGCGTGCACCACCCCTCCGCGCGACGGCATAAAGCTGATTGTTACGTACACTTAATAATAACGATAACAGTTTATTTCGCTTGGTGGTGCTCGGCAGCCAGGGGCGTGCGACAGGGGCGGCTTACCCCATTTCCGAGAGCATGGCGTGCGGTCTCCGAAGCCGTAATTAAAATGGTAACGCTTTAATTGTAAGTTAATTAATATGGTAGCGCCTCGCCGACTGCCGCGTGCGAAACGGAATCGGAATATACCCCACCCTAGTCTCTTCAGCCCCCCTACCGCTCTATCCCGAAAGTGGCGCAGGCGGGATGATACTATGGGATAAACTACACATGGTTTATAAACCATGGTGGAGTGACTAGGATAGATTTTTTCGGAGCCGAAATATATTTATAAATTTTTTTGATATTTCCTACTTCCCTAATCATTTTAGAGAAAAATGTTATATATTATAAAAGAAGAGATTTAATATCTGCATCTGAATCAGTGAAAAAAATCATTTTACTTATTTAATAAAGGCCCAAAAAACGTTATAAATTATCAATAATTCTATTTGAGGCATCTATCAAATACGCGCAATAGTTCTTTGTATCACAAGGTTGGAAACTGCTATTTTGAGAGTGCGAGTTTATTTTGATACAAATACGAGCACTTGCAAAATAGTTTCCAACCGAGGGATACACAAGATTTTTCGCGCCAACATTTATATAAATTTAATAAATAAATTTAATTTATTACTCATTTTCTTAATGGCAGGGAATTTTTTTATGTTGCTAACTTCACAATATTTGAATGTCAATTATGTTTATTTTCCAATATCATAACCAAAAATATCTACATATTTTTATTTGGATTTTACTCTGCAAATTCAATTATAATTATTTACAAATATGTTTAAAATCCCTAAATATTCTGTTTTCTTGCATTGCAAATACTCAATTGTAGATATATTGCCATAATATTTTTATGTCAATGTAATACTTTGACATTTCTAGCGTCAGAAGTTAGCTAAAATTAGTGAAAGTTAGCAATTTTTGTCGAACTAGTATGACAAAAACTTGATTTCCGGCCGATTTTAGAGATATGTAATTGTATCAATGACGGACGGCGGCGCGAAAAATTTTTTACTTAAGACTAGAGTTTTGCTTGGCTAACAATGGAGATGTGTTTGAACATGCGTATGATCTAGTCTAGATTTATTTTGTTTTATATATTTGTATTTCGTTAATTGCTGTCAAAGTGTTAAATTTGGTTATATTTCTCATTATTTTTATAATGGGGTAAATAGCTCCGTGGTAACGCATCGGACTGTGGATCGTGAGATCCTTAGTTAGAATCCCACAGCTGACAGTTGTCAATTTAAATTTACCCCTGAGGTTCCCCCTCCACTAACATTTTTGGGGGTTATGCTTTGACGGCTGGTAACCGCACTTCATAAGCATAAATATATCACTTACCGAGATCTGCGTAAGCAGAGTGCCACACCCGCAATGGGCGTGATGATATATTTATTTTATTTATTTTTATTTTCATTATTTTTTATTTATTCTTAGACGAGTTCTGTATGTAATAAATTCACCAATAGTAGTAGAGAATTATTTATTTTGACTAACTTTTGTATCGATTTCGGAAATAAATAATCCTTAGGATTTTAATTAAATTTTCTTTCATAAGATATTTAATTTGGTGCCATTCGGGTATGATTTGAGTAACTCATAAAAAACAAATGATATTTTAGTTTAACTTTCCTCCCCAAGATCTTTAATTTGGTACCAAATAGAATCAGTAAAAAAGTTTCAAATTCATTGACTATCAAGACAAAAATACCAAAATTTATGTTTTAATAATGAGTAACCATGAAAATGGAATTGAATTCTAGCAAATATTTAACTTTATTCATAATCAAGTAATTTGTTCATTCATTTAATTTTATTGTTTGAATAAAAATGTATTACCAGCCATCAAGTCATGTTACCCAAAAGTGGCAAGGGAAACACAGGGGTAAAGTTAAAGAGGCAACTGTTGGCTCTAGGATTCGAACTGAGGATCTCATGATCCACAGTCCCAAGAGTTACTTACGGCTAGTTGCACCAACAAAACTTAAATTTTAAACTTGGAATAATTAGTCAAAAGCACCTCGAATGTATCACAACAATGTAGATTATTCCATATGATATATATTTTCTATTTGCTTTTATTTATTTAAACTAGTTTAAAGTTTAAGTTTTCTTGGCTAGCTATTAAACCTCATATGTAATGAAATATAGTAATATTAGAACGTTAACGTGTAGGCTATTATGAAAGCAAAAACCAAGCCTGAGATAGATAGATGTTGTAAGGCCATCTTTCTTTGTATAACACTTGTTTGTAGCGCGGATGTAAAAACATTATACAGTAAAGACAGTCCAATAACTAGGTGTTTCTCGGCTCGCATTTTCAAAACAAATTAGCGTTCCAGTATTTATTATATATCAGTGGCCATATTTTTGAGACAAAGTTTTGAAAAACTATTTTTATTAAATGAAACAACTTGTTTAGGCTGACTACAAACATTCACTCGTGTAAGCTGAGCATTTCATTCAATTTATGTGTAGTAAAAGCACTGTTTATTTCACTGAAACCGCCACTCATTTCCTAGTACTCAAACTACTTCCTCATTCGAATGAAAGCATTACGTACAAAGAGAAAATTCATTAAGCCGTAGCCCCAGCCCCGAATTAGCTGTTAAAAAATTAACGTCTCGCGCATAATCAACATGAACTTTCTATTAGCGTTGTTCTAGGAACTGCGGTGGTGACCAGAGAACGAAACGGCATCTAATTTACCTGTCACTAATAACAAATGACATAACATGAGTTATGTGTTTCCTACCCCTAGCATCTCGCCCCTGGACTGGGGCGTCCGCAGGGGTGTAAACAGTTAGCGGGAACTTCCACAAAGGCGGATGCGTGTTTGTAAACTCTACTTTTGTACAGACACTTGTAAACGATACAAATAAATATACACACAAGAGAATAGTATATTCTACAACAAGTAATGGAATGGCACATATTTCACGCGAGTAAAAAGTTTGTAGTCCAAGCCGAAGGCTAGGGCTACGGTTTGCGAGTGTGGGATATGCCATTCCGTTACATTTTGTAGAAATTATACTGAAACGGACGCGGCAACGACAAGTTGAAGCTTGTCGGCTTACGCCGCCGAGTAAATGACGCAACGCCGGCGCCGGCTTGCTCGAACCAGTCCGCTCGCGCCACAATAGAGAATATTCCAGGCGCTTCTAGAAACATGGAACGTGATATATAAAAGGGCGAATTACCGGGAGCCGCCAGTCAGTTAGTTGACTCAGTCGACCCCGAAGCTACAATGACGAACTTGTGAATATAAATATATCGTCATAAATAAATATCGCTCGGCTAGTTTATATAAATAATAGTATTTATTTACAGTAGTGATAAGTGCTAGTGTATAAGTTTTTGTTTTCGTTATTTTAGACTTTAAACATAGTGTTAATTAACTTTTACGCTTTATTATAATAATGATTCATTATTTGTTATTAATAATATTTCTTTTTGTTTAAATAAAAACGTTTAAAACCCACGAACGTTACAATACAAAAAATATAAATATAAAACTGTTGAAAACGTCAAACTCAAATAAATAAAATTAAAACAAACAGACGTAACCATAGTAACTAAATCAAGATACTTAATATATTGCGCTAATATCCCTGATTCGTCGAAATTATTCCATACGCGGCGTATGGAATGATAGTTGTTTCAATACAGTTTTTAGTTGTTTCCAAAACAGTGTTATAGTAATAGAATTATTCTCCAATTGGGAATGAGAGAGTAATAAAGCAAATTTTGCAAGAGTAGTATTGGATTCTTGTGAAAGCTATGCGGAAATAAATCTAGCAGTAAAATAAGAATTAACTTTACTAAGATCCTCATAGAATGGCACTCACTTTATGCCTAGAACGATACTTATTATTATTTAATATTTTACTGTTGAGGTTACGAGCTGATTATATTTTGGCAGTAATCTTTAAACCGGAAGTGGTAGTTTACTTGAAGAGCTATCAAGTTTTTTGGGAATATCTCAGTAAACAATTGAATTACAGTAAATTTTGTTATAATAAAAAAATATTAAATAATATTAGCTACAATTTTTTTATATTTCGCATCCTTTAATAATTGTTTATGCAGGAAGTTATGTGCTAAACACATAAGATTTTTTATAGCAAACTCAGAAATGATTTAGGGAAATTATCCACGTTTAATCTGTGGTGCAATAGGGGTTGGTAGCGCTCACCTCGCCGAAGCTAAAATCCGCAAGTTGTCGTTGAGCGCCGAATGTCCGTACGGCGCACCCGGAGTGGCGGAGTATGTTCCCGGAGCTGCCACTCACAACTTCCGGCGCTCCGTGCTACGTGCTCGTGTTTTGTTTCGCTCACACATTCAAATGTTCGCGTCCACCAACGCCAACTCGTCTGTGTGCTGTGTGCTCGTCGCCACCGCACTCAATTGCTTTTCAAATGCTCGGCATTCTTTTTAAAACAGTTGCTGGTAGCCGACGCTTCACTCATGTTTATAGTTTGTTTTTGCCCTCCAAGCAAACGAGCAGGAAATAGTTTTCTTTCTATTCGATTCTGTAGATGAACCATGAGAAATAATTATTAATTACTTCTGTATTGAAATATAGAATAATCTGCTACAAGTGTGCAATACTACTCATTTTATGCTAGGGGGCGATTTTCACATTCTTTGGCAAGATTTAATAATAAAATATATGTAGCGATATAGTTGTTGATACAATTATTAACATTGTTATGAATTAATAACAGTTACGTAATAGATATTTATGTATTTTCTAATAAGTACATAACATTATATACAATATTATTTTTCTTACCCTAAAGTCAATATACGAATAAACTTCCAAATAAGTTATTCGTCAAATAAATAAAAAATACGCATCAAAAAATGATGGCTATAACAATAAGTATCATTTGAGCTATAATTTTGATGCGACATTTTTCATTTATTTAGTACTTTATTCATAGATGGAAATATCGGCCCTTAAAATGACAATTATATTTGATACATGACATTGGTATGAAATAATTTCGAAGAGTATTTTTTTCTGTTTTTGTTTATTAATTTGTTTATTATTGATTTTGTTTTACTTCATCGGACTAGTTCATAAAAAGCCACTTTATGGACGCTGAACAATATCATAAACAAATTATTAAAATGCACTTGAACATAAAAAAAATCATATTTATTTATAGCTTTGTCTTTGTAGAACGTATGAGAAAGGATTACAATATTTCATTGTGTTCGTACAATATTATAATATTGTCATTGCTTTACATTAACTTTATTATTTGATTGATATATTGTGAAATACTAATGTTTATTGCATGCATTTTTAAATTCAGAATAATTTTTATATTTATACCTTTACTGTAAAGTGAATAAGTAAAAAGGTACATCAACTAAATAAATTAAAAACCCCTAGAAGCTACATAAGCTTTCTTATATCTTAGATCTTCCTTTTTTTTATTTTGTTCATTATTTTCGCATTATCTATTTGTTTGATTTATCTTCCTTTTAGTATTCTATTTAAATTTCTACACTTCTAAAAATTATTTCTTGTTGCAAGAAAATTTTCAGTTTTTCTTTTGCATGCATACGTTGAAGAAAATTTTATTTCTTACAAAATGATTAAATTCAATTCAAAAAACTATTAATTTTGAATTTAAAATTGTTTTATTTAATTTTTCCTGCATTGAAACAAAATGAATATATTTTAAATTTTGTTGATGATGAAAATGATGAAAAAGAAGTCGTTTTAATTTTAAACAAAACGTTTTTATTTAAAACGATATCAATTTGAATTAAAGCTACTCCTATTCAAACTACTTCGTCCCCATAATGAGTTTCAGATGAATATTTTGATGTTACTTCAAAACAAAATTAATTTTCATATAAGGATATTTATTAAACATACAACAGTTTTCAATGAAAAACGAAATTGGATTGACAATATTCAAATCATTTTTTTCTTCATTTAAAAGGAATCTGTTTGATCCAAAAAAAACATTTATATCAATATATACTACGCTATTTTGCAAAAATTGAATACCGCACTTACAACTGGTAAAAGGTATGATTAAATATTTATTTATCTAACAACAGAAACACTGAAAGAATAAATATTGTTAGTTTTATAAACGTTTTGTGTCGTAAACGAGCATTGAAATTTCCAATAGATAATAAAGCCGAGGTGCAACCCGCATACCAAATATGTACTGCTGGAATTGAAACAATGAATTACAAAACTATACTTTGTAATTTTAACCCCAATAAAATATTTGAATCCAATATGTGGGGAGCATAATTAGTACTCATTTGTCATGAAATTAGTCAACGTGAGGTTCATTTAACTGTGATGGATTGATTGACATTGCATTATAAGAACTTGGTATATTAGTTATTAAAATGAATGCAGAAGAAGAATGATAAACCAAGAAATACTGGCTGTTATTTTCAAATGGATTATCAAATATCTCGCTTATTTATCAACATAGCAATTTATTTCACATAACATATAAGTTAATTGATAACGGATGTACTAAAAACTCACTACTGAAAAATTTGACCTGTTACAGTATCTTCCTTACAATACCGGGTGTAGAATTGAAATGTGGCGTATAAGGATTTCCATGATATGTCTTTTATATTGCTGAATCTTTTTACCTATTTACTTTACAAGAAAAATGTAAATACAAAATTGTTCAGAAATTGAAAATGCTTTCAATGGGTGCATAAACCATGAACGAAATATAACACTTACGGAATAATTAGTAGTAAAATATATTTTTTTTAAATTTTCTGCAGTAAAGCGATATAACGAATTGAACATATTTTGACGACACAGGTGCTCCAATTGTCCCATTGATTCTATTGGCCAGAAATATGAAAATTGCAAATCGCGCACTATGAAATGTCATTTCATTTGTTTTGTTTGTTGGTATTTAACTTATTTTATAATTTCACTGTTTTATTGTGTTGTGTTGAAAAATTATTGAATATAATTGTGTGCTGAGGTTAGGTTACATCACTACTAGCGCCACTTTTCTCAAACTTTCGTATGTTATTTACTCAAATATCGAGTAAAATACTCTAAAGTTGTCAAAGGAATTTTATATTTATTTATATTAAGCTTAATTGTTGTAAATTAACACTTTTTTACATTAAAAAATATATAATATCTACTATCATGAAAAAT
This sequence comes from Poecilus cupreus, assembly GCA_963942605.1. Classification (NCBI taxonomy): domain Eukaryota; kingdom Metazoa; phylum Arthropoda; class Insecta; order Coleoptera; family Carabidae; genus Poecilus; species Poecilus cupreus. The sequence continues at coordinate 7,366,539 of OZ012726.1, read as the reverse complement.
TGTTGTTTTAGTGCCACTGGAGGAGCACCCGTGACGTCACACAAAATTTAAAAAATTATTTCTCAGGTAATATGTGGAATTTTCACATTGGGTTTCCACTGATCGTTATATATTCTAATAAAGTTTCATAAAAAAAATAGTAAAAAAAATTATGGCTTCATTCTATACAACATAATAAAACACAAATATTTTAAATATATTTCATTTTGATTATTTTTCTAATAAATAATCGTTTTAATTAATTAATTAATTTCTCTCGTGGGTAATTCCTTACTTTGCCCATTTGTAAAGTAAATAAGTATTATTATTATGAAAAAATAGTTATTTGTCAAACTAGAGAGGAAAGCGCTTCTTTTTCCCCCTCGAGTTCGAAGTTTACCTCATGAGCGCAGCGAGTGAGGCATTTCGAACGAGAGTGGAAGAAGAGCTTTCCTCTCGTGTTAGACACAAAATTTTTCACGACATGTTTCTAAAAACGATTAGCTCGGACCTAACACACACTTTAAGAACACAACTGACAGATTGGCACGTTAAAAGTTAGGTTATCAGACACAAGGCGGTGTAGCAGTGTTGCCAATGAACCAATCTTAAATATATTTAATAAGTTGTCAAATTGTGATTTAATAACGAAAAGAAATATATAAGACATAATTGTAAGATTATATAAAATATGTATATCACTAAAATAAGGATTTTCAATCAAATTAGGAATTTATTTATAATTTTTATAATATATTTTTTATAAATAACTTTCATATTGGCAGCACTTCCATATTTTCCTCTCTAGAGAGGAATAACACATTTTCCTCACTATTTCGGGAGAAGAACGGTGGGGTTTCCTACCATGTCGTGAAAAAACCAAATGTTCTTTGCATATTCTGAACAACTATTGTATTTGAACTTTTGGTGTACAGTGAATACGTATAAATTTATAGCAATGTAAAGAAATCCCTATACACCACATTTTAATTCTACACTCGGTACCTATATGTGCGAGATGTAAAAAAGAAACGATTGAACCGAGGAGAAACATGAGAAGTAAGATTAGCAGAAATAGAAAACATGAGAGGAAAACTAAACTATAAGTGAAATGAAAACGATTGTAAAGAATAGGAAACAATGGCCAAAAACTCATCCGTAAAACGAAGAATTCGGACACTCAAGTATAAGTATGAGGATAAAGTCGAAGAATAAGAAGAAAGAATACTTATAAGTATATTTACATAGCTATTTGATGCGACATCAACTATTCGTCTCGATATCGTCAAGCCAAACCTCAACGAGACTAGATGCAGTACCTCAGGAAACAATTGAATCTTTCATCACTTAGTGAAATTTAGCGTGTCAAGCTAAACGCTGCATCGTCTCCCAGGGGAGGAACATACGAACATCACTGACAATAGCAAAACGAAACAAAACACTGTCACAGACAGGCAGCTGGTTGCAAGGCACAATACACGGCTTATAAGAGCTTGGCGGTGTAGGGGAATATCGTGCATTTTGTAAATATTAATGCAGGTGAATTCTTTATATCTTTAAGTTGTAAAAGATGGTTGTACGGCCACGTAAACAGGAAGAGATAGTGCTAGGGATGTTCGAGATTATTGTGGGGTTTAGAAATTCACTGCACCCGGGTTTTTTTACCTCCCGCCTACCTTTAGGTAAGGGAGGTATTGTTTTTGGTCAAAAAATTGGGTAGTGAGTTTTCAATGAGTAAACACGTTTTAGGGCCCCTACAATACGATTTTACTATTTTCGCGATGATGTCTGTATGTATGTATGTATGTATGTATGTATGTATGTGTGTGTGTGTGTGTGTGTGTGTAGTCTGTGGCAATTTTTTCGTCTCGCATAACTCAAATACTATAATACCAAAAAATACAATTTTGGGAATTTTTGCTTCTTATATTTAAATGAAGAGCTGATTAGATTTTGGATAAAATTGGTAAACCGGAGGTAGCAGTTTACTTAAAGCCCTTAACAGTTTTTCGTGAAAAACACGGTTAAATTTCCTTTTTCAACAATTTATGTTATTTTTAAAGTTGAAGAATATTTAATTTTACATGTATTTTGATTACATTAATTTTATTAATTTCCATTAGATTTAGAGATAATAAAATATAAAGAAATTAGATTTTACAAATCTTGCATTTCTAGTACACCATGGAAACATTTTCAATTTTTTACGAAATGTGACACATGTCATTTTGATTGTGAAGCTGTTTTCTTAGTGAAATATATGTCAAAGAATTAAATAAATATACGAAAGAAAATTAAAATTCTCAAATATAAATAGAAAACAAACAAATAAGAAGGTATGTTTCTGTATAATCAAATACTATTTTGTACCGTTTAAGAGTAGTATTGGGCGGGAGGTTATGTGCTGGCCACATCAGATTTTTTTTATTTGTACACATAGGGATGTGTCATTATTATAGTTACAGTGAAAGTGGTTTACAGCAATATATTAAAGCATTTTTTACCTATAAGGGAGGTATAGGAATTATGCTAAAAATTCAGTAATGAGTTTTCAGTGGATGACCACGTTTTAGGGTCCATAGAATACGATTTTAATAGCTTCGCGATGATGTCTGTGTGTGTGTCTGTCTGTATGTTGCCTCTATCTGTCGCTCTGTCTATCGGCCTGTGTGGATCTCTGGAGTTAAGTTTTCTCAATAACTACTAAACAGAAAATTTTGATATTTTGTATGTATCAATATTCTTGAAGCCCTATCAAGTTATTTTGAAATATCTCAGTAAATTATGGTTTTATGACAATTTCTGTTATAATAATTATATTTTAAATATTATTATCTGCAATTGGTGTTTGAAATATTTTTTTTTTCTATAACCATTTTCGAATTACAACACGTTAAAGAAAAATTATATTTTGACATTTTCGTTTAAATCTGATACACTCATAAAAAAACTTCTTGTATCAAGAAAATTTTCAGTTTTCTCTTTGTATGCATTCATTGAAGAAAATTTTATTTCTTACAAAACGATTAGGTTCAATTCAAATAAAATATTACTTTTGAGTATAAAGTTTATTTATCTTCATTTTCTGCATTGAAAGAAAATGAATATATTTTAAATTTTATCTTTAAAAATAATTTAAATGGAGTCGTTTTAATTTATACAATTTTTTTTTATTTAAAACGATTCCATTTTGAATTAAAACTGTTCCTATTCAAAATACACCGTCCCCATAGTGAGTCAGTAATTCGATATGTTCCTTCAAAACTAAATTATTTTTCATTCAAGTATATTTATTAAACCTACAACAATTTTTAATGAGAACGAAATCAAATTGGCACTATTCAAATCATTTTTTCTCTTCATTTAAGAGAAATCTGTTCCAAGAAAACATTTTTATCAGTAACCTGTGTATTTTGAAGAACACAAAACAACGCATAAAAATGTTGTGTCATAATTGAAATAGTATATTGTGTCATTAGGAGTAAATGTGATACTTTGTGTGCTGAGCATGTAAGTTTGAACGACGAGCGAAGCGAGTCGAACAATTACATGCGAAGCACCCAAAGACACATTTACTCCAAATAACACATGCTATTTTTTCTTCAAACATAGAAAATAAAATTATAAATATTATAAAATGCTCAAAACTTCAAAAAATATTCTGTCTTATCTAGCATTTCAAGTTGCCGTAGAATATGCTGTTTTGTTATTTTTGTTTATTTGTTTTATTTTTAACTGTCAAATTATTGAATTACAACCTAACTATTTTTCATAATATTTTACTTTGTCCGCCGCCGGCGTAAATGTGTTGCCAAGGATACACTTTTACGCCGGCGGCGACAATATTGAACTTCTGCTTGCTGAATACAAATACATAACAACGTACTTTTATGACGTTTGAAGAAAAACTAAATTTTTGATGCGGTGAACGTTTATTGATAGTGGTAGTCCGTGTTCCTGTATTGTTTGATAAGAAATATATAGCAGGAGTTATTATAGTGACCACAACAGATTTTTTTATAATTAAATCTAGAGATAAATTATAAGATTTTTTGTTCTGTAAAATCTTTTCATTTATTACTATGAGTTCTGAAAGCTTTATCAATTTATTGAGACATAGGGATAATTGCAATAATTAAAAATATTAATTCCTACCAATTTAATGTATGTTTGTGCAAGCTCTTGTTGCAAGCACTAGCCGATGCCCGATAGCTTTGTGGTTGCCAAGTTAATTGTATCTCAACTTGGAATGGTGACGAGAGTGAGTATAGATCCAAATCAGATCGAGAAAAATTTTCAGACCAGACCGGAATTCGAGCCTACGACCTCTATATCTAGAGTCTAGAGGCAAGCACTCATATCACTACTTTATCCCGCCGTACAGCTTAATATAATTTATGAAATTCAAAAGTAGGTAATTAAAATAAATTTCTTATTTGTTTAAACTTGAAATGCTTGTTTCATTATAATTGACTGTTATTACCTAATAATTCATGCAAATTATCCCTATGTTTTTTTTTTTATAAAAATTTGTGACATACATAGCATATGACCATACTAATATTCACAAATAAATTTAATAGTTTTATGTAGATGTAGACTACATCTAAATCAAGATGAAAGCAATGAATGAAGTCACCTTACTATTACTGTCATAATAACTTTTAAATTTTATGTAGAAACAATGGTTAAACGATTATGGAATACAAGATATTAGAGTTTGAAATACTAAATTATAAATTATACTATAGTTCTTTTATGGTACCAAGTACAAAAAATGTGTTAAGAAAAGTTTGTAGATAATCGTAATTTCTTTCATTTAACATAAATTGAAATATTTAAGAAAAACCTTATCAAATAAAATACCATTTCCGGTTGGAAAATTTTCATCATAATACACTGCGCTTTTCCTTAAGGTGTACAAATGTAAAATGCAAAATTGTATAAATTTTTGTTCAGAAGTACTTGAGAAAATGCGTTTGAACTAAATTCTGCACATACATTCATCTATACATACAAATAAACTCAAACACACAGACATTTTCGTGAAAATAGTTAAAAATAGATCTAATGGTTCTAAAATGTGCTTATTATCTAAAATTTCGGCATTTTGATTTTTTCATGATCCCTATGCCTCCCTTTTATCGAGAGGTAAAAAATTTCCAGTATACAGTTTAATAAACCATGTTTGAAATGTTAATTAAAACTAGCTAATTATTTTTTCATCGTTTTGTTTCATTTTTTATTATATTTCATGTTATCAATAAAATGTTATTCTTCCTTGCTTATTAAACTTTCATTTTATTGTCTTTAAAATTTTCACAAACTATAATTAACAGTTTTATTAAAATTTAACGGCAAGCTTGAAAAAGTGTATCATTTAATAATTCTTTCGTATATTAATTATTGTGAAGCTATTGTGATAGTTTGTAAAATAAATATTAGATAAAAGTTTTGCAAAATCTAGGAAAAAAACGATGCGGAATATATTAATTTGAATAAGGTAAAATCAAATAAGTGATAAATTAAATTGTTGCCAATGGTTTGAAATCGAAAAACATATCGTGTGTTTCACGTAAATGTTGGTATAGGCAATTAACATGTAAATCAGTTTTTTTGTAAATAAAAATGGTCACAATACTGCCAATATCCCTACATCTTATTTAATGCAGATTATTTTATTTTGATACCGCAATTTAATGTAATTAATAATCATAATTCCTAATATTCCGCCTACTCTTTTTATTGCCACTGACGTATAGTGCTTGCAATTTGTTTTAAATATTTTAAGTATTGCGATATAAAATTTGGATGCATAATTTTTTGCCGGACACTTTTTATATACAAAAATCTAATTTTACATGTCAACTGCCTATGCCAACATTTACGTGGGACACACGGTACATAATATAATGTACTAGCTTTTATGCAAAAAAAAATAATAATTAAGAACCTTGCACCTAGATATTCACTATTAATAGTTACAATACAAGAATATAACTTAATACACATGTAGATAATTTGTAACTAAATTTGTAAAAAAATATATTACAGATTTAGTTCTTAATTAGTTTCGTGTTTTATTCGATTAGAAATGGTCGAACAATGAAAAAATATTTCTAATTATATTATGATTTTGAGTTGAGGAATATAATAATTAATTTTGATATGTTTCTTTGCAGATCTCTATGAGTTGCTGTTACCAGCCGCCGAGGATCGTGCCCCAGAAGATGTCCTTGAAAGGTAGGTCATTAAAAATATAATATTACTTTTAATATTCCAAAAAGGCTTTCAAATGATATTATTAGTATAACATTGTGTCAAAGTAAGCAACTATTTGGTAAACTGAGAATATATGATACATTTACTGAAAAGTTCATAACAATTCAGAAACTAAACAATATTATTTACTAAGCAATTGGAAGTATTTTAAATTTTCAATAAATGCTTTTACTGTTTGTATCGAATAGTTCGGTAAATTCTACGGAACTTTTTTTTTTTAGTGTAAAGTTTTATTTTACCTAATATTATAAAACCAATTGTTTGCTTTAAATATTTGCTAATTAAACAAATAATTATATAACTAATATAAATAAGATAAAATTCGAATCATTTCGACATATTTATTATTTTAATATGTATTTACTCATGTTTATCGATTCTTGTAACTGTATTATTTATATAATAATAATGTAAAGTAAAAAACAACACAGAAAAATTAGTTCCTATTAAAATTTATTGGTGAATATTAATTTTAAAATAACACAAAGTGGTCAAAAATAGGAAAAGTTTGCGTGAATTTCAAAATATTAATTAATAATTTAATTAAAATAATATTATGAGAACAAGCACAGTGGTTTTACAGCGGCGTTGAATTTAGTTTGTTTTAAGGTACTCTTAATCAGAATTTATTAAAATTCAAAGCGTTTTGAAATTATTAATCACTTATTTTTATTCGGTACTGTTCTTGTGATTAATGAAATATGTTTGACAATATTAAATGAAAATGAATTTTGTGTTGGCTGCTTGGCTGTCTCAAAGAGTATCCTAACTCTTTTTTATTACGACTTTTATATATTAATCAATTTTAGGAGCTAATATAAAATTCCTAGAGTTTAAAATTTGATAAATGAAATATAACTATTTAGATATAGAAACTTTTATTTTGAAATTAATAATTCGAAAATTGAATAGTAAACTAAAAACTACATATTAGTAAATTAACCTTTGCATATTTGAAATTAATAATGCACAATTTGATGTATAGGTACTATAGATAGATCATAACATCATTAAGTCGAACCCCATAACTGACAGTTGCCATTTTTTATTTACCTCTATGGTTCTCCCTCCACTAATAAATTTGGAGGCCGTGATTAGACGGCTGGTAACCGTACTTCACGAGTAAAATGTTTTGAATATCGAGATCTGCGAAAGCAGAGTGCCTCACTCAGAAAGTTTTAATGGCGTGATGATTTATTTTACGTTTCAAATTTAAAGGTGAAGATTTGAAATTAATTAAGTACCTTTACTGATATTCCATATCTTTAAACATGCCGAATTTTTCAAATCAATCAACTTATTTGAGAAGTGAAAAAAAGAACGGTTTGCTATACCTAGTTACAATTCATGAAATAATTTTGGCATATATCCCTCGTGCTAAAGAATTGAATTGATTGAAATTGATGTCCGATAGTTAATAATTTAAGATTTTTTTTAAATTATTGCTCTTAAAGCAAAAATTATTGCATAAAATAGACATGCCAAATTTAATCGATTAAATTTTTAACACTCGGGATATAACTATTGAATATATTTCACTATCTGCCAAAAAAATCAATTATTTTTGTCAGAATTATCAAGTTGTTACGGTAGCAACTTTTAAGTCCATGTAAACTAATGTCGTTCCTAAAAATCTCGTGACTAAAGATACGTTTATAAAACTAGTTACAAAATATACAATTCTTTCAAAACCATTGAATATTAATTTCTCTTTATGTTTATAAGTGGACTGTACAACAAAGACAGTTGGCCCAATGTTTAACTGTCTCAATTCGCATTTTTAACAACACTAGGTATTCCACAATTATTATATTTCAGTGATGAATACATTTTATGAATTAAACTTTATTATGGCTTAAATCTTCCCAAATATTTGATAACATAACCAACCCCTATAGCTACCTCAAATGACTACAAACCACCATTAACCAACCCCCAAATTAAAAATGCTAACTACCCCTAAAACCAATTCCAAACTCCATTTTACAATCATGCCTTGTATTCCCAATTAGAATAAAAATTCATCACCCAACAATCAAACCAACAATCACATTATCGACCACGCTACCACCGCGTCCTATCCATCCTGCGGAGTCCGTCCTCAGGCTCCAGTGAGGCTCCGGCACTCGTCTGTGGACGAGCGGACTCATTCGGTCTTCGGACGTCGTGGTGAGAAGACATTGGTCGTCGACGCACAGCGACGCATATACGTAGTGACGATCGCGCGAGTGTGTGTTGTGAAGTTGAAAGTTAGTGGATGGTTTCAGAGACTTTTGCAAAGGTAGGCGCTTTTGACATTCGTAGACGATGCTGTGTTGTCTGATAAGATATAATTTTTTTTTCTACTAACCGTGCGATTTAATAAGTTTGCTAACATATAAATGACAAACGGAAATTGAGTTTTGGCACACGGAATGCGGAATAATTTGAGTGTTTACATTAAGCATCCATAAACGGCAATATTAAAACAATTTTTACCTCCCGCCTACCTCTAGGTAAGGGAGGTATTGTTTTTGGTCAAAAAATTGGGTAGTGAGTTTTCAATGAATAAGCACGTTTTAGGGTCCCTACAATACGATTTTACTATTTTCGCGATGATGTCTGTATGTATGTATGTATGTGTGTGTGTGTGTGTGTGTGTAGTCTGAGGCAATTTTTTCGTCTCGCATAACTCAAATACTATAATACCAAAAAATACAATTTTGTGAATTATTGCTTTTTATATTTAAATGAAGAGCTGATTAGATTTTGGATAAAATTGGTCAACCGGAAGTAGCAGTTTACTTGAAGCCCTTAACAGTTTTTCGTGAAAAACACGGTTAAATTTCCTTTTTCAACAATTTATGTTATTTTGAAAGTTCAAGAATATTTAATTTTACATGTGTTTTGATTAAACTAATTTTATTAATTTTCATTAGATTTAGAGATAATAAAATATAAAGAAAGGAAATTTCACAAATCTTGCATTCCTAGTACACCATGGAAATATTTAAAAATGTTCTATTTTTTACGAAATGTGACACATGTCATTGTGATTGTGAAGCTGTTTTCTTAGTGAAATATATCTCAAAAAATTAAATAAATATGCGAAAGAAAATTAAAATTCTCAAATATAAATAGAAAATAAATAAATAAGAAGGTATGTTTCCGTATCATAAAATACTGTTTTGTACCGTTTAAAAGTAGTATAGAGCGGGTGGTTATGTGCTGGCCACATCAGATTTTTTATTGATTATTTTTGACAATAAATATGCTAGATTGTGCGGAAAGGATAATTGAAAAACGAGTCCAATCATAAACTACTTTCCGAACTTGTATGACAATATACTATTTTATATTAACGTTGAAAATTTTATGTTCTTTTTATCTTAATTACTATTCGCTGTCCAAAAGTATAATATACAATTATAACTTAAGGATTATCTTTTTAAGGGTTGATATTTTTGACTGACCTTTGAGATAATTGTGTAATTAATTTCTCCGCTACGATTGGTTCCCTAATTAATTAGGGGAAAATGTTAAAAATAAATGTTACAAAAATTGTTTGCTGTATACTAATCAATTAACACTTTGCTTTATAATAATTTAGCAAATATTTAAAATTATTTTAAAAGTTGATGACAGTTAAAACGATGCACATTTGTTTTAGGGGTAGTAATTTTTATTTAGGGGTGGCAAGGATCATCAACGAATTTCGATGATAAAATATAATTACTACATCCCAAATATATAGCCCATTTGGTTACCTAAATATTAGTATTACACGATTATATCAATCAAATTAAAATTAACATTTATGAAAAACGAAAAATATTTGACATTTCAGAAAACAGATTTATTTATTACATGATAATAGCTCCGAGGTAACGTGTCGGACTGTGGATCGTGAGATCCTCAGTTCGAATCCCACTGCCGACAGTTACAAATTTAAATTTACCCCTGTGGTTCCTCCTCCACTAACATCCTTGGGGGCTATGATTTGACGGCTGGTAACCGCACTTCATACGAAAAAATATATCACTTACCGAGATCTGCGTAAGCAGAGTGCCACACCCGTAATGGGTAAAAGGCGTGATGATATATTTATTTATTTTTTATTTTATGATAACTCAAAATATACTGATTAAATTTTGTTAACCAAGGGTAAACCGGAAATGGTAGTTTATTTGAAGGCTTATCAAGTTTTTGACAATATCTTACAGTCTTACTAAATAATTGAGTTAATTTTTATTTCAAACTTTTTTGCCGTTTTCGGGAAATAACAATAGATTCTAATATCTGTACCATTTTCAAACTTCACATTTACAATTATGAGCTGATTTTGATTCGTCATAATATTGTACATACCGGGTTTAGGAAAATTGAAACATAGTCATGAAAAATTGTACAAAAACGCAAATATTTGACGTTTCATAAAACAAGAGAAGAATAAAAAATCGGTATATAAATCAATTATTTATTAAAAACTATGGCGACGACATTTTATTTTTTCAACACCAACTAAGCCCTGATGATGACAGCTGTAACTGTGGAAACGTCGACATATTTTTTAATAAGTAATTGACTGATAGTCCATTTGTTTCATAAGTCAATCGTCGCATCTTTTACATTTCATAGAACAGTTTATTTTTAGAATTATCTGTTTATTTATTTAGCAGAAAGAAATGAAAATTAATTCGCCATTATATCATTACATTGTTCGAAATTTCTACAGAAATAATACAACATTATAATAAATAAATCTAAAACTTTTTTCTGAAATATCAAATATTTTTTGTTTTTATTTAATTTTCCGTGTATATCGTCAAACAATATCATTTAGGTAACCAAATGGGCCTTATTGCATTCAATTTAATTCTTATACAAAGTATAAGGAAGTATTGGAATCATGAAAAAATCGTTGTCGGGATTTTTGCGGAAATACATACTTTGACATCCACTGAATCCGTTAAGATCAATTTCTCAATGATGTCTGTGTGTGAGGATGGATGGATGGATGTCCGTGTGCGCAATATCTCGTGAACGAGACAAGACATTATGTAAATGAAATTGAGAATTTATAAGTTTCATGAAAATATGAAGAGCTGATTTTGAATGAAATTGAAAAACCGGAAGAGGAAGTTTACTGGATACACAAAACAATAAATTCCATTTTTTTTCCACAAATAAAATCAGCTTTGAAAAAAGTTTCAAATGAAAGGTGTTGGCATTAAAATTTGGAATATAAAAGGTTATTTGCACTTTTCTTATACATGCTTCTAATTTTGAAAAAAACTATATTATATATTTAAGAATATATTTCAATAATCCTAGTTACAAAAAACTAAAACATTTTTAACATCTACTTTCATCAAATAAATGTGAAGTGTCAAGATTCAAAAATATGTGTCGTTTGATATATTATAAAAGCAATATTTGTATTATTAGTTAGAAAGTTTTAAAGACTACCTAGATATTAATTAATATTTTAAAATAAAACGATCAGAAATCATACGTGAGCAGTTGGTTTTATATGTATAAGAATAGTGTGCTATCCAAACAAAATTTTTAAATTGAAAATCACTATTTATTTACTCTTTTGCTGTAAAATGAATAGATAAAAAGATATAGAAATTTAAAAAATAATATTGAAATCCCTATATCCCACATTTCAATTCTGCACCTGGTATATGCGGGAGGTAAAAAGAAAATGACTATGTGTTTAATAGTATATTGTACAACGAGCATGGAATGGTACTCATTTCCTACAAGTATGAAAGTTTGTAGCATGGGCCGAAGGCGAATGCTGCAAATCACACGAGTATGAAATGGACATTCCATGCGACTTGTACTCTATACTTTTTCTACGACCACGATATTATTTCCTAATTAATTTAATATTAATAAAACAAATTGTCCCGCTTACACTATTCCAATATTTGACAATTCTAAATAAGTATCCTAGCAATGGCACCTGCACTTAAATGAGCTGACCTGTATTAAAATACTCACAAAACAAATTCATTTCGCATGATGCTTGCAATGTACCTCATATCCCTACTCCCTAGCAACAACAAACATAGAATGAGCAGATTTCTAAGTGGTCGTAGAAAAATATATTTGAAATATTTTGATGTTAAATTTGTTTATTATACCATAGATGCACACAAAAATTAAACTGAACCATATTTAGAATAATAGTAGCAATTGGGGGACACTAAATTAAATAAATACTGCATAGCTTAATTAACCGCGTGCATACAAATATTATTTGTATGTCGCCATGTAAATTAAAATATTTAATTAACATTCTGATTGAATGCGACCGTGTGTGTGACTATTTACATGTTACATTCCATCCACCACCACTATATTATTAAACCGTGTCCTGATATAATTTTATTATTGAACAGCAGGAATGTAAATTTCCGCGTTAAAATGCAAAATGAATTACGCGATTTTGTTTTTTTTGTAGTATTTGTAATTTTAAGCTCAAATTGAGTTACAGGAATAATGTGATTAGCTGTGTTTCTTTTATTGCCTTTGATATTATATCGCGGGCTGCTAATTTAAATGCTTGTCACCGCCTTTGTGGTTTTACGTCGCCGGGGAGTGTGGTGGTATTGTGAAATGTGATACTGATGATTTTAATCTGATTGCACGACATTCTCATGAACTAATATACCAGACTGTACATATTTTAAACCCTACCGTAACCAAATGGGGTGTCTTACATACCAAACAGATTTATTTTTCTAACGGGTTAACAACGGTATATTTTTAACATTTTTTGTCGTTTCGTGTATTTGTATAATATTGGTCTGAGACGTTCCATTTACAGTTGTTATTTTATAGCATGAGATAAATGAAAATAACAATTAAATATTTTAGAAGGGTATGAAATACACTATATAATAAAATTGCATTTGTCAGAATTTTTAACTGAAAACGAGCTTTTCCGGCAACTATTTTCTACAGCAGTCAGGTCTCGAACAGAAACAATGAATGTTAAAAACATTAACAATAAATGAGTTAACACATTTTATTTTTTTATTGTGTTTATATGTCAACTTTACAATTTATAATTGTATAAGAAATTAACTTTAGAATTACTTAGAAAGAGAAGAGAATGGCAAAAATATTAAAAACGAGAAATATTATTTTTAAAAACTATGGTTTTACGTTTTAAATATACCCATTTGGAAACAGACGATTGTAAATTATTTTGGTTACCTACGGAAGGCTTAAGAAAATATTCCAAGAATAAATAATAACTGAATTTTTTCTTGACTTATTTTTCTTAACTATTCTTTTACTTACTGTATATATTTCTGATTAAGCTCATTATATTAATTAAAATATAAATTGTTAAAAAGTATAATTGTAGTGTTATTAGTTTCTTAATTTAGTTGCAACTCTATTAAATACTTATAACATTTTTGACTTAGCAATGATTTAGCCCTAATTAAACTAATTAACCATTCTTAATTTAATTTTTAAATAAATTTTTTTGCATTTTTTGTTACACATATTCGCTGGTACCATGCGCTCTGTTTTTGTGTGTTTTAAGAGAAGTGTTTAGTCGCTGTTCTAAAATTCTTTTATAAAAATTATTAAGAAATTCATATATTTTAAAAAAATAATTTTAGAACATCACACAGCGCTAAAACAACGGTTAAAATAATTCTCTTAAAACACCCAAAAACAGAGCTTGTAGAACCAGCCACTATTATCATCAAATGTGTAAATAAATATTTATGTAACAGGAATTCACACTTGTCTAGTTATTAACCCTTGGAGAACACACTGCGTCTATCTGATAAACAAAAAATTTATACTTTGAGAGTTTCCATTTAAATTTTTAGCTTAAAATATTCTTAAGTATACCTTAAATTTTTTTTAGACTAATCCAGTCATTGCAGACTGGTTGACGATCAAAAAATATTGGGTTAGACGTGATCGAAAAAATTGGTGTATTATCGGAGGGTTAAGTAACTATGTTATGTTAATATAATTAGTACTTAGAATAAAGTAATTGTTAATAAAGGTGCACATTGTAACATTGTACAGGGTGTCCCAGATTTAAACGGCCTAACTTAATCCATATATTAAACACCTAAAAATAAGGTAACAAGTTCATTTGAGCAAATGGCCGTAAATGCTTCATTCCAGAGATATTCATGTTTTTCTTATTGAGCAGCGCTACTTTAAAAAATCAACTTTATAACGAAATATCCAATATTATTTCATAAAACTGTGCCATAATAAATAAATTAAATTAATAATAAATTGTTTATTACCTAATTTCAATATAAAATTTAGTTTGCCTGCACTGATGTCTGGGAAAAATATGAGAAACTATCAATGAATTTAAAGAAATTTATGGTTTAAAATAATAAAGTAATAACATAACTTCATAAACTATTTTTTAAAATAATATTTGTTCAAAATGTTCACCTGCAGTACGTAAACAGGCACGACAACGATCTGCTACTGCATTGGATGCTGCGTGACATTGCTTGGGAGATATGATTTCGTAGTGAGTTTAAATTATTTATCGGTTCATCATAGACTGTTCCTTTTATGACATCCCAAAAAAATTTCTATAAATTCATTGATAGTTTCTCATTTTTTCCCAGGCATCAGGGCAAGCAAACTAAATTTTGTATTGAAATTAGGTAATAAACAATTTATAATTAATTTAATTCAATTATTATGTACACCTCAATAAGATAATATTGAATATTTCGTTAGGAAATTGATTTTTTAAAGGAGCACAACTCAATAAGAAAAACATGAATATCTCTAGAATGAAGCATTTACGGACATTTGCTCAAATGAACTTGTCACCTTATTTTTACGTGTTTAATCTATGGATTGAGTTAGGCCGTTTAAATCTGGGACACCCTGTATATTGTAAAATAAGCTGAGTGAGAGTAGAATTGAAATATAGCGTTTAGGAATTTCAATGCTATTTTTAAAAATATTGCTGCACATTTTCACCATTTTTTTCTCTTTACAGTAAAAGTGTAAACACAAACGTTATTCAAAAACATCAAATACTTGACATTTTAGAAAACATTCAAATTTATTTATTACAGTTTTGCATTATTTTCTGTAGATATTTCGTAATGGCGAATTTGACAGTTCATTTCTTGCTGTTAAATAAATAAATAAAGCTAATATTGCTTTCTGAAATGTTAAATATTTCCATTTCATTCATTTTTAAATTCTGAACAACTTTTGTATTTGCACTTTTACTGTAAAGTGAACAGATATAAATCTACAGCAATATAAAAAAATATGATGTTACCAGCACATAACCTCCCGCCCAATACTACTCTTAAACGGTATTTAATGTTACAGAAACATACCTTCTTATTTGTTTATTATTTTTATATTTGAAAATTTTCATTTTCTTTTGTATATTTATTTAATTTTATGACATATATTTCACTAAGAAAACAGCTTCACAATCACAATGACATGTGTCACATTTCGTAAAAAATTGAAAATTTTTAATGTTTTCATGGTGTACTACGAATGCAAAATTTGTAAAATCTAATTTCTTTATATTTTATTATCTCTAAATCTAATGAAAATTAATAAAATTAGTGTAATCAAAACACATGTAAAATTAAATATTCTTCAACTTTCAAAATAACATAAATTGTTGAAAAAGGAAATTTAACCGTGTTTTTCACGAAAAACTGTTAAGAGCTTCAAGCAAACTGCTACTTCCAGTTGACCAATTTTATCCAAAATCTAATCAGCTCTTCATTTAAATATAAGAAGTAATAATTCACAAAATTGTATTTTTTGGTATTATAGTATTTGAGTTATGCGAGACGAAAAAATTGCCACACACTACACACACACACACACACACACACACACATACATACATACATACATACATACATACATACATACATACATACATACATACATACATACAGACATCATCGCGAAAATAGTAAAATCGTATTGTAGGGACCCTAAAACGTGCTTATTCATTGAAAACTCACTACCCAATTTTTTGACCAAAAACAATACCTCCCTTACCTAGAGGTAGGCGGGAGGTAAAAATGGAGTTGAATTTCCTATATGCCACAATTAAATTAATAATTAATATATTTATTTAATAAAATTAACATTAATGTAAATTATTTTACCCGAGAGTGTGAAATGTACAACTTTTTATATTTGTGAATAAAAACTGCAATATTCTATAATGGTTGTAAAAAACACCTTTTCCAATAATAGTAGTTTAATGTGAACAGGTAGATCAGTAATTCCTGCTAGCGGTGGATTTGAAAAATCCGCCTCAGTTCGGAACTCCACAACATCCATTAGCTAAAATAGCCCAGTCGCGGGTCAGTCCATAACACTCGGAGAACGTTACACAGAAAGGCATTACGTTATGAAATGTATGTAGATACTTACTCGCTGCAAATACACAGTCACATTAACCCATGAGAAGAACAAACATGTAAAATGTCCATGTATTTTACTGGCTGAATGCTTCAATAGCTACCGACAGAAATGTTACCAATGCGTTTATCGCGGTTTCGATGTGATAAGATGATGAGTAATATTTGTAATTTGAGGAAATCAATGAAATCAGCTGTTTGTTTAAATCATGTTTATCTTTACTCAAGAAATTTACTTTATTGTTGGGACAAATAAACGAATTCACAGAAATTTATTCGATTTCTTCCCATTTATTTAACAGTTTACATAATAGTTATTTACAAATAAAGTGTGGGAGCAGGCTTGTATCGAATATTTTTGCAGGAATTAAAATTTAATCATAAATAAAATTTAACAAAAAAGAAACTGAAAACCAAAAAAAAAAAACCTTCAACAACTAAGCTGCTAAACAAATGTAAATAATTTTAAGGCGTTTATGGGGTAAATAGCTCCGTGGTAACGCGTCGGACTGTGGATCGTGAGATCCTCAGTTCGAATCCCACCCCTGTGGTTCCCCCTCTACTAACATCTTTGGGGGCTATGATTTGACGGCTGGTAACAGCACTTAATACGAGAAAATACTTCTTTCGCAAAATATATCACTTATCGAGATCTGCGTAAGCAGAGTGCCACACCCATAATGGGTAAAAGGCGTGATGATATATTTATTTATTTTATTTTTCGCTTTTCAGCTTATTTTTCCGTGGGTTTAATTTTTTGTTAAAAAGTATTTATTTTTGAATTTTTTCTGGCTACATATTTTTCTATCGTTAGGGGTTGAACAAAAGAATCATCTAATTAAGATAGCCCAGTACAAAGCTATGCGTGGTAGATTGGGTGAATAGGTAAAAATTCAATGTGGGAACAATCAATCCTCTATTTTCCTACCTTGGGGTGAATATTTTTTAAATCTGACTACTCTGTAAAAAGTTATGCGTGGTCATATATAGGGTGAATTTTTTAAAGCTACTAATAACTTAATAAAAAAAAATCTGTTGTGAGCACTACAATACCTCCCGCCATAGATCTCATGATCTACAGTCCGATGCGTTACCATGGAGCTATTTACCCCAAATTTCAGGAGATGAATGAAAAAATCAGTATATTTATAATATATATTTTTATCCAACACCTCTCAATAAATGCTCTATAACTATGGCGATTTTAAACAAGCAAAGTAACATACCCACTAGTGGGTATAATTTTGAGGAAAGTCACTAGTGAGTATTTTTTTATTTATAACAATAATAATAACACACAACAACTTGGTAACCACTTCGATTGACATTTCAATTTAAAAATTTAAAGCATATGTCACTGTCAAATAATATTTCTTTAATAAATTTTTCATTATACTTCACACGGGGGCAAAATGGAATTACCTACTTGATAAAATTATCACACTCAGCCTTTGGCTTCGTGTGCTAAAATTTATCTCGCGAGTAATTTTTACTTTGCCCACTTGTAAAGTAAATAACAATTAACTAGTATAACATTTTGTAAAAATAATTATCAGGCTACAATCCTATATAGTTTATCTTTAAATCAATAATTTTGGGGTAAATTAAAATTATATGCATTGACATATAAATACGTCACTAATGAGAACCGTGAACTATGTAATAGTAGGTCGACTGTCAACAATAAAAATCCTTAAAGCCGATCTCGGTGGCGTAGTGGCTATGACACTAGCCTAGCACGCCAGAGGTCGTGGGTTCGAATCCCACTGAAGAGCATGGTCGTTCGTGTTGTTCATAAAATTCACGAATCATCCACGCATGAGGCGGCATATGACCTTAGTAGTTAGTCCGCTTCCCATCTTCATAAAAAAATCCTTAAAAGAAAACTGAACAAACTGAAATTAACTAGCATAAGAAAACAATATCGAAAACTTTAAGTATGTATAGTTTAAATGAGTGTATAATTCTTTGAAACTAAATTCAGGAGATTTAATAAAATTTCAGTAGATCAGGAGCTTTCAAACAATTTCAGTAGATCTACTGATTTTTCAGGAGGTCTGGCAACACAGTAAAATCAGCGTATCAGCGAACACTAAGCGGCTATCTTCCCGGCTGCGCACCACTGAAATATTGGGATTTGAAGTGTCGCTACTGTGTGGATTCTTATACTGTGATTTTATCGTTTAAATACCTCTTTCATATATTATTTTAATAACAGTATACCAATGTGCATTCGAGCATGGTCAGGCTATATATGGGTCGTGTATGTGTGAACAGTTCTTGAAGAGAAGGCCAAATGAAATCGCAAAGCAATATCGCGAATCCGCGATTTGGTTGCCGAGCTGTATGTCAACAAATAAACAGCATTTGTTTTCTCATAGCCATCGCTGGTTTGTGGCACAATAAAACTGAATTCCAGGGGCGGCTCGTGGCGGGGGCGGGGCGGTCGAATCGTGGGAACCGCACACTTGATCCCAACATCAAACACGGCGATTTTAAGTGCACTTTTTGCTCGGCAAATATTTTTTGCATCACCTGAATTGGCCGCCCATTACCGTATTGAATCGCTTGTGGAATAAAAATAAATTAATTCTGTTCTTGTAATTAACTTTTTGCGTGGCCTAGTGAACTGGAAATGAATTGTTTTGTTAGATTGGTCATACGCGCGGAAACTTTGCGAATTAGCGATTCAAATTTTAAAATCCGACCCTACATATTCAAATATTCAAAATAACACCGCGCACAAATCACAAAATTAATATTACACCGTTTTTAAATCAGACTATATCAGCTAAAGCCTCGACAATCAAATCCCTAAAGTAAGCATATGTGGACAGCACGTAATCATTGAAATTTAATTTAATTTTTTTGAAATAAACTTTGTACCTCATCAAATAATCTGATGTACCCAAAGTATAACACATACTGGCTGATACATAACGTACGGAAAATATTGAAACTGTAGCTAGTATCATAATAATTTTTTTTTCTCAGTATATATCTGACAAAAACACAGTAACCAAAAAGTAACAGCAAATTAAAATTGAATCAATTTGTAAGCAGTCATTACAAACTACACAAGTTAATTTTTGTTTACAAAAAACAAAAACGGTCTAAGAAACTCTAACTGCTGTGAGGTAGTGGCACCGAATGACTGGCTCAGCGAGATCTAAGATCCCAACAGATTGGTAAATGGAACTGAGAAGTAAATAAATATTCCAATTTTTAATTATTATGTTTTAAATAGAAATTAGAAATACTTTATAGTTTATTTAACAATGTTTAGTTTTTAAAAATCTAATGTGGTCACCACACTAGTTTCTTATACACTTATATAACTTGTTCCTTGCGTTTGACTTTATTTTTATATGTAGATGTTAAACCTGTTTATTTTTTTTTTCTCATTGTACTTGTGATTTTATTTTAAAATAGGTATTAATTAATAATATTTAGTCTTTAAAACTGTCTAACTAATAATATAAATATTACTTTTATAACCTGACACTTCACAATTATTTGACATGTAGATGTTAAAACGATTAATGTTTTAGATTTTGTTGCTATTATAACCAAGATTATTGAAATATATAATTTAGTTTTTTCTCAGAATTGGAAATATGTACAAGTTTGTCGTGTAAATAACATTTTACGAGTATATTCCAAATATTTTTGTTTCATTTGAAACATTTTACACAAATGTAGTTTATTGTTTTGTGTATCCAGTAAATTTCTTCTACCGGTTTTCCCATTTCATTCAAAGTAAACTCAGCTCTTCATATTACGTGAAACTTATAAATTACAAGTTTCGTTCACATATCTTATCTCGTTAATGAGTTATTGCGCACACGAACATCCATCCATCCATCCATCCTCACACACAGACATTATTGAGAAATTGGTCTTAACGGATTCAGTGGGCGTCAAAATATGTATTTCCGCAAAAATCAAATTTTTTTCATGATTCCAATACTTCCCTTATACTTTGTATAAGAAAGTAAAAATTAGTATTAATATTTTATCATATGAGTTTCGAATATTAAAATTTTCCTTTTATTGATCAAAAATTACTGTTCATATATTTGAGAGCCACTTAAAAATGAAAACACCACTAGAATCAAGTTGCCGTTAAAATTCATTTAAATGTCAATTTATTAAACTTTAAGTACAAAATTGTTAATACTTTCAGTAACGATGAATATGTAGTGTGGACATGATTATAGTTTCTAGTAAATGTTCCAATAATTAGTTTTCTAAAATTCAGCGCTTTTGCAATTATTTTTTGTTATGTTTGTTGTGCGAGAAAATAATTGTTACTAATTCTTCTTAATAATTTTCAGCGGTATTCTATCGATGGGCGTAACGTAACCTGACGTAACGTTTTGGTGAATAAGTTGAGGTCAAAATTATATAAAGGAAAAAAAAAACATTATTTTTGGCCCCGGTATCTACAATTTAAATCTTTTCGATACGTTATGAATCACCCTGTATGCGCGGGAAATAAAAATATGATATAAGACATGTAAGTAAACTACCCCCTTCTGGTAGATGGATTACTTCCAAAATCTAATCATATCCAAATACAAACTCGAATAATCATCAAACAATGTTATTATTTTGCGTGAGCAATGTGCGTGAAACAGCTGTCAAATTATGGCGGCATTGTTAGTAGGGGGTGAAAAATTCTTGTCATATTTCATGACTGAAAACTCAAATGACAGTTTATCAAAATTAAAATGTGAGGGCACGGTTTTTATGTACACATTTCGGGAGAAATTTCTATCAGTTGTAATTAACAACGAACTAATAAAATTATCTGTTTGTTTGAAATGATCCTACCGGAAGTAAAACAGTTAATTTTATGATATTTGGTGCAAATTACGGAAACACTGGCAACCTCTTTGTAAATTAATTCATTCTTTGTTTACTTTCCACAATAATATTTAGTGAGTAAGAATATAAAAAATAATGTTATTTACTTATATACAAGTAAACACATCTTCATGTTTGCCAACGTTATTTTATCCAGCATTTCCAGCCAGTTTGTTTTCCATAAACTGCACATAATAAAACAATTATGTTTTTAATGAAAACGGTAGTATGTGAAGATTGTGGGAGTGTAATTCAAAACAACCCTCGATGGCGAAAAGCTACACTAGACATATTAAACTACCCTTGGCATTTAGTAGAATGGAGCAGGGATGAATTTACTGTCTGGTTGAAAAAAAATCCTAAGTTTGTCAGCACATTGGCATTTTACATCGAAAATCAGTTTTTCCTTGCATGAAAGTGACAATTTTATTCAAAAAATGCTTTAAATATTTTTGTAGATAATTAAATTTGGTATCTAAGCAAGTTTACATTTTATTTTGCATGTTGTGTAACCGAAATAATCGGATTGAAAGTTGTATAAGAATTGCTTCTAGTGATAGCCATCATTAAAAAATGCCCAAAACTTTAACTGTCAAATTATTGAATTACAACCTAACCATTTTCATAACATTTTACTTTGTACGCCGCCGGAGTAGAAGTATTGCCCAGGAGACACTTTTACGCCGGCGGCGACAATATTGAACTTCTGTTTGTTGAAATACATAACAACGTACTTTTATGACGTTTGAAGAAAAAATGCTTGATTGGGTAAAAGTTTTCTTATTTATTTTTTGTGCAATCGGAATAATAAGCATTTCGCATTCGCAGTACAAGCCGCGAAATAGGATTTCGCGGCTGTTGTTATAGTAACGGCCGCGCCATTTTGACATTGAGAATTGACATGATGGCTAATATGACAATGACAGACTATATCTGTTCTTATAAGAATATGCATTATTTAAGACATTTTTATATGATTTTTCTCAATACTAATTGTTTTGTTTATCAATAGTAGCTGGGTTCGAATCCCACTGAGGAGCAGGGTCGTTTGTGTTCATGTAAATTCACAATCGTCCACTAATGATGTAGCATATGACCCTCCCATTACAAAGAAAAAAAATTAATTTATTAGGTAAGTTATTAAATAGGAACATCATTTTTAGTCTTAATGTTAATATTAATTCCACTATATATTTTGATGTTATTTGAATGATTTCCATAATAACAAGTCAGAATGATTGAGATTTAAAATGAGAGCTTGCCCATTTTTTTCAAAATAAATAGTAATAAATAATAAGCAACTTGGAAAACAAACAAGAGAAGAAAAAGCATGTTTCGAAATTATTAAATTTTTTCGAGTTACGCCGTGTGTCAAATATGAATATGTATGTCGTTTTAAGCTAAAGAAAAATAATCTGCAATGCAGTGAAACATAAAGTACTGTATGTAACACGTACTTAATAAGTTTTATTGATTCGTCCTTTTGTGTTTCTCGCTTCTTTGTGCTTGCTCGGTCCCTAAACTGTCTCATCCATAAAATTCTAAATTATGTACTTGTTATATAAATATCTAATGCCTGTTTTGCGCGGCATAATTTATTGGTCAAGATATCTTAACAATAAATTGACGAGAACGAAAATATTGGCGTTTCGTACATCAAGTTTTGCTTCAATTTATTGTGACAATTTCAGTAGTACCAACACTATATTAATTCTAACCTATGTTGCTAATATATTTGTTTATTGGTATTATTCATGTAGATATTATAAATTAAAATCTTAATGGTTTCTTTAGTAAACTTGTACATGATTTTCACTTTCATTTTCATAAACAAAACCATGAATGAAAAATATACGTACAAAAATAACATAAACAAGATTGACTCATTGGCAATGAATAAAATCCCCTAGAATTCCTTAATTTTTTTTAGAAATTTAGTTCATTCTAATTTGTCATTAAATTGACCAATATTTTGTTGAACAAAAAGATGACGTAGTACCATATTATGCACAATAATAAATTGATAAGAAATTGCGTGTGAAAAGACATAACAAATGAAAATTACATAAATATGAAATAAAATCACAGTTAATTATTTGAAACTTTTCTATCCATTTTCAAAAATAAACCTTTTATTGTCACTAAATCATTCTTAAATTCATAATAAACTATATTTATTTGAAATCGGCACTAAAGTGCTCAAAAATCGTCATTAAATCGTCACTAAAGTAACCCATTATACGACGATTTTGAGTAACCCAGTGTTGGCAACCGTTAAATAATTATTGTACATTTAGGATAATTTTGGCAGATATATTGACGTAGTATAGTAAATTTGGACGTAACATGAAACAAAATTTGCAAGAATTAACTAATTAATTCAGATGACGAAATTGAGGACAAAAAACCTCGTTTACGATAACTTCACTTCTCGAGGTTGGCAACACTGACTGTCAGTTTCAATTGACAACTGACAGATGTATAAACTTAACCTATATTGTAATTTTTTTTACAGTTTTTCGAATTTTAGATTTAAATAAAACTTAATATGTACCTCGGCACTGAAGTTCCTTTTTATCACTCACATGGCTTATTTTCCTCGGCCCTACGGGCCTCGGCAACTAAATTCCATATTCGTGATAAAAATTGAACTTCAGTGCTTTGATACATAAATAACTATTTATTGTCACTTAAATCATTCATAAATTCATAATAAACTACATTTTGCTAGCTAATTTTAACGTTCTATTCAAATTCGTAAAAAAATATAGTATGTTCCATTTGAAATTTCAAAGTTGTTATTAATAACTTGTAAACTGGAAATGATATCATGAAAGTACATCCGCTATCAGTTAGCTTATATGTTGTTGTATAAATCATGTTATGTGATATAACATGCTATATTCATAAAATAGATAGATATTTTCTGATTCGTAAATTTAATTGAAGTTAATACATTAAATCATAAAAGGGAATGCTAATATGAGCAGCACATCAACAGTTACTGAAAATTGATCGGAAGACATTTCAATAATGTCCCATTATTATTGACTATTACAGCTCTTACTCAAATTACCTCTCTATCAGATCTCATTACATGAAACTGTAATGCAATGTAATTTAGTTTAGTGCCCCATTGTAGTGATGAGTTTTTGAAGTTCGAATGAATATATAATTAACGTTGAAATATGTACCAGTCATACATACATAATTTTTACATGAATGTGTGGTTGGATGGATGGATGTGTATTTATATGTATAATACCTTTGATAGAGTGTATGTATTCGTAGGTATCACCTAAAAAATATGCTATAATCAAATATATGTCTAAATTATTACGTCATCTATATATTGTACTGTATTTCTATAAACAGTAAAAAAATTATAGTCAAAATTGACAAAAATTATTTATTACCGTTATTTTTTGTTAATTTAACATTTTTCAAATTTGTTTGCAATTAACAAATAATTTTTGTGTATTTCGTCAATGAATATAATTGTGAAAATAGTAATTATTAACATTTATTTTTATGTGCTTTTGAATAAATATTTTAGTAATTATATTGAAGCAGAACCATTAGGTGGGAATTTACGAAAAAGTAATGTAATCCTATTCAAACAGCAAATCGAAATAGTATATTGTACAACGAGCATGGAATGGTACTCAATTCCTACGAGTATGAAAGTTTGTAGCATGAGCCGAAGGCGAATGCTGCAAATCATACGAGAATGAAATGGACATTCCATGCGAGTTGTACACTATATTTTTTTCTACGACCAAGATATTATTTCCTAATTCATTTAATATTAATTAAAAAGTTGTCTCGCTTTCATCATTCCAATTCTGACAATTCTAAATAAGTATCCTAGCAACTGCACCTATACTTAAATGAGCTGATCTGTACTGAAATACTAACAAAGCAAATTCATTTCGCACGATACATACACGAAACATACAATGAGCAGATTTCTAAGTGGTCGTAGAAAAAATTATTAAATTTATCTAAAAGTGCAGTTGTAATACATAGATGAAATAATAATAATTTAGACTTGCATAGCGACAGCAACAGCTTAAAAAATATAATAATTATATATGATTATAGCACTTTTTTTCAATTGGTATTAATGCATTTGGAGTTGGACTAGTATACATATAGAGCAACTGAATTCAAATTACAAGTTTCATAACAATGTCGAATCAGCAGAGAATAAGGTTCACATGAAAGAAGTTTTTTTCCAAATATCTTCCAGGTAGCAAAATGAAAACCATGCTATTGGTATACTCGTATTCTATTCTTCGCACAATGTCGAATAAACTCCAAATTCTCATGACAAATATTTTGTATTAGTAAGCAGGTAAAATATGAAAACGTTCTTCATTTATTGTATTCAGCAGAAATGTCAATTTGGCAATACATTCAGGTTTGAAAAAAATATTCTTTCATCTTTTCTATTACCAAACATTTACGATCGAATAAATTCTCTTTTAAGGGACAAAGAAGGTACCTTTCAGGCTGCCGCAATGCAGGGCCGTCTTCACAGATTTCACACTATAGGCCTTTAAATTATAAGGGATACATTTGTTAGTGCGTCGTCTTTTATTTAATTTATTGATTCATGAAATCTGAATTATTATACTTATTTTTAAGGGCCTTTGAATACTCAATAATATCTGTGTTTATGTGCAATAAGTTACGAGCGAGAAAAGCTAGACTTATGAATCTTCATAATTATAAGTTCCATGTGAATTTGCAGTTATTTAAGTTTTAATGTAAATTGGCGGAAGCGCCAAATAAATAATTTTACAATGCACTGAATCAAACCTACTATTCTTTATACTATACTCTATCTCTATTGGTAAAGAATGTTTTTATTGCCTGTGCCCAATAAAAGTTATTTACGCAATGGGCGCATAAACCATAAACGAAATATGACAAATTTATATGAAAATCGTGAAACATTTACGGAAAAATTTGTAGTATAGTATTTTTTTTCTTTTATATATTTTGCAGTAAAGCGATATAACGAATTGAACATATTTTGACGTCACGGGTATCGCATTGATTCTATTGGCCAGAAATATGACACGTACAAGTCGCGCGTCTGCCGTTGCGCCCAACGCCTATTGTGGGCTAAAATAGAACTACGAAATGTCATTTCATTTGTTTTGTTTGTTGGTATTTAAGATTATATTTGTTGAGCTTCTATTACTTGTTTTATAATTTCACTGTTTTATTGTGTTGTGTTGAAATCTATTGAATAAAATTGTGTGTTGAGGTTAGGTTACATCACTACTAGCGCCACCGTTCTCACCCAGAGATGGGTAAATGACGTGGTACTATTACAAATAGTAACAATTAGTTAGTTAATCTTAGCGGATCATTCCCCTTCAATGCGAAATTAATCACACCCCCTAATTAGAGGATTTGTCCACAGTCCTACAAATAGCGCTAATTATCCCATGAAACGTGCCAGTGGCGCCGCCGCCATCCTATTCCGTGGCGGGGGCAGAAATCATCCGCTTATTCGTACGTGCGTGGCGGTCCGTCCACCGACTTGCGGCTACGCAAAAACATCCCTCACCCCACTGTCGCCGCCCATGGGCTAAATCGTATTAATGCCGGCAGCGGGCGCCAGACTGAATTTAATTTACTGGATTTGTCGGCAAGTAATTTTCGTTTTCGGACAGCTGTTTTTTATCGATTGTATTTAGGGTTTTTATTCCCCCAGGAAAAGTGGTCAGCGTGTGTGTACACTGGAGGTATTAATTAATTAATTAATTGATCGATTATGTATATGAAGAGATGAACTTCATTTTAATCCGATAAATTTTTAATGAATTTTTCCAGTTTTCTCATCCGATTATTTTGCATGCGAAAATTATTACCCTCATTCGTTCAATTGATTTATTTGCTTACCTTTTTTTGTATGTTGGTGAGATTGAAGGTGAACGATTGCGTGGGCGTTCGAAGAATAAGTGGTTGGGTATGATTGATGGTTTGTTGCGTGAACGAATGATTCCAAGTGTGAAGAATAAACGAGCATGTATGAATCGCACTATGAATGTGGACGAGGCGAAAGTAATGTGTCAGGATAGGAATGTTTGGAGGAGATTGATTGTTGGTTGACTGTGTTTCTGGGTTCGTGCTACCTGCACTAAGTGGGACATAGCGTGACGTTTTGTATGTACGTACTTCAACATCATCCACCCAGTAGCAGTGGCAACGAAAAATTTTGGACTGGTAAACCTGGAAAATCATTTTGCGATTTAAAAAAAAATTCTTGTTGATTCGTAATCAGCATATGAAATAACATATATCGTTAACGTATGTACCTGAAGTTATGAAACATTCTGTATAAGAAAGTAAAAACATTGAGTAAACATATGTAAGTAACCATGACCATGAGAATTAGAGAATTCCGTAATTTTTGAAATGGAAAAGCATTTGAATTGTACCAGGATTTATAGAGAACTGGTGCAGTAGCAGCTTCATTGTTATTCATTAACAGTGGTGGTGCAAGGGGGAACAAACTGTAATTAGCTTCAAATTTAATTAGGGTATCAATCGTGTTAAATTACCTCAATACGGTTCTGGTAAAGGGAGGCATGCTATTGGTGGAGATTGATCACAATATTGATAGGTGTTTTCATTCATTATCTGTGAAATTAGTACCTTTAAATTTTTTTGATACAAGCAATTAAAGTAACTTCTTGTCATTTCTCTAACTTCACTTTTACCTTGTTCCAAATTCTTGTAACTTTAGCATCTTCTAAATCTCATCAGTTTTTTAGATTCAAGAATAGGTATTCTCACGAAATAACAACTTACAGGCAGATTCATAAAAAGGATTATCGTTAACTCCATTTTTTCAGTCATCTGTAACTTCGTTTCTAAATTAATTATATTATCAAAATGTGTCAAATTTTATGCTCACCAATCTTGATTACAACCTTAGTTAAAATAATTATGTTCTGAAAATGGAAAATGAAGTTACCAGTAATAATAATACTTATTCGAATGAGTAATAGCCATTACATACGAGTTGAATACTATAATTTATCCACAACATTTCGTCAAATATTTGTTTTGAAATTATAAGATAATTAGCATTTTTGCTTTGACAAATATAAAAGAACTGTTTGTTTATCAACATAGACAAATAGATAAATTCAATTATTCAGCTTAAGCTTAAAAAAAATAAAAGTATGAAAAATGAGAAAATTGGTATCTTTGGCTTTTTATGTGAATAAAATTTCTTACTTACTTACTTACTAAAAAATCATTTTGATTTTACTCTTTTGACAGGTAAGATTTGAATTTAACATAACGAATGAATAATATTAATTCATCTAACTGTCAATATTATTTTATTAGCAACAGTAACAAAGGCCATTAATTAATAAACAACGGTTGAATTATGGGTATATTATTTGACAGTTGTGGATAAAGCTATTAATAATAAATATAATTTACCTAATAGTTATTTATGTATCAAGGCACTGAAGTTTTACTTTTTATCCCGAATATGGAAAATAAACCATGTGAGTGATAAAAAGGAACTTCAGTGTCGAGGTACATATTAAATTTTATTTGAAATAAAAAATAATTATATAGGTTAAATTTATACATCTGTCAGTTGTCAATTGAAACTAACACTCAGTGTTGCCAACCTCGAACATTGACGTTATCGTAAATAACACTCAAAATTATGTGTTTTGCCATCAATTTCTTCATCGGAATTAATTAGTTAATTCTTCTTGCACATATTGTTTCATTTTTACATATAAATTTAGTACAATACGTCATATATTTGTCAAAATTATCCTACTTGTAAAATAATTATTCTACGGTTTCACAACTGCTTTGCTCAAAATCGTCGTATAATGGGAATAAATTTTGAAATTTAATCCTTCCAAGATTAAAACTGACACTTTAGTCCACGGGAAGGAAGAATAAATTAGGGCATTTAAACCCGGAAGTGCAAAAAAGAACTTTAATTTGCTAAACTTTTTGATTATTGAGTTTTTGTCAAAAATGTATTTAGGGGAAAAACATTATTTTGGCCCCACTTTAGCTAAACTTTCAATCAATATGTTATGAATCACCCTGTATAATATGAAATAAAATAATATTTACCAACAAGGGTGATTTTTTGGATTGTTAAATGCGTCTCCTAGTCTAAGTTCATTGTGATTTGTGATGCGAATGAAACATTGGCCTATCTAAGCCATCTGCAACAACCCGAACAAACCATAGCCACCCTTGGCCACCACATGACACGATGTCAGCACACTGGGCTTGTGTAAACAGCGACCGCAGTGGCGTTCGTGAACGTGGCGCTGACAGCTTCCTAATTAAAACTGCTAGTTCGCGCTAATCACACAGCCTGCGGCGGCGCTGCCGTCGAACAATACCCCCACTCTACTGGTGACATTTCCCCATTTCCCATTTTCCTATTCCTCTGCTGCCCGCGCACGAACGCACGAACGCCACTGAGCAACAATCAAGTTTTAATTAAGGATAAGGGATTGTTTGAAGAGTGGGGGCGTTTGCGAAGTTACAGTTTTAAGGGAGGCTGCAATTATAATTATTACAAATTAATTATTATAATTTGTAATTATGCGAAAGTGCGATGGAAAGTAAAATACGCGCTACTTGCGAAATTACATGTTTACGTTTACGTTAATATGCAACGTTATGTTTACTTGTTCATAGGTAACTGAAATATGTCATCACGCTATTTATAAACAGCTAGACATGAAAATGAAGTAAACTGCCGTTTATATCGCACGCTATAATACTTTTCATGTCATGTATATTTTGTTTTAAACTTGACAATAATGTGGTCGTTCTTTTAAAGTGTATTATTGTCTATTCCAAGCTCATATGAAAATCTTACACCGCGTGTGAAATAGGTACCATTCTGCATTATATCAATCTAAACAAGAGTTCAACAGCTTGAGTTTGAGTGGGCTCTCGTTATCTGAACTTGAAATTGTAAGCGAAGTTAGTTTTGGCAAAACTACTAGCTAATTCCTTTTTTTGCTGAAAAATACTTTCAGTACATTACTGATATTATAAAATGTTTTATCCAACACTTCTCAATAAATGCTCTATGACTATGGCGATTTAAAACAAGGAAAGTAACAGATATATTTTTAGAAAAGTCACAAGTGAGTAATTTTTTTTATAACAATAATCATAACACACAACACCTTGGTAACTACTTCGATTGACATTTTAATTTTTTTAAATTAAAGCATTTGTTACCGTCAAATAATATTTCTGTATCTACGATAGTGCGTAAAATTGATGTTTAGGTGTTAGTTTTGAGTTTGTAAATGGTTGTTTAGTAACACGATCTCATTAGTCACGGGTTGCCGAGCAACGAGTGATTAATAGTTATTTACTTTATAAGTGTAATATTTTATCGAGTGGGTAATTCCACTTTGCCCACGTGTGAAGTATAACGTTTTATCCAACACCTCTTAATATATGAAAAATTTATTAATAGTTATTTACGATACAAGTACGCAAAGCTAGTCTTTAGTCACGAATGGGTCAATTAAAACACGAGCGTAGCGAGTGTTTTAAGACCCCTGAGTGACTAAAGACGCTTTACGTATGTGTATCGTACAATATTTTATCTACGCCATAATGAAAAACCCCAAAAAATATTAAAAAAATATTTTTATTTATGAAGTAGGATCACAATATTAAATGAGAAGTTTGCCATGATAGCAAAATTTTTGCAAATTTGGCGTGTTTTAAAAATTTTAATCACACGTTGCTTGGCAACTTGTGACTGCCCGTGACTTATGGGATCGTGTTACTAAACAACCGTTTTACAAACTTGAAACTAACAGTTAAACATCAATTTTACACACTATCGTAGATAAAGAAATATTATTTGACAGTGATATATGCTTTAAATTTTTAAATTAAAATATTAATATAAGTAATTTCCAAGGTGTTGTGTGATATTATTATTGTTATAAATAAAAAAAAATACTCATTAGTGGCTTTTCTCAATATTATACCCACTAGTGGGTAATCTATTACTTTGCTTGTTTAAAATCGCCATAGTTATAGAGTATTTATTGAGAGGTGTTGGATAAAATTTTTAAATACGCCAAATTTGCAAAAAAATTGTTATCATGGCAAACTTCTCAATTAATCCTAATTCATAAATAAAAGTGTTTTTTAAATATTTATTGGGTTTTTTCATTATATCTTAGATAAAATATTGTACGATACACAGACGTACTTGTATTGTAAATAACTATTAATAAATTTTTTATTATTAAGAGATGTTGGATAAAACGTTATACTACTTTAAAAGTGGGCAAGTAAGGAATTAGTCATGATAAAAATTTTAGCACACGAAGCCGAAGGTTGAGTGTGATAATTTTATCGAGTTCCCGAAATTAATTTCTTTTGCTAAAAGAAAAAAAAAGTGGATATTAACCTACAATAGGTAAAAAATACAGCAATATAAGAAAATAGCCACATTTAAATTCTACAGCCATATTAATATGTATAGGAAAGTCATGTGATGCCCACTTCTAATTTGTAAGCTTTCGAGGATTTGCAACAAAATGAACAAAAGAATGAATAGAAGAACCATTACATGCATATGTACAACTCATGTGTAACTAAAGTCTAGAATACATTCCAAGTCTGTGTTTGAGTAAATGATAATAATATATTTCGAGAAAGTCTCTCGTCTCTTTCAAGTTGCATATTAGTAGAATTTTAATTTTCCAGTATGTGTTCAAAGAAAAGAGCTCAAAAACATTTTCTTTTTGTGCGCTTAACAAAAGTCTTTAATTAAAAACTCAGATGAAACAGTGGTGGTTGTTATAAGTATGGACATTTTCATAATTTCTCTGAAGCGGATTCCCTGTGTGCCGCATTGCAGAAATTATAAATTCGTGAATGGAATGTCACAGGTGCACATACGTCAAAAGTGCGGGCACAACGACAACAATGACGTTGTAACAAGGCTATCGCATTTCCAATTTTTTTTAGCCATGTCAGTGTTTTGACAAGAGACCGTTCGCTTGTCATTTGTCGAAATACAACAAAGGCCGCCAAATGTAAATTGTTTCACAAATTTCACGTGTTTGTGTTTGGCGACAATGCCTTGTTCAAACAGCGCCCGCTGGTGCGCTGGAATCGCTAAAGGATATAACGAATTTGTGCAAGGAGCACCAGGAGTTACCTTTCAGTGGTTAAAAAATGGTACGGTTGAAACAGATTTGCTTTTATCGACCGTAGCGTCTTTCTTATTTATATATTTTTGAAAGAAACATCAAATCAAAGGGTGTTTATTGATCTTGAATTGGATATAATAATTATTCTTCCAGGTACAACAGTTAACCTGTTAAAGCAATTCAAACAAAAGTCTGTTCTTGTTTCAAATGATTCCAGTACAAGGGTCGGTTGAAATAAATGTTGTGGTTGATTTAAACATAAAAAAATGAAAATAATACTAAGTTTTAACTCAGTTTTATTACGTAAAAATCACTGTACTAGTCTTAAAGGATCAGTCATAAATGGGGTCTTTCACCATTTTGTTTAAATTTTTTTTATGAAATCTTATTTAAATTGAAGACTATCTACACTTTTAAAAAGTCTTCATTGTTATTCATTAAGCCACAATGATTTTTTAAAAATGTTGTGACGTCATTGTAGAGGTGTTGCTGGATCTTAAACAGTAGATATTCTAAATAATTATAGTCATATATTTTTTCCTCCCGCCTACCTCTAGGTAAGGGAGGTATTGTTTTTGGTCAAAAAATTGGGTAGTGAGTTTTCAATGAATAAACAATACGATTTTACTATTTTCGCGATGATGTCTGTATGTATGTATGTATGTATGTATGTATGTATGTGTGTGTGTAGTCTGTGGCAATTTTTTCGTCTCGCATAACTCAAATACTATAACACCAAAAAATACAATTTTGTGAATTATTGCTTCTTATATTTAAATGAAGAGCTGATTAGATTTTGGATAAAATTGGGCAACCGGAAGTAGAAGTTTACTTGAAGCCCTTAACAGTTTTTTGTGAAAAACACGATTAAATTTCCTTTTTCAACAATTTATGTTATTTTCAAAGTTGAAGAATATTTAATTTTACATGTGTTTTGATTACACTAATTTTATTAATTTTCATTAGATTTAGAGATAATAAAATATAAAGAAATTAGATTTCACAAATCTTGCATTCCTAGTACACCATGGAAACATTTAAAAATTTTCAATTTTTTCTTCGAAATGTGACACATGTCATTGTGATTGTGAAGCTGTTTTTTTAGTGAAATATATGTCAAAAAATGCAATAAATATATGAAAGAAAATTTAAATTCTCAAATATAAATAGAAAATAAACAAATAAGAAGGTATGTTTTTGTATCAAATACTATTTTGTACTGTTTAAGAGTAGTATTGGGCGGGGGTTATGTGCTGGACACATCAGATTTTTTTACTTATTTTATTATTATTATTTATTTATGTGACTAAAATTATTTAAATCTCTACTGTTTGAGATCCACCAAAACTTCTATAATGACGTCATAGCATTTAAAAAAAATCATTGTGGCTTAATGAATAACAACTTAGACTTTTTAAAAGTGTTTATACTCTTCCATTTATATAAAGTTTCATAATAATAATAATAAAAAAAGAAATGGAGAACGACCCGATTATATAAACTATACAATGTGGTCTATCGGTTTGTACTTTTTATTTTATGCGAATCCGTGTGAAGAATAGACAAGCATGTATGAATCGCACTATGAATGTGGACAAGGCGAAAGTGGTGTGTCAGGATAGGAATGTTCGGAGGAGAGTGATTGTTGGTTGACTGTGTACCCAGTAAAAAAATTATAATAAAAATTGACAAAATTTTTAGTCTCCGACGATCCACCGTTAATTTTACAAGTTTCAAATTTGCTAACAAGTAACAAATTATTTTTGTGTATTTCGTAACTAAATATATTTGTGAATATAGAAATTGTTAACATTTATTTTTATGTGCATTTGAATAAATATTTTAGTAATTATATTGAAGCAGAACAATAAATCATAGTTATTATAACAAATTAAGTTATTACAAAGGATACACAGTTACTTTAACAATTTCAAATTGATAAGTTAGCTAAATTTACTCGTTATTATTGAGCAGTCTATTTTATAAATGTAGCAAATAAATAAAAACAATTTTTCTTGTTAAAAATTAAAAATTGACAAAATTTGTCATATTTGTTCAAATTGTTAAATTAACGCAATAAGGCCTACTCTGTAACTTCCCTGTTAATTTTTAATGGCCTGTTAAAAACTTCAACCAATAAAAATATATGTGTGAAATGAAATTTTTAATTTTGTTCAATGACGTCTGTTATCATTGATTAAATTTGTAACAGGCCGTTAAAAATTAACAAGTTAGTTACAGAATAGGCCCCTATATTTGTCAACTTTAACTAAAAATACTTAACAACCGCATCATTCACAAATCGCAAATACATTTTTTTACTGTGTATGTGTGTATGTATTTATGTATTTTCTGGACAAACATAGTATAACGAATAGGGTCTTTCACCATTTTCTTTATATTTTTTTTTATGAAACTATCTATATTGAAGACTATCTACACTTTAAAAAAGTCTTAATTGTTATTCACTAAGACATAATGATTTTTAAAAAAATGTTGTGACGTCATAGTAGAGTTGTAGCTGGATCTCAAACAGTAGAGATTTAAATAATTTTTGTTACATAAATGTTCTATTTTATAGTAATAATAATAATAAAATAAGTAAAAAAATATATGACTACAATTATTTACAATCTGTACTGTTTTAGATCCAGCAACACCACTACTATGACGTCACAACATTTTATAAAAAATCATTGTGGCATAATGAATAACAATTAAGACTTTTTAAAGTGTAGCTAGTCTTCAATGTAGATAAAGTTTCATAAAAAAAAAATTAAATGGTGAAAGACCCCATTAGAGTATTTGTGATAGCTGAAACATAAGTAGGATTTTCGGTTATCCTTAACAAATAATAAGCATCGTTTGCATAGCCCACTTGCCAACAATTTTGGCATTCCGATTCTTTTATCGCATCGTTTTTCCGTGTTTCTATTGTTTCGTTTTCGTGACAGTGCTACACGCGCTCTCTGCCATCGATTTTGTTATTGTATTTGAATGCATATTTGTTTCACAGCAAATTTAACTCTACTTCTGCTCAACACGATATGATATCAATATTGCTATTGCTGTGCGATATCGGGGTCAAATGCAATACCCATTGTAGCGCACAACAATAAGGGGAGTTTCAATGTTTGCGATTTGTTCAAAACAAAATTATTTTTGTTGCTTTGTAATTTGGATGTTATAATTAAAGGTAGTGGGACTTACTGAAATTTTGTGCTAATAAGAGGTGGCGTTGATTTTATCTAAAGAAAACTGGACAAAGGTAGATTGCTTTTAAATCATTTTATGTGTTCTATAGCTAACCTTCTCGTCTATTGTTACAAAAAAGTAACACATAAACTCTAATAAATATTTGTTTTTAAGCGATAAAAAATTGAAAAAAATTTTTTTATTTAAATATTGTAGCACATACTATTTTACATCTCTTTTAATATAACGAAATATATTCTAACTCAATTATTTACTGAGATAAACTTAAAAACCCTGATAAGTCTTCAAGAAAGCTATTCCAATGTATTTGGATCTGACATGGGGGCGTGGCCTATCCAAGATGGCGTCAATTAGGGTGAAGATTCGAATGTGACATTAGTACTGTTCGCGTATAAAATATAAAAAATGAGTCTCACGATTAATAATATTTGCGAATGCGCTACAACAGATCCTGCAAACTAAATTTTAAAGAAGCTGAACACATTTTATATACTTGACAATTGATTAAATGCGGGAAAAATTTAAATGAAAGTGACAGTGGTTGTGGGTGTAGTGGCTTTCTGTATGTCAACGTCGAATTTACTAGGTGATCCCCAACAAATTAATAGGAAAATTGCAGGAGATGAACCAGTGATGAGTGTTATTTGTTCCTGCATGGCTGGTTTTGGGTGAAAAATGCAAAAACTGCATTGCTACGTTGTACTGTTGTAGGTTAGTTGTACGTTTCTTGATCTGAATCAACTTAATAAACAAATAACTAAAAATGAACAAATATAAGGAACATTAACTTTGAATACAGATTTAATTTAATTTATGAACTTAATTAAATAGAAAGTGAAAAGATTTCGAAGCAAATTCATATTATGACCTAAAATTTTATTTACTTAGATGTACATAATCGTCTGGTACAAAATATTCAGAGCATATTATTTATTGTAAACGCATTCATGTTGTTTACTTTTGTTAGTTTTTTTCCAAGGTTTTTTCGCACAAATTGATTTACTTTATAAATTTTGTTCAGCAGTCTTGCTTCGGAAAATAATGGAATGTAACGTCCAGATTTTTGCGGGACTTATTATTACACCTTTTTACTGCACAGTACACTTTATTTGTCGATTTTGCGCGGTGCTTACCTACAATTTCGGTCATTTTTACTTTCTTATGCAAAGTATAAGGTCATTTTTACTTTCTTATACAAAGTATAAGGAAGTATTGGAATCACGAAGAAAATCGTTGACGAGATTTTTGCAGAAATACATATTTTGACGTCCACTGAATCCGTTAAGACCAATTTCCCAATGATGTCTGTGTGTGAGGATGGATGGATGTCCGTGTGCGCAATATCTCATGAACGAGACAAGATATGTAAACGAAAATGGGAATTTATAAGTTTCATGAAAAAATGAAGAGCTGATTTGATTTTGAATGAAACTGAAAAACCGGAAGAGGAAGTTTACTGGAAACACAAAACAATAAATTCCATTTATTTTAAAAATAGAATCAGCTGTGAGAAAAAGTTTCAAATGAAAGATGTTAGCAAAAATATTTGGAATATAAAATGTTATTTGCACTTTTCTTGTACATGCTTCTAATTTTGAGAACAACTAAATTATATATTTAATAATATATTTCAGTAATCTTAGTTACAATGGAAACAAAAACTAAAACATTTTAACATCTATTTATCAAACGTGTCAAATAATTGTGAAATGTCAAAAAATATGTGTCACGTGAAATCTCGCCTGAAATATGATAAAAGTAATATTTGTGTTATTAATTAGAAATTTTTTAAGCCTAGATATTAATTAATATCTTTTTAAAATAAATTCATAGTTAAAAATGACAACAAAAAATTAAACAGGTTTATCTATATATCAAATAATTGTCAAAATAAAGTCGTATGCAAGGAAAAACTCATAGGTACGTGTTCAATTGGTTTTATTTGTATAAGAAAGTAGTGTGGTTCCCACACCAGATTTTTTAATTCAAAAATCATTATTCCCATTTGACGTAATGTGTTTCTAACGGAATCTTCACCCTACTTTGTGTTCGAAAATAATCCGCTAGATGGTATATCGCTAGATGTCAGATCCCAATAGTAGACACTCGATATACATATTTATTTACCCACTGATCTAGCTTTACGATATGAAAGTATTTTTATGCATACGCATATTCACACACGTAAGGTTGGTTGCAAATATTTACAATTTTGAAAATATTTTTCTATTTTACTTATTCTATTATTTCTATATAAAATAATAACATGCCTGCGGAAGATAATGGTAAAGGGTGTGCTGATATATTTATTCTGTGTAAAATGCGATAAAAAATAGCCCGTCTTAAAATTATTGACGATCTTGGAGCAAACAAAAGTTTTCCAATGTCTCCAAAGTCCAGTAACAAATGAGCGCGGGGCGCACTGATTGGCTGTCTGCGTCTGGACAGCTCAGTGGCGTGCACGATGATTTACTCCGGGGGCTCAGACACTGCTTTGTTTCTTCGCTATAACTCTCATAGATTTATAGTCGCGCGCGTAGTTTTGGCAGCGAATCATTTCTCGCATTTTTCGCTAGCATCGCGTGCAACTGTTTTTTACACTTCTGTAATTCTTTGCATCCACTGACCGATCATAGCTGGCCCTGATATATCGCATGGTTTTGTTTGATACTCGAGAAAAACTGAACATTGGGATTTATTATTGTGAATGTATTTATTTCGTGTTTTTAAGTTGTGTATTTATTGCTGTGTGAACCATGCAAGTGTGACGAATTTATTCATTTGTTTCTGCTATTTTATTTCACTCGATTTATTAGTTGGCATGGATTGCAAAATAAATGAATCGGCACGCTTTATTTGTATTCAAATATTATCTCGATTGCGTTTATAATTTTGTGTGTATTATTTTATAAGTTTTTTGTTCACTTAGAGGCGATGAAAATAGGTGCCCCTGTACAAAAAATAATTTTTTTGTACTCATACATTGAAATGTGTTGTTTATCGTTGCCTAAGCAACGTCCGAAATGTCCATTTCCCAGGGCTCCACCAGATAGACAACCGGGAAATTTCGACGAAAGCATTCCTATTTCTAAAGCGATTATTAATATATTATATATATAATAAAATAATATATTATTTCAAACATTCCTTTACATAATATTAATATAAACAATGATGGAATAAGCATGAAATTGAATTTAAAAATAACAAATTTAGTGCATTTGGTTACCAATGTTGGCAATAAAATCTGCTTGATATGACAGCTGTATAATACATAACCTACAAATGTAATGTTAGTTATCTCAATACAAATAAGAAATATAATAAATTTACAAGTGAATACGGTAAATATTATAAATATTTTAATTGTTTTCTAATATATTAGACAAATTAGTTTTGTGTGTTTATATTTATAGTGCAACTTTGATAATTATCAAAATAACTACTTGAAGAGCTTCATTTCTTTATATGGACGGTTATTAGTTTTATACTTTTCGTACAAAAAATATTGTACTAACCTCATGCGTGAACTTGGTTCCCGGATTCGTTCTATGGCAGCGCTCGCAAGCTCGCGCCGCCAAACACTCATCCGGCAACCAAGCGTTCCCGCATTTGGTATGTAAATAACTATTTTGTCATAAGTTTTTTGTTGACATAAAATGTTTGAATAAAGAATGTAATTAATATAATTTGTTTGAATTTTGCGTGGTTTTTAATGAAAAGTAAATATATTATACATGGTTGAATTCAAAATGTCACGCAGAAACATCTTGATGTTCCATTTAAAATAAGAAAGTTGGGGTAACTTTCGGTTAAACCGAAAATAGAATATTTTTTCTTTTTATGTAGCTTGACACGATTTTTGATTTATTTATCTATAAAATGAATGTAATTGCTTTAAAAATAAATGTTTTGTGGGTGAGTTTGTTTTTTGGGGTTCACCTTAAAACAGCTCTTATTCATTATAGTCGTAAAACGATCAGTATAGAAATTATATATATATATATATATATATATATATATATATATATATATATATATATATGTATATATTTTGTAAATATAAAAGTCAGACACAAAAAGTATGAATTGTGTGCGAATCAACTATTAGTTGTTATATTTTATTTCGTTTGTTGAACTGATACTAAAGGCAAACTTTCGAACACCTTTTAATTTATTTTTTCTATGATCACTACTGAAAATTATACTTTCTCCCCACTAAACAAATAGCTTGAAAATTATATATTTCACACAGTCGTGTCGTATAGCTTGGTCAATTATTCTACACGCATGTGTAACCATCTTACTAATAATACACTGTATGATATTAATGTGTCAGGTATAATTTACATTTCTATATCAAAATAATTAATAATTATTTTAAAGTTTATAAAAATCTTCATTTTCAATATTGAGATTACAAAGAAAATAAAATATCAATTTTTATATAAAATATGTCTTTAGTTTTTATATAATAATTTATGGTTGGTAACACTGTACACATCTGCGCTTGTGGCGCCTTCATGCTGTGATCATAAACGTCAAATAGTTTGAGAGTTTGAGATGTCATTTCTTGTTTTTAAAGAGTAATAATTAATTTGATTTGCATATTTTACGTTTGTGTGATTTCAGCACTCGACCTCGTCTCATGCTAAAACTCGCGTGAACTAAATAACTTTCTGCACTTGTTTTGTCTTTTCTTGGCATACTTTCTGCTTCTGATTCTTTATTAATAAAATTTGAATTGCTTCTGCACTGATCAATTTAGGACTATAATGAATAAGAATTGTTTCAAAGAAAAACAAAAGATTTTTTAAAATGTTTCTAAAATATTCAGAGTGTTTTATTAAAAAAACAAAAATGGAACACCTTGCAGAAAAACTTTTACTGCCATTTTAATTTAAAATAAACTTAGTTTGAAAAAAATTCAAGAATATTTAAAATAATCGCATAAAATACAAAATACAGACCGATGGACCATCTTTTATCTGATACACATAACACATAACCACTCGTCTAAAGAATTTTTAAACGATACAAAATTAGGCCACCGCAATCCTCGTAATTTGAACATCCAATTTTTAAACATGCAATTTGAAAATGATATTGCCATTCGTATCTGATGTGCCACTACATGGCTTTCCGAAAATTCTAATTTCTAAACGGTACAAAATATAGAAAACAGTTTAAAATAAAATTTATAGCTAATATTATTCTACATCTTTCGAATACAGTGAAATATTCTATAACTCATTTATTTACTGAAATATGTATGAAAAACTTGATAGGTTATCAAATAAACTTCCACTTTTGTTTGATGGACTGCTCCCAAAATCTAATCAGCTCTTTAACGTGAACATCTGAAATTCAAATTTGAAATTTGACATTGATAGCACAAACAAACAGACATCGTATTCTATGGGCCCCAAACCGTGCTATCTGATATCCTGTTGAAAACTCACTACTGAAAATTTAGACCGGTCACAAAAACAGCAAATTTAATAAGTTGAGTTTTCTCATCTTTTCCTCTTGGTTTAGTAAGGATAACGTATAATATCACTGCACTACGGCCCTGATCAAAAGCCGCTGGGTACTAATAATCAATTAACTCTTTTTATTTGAAGAAACAAAGCAAAAACGAAATAAAACTGAGTGCAAAGCTTAAAACGTGCTAGTAAGCCATGTGAAACAATTAAAGACACTCAAACACAATTCGCAAATAGCAATAACATCGCAGTAACCCAAGAACAGTACACAATCGCCGAAAAAAAAGCCAGCGAAAAATTTGCATCGGTGCGATCCCAAGGCAAATATTAGTTCAGGCGAGAGAGAGACCGAAACAGTGTTAAAAAGAGAGGGAGGAATACTGTGTGAAGGTGATATCATCAACATAAATTGCAGAACGTGTACTCCTGGAAGCTTCTGGAAGCTCCTAGCGGCGAAAAAACTAACTAATTTGACACTAAACTTCCACAGGATTTTTACGCTAATTGTGGGAAAACAATTATAAAAAGTATTATTGGAAATAATACATTATTTTTTGTTAAATAATTAGGTGTAAAACTGTTCTTGAAAAATGAAATATATCAAGAAAATATAATCGAATACTTACCTTTCTTACTAATGCACTATTTTGAAGTCACAAACTACACATTTAGATAAATCTGTAAACATTGACTGGCACCACGAGCTCTGTATTTTAACTTCGGTTTGAGCGCTGTACAATTTTCTGCAATAATTTTATTTAAAAAATGCGTCGAATAGAAGTTACAGAGAAATATATCATCTACTATTTGTATTTAATAGTTATTTATGTATCAAGGCACTGAAATTTAATTTTTTATCACGAATATGGAATTTAGTTGACATGGCTCGTAAGGCCGAGGAAAATAAACCATGTGAGTGATAAAAAGGAACTTCAGTTCCGAGGTACATATTAAGTTTTATTTGAAATCTAAAATTCGAAAAAAACTGTAAAAAATTACAATAAAGGTTAAGTTTAGTCAATTGTCAATTTAAACTGACACTCAGTGTTGCCAACCACATTGAAGTTATCGGAAATAACACTTAAAATTAGGTTTTGTCCTCAATTTCTTCATCGGAATTAATTAGATAATTCTTCTTGCACATATTGTTTCATTATACGTATACATTTACTACAATACGTTATATATCTGTAAAAATTATCAATTGAAACTGACGGTCAGTGCTGCCAACCTTGAACAGTGAAGTTATCGTAACACTCAAAATTATGTGTTTTGTCCTCGTAATTAATTAGTTAATTCATCTTGCAAATTTTGTTTCATGTTACGTCCAAATTTACTATAGTACATGAGAATATTTGCCAAAATTATCCTACTTGTACAATAATTATTTAACGGTTACCAACACTGGGTTGCTCAGAATCGTCGTATAATGTATTACTTTAGTGACGATTTCTGAGCTTTTAATGACGATTTTTGAGCACTTTAGTGCCGATTTGAAATAAAGTATTTTTTTATAAAATAAATTGAGAACAGCGCTAGGCTAAATCATTTCTCTTAAAACACCCAAAAACAAAAAGCTCATGGTACCAGCCATTTTATTGCAAAATACGGTGTATATGATCTATTGTTGATATAGATTAATTTGTAAACACTTCTGGACAAAAATAATGCAATATTTTTTGTAGTTTTGTTTGTTTCATATTTGACTTTATGTACAATAATTAAAATGTTAATGTCTCTTGATTATTACACTTTCATTTTACTGTATGTAAACTCTCATCAACCGTTTTGTTAAATTTTAATAGCGAACGTATAAAAGCCAATGTTTCAACACAACTTTTAAACGGTACGAAGTAGAAAATTAGTAGCTTATACTATTTCATATCTTTTAAAATATAACAAAATTTACTCTTACTCATTTATTTACTGAGATATACCCACATAATCTGATGTGTTTAACACATAAACTTCCGCCTGTACAACTTTTAAATGGCACTAAATAGAAATAAAGATTCAAATATTTATTGTAGCTAATATTGTTCTACATTTTTTTTTATTATTACAAAATTGACTCGAACTCAATTATTTATTGATATATACTCAAAATACTTTTTGTGCAACCGGACGCGAAATAAGCATTTCGCAGCCGCAATGTTATGGTAACAGCCGAGAAATATAAAATGATTAATTTTACCCGCGAAATACGGTAAAAAAACAATCATTTTGACACTTGAGGAATGACATTATTTTTTCAAAACTAATTGTTTGGTTTATCAAATATCAAATCCCGTAGCCACTTTCTATTTGTTTGAAATTTCTAATTAATATTTTTTATGGTTGCATAACAAATAGTATCCGCGAAATCCTTTATCGCCCTCGAGATTGTAAATTTTTTGTAGATTCTAGATCAAAAGGAATGAATATAAAAATTAACTAACTATAGGCTTTCAAGTAAACTATCATTTCCGTTTGATGCCTAGCCACCAAATTCTAACCAGCATTTAATTTAAATATCCTAATCTGGCCATAATTACCACAATATTTTAATTCGTAAACAATATAAAAACTCTAGCCAATACTATTCTATATCATTTTGAATATAAAAAATTTCCTCTAACTCAAATGTTTACTGAGATATACCTAATTAATCTACTGTGTGCAGCTCATATTTAACTTTTTTCCGAAATCGATACTAAAGTACACGATATTGCTACACGAAGTTAGCCAAAACAGTAGATAAAGTTAAACTTTACAGACTTTTATGTCAAAATTTTATTTCACAGACTCGTATGTCAAAGGTGAATTACAAACCTAAAATAACAACAAATTATTTTATAATACTATTGGTGAATTTATTTATTATTTATCTTGGATAATAATTTATCGGATTTAATGCAGATCACATGTAGATCATATCTAAGAACATATAAAAAATAATGAAAATTATAACCTTTGACACTTTTACAGTATTTTTGTTATCACAGTCATCCCCGTCGCAACAGCTAGCTGCGGTTTTACAAATACATAATTCTATTTATTTTATGTTTCTAATTAATAATTTAACTATTTCAGAAAGAATATAATGTATACCTCGACATTAAAGTAACCGTTTATTCGTAATAAAAAAAATTATACTTTAGTGCCTGGATATAGAAATAACTATTAAACGGTACAAAATAGGGGTAAATAGCACAGTGGTAACGTTTCGGACTGTGGATCGTGAGATCCTCATTCAAATTCCAGTACCGACAGTTGCCAATTTAAATTTACCCCTGTGGTTTCCCCTCCACT
Organism: Poecilus cupreus; assembly: GCA_963942605.1. NCBI lineage: Eukaryota > Metazoa > Arthropoda > Insecta > Coleoptera > Carabidae > Poecilus > Poecilus cupreus. Next base: position 7,321,785 of record OZ012726.1, on the reverse strand, counting down.
AACAACTTTGGGGGCTATGACTTGACGGCTGGTAACCGCATTTCATACGCAAAAATATATCACCTACCGAGATCTGCGTAAGCAGAGTGCCACATCCTTAATGGGTAAAAGGCGTGATGAAATATTTATTTATTTTATTTTTAAAATAGAAAAACAAATTTCAAAAAACAAATTGTATCTAATTTTTGTTATAGTAACAAAATTAACTCTAACTCATTTATTTAATGAGATATAATCAGAAACCTAACAGGTCTTCTAGTAAACTACCACATTCAGTTGATAGATTGCTTCTAGAATCTAATCAGCTTGTAACATAAACATCTATATAAATTTGAAATTTGTAATTGAAAACTTCATTAAATTTTGATGAAAAATTCGTCACACGTATACTCACGTACATGCACACACATACACGCACACAAACACACACACATACAGACAGACGTAACCGCGAAAATAGTGAAATTGGTTTCTGGGAACTTCAAACCTTGCTTATCAGTAGAAAACTCAGTATCTAAAATTTGGTCCCGTCATGCGTGTGCGAGTGGCAAAAGCGTTATTTTAAAAAGACAAAAGTACAACCAATCAGCAACTGTACTATTTGATTTTATTAGTTCTCAAATCTTAAATACATTATCAGTATAACCGTTTAATAATTAAAACTGTAGTCATTATATCTATTGTAGTTTTTATTGTCATAATTTTTGTCATCAAAGTTCTTGGTGTCTAAATTCTTCGGATCGAAATCTTGTTCATCGAGCAGTTTGTCGTCTAAGTCTCCGTTGAAATCTGTATCAAGAACTTTCTCGTTATCTTCTCTCCCATTATCTTCAAGCATGGTTTCTTCTTTTTCCGTTTTTTCACACATGGCGATTAAACAACATCTTGGGAAATTTGCGTCTGGGACGCCTGGCTCCAACTCACAACCTGGTCTTAGTTTAGGAACTGCACAACTAAGAAAAAAAAAATTATTTCTCACGATATGTCAGGAAACCCCACTTTTCTTCTCCCAAAACAGGGAGAAAAATGTGTCTTTCCTCTCTAGAGAAGTGTTACTAATATGAATGTTATTTACAATATATTGTAAAAAATATAAATAAATTCCTAATTTTATTGAAAATACTTATTTTAGTGATATACATACTTTAACCCTCGGAGAACCTATTGGGCCATTCTGACCAACTAAAACATTTTTTTCTACTCCTGTGTAATAGTTATTTATGTATCAAGGCATTGAAGTTCAATTTTTTATCACGAATAAGGAATTTAGTTGCCGAAGCCCGTAGGGCCGAGGAAAATAAACCATGTGAGTGATAAAAAGGAACTTCAGTGCCGAGGTACATATTAAGTTTTATTTGAAATTTAAAATTCGAAAAAACTGTAAAAAATTACAATATAGGTTATGTTTATACATCTGTCAGTTGTCAGTGTTGCCAACCTCGAGAAGTGAAGTTATCGTAAATAACACCCAAAATTATGTGCTTTGTCCTAATTTCGTCTTCGGAATTAATTAGTTAATTCTTCTTGCAAGTTTTGTTTCAAGTTTCGTCCAAATTTACTATAGTACGTCAATATATCTGCCAAAATTATCCTAATTGTACAATAATTATTTAACGGTTGCCAACACTGGGTAGCTCAAAATCGTCGTATAATGGGTTACTTTAGTGACGAGTTCTTAGCTTTTAATGACGATTTTTGAGCACTTTAGTGCCGATTTAAAATAAATATAATTATTTTAACCCCATTATTTAAATTTTTTCGATGAATTATAGCACCCATAATTCACTATTCGGGACCAATCACAGATCTAGAAATCTATAATTATTTTAAAGCCGTGATGTGGATCACCAAGCAACGGCCGTCTAATGGTTGTCATGTAGTCATTTGTCATTGTGTATTTTTATGTTGGACTTTTTCAACGTGTGTTTTTAACGAATTACGATCATTATCAAAAGTGATTTCCGAATTTACAGGAGTAGAAAAAGTCATTATTCACTCGGATGATTTAAATCACTTACTATGGCTCGTGACCCAAACTTCATCTTCGTGAATAATGATCATAACCCCTCATATAATAATATACTATTGTAAAATTTTATCGTTTTGACAGGGGATAAATAGGAAGGTAACTTTTTGCAAATTATAAATCATTATATGCCTTTCTCCTAGCAATCAGATCAAAATACTAACTACATTAATGTCATTTGCATTATATGTCGAAAATATGATATACAATAATTCTATTTTCACCAATTGCACTTTTAAATAAACCCTTTCATAAATAATATCGTTAAATTATCTCGCCGAATTATACTTGAGCATTTTATTTTCCTCGGATAAATTTCAGTTTGACAACTCAACCTTGTCACCTGACAGCTATTTGACTTGAAAACTGTTTATAGTTATTTACATTACAAGCAAGGTAAAACAGTTTTTACTGTTACCTTGCGTGCATTATACAACATTTTACTTGTTATTCATTTGTAAATCAAATTAAAATTATAACCAAGTCCTGTCAGTTACACAACTGTTCTGTCAAGAATTATTTTAAATGTAAGTATTACTGTGGCATCGTGCATTGTTTACCTTGTGTACTAACTTGTAAAATATTTACATTGCAGCTGTCAATTAGTAACTTGTAAATATTCATTTTCAAAAGCAATAGAGGGCTACTGTAAATAATGTTTACAAGTGAGTAACAAGTAAAAAAATCTGATGTGTCCAGCACATAACCTCCCGCCCAATACTACTCTTAAACGGTACAAAATAGTATTTGATGATACAGAAACATACCTTCTTATTTGTTTATTTTCTATTTATATTTGAGAATTTTAATTTTTTTTTCGTATATTTATTTAATTTTTTGACATATATTTCACTAAGAAAACAGCTTCACAATCACAATGACATGTGTCACATTTCGTAAAAAATTGAAAATTTTCCATGGTGTACTAGGAATGCAAGATTTGTGAAATCTAATTTCTTTATATTTTATTATCTCTAAATCTAATGTAAATTATTAAAATTAGTGTAATCAAAACAAATGTAGAATTAAATATTCTTCAACTTTCAAAATAACATAAATTGTTGAAAAAGGAAATTTAACCGTGTTTTTCACGAAAAACTGTTGAGGGCTTCAAGTAAACTGCTACTTCCGGTCGACCAATTTTATCCAAAATCTAATCAGCTCTTCATTTAAATATAAGAAGCAATAATTCAAAAAATTGTATTTTTTTGTATTATAGTATTTGAGTTATGCGAGACGAAAAAATTGCCACAGACTACACACACACACACATACATACATACATACATACATACATACAGACAGACATCATCGCGAAAATAGTAAAATCGTATTGTAGGGACCCTAAAACGTGCTTATTCATTGTAAACTCACTACCCAATATTTTGACCAAAAACAATACCTCCCTTACCTAGAGGTAGGCGGGAGGTAAAAATAAAATCACTCCACCTACTGTGTCGTGATTTTATTAAAACAGTTTTCTTGTCAAATTGCAAGGTAACAAGATTTCGTGGCAAACAGAAATTTATCCCGCAAAATAAAAAGCTCTTGCGTAATTCCAGTTGAACAAAACAAATATTTTTTCGACCAAAGGTTCTCAAGTTATTGAATCCAATTTTTAAAGTTTTAAATGGAAACGTATGCTTTTATTGGCTCATTCGATAAAGCATTTATTTCTGAATTGAACTATATAAACATATCATATTTTAATACAACAAAATAAGTGAGAATAATGCAAGGTCAATTTATATGTATTTTATTTACAGTACAGCTTTCTTGTGGTGCGGTTCACGTCACTATCTTCTATTGATACTATTGCTAGTGGGAGAAAGTGAGAAAGAAGATAGTGACGTGAACCGCACCACAAGAAAGCTGTACTGTATATCTGGCTGAAAAACAAAAGTGCTTACCTATATAACTTTAAGGATGATTTTTTAGAAAAAGTGTTATTTATTATAAAAGGAAGAATAGTGTTTACTTACGACTGAATTTGTATGACTGAAGTGTCCTGTTGCTTAATGCATTTATGTCTGGTGCACTTAGGGCCGTACCATGCTGTGCCAACTCGCATAAATTTCATGTTATAGGGGTGGAAACATCCGTTTCTTTCTGATGCTTAATTGACAAAAACAAAAAATATTATATTCTGGTTATAATTATAAAATATATTAAATCATTTTTTGTTTGAATCATAAAACAGAAATAACAGGAAAATGGATTGTGTATTCCATAAAGAAAGATTTATTAAAATAAAAATTATATTCTGGAAATGGGGTCATTCACTAGAGTCACAAAATAGAAAATAAGTCATTTATATAATGACTAGACCCAAAAACATCGTACTAGATATAACAGAAGTTTACAAAATATTATTAATTATTAAGATATTTGAGTTTTAAAGACCTCTACAATGACGTCAAAGTATTATATGGGGCATATCTATCCTCTTCTAAATTATTTGTACTTCTCTAATTATTGAGCTATCAAATTGTCGAAGTGTCAAAATAGTTGGCAACTAATTTGAAGGTTTTTTGTTTCACTTAAAATTCGTAAGTATATTTTAAATACATACAAAATAAATATTAATAAATATTACGTTAGGTCGACTCAACGAAATTAAAGGCTTTTCGAATGACATAGGTTAGCAAAATTAATCAGTGATAATCAAACATTTGACTAAAATAATCTTACAGTTTATTCATGTTTCTTCCAGAAATAAATTGAATTTGTGTATATTTTAATTATTTACCATGAAAAGTTATTTTAATTCCATATAAATAATTTTCCGAGCAAGAAATTAGAGCATTCATGTGACTACAATTATTTACAATCTCTACTGTTTGAGATCTACCAATACCTCTACTATGACGTCACAACCTTTTTAAAAAATCATTGTGGCTTAACGAATAATAATTACGACTTTTTAAAAGTGCAGATAGTTTTCAATTTAGATATAGTTTCATTAAAATTTTTTTAATGGTGAAAAACCCCATTGATTAATGACTGTGAAATAATAGTTATAAAGTGGACAAAGTAAGGAATTACCCACGAGAGAAATTTTTGCACACGAAGCCGAGGGCTGAGTGTGACAATTTTATCGAAAAAAAAAAAAAAATATATCATCACGCCTTTTACCCATTCTGAGTGTGGCACTCTGCTTACGCAGATCTCGGTAAGTGATATATTTTTTCGTATGAAGTACGGTTACCAGCCGTCAAATCATAGCCCCCAAGGATGTTAGTGGAGGGGGAACCACAGGGGTAAATCTAAATTTGTAACTGTCGGCAGTGGGATTCGAACTGAAGATCTCACGATCCACAGTCCGACACGTTACCACGGAGCTATTTACCCCAATCGAGAGGGTAGTATAACGTTTTATCCAACAAATCTTAATGAAAGCAAAATTTATTAAAGAAATATTATTTGTCAGTGACATATGATTTACATTTTTGAAATTAAAATGTCAATCGAAGTGGTTACCAAGGTGTTTTGTGTTATTATTATTGTTATAAATAAAAAAATACTCACTAGTGGATTTTCTCAAATTTATACCTACTAGCAGTGGCGTACCTAGGGGGGTGCGGTGGGTGCGGTCCGCACTGGGCGGCACATATTTTGGGGCGGCATTTTTGAAACTTAGTTATGGTTGTAAAAAGCAACTTTTTCACTTCATAAGTATATTATTCGATTTCCACGAATTATGAATTACTATATGATTTTGATTATTTTTTCTCGTCGTCAAGTCAATGTAGGATATAAAATATTATCTCTAAAAATTTTGCTCGGATATAGACATCAATAAAGTAGAAGTTCTATGTACTACCCCGTGCTCGATGTTTATCGAAATCTTAGTACCACCGTTACAATTGAGATGACGCGGAAAAGTCACACGCATGAGGCTACATTCTCTGTCTGCAAAACGTTGGAAAAACGGGGGAGGAAGGCCCTCTTGATCTACTAAAATTTTGCTAAGAATATTTTTAACAATTGCTATCAGTGTCGCTAGTTGCGAAAGGAGCTTCTTCAAATTGAAGTTGATAAAAAATTATCTTCGTTCTACAATGAGTGATTTAAGATTACAAAATCTTGCAATATTGTCCATAGAACAATAAATTACAAATGATATAAAATTTGAGAGAATTATACACGATTTTTCTATTATGAAAGTTAGAAAAGTAAATATATATATAAATATGTTTATATACTTACACTTATGTGTACAATTTGTTTGTATATTCAAAAGAAATGAAATTATTTATTTAAAAATTTTATTTTTTTTGTAAATTAGGTACCTATATATTTTGCCTTATCTCCGTAAGTTTCTTGTGCCCTTAAAAAGTATCTTGCATTTTTATAAAAGTTGCATTTATATCAACTTATGCGGTCTCCTTTATTACTGCCTAATTTAAATATGGCATCCAATGGTAAAAAAGTTCCCCACCTATAGTTTGTCTCAATTACAATGATTTATTTATGTTTATTAATTTACAAAAACCATCATTTGATTGACTTGGAAAGAGCGGCAAAAGTTTTAGGTACGCCACTGCCTACTAGTGGGTAATCAGTTACTTTCCTTGTTTAAAATCGCCATAGTTATAGAGCATTTATTGAGAGGTGTTGGATAAAAATTATTCAGTGTCTTATACTGCCTTCATTATATTCATCCATTATTAATTTCATTTCCTAGTTGTATCCTTTTCTACTTCAATGAAACAAATCACTTCTTTAATACCATTTAACGCATTTTATTTTATATACAGGCTGTTATTTTTAATTGGAACCAGTAAATATCTCGCTTGGTTATTAACTGTATTTCACATAACATGATTTATACCATATATAAGCTAATTGATAACAGATATACATTCATGATATCATTTCCGGTTTATTAATTAATTAATATCAAATTTAAAATTTCAATTAGATCATACCATATTTTTTTTACAAACTTGCAAAGTACCTAAAATTTGCTTTATAATCAAGTAAAATAATTCATATGATACATTATTAAAAATTAAATAGCAAGCACTTTAATTATCCCTAATCGAAAAAAGAATAGTCATGACACAGCCCCAAAATTAAACTATGTGGATATTCTATGCGATTATTTGTTAAACTCCAAAAACACACATCTAGTACATAAAATTTGTAAAAAAATATTTTTTATTTGAAATCGGCACTAAAGTGCACAAAAATCGTCATTAAAAGCTCAGAAATCGTCACTAAAGTAACTCATTATACGACGATTTTAAGCATCCCAGTGTTGGCAACCGTTAAATAATTATTGTACAATTAGGATAATTTTGGCAGATATATTGACGTACTATAGTAAATTTGGACGTAACTTAAAACAAAATTTGCAAGAAGAATTAACTAATTAATTCCGATGACGAAATTGAGAACAAAACACATAATTTTGAGTCTTATTTACGATAACTTCACTTCTCGAGGTTGGCAACACTGACTATCAGTTTCACATGACAACTGACAGATGTATAAACTTAACCTATATTGTAATTTTTTTACAGTTTTTTCGAATTTTAGATTTGAAATAAAATTTAATATGTACCTCGGCCCTGAAGTTCCTTTTTATCACTCACGTGGTTTATTTTCTTCGGCCCTACGGGCCTTGGCAACTAAATTCCATATTCGTGATAAAAAATTGAACTTCAGTGCCTTGATACATAAATAACTATTGTTCCATTTGGAATTTCAAAGTCGATATTAATCACTAGTAAACTGGAAATAATATGAATGTACATCCGCTATTAATTATCTTATATGTTGTTCTATAAATCATGTTATGTGAAATAAATTGATATGTTGATAAATAAGCGAAATATTTTCTGAATCCATTTAAAAAAAAAAACCCCCTTTTACGTTATATTTTTCATTTTTATTACCAAATATCAATTATCAAGATCAACAAATAGAACAGTTTGAAAATGTTAAAAATGTTTTGACATATCTGTCAACAATAATTTGCAAGCTATTTGTTTTATTTCTCACGGCAATATGTAATTAAAATTGTGACATTTTTGTGCTTCTATTTCTTTAAGGAAACTTTATTTGATTAACATAATTATTAGGCTTATTAGATGTACAGTTTATTTTTCTTGTGGTGTGGTTCACGTAACTATCTTCTATCTTCTTTCTCACAATCAGCAATAGTGGGAGAAAGTGAGAAAGAAGATAGTGACGTGAACCGCACCACAAGAAAAATAAACTGTAGTTTGTTATTATAAACATTTGTTGTATTCACATTTTTATTTTAAAATCCATAAATAAAAAGCTGTCGCTACAATACGAAAATATGACTGTATTTCCTATGTAACATAAAGAAAGTCAACAGTGCGTCTGTCTTAAAGGTGTACATGGAAGATTAACATGAGAAATCATTTTTTTACGTGCTGTTACTCGGTGTTCTACTGGACAGCAATGATTGTAAAACCAATCGAAAGATATCATTTTTCTGAATCAAACGATGTAACATACATTACAATTTAGTAGTAATTTGGCTCAGTTAAAATTAATATTTTAAAGTTTTGAAAATTCTCCGATTTATTAAATTTTTACCGAAAATAAATATAGTCACCTATGACTGTTTTGTTTTGATTTCTTTCAATCTATTTATTTGCCGTTTAAAAATTAATTTACGGAACCAAATTACAACTAAATCGTAATGTATTTTACATTGTTTCATTCAGAAAATAGTTATTTGTCATAAGCGCTTCTTTTTCCCCCTCGAGTTTGCGCTCATGAGGCATTTCGAACGAGAGTGGAAGAAGAGCTTTCCTCTCGTGTTAGATACAACATTTTTTTCACGACATGGTTCTAAAAACGATTTTCTCGGACCTAAAATACACTTTGAGAACACAACTGATAGACTGGCACGTTAAAAGTTAGGTTATCAGACACCAGGCGGTATAGCAGTGTTGCCAATGAACCAATCTTTAATATGTTGTCAAATTGTGATTTAATAAGAAAAAAAAAATAATATAAGACTTAATTGTAAGATAATTTAAAATATGTATATCACTAAAATAAGGATTTTCAATAAAATTAAGAATTTATTTATAATTTTTATAATAAATTTTTTGTAAATAACATTCATATTGATAACACTTCTATATTTTCCTCTCTAGAGAGGAACAACACATTTTCCTCACTATTTCGGGAGAAGAACGATGGGGTTTCCTACCATGTCGTGAAAAAATGATATTTTTCGATTGATACAACAATTTCTATTGTCCGTTGGAACACCGAGCAATAACACACAAAAAAAACTGATTTCCCATGTTAATCTCCTATGTACCCCTTTAAGACAGACACACGGTGTGTATCAGTAAGTTGAAAAAGTTATAGAACTCGGAAAAGAATGAAAAGATTTTTGGTAAATGCTTGGTCAGAAAAAACAAGTGAACAACGTAAACAAGCAAATAGAGACACTGTTTCTATAGTTCTGAGTTCTGAAAGCTTTATCAACTTGTAAAAATTATAATTTATTTAAATAACTTGTTGTCATAATTTAGTGCAATAATGTTTAAAAAGGAAAAATATAAACTTACAAACATCATGCACCAGGAACACAGTTACAAAAACTAAACCCAAACTCAAAATAGAATTCTTCATTTTTTAATAAATTACGAACCAATATTATTATTGTTTCCTAGATATATCTGCTTATATACCATAATTATGAATGGTAATCAATTTTTGATTATAGTTTCTTAATTGCTTATGAAAACAATACGTTGTTACAAATTCTATTTTGTCAATAATTAAAACTCTGTTTTAATTGCAAATACTTACAAGTATAATTTAGTTCGCAGAAGTATAATTTAGTTCGCAGAATATAAAATAGGGAAATTTATATGATTTTTGTGTAAATAACTATGATGTCAGGTTTTGTAACAATTTTCAGGATTGCTACTTAATGTAGTAGTAAATATTTTTATTTGAAATCGGCACTAAAGTGCTCGAAAATCGTCATCAAAAGCTCAGAAATCGTCACTAAAGTAATCCATTATACGATGATTTTGAGCAATGCAGTGTTAACAACCGTAAAATAATTATTGTAAAAGTAGCATAATTTTGACTGATATATGACGTATTATAGTAAATTTATACGTAAAATTTAACAATATGTGCAAAAAAAATTAACTACCTAATTAATTCCGATGAAGAAAATGAGGACAAAACATAATTTTGTGTGTTATTTATGATAACTTCAATGTTCGAGGTTGGCAACTCTGAGTGTCAGTTCCAATTGACCATTGACAGATGTATAAATTTAACTTATATAATAATTAGTTTTTACAGTTTTTTCTAATTTTAGATTTCAAATAAAATTTAATATGTACCTTATGTATCAAGGCACTGAAGTTCCTTTTTATCACTCACATGATTTATTTTCCTCGGCCCTACGGGCCTCGGCAACTAAATTCCATATTCGTGATAAAAAGTTAAACTTCTGTGCCTTGATACATAAATAACTATTACTCCGAAATCAATTTTAAAGTACACGATATTACTACTCGAAGTTAGCCAAAATAGTAGTTAAAGTTAAACTTTATAGACTCTTATGTCAAACTTGAATTACAAACCTAAAATTACAAACAAATTATTCTATAATACTATTGGAGAATTTATGTATTATTTACCTTTGATAATAATTTATCGAATTTATTACAGATCACATGCAGAACACGTCTAAGAATATATATAAAATAATGAAAATTTTAACCAAATTGACACTTTGACAGTACTTTATCACAGCCATCCCTTTCTCAATAGCTAGCTAATGTTTTACAAATGCATAATGTTATTTATTTATGTTTTTAATTAATAATTTAACGATTTGAAAAAATATAATGTATACCTCGGTACTAAAGTATTTTTTTATTACTCATAAGATTTATTATCCTCGGCTATCGCCTCGTAGAATAAATTCCGTATTTGTAATAAAAAAATTATACTTTATTTGCCTTGATATACAAATAACTGATTTATTACCTTTCAGTGCTCAAATTTCTATATTATCTATATTTACATTATCATGGGGTAATTTTATTTATTTATAATACTATAATGCCCGGTTTCACCAATGTTAGTTAAATATTAAAGTTGGTTTAAATAAATAAAAGCATATCGAATATTTGACATCAATATCAATTACTCGATATAACATATAATTTCGATTGCCTTTTATTTATTTAAATCAAGTTAAAAATTTAATTATGGTCACATAATTCTGTATTTCCAATCATTGTCTCTTGTCCAATAATGATTTCGTTTTTCTTTCTTGCCTTAGGGAATAAGTAATGATAAAATGTATAAGATTGTATCAAATATTAGTTTGACTTACGATTCTAGAAGCCACGAGTTCTTATCCTAACAGTTGATTTTTCTAGAAAATTTCATTAAAGCCATTGAGTTTTTAATTATATTTATAATTAAACTTGGATTGATAATAATTAATAAAACGAATTCGTTTTTAATTATATGAAAGTAAGAATAAAAAATTATAATTGTCATTAATTGCAAAAGTACAATGGAAACAAATTTAATTTTAATTTTTATGACAAGGAATAAAAATGATGGTAATTAAAAAATTCATTAAGAATTATAATTGATTTAAAAATATTTGATTTAATATACTAGAATTTTCACAATTCATTCCTCACAACTTTTATTTCTCTATCACTATTAGAAATTTTCTATGGATATATATTCGGGTTTATTCTCTATAAAGTTGCTACCGTACTAAATTGCTAATTGTGATAAGAAAGAATAGTTTTTGACAGCTTATGAAATGTTTCACATTAAACATGAAGTTTTGATTCGATTTTGTCACCATTAGCAACTTCGTTAGAGAATTGAAGGATTGTAAATGATTTGACATTAAGAAATATTTAAATGTATTTTATTTAAAAGAGGAATATTTTCAATTATGGCACATAGTATAATCACAATATAATTTGGTATAATAATTTATATAACTTTTATGACAAGATCGGCCAACCATTGTTGAAAATTCCGTGAGTTTCAATTTAGTTTTCCGTCATTATTCTAACGCGTATACATAGTTCTGTTCCAGATAAAATGCAACATAGGTTGTTAATTTTAAATGTCATTATAATTTGATTTACTGATTGACCATCTAAACATTTATTAAATTTTGAGAATATTCTCGAAACTGTGAAAGGATTTACTGTAGGATGTTTAAGAAATAAATTAGCAAACATATCACAAATATTTTTTAAATTATAACCTGAATTGTACCAAGTAATCATTCGAATTTGTTCTTCATTAGTAAACATCTTTAAAGTATTGGTATCTGACATGGGGGCGTGGCCTATCCAAGATGGCGTCAATTAGGGTGAAGTTTCGAATGTGACATTAGTACTGTTCGCGTATAAAATATAAAAAAAGTCTCACGATTAACAATATTTGCGAATGCGCTACAACATATCCTGCAAACTAAATTTTAAAGAAGCTGAACGCATTTTATTTACTTGGCATTGATTAAATGCAGGAAAAAATTAAATGAAAGTGACCGTGGCTGTGTGGGTGTAGGGGCTTTCTGTATGTCAACGTCGAATTTACGAGGTGATCACCAACAAATTAATAAGAAAATTGCAGGAGATGAACAAGCGATGAGTGTTGTTTGTTCCTGCATGGCTGGTTTTGGGTGAAAAATGCAAAAACCACTGCTACGTTGTTGTACTGTTATAGGTTAGTTGTACGTTTCTTGATCTAAATCAATTAAATAAACAAATAACTAAAAAAGAACTAATAAAAGGAACATTAATTTTGAATACAGATTTAATTTAATTTATGAACTTAGTTAAATACAAAGTGAAAAGATTTTGGAACAAATTCGTATTATAACCTAAAATTTTACTTAGATGTATATAACCGTCTGGTACAAAATATACAGAGCATATTACTTATTGTAAACGCATTCATGTTGTTTACTTTTGTTAGTTTTTTTGCACTCCAAATTGGATTCCTTTATAAATAAAACGTTTGTCCAGCTTCGGAAAATAATGGAATGTAACGTCCAGATTTTTTCGGGACTTATTATTACACCCTTTTACTACACAGTACACTTTAGTTTTAGATTTTTCACGGTGTTTAACTACAATTTCGGTCATTTTTTATCTCAAAAATCGTTATTCCCATTTGACGTTATGTATTTCTAACGGAATCTTCACCCTACTTTGTGTTCGAAAATAATTCGGTAGATGGCATATCGCTACATGTTAGATCCCAACAAAGACAAATTCATTTAACATCCTGTGTTGCATTTTATCTGGAACAATTTATATTACTGGTATCTATGGTAATATATTAATCAGAAAAAATTAATATTGTATCTTGGTTGAAACTCATAGTATATATTACCCAGCAATCTAAAATCAATTATAACATATATTTTATTCTAATTTTAAAAAGTACCCAAAATACAACTACACTAGCAATTTTTTAAGTCACATCTTCCAGAACTGACCGTGGTTTTGTCAATAAAGGTGATATAGTTTATTGTTTCTCGGGGCAAATGGGCCTTCCAGCACAGCATTCTGGGTAGGGTTTAGTTAAGTCCAATTTGGTAAAGGTACATCCTTCCGATTCTTCGGGGACGCGGTAGTAAGGACACCTGAAAGAACAATTAACTCAATTACTGCGTGCTGTTGGATATACTATGAATAATGTTTTAGTTCTGTCAATATTATCTAAGATAATAAATGTTTCAAAATTTTACTGCGAGTATTTTGATGAATATTATATTTACAAAATATAAACGTTTAACTAAATATTAATTTGGGTCAATATCTTCAATATTGTGCGCATAAATATTAATAAATTTTATGCTGACTTATTTTGTACAACTACATTAAAGATGTTTCCTACTTAAAAACAGATATAATGTTGAAGGTAAACAAATAATTGAAATGTTTTATTTAATTCTTTCTGATTGCACTTATATAGGTTATAAATATTGCTGTATCTTTTCACATATTTATTTTACAACAGAAATGTAAGTTTATATGTACAGGGTGTACCTGGGAAAATGGACCCAGCCACTCCCCCCCCCACCCCTCCTTAACTTTTTTATTATAAGGAACATATGAAACAGCGTATTCGAAACGCTTTACAAAGTATTTTATAAAACCTACTGAGAAATGTTCATCTACACCACATTCAACGTTTGAATTTCTGCATAAGAGAACAGGGTCTTAATTTTGAGCATTTAAGTTGTTTTACTTTATATTTTGTTTAATTTTGCATAGCCACATAGAACATTTGAATAAAAATAATTTCTGATATTTCTCAATTATCTTATTTATCTCGAATTTTTTCATATTAATTTAAGACAAGTAATATATCGTTGAAAAGAGTAAAAATGGCGGTTTTTATTTTAGTAAAACAATTTTAGGTTCCCATTTGAAAAATAAATGTTAATAGTCGTATCATGTTTACCTGACTTTATATAAAAATTTTGTACCTGTCGTCAAATAGTATATTTAATATAATAAAACTTCTATATGGATAATATTTTTCTATAACACTGTTTTGGAAACTGGGCATTCCACTATTAAAAATTGTTATGGAATCACTAACATTTCATACGCTGCGTATGGAATATTTTCGACGAATCAGAACCGCTTATTAGCGCGACATATTAAGTATCTTGATTCAGTTACTATGGTTACGTCTATTTGTTTTAATTTGATTTATTTGAGTTTGACGTTTTCAACAGTTTTATATTTGTATTTTTGTATAATTTCCAAAACCTTTTTATAGAAAGTATAGTCTACAACATGTAACGGAATGGTATATCCCACGCTCGCAAACCGTAGCCCTCGCCTTTGGCTCGGGCTACAAACTTTTTGCTCGCGTGGAATATGTGCCATTCCATTACTTGTAGAATATACTATTCTATTCCTTATAATAAAAAAGTTATAGTATAGTGGTTTAAGACACCTATAGGAAAACGTCACTTTTCATATAGCTCTTTAGATCCTTTTGAGTGGATCAATTTTTTTCCCTTTAAATCCTTGTAGTTAAGTTTCTCCAGATTCTCCAATGTTTTGTCTTTATTGTACATTTTATTGGCCTTATTATCGTCTGGTAAAAAATGCACGCATTAATAATGAGTTATTTAAATGTCAATTAAATTAAAATTATAAAATGTCATATTTGCTTATTCATTGAAAACTCGCTACCCAATTTTGTTACCAAAAACAATACCTCCTTTACTCAGAGGTAGGCGGGTGGTAAAAATTAAATAAACATACGAAAGAAAATGAAATATTTTAAATATAAATTGAAAATAAATAAATAAGAAGGTATTTTTCTGTATCATCAAATACTATTTTGTACCGTTAAAGAGTTGTATTGGGCGGGCAGTTACGTGCTGGGGACATCAGATTTTTCGACTTATATTTCACTAAGAAATTTAGATAAACAGAAATATAAAAAATGAAAAAGATGCAAAGAATAAGAAAGAATGGATAAAAACTTAACCTTAAAATGTGATTAGGTGTCCAAATTGGGATCTGCGTATAAGGGTAAAGAAAAAGAAGAGTTTTCACTTACGGTAGGGTGTTTACTATGTAGACATCATCTTCGCGTTTCTGGCAGTAATGCTTATTACAGTTTTCCGACCAGCTTTCACCATCTTTATAATAGGTGTTAGCTTTTTTATTGTAGCATCCATCTAGAAACATAATTAATAGACGAATTAATAACAGTATATTACAATAATAATAATTATTTAGATGAAATGACAATACATTTTAGGTTGAACAACTTGTTTTATTTATTGTTAACTACATGAAAAATATACATTATTTATTTGACAATAATATTAATATACTCGTAAAAATATTTTGTAATTTCAATCTTCAAATTTGGGGCAGTCTGGCTGACGACAACAATCAGGATAAGGTTTGGAATAGTCTGGAGGAGTCAAGCGACATCCTTCTCGTAGATTGTACAAAGGACATCTAGAAATATAATTGCAAATATGAATTTGTAAGGCTATTTCCCCTCATAAAATTTAAGCCAATCAGAATTCTGACATTTCTGAATGTCGTCCAACCAACGTAGAATTACACGATAATTTTGCACTAGTGCAAATTATCGATAATTCGCACTAGTGCAAATTACCAATGTGATTCTGACTTGCTGTCAAATTTTGCTTTATTTTTTATGAGAGAAACAGCGTTTGACTAAATTTTAATCGGGAAATAGTCCTTCGAATATACCTCGTGCTTGTAATTGTCGATGATTTGTTATATACACTTACTCTAGTCCAGTTGTCGGATGATGACATAAAGACGGTTCTGCTGGACCTAAAATTAATGGGTGCTATTCACAGGTCTATACTAAGGGCTACTAACTAGGGTATTTTAAAATTTGACACTGTTACTTTGCAAAAGTTATTGATCACCTTGGAGATCAACAATTTTTTCATAGCAACAGTGTTAAATCTTAAAATACCCTACTAAGTACCCTTAGTATAAAGGTGTGAATAGCACCCAATAACACTAAAATTAAATATTACTCTGCTTAGATAATAACAGAACATTTTGAATTACGCGCCAAGGGAGGTATTTAATGATATGCGGTTGGCAGCATTGCGTTGCGCATAACCTCCTCTGTAACTCTCAGCTTTGTCAATTCGTGAGTTTTGTAGTGTTTCATCAAGACAAGAAATCTTGTAAAACTTTGTTTTGTCTCAACAACATGTCTTGGAATGGATTTTAGGTGAAACAACAACAATATTATTTGATAAAAAACTGTTTTATTGTCTTTACATCAAAACATATAATATTCGTAGTTTAATCGTCAATGTGCGAAGAGATAATTGTTACATTTACACATGCAACCGTTGGGCAACAATCAGGATATGCTAATGATAAATTTCCACTCCGCAAAAAGCATCCACCTTTTAATTCTTCTGAAGAACACCTGAAACAAAAGAGAACTGTATGGTCATAGCAATACTTTCTTATACTTATCAATCAATTGGAATTTGAACTATGTTTGACGCATGTTGAAAATATAGAATAAATGTTATTGTAGCAACTTGCTAATTGTGACAAAATCGCATCAAAACTTCATGATTAATGGAGAATATTTCATTAGCTGTCAAAAAACGATTTATTTATTTATACAATTAGAAGGATTAAGAAAACGAGAAAATAATGATCTAACTAATTCTTCCCAATTATTTTCAGCGGTATTCAATATGTGAACGTTAATTTAAAAGAATTTTAATTTGTAGTAACTTTTGGTTATTGAAGTTTTGTCAAAAGTTTATTAAGTGAAAAACATTATTTTGACCTCCGTATCTACGCTTTCAAACGTTTTCTTGGGGTCTTTCACCATTTTTTAAATATTTTTTATGAAATTTTATCTATATTGAAGACACAGCACATAACCTCCCGCCCAATACTACTCTTAAACGGTACAAAATAGTATTTGATGATACAGAAACATACCTTCTTATTTGTTTATATTTGAGAAATTTTCTTTAGTATATTTATTTAATTTTTTGACATATAATTCACTAAGAAAACAGCTTTACAATCATAATGACATGTGTCACATTTCGTAAAAATTTTTAAATGTTTCCATGGTGTACTAGGAATGCAAGATTTGTGAAATTTAATTTCTTTATATTTTATTATCTCTAAATCTAATGAAAATTAATAAAATTAGTGTAATGAAAACACATGTAAAATTAAATATTCTTCAACTTTCAAAATAAGATAAATTATTGAAAAATGAAATTTAACCGTGTTTTTCACGAAAAACTGTTAAAAGCTTCAAGTAAACTGCTACTTCCGGTTGGCCAATTTTATCCAAAATCTAATCAGCTCTTCATTTAAATATAAGAACCAATAATTCACAAAATTGTATTTTTTGGTATTATAGTATTTGAGTTATGCGAGACGAAAAAATTGCCACAGACTACACACACACGCACACATACATACATACATACATACAGACATCATCGTGAAAATAGTAAAATCATATTGTAGGGACCCTAAAACGTGCTTATTCATTGAAACCTCACTACCCAATTTTTTGACCAAAAACAATACCTCCCTTACCTAGAGGTAGGCGGGAGGTAAAAATATATCACTTACCGAGATCTGCGTAAGCAGAGTACCACACCCATAATGGATAAAAGGCGTGATTATATAATTATTTATTTATTGTTATACAGGAAATAATAAGAATATTTTACAATAATTATTTACATGAAATAACAAAAATTTTTTGGTTGAACAATTTGTTTATTTATTGTTGAATGTATGATAAATATACATTATTTATTTATTAATGTTGATATAGAAATATGTAATATTTTGTAATTTCAATCTTCAAATTTGGGGCAATCTGGCTTTGGACAACAATCAGGATATGGTTTGGAATAATCTGGAGGAGTTAAGCGACATCCTTCTCGTAGTCTGTACACAGGACATCTAGAAATGGAGAAATATTTTGTAACTTCAGTCCTCAAATTTGGGGCAATCTGGCTTAGGACAACAATCAGGATATGGTTTGGAATAATTTGGAGGAGTCAAGCGACATCCTTCTCGTAACTTGTACGCAGGACATCTAAAAATATAATTGGAAATATTAATTTGTAAGATAATTTATTAATGACACATACCCTAGGCCTGTTGTCGGATGTTGACATGTAGGCGGTTCTGCTGGACCTAAAATCAATAAAAATATAATTAAACATTACTCTGTTCAGAAAATAACGGAACATTTTGAATTACGCGCCACGGAAATATTTAGTAAGTTGCGGTTGTCAACATTGCGTTGCGCATAACCTGCTCTGTAATCACATGTTCTTGGATTATTGATATCTCTTTTAGTTTTCGTTATATTGTTATTTGAGTGCATCATGTTTAAGTGTTTCTAGTGATACTTGAAATATGCGATTTTCTGGATCCACGATGCAACATAAAATTTAGCGTGAAATTGGGAAAAACTTTCACAGAAATGCAAAAAGGGATCAGAATTGTAACGAGACAACTCATGGTTTTTGCACCACGGCAATGCACTCGCATAATGAGCTTTGTCATTTCGTAAGATCTGGCTCTTTGCGATTTTTATCTTGATTCCGAAATTAAAATCAATAATATGTAAGCTTCTTGACTGGGAATATATTAAAATAAAAACAATTTCTGGATTACAGTCACAAATATAAAATCTTTATTTTTTTTTCAATTTAATTACAATAGAATAAAATGCTAATTTAAAATATAACAATACTTACGCGAAAATCAAACATTTAAAATAAAATTTGTCAATAAAAACATTTTAAAATAATAAATAATTAAAAATCTGATGTGGCCAGCACATAACCTCCCGCCTAATACTACTCTTAAACGGTAGAAAATAATATTATATTATATACAGAAACATACATTCTTATTTGTTTATTTTCTATTTATATTTGAGAATTTTAATTTACTTTCGTATATTTATTTAATTTTTTGACATATATTTCACTAAGAAAACAGCTTCACAATCACAATGACATGTGTCACATTTCGCAAAAAATTGAAAATTTTAGATGTTTCCATGGTGTACTAGGAATGTAAGATTTGTGAAATCTAATTTATATTTTATTATCTCTAAATCTAATGAAAATTATTCTAATCAAAACACATGTAAAATTAAATATTCTTCAACTTTCAAAATTACGTAAATTGTTGAAAAAGGAATTTTAACCGTGTTTTCAAGAAAAACTGTTAAGGGCTTCCAAGTAAAACTGCTACTTCCGCTTGTCCAATTTTATCCAAAATCTAATCAGCTCTTCATTTAAATATAAGAAGCAACAATTCACAAAATTCTATTTTTTGGTAATATAGTATTTGAGTTATGCGAGACGAAAAAATTGCCACATACATACATACAACCATCATCGCGAAAACAGTAAAATCGTATTGTAGGGACCCTAAAACGTGCTTATTCATTGAAAACTCACTACCCCATTTTTTGACCAAAAACAATACCTCCCTTACCTAGAGGTAGGCGGGAGGTAATAAGGAAAAAAATATATGTATACAACTATTTACAATCTGTACTGTTTTAGATCCAGCAACACCTCTACTATGACGTCACAACATTTTTTTAAAAATCATTGTGGCTTAACGAATAGCAATTAAGACTTTTCAAAAGTGTAGATAGTCTTCAATATAGATAAAGTTTCATAAAAAAAATATAAAACAAAAATGGTGAAAGACCCCATTCCTTTTATGTTCTTCAATTCTTGCTTTAAGATATCGTTTCGTTTGTCCAGTATATTGTGCTTCGCAGTCCTTACATGGTATTTTATATATAACATTCGTCTTTATATTTTTTGGTATTTTACTTTTTAGCGGTGTAAAATGATCTCCTACGGTTTTATTTGTTTACACGCAATATTACAGTTTAAATGTTGCTTAAAATTTTTTCTTAATTTTGAATTACGTGATAACTTGAAGCCCTGTCAAGCTATCTTAAAATATCTCAGTAAATGATGGTTTAATGAAATTTTTTTATTAGGGTAATGTTTCAAATATTATTATCTACAATTGTTGTTTGAAACATTTTCCTCTTACTGTTGCCATTTACGAATTACAACACGTTAAAGAAAAATCATATTTTGATATTTTCGTTTAAATTTGCTAACCTGTTTTTCTAAAAAACAAAACAACGGTTGAAAATATAATTTTTTGACAGGTGTCATAATTTTTTGAAGGGATGAGCGCTTCTTGATAGTGCTGGTCCGGGTTCCTGCATTGTTCGATAAGAAATCTATGGCGGGAGGTATTGTGGTGCCCACAACAAATTTTTGTTTTCATAAATCATGTATCATATTGTAATGTTTATTATGTTTGTACATTAGCTCATGATGATCTCCCAGGTGGGGTTCGAAACCAGTCGAGGTTGAAAATATAATAATTTGACTGAATTCCAAACAACGTTTTATTTTCCATACACCAGTCAAGAAATTTTTCATCATCAAATATTTTTCAGTTAATTGATGAGCAAAGATATCAGAGGCTGTTATATTAACCCACATCTCTCTTATATCCTTGTTTAGCATCCTTATACTCGTAATAACACTTCACTGCTCACATGTCCTTGTAGCGAGCTCGTTAAAGACGCTGTTGCGCGATATAAAGAGAAAGTAATTGTAGCGATAAAACCGCGACCGCGAGAGGAGAGTAACATCCGGTGTAATCTCAGCGGTAAGGGTAATTATTTACCGGTTAGATGTTCAGAAGGAACAGATCGATGCGTAAGGACGTCCCGTCGAAAGCAGGAATGTATAGCTCAGCCAAGGAGAGGGAAAGGTTCGAGGATAATACCACAAGAGGGACAAATATTTATTTACTTGTTACTTACTTATAAACACCATTTACCCAAGCCCTCTATTGCCTTTGAAAATGAATCTTTACAAGTTGCTATTTGACAGCTGCATTGCAAAAATTTTACAAGTTATTAAACAAGGTAAACAATGCCACAGTAATGCTTACAAGGTTTATGCAAAATAATTTTTGATGGAACAGTTGTTTGTAACAGACAGGACTATGGTTATAATTTTATTTTGATTTACAAATGAGTAACAAATAAAATGTTGTACAATACAGGCAAGGTAACAGTTTTACTGCTTCAAGGAGGTGACAGGCTCGCCTGATCGGCTCGCCTGATCGGCTCGCCGGTCATTTCCTCCATTCTGCAGTAAAAACTGTTGTAATGTAATAGCTATTAACATTCCTAGCGATGTTATGAGTATCATAACAGTCGCAGATGTCAGTTTGAAATCCGAGCTCGTAGAGCGAGGATTTTAAGACATCTAAAGCCTGTTTTGACTTATAACATCCGTGGTTTGTTCAATAGTTTACCAGTTTCAGAATATGAACACGTTAATGTCATTAATAAATATTATTTTTTGAAATTCTTTTATGAATAACGTCTACCATAATATTAGAAGGTAATCAAGTAATCAAGTAGGTAAATCTGTTTGTTTTTATTTAACACCATGGTTACACTTATTTTGTATCATATTTTTAAATATTTTTTTTACTTAAACGTCAAATGTTTTCATAATGGCTAGATAACTGTGGATTTTGGCGGTGCTGAATTGCCTGAAAAAATTTGGAACGCAGCAGGTGAAGCTCTGAACAGCTTAATTCCGTGTGTATTAATAAATAGCGTTACATGATCATTCTTTTATTTTCATTTTCTTGACTGTTTTGCCAGGTCAGTATGGTAATATTACCGTACAGCATAGAGTTATGACATACTTACCCCCCCCCTACTAAATAATAAATACTACATTTATAACTCTGAAAAATCAGTAGAATGTTAGATAATCATATAATAATATAATATAATAAATACTTACCTTTTCGTGAATTTAACAATAAGTATAATAAATAAATATAAATACATATTTTACAATATACCTAATGTAAAGCATACTCTTCAATCTGAATTGTCAACATTAAATTAGTGGGCAATTTTAAATTCATAACTAATACTATCCTTAAAATTTTTAATTCATAATTAAAACTTTAATAAGTTAAATAATAAAAAATATTAAGACCAACACAACATGGTTGTCTGTAAGAAGGAAAGAAAATTTTTGTTTAAAATGCGACATAGGTATCATAGGTATGAATTAACTTTCCAAGAACACACCTATATTTTCGATCACGGAGAATACTCTGGGTCAATTTGACCCAATATTTTTTTTTATCGTTTCTATTCTACAATAACTTGATAAGTTTGGTCTAAAAAATTCTGAGGTATACTTAAAATATGTCCGTTAATAATTTTCGCGGTACTCATTTCGAAATTCCGGAAACATCTTATTCGTACTGTAAATTGTAAAAACTCATTTACTGGACTTATAACGTAAATAACTATAGCTGAATGTAAGGATTTGTCGTTGTGAAGGTAAACAAAATCCACATAAAAATAGTTCTATTGTATATCCGATGAAAACTAACCAAATAATACATTTAGTGTATTTTGGATATAAACGATACGTTCAAGGATACTATTCTTATTATAATAATAACAACATTATAATTAATAGTTGATTAATTTGTTGACTTACTTGCGCTGGCCAAACAGATGAAGGCCGCAAACAAAACAACAGCAACGATCACTAGACTCTTCATTGTTATTTAGAAAATTCTCGCGTTGGACTTCTGCGATGATTTCACACTGACTGTTGTTAATATCCCATGCGAAATGATTTTTATACTATTATCTTTTTTTGTTGCTCATAGGCGTCCGCATTTAATTTTTCCAGTGGGATACGGAACATTTAAATTTATATTAACACTTCTATAGGGTAACGCCGCGCCACTTCTTATGAAGATCTATTGATCCTTTTGTTGGAGTGGATCAATCTCTTTTAAATCCTTGTAGTTAGGTTTCTTCAAATCCTCCTTCTTTGGTTTTACTTTGCAGGTTTTTAATTCCTACTGTTTTTAAATCTTCTACTTCGTCCTGGTTTCTTTTCTACTTCTGATTTTGTTGCATCATTTTTATCTGCTCTTCATATATGGTCAAGCCATCTGACTCTCTATTGCTTGATCTGCCGACAGTTCCCACTTTAATTTTATCCCTATGGTTCTTTCTTTATTATCAATTTTGGGGGTCTTGATTTGACAGCTTGTAACCTCGCTTTGTTTGCAAAATTATGTCACTTACCGCGTTTTGTCTAAGCAGAGTGCTACACCCAGAATGGGTAAAAGACGTGATACTATATTATTTTTATTTATAAAATTAATTGTAATAAAATAATTTTCTTCAAACGTCATTATAGTTATTACTATACTACTTTCATGTTATAATTTTTACTTTTTAACACTAAAAACAGTCACATAAAGTACTACTTTATAACACTTGTGTTATAAAGTATCTTTCAATTTTATTTTTGGTAAAGTGGACTCAACTACTGAGGTTATATGCCGCCCCGTTTCCTCGTTTTCGGTGGTGTGACAACGGCACGCAGTGTTCGCTGGTATGGGTTTTGGCAAAGCGGTCACCCATCCAACTATTAACCGCGGACAGCCTTGCTTAACTTGCGTTATCGAGTGAACCGGACTAAACGCTCGCAGTCATGCCGTTGCCACTTTTCAATTGTTTTGTGACAGCTTATGTAGATTTTGACAAAATTTATTTTAATGATGTCAAATGTTAAATTTAGTTTAGATTTCTGTACTTTTGAAACTTCAAAATAAAAACCTATTAATTTAATGAAATGTCTAACCATATTTTTTAAAATTCTTTTTTTTACATTTCATGAAAGTAGATACAACGATATACAATACAAGTTTCATTATTTCATATTATTAAGCTTGTATCGTAAATAACTATTATGTATCTAGAACGAAAAGTGAACTTTAAGGTACTAGCAAGTTGTTTATGGTCGAGGCGCAGGCCGAGGTTGAAATTAATTGCGAGGACCTTAAAGTCACTTTTCGTTCGAGGTACATACAATATTTTATTTCATACTTGTTACTAAAGTTGTTAAAAGTTATTTATGTGTCAAGGCCCTGAAGTTCAATTTTTTATCACGAATATGGAATTTAGTTGCCGAGGCCCGTAGGGACGAGAAAAATAAACCACGTGAGTGATAAAAAGGAACTTCAGTGCCGAAGTACATATTAAGTTTTATTTGAAATCTAAAATTCGAAAAAACTGTAAAAAAATTACAATATAGGTTAAGTTTATACATCTGTCAATTGTCAATTGAAACTGACAGTCAGTGTTTTTAACCTCGAGAAGTGAAGTTATCGTAAATAATACTCAAAATTATGTGTTTTGTCCTGAATTTCGTCATCGGAATTAATTAGTTAATTCTTTTTGCAAATTTTGTTTCATGTTACGTCCAAATTTACTATAGTGTGCACTTTAATACCGATTTCAAATAAATTATAGTATTTATTAACAAAAATTATGATAATTGACAATTCGTAGAAATATAAGTTGATACAAGTAGGCTAAATAACAATTACTATGGTAACAAGTATTTGCTTATAAATAATAAAAAAAATTAAAAGTGAAATTTTACATTAATGTCCTAGGACTTTAAAGTTAATTTTTTGTAGGATAAATAGTCTAAAAAATGTAACATCAGTAACCAGTATGAAATAAAAGTACGCTGTGTTCCGCCACTGTTTGTTAAATAATATTGCAAGACCTTGGAGTTTATAATTATATTACTGTGGACTACTTTTTTATGTGTTGTTTGGATTATCTCTTGATTTTCCTTACTAGGTTATCAATAGCTAATTATTTATTAGGATATTCCTTGAAATAATCTCAAACAAAATTTCCCAGAGAAATAAAAACGTATTGGTGAATAAACAAAAACGAATCAATGTTTTAAGTTCATTTAAAATTAAATATTCAAGTCAGGTGCTATAAAAATTCAAGGCGGCTTAGGAAACAAAATCCTAACGATTCATTTGTTTTTAAGACAAAACATTTGAATGTCGAAAGGCATTTTATGGCCCTAAGCATTTAGGCGTCAATTAGCCTCGATTTAATACCCAATAAAGGCGCGTGAACAAGTGACTATCGATAGTCGACAAATGCGCATCGGAGAGAAAAGGAACAATCGAAGTAATCGGACCATAAACAGTTGAACATCATTCTAACACGATACAGAAACGCTTGTTTTATGGCGAATAAGGAAAACGGAAAAGTGTGTTTGTGTATTCAGCCCAGATAAATATGCACATAGCATACTTTGTTTTTCTTTCATTCACTACATTTTTAAATAAATATTTTGAGACACTGATCCACATGCATACTAATGTTCAGCAAATATGTTCCCAGACATTTGTATTGCCATTTATAAACATTTATTGATTTAATGTTTATTTAAAACCACAAATGCAGAAGAATTCTGAGATTTGAGTTTGAAGTCTTTTCATCTCATCATTTTAGATAATTTAAAAACCTGCACGATTATTGCTCAAATCAGTTCAGACTTTTAAAGAGATTATTTAAGGTGTAGAATTTAAATGTGGCGTATAGGGGTTTCAATGTTGATTTTATCTTATATGGCTGTATATTTTTATCTATTCACTCTACAACAAAAGTGTAAAAATATTTTTTCTACGACCACTAATAAAAGTATGTCATTACAGGACAAACTACAATCAATGTAAGTGTGTTGTTACGAATAGTGTTACGTAATGTACATTACGTAACACTTGAAGACGAAATTTAATGCATCAAATCTTAGATTTAAATGTCATGAATTCAAATTTGGCTAACTGATTAAATTTTATAACTAAATTCATATTTTGCTAGGTTATTATAAATTATGACACCAATAAATATTTCAATAAAATATGTAGAGGGGACTATGTTTCATCATGTATCCCTACGCTCAATTGTCGTTTATTTTTATAAACAAAAACCAAGCTTGATTGACATTTAGGTAATGTGTGTGATTATTACATGTATACTGGTCATATTTTACTTTCCATCTGCATCTATATTTTATAATCTGTGTTTTATAGTGAGGTAAATATATGTACTACTAAATATTATTATCCTTTACTTATATTTAGTAATATTTTAGCTAAGAAACGTCAAGCTACAGTGATGTTTAAAGTAGAACACCACTGGAGATACAAGCTCAAGCTAAAAGTGCAATAAATATTCTTTTAGCGACTAAATCTCGAGAACGATACTAATTTGTGTACCAAAAATTCATATATTGCAGAATACAAAAATACATAATAAATTTCTTACTATTTGAATATTGTTTTTAATTTAGAAATAGTATTGAGTGGTCGTAGAAAAAGTATAGTACATAACTCGAGATGTAAAGCAATTACGCCCTCGTGAAATTACAAACTCGCCGCTACGCGGCTCGTGTGTCAACTTTTTTCACTCGTGCGTAATTTGCTTCTTACATCTCTCGTTATGTAATATACTATTACATAACAATCGCTTAACAAACGCATAGCAACCGACAATAAATACATAGCAAACGTTCAACACAAGCATGGCAACGTAATTTGACAGCGATAACCTTCAAAATATCTATATAAAATAATTAATAAATTAACGGTAATTTCAAATCGGCAAAAAAATTATGTGTTCAACTCGGCATCAAATACAGATTTATAGCTTCGGCTGCATTCAATGCCTCGGCTGCGCTTCGTCAATGAAACGGCAGCCTTTGCTGTAAATCTGGTATATTAATGCCTAGTTAAACAAATAACTATTAACTGTTCTATTATTTCTTATTCGTGGTGATGAATTAGTAAAAAAAGAAACTTTTACCGTTTGTTGCTATTCAAGACGAGTGACAAAGTAAAATTCTTCGCATGATGACCATTAAATGGTCGAAGTCCGTTGCAATTTAATTTGTAAACAGTGTGAAAAAGACAAAAGTTTTATTTTCCTTTTTCTTTTAACTTAATTTTACTTCACACTTGGGAGATTTTTGATTTAAAATAAAATTCCTTAGATAACATCAACTTTGCGTTGATAAATGCGAGAGCAAAAATCTACTTTCTGCATGAATCGCCGGAAAAATAAATTTCATGGTAAATGCGCAGAGCTGGTTAGATTTTTGTGGAAATATGCAAAACACGCAAATCAATATAAATTAGCTGCCTAAAATTTGGAATAAAATATGTTATTAGCTATGCTAATAATTTAGAGAAAAACCTAATTATATGTTTTAATAATTATATTGGAAATGAGATCATACAAATAACAAGCATCTTTCCTATATGTCAAATATCAAAGTGTAATTATAGTACATTCATGTTTTTAAAAAAGTCAGAGTTTTGCATTCTTGTAAAAACCCATCACAATGGCGCAATGTATTAGATCTACAGTAACTGAACGACGTCATTACGTCACAGCGTCGCGGCTCCAGGCTGTCTCAACACCGCGAAATGGCTTTATAGAAGAGTCAATATGCTTCGTGTTACGCTAGATGCTCACTTGTCGCAATGTATGCAAATAAAATATGCAGGAAGAGCAAATTCAACAGCTCCGTGGAATAGCATCATGGCTTCCGCAACTAACATCTTTGGGGGTTGCAATTTGACGGAATTGCACTTGTAAATATATGACATTGAAATCTGTTCTTATAAGAGGGCCATAATATCAGAAACGGGTAAATGATGTCATGATATATTTATTTATTTCGTTTACAAAACCTGTTTATAGTTCGTTCTTATTTATTGTAAAAATGTATTTTACTTATTAATGTCAAACTGATTTCCTGATGATTCAATAGCTCATTGACCTGTTTCAGTTCTACATGATGTCAAATGTATACAGTAAAAAATTTGATTTGCGATTTGTTAATTTTGCAGCTGATAAGTATTTTTAGTTAATATTGACAATAATGGGGCCTATTCTGTAACTTACCTGTTAATTTTTAACGCCCAGTTAAAAATTTTAACCAATAAAAATATATGTGCCAAATGAATTTTTTTTTATTCTGTGATGTCTGTTATCATTGGTTAAAATTGAACATTAAATTTAAAACATAGATTTGTATTGCTTAAAATTTTTAACAGACTTAAAAATTAACAGGTAAGTTACAGAATAGGCTCTATATTTTGTTAAATTAACAATTTGAAGAAATTTGACAATTTTTAAAATAAAAATTACCAATTCTGAATTATTACCAAGAAAAATTTAGTTAACTTATCAATTTGAAATGGGCGTATAAACCATAAACGAAATATGACAAATTTATATCAAAATCGTGAAACACTTACGGAAAAATTAGTAGTAATTTATTATTTTTTTAAAAATATTATGCAGTAAAGCGATATAACGAATTAAACATATTTTGACGTCATGGGTACTTGCATTGTGCTATTGGCCAGAAATATGAAAATTGCAAACCGCGCGTCTGCCGCTGCGCCCAACGCCTATTGTGGGCTAAAATAGAACTACGAAATGTCATTTCATATTTTTGTTTGTTAGTATTTAAGATTATATTTGTTGGGCTTCTATTACTTGTTTCATAATTTTACTGTTTTATTGTGCTGTGTTGAAAATCTATTGATTAAAATTGTGTATTGAGGTTAGGTTACATCACTACTAGCGCCACTGTCCTCAAACTTTTCTTGTTATTTATTCGAATATCAAGTAAAATACTCTTAAGGTTTTCGAAGGAATTTTGTCTTAGTTTATATTAAGTTTAATTGTTGTAAATTAAGACTTATAATATGAAAATATTATTTTTATATTAAAAAATATATAATATCTACTATCATGGAACATCGTTGTTTTAGTGCCACTGGAGTAGTACATGTGACGTCACACAAACGTCACACAATCTTTGAAAAATCATATCTCGGGTAATATATGAAATTTTCACAACGGGTTTTCACTGATCGTCATATATTCTAATAAAGTTTCATAAAAAAAGTTTAAAAAATTGGTTTATGGACCCATTGTTAAAGAAAGTTTGTATCCTTTGTAACAATGATTTATTGTTCTGCTTCAATATAATTACTAAAATATTTAGTTCAAAGTACTTAAAAATAAATGTTAATAATTACTATATTCTCAAATATTTTTAGTTGGGAAATACACAAATTTGAAACTTCTTAAAGTAATAAAAATTAACGGTAGAACGTCTGGGACTAAAAATTTTGTTAAAATTTTGTCAATTTGCATTGGACTGTGGATCGTGATATCCTCAGTTCGAATCCCACTGCCGACAGTTACTAATTTAGATCCCTGTGATTCCCCCTCCACTAACATCTTTGGGGGCTATGATTTGACGGCTGGTAACCGCACTTCATACGAAAAAATATATCACTTACCGAGATCTGCGTAAGCAGAGTGCCACACCCATAATGGGTAAAAGACGTGATGATATATATTTAACCTACTGAGATCTCCGCAAGCAGAGTATCACACTCAAAATTAGTGTAAAAGTATATTTATTCCAAAAGCCTATCGCGTTCTCTCCCGCGTTAAACATACTATTCGTAACTAAAAAAACACGTATTACTTGTTCCTTGCGTATGACTTTATTTTGATAATTATTTGATATATTAATATTAAACCTGTTTTTTGTTCTCATTGCACCTATGAATTTATTTTAAAATAGAAATTAATTAATATGTAGTCTTCAAAACTTTCTAACTAATAATTCAAAGTAAACTTCCTCTTCCGGTTTTTCAATTTCATTCAAAATCAACTCAGCTCTTAATTTTTTCATGAAACATATAAATTCTAAGTTTCGTTTATTTACCTTGTCTCGTTCATGAGATATTGCGCACACGGACATCCATCCATCCATCCATCCTCACACACAGACATCATTGAGAAATTGGTCTTAACGGATTCAGTGAACGTTAAAATATATATTTCCGCAAAAATCTCGTCAACGATTTTTTTCGTGATTCCAATACAATATACTTTGTATAAGAAAGTAAAAAATAGTTGACAAATTAAACTTTTCTATGCTGTCCAATAGCTAAGCGGTGTATTCTTTATAGCTATACCTATAGGGTCGAACATAGGAACAGGTATGTCGTCGGGTGGGTCGTAGGCATGTAGGGCGTGTAGGCGTGCGTGTTTTGTTATTCAGGTCACGTGTCCACGGCGCCGGGGCTGGTGAATCTAACCGTATTAATTTTTACGTGTGCTGTTGCGCAAATCTAGCAGGCTGCCAGATCTAAGATCTGCAAGACACGAACGCTGC
The DNA here is from genome assembly GCA_963942605.1 of Poecilus cupreus. Lineage (NCBI taxonomy): Eukaryota > Metazoa > Arthropoda > Insecta > Coleoptera > Carabidae > Poecilus > Poecilus cupreus. Next base: position 7,290,997 of record OZ012726.1, on the reverse strand, counting down.
TAATAGCGAGACGAGAATCCCAAATTTTTGGATGGAATCACGAAAAACAGATGTTGCGAACTACAATTGAAACTACAGTAGTAGTTTCTCCTAATGGTAATTTGAGACGAATGAGTCAGAAAACTGATTTACGTCCTCAACAAGAATGTACGCACATCCTGTATTTACAAATGGCGCTAACGTCTTCTAACATAATTTGTATATTCCGAATCAAAAGTTTATGTAAAGAGCAAGTAATAATATTGTAACGTTCGTGGGTTTTAAACGTTTTTATTTCAACAATAAGAAATCTTATTAATAATAAATAATTAATAATTATTATAATAAAAAGTAAAAGTTATTTAACACTAGGAATATAACACGAAAATAACGAATACAAAAACTTATAAACTAATATTTATAACTACTGTAAATAAACACTACTATTTATATAAACTAGCCGAGCGATATTTATTTATGACGATATATTTATATTCAGACCGAGCGGTATATTTATATTCACAAGTTCTTCATACAAGCTTCGGAGTCGACTGACTGACTGAGTGACTCAACTCGACTAACTGAGTCAGATTCAACTAACTGACTGACTCAACTCGACTAACTGAGTCCGAGTCAACTAACAGACTGACTGGTCCCGGCGATTCGCTCTTTTATATACATCGTTCCTTGTTTCCAGAAGGTTCTGGAACAATCTCTATTGTGGAGCAAAGGACTTGTCCGAACTCGTTAGCATTGCGTCATTCACTCGGCGGCGCGGCGTAGGCCGGCAAGCTTCGACTTGTCGCTGCCGCGTCCATTAAAATATATACCGTGTGTCCCACGTAAAATCAGTTTTTTGTAAATAATAATGCATCCAAATTTTGTATCACAATACAAATATTTTAATGTCACTGTCAATTTCTGGCGATGGAAACTATTCGGCGTTCATTCCTGTAAAGTATTTATTCTTGCACTGCGCCCCCCAAAATACATTCTAATAATATTTACACGGTTCTCGACATTTAATATTATTCATGATGACAGTGACAGATACTGTACGACAAGGATAAAATAACTGTGGGTCGCTTTCTCTATCTGTTCGCATTTATACCGCTAGTGTGCCTTCCATTATTACTACATTTCAGTGGTCTGAGACAAATAGATTCCGCAAGGCCACCTTTCTTTGTCTAACACTTGTTTATAGAACAGTTGCTGTATAAAAACACCTTACACAGTCTTGTTCAAAAGTTATAAATAAATTCATTTGTATTAATGTATTGTTTTATTTTTATATAAATCAATTTACTTCAAAATCATTGATTATTAATATCTTTATATTTTCTTATCAACTTTCTGTATTACAAAGATAGATAGCCTAACAACTTGCTGTCTCTCGGTTCGCATTTTGAACATCAGTTAACGTTCCAGTATTATTATTATTACTTTAGTGACTGGAATGGTTAAATTACCGTATTTTCCAGAGCTATTGAAAATAGTATATTGTGTAACGAGTGCAGAAAAGCTTTCATTTCCATGCCAGTTGCACACTATACTTTTTAGGCGACCATAATAAATTGCAAAAATAAGAAACTTAATATACTTACAATTCTTTCTTTAATGATTATTTACACTGAGTTTATTTTATTTTAATTACAATTTACAGTAATATTGATACAATTACTAAAAAATTTAATTTCATACTTCTTTCTTGAAATTTTGGGTAATAAATTAAGAGCTGTATTATTAGCTGCTTCGACAATGTTTAGCGGCGTGTAATCAATAGCAGTACTATCACTGTTACTCATTTTCGATAAAAATTATTATTTTTACATTTCGTGCAATAATTTTAGTACAAAATATCAATATATTTGACAGTACTGGATAAATAATTTTCACACAAACAAAAAGAATCGGTTTGTCAACCAACAATTCATCATGGTAACCATAGTAACAATTAAAGAGAAGAGAGCGCATCGGCTTATCTGGCCTGGTGATTGGTTAGCAACTGAATGGAAATAATTTTGATTAAATATGATTGGTTTTTAGGTAAGGAAATAATATTTCCGTCGTCTCTCTATATATCGTGGGCAATTGTTCCTTTTGACAGATGGTGTGTCAAATGGAAATGAACAATTTTCTGTGATGGTCGCCTAAAAATGTCATTTTTATCTCGACCACCCTAGCGACGAAACTGACAATTAACTCTTGTGATTCTCACCTTAACATAAGTGATTATTTTTTATAGTTTTTCATTATTATTCGGAACAGGATAAATTTTAAGAGTGCAACCTAATTTACATGATAACTAGAGCAACTTTTCGTTAATTAGTCTTAGAAGATTATATTTTATTCTAAATTCGAATTTATCTATTTCATGGTTACTTATGCTAATTGGTTAAGGGCTTTAACGAAGCTGATATCCGTCAAGAAAATAAAATTTATGTGTTTCGTTTTACTGTTGAATATATATAGGAAAAAATTATATTTCTTTCTGTAGTTTCTAAAAATACTGACACATTTGACTCGGAAAATGTATGCCATATTTTATTTTACATTTTTTATCTGTCGCGAGACAAAGCATCTTTGAAATGAAATCGATTTGAGATATAAATATCCATTCGCGGTTTCTTCTTTCCTGTCATTTTTATTTTAAGTTCAAAATCCTGTAAATTTGCGGTCATCAAATTGACGTAATTCAAAAGGAAATTATCTATAAAATAAAGGAATTTGCTATCAACAAACAGGCCATAAAACGTATCCCTACTTTATTGATAGTAATAGAAACTTTTATGTAAAACTGTAATATATTTCAGTGAAATTGTCGAACAATATCAGGAAGGAATATATTAATTATTTGTCGAAGTAATACAAAAATATCTCGATTAAGTTTTGAGGAAAATAGAACAGTTTTATGGAGGGAACATCCAAATAAAATTTTGCGACGAAATGTAAATTTTTTACTGCGAAAATTCGAGAATTTATTTGTACTCAATATCCTAAGAATGCTGTTTACTATGTGTAATGAAATTCAAATGAAATGATAGTAAAATAGTCGATCTCGAGCGACGGAAATCGTAAAGAATTCATGCTCTCAATATTTTATTACTCATTTTTTAATAATTAATAAAACGACTCGTATTTCTGAAACTTCAACGATTATTGGACAATAATTCTCTGCACATAAAAAGGACGAAAATTAAAGGGTATTTAAAGAAAAAATTTTCCGAAATGTGAAACAATATTGTTCATTGGTTGGTAATTTTAATATTTAATTATACAGGGTGCCCATTTTGTATGGAATATATTATACCGTGTGTCCCACGTAAATGTTGGCATAGGCAGTTAACATGTAAAATCAGTTTTTTGTATATAAAAAGTGTCCGACAAAAAATAATGCATCCAAAATTTATATCACAATACTGCCAATATCCCTACATCTTATTTAATACAGATTAATTTATTTTGATACCGCAATTTAATGTAATTAATAATAATAATTCCTAATTTTCCGCCTACTCTTTATTTGCTACTGACGTATAGTGCTTGCAATTTGTTTTAAATATTTTAATCTGTCACTGTCAATTTCTGACGATGGAAACCATTCGGCGTTCATTCCTGTGATGTATTCAGATATTTGTCTTGCACTGCGCCCCCATAATACATTCTAATAATATTTACACGGTTCTCGACATTTAATGTATTCTTGATGACAGTGACAGATTAAAATATTTAAAACAAATTGCAAGCACTATACGTAAGTAGCAATAAAAAGAGTAGGTGGAAAATTAGGAATTATTATTATTAATTACATTAAATTGCGGTATCAAAATAAAATAATATGCATTAATTAATTTGTAGGGATATTGGCAGTATTGTGATATAAAATTTGGATGCATATTTCTTTGGCGGACAGTTTTTATTTATAAAAAACTGAATTTTCATGTTAATTGCCTATGCCAACATTTACGTGTAATACACGGTATATCTCGGTAAATATGGACTTTTTAAAAAAGAATTGAATTTAAAAGTTGTGTAACATTTTTTTTCCATAAAGCAGCATTCAATTTTTTGTATTTCAGAAAGCAAATGAGTAACGAATAACACTTTAATTTTGTTCAAATAGCAATGCACCCTTTCATTAGGCTCATTTGATGCAGATTTTTTTTCTCTTTTCGGTGACATAAAATCTCACTACCCTTACACCAGAAAATTTTTCTCAATAGGATTACAGTTACAAAAATGAAATAATTTGTACAGTGGCGTTTATGTCGGTTAATTCGATAGCTCAAGTTAAGCAACTACTGTCCGCGGTTAGTAGTTGGATGGGTGACCGTTTTGCGAAAACCCATACCAGCGAACACTGCGTGCCGTTGTCTCACCACCGAAAACGAGGTACTGAGGCGGCATATAACCTCAACAGTTAAGACCGCTTAATAATAATAAAAAATCTGATGTGGTTAGCACATAACCTCCCGCCCAATACTACTCTTAAACGGTACAAAATAGTATTTGATGATACAGAAACATACCTTCTTATTTGTTTATTTTCTATTTATATTTGAGAATTTTAATTTTCTTTCGTTGATTTATTTAATTTTTTACATATATTTCACTAAGAAAACAGCTTCACAATCACAATGACATGTGTAACATTTCGTAAAAAAGTTAAAATTTTTAAATGTTTCCATGGTGTACTAAGAATGCAAGATTTGTGAAATCTAATTTTATATTTTATTATCTCTAAATCTAATGAAAATTAATAAAATTAGTATAATCAAAACACATGTAAAATAAATATTCTTCAACTTTCAAAATAACATAAATTGTGGAAAAAGGAAATTTAACCGTGTTTTTCACGAAAAACTGTTAAGGGCTTTAAGTAAACTGCTACTTCCGGTTGACCAATTTTATTCAAAACCTAATCAGCTCTTCATTTAAATATAAGAAGCAATATTTCATAAAATTGTATTTTTTGGTATTATAGTATTTGAGTTATGCGAGACGAAAAAATTGCCACAGACTACACACACACACACACACATACATACATACATACAGACATCATCGCGAAAATAGTAAAATCGTATTGTAGGGACCCTGAAACGTGCTTATTCATTGAAAACAATTTTTTGATCAAAAATAATACCTCCCTTACCTAGAGGTAGGCGGGAGGTAAAAATTAAAAAATCTGATGTGTTCAGCACATAACCTCCCGCCCAATACTACTCTTAAACAGTACAAAATAGTATTTGATACAAAAACATACCTTCTTATTTGTTTATTTTCTATTTATATTTGAGAATTTAAATTTTCTTTCGTATATTTATTGAATTTTTTTGACATATATTTCACTAAGAAAACCGCTTCACAATCACAATGACATGTGTCACATTTCAAAGAAAAAATTGAAAATTTTTAAATGTTTCCATGGTGTACTAGGAATGCAAGATATGTGAAATCTAATTTCTTTATATTTTATTATCTCCAAATCTAATGAAAATTTATAAAAATAGTGTAATCAAAACACATGTAAAATTAAATATTCTTCAACTTTGAAAATAACATAAATTGTTGAAAAAGGAAATTTAACCATGTTTTTCACAAAAAACTGTTAATAGCTTCAAGTAAACTTCTACTTCCGGTTGACCAATTTTATCCAAAATCTAATCAGCTCTTCATTTAAATATAAGAAGCAATAATTCAGAAAATTGTATTTTTTGGTATTATAGTATTTGAGTTATGCGAGACGAAAAAATTGCCACAGACTACACACACACACACACACATACATACATACATACATACATACATACATACATACATACATACATACATACATACATACATACAGACATCATCGCGAAAATAGTAAAATCGTATTGTAGGGATCTTAAAACGTGCTTATTCATTGAAAACTCACTACCCAATTTTTTGACCAAAAACAATACCTCCCTTACCTAGAGGTAGGCGGGAGGTAAAAAATGATAAAAACTAAACTTCCCTGCAACCAAGCGATCACTTGCGTCAACTCCATCCCTATAACAGGATCGGCGTTAAATTAAGTGTATCACCCTTACGTTCCGTTCACGTTACGTTGCGTTACAGTGCGGTACGTCAGGGCGCTGTTGTGTTAAGTGGTCAACGATGGGACGGACCCTGAGCTAATGGTGCCGAAGAGGTATTTGCACCCCCGCCCGCGAAGGGTGAAGGGTTAGGGACACGTGAAAGCCTGGGATTAGAGCAGTGTTTGGCAGTTGTTGAGACTGCTTTCGATTGCGATGGTTCTGGCTTCGAACTCCTGCTAGGGTAATTTGAAATTGAAGTAATGGTTAATTTTTATTTATTTGTTGAATATATTAATCCAATAGGATATGAAGTCCGATTACAGGATGTTTATGAAATAAACAGTAAATAATAAATTGAAATATATCATACCTACTTACATAATTCATTAATTATTATCGTAGAAGGAAATAGAAAACGAAGTTACATCAATGTCATTAGGAATATTATTAGAAATACTGCATAAATGTCTGATTGGTGATTTAATTTCATAATTAGTCTGTGCTTTACTGCAAATGAAGTTTATTTTATTCTTGAAGCTAATACGAGGAACACTAAATGGTGATATTCTTAAAATATAGGAGTTAATTATAATAATTTTTAATCAGTAATAATATAACAAGAGAGTGAGAATAAATTGAAAATAATTTGACAGATCTTTCGCAATTTGGCAGTAGCCACTCAAGCCCTACGGTCTTTCGTGGCTATTGCCTGGCAACAAGTTGAGTAAGATACTGGAGAATTATTTTCTAAATTATCAAACTCTCGAGTTATATTTAATTAAATTCATTTTTGATTTTATCATCAGGCACGCCACTAAACCTACCTTTTTGCTCATTTATTACTTCTGTTTATTATCTGACATCTGACATTTGTCAACAAAAACAAAAAAGCTACAGAGATTATTCCCGGGAATAATCACTAGAGCTTAATTCTCAGTACAATAATGACAGCATTGGTTAAAACACAGGAACGTGACATACAATTAGGTATTTCATTGGTTTTAAGAAACGTCAAAAAATAATCAGTTCCTTAAAAACAGACACGACTGAATTTTTCTACGGCTATTCAAAGAGAGCATATTAGTTTCCAGCAATAAATAATCATAGCTAACGTCAAAACTTGAATACTGATTATATTTTTTAAAGTAGCAATATTTCTATAATACTAGCGATGATGATAACTATCTGACAACTTACATTTGTCAACAAAAACAAAAAAGTTAGAGAGCTTAATATCGGGAATTATCACAAGAGCTCTATTCTCAGTGTAATAATGACAGGATTGGTTAAAACACAGACACGTGACATACAATTAGGTATTTTATTGGTTTTAAGAAACGTCAAAAAATAATCAGTTGCTTAAAAACAGACACGACTTAATTTTCCTACGTCTATTTGAAGAAAGCATATTAGTTTCCAGCAATAAATAATCATAGCTAACGTCAAAACTTGAATACTGATTATATTTTTTAAAGTAGCAATATTTATATAACAACGCCACCCATGAAGATTTCTAGACTATTCTGTTTGAATGGATCAATCTCTATTTTCATAACATTTGTGGTAATTTGCCAGATTTAATTCCTGCTGCTTTTAAATTTTACTTTAGTCATGTTGATCTGGGTCTGCCTCGCCTTCTTCCTCCTGATCTTCTTTCTACTGCGGATTCTCTTCTTCTGCTCTTCATATATATCCATGCTATCTAAATCTCTGTTGATTGATCTTCTTCACTGGCAACCCTTGTTCTATTTCATAATTAATTCTTAATTTGTATTCGGTTTCTGATATTTTTAATGCTCCTAATATTGTTCTTAATATTTTTCATTCCATTATTCCTATATCTTCTTTACCTGTTTCTGTCATTGTTATACTCTTAATCTGATTAGCACACGGTAAATCCTCATTTATGTATCTTTAGTTATAATTTTGTTTTATTTGCCATTACCTTTTCGTAGATTTCTATTTCTCTTTCTCCTTTGATTTTCTTTCAACTTATTTCATAATTTATAATTATTACGTCTTATACGTAAACATTGTGGGTGTAGCACTCTGCTTATGCATATCTCAATAAGTATGAAGTGCGGTTACCAGCCGTCAATTTATACCTTTCGAAGGTGTTAGTTAGATAAATAAAAAATTGCTACTATCAGCTATGGGATTCGAACTAAGTATTTCACGAGCCACAGTCCGATGCGTTACCACGGAGCTATTTACCCCAATATTTGAATATAATGGACGTAAAAAATCTATTTTATTTCTACTTACAAATATTATAGACTTTCCAAAGCAGGAGTAGCTTTCGGGTCACCCTGTACACGCTATAATGACTCGAAAAATACTATGGGCGGTGTTCCATGTACGTATTTGAATAAAATGTCCGCAGTTAAAATTCCGATGCTCGTTTTTATTCACACGCATAGAAAGTCCGGGTGGTACTCTGCCGGTAATAAAGATTCGATTTGTTACCGACAGCCGTACAGCTGATCCACAGCACGCTGGATGTATCATAGGATTGTCGTTTTATGATTTATTTGATATTTATTTTAGATTGTAATTATTTGTATAACCATAATTATTTGTTTCAGTAAACATAACAAATCAATTGTTCACTATATAAATAATATTCGTCGTGTTGCATGAAATATTAATTATTTTAGAATATAAATTACGTTTCGGTTTATATATTTTAATTATATTATTTAAATATATTGTGGAGTAATTTTTGTGCGTAATAAAATAAAATGATACGAGCCTAGAAAGAAAACAAAAACAAAACTGAAGGTACGAGTCCGGTATCATATTTGGCACAATTAAAACTTTTAGAATAACTTAAAAAAAATTGTTCTGATCTCACAAATGGAAAAGTACTCAATTTATTTGTGTTTTTAATTCTGTTATTTTTAAAAATATTTTAATTAAGAATAACAACTAAAATAATATCAAATTAACAAATAACAAATAAAAATTGTAGGTAATATTATTCTACATCTTTTTGATTTTAATGAAATTTACTCTATCTCATTTCTTTTTTAAGATATGCACAAAAACCCTGATAGGCCTTCAAATAATCTACCACTTACTGTTGATGAACTGTTCCCAAAATCTAATCATTTCGTAACATAATACCTCCCTTATGTAAATGTATGTTCGGGAGGTAAAAATAATAGGATTTAAGATATAATGGGGTCTTTCAGCATTTGTTTAAAATTTTTTTTATGAAACTTCAAAACAATCATTGTAGAGGTGTTGCTGGATCTTAAACCGTACAGATTATAAATAATTGTAGTCATATATTTTTTTACTTATTTTATTATTATTATTACAATAAAATAAAATATGTATGTGACAAAAATTATTTAAATCCCTACTATTTCTCCAACACATCTATAATGAGGTTACATTTTAAAAAAATCATTGTGGCTTAATGAATAACAATTAAGACTTTTTAAAAGTGTAGATAGTCTTCAACTTAGATAGTTTCATAAAAAAAAAATTTGAAAAAATGGTGAAAGACCCCATTATGGTGAAATAAACAATAATTTTCTTTCGTATGATTTTAACTGGGCCAAATGATATGATTCTGGGCCAGTATATTCATTCTCTTTCACCTCATCATGCTTCTTAAAACAATTGTACCATAGAAATGTTTATTGAAAAGAGCTATCAATATTCGGCACAATGAGAAGTTTAAAGAAGAAAATAAAAGTCTTATAAATATTTATGAGAAGAAAGGCTTTGAAGAAGAGACAATTTTGTTATCTTTTCGTTCAAAGAGATTAAAGTCAGCAGAAGATAATGATAAACATTTGCTTGCACCTCTGCCCTACGTCCAAAATATTGCAGACTTACAGACAAGATTGGAAGAATATTGTCACGAAATAAAATCTTAGTTTCATTTTCTGCATATCTCAAATTACAACGTATGATGAAGAGTGTGAATGATATTTTCTATAAACTGGAAACTGCACATTCTACAACTAAAATCTGTATTGGAACACCTATCAATCTACACGCCGCGTATGGAATAATTTCGACGAATCAGAGCCGCATATTAGCGCGATATATGAAGTATCTTGATTCAGTTACTATGGTTACGTCTGTTTGTTTTAATTTTATTTATTTGGGTTTGATGTTTTCAACAGTTTTATATTTGTATATTTTGTATAATTTCTAAAATCTTGTTATACAAAGTTTAATCTACAACATGTAACGGAATGGCATATCCCACACTCGCAAACCGTAGTCCTCGCCTTCGGCTCGGACTACAAACTTTATGCTCGCGTGGAATATGTACCATTCCATTATTTGTTGTAAAATATACTATTTCCGCTTTAGTTCATTGGATAGACCAATAGAACGATAACAACAAAAATTACAGAACACAAACGGGCTATTCGTCTTAACCAAGCAAAGAAATATAATGTAACTAGTGATGCCATTGAATACATTTTTACGAATCAAAAGGCTTTTTATAGACTAGTCCGATGAAGTAAAAATAATAAACAATAAACAACTTAATAACCAGAAAACAGAAATTATTAACGTCATATGTCAAATATAATTGTTGTTGTAAATTATGTACTTGTTACGTAATAGTTATTTATTTATTATTAAAGTAGGCATCTACACGGTATTTGATTTAACTGAATATCGGTTGTGTAAAATTCTTTACCTAACTGAGTTACGAAAGAATTTTACAAAACTCATTTCATAGCAATTTTGTAAAAAGTGACATTTCATAACGTCGTCAGGTAAGGTAAAATTCAACTTTACAAAACGGAATTAGATAAATATGTATTACAAAATTTAATCCAAAACTATTTTTAATTTTAAAATAAAATAAATCTAACATCTTGTCATTTATCCAATTCTGGATTTGGATATATTTTCACTCATGCAAGTCCGTTAAATATCATCCCCTAAAATATGAATATTTTCTCTTGGCTGTATTCTGTAGCTTTTTCTATACTAAAAATAGGATATCGAATAATGTATCCGGCTCTAAGACATGTAAGCCGCGTTTCTATCTTGTCGTCGAAGGATAAAATCTAGTAGGTGTTGGAATATCCGAACTATCTGTCTTCTTCAAACGCCGTCGGGAGATTGAAAGCGGCAGTCAGTTGTTTTTTGTTTGTCGATTGTCTCGTTTTTATTTTCATTGCCTGCCTCGATATATTTTTTCTTCCATTCGCTTTAAGTGGCTGTTGATTTTATCGTGTTTTTAAAATAATCGATTTAGCTATTCTGTTTAAATTACCGGGAAAGAAAATGAATTATTCAAATTACCGAGCTGGAATTCCCAGCTCCTAATGTGGCTTAAAATGGCCTGATAATACATGTAATTATTTACGTGTTTACCCTTTCAAGTCTACCATATTTCCTGATTGATTTTTTTCGAGTTATTTGGACCCAGCAATTAAATAGTAGCACTTGCGGTAACCTTCCGATATGATTATTTCAAAACATTCATTATAGTTTAGGAATAATGCTAACAAGCAAAGAAAAAACTTACACAGAAAGCAAAGAAAATATAATGGCAACAAATAAAGTTTTCCAGCTAAACAAAAAATTACTAACAAACAAGATTTTAAGATAAAAAATGGACAATGGGCGCATAAACCATTAACGAAATATGACAAATTTATATCAAAATCGTGTAACACTTACGGAATAATTAATAGTAAAGTTTTTTTTTTTCTTTTAAATATTTTGCAGTAAAGCGATATAACGAATTGAACATATTTTGACGTCACGGATATTCGCATTGATTCTATTGGCCAGAAATATGAAACGTGCAAGTCGCGCGTCTGCTGTTACGCCCAGCGCCTATTGTGGGCTAAAATAGAACTACGAAATGTCATTTCATTTATCTTGTTTGTTGATATTTAAGATTATATTTGTTGGGCTTCTATTATTTGCTTTATAATTTCACTGTTTTATTGTGCTGTGATGAAAAACTATTGAATAAAATTGTGTGTTGAGGTTAGCTTACATCACTACTAGCGCCACTGTTATCAAACTTTCGTATGATGTTGACTCGAATATCAAGTAAAATGCTCTAAAGTTGCCAAATTAATTTTATATTTATTTATATTAAGTTTAATTGTTGTAAATTAAGACTTATAATATATAAATATTATTTTTACATCTACTATCATGACACATCGTTGTTTTAGTGCCACTGGAGTAATACCAGTGACGTCACACAAACTTTGAAAAATCATATCGCGGGTAATATATGAAATTTGCACATCGGGTGTACACTGATCGTCGTATATTCTAATAAAATTTCATAAAAAAATAAATGGCTTATGAGCCCATTTACCGCTTGAATAAAAATATTCGTTGCTAAGCCTATAATAATGTCAAAAAATCTGTTGTGGACACCACAATACCTCCCGCCATAGATTTCATATCAAACAATCCAAGAACACGGACCACTAGTATCAAGAAACGCTCATCCCTTTAAAAAAATTAACTATTCAATTATGACACATGTCCAAAAATAATATTCTCCAACCGTTGTTTTTTTTTCAGAAAGGACAGATTAGCAGATTTTAACGAAAATGTGAATTAATATTTTTCTTTAACGTATTGTAATTCGTTAATGGAGACAGTAAGAGAAAAATGTTTCAAACAATAATTGTAGATAATAATATTTGAAATACTATTCTAATAACAAAAATTGTCATTTAACCATAATTTACTGAGATATTTTAAAATAACTTGTTAGGACTTCAAGTAAACTACCCACTTCCGTTTATGGGATTATCACCAACACCTAATCATCTCTGTCAAAAAGGATACAAATGATAAGTACAAATTATCAAAATTTTCAGTTTAGATGTTTTTGCGAAACCGGAACTACAGAGATCCACACAGACTGACAGACAACGAGCATGGAATGGTACTCATTTTCTACGAGTATGAAATGTACATTCCACGCGAGTTGTAACCTATACTTTTTCTACGACCACTTTGAATAACAAATTTGTACCGCTTTCACCATTCCAATATTTGACAATTCTAAGTATAAGTATCCTAGCAATGGCACCTGTACTGAAATGAACTGAACTGTATAGAAATACTCACAAAACAAATTCATTTCGCACGATGCTTGTAATGTACCTCATATCCCTAGAGCTACAAAAATAACAAATAAGTCAAATTGAATTTGAATTATTAAATAAACTATAATAAATGAATATTTAATAGTTCTAATGCATTCTAACTTTAGTAATTTAGGTAAACGTTAAATTTTAAACATTAAAATAGGAACAGAAAACTATAAATACGAAAACAAAAACTAAAAGCGATCTATCAAGATTAGATAGCATCTATAATATGATTGGTTAATTAGTTTCTCTTTATATCTTATCCGTAAAATCAAAATCCTATAATATTTTTAGGTCCAGTTATTTTCAGTCAAATTGAGAGTATTTTTTGCTATATAAATTTAATCTACAATTTCTGTTATGACAAAATAGTTGTCCAGATACGTTATGTTGTGTATTTGAGAGCATAAAGCCAAAAAAATGATTATTTAAAATTTATTTGTATGCCGTTAAAATGATTACCGTCGTTTTTCATGCACCCGGTATAAAAGGGCCGTCCTGATAAGTGGCCCTGTCAGCAGAATACATTGTCTACCCTGTTGTACTATCGTTCATTTTTTACGAGAGCGGCACGTTTGTTTCACCAGCCAATGTTTAATTTTTACGGCCTATACAAGTAATGAATGCATCGAATTTTCACGCGTTGTTCGTCAAGGGAAAATCATTTTAATATTGGTAGTACTGTTGATGTTTTTCGTGCATGTTATCGAAAAATAATGAATCAATTTTTGTTCAGTGCATTGTGATGATTTTTGGTACTGGTTTATAAAATGCTGAAAATGGAAAAACTCTGTACATGCATTATTTCTGTTAATGGATGTGTTAATTTTCACTAAAATCTAACTATTTGTCGTATTTATTTAACTGTTATGTTTTGTTACAGGTATGTACTTCACTGTTTCCACAATTCCATGTTGAACAAATTCGTAAGTTCAATTTATATCTTATTTTCGGTAGTATAAGTTTCAGGTTATTGATATTTTATTTGAAGGAGACCATTATACATTTTGTCCGCGAAGTGATGACCGGTACGTCATCAAAAATATTTGCATGGGTTAAGATTTTAAAGTTGTTGGATATTTCATAACGTCATACAGATTCTCAAACAGTTATGATGAACAAATTAAGAGTTAATTATTAAACAAAAAAAGTAATTTTTTCATTTAACATTCAATACTTGTTATGACAATGGATTAATTTCTTGACTGCTTTGACAGATCAGTAATATTACCGTACAGAATAGAGTTATAACATACTTACCCTGCATACTTTTGTGTATGTAACCATAGGTTTAATCTCCTGAAACAGGTAAAATATTTTATCCAACACCTCTCAATAAATGCTCTATAACTATAGCGATTTTAAACAAGCAAAGTAACAGATTATCCACTAGTGGGTATAATTTTGAGGAAAGCCACTAGTGAGTATTTTTTTATTTATAACAATAGTAATAACACACAACACCTTGGTAACTACTTCGATTGACATTTTAATTTAAAAATTTAAAGCATATGTCACTGTCAAATAATATTTCTTTAATAAATTTTTCATTTATTAAGAAGTGTTGGATAAAACGTTATACTTCACACGGGGGCAAAGTGGAATTACCCACTCGATAAAATTATCTCACTCAGCCTTCGGCTTCGTGAGCTAAGATTTCTCTCGTGGGTAATTCCTTACTTTGTCCACTTGTAAAGTAAATAACTATTTTCTACAATCGTTGCACAATATCGACATTCTTATTCCATTTTTAGTTAGGAAATGTTCAAAATTGTCGCTCTAGGGCGACAAAGTGACATATTGTCGCACTAGTGCGACAAAAATAAAACAAAAATAAATTAGATAAAAGTAAATGATGCATTGGATTTTCCTGGTAATAACCTTGCTATTGCAAATGTAGTTGGCATATACTTACATACACTTCAACTTAATCACCATAAACGTATTCACTCTGTAGACTTTATGTCAAATGTACTCCATATGTCAAATGTACTCCATGTGTCAAATTATGATTTCTTTGTAAATTTTTATTTTGTTTATAAACGTTGTTATGATTACGGTGACATGGGTAACTACAATTTTACTGAATTTTTATAGGCGTGACCAAAGATAATTTTGAAAATTAATTTTTTTCTACAGCTTGACATTGTTCAACGATTGTAGAAAAAATATTGTGTGTATCTCGTCGGATAGAGCTTGTTCGGTGCACTTGTCGAGTTGTTGATCTCGGCTTCGCCTCGATCAACAATTTCTCGCCGCGTGCAACAAACAATGCTCTATCCGCACTTGATACACAAATAACTATTTTCATTAACGTCTTGTAATTCGTAAATGGTGACAGTAAGAGGAAAATGTTTCAAACAATAATTGTAGATAATAATATTTGAAACATAACAAAATTTTTATTAAACCATAATTTACTGAGATATTTCAAATTTACTTGATAGGCTTCAAGTAAACTACCACTTCCGGTTATTGGATTATCACTCAAAACTAATTAGCTCTTCCAAGGGGTATACAATCGATATATACAAAATTAAAAAAAATTCAGTTTAGCAGTTTTTGAGAAACCGTAACTCCAGAGATCCACACAGACTGACAAACTGACAGACTGACAGACAGACAGACAGACAGACAAACACACAGACATCATCGTAAAACTATTAAAATCTTGATCATTCACTGAAAACTCACTACACAATTTTAGCATGATTCCTATACCTCCCTTACAGGATGTGGCGGGAGGTAAAAATTAAAAAGTAATATTTTCATGCTAGTATCATTATAAATTACTTCAATATCAATACTTATGACAATGGATTAATTTAATAATTTCAAACGATGACCATAGTTTTAGAATCAATGATCTGACATTATTCAGAAAAATATATTGTGCAACTCGCATGGAATATACATTTCATACTCATAGGAAATGAGTACCAATCCATGCTTGTTGTACAATATACTATTTCGTTTTAGTTTAATTTTCCATGTCGCGGCACAAATTTTACAATAAATATTATTGTTTGTTTAATGTATCGTGAAATACTAATATTTAGGTATTGCATGTATTTTGAAATTCTGAACAACTTTTGGTGTAAAGTAAAAAGGTAAAAAGACACAGCTATATATCTATAAAAAAAATAGCATTGAAATCTCTATACGCCACATTTCAATTCAACACCCAATATATTTAATACAAAATAAAACAAATATCTGCATTTTTGTGAACCAAATCGAAAGCAAAATATTAAAGTTTGTTATTTCTATTTCCAAGTAATTTTCCGTAGCAATTTCCTAGTTTCTCGAAAATGCATCTCTTCATGTTCTCACCACCGGTGGCAAAATCCTAGATCCTCTAGTTTAAATGAACCACCTTAATATTACAACATCGTACATGTAAAAAGAAACTTCGTTGTTAGTACACGCTGCGAACGTGCATTGATTATGTCCCGGACTCCTCCGGGTAACTCGGCATTCCGGGCACGGTCCGGAACCCACAGCGTTGAATATTTCAGTCTCTTCACTTTCACACAACCCCTGTCACGTGGTGAAATGCTGAAACCTGAAATCGTGAATGAAAATTGTGAAAGGCGCTGGACAGCTTTGGATATTGGAAAGTAGCTTAATTGGTTGGTTTGGAATATTGATGATGTTGCTACTCATTTGAACTTTTAGCTTTTGATGACTGTTCATTTAACCAATAACACACGCTTCTTTGTTTTGAACTTGAGCTGATTTTCAACCTTTCATTTTATCTGGGATTGTACTGTAGGTTCGTTCTATTGAAATTATAAATTTATTATCCAGCAGAAATTTCATCATAAATATTATGTATAGTTTAACACGAAATGCGGGACATAAGCATTTAATATGGGGAAATAGTTTTTATCCAACACATCTCAATAAATGCTTTATAACTATGGCTATTTTAAACAAGGAAAGTAACAGATCACCGAAAACGAAAACAGACTACAGTAAATATGATCAAAATGTCAGTGGTCCGGGATTCGATGCCCGTAATAATGTAGTACGAAATAAGAAGAAATTTCCGGAGTCTTCAGCAGTGCTATTATTACCAGTGCCCCATTTCAAAGTCTCTAAAACTGAAACTTCTCCACACTTTACAGTATCGAACTGCATTAATCGTTTTTCTTTCCCAATTCACAAAATCACTTTTGTCGAGTAGTTAATAAAATTCGCACGAAATCGAGAAAGTTTCCGCGTCATGCTATTAGTTGATTTTGTTTCCCCCGCGACCTTGGCAGGTCAAAATGAGGTTACACCATTGATATATAGTTATACTGGAACACTAACTTGTAAGCTTTTGTGAAAACAGAAACGAGCCTGAGACAGGTAAATTGTTGTAAGGCCATCCTTCTTTGTCCAATACTTGTTTGTAGAGTAATTTCTAGATAAATGTATGTTTCAAAGTTATTTATTTTTCCAACGCCTACTTGTAAAGTGATATTTTAGTCACTCAATTCTCGATACTAAAATAATATTTCAATAGTAAGGATGAATAAAGTATAACTTTATCCACTAGAGGATAAAGTAACGTTGCTATAGTAATGATAAAGAGTAATTGTGTATATTTTCTATATTTTAAGTAAAATTACATAGCAAATTAAAACATACAAGTAAGCGTTGGTAACAAAATAAGGTGAAACATAAATATTTATGTCAAATTTTTAATTATTTCTCGTAAATTAGATTACTCGGCTAAGCCTTGTGAGCTAAATATTCTGCTTGTGGTTAAAATATGTCTTTGCTCACTTAATTCTTAAATAACTATTTACAGTGTATTGTTCAATTATTTGTAAATTTCTTTAAATTCACATACCTATTATTTAATTCTTACTTTCTAATACAAAGTAAAGAAAGTATTGGGAAAATGAAAAAAAAATCACTGACTAGATTTTTGCGGTAATACATGTATTCCGGCTTAATGAATTGATTTGTATCATTTTCTTAATGACGTATGTGTGTGTGAATAGAAGGGTGTGTGTACGAGTGTGTAATATCTCATGCACGAGATAAGATATAGTAATGAAACTTGAAATTTATAAGTTTCATGAAATTAGACAGAACTGAGTTGATTTGAGAGAAATTGTAAAACCAGAAGAGGAAGTTTATTCAACACAAAAATCCAATAAATTCCTTTAAAAAGTTTCAAATAACAGGTGCTAGCAAAAATATTTGAAATATAAAATGTTATTTGTACTTTCCCTTTTGTGCTTCTAATTTTGAGAAAATAAATAAATATATCATCACGCCTTTTACCCATTATGAGTGATATATTTTTGCGTATGAAGTGTGGTTACCAGCCGTCAAATCATAGCCCCCAAAGATGTTAGTGGAGGAAGAACCACAGGGGTAAATTTAAATTGGCAACTGTCAGCTGTGGGATTCGAACTGAGGATCACACAATCCACAGTCCGGCGCGTTACCACGGAGCTATTTACCCAATTGAGAAAAACTAAGTTATATATTTAATAATATATTTATCAATAATGTAAGTTATAATTAGAATAAAAAATTTAAATACTTTTAACATCTATATGTGATTGTGAAATGTTAAAAATAATAAAGAAAAGATATTAATTAAAATTTGGATATAAGCCAAGTTACAATGCGAACAAAATTGAACAAGTATAACATCTATTAGGCAGATTCAAAAAAGGGATTAGCGTTAACTCCATTTTTTCATCATCTGTAACTTCGTTTCTAAATTTATTATATTATCAAAATGTGTCAAATTTTATGCTAACCAATCTTGATTACAACCTTAGCTAAAATAATTATGTTCTGAGAATAGAAAATGAAGTTACGAATAATAAGAAAAATGGAGTTAGCGCTACTCCCTTTTATGAATTTGCCTGGATTTGTCTAATAACTGTCAAAATTATGTCATATGCAAGGAACAAGTCGTACGTGTTCAGATGGTTTTATATCTATAAGAAAGTAGTGTGGTGGTGGTGACCACATCAGATTTTTATATTAAACATTTGATTTCAAAATCATAGCATGTCAATTTCTTTTTATTTTCTTATCAACTTCCTAAATGGACTGTACAACAAAGACAGGTGGTGGTGTCTGTCAGCTCGCATTTTCAACGTCAGTTATCGTTCCAGTACTATTATATATCAATGGCTGACACACTCACATGCGTGGGAGAGAGACAGCTACAGTGTGTAGGGGTGGAAGGGGTAGGCCGCAGCGCCTGACCGCAGTGCGTTGATATTAAGGATTACATTTATATAGTGGTGATTACCAAGTTATATGGTGTTGGTTCAATTTGACCCGGTTACTAACTTTAGTTAAATATGTTTTTATAGTTAAATATGCGATGGTGAAGAAGAACTGATTTCTAATCAGATTAGAGTTAAATCCCGTGTGGTTGAATCGTTGAATCAAGAGGACTTAAGGATTAAAATTTGAACTAGGCTATTGTAGATGGGAATTAAATCCGTGTAGTTACAATTTAGATTAGAATAACATGTTTATGTTATTATAACAAGACTGATTGAAATTATTCGATGTAAAATATGCACCAATATAGAATAAGTGTCGGCAAACCGAAATGCGTTCTTGGAACCTGATTTTGTATGGTCTCTTTACTGAATTTTATGCCTGTTTTACACGCCGCAATTTATTTGTTAATAAGTTTTCTTGTCAATAAATTGCCAAGAACAAAGATGTTGTCGTTTATTTTGCTTAAACACATTAAATTTTCCGTCAATTTATTGTGACAATTTTAGTAGTACCTATGAACACGATATCAGCTGTTACGTATGTCTACTAATATTTTTTTTACGACCATTTAGAAATCTGCTCATTGTATTTTGGTTATTTCTAGGGAAATGAGGTAAATTGCAAGCATCATGAGAAATGAATTTGTGTTGTGAGTATTTCAATACAGGTCATTTCATTTCAGTACAGGCGCCATTGCTAGGGTACTTATTTAGAATTATTTTCAAATATTGGAATATTGAAAGCTAGACAAATTTATAATTAAAATTAAATTAATTAGGAAATGATATAGTGGTCTTAGAAAAATTCTTGAGTATAACTCGCATGAAATGGTCATTTCGTACTCGTATAATTTACAACATTCTCCTTCGATTAATGCTACAATCTTTCATACTCGTAGGAAATGAGTACCATTCCATACTTGTTGTATAATGTACTATTTCCTACGACCACTTAAAAATCTGCTCATTGTATTTTTGTTGTTTGGGATATGAGGTACATTGCAAACATCGTGAGAAATGAATGAGTATTTCAATACATGTCATTTCATTTCAGTATAGATGCCATTGCTTGGTTACTTATTTAGAACTCTCAAATATTGGAATGATGAAAGCGGGACATATTTATTAATAAAATTCAATTAATTAGGAAATAATATTTTATGAAAGATTGTAAATCATACGAGTGTGAAATAGACATTCCATGCAAGTACTATTGTTTATTAATATTGATCATATAAACATAATAAAATTTTTATGGTTTCACTATTTAAGTTGTACACCAAAAATGAAAAGTATAAATACAAAAATGACATAAACAGAAAACAAACATATTTGATTGGTTGGCAACGACCAAAATCTCCTAGAATTCACTAAAAATTGTAGGAAAATAGAACATATTATGTCTGTTTTGCACAACGCAATTTATTTGTCAATAAATTGACAAGAATAAAAATATTGTTGTACGTTGTACACACATCAAGTTTAATGTTACTTTATTGCGACAATTTCAGTAAAAAACTATGCATACAATGAAAAGGAGTTTGTAATATGTATAGTAAAACTAAATATCAAAAATTAAAATTGGCCAATATTTATTTGCTTTTTGTAAAATGAATGAATGATGAATGAATATTATGAATCCTGCGAAATTAACTAAAACTGAAATATAAAAAATACCTTTCAGCTATCGGCAATAATTTTAATAATGTTTTTATCTAATAATTTAATATCTATAATGCTTGATGCTGCAGCACTTACCCATCTCCAAATTTAGACTACTAATTAACGTGTATTAATTATGAAGCCCCGCTAAGTTGCAGATGCAAGCGAATTGATTCCCTGCTCAAGATTCCATCCCCATCGTTCATCCCCAATGCATGAAATTATCCACTGCGTTCTCGTCCACATAAACTTAATTGAAATGTGCATGTAACCATGGTGATTTATGCAAAATAATCCCACATAAATACAGAGTGGAAGTCAGCCTCAACTTCCTCGAACTTCCACGGAAAGCCAAACACCCGATGTTAACAGAACACACGTGTTGTTAGATTTCCACCCCTGGGTACT
Source organism: Poecilus cupreus (assembly GCA_963942605.1). NCBI lineage: Eukaryota > Metazoa > Arthropoda > Insecta > Coleoptera > Carabidae > Poecilus > Poecilus cupreus. The sequence continues at coordinate 7,269,514 of OZ012726.1, read as the reverse complement.
CGGGGGAATTTGTTACTCAAGGTGAAGAAGAACTCGAGGGGGAGAATACGGCACGTGCTGTTTCGTCTCTTTCAATTACATATAATATGTTAATATCATCATTATGCACTGAAATATAAAAATGGAACGCGTATTTGAAGGCTTTTAGGAAAGCGAAAAATGAACCTGAGACAGATGAGTAGAGAGCGGATTATATGCACAAAAAAACTGAATTATATGCGCATATATATATGTACTGATTTTTTTGGGCAATATGCACTATATATGCACAAATATGACAATATATGCAGCAAAATATGCAAAAATTCTTAAATTATTAGATAATAGTATATTGTGTCATTAGGAGTAAATGTGATACTTTGTATGCTGAGCATGTAAGTTTGAACGACGAGCGAAGCGAGTCGAACAATTACATGCGAAGCACCCAAAGACACATTTACATAGAAAATAAAATTATAAATATTATAAAATGCTCAAAAATTCAAAAAATATTCTGTCTTATCTAGCATTTCAAGTTGCCGTAGAATATGCTGTTTTGTTATTTTTGTTTATTTGTTTCATTTTTAACTGTCAAATTATTGAATTACAACCTAACTATTTTTCATAATATTTTACTTTGTCCGCCGCCGGCGTAAATGTGTTGCCAAGGATACACTTTTACGCCGGCGGCGACAATATTGAACTTCTGCTTGTTGAATACAAATACATAACAACGTACTTTTATGACGTTTGAAGAAAAAAAGTATAAATGAATGCATTATGAATTTTATTGCACAATACAGTCTTAATCCTGATTCACAATTAACAAATATACCACTAATATACATATAAACTAAGTGGTGAAAGCGGGACAAATTTATTATTAAAATTAAATTAATTAGTAAATAATATCGTTGTCGTAGAAAAAGTATAATGTACAAATCGCATGTAATGTCCATTTCATACTTCGGCTCATACTACAAACGTTCATACTCATAGGAAGTGAAGTACCATTCCATACTTGTTGTACAATATTTTGTTATATTTGATTGTATTGCAGATTATTTTCTTTAGCTTAGAGTAACATTTATAATTGACATGACGACATGAACAAATTAATAAATTTGATTGTGCTTTTTCTATTGTGTGGTTACCAAAAGATATTTATTGTTCATTAATATTTGTCTTGAAAAAATTGTGCTAGTTGTCTTTAACATCTCCATCATTTTGACCTGTTAATAATGGAAGAAATCAATCAAATATCATCTATATAATACTTCCAATTGCGTAATTAATATTACTAATATTAAAAATGATGTTCCTATCGAATTACTTACTTCTTAAATTAATTAAATGTGTTTCGTTATTTACCTTAATATTAGGGCTTTACTAGAGCCACTTTATCACCGCTCAACAATATAACAATATAAACATGTAATTATAATCCAGTCGAACATAATAGTATATTATGGTACTAGGTGTTAAAACAGGACTTTTTGTGTTGAGTTCATATATTTGTTGTCGAGCAAAACATAATAAAAATATGTTCAACGCCGAGTGACATATTTTTTTTTTTTAAACAATTAAATATAAAGTATGACAAAATCATACAATACAACCATCACTAGTCAGAGCTGCTGTAGTAGGTGCTGTCACTAGTGGTATGTGAAACAACTAACATAGTACTGTACGGCGTAAAGTAATATTGTTATTATTGTACTAGTAACAAAATGATTAACTTCTATATCATATATGTAGTAGCAAAATATGTATATTATAATACGTATGAAGAAAAAAATTATAATACATATGATTGCGCATAATTCTTCATCAGGAAACAAATGAATCTTCATATTTATCTTGAAATCCACATTTGGGTTATTTGATTGAACTATCGTGGTACAAATACTCGTACAAATATTTTGTGGTGTATATATTAGTTGATAGATTCATATCGCTTTGAATTAAAAATAAGTTTAGAAAATTTAATGTAGTTTTTGGGTTGAAGACGGACGGTGCGAATATAAACACTCGGAATCACCGAAATGGTTACACCAAGGTAAAGAACTTCTTAACAGGGTGGATACGCACCCCTAGATCTACTTTCTCCCTCCTTACAGTGTCTTTGTCTGAAGTATGCAAGGTTAAAGTTAACAGATGGCTCATTAGCATTTCAGAAATTTTGGGAGTGTTCGTTAATTTATTAATGAGGTGGAAGTTATTCTGTTTGACTGTATTTTAAAGAAATCAAGATGAGAAATTATAATTTATAATGTATACAAGCTATTATTTACTTTGTTATTCTCAACAAAATAAAGAGATCTGCAATCAAAGATCTTAACAGCTGACAAGAATATCGCCAGTGTCAAAAATTATGCAGTAATTTTTAAAAATTTTACAGATCTTCAACTATAATTGACAAACAAATTAATTTTTCTTATCTGCTTAACCTAGCAAGCATTTTATACCAAAAAGAAGGATGTAAGTAATAACATTTGGAATCAAAAATGATGCTAGCAATTTCGAGAAAAATTAATTTATATGAAAGACTTTTGTATTACTTTCTGTAAAAATATTTTATTTAAATGCAACTTTTAGAATTACTGGACGTAATTTTTCATAAGAAAAACAAATGAATAACATAAACAAGTAAATAGAAATGTTATTCATTTATTTTCCTGGTGTAAAATTATGTATAGTAATTCTTTATTAAAATTAAAAGAATATATGTTCGACTGTATTATAATCACTTAATTACGATATTGTTTAGCAATAATAAAGTGATGTTTTATGCATGAATTCGATAGAGTAAAAACACATATTACTAAATTAAACGACCAAATAAATTTAATTAATTTAGTGGGGTAAATACTTCCGAGGTAACGCGTCGGACTGTGGACTGTGAGATCCTCAGTTCTATTCCCACCAGCTGACAGTTTCCAATTTAAATTTACCCCTGTAGTTCCCCCTCCACTCACATGTTTGGGGGATATGAATTGACGGCTGGTAAGCGCACTTCATACGTAAAAATATATCACTTACCGAGATCTGCGTAAGCAGAGTGCCACACCCGCAATGGGTAAAAGGCGTGATGATATATTTATTTTATTTATTAGGTAGGTAATTCAATGATCGTTTTTTAGTAATGGGAATATTAATTACAGTATTCGATGTATTATTTCCGCTATTTGAATGATTCCAATCCATAAAAGGTTAAAATAATTGGAATGTGAAATGATAGATTGCACGAACTAATAATAATAAATAATTATTAACTTGGTAAACAAACAACATAAAAAAACGCATTTTTAAATTATCTATTTTTTTCATTTCAGCAATGGAGTACTGGAAAACGCACTAAGTATTAATATTTTGGTCTATGACTTTAGTCTCTGACAAATCCACTATGTAGACGATAGTAGTTATTTCATACTGTTACTTGATCCTTAATATTTTTTAAATTTTAGTTATATTTAAAATGAAAACAAATATTTTATGCAATTTAACAAATAATATATATATTATACAAATATTATTAGTAACAAAATAATACAATTAATCCGTTTCATATTTGCACATGTGCAGATAATTACTTTGAAGAAGCTTCAATCACAATTTTACAAACAAATTAATCGATTTATTCATTCATATTTGCAAATAATATTCTTACAAATATTTTAATGAAGTTTTGATCACAATTTTACAATAGTATATTGTACAACGAGCATTGAATGGTACTCATTTCTAACGAGTATGAAAGTTTGTAGCATGAGCCGAAAGCGAATGCTGCAAATCATACGAGTATGAAATGGACATTCTATTCCAGTTGTACACTATACTTTTTCTACGACCACGATTTTATTTCCTAATTCATTTAATATTAATAAAAAAATTGTCTCGCTTTCATCATTCCAATATGACAATTCTAAATAAGTATCTTAGCAATGGCACCTGTACTTAAATGAGCTGACCTGCATTGAAATACTCACAAAACAAATTCATTTCGCACGATGCTTACAATGTACCTCATATCCCTAGTAACAACGAATATACAATGAGCAGATTTCTAAATAGTCATAGAAAAACTAAATAAATTAATTTCGACATTAATATTTGAAAATATTCTGGAGATATTATAGCCACAGAGCCACACCACAACTGTTTGTAAAAACAAATAAATCAGTTTGGACGTTCATATTTGGAAATATTCTTATAATTTATATACAGGGTGTTTCAGGACTAGTGTAACAAACTTTAACAGCTTATTCTTGAGGTCATTTTGAGCCAAAAATGACATATGAATATAGGTCCTATTCCTTCTAGTTAACAAAATACAAGAGGTTGATGTTCTATAAATTACACGAAATTTTCTAATTTTTGTAATCAAGGTACTTTCGGAAAACAAAAGTTTTATTGAAAAGTCATACCTTATTTGTCTCAATTAAAAATTTTGTACTTTTGATTGTATTTTTGTTTCATAATGGATGGTTATAGTACTGCTGAATATGCAGATATGATTTTTATTTATGGATTATGTAATGGTAATACCCGTTACGCGTCTAGAGAATACCAAGACAGATACCCAAACAGACGCCAAACTTCCCATGGTGTTGTTATATTGTTCTGTGTTTAGAATTTATTTATTTGTCTATTTAATTGTGTCATTGTGTGTTTTGTTCTCTAAATTGTATTCATTAATATTAATAAATAAAATTAATTAAGACAAATAAGGTATGGCTCTTCAATAAAACTTTCGTTTTCCGAAAGTTTCTTGATTACAAAATTAGAAAATTTCGTGTTATTTGTAGAACTTCAACCTCTTGTATTTTGGTAACTAGAAGGAATAGGACATATGTTTATATGACATTTTTGGCTCAAAATGACCTCAGGAATACGCTGTTAAAGTTTGTTACACTAGTCCTGATACACCCTGTATATTCTTGATTTCAACATTATGTGTTAAATGTAATTGTTATTGACACAAAATATTACAGGGTTTTAATGGATCGCCCTTTTATATGCCTGTTCCATAAAACCATAAATTATGTACTTGTTACATATATATCTTTTATCGAACTTAGTCCAAAAATTAATTATAGTTTTACTATAAGTTATTTTTAATTTTAATAACAATAATCTTAATGAGTGCGAGAATAAACTATAACTGAAACATTTATTCTTTATTTTAAATAATATTCCAGTACAAGTATTCAATATTTAAACTGAAATTTATATGTATGAGGGTACCTAATTAACTGCATGACTTATTATTTCTTTATTGTAGTAATATTGAGTGTATTCCCGCTAATATTCTTTGACTAGGATTGGACGAGCGTACGGGATAATTCTCTTCATGATGATGATGCGCAGACAAGTGCATTCGCTTGAGTAACCAGGAAACAATTACTTTGCCTCTGCATTTTCATTTAGGGGAATTTAGTTCACTCAGATTGGTAGCACTCTTTGACTCGTTTGGATAATCCGCCGAAACCTCGTACGGACTACAGTCTTTTCATCAGAGGTAGATTAGAATATATAGAATGAGAATTATTTTCATGGAAGAATTTATATTTTTAAGTTGGATAGTGTAGCCTGTTTTCATTGCTAGCGAATCTAAAAAATCATAAAACTATATTACTGCATTCGTAAAGCAGTAGAAAGATGGGTTTACAAAGAGGCTTGGTTTTTGAAGTAGAACAAATAGAACAGTTTTTTAGTAACGTCTTGATTGCAATATACAATTTATTGGTTAAGTTTTCTTGTCAACAAATTGCCAAGAACAAAAATATTTTCGTTCGTTTTACACATCTAGATTTCAGTCAATTTATTGTGTCAATTTCAGTAGTACCAACAAGATATCAGCTGTCACCTACACTACAAATTTTGATCAAGGCTATACGTACAAAAATGACAAACTAACCAAAACATAAACAAGTTTGAGTGATTGACAATGACTAAAATCCTATAGAATTGCCTTAAAAATCGAAAAATATAAAAGGTTCTAATTCGTTATCATATTGATTTATTGGTGATAATTTAACTCCAATATAAAGTAAGCCTTAAATAAAAAACCTCTCAATAAATGCTCTATAACTATGGTGATTTTAAACAAGGAAAGTAACCGATTATCCACTAGTGGGTATAATTTTGAGAATATCTACTAGTGAGTATTTTTTTATTTATAACAATAATAATAACACACACCTTGGTAACCACTTCGATTGACATTTTAATTTAAAAATTTAAAGCATATGTCACTGTTAAATAATATTTCTATAATAATTTTTTCATTTATTAAGAGGTGTTGGATAAAACGTTATACTTCACACGTGGGCAAAGTGGAATTACCCTCTCCATAAAATTATCACACTCAGCCTTCGGCTTCGTGTGCTAAAATTTCTCTCGTGGGTAATTCCTTATTTTGCCCACTTGTAAAGTAAATAACTATTATCGTTTTGACAGCGGATAAATAGGAAACTAACCACAAACTAACTTTTTGCACGTGATAATACGTTATTTACCTTTCTCCTAGCAACCAGATCAAAATACTAACTATATTAAAGTCATTTGCATTATGTGTCAAAAATATGATATATTATAATAGAATTTTCTCCAATTGCATTTTTAAATAAATCTTTCCATAAACAATGTCGTTAAATTATCACGCCGAATTACACTCGAACATTTAATTTTCTTCGGATAAATTTCAGTTTGACAACTCAACCTTGTAACCTGACAGCAATTTGACTCGAAAACTGTTTAAAAAATAAAATCACGACACTGTAGGTGGAGTGATTTTATTAAAACAGTTTTCTTGTCAAATTGCTAGGTAACAAGATTTCGTTATAAACAGAAATTTATCCGGCAAAATAAAAAGCTCTTGTGTAATTACAGTTGAAGGAAAAATTGACGCAAAATGTCGTATTACACATAACAATAACTGGACACAATAACTTGGCCAATTTATTGACCAATAAACTGCGTCGTGTAAAACATAATAAGGGAATATATTCAACAACAATATCACTTCTTTCTTATAATACGGGATCCATTAAGAAAATAATTGAATTTATTTTTTTACTATTTTTTTTCTACTCCTGTAAATTCGGAAATCACTTTTGAAAAAAGGGACGTTGCTTGGTGATCAACATCACATCTTTAAAATAACAGTGAATTATGGATTTCTGGCTCTGTGAATGGTTGAGAAAAGTGAATTATCACTGTCGTGAAATATGGATACTATTATTCATCGATTATTTCATTCATTGCAAAATTGACCAATCAGAATGTTTCATTTTCCATTGTTGTACATTTTAGATAAGTGATTAAATTGAAGCTAGCTTTTATATGCAAATTTTGAACATTTTGAAGGCATATTTAGCCGGATAGTTAGTTGCAGAAGCAAGATACTTACATGTTCTTTACCTTTGCTGGTATTCTAAATCTTTAAGCATGCTGAATTATTCATTTCATTTTTATATATTAATTTTTGACATTTATTTGACAGGCAAAAAGAAATCAAACAATTTGCTATAGTTACAATATAATAACAAAATTTCATCGCCAAAAATTAAAGTTTATACGATGAATTCATGAAATAATCTTGACATATACCCCTCGTGCTAAAGAATTGAATTGATTAAATTTGATGTCTAGCTTATTTATAAAATTATGCTTTTAAAAAAGTGTTATCGTACATATTAATTTAAGATAAACACTTTTTTAAGCAAAATTTTATGCATAAGCTAGACATGTCAAATTTAATCGATTAAATTCTTAGCACTCGTGATATAACTACTGATAAAATTGAAATAATGGGGGTATATTTATACAGGAGTAGAATAACGTTATTATTAATTTTATAGATTATTGATACTTTTCCCCTTTAAAATACTCCCCTCCTTAAACGTGATATCAAAAATACAAGAACATGTGGTTACATAGGGGTTATGCGTAACTCAATGCTGCCAACCGCATATCACTAAATATCTCCGTTAGCGCATAATTCAAAACATTGAGTTATTTTCTGACGAGTCCTTGTATGTTAAATATTTATTACATTACAATAATAATACCTGGTGTAAGGCAGCCATTTAAAATTTTCCGAAGCTAATGGTGAAAGTAATCGCTAAAACACTCCAGCGAAAACATCTTCAACGATCATCCTCTCCTCAAATGATTAATAGATTGGAAACAACAACCTACATGGACAGCCCAGCGGCGTACGTTACCGGGGTGAGCTTAATAAAGAATCGGGGGTGCATTAAGTGTGTAAGGGTGGGAGTAGGGTGAACATAATCGATTACTAACCGCTCGGTGGTGTTGTCGGATCAGTGAACGAGCAGCGTAGGGCTGGACACTGGAGGGTGGAAAATTGTCGGTGGGAGCGAGTACACCTAGAAAATATAATGTGGACAATAGTTATTTTTTCTGCAAGAGGGTAACATTTTATATTATCGACCAGAGGAAATTCATGAGCTACTCGAGTTGATAATTTAATTTTACTCCTGTATAAATATATCCCAATTATTTAAATTTTTTCGAAGAATTATAGTACCCATAATTCACAGTTCAATAATTATTCATTCTTCTCGACCAGTCACAGAACCAGAAATCCATAATTCACGGTTATTTTAAAGACGTGATGTGGATCACCAATCAACGGCCGTCTGACAATTGACATGTAGTCAGTTGTCATTGTGTATTTTTATGTTGATATTTTTCAACGAATTTCGATTATTTTCAAAAGTGATTTCCGAATTTATAGGAGTAGAAAAAGTATAGTATTATATTCGAAATTATGGTCATTATTCACTTAGATGATTTGCATCACCGCCTACGGCTCGTGACGTAAACTTCATCTTCGTGAATAATGACTATCATAATCTCTTATTTAATAATATACTATTATTTGAAATCGGCACTAAATTGCTCAAAAATCGTCAATAAAAGCTCAGAAATCGTCACTAAAGTAACCTAATATACGACGATTTTGAGCAATGCAGTGTTGGAAACCGTAAAATAATTATTGTACAAGTAGGATAATTTTAACAAATATACTACCTACTGTAGTAAATTTATACGTAAAATGGAACAATATATGCAAGAAGAATTAACTAATTAATTCCCTTGGAGAAATTGAGGGCAAAACACATAACTTCGAGTGTTATTTACGATAACTTTAATGTTCGAGGTTGGCAACACTGAGTTTCAGTTCCAATTGATACAGGTATAAACTTAACCTATATATAATAATTTTTTTACAATTTTTTCTAGTTTTAGATTTCAAATAAAATTTAATATGTACCTTGGCACTGAAAGTCCTTTTTATCACTCACATGGTTTATTTTCCTCGGCCCTACAGGCCTCGGCAAATAAATTCCATATTCGTGATAAAAAATTAAACTTCAGTGCCTTGATACATAAATAACTATTATATGCCAACTGCTCACGCTAGTATCTTGACAAAATCCCCTTTATATCATATGATGAAATCATATCATAACATAGAAGAATACATTGACATATTTCACAGTAACAATAAAGATATTAAAAGTTCCCTTATATTGTTCTAAATCTAAGTACGTTTTCTTTTCACTCTTTAATTGAGCATTGCTTGTTGAATGTAGTAATACATAATAATAAATAATTTTTGACAGAGCAGTTCTGAGTAATTGACAGTACTTGTTATAATATTTTAATTTTGATTTACAAGTGATTATTTCACTCATTACAAATTTGACCAATCAGAATGTCTCATTTTCCATTGTTGTGCATTTTAGATAAGTGAATAAACAGCACCATGCTGTTTATTCGCGAGTAAATTGAAGCTAGCTTTTATATGCAAATTTTGAACATTTTGAAGGCATATTTAGCCGGATAATTAGTTGCAGAAGCAAGATACTTACATGTTCTTTACCTTTACTAGTATTCTATATCTTTAAACATGCTGAATTATTCAATTCAAGCTATTTTTATTTACAAATTTTTGACATTTATTTGACAAATAAAAAGAAAAACAATCAATTTGCTATAGTTACACTATAACAACAAAATTTTATGGTCCTTTTTGTTTATGAGTGTACCGATTTATTTATGTAAAAATGTGTCAGAATCAACGTTTTAGTATAATTTCTTCGGCAAGTATTAAAGTTTATGCTATAATTCATGAAATAATCTTGATATATACCTCTCGTGCTAAAAAATTTAATCGATTAAATTTGATGTCTAGCTTATTTATAAAATTTTGCTTTTAAAAAAGTGTTATCGTACATAATAATTTAAGATAAAACCCCTCGACCTGCGGTCTCGGGATTTTTTCAAATTATTATGTACTCAAACACTTTTTAAGCAAAATTTTATGCATAAGCTAGACATGTCAAATTTAATCGATTAAATTCTTAGCACTCGTGATATAACTATTGAGTAACAAGTAAAATGTTGTACAATACACGCAAGGTATTAATTGAGCTTGAGTTTTTACTGCTTTAATCAGTTCGCCGGTCATTTCCTCCATTCAGCAGTAAAAACTGTTTTACCTTGCTTGTAATGTAAATTTCTATAACCATCCAGCTGGCATTATGAATACGTAGAAGTAAGAAGTAAACACACATAGGCGTGTTAAGAAATTTCCAAATTTCTATTTGTTATTCATTCCAGTTGAATATTTAGTTAATTTAGAATTTTGATAAAGAATATGAACATCCAAGGGTTTAGTTGCTCAAATGGTGACTTTTCCTTGCGATTTCAGTATGTAATAGAAAACAGTCGATGCTTCAGGTGTAGTATTTAAGATTTTCTTTGTAATATTCGTCTCGCGATTTGAATTTCCTCAATTTTATGGTTTATGGGTATTTAGGCGTAAAAAACATTTGATTATTCTCATACCGTTAAGAACTAGAAAGGAATGATATAGTTTTGAAGTTCGCATGGTTATAAATGGCGGTGAAGTCTAATCCAAATTTAAGAGTTTTACCGACACAAAATAAATTATTTGAAATTCTTTGTGGCGCAGTTTGGACTCATTTATCATTTTATTTTTACGTCGTTTTTCAAACAGGGAGCTTTACATTTAAATAATGACCTATTTTGTCAAAGCTGTCATTAGTTGCAACATTTATCAAAACCTGCACTTTTACTACCGCATTATAGAATATAATCTCTCTTCCAACATTTCCATTGAAATACGTACAAATGCACACAAATACATAATATGTAGCATTTATTAATGCTTTAACTCTTTTTCTATTCATTCGGTTAGATGTTTTATTTTTATTTCTATGCCGCAACTTCAAACAAATTGAATTTATATTTTATTCAGTAACTATCTGGTTTATCCACCAATATATTAATGAATAATACATATATTATAAAGAAATGTATAAATTAAACCATTTAATTTGAAATTGATCGTGAGATCCTGAGTTCGATTCCTACAGTCGACAGTTACCTTTTTATATACAGGGTGTTTCAGGACTAATGTAACACTTTAACAGCTTATTCTTGAGGTCATTTTGAGCCAAAAATATCATATGAATATATGTCCTATTCCTTCTAGTTACCAAAATACAAGAGGTTAAATTTCTATAAATAACACGAAATTTTCTAATTTTTGTAATCAAGGTACTTTAGGAAAACAAGAGTTTTATTGAAAAGTCATACCTTATTTGTCTTATTTAAAAATTATTGTACTTTTGATTCTATTTTTGTTTCATATTGGATGGCTATAGTACTGCTGAATATGCAGATATGATTTTTATTTATGGATTATGTAATGGTAATACCAGTTACGCGTCTAGAATATACCAAGACAGAAACCCAAACAGACGCCAACCTTCCCATGTTGTTGTTATGTTGTTCTGTGTTTAGAATTTATTTATTTGTCTATTTAATTGTATCATTGTGTGTTTTGTTCTCTAAATTGTATTCGTTAATATTAATAAATAAAATTAATTAAGACAAATAAGGTATGACTTTTCAATAAAACTCTTGTTTTCCGAAAGTACCTTGATTACAAAAATTTCGTGTTATTTATAGAAATTTAACGTCTTGTATTTTGGTAACTAGAAGGAATAGGGCATATGTTCATATGACATTTTTGGCTCAAAATGACCTCAGGAATAAGCTGTTAAAGTTTGTTACACTAGTCCTGAAACACCCTGTATACCCCTTTGAGGATTGTGACTTGACGGCTGGTAAGCTATGGCACTTAATATCTATTCAGATACAGATAACGGACTAAATTTGAAATAAATAGCAATAGCAATATTAATCTTAAATATAATGACAGCAAATTAAAAATAATTAGACAGATCTTTTGAAAACTTGTTGCTAAGCAATAGCCACCAAATCCCATAGGGCTTGATTGGCTATTTCCAAATGGCAACAAGTTTGAGAAAGATACTGGAGAATTATTTTCTAATGTATCGAACCCTCGAAAAATATAAAAAAAATATATTATCACGTCTTTTGCCCATTGTGAGCGTGGCACTCTGCTTACGCAGATCTCAGTAAATGATATATTTTTGCGTTTGAAATGCGGTTACCAGCCGTCAAGTCATAGCCCCTAAAGTTGTTAGTAGAGGAGAAACCACAGGGGTAAATTTAAATTGGCAACTGTCGGTAGTGGGATTCGAACTGAGGATCTCACGATCCACAGTCCGATGGGTTACAACGGAGCTATTTACCCTCGAATTATATTTAATTAGTTTATTTTTTATTTTATCATGAGGCACGCCACTAAATCTTTCTTTTCTGTTCATTTTTTTTACTTGTATTGATGATAACTATCTGACATCTGATATTTGACAACAAAAACAAAAAAGCTACAGAGATTATTCCCGGGAATAATCACAAGGGCTTTATTCTCAGTATAATAATGACAGGATTGGTTAAAACGTAGACATGTGACATACAATGAAGCATTTCATTGGTTTTAAGAAACGTCAAAAAATAAACACTGTAACAATAGGTATAAAATTATTTTACCCCTGTACTGGGGTCAGTTGAAACAAGAACAGATTTTTGTTTGGATTGCTTTAGCAGGGTAACTATTTTACCTGGAAGAATAACTACTGTATCTAATTAAAGATCGATAAACAGCCTTTGATTCGATATGTTTCTTTCAAAAATCCGTCTTTATAGTAATGATGCTATAGTCGATAAAAGCAAAACGGTTTCAACCGTACCCAGTCTCCCCTACTGAGATGTAATCTAAGGTCTAAGGGTAAATGTCAAGATGTAAAGCTTGTCAAAACATCTAAACTTGTTTTGAACTTTCCAAGACTTTTTTTCTTAAGACCTCTGGGTGTGGTCGTATTTGTTTACAAAATAAATACTTCACCATTAGTTAGTTGACAATTAATTAATTTTAAAGTATAATTAAGCATCAGCATTTTTCCATAAGCGAAGTTCCCAGAAACCAAACAAGAATATACTCCTAGCTTCTACCTATCTAGGAAGAAGTTGTTGGTCGTGACAGGAAAGAAATTACCTTTAATTTTAATTTATTTAAACTCATTACCAGCTCTTGATTGACTTTTTAAATTGGGTTAAACACAAAGAAAAATAAAACGAGAAAGAAAATTTTTCGGAAGCTGATTTAGAAATGATAATAATTCTGCCCGCTGTTATATTTATGGAAATGTCAAATTTGCATGATTCAGTTAATCTCGTTTAGCCTTTTACAGTTTTGCAGAAGTCACCAGATAAAAATGTAAAAGGAGTTTTGGAGTTTAACATAGATAATTGACCAGTTTGTAAAATTTCGTATCACGAATATTTTTAAAAAGGTAAACTGAATGGTTTAATATTTCTCTTGCAAAACAAACATATTTTTTGTAGGGTTGAACAACCCTCTTTCAAGGGTAAACTCCCTCTCGTCTCAGGTCAGGTGTCTGGTAGCCCGTCAGGCACGATCTAATTAAGATAACGCCAGTAACGCCTGGCCCGTGACGATGTCGGCCGTGACTGCAACGGTCGCCGACTACAGAGGACCGTACGCCACCCCTGAGGGTGAGATCTCTCTTTTCAACCCTGCCCAGCTTGCCCAGAAAGAATACAACGAGTATATCAATCTTACCCGAGAATTAAACTATTAGAAATCAACAAAGTGTCTTGAAACTTACTATACGTTTCTTGTTCATGAGTTAACAAACATATACTTAAATTTAATTGAGAATTCAAGATATGTCGAATCATTCCACCTAACTTTATAATACTTATATTGTATACATAAGAAAGTACAAACAGAGAAATGATGGCCCCAACGGGAATGGCCAAAATGGGAAGGCGCTGGAGTCAACCCTAGCAGAGGTGCGTGTAATTGCTGTAACCTGACGTGGCGAGATACGAACTTGGGTCTTGGGCTAGTGGTTAAGGGTAGTTTTATGGGGTTTAGTGTGTGGAAGATAACGGAATCTGAAGATAACAATAGAATAGGGTTTCTGGGGTAATTAGAACAGAGCTAATTTTTATTTCTTACTAACTGTTAAGCACCTTTTTCAAAATGAATGATGACTTCAGTTCTCTACAAAATATTTATGAGTGAAATTATACAAGAATGCGATCCAAAGTTAAGCAAGTTAAATGTAGAACACAAAAACCTAAGAGCAATACACATATCATTATGTGCATTTGATGACAACTTAGTTATTATAGCAGGGCAGAGAGTGAAGAAAAATGCAAGAGAATTTAAATATATGTAATGAAGTGATTAAAAATATTATTATAAGATTAATGCTAGAAAGACAAAAGTTATGATAGCGAGAAACGAAAATTAATTATCCTCGAACTGAAATAGAAAATAATGGTAAATAGCACTTTGACTTAAACGAAAGAATAGACAAAACGACAAGAATCTTTCAAAAAGTAACAGTATATAACCAATCACTCAATCTACCATCAACTCTCACCGCAGCCTCACTTCCTTCATACAACGCTCGAATCGCTCCCAACAAATTACCAAACAACATCGTACTCTACAAGTACATCTCACATCTCTCGATTTAACATTGCAATCAGTTACCAAATCATTCTTCTCAAACACCAACCCTTTACATTTATCAACAGATTTAAACCTTTTCCTACTTCATTTCTGCTCACAATTACTGTTTAGTTTCACCCAACATAACATCATCCGCATAAGCTAACGCAGGCACTATACGTCCACCAATGCGTACACCATCCGTTCCATTCAATGCCTTTCGTAACAACACATCTATGTTCAAATTAAACAACCAAGGAGATACTCCACAACCCTATTTCACACCAACATCTCTACGAAACCAATCACTCAATCTACCATCAACTCTCACCGCAGCCTCACTTCCTTCATACAACGCTCGAATCGCTCCCAACAAAGTACCATCCACACCGTACTCTACAATTACATCCCCACATAATCTTTCGTCCTTTACATATTTGGGTGTGACACTATGCTTTCGCAGATCTGGCTTTGTAGCCATCAAGTCACTGCATTCAAATATGTTAGTGGAAAAGGAACCACAGTGGTAAAGTTAAGTAGCGACAGTTTTCGTTCGTTGTAAGATTAATATACTGTGGCTGCTACCATGAGCTCTGTTTTTGGTTGTTTGAAGAGCAGTGTTTTAAGCTCGGTTTTAGCGCTGTACAACGTTTCAAAATTATTTAAAAAAAATATACTTCAAATAATAGTGGTAGGTAATACATTTGTCTGTAACTTTTATTTGAAGCATTTTCTTTATAAAACAATTTTAGAACATTGTACAGCTCTAAAACCGAGCATAAAACACTGCTCTTAAAACACCCAAAAACAGAACTCGTGGTACCAGCCAATGTGATTAATAATTGAAACACATTTAGAAGAACACACTGCAGATGCGTTTTTCAAATGTTCTGGTCTTGTTGTATAAAACAGCATGGAATCGAGTTGAAGATCTCCTCAATGACAGTTCGATGCATTACCAAGAGGATGTTTAAATCATTGAAGAAAAAGATTAGCGGATGTTTGAAAACACATTTACATTTGGTCGCGTTTGCTAGGTATTCGAGATTATCAAATATTAATTAATTAAACATCAAAAGCAGTAAACCCGTCACCGGCGTGAAAATAAATGAAACCGGGTTTAAGTGTTTAAGTTGAGTGAGAAGTCCCGGATGTTTTTATCTCACCGCAAATAATTTAACGACAAAATTCAGTTAAAACAAAGTCGTTTAGTCGATAAGTCAGTGCGAAGCCAGAGGCAAGCAAACAATAAATACAGTGCGCAAAGGGTGCCGTGAAACAAAACAACCACAACAAACGCTAGTTGTCTCTCTCCCCCACTGTTTATTTTCCGTTGCGTCATTGTTTCTTCGCACTTTTAATTTCCTTTGGCGACGCGATACCATCTACCGCGTCAAACTTGAATAATAACGTTTTCAGTTTTCAGGTAGCTCTGCAATATTTACGTACACCTTCTTGCGTTAATGGATTTTCTGAACACTTTGTAAAGAGTTGTTATCAGGGCCGTGCCTAACATATTTTATACCCGGGACCTTTATTTGCATCCTATTCCAATTCTGCTTTTCGTTACACCAAATTAGTTCATTATCACGGAAAATCAAGAGTTCTGCAATCACGGATCTGTAATGAAAATTGGTGGAGTCGCTAAATAAATTATTTTTTCGCGCCGCCGTCCATCATTGATACAATTACATATCTCTAAAGCGGTCGGAAATCATGTTTTTGTCGTACTAGTTCGACAAAAATTGCTAACTTTTTATGGTTATATGTTGGCATCACTTCACTAATTTTCGCTAACTTCTGACGCTAGAACTGTCAAAGTATTACATTGACTTAAAAATATTACGGCAATATATCTGCAATTGAGTATTTGCAATACAAGAAAACAGAATATTTATGGATTTTAAACATATTTGTAAGTAATTATAATTGAATTTGCAGTGTAAAATCCAAATAAAAATATGTAGATATTTTTGGTTATGATATTGTAAAATAAACATAATTGACATATAAATATTGTGAAGTTAACAACAACAAAAAATTCCCTGTCATTAAAAAAATGAGTAATAAATTAAATTTATTTATTAAATTTACATAAATGTTGGCGCGAAAAATCTTGTGTATCCCTCGGTTGGAAACTATTTTGCGAGTGCTCGTACTCTCAAAATAACAGTTTCCAACCTTGTGATACAAATAACTATATTCAACACCTCTCAATAAATGCTCTATAACTATGGCGATTTTAAATAAGCAAAGTAACAAATTATCCACTAGTGGGTATAATTTTGAAGAAAGCCACTAGTGAGTATTTTTTATTTATAGCAATAATAATAACACACAACACCTTGGTAACTACTTTGATTGACATTTTAATTTAAAAATTTAAAGTATATGTCACAGTCAAATAATATGTTTTTAATAATTTTTTTATTTATTAAGAGGTGTTGGATAAAACGTTATACTTCACACGTGGGCAAAGTGGAATTACCTGCTCGATAAAATTATCATAATTAGCCTTCGGCTTTCTGTGCTAAAATTTATCTCGTGGGTAATTCCTTACTTTGCCCGCTTATAAAAAAAATAACTATTACAATATTTTTATTAGTAGATAAATTATAGTTATTTACATTATAAGTCTGGTAAATGAGTTTTTACAGTGCCAACAAGACGTTTCCGAAATTTCGAAATGACTACCGTAATATTTACGGACGTATGACGTACAAAGTTTTATTTTATACATGTGTCACTAGACGAAAATTTGCTTCTTTAATAAAAATGAAAAATAGTGCTAATAACCAATTTTTTTTTGCTGACATTTCTAACACCATTTTTCAAAAATAAATGTGGAAATAGTTATTTATGTATCAAGGCACTGAAGTTTAACTTTTTATCATGAATATGGAATTTATTTCGAGGAAAATAATCTATGTAAGTGATAAAAATATTTGAAATCTAAAATTAGAAAAAAAAAAAAAACTGTAATAAAGGAAAGAAAAGGGAAAGGCAAGGAAATATAAAGTGATCTGCAACGACAGAGTCCGGTGATCGCTGTAAGACAGTATAGTATTATACATTAATAATAAATTTGTGCAACCGGATGCGAAATAAGCATTTCGCAGCCGCAATACAGACCGCGAAATCTAAAATAATTGACATTTTCAATAATTGTTCTGTTTAAAAAATGACAATCCCACAGGCATTTTCTATTTACAATAAAACTGTTTAAAATTAATAAAATTTGTCATTACATATTTTTTACGGTTACACAAAAAATAGTGTGTACACATAGTCCGCGAAATCCTTTGGCGTCCTCGAGATTGTCGTTCTCTTACATGAGATGCTTAATCTTTTGTAAATATTTGATTTTAAATTATTTATCATCATTTCTTTTTGAATACATGAAGCGTAGTTACAAGTCATCAATTCATGACCCCAAAAGTTTTTAGTAAAGGAAGAACCACAGGCAAAGTTTAAATGGCACCTGTCGGCTGTCGGATTCGAACTGAAGACACCACGATCTAAAGTTTGATACATTTATAATTAAGTAAATGGGATTTCAACCTTATAAATAATAATGAATAAATGTCCAACAAAATTGTGTGCCCCCTAGTACGCCGCTGGCGATAATTCTGGTTCCGTTTTTCGAGCTTTTTGATGACTTTCCCGGCTAATTTTACGCCTGATGTTTGCAGGAAGTTTTTGGCTGGCTCTCTAATTTGATTATACGAATTTGTGTTTTTTTCTCTCGATAAAATCTGGGTAATCTTCGATAATTTAAATGGATTAATGAGATGAGGGATGCGGGTTCCACAGGGAATGAATTTGTAAGGGAGGAAACATCGTAAAATATTTGTGATCCATTTTATACCCAGCTAAATAAATTAGAAATAAATTTAATGGGGGAGAGAACTTAATTTTATTATTATATTAAGGATTGATTGAGAGGCTGTGCACTGTTTTAAGACGATTGATTTATTAAAGAGGAAGTAGAAGTTTACTGTTTACACAAAACTATAAAAACTAGTATTTACATATATGATCAGCTGTGGAAAATATAGAGGCTCACTATTGGGATCTCGAGAACTATAAGAGGGTTTGGGTTAAATCAAACTAAAGGTGCCATATTAGTAGGTGCATTTGTTAATGCTTTTGATAAAAAAGCATTGGGCTTTGGATGTGGACAAAATTCTTGTTTTCATTTATATATTCAGTTTTAAATAATTTCTAAGTTATTCCATATTTAGAAAAATGTTTCAAATACACAGGTACAAATTTTTAATGTTTAATCAGTGGCGTAGGTAAATATTTTTTTCTGCTGGTTATTTCAAGATATGACACAAATTTATAATTTTTTAAAAATAGAACTAATAGTAAAAAATATCACTTGGAAGAATTTTTTATAATTTATATGTTTTATAGCTTTATAAACTTCCAATAGTATTAAACAATATTTGTGAGTGATGACTTTTTGAACCATTTTTCCAGAAATAAGTCAAGTTACATTTGAATTAACAAATTAAATTTGTACCATATAGGCAACAAATTTACTTTACCTTAGGCGATAGTTCGTTCCCTATGAATTTTAGAACAAAAGTGTAAATATAAAATATGTTCAGAATAAAAAATTGCACTAAAAAGCCAAAAATTATTGATGTGATACATTTTTTTATTAAATAGACGTAAAATAAAATGTGTAATTTTTATCTGTTTTCAGAGTGCCAAGGTAAAACAGTCATATAGTTTGTGTTTGATAAATGACATTTAGCAACGATTTAATTATTACTGACTTATTTAAATTATTTTTAACTGAGAAATAATTTAAACAAATCAATAATAATTAAAACTATGCCAAATTCAATCTGTCCAACTCAACCAATACGACCAATGCCTTTTGGTATGTTTTGTTTACCTCGGCACTCTGGAAATAGCTGAATTTATCAATTTTATTTTACGACTATTCTCTTGACAGAAATGTATGTAAATTTAGGCTCATTTAGTGCAGTTTTTGTTGCTGAAAATTTTTAATATTTACACTTTTGTTCTATAATTCATGAGGAACGAACTATCGCACAATAAAAATTTGAACATTGTATTTCTATGTCCTATAAAACAAGTAGACACCCGGTATATACAAATATAAGCTTTTTACTATATAATTTTTTTTTTCAAAAAATTATATCTTTCTGAATATAATCAACAGGAAAGAATAATTTTTTACTCCACGTACTTTTTTATTTGAAATTTCTTTTCAATGTCATATAATTTAGAAATTAATTCTAAATGAAAAAATCTATAATAATATGATTTTTGTCCAAATTTTATTGCTCATAGTACAGTCTTCGTATCTCGCATAGTTTTCGAGATATCAATGGTGGCACACTTAAACAAAACACCTTGTATTTCAATAATTATAGCAGATATGAGTAAAAACAAATAACTGTATGTAATAATTGTTAAACATTAACATCCATTTTTCTGTTAACAATCTAGCATTTATGTAAATGTTGCTTTGTGTCCAGGTTAGCATGCAAAAAGTTTGAAGTACCCGTCTTTAGGACATTCGCGTAATTGATTCGAACTAAACCCTAAAATATCCGTGGACTATTTTTAATTCCAGCATTCCAAGTGAAAGAATCGGTTCGATTTCAAGTGGCAAATGTTTCAGCGGTGGTTTTTTGTTTTGTTTGCTATGGCAACGAACGAACGAACGAACGAGGCAGTGTCGTATCGACTACAAATCGAGCAGTTGAACGGAGACAAACTTATATTCCGATTTGGAGTGCATCCGGTGATTTTACGCGATCGCAGCGCTATTCTTTGTGTTGTGTGCAGTCAGAGAACTAAATATACGGCGCAGATGCTGTGACAGTTTGTGTTCTACGTAAACTAGACTCGATTGGGAAACTTCTAACACCAATTAAAACATTTTATTAACAGTAATTTGAAGCATTTTACTGTAAATTGAACAGCATAAATACACTAGGTTTAATTGAGCACTTGTTGCAAATTGTGGCAGGCGCCATTTTGTCACTAATTTATTGGATATCTGTCTTAACAGTTAAACCTGAAAGAACATTTTGAAATGAACATAAATTAGTTTGAATATTACTTGTATATAGTCGTTTATTCCGGTTCACTCGATAACGCAAGTTAAGCAAGGCTGCCCGCGGTTAGTAGTTGGATGGGTGACCGCTTTGGGAAAATCCATACTAGCGAACACTGCGTGTCGTTGTCATACCACCGAAAACGAGGAACCGAGGTGGCATATAACCTCACTAGTTAAGTCCGCTATACAAAAAAAAAAAATTATATAGTCCAGGGAATAGAGGTTCAAAAGAGGCCTTGCCTTGCAAAAGGTCAAGTAGTTCTAATTTTTTAATATATTATACAGGTCGGTCCCTTGGTTATGAATCCAAGTTTTTGACCTCCTAACCCTACGTCCATTTTTTATTTCCGTCGATTATCTCTTAAATAGTTCCTATTACCTAAAAAACGGTTATGTACGAAATAGAAATCATAAAATTCTCTATAGAAAAGGTTTTTAATAATTTTTATGTAAGTGTTCTAGATTTCGTGACAATAATGAAAATAAAAAATTATAATTTTCTGTCCATTTAAATCAATTCATAAAAGCTGTCATTTTTTTAATGAACTTAAATATTGATTACCGACATTTTTTTTAGTCACATTATTTTTACACTTTTGTGGACATATTTTACGTATTCCCCGAAAAAATAAAAATAATTTAAGATAATTTTCTTCAAAGTTTTGAACGAAATCAAACATCAAATACTTCCAGTAATAGAAAAATATCCATGTAATCGAATGCCGAAACCCGGAAGTCGATATTTGAATCCGTTCAAGATTTACAGTAATTTAAACATAAAATTTTAAGAAAATTACTGAAATTTATTTATGTTTTCTTGTGGAATATGTATACATTACAGCTGAACCAGAGTCCACAAAAGTGTAAAAATAATACTACTAATAGAAAAATACTCGGGCAATCGAATACTGGAAACTGTGAATTGATATTTGATTCCGTTTAAGATTTACAGTAATTTAAACATAAAATTTTCAGAAAATAACTGATATTTATTTATGTTTACTTGGGGAATATGTATACATATATTACAGCTGAACCAGAGTCCACAAAAGTATAAAAATAATTATACTAATAAAAATATGTCCGGGTAATCGAATGATAATAACCGAAAATCGATATTTGAGTCCGTTAAAAAAGGTAGCCCTTTCTGTGTAATGGATACAAATTAATGATTTGATTTAAATGCACTGAAAATTATAATTTAATATTTTCACAATTCTCGAAATCTGTAATACTTACATAAAAATCATTAAAAATTAATGGGGTAAATAGCTCCGTGGTAACGCGTCGGACTGTGGATCGTGAGATCCTCAGTTCGAATCCCACAGCTGACAGTTGCCAATTTAAATTTACCCCTGTGGTTCCTCCTCCACTAACATCTTTGGGGGCTATGACTTGACGGCTGGTAACCGCATTTCATACGAAAAAATATATCACTTACCGAAATCTGCGTAAGCAGAGTGCCACACCCATAATGGGTAAAAGGCGTGATGGTATATTTATTTATTTATTAAAAACCTTTTCTATTGAGAATTTTGTAATCTACATTTTGGTGTATAACAGTAAAAGATAATCGACGAAAAACATGTAATAGACCTAGATGTAATTTTGTTAGAAAAGAGGGCGCCACGTCGAACGCACAAGGGTTAGGAGGTCAAAAACTTGGATTCTTAACCAAAGGACCGACCTATATAACATAAAAATATTAGAACTACTTGACCTTTTGCAAGCAAGAAGAAACGATCCTATTTTGTTTGTCCAGGGTTCGAATTTGAACTCCGTCTAGAAACGGTTCACATTTTCAATTAAATTTGAGGGATTAATTTCGAATTCGGTTTGAAAACTTCTAAATTCGAAGCGATTTAAATTTGGCAGCAGTCGTTGCTAAATCATCCGTAATATCAACCATGCATCTCATCCCAAACTCTTACCATTACGTATTTATTACATCTCATTCAGCATCATTGAAACCGGCGCAATTAAAACTGAAAACCTCCGTGGTGTTTCAAAGTATTTAGCACTTGAAACGCTCTAGTTTCTACTCCATGATGCACTTGATGGATGCGTTGGAGAGAGACACTACTAGGGGTGGAATCGTGCGTGCGTCAGAGATAATTGAGCGAGGCTGTTTTGTTTAATTGGAAGCGAAATCGTTAACAGAGAGTCCACGCGTTAATTGAATGCCCAGTTCGCTCTCACCGATAAATCATAGTCCAGAGAAGAGTACTCTCTCGCTTGCTCGTTAATTACTCACGCATATGTGTGAGAGAGACGGACGGTGAAGTGTGGTCTATACTCAAATAAATTTCGATTTGTTTGAGTCAGTATACAATGAGCGCCAATTATAGAATGCTTGTATTACTTAGGATTCTTTTTATTTCGAATGTTTTACCAATCAAATTAATAAATACATCATCACGTCCCTCTTCATAGGTTAAATTAAAATTCGGTATGCATTTTGAATAATAATAATAATATTATTTTTTCTATTTACTGGAAGGCCTATCTGTTTTTTTGTTTGTTTTCTTATATTCAAGAAGATTCAAAATAATAGTAAAGAGTGCCATTTTATAAGTGGAGATGTTTGAGAAACGAGACGAAGGCGAGTCAAACAACCCCATGGATGAAATAAATCACTTTTAACACGTATATTAAACAAAATTTTATAAATGATTTTCGAGTTTATTAGGAAATACGAGTACTAAAAAGAGTAGAATGATATTTTCACAGGTAGGATTATATTTGTTGATTTATTGATATAAATCGCTAGCAGCGTGTTAAAAGTAAAATTATAAAAATTATACCTGAATCATTATCCGTGTTTAAAACACGCTACAGCGTTCGTAAACGCAAGATTAAAACACGCCGTGCTTTAAAGGTTGCTAAGCAACAACAAAAATATTTACTATTAAAATCTGTCAAAACTATAAACATAAACAACAAATGCTAACCAGTCTCCATGTAAACGATATACGTCAAACGTCACACGCCAAAATTATGAAATAAATCAAAATCAAAATGTTGCTTTCCAGTTTTTTCCAGAGTATGATGCAGGTATAATAAAAAAATAGCGTATGACACACGTGTATAAGTGCTTTTAAAGCACTAGCGACGTTAAATGCACTCCGCTTCGCGTCGTGTTCTTAAACTCTTCGTACGTGCTTAAAAAGCATATTTATACACTTGTATCATAATATACTATTAACACGTTTCTATGTTACTTTTAACACTAGTGTCAGAAAGTGACACTTTTAACTTGCTGAGCAACCGTTAAAAGTGGACTTTTAACACGCTACGCTCATGTTTTAATTGACCCATTCGTGACAAAAGATACTTTACGTACTTGTATCGTAAATAACTATTATATAATAATGCTTCGAATAAAAGTTAAAGATAAATATATTATTTACAACTTTTATTTGAAATATTTTTATAAAATAGTTTTAGAACATTGTACTTTTCTCGTCATACCAGCCAAAATGTGTATCTGGCATGATAACGTATTGATGTAAGATGGTGTTAATCTGTTTCATTATTAAGGAAAACAGAAATGAAGTAGTTTTCCACTTCACAGTTTCCCGCGATTTTATTTTTACAGTGTGTTTATTTTTCCAATATGTTCCCTCTTAACGACTGCATGGGGTCAAAGGTGAGGTTGCTTGGCCACAGCACACTTGGATAAATATTTGAGGCTTTCCACACTTCCTGCTGTCCCTGTCCCACTACCGTGAATACCTAAGTTCTATCTCTGTCCTGCTGGCGACTATAGTTCCTGCTGGCGACTTCAGCTCCTGCTGGGGACTGCAGCACCTGCGACACTAGCGCCGCGGCCCTCGACGGACACATACGGAACTACACACGCGAACTAACAACCCAATAAAGTGGTGATTGACTACAGTGGAGACCAGAGCCGATAGTGGTGGATAAAATATTTATACCTGATAAAATGCCGCATAAATTTAGATGATTTTTCTTCGTTTTATATATTTTAAAAGGAAGCCAGCTTCTCATATCTAGTTTATGGTTCTTGGTTCGAGGTACTTAAGGATAAATGAGGATTAGCAACACCTCAAAGTAGTGTTGTAGCTTTATCCTTTACATGGCAAAGAGATTCTACAGAATTTCAATGTTTACTGGAGATTGATTGCTGTCATTTTGATGACAAATATGAAAATTGATTATTGAAATACTTAGGGTTTGGGCATTAAATGCTTCTTATTTGTTGAAGATGACCCCGAAATTAGGCAGGTGCACAGATAAACTGACAGATAAATAGAGGCAAAATTCTGAACCCAGGATGAAATGTACATCTTTAGGAATTGCCGTAACTTAGCGAGGTGTTGTCTACGGCACTAAATTCAGCAATGATTTCTGCTTCAGATACAATATATTTGGTTCAGATAAACTGAAACATAACTTAGCTAGAGTTAAATACTGAACCAAGGACAAAACTTGTAAAAATTGTCACAATATCTTTCGCAATTTACCTGTACCATCAAAACTAGCAATGCACCTGGAGTACAATTTTCAGCATTACTTTCAGCGAAGATTTCTGCTTCAGAAAAAAATAGCTGGTTCAGATAATTCAACTACAGGCAAAATTCGGAACCGTGGGCTTTAGCGCAAAGAGAGACATTGAGTTAGTAAAAAACAAAAACACGAAAAAAAAAGTAGTTCAGTTATTCTCGCTATATTATTCAATCCATTTAACTGAAAAATGTCAATCACGTTTTGTAACCTAAAACTATTCGTAAATATTCGGTTTGTATAATTGCTTAAATTTTTTTTTTCTACGACTACTGAGAAATCTGCTCATTGTATGTTTGTTGTTGCTAGGGATATGAGGTACATTGCAAGCATCGTGCGAAATGAATTTGTTTTGTGGCTATTTCAATACAGGTCAGCTCATTTAAGTACAGGTGCCATTGCTAGGGTACTTATTTAGAAATGTCAAATATTAGAAGGATGAAAGCAGGACAAATTTATTATTAAAATTAAATTAATTTTGAAATAATATCGTGGTCGTAGAAAAAGTATAGTGTGCAACTCGCATGGAATGTCCATTTCATACTTGTATGATTTGCAGCATTCGCCTGCGGCTCATGCTGCAAACTTTCATACTCGTAGGAAATGAGTACCATTCCATGCTCGTTGTACAATATACTATTTTCTACGAGCACTTAGAAATTCGCTCATTGTATGTTTGTTGTTGCTAGGGAAATGAGGAACATTGCAAGAATCGTGCGAAATGAATTTGTATTGTGAGTATTTCAATACAGGTCAATTCATTTCAGGTGCTATTGCTAGGATACTGATTTAGAATTGTCAAATATTGGAATGGTGAAAGCGGGACAAATTTATTATTAAAATTAAAATAGAAAAAGTATAGTATACAACTCGCATGGAATGACCATTTCACACTCGTATGATTTGTAGCAACCGCCTTCGGCTCATGCTACAAACTTTCATACTTGTAGGAAATGAGTACCATTCCATGCTCATTGTACAATATAGGTACTACGAGTATTATAAAATTCTCAAAAATATATAGATATTTAAATATATTATAAATCTAATTTAGTTTTTCTTCAAAAACATAACCTCGATATTAGTTTATGTCATAATAAAGTAATTTAACTACCATATTCAGTGAAAATTACTGAAGTATTCAGTTGTATTGATTAAATTCTTTAGTTCTGCGCAAATTAACTGAACAGTACTATTTTATTTCATTGTGAAAATTACTACAATATTTTTTAGAAACTTGATTACATCATAAAATACAGAATTGTACATGTTTTAAAGTCTCCAAGAATTTCATAAATATTTTATGCTTAACTCTACTATGATCACTTGTTTATAATATTGTATAGCGTCCATAAAATGGCTCTTTATTGACTATTCTTATAAAGTATAAACTATGAATAATACACAATTTGAAAACCAAACGACAGAAAAAAGAGCTTTATCAATTTTTTTCACATCAACGTCATGTGTCAAATATAATTGTCATTCTAAACTATGAAAAATAATCTGTACTGTAATACAGTCGAAAATAAAGTATTGTATGTAACACGTACATAATAACGTTGTAATGACTCGCCCTTTTATGTACCTGATCCATAAAATCATAAATTATATACTTATTTCAAATTAACTAAAATATTTTCCAACTTGAGATAAATACCGTATTTTACCTAAAGAAGGCAGCAACTTTGCTGTCGAAACGTCGTTACTTTAATAAATATTGTAAAGATGTATACTCAATTATTGTTTATTTATTATATTATGAGTTCTGAAAGCTTCTTTCTTTATCGTGTTTAAATACCTACGTTCCTTGAAAATATGTAAATGTATTTCGGTAGAAATCAGTGTCTGTCACCTGAATAAAAGATAATTCATAATCATGCCATTCTGATTATTACAAAGCCTCTCATTGTTATTGAAATCAAGCTACAAAGTTGTAAATAATATTTGAGTCCTGTCGGTAATGCAGCGCCATTTTTCTGCCAACTTCTACATCAATGCTCCCATCTAAACAAACTTCCAAGTGCTAAAATTTAATTCGAACACATCTAAAAGCTTTCATCATCATTTATACTCTAAAACACAAAACTTCCACCAGCGGAGATAATTGACAAGTGTTTTATTCTTCGGAACTTACCAGTCATGAAACCCTTTTAATTCCCCTTCCCCCCAAAAGAAAACAGCGACACGACTTCATTAGACAGTAAAACAAATGTAAAGTTTTTTCAAGATCGACGCCAATCAAAATCTGAGACAATAAAGGACACAAACAATTGATGGCGGAAAGAATCGGGGGGGTACAACTAACTTGATTTAAAAGTTGATTCGAACATGAACAGTGTATGAAGAATACAGTTGAATTCATAAAGTTTTGTGCGAATAAATTGGTATGAAAATTTCGAGTGCTGTTAAAACTAAAAGTTTTGTTTGTTTTTGCGTATTTAACAGGATTTAAATTCGAGGGCTGGACGTTAACTTGTGACCCTGGAAATCCCTTTTTACTGTAATTGGAGATATTAATGGGCTATTGTTCGGACAAGCACAGACCGTGGGTTCAAACCGCGGTCATTTCAGCTCTACTGTAATTGGGAATAACTTTATGTTGTGCTGAGTATCAAGTAAATCAATATAGGTTTACTAACTGATATTAATTTTAAATGAAAATTTTTTGGATAAAAATATGTGCAATCGAATCCCTGTATTTCTGATCACGTGTGCAGAAGTAACCAATCAGGTCACAATTACACTGATAATTTCCCCGGGAAATTATCACTTGTTGCTAAGGAACAGTTGTTGACAGTCGGTTGACAGTTAATTCAATATTTGATTATTTGATTTGTTTATTTCAAAATGTCATTTTTACGGTATGTGAATGAAAATAATAATAATTATTGCAAAAAATTTTGTTCTCAATATAGTCTTCAAAACTTTCTAACTAATAATACAAATATTCCTTTTATAATATTTCACACGATACACATTATTTGACACCTTTGACAAATAGATATTAGAAATGTTTTAGTTTTTGTTCCCATTGTAACTAAAGCTGTATTCACATACAACTTATTGCTGTTGCCTTGCTTCGGTTGTCTTGCCTTGCTGTTGTGTTGCATTTGCATTGTATGTAAACCGTTCACATAGGACTTAACTTCATTGTTACCAATAATACAGTTTTGACATTTACCGACCCTGCTGGGCTGGCAGTTTACTAGAAATTTGTAATAATTAATTTAATAATGGCTACGTACAACTATAATACAAATACTTACAAGATTATTTTCTGCTAATATATATGTACATATACAACTGTCACAATATTACAAAATATGTTAGGTTAAGTGTCAATGCGTCAAATATATCTATCCTATTTCATAGTGCTCTCTGATTGGTTGTTGCTTCCGTTGCCTTGCAGTTGCATTGCTTGAGTTTGGAGTTTACAAACTCGTGCAACGCAAGGCAACGGCACTACAACAGCAACAAGTCATTGTGAACGAGTGTACGCTGTAGCGCTTGTCAAACATCATACGCTAGCAACGCAACAGCAAGACCACTGCAAGGCAACAGCAATAAGTTGTATGTGAATACAGCTTAAGATTATAGAAATATATTCTTAAATATTTAATTTAGTTTTTCTCAAAATTAGAAGCATGCACAAGAAAAATGCAAATAACATTTTATATTCCAAATACTTTTGCTAACATATTTCATTTGAAACTTTTTCTCACAGCTGATTCTATTTTTGAAATAAATGGAATTTATTGTTTTGTATGTCCAGTAAACTTCCTCTTCCGGTTTTTCAATTTTATTCAAAATCAACTTAGCTCTTCATTTTTTCATGAAACTTATAAATAATAAAAGTTTTGTTTACATATCTTGTCTCGTTCAGGAGATATTGCGCATAGGGACATCACTCATCTATCCTCATACACAGACATCATTGAGAAATTGGTCTTAACGTATTCAGTCGACGTCAAAATATGTATTTCCGCAAAAATCTCGTCAGCGATTTTTTTCGCGATTCCATTACTTCCTTATACTTTGTATAAGAAAGTAATAAGTTAACGAATTGTGATGGAACTTATAATTAATTTCATTACTTGTATTTTTTCTTTCGTAAATTGTGAATGAATGTTGAAAACGGATTCAGGGAGACCTCAAAATATGTATTTTCATATTAGCATGCATGCGAAAGAAATAGTACAATAGACAAGATACTATTGGAAGCACTACTCAATAACACTATTACAATTTCGCAAAATCGTCACGTCGTTGTATAACGACACAATCAAACCATCTTGATCGTCAACTGTTCGCCGCTCGACTTCTAGGGGCGGAGAAGATATCGCGATATCGACGCACGTTTCCATGACGATGAAACAATTGAATCGTCTTCGTGTAGTCTATTATTTTTGCACTGGAGACGATAGCAGTTGTTTATAAATATCTGCTACTGGTGCTGTCATCTTACACGTAGTGCCGATTCGGTTATGTTTTACCGGTTCATGAGACTGTGATTCTCGGTTCAGGAGACTGGCTAATGGCGACGGAGCTCGAAACAGAAATGTTTCCCGGTTCATTGTTCTACTGAATAACAGATACTTGAGTGAAGGAACTTCTGAATTTCAGATTTAGAAATTTGTTCAGAGTTATGTCGGACTGTAAATGGGTTGTTGACCGTAATCTTTAATATGTTTTACATAAGCGATTGTTTTAGAAATAAATAATAGATAAATATATATGAGCACGCAATTTATTCATTTTGGTGTGGCACTTTGCTTTCGCAGATCTCGCTGAGTAAGCCATCACGTCCCAGTCCCTTATAATTTTTAGATCCTTTTTCGGGATCAGTCTCCCTTACCTTTTTACCTCCCACTACATTCTATCCTGTAAGGGAGGTATAGGAATCATGCTAAAAATTCGGTAGTGAGTTCTCAGTGGATGAGCACGTTTTAGGGTCCCTAGAATACGATTTTAATAGTTTCGCGATCTGTCTGTCAGTCTGTATGAATCTTTGGAGTTACGATTTCTCAAAAACTACTAAACTGAAAATTTTGATATTTTGTATATATCACATGTATCTCCTTTGAAGAGCTGATTAGCTTTTGGTGATAATTCAATAACCGGAAGTGGTATTTACTTGAAGCCCTATCAAGTTATTTGAAATATCTCAGTAAATTATGGTTAAATGACAATTTTGGTTATTAGAATAATATTTTAATATTATTATCTACAATTATTGTTTAAAATATTTTGCTCTTACTGTCTTCATTTATGAATTACACGTTAAAGAAAATTATATTTTGACATTTTCGTTTAAATCTATTAACCTGTGCTTTTTGAAATAACAAAACAACTTTTGAAAAATATTTAATTTTTACATGTGTCATAAATGAAAACTAAATTTTTTGAAGGGATGAATGTTTCTTGATTTTGGTGGTCTGTATTCCTGCATTATTTGATAAGAAATCTATGGCGGGGGGGGTATTGTGGTATCTACAGCAGATTTTTTTAACATGTTCTTAAAATTGTTTTACAACTTTCTCTCTATTTTATCTACCGCATATAAAATTTTGACCTAAACTCAATAACAAAAAAGTAAAAACAAATTAAATTTGAATCAATTATTAAAAAGTCGTTACAAACTACTACGGTTAATTATGTTTTGAAGAAAAAATTTACAGTTAGTTGAACAATATTTAGTTAAAAATAATATTTGTAATAACTAATAACACACATTACAGCATATAAAATTTTTTATTGAAACAAAGTAACAAATTGTCAAAATATGTTAGAGAGTAGAGTAATTAAGAGAGTAGAATTTCGTTAATGAATCATCTTCAAGTCCGAATATACCTTACAACATAAATATATCAAACTAAAATGAAATTTGTAACCTAGATGATAGTCAACTGAATAAACAAATTAGCTTAATTTTAATGTCAATATTATTTTTAAAAAATGATTTCAAGTTTATGTTATTAAAACACGTTTATTTTCTAAAACAATGTTTTAATTTTGAATCACTAGTGAGATAAAAGTTTTATCCCATTTTTTATTTATTTATTTTTTTTTTATTACGAAGATGGGAAGCGGACTAACTACTTTGGTCATATGCCGCCTCATGTGTGGATGATTATGAATTTATGAGAACAACACAAACGACCAGTCTTCAGTGGGATTCGAACCCACGACCTCTATACGCTACCGAGATCGGCATACATTATTTATTAAAAATCAACATAGTAATGACGTTATAATTAGGAGGTGTTGATTGTAAATTGTTTTTGGTTACTGAATTTTGCGAAAAATTTATTAAGGAAAAGACTTTATTTTGGGCCCCCCTAGTTACGTTTTCAATCGTTTCCATACATTAGAATCAGCCTGTATTGTCAAGTGTAATATCGAAACAATTAATACAGATTCATTGCCGAGTGTCGGTTTCACCAGATATTTAAAATTGATTGCAAATAGCACTCTTAATAAAAATTAAACAAACACGCATAAAAAGTTCTGATAGGTACGTCGCGAATAATGTAGCCGATTATTATCAAATTTTTCAACATTTTGGTAAATTCCCACAACGCACGAAATTCCTTACGAAGCGGAGCCTCTGCGTAAAGTTAAATCACTTTGGACACGCTATGCTGGCAAATATGTAAATAATTCTATTTTTAATTTAATTAAGAATAATGCGGCGATAATTTCGATGATGAGGCACAATCTTCCGGATCTCCAAATAAATCACGCAAAATTTCCATTTATTATCTGTATAACCGCGCAGGGATTCCGAAAGAAACGATTTGCGATAGCGTCAGCTACAAATCGTAATTATCCAAACGATAATTAATTGTATATTAAGTATCTAGAACGGTAAGGACAGTTTACTGATGGAAGACCTTGTTTGGAGACTGAGTGAAATGAAGACATCAATTTTGTCTGACATCGGTAATTAATAAATTAATAAAGAACATTCGTGATGCTTATATAGTTTTTTTAACGATTAAAGCAAGCAAAATATATTTGAAAATCGTATTTTACATTTTTGAACCAATCAGAAGTGAGAATTTGGTTGGTCAAGCACAGTGCATAATTTCCAGTATAATCAAAATTTGATTGGTAGATACGTGAAAAATTCTCACTTCTGATTGGTTCAAATACACTGTGCATAATTTTTGGAAATCACTTTGACTAGATGTAGGTAATGAGTAAAAATAATATCTAGAAATTTAATTACTAATGTAATAACAATTAAATACACAATTCTGATAATATTTGATAAATATGACAGATCGTTATAGAATTCCAATCTGAAATTCACGGAATTGTTTCCACACGTAGACTTTCGAGTATTTTGGGAAATAGTACCTTCAAGTGCTTGGTCGATTTTTTAAATGGACTTTGTAGAAAAATGAAAGTTAATATTATTTGTTGACAGTTTGTTTTTAATTTGCAACCTTTTCAAATTTTTCGTATTGTTGTTTATTTACATTCTATTTTGTTACTATAGTTACAACTGATTAAATTGATTTTTTTAAAAAAAGTTCTGTCTATTTCGTGCTATATTTGATTTCCTGTGAAAATTTACTCGTACATTTTGGAATATTGCGTTATTATTGCTACTTGAAAATCACCATTCGTCTTCGACTCGTGGTAATTTTAGTAGCAATAAAAATTAAAATCAATCACTTATTAGATTATGTATGAAAATATACAGATATAAATTTCTACCTTATTAGTAATGTTGAACCAATAGTAGTTTATGCATATACCAAGGGGCTGAAGTGCTTGATTTAATCCCGAGGGCGAAGTTTATTTCACGAGCCGTAGGCGAAATAATCACTTGAGGGATTAAAGGCACTTTATTCCAGTGGTATATACATTAGTTTCTGCACTTCCAACCCTCGTTTCAGCAATACATTATAAATAATGATTAATTTTAAAGGATTTAATATACATACTCGTATGTTGAAAATGGATGGCTTTGGTAACAACGATAGCACTACACAAATTTTGTAGGTTGCTTAGATACCATAAAAAGAGTGAAAATTTGTGTTTATTTTGAGTGACGTTTCATTATGAATAATTTGAAGAAGCCGCAGAGGAAATACTACCGATAAAATCTAGAAGAATATATAAAAACAATTCGATGCTTTCAGCAAGTGGTGTGGCAATAAAGATGTTCAAAAATACACGAAAACTGTGCTGCTAATATTTTTAAGAACGATCAAAAACTGTGCCAGCTATCATTTTGGTAATATTAGATGTTGAAGGGAATGTTGGTGGTAACAAATAATACTGATATAAGCAATATCCCGAAGTTAATTACTTTCTTTAAAAAAAGAAATGGTGGGTACTAACCTAAAAAGTCACAATTACAACAGAATAAGTTGATCAATTCGTAAAAGATGTATTAGACAAGGTATTTTTAATGGTCAAAGTAATCAATTTTATCAAAAACGTTTAAATATACTCTGTTATTATCATCTGTATAAAACTATTATTAATAAATGTAATTTATATAATTTTAATAAACATTTTACTTGTTGCTGTGGTTACTTGTTTACTCGTCAATTTAATCCCTTGGGATTAAATGTCGAAATTTAATCCTTCCGTGATTAAAACTGGCACTTCAGTCCACGAAAAGAATAAAATAGGGCATTTAAACCCGGAAGTGCATAAAATATATTAGGTGGATTTACTATAGTTGCTTTTGTTTATGACAGATGTATACAAATTTATTCATGCATAAGGAGCAATAATTTAGTATCGTGGTTTTATTTTAGCTTTTCGCTATTCTTTTTGAAATATAAGAATAAATTAAAATAAGCGGAGTATTGGATGTTTGCCAATAATACCAGAAAATCATATTTCGATACAAAATTTTCAAGACAATTAATTTACCGTTCTGTTTAACCTAGCAACCGATAAGAAAACAAACCGCCTAGGAAACAGGCATGGGAAGTTGATAAAAAAAGACCAATCTTACAAAAAGTTATTATTTGCTAGAATCTGAAGAATGCGGTTATAATCTTGAAACATACATTGTAACAAATTGCATTTGTAATTTTTGTTATGATTTATCGAGAATTTGTTTACGAGTACTGTAATATGTTCGTAATTATTTTGGATTGCGGTTAATTATTTTCCAATAATAGTCATTAAATGACCGAACTGATATGCAATTGTTTTGTAATTTAATGAGCTGATCTAGATCTAGTTATCTTTGGTTTTTGTTGTTTGAGTTATCAGTAGTAATGTAACTGCGACATAGTTAGAATAGTGCTAATTACACTAATATCGCAGTAGGTTATGGAACTTGCTGCTGCAGCGAAATTGTCATGTTTTGTTAGCTTAAGAACAAAACCGAATATCATAAAGTTCCTTCTACTATATATTAATATTTGCTTAATAATCTTGAATCTTGTAGATACGTGGCAGAGGTTTTCTTTTACTTCTTTCAGCCACTTTGACTTGGGCCCTCCTCGTCTCCTCCTATCGTCTGGGTACAACTGTAGTATTGACAATATTGTGTCTCTTTCATCTGCTTTCTGTATACCGTGAATTTCAACTAAAATGCAATATTGACTTTTCTGTTATTAATGTACTACTATGAGTACCAGTTATACATAGTACTGTTCCAGATAAAATGCAACATAGGATGCCAATGTCAAATCAATTTTTTAGCATACTTTCATAGTTATTTACGATACAAGTACGTAAAGCTAGTTTTAAGACCCCAGAATATATTTACCTCCCGCCTACCTCTAGGTAAGGGAGGTATTGTTTTTGGTCAGAAAATTGGGTAGTGAGTTTTCAGTGAATAAGCACGTTTTAGGGTCCCTACAATACGATTTTACTATTTTCGCGATGATGTCTGTATGTATGTATGTATGTATGTATGTATGTATGTATGTGTGTGTGTTTGTAGTCTGTGTCAATTTTTTCGTCTCGCATAACTCAAATACTATATTACCAAAAAATACAATTTTTTGAATTATTGCTTCTTATATTTAAATGAAGAGCTGATTAGATTTTGGATAAAATTGGTCGACCGGAAGTAGCAGTTTACTTGAAGCCCTTAACAGTTTTTCGTGAAAAACACGGTTAAATTTCCTTTTTCAACAATTTATGTTATTTTGAAAGTTGAAGAATATTTAATTCTACATTTGTTTTGATAACACTAATTTTAATAATTTTCATTAGATTTAGAGATAATAAAATATAAAGAAATTAGATTTCACAAATCTTGCATTCCTAGTACACCATGGACAATTTTCAATTTTTTACGAAATGTGACACATGTCATTGTGATTGTGAAGCTGTTTTCTTAGTGAAATATATGTCAAAAAATTAAATAAATATACGAAAGAAAATTAAAATTCTCAAATATAAATAGAAAATAAACAAATAAGAAGGTATGTTTCTGTATCATCAAATACTATTTTGTACCGTTTAAGAGTAGTATTGGGCGGGAGGTTATGTGCTGGGAACATCAGATTTTTTTATTTTAGTTTTAAAAAATAATGAAAAAGAAGCCGTTTTAATTTTAAACAAAACCTTTTTATTTAAAACAATATCATTTTGAATTAAAACTACTCCTATTCAAACTACTTTGTCCCCATAATGAGACTCAGTTAAATACTTTGAAATGTTCCTTCAAAACTAGATCAATTTTTATACAAGAATATTTATGAATCCTACAAAAGTTTTCAATGAAAACGAAATCGGATTTGTACTGTTCAATAGTTATTTATGTATCATGGCACTAAAGTTGAATTTTTTTATCACGAATATGGAATTTAGTTGCCGAGGCCCGTAGGGCCGAGGAAAATAAACCATGTGAGTGATAAAAAGGAACTTCAGTGCCGAGGTACATATTAAGTTTTATTTGAAATCTAACATTCGAAAAAAACAATAAAAAAATTACAATATAGGTTAAGTTTATACATTTGTCAGTTGTCAATTGAAACTGACAGTCAGTGTTGCCAACCTCGAGTAGTGAAGTTATCGTAAATAACACTCAAAATTATGGGTTTTGTCCTCTATTTCGTCATCGGAATTAATTAGTTAATTCTTCTTGCCAATTTGTTTCATGTTACGTCTAAATTTACTATAGTACGTCAATATATCTGCCAAAATATCCTAATTGTACAATAATTATTAAACGGTTGCCAACACTGGGTTGCTCAAAATCGTCGTATAATGGGTTACTTTAGTGACGATTTCTGAGCTTTTAATGACGATTTTTGAGCACTTTAGTTCCGATTTCAAATAAATGTTATTGCATCTTAGTTCATACACGTGGTTGTTTCATTTTATTGATTATTCCTTCTAATTCTTGCCCTATTTCATGGTCGATTCCTATTCTTATCATCTTTACAAATAATTTATGGTAGCGCTACGAGTAAAATTGGTCAAATTTGTGGTGCAAGCGGTAAAATTTAACATTTTCCGCCATTAAAAAAGTGCTGAGTATGCAGAGGTGTAGGTTTAAGCTGTGAACTTTGCTTACAAGCTTTCCGTTTGTAAAGCTCCTGAAAAAGCGTGTTATAATGACTGGAGCAAGTGCGGAACTCCATCGAAAGTGATTGGCCCGCCTACGCCGACAAAGAAACAACAGAACAGCGTAAAAGAAATGATTTATTTCTTCACCATCCACCGGTATAATACTCGGGCGTCATACTGAACAGTCCATCATGTGTGACGCACGTCGATTGATTTTAGACATCGGCTTCTATTGTGGTTGAAAAATCAATTGTACATTCTTTTATGTGCAAATATTGAGGAACGTAAGTATCTAAGTTGGCTATATTAATCATTTCTGATTGGTTCTTTTCATTCTGAGTGAATAAGGGTTCAAAAACTGTCTTGTTTGCTCGATAGATTTGGGGGTTGGTTCCATTGGCGGTGCCTTTCAAACGCCATCCGCTCAATGTGCCCGAGAATTTGAATACGTTACCCAGGCATGTGTGGGCCTTTCACTAGAGGGTTTTCATGATGACAACTGGTTATTGAGTTGAATAACCTGCAAGGGTAGGTTAAATATACAACACTTTTGTGCTGCTGAACTAATATTTACCCTGTGGAAGACAATACTTAATTTTACAGTTCAATAGATCTGCTACGAAGCACTTTTTATTAACTTCAAAGAATTTTTAATAGGTTTATTATTGAACCTGACGTACAAAGAGGATAATAGACCATTGATAATTAATGAAATTAATAAGGGACGGGAAAATTTAAATAGCACCGATTCCCTGTAAAATCCCTTGAGTATAATTTACTTTTAAAAGGTTTATTTATTTAGAAAATTTTGGAAGCAACAAATGTGAGAACAGAAAATTGCTACGTTAACTACTTTACAGGAAAATTTTAGGGTAACAATACAACAAGGCAAAAGACACACTTTTCTCCTGTGGTGTATATACTATTTTTTACGACCGCAAAATTTATGATGGTTTTTATGTAATTAAAAATTATTTGAATTGCAATATAATTTATGATAGTTACTTTTGATATATTTAATTTTGTTAATTTGTCATATTATTTGAGCATTTTTCCTCACAACGGAAGAGAAAGTACACAAATCTCCCGTAGATAGGAAATTGGTTGTTTCTGTTATGATTTTGGAATCAAAGAAATCAAATTTCTCTCCCGGTCGTGAAAAAAAAATATATTACTACTTGTATTTGAAGTATATTTTTATAAAATAATTTAAAACGTTATACCTCACTGAAACACATATACCCAAAAACAGTGTTTGTAGTACTAGCCTAAATCTCTATTTACATAAAAAAAAAATCAACAGATTTATGTCCGATATTATAAAATATATTTACGATGTAAGTGGGATAAGAGCATTATTAAGATACGCATGTGAAATCACATAAGTATGTTATAATACATTATCACATGTGTATTGTACAATATTTTATCTACACCTGCCCAAAGTTAAAAAATTAATATAATTTGATTTAATTTTTTTGACAAGTAGAAAATTAATCCAAGTAGTTGCTGTAAAAATGTTTTTAATACATGACGACCACAATTTGACATTAAACAATTAAGTAGTTGTTTTTCATAAATTTTTGAAGCATTTCGTTGAAATGAGTGGTATTTAGAAGGTATTTCTTCGGATATAGAAGAACAAGCTTTACAAATTCTTAATTCCTTAAATACTAATTAATTTAAGGAATTCTAAGATTTTATTATCAACATTTTTAATAAATAGTACGTTAATGAAAACTAGTACGGCAATGAAGCTCTTAACTCACGCAAAATGAGGGGGATATGTGACATTTTACTCACGTGCGTAGATAAAGAAATTCAACTACGACCGTTGTTAAAAGTGGCTCTTTTAACGGTTGCTTATTAAGTTAAAAATGTCACTTTCTGGCACTAATGTTAAAAGTAACATAGTAACGTGTAAAAAGTGATTTTATTGTTAATTTTAACACGTTGCTAACTATTTGTATTTGTATCAATAAATCAACAAATATAACCCTCTGTCAAAATAAATATATAAAATAAAATAAATATATCATCAC
The DNA here is from genome assembly GCA_963942605.1 of Poecilus cupreus. Lineage (NCBI taxonomy): Eukaryota > Metazoa > Arthropoda > Insecta > Coleoptera > Carabidae > Poecilus > Poecilus cupreus. Next base: position 7,230,372 of record OZ012726.1, on the reverse strand, counting down.
GCCTTTTACCCACTATGGGTGTGGCACTCTGCTTACGCAGATCTCGGTAAGTGATATATTTTTGCGTATGAAATGCGGTTACCAGCCGTCAAGTCATAGCCTCCATAGTTGTTAGTGGAGAGGGAACCACAGGGGTAAATTTAAATTGGCAACTATCGGAAGTGGATAAAATACCTTTTTTACATTTTTTTTATCTACTAATACTCTAGGAAGATCGTAGATGAAATTTTGTATGATATACGTGTTAAAAGTGATTTATTTCGTTCTTGGGGTTGTTTCATTCGACTTCGCTTTGTTTCACAAACTTCCCCACTTACTCATAAAATGTCAATTTTAACACTTATATCATTAATAAATATTAATTGTCACTTAAATTTACTTTTAAAGTAAATTTATTTGTTTTCAAAAAGTGAACATAATTTGAAACTATTTTATGACTTACTTAATATTGCCGTAAAAAAATTGATTGTCGTAAATTTAATTGCAGTAAAATTTCTTTATAATACCGGGCAATTGATTTTTTTTCATTTACCAAATTATTCTGAAATCTGTGCAGATCTCGAACAGCAAAAGGTCCCTCAAATTTACCCTTATCCTGTTCGAGAATAGCTCTAAGAAATATATCAATTTACCTTAGTTTAAAAGGACCTCAAATATAATCCACTTTATCAATCTATCTTTCAAAGTTTTCTTTCCATTTATTCTTTAACATTTCTTTTGCTATTGTTTCCTATTAAAATAAGAGCATAATAATTTAATTTGAAGTTATTTGAAGTATTGAAGTTTATCGACAGCCAGGAAAAACTCGCATAAATATTTAATATTTTAAATTATGTCTCAAACGTCAAAAAGTGTATAATTTTTTCATGAGTGCTACGTGAATAAAAATTTCATATCCTCCAATGTCCAGCAGTAACAATTCTGATGATAGCAGCACAAGTGTGTATAAGTTCTGTTATAGCATCAAGTTAAGACTCGCCAGACGGCGGTTTGTTTCAAGGGGATAGTTTCTTCTATCCCTAATCTCGCCCCTAAGACCAGTTGAGGGTGGAAATCGCAGTGACATTTAAATTAATTTGTTTCCTTGTTCAAACATTGTGATGGCCATTGCGGATATCTCGTAAGACTTGTAGACAACGTAAATTTACATTTCAAATTAACATCTACGAGTTTTATCTCAAGATACCCAATTAGGAATTATGTGTTGTTTATTATTATTGTTATTATAACTAGAAATTTATTGTAAAATTCAGCTACATTGTTGGCTAAATGTATACGAGCATAGTCATACATGAATTGGACCAAAGGATATAAAACAGTTTTAGATTTATATAAGCTATCATTTAATTTAAACGGTAAGCTTAATATTGAGGTTATATTAAACTTTAAAATGTTTTCTGTCAGCAAATATATTCAGTTGAACCGTTAGTAAGTAGAACAATATTGATTAGGAAATGAAGTTATATGCAGCAGCTCTAAAGTTATTTCTATAGATAATTAAATATATTTGCAGCAATATAACTAATAAAAAGGCAAGTCATACCTAAATCAGATTTAATAGAATTTTGGTAAGCTGTAAAATTTATTTTTTAGTTCGCTCAAGACAAACGTACCCCTTGGAACTCACCATTTATTCTAACAACCCTATCTTTTTGGGTCCCAATGTCGCTGCGCTAGATACGAGGTTTCTCATGCGTCCAGTTTATTACCACATTAAAACACAGTACTTTAGTAAAATCGCACTTGAATGAAATTGAATGTAGCTCATTTTAATTTGTCAGTTACCCGTATTTTTAATATGCAATCGCATAAATATTATAGCTTATGGGAATAATTTTGTTGCTGATCAATTTTATAATCCTGTTAACGAAGTAATAATTTTGTTTCATTACTATTTAATTCCGAATACACAAAAATATTAAGCTGACCTAAATGTGTTTACTTGCTGATACAATTTAGTTTTTTCACGACATGCCAGAAAACTCCACCTTTCTTCTGCCAAAATAGTGAGCAAAATCTGTTTTCCCTCTCTAGAGAATTTTACTGAAAATCCTTATTTTAATGGTACACCTACTTTAAATTATCTTACAATTATGTCTTATATTTTTCTTTATCTAAATTAAATCACAATTTTACAACTTTAATTTAGATTTAAAACTGGTTCATTGGCAACGCCTTGCGTCTGATAACCTAGCTTTTAACATGTCAGTTGTGTGTTGTGTTGTCAAAGTGTATTTAAGGTCTGAGCAAATCATTTCACATGTCGTGAAAAAATGTTGTGAAGAGTAAAAAACGCTTCTTCCACTCTCGCTCGAATTGCCTCATGACCGCAGCGAATGAGACAAACTTCGAGCTTGAGTAGGGAAAAAGAAACGCTTTCTTCTCTAGTTTGACAAATAACTATTGTTTAATAATCACGTCGAACCTGATATTTATTCTCTATCAACAAAAAAATTGTATAATGTCCAAATGATTTAATAACTGTTTTTTATTTTGTTAACTCAATATTTAAATAGCCAAACATTTAATTTCTTCTCATTCATTTATTTAACCGAAAGAAATAGAAAAAAATGGACTCTTAAATTCGCTATTATTTCAATAAAATCTACGAAATATCTACAGAAATTAATACAACACTGAAATAAGCAAATCTGAATCTGTTTGTCAATTATTTTTCGATTTGTTTTGTTTTCCATAGTCGCGTTTAAATTTTTCTTATAAAAATTAATTTTAATTTTAAATATATGTCGTGAAATTCTAACATTTAGGTAACCAAATGAGCCTTATTTTTTAAATCTACAGTTTTGCTGTAAAGTGAAAACGTAAACATTTATAGCAATTCAAGAAAAAGGCGTATTGAAATTCCTATATGCTACATTTTAAATATACACCCGGTATAGAAACATACATACATAACGTCATGCTATATCCCACTTAGTGGGGTAGCACAAACCCAGAAAAATAACCAACCATAAATTTCCTCCAAACATTCCTATTCTGACACACCACTTTCACCTCGTTCACATACATAGTGCGATTGATACATGCTCGTCTATTCTTCACACTCGGAATCATTCGTTCACTCTACAAACTATCAATCATATTCAATCACTTATTCCTCGGACGTCTACGCAATCTTTCACCTTCAATCTCACCCGCATATATTTGTTTCACGAACCTTTCATTCGACATTCGTTGTCCAAACCATCTTAACTGACTCAGAAACGCAGTAAAAATGGATTGACATTAGGTGATATTTTTGCTGTTGTGTGTTCAAGAAAAACCAATAATTTATATTTTCTTTTTAATCCATTTTAAAGCAGCAGAGAACTGGATTGAAACGTCACTGGCATCTTTCCCTTTTTTGAATAAATATTATTGAGTTAAAAATTATTCCGCCTTGTAAAGTGTGTCCTTATATTTTTCTTTCATTCCGTTACGAATTTTAATGGCGCCTGGCCGCATTGATAACACCTCCCCTAAGTACAACCCTGATGAGATTAATTCCAGTTTTATTGGTGCTCATTAAACAAACGTGGCTGATTCGCTAATGAGAGTGGAATGGAAAATGATCGCGGTCGCCTGAGCTTGGACTTGTTATAATCGAATGTTCGCCCTCACCCCGAAACCAGCACTCAAGGGTGAAAAATTGGTCTAGACATTTGTAGACAATGGGGTAGTTTTATTGTGGTTGTTTGGTTGTTTTCCCCATATCGGAAACCACTTGATTTTTTCTCGTTTCCAACGAAAATGTTTTTATGACAATTGCACGCTTTACGAACAGTTGACAATCTCACATAAATTTCTCATGTTTTATTGTTTAATAAAAATTGTTTTACTACAATAACTTTAACAAGGATAAATCTGCCATCGGAATAGCTCATAATGTGCAAGTTGTTCTACAAGATACTAAAGATGTTATTGAATATCCCGTAATAATTCTATCATGTCATTTTCCTATGGATGAGTGTGGCACTCTGCTTAAAGCAGATCTTGGTTTTATAAATTTTTGTCTATCTATATCTAATACTCAACTAGACAAAAAAAATGGAACTTTTGTTACGATGTCGTTTAATTTTAATAAAACCCTTGATAGGCTGTCAAAAGTTTAAAGACTAAAATGAAAGTATAATCATCAAGGAACAATAACATTTTCCGACGACCACTACGAAAAGTACATACATTCATACGCTAAACAATTATTGAAAGTTGGTCATTGCATATCACTAGCAATGCTGTATGATATGGAAGCACGTTAGCCAATCAGATGCGTCCGCAACTGTGTGATATGATTTTATCACACGCTGAGATAACTGAGCGAACTAACCCAAAAATTTGTATTTAAAACTTTGACAGTGGCAGATAATTTGCTGAATTTACACGGATTAAAAAGGTTGGACCCTGATTTGTTAGATTTTAACAATTTTTTTTGTGAATTCTGGTATCAATGATGTTAACATAATCTGTTTTAATATTTTCATGTAAAATTTACATTATTATTTTACTTGTGGTCGTCGGAAAAGTATCGTGTACAACACGTCCTGAAAGGATATTCAGCTTTCAGCACTAGTTATACAATATACTATTTAATTAATTAACATAAAATAAAGTTATAAATGAAACTTATACGAAATTTAAACAAAACGGTAAAAAATAATCTGATGTACCCAACCACTGAAATATAATAATATTGGAACGTTAACTGACATTGAAAATGCGAGCCGAGAGTTTGCAAGTTATTGGGATACCTGTCCTTATACTATAGTCCGCCTACAAAGTTGATAAGAAGATATAAAGAAATTTTACATTCAATGATTTTTAATAAAATATTTAATATAAAGTTTTCAAATACATTCCTAGTTCAATTACCTATTATATATGCGAATTTTTTTACTCCTGTAGAAATATATCCCCATTATTTAAATTTTGTTGATGAATACCCATAATTCCGCAACACGGTCTATGAGATATAACATCCCATGTATGTAGACATCGTAACGTTAATGGTACATAACAAAACTATTGGCATAAACAACTTTGAATATACGAATGGAAAAGTTGTTTTTATACATTTTTGAGTAAGATCTCTTTGAAAATGTTTATTTATCTATAATTTAACAATTTCGATCACATAAATTGCGATATGAAAATATATAACCACTTAGCAAAATTAAATTAAATATATTTCAAAGTTGTTCAGTGTACACTATAAAATATTTAATATTTCTTTGCTACATTTTTATATAAAATATATAAAACTTTCTAATTAACTGCGAATATGTTATAAGTACGGTAACATAACATATACATGTTGTAGGTATGTACCACGTCCAAGACCAATGTGACATACCAACAATATAATTTTACGCTCTCTCAAGAGATGTCCAACATGGTATATGTATATTACGTTATTAGTACGTATATAAATGATATACTACTTAGGTTTCAGATATTACATACCAGGTACATCAATGTTACAACTGTGTTTGCTGGGTTTGATCCACACAAAACCTTCATTATAAATATGTGCAAGAGGTAAAAAGTGTCCCTATTACGACAAATTTTTTATTTCTTGTATCATCAGCAGGAATCCGCTTAAACTCCGTACAACCTATTACATAAAGCAAGATTAAATCGTACAGTATATGTCAAAAGTTAAAGTACACTACAAATAATATTCAAGCACATTTGCATTGTTATAAATGTTTTGAAGCATTTTAAAACAATTTTAATGAAAAATAAATGAAATATTGCCTGGTTTTAATTTGAAGAAAGCAGTAATTTTGCACCTTCAACATCCTCCTTATGTTATAAGTGTACTTCAACTATTTAAAGTTGAAAATAATAATGTATTTACCATAAATAATAATAACAAACCAAATTTGTAAACTTTAAGTTGAAAGTTTATGGGATAATAAGAACGATGATAAAGATAATAATAAATTGAGTTATATGAGCATAATTTTAACATCTCATTTTGTGTAGAAGTAACAATAACATGGTATCCATAAAAGTAATATTGCAGTCGCGCTCATAAACAGCGGATAATTTTTCGTGGAGCATCCATCAATTTTACTCTCATCTCTTTCATAAATTTAACAAATCGTAAAAAACAAAGACGATCATCAGGCCAACGAAAACAGCAATTTTCTCTAAACGCTCCAGTATGACGGAAAGCGCAATATTTTACTTGTATGTATGTATGTAATACTTTATTCTTGTTTTTCGGATTAGAATCTACATAAGAAAAACATACGAACTAAACATTATTAGGTGTTTTATGATACATTCGATTATATAGATTATAATAGGAATTTCATTTGTCGTGTTTTTTCGAATCTTCTCCGTGTAAACTATTACTGCAACTTCTTTTCGTCTGCGGTACAATCTTATGTGTTCCAATATTTTCTCTTCTCTGTTACATAATCTACAACCTTTCTTCTGCTGATAGCCACTATTGTTATTTCTTTTTTCGTTCCCACCACTGAAATGTAGTAACACTGGAAGGTGTACTAGCGCCTTAAATGCGAGCCGAAAAAGTAAGCGACCAACGGGTATTTGCATCCTTGTTGTACGGTCCGTTCAAAATGTTTTTATTGTAGCTCATTTAAATAACTCATCAATTAATAATTATACATATAATACACTAAAATTTTACATGTGTGTAACGATTCATCAAATAAATGTCAAAAGTTTTATGTTAAAGTATATAATATATTTATTTTGTTGTGGGCACCACAATACCTCCCACTAAAGATTTCTCATCAAACAATGCAAGAATACGGATTACCACTATCAAGAAACGCTCATCCCTTCAATAAACACATGTAAAAAATGACATTTTTCAACCGCAGTTTTTTTTCAAACAGTGCATGTTTGAATAGATTTAAACGAAATTGTCAAAATATAATTCTTCTAAACGTGTTGTAATTCATAGATGGAGACAATAAAAGAAAAATGTTTCAAACAAAAATTGTAGGTAATACTATTTGAAATACTCTAATAACAAAAATTGTCATTAAACCATAATTTACTCAGATATTTCAAAATAATTTGATAGAGCTTCAAGTATACTCTCTTTTCCGGTTATTGGATTATCACCAAAAACTAATCAGTTTTTTCGAAGGAAATTAAGTTGATACATACAAAATATCAGAATTTGCTACTTAGTAGTTTTTGAGAAATCGTAACTCCAGAGATCTACACAGACACGACTGAATTGAGGATCTCACGATCCACAGTTCGATGCGTCACCACGGAGCCGTTGTAATTTTATAGCGCGTAGAAATTAAAAAAAATATTAAGTCAATACAGTAAAAACAACTGTAAGGTCCAATAAGTTGAAAAATCTTTTAGAATTCATTGCAAACAAATAAGAAATGACAACAAGAATTGCAGAACATAAACGGGCCAGTTGTCTTAACTAAACAACGAAATTTGCTGTGGCTAGTCTGCCATTGAAATAAATTTTGAAGAAAATTATAGTAAGATTATAATTTGCCAATAACAGACTCAGGAGAACTTACAGAAATCTACAGTAGATACAATAAATAAAATTAGATACAGCAAACTTACATTATACATCGAAAAAAGGGTTGCCAGTTGTACAGTTTATTATTAAAGTTTTATTTAATATTAAAGGTACGTAAAAATAATAAAACTTTATTGTGAAATTTAGTAAAAATAAGATATACCGCATTATACTAGTCTTTTTACTCGTGCAAAATACGAAAACGAAAAATTTGAAAGGGGCAAACTCATAGGAATTTGGGCGCGTAAGTATTTTGGTATTGCAGTGCTTTAAAGTCCTTGTATCTTTTGACATATCTTGTTTCTTGGATTTTGTTTATTGCTTTTGTTTTTAGATATCTGAATCTATGTTTTTCATCTTCATTTTGTCATCTAATTATAAGAAACCATTTCTTTTCTGGTATGTTTATAAGATGAATCCCTATTTTCCAAATACTTTTTGTCCTCGTCTAAATGTTTCATTGTTTCCCAACATTCCAGTAATAATGAGTTTTCAAGTAGCTTTTATCCTTTTTAATAATATTTAATTTAATAAAAAATTGTATAAATAAATATAATTTATTTGCTGTACAGTATTAAGGTTTTAGTGTCTATATAAATATTTTTTCCTGCGACATATTGAAGAGTCTTAAACCGCTATCTACTTGAGACAGTCATACACTAAATGGAATTTTATAAGATTTCAGAACGTAAGATACAGACATTTTCGTATCAAAAGATTTCTTTTCAGCTTGAAATTCATCATAATTTACGAACATGTTTACCAAACTTCTGGTTAGAAAATGAGACACGAACAAATCTGAGCTCCGGAGAAGAGAGAAAGAGACGAAAGAACTACCCTCTTGTCTCTCTCCCCCTCATTGTATTACAATTCACTGCAGGTTTCGATAGAAAAACTTTTTCAGTTACTTCGAAGAGTGCAGGAGACAGTTCACGTTGGCGCCCCCTACAAGGGGAGCGGGGCTGGAACGAAGAAGTGGGGGAGGGGTCGTTTAGCCCTAAACCCATAAAAACTTGAGGGTGCTGATCTATCCCCAAATTACAGGAGTTTCGCAAGTCAAACGCCGGACAATTACAAAAGTATGCGAAGGAACAAAATACTTTCGACACTCACAAACGAATTTTATCCGTCACACATTGATTGACAGTGAATTATAAGGACGTGGAATATTTATATTTTTGAGATTTCTGTCTGTAATTTTGATATTAATGATTACAATCAAACACTGACCCACGCAAGATTTTTAACTGACCCACGATTGCTTTTATTCAAACACTTATTGCCATTTGCACCAAACACTTAAAAAATTTTAACCCCACTAAAAATTTTTTAATCGTCAACCCGCGCTAATTTTTCCCGTTAAGCAAATTGAATTTTAAAGATTTTTAGTTTAAAAATAGTGAGTTAAAAAATTTTCAACTTATCTCTAGTGCAAATGGACATTAGTGACCCATGAGATAGTATTAAAAAAATATGAACAAAATTTAACCAACGTCTCAAAAAGGTTCGTCATCCCTGCTATACACTATCAAAGATCTCAATTAGTATTGGGTCAAATTTGAGCTAGATCAGTACAAGAATAAATTATCTAATTACGTAGATGATAACATGCTTAATAAAATAATTAGATATATCATCACTACATGTACCGAACTTGAGTGGCACTCTGCTTTTGCAGATCTCGATGTATTTAACGTGTGCATTGCCGTTAAGTAACCACCAAAAATGACAGTGCAAGGATAACTATATGGTAAAGTTAAAATGGCAACTCTCAGCTTTGGGATATTATCCATTTAAATTAAAATAAATGAAGGAAAAATAAAAATAATGCTACTTGGAAATACTATCAAGCAAAGGAGAAAAGACTAATAAAGATATCATAAAAGGATTAAAGAATAATAATGAACTATTAAATAGAACAAGAGTTGGAAGAAGAAAAGAAGGAAGTAAAAAAGATCAAGCAGAAGAGAGTCAGATGGTTTGGGCATAAATGGATAGTAGAAGATAAGGATAAGTAATAGAATAAAAACTAGAAGGAAGAAGAAGACGAAGCTGACCCAGGTAAACATGGCTACAGGAAGTTTAAGAAGATTTAAAAGCAGCAGGAATTAAAAACTGGCAAAGTAGAAATAGGAACTACAAGGATTTAAAGGAAAAGAATCTGAGCTTGATCAACTCCAACAAAAGGATCTAGAGAGCTTGATAAGAAGCGCCGTTATTCCACATGGATGATAAGCTACTATACCTATAGTTTATAGTGAGTGAAGTATTATTGCAATAAATATTTTATTTAACATTAATAAATAATACCTCCCGCCATAGGTTTTTTTAAATGAATGCACGGACCACCACTATCAAGAAATGCTCATACAAACAAACAATTTAGATTTCAAATGTGACACATCAAAAATTGATGTTTTTAAAGCTTTTATTATGTTAGCAGATTTAAATGAAGATGTAAAATTATAATTTTTTTTTGGGCCAGTATTTCCAAACTTAGTTACCTAGAGAATAAATTTATCAGTAATAATATAACAAGAGGGTGAGAATAAATTGAAAATAATTTGACAGATCTTTCGAAAACTTGTTGCCAGGCAATAGCCACGAAAGCCCGTAGGGCTTGAGTGGCTATTGCCAAATGGCGACAAGTTTGAGAAAGATACTGGAGAATTATTTTCTAATTTATCGAACTCTCGAGTTATATTTAATTAGATTATTTTTTGATTTCATCACCAGGCACGCCACTAAATCTACCTTTTTTGCTCTTTTTTACTTGTGTCGACTATAACTATCTGACATATGACATCTGTCAACAAAAACAAAAAAGCTACAGAGAAAATTGCCAGGAATATTCACAAGAGCATTATTCTCAGTATAATAATGACAGGATTGGTTAAAACGCAGACACGTGACATACAATAAAGCATTTCATTGGTTTAAATAAACGTCAAAAAATAATCAATAGAATAAACAAAAAATATCGCATCAAAATCATAGCTTAAATTATGATTATTATTCTAGCTGTCATCTTTTGATGCGATATTTTTTTATATTCCATTGGTAATTTATTCTACAGTTTATCTGTTGTTGGAAATATCGACCCTTAATGTTACAATTCTAAAATATTGACAGTAAAAGAAAAATATTTCAAACAACAATTTTAGTTAATAATATTTGAAATATAGACCATAATTTACTCAGGTATTTCAATATAATTGCCACATCTAAATAATCTACTCAGATATTTCAAAATAATTTGAGAGGGCTTCAAGAAAACTACCATTTCGGGTTATTGGATTATCACCAAAAACTTATCAGCTCTTCCCAAGGAAATACAGTTCATATATACAAAATATCAATATTTTCATTTTAGTAGTTTCTGAGAAACCGTAACTCTAGACCGACAAACTAGACAGACACAGAAAATATTATCACGAAACTTTTAAAATGGTATTCTATGGACCCTAAAACGTGCTTATTCATTGGAAACTTACTGCCGAATTTTTAGCATGATACCTATACCGGTATATTATTTGTGAGCTGATGATAAAATATTTCAAATAGATTAAAAATTCATTGAGCGGGTCTTTCAGTTTAATAAGTCAACTTAGTGGTCACTTGACGATATACGGTTGAATACACATTAGCCCTTTCGCCACGAGTTCGAATAATCCTTGTTATCCATATATTTGAACTTGTGTTTTCATATACCTAGGGCAAGGTGTAAATTTGTTCACGAATTATGTCTTGGTAAAGTAAACGGATCAGTAATGTAATCATTCCTTTATGAAATATTCAGGTGAGGTGGAACGATGTTTGTCTAAATGCCAGAGAATTGAATACTGTTTTACTGAGAAAATTGTCTAGCTACACAAACATTAATTCATGCTTTGGCTTGCTATTATTCATAAGGCGAAATTGCTTTTTTATGTTTCATTTAAAATATATTAATAAATAAATAAATAGAACTGACGTGTAATGTACGCACTAGAAATAAAAGTGGTCTTTTATGTTTTTGTTGTTACTGTATTCCATTTGAAAATGAAAGCGTATATCAATCTGTCATAGACATTCCATTGACGCGCCAATAATTGTTTGCTCAAAGATAGTCGAAAAGACTAAATTCGATAGAGATCTACCGCTAAATTAATTAAACAAAATACCGGGAGTTTTTTTTATCAGTGTACATGGGGATGTATCATTACCATAGTTACAGTCAAAATGATTGACAGCAATGTATTGAAGCGTTTTTTTATAAATGAACATAGGGATAATTTACAGTAATTAAAAATAATAATTCCTATCAATACAATGTAATTTATTAACACGTTGACTGCCAAGGCAATTTTCAGAATTCTGGTCTAAGAAGCCAACTTCATTTAATCATATTATGTTGTTAAAAAAGTTATAGTACATAGTTATCATCAAAAAGCATAGAAAATGTATTTTTTCACGACATGGTAGGAAACCCCACCGTTCTTCTCCCGAAATAGTGAGAAAAATGTGTTGTTCCTCTTTAGAGAGGAAAATATAGAAGTGTTACCAATATGAATGTTATTTACAAAAAATTTATTACAAAAATTATAAATAAATTCCTAATTTGATTGAAAATCCTTATTTTAGTGATATACATAATTTAAATTATCTTACAATTACTCGTATGTCTTATATTTTTCTTTTTTTTTATTAAATCACAAGTTGACAACTTATTAAAGATATTTAAGATTGGTGCATTGGCAACACTGCTACACCGCCTTGTGTCTGATAACCTAACTTTTAACGTGTCAGTTTGTCAGTTGTGTTCTCAAAGTGTATTTTAGGTCCGAGTAAATCGTTTTTAGAAACATGTTGTGTCTAACACGAGAGGAAAGCTCTTCTTCCACTCTCGTTCGAAATGCGAAACTTCGAACTCGAGGGGGAAAAAGAAGCACTTTCCTCTCTAGTTTGACAAATAACTATTTTTATAGTATTCTTTTACTTTTTAATTTTGAATAAATTTTTTTTAATATTATTTTCTGTTCAATTATTTCTAAATTTTCTGTTCATGTAAGCCAGCGTTGATTTTTTGTTCTCTTCCCAAAAGCCATCTATCCATATTAGCACTGATATACCACGATTTTAATCGTTGCTGTAAGAATATAGAAAGTAAACACAGTACGAGATAACTCGTAGTCGGCGTCTTAGAAAAGAACGCAATCTACGAGTTATCTCGTAGTTGGCAGTCAACGTGTTAAGTACTAAAGCAATTAAAACAAATTTCTTATTTTTTTAAAACATGCATTGTTTGTTTCATTATGATTAACAATTAATAATAATCAATGTAAATTATCCCTATGTTTACCCTTAAAAAAACGCGTTAATACATTGCTGTCAATTACTTTGACTGTAACTATGGTAATGACACATCCCTATGTATACTAATAAAAAAAAAACTCTCGGTATGTTCATCATGTTATTAACGATATGGTAGTAAATCGCGGTATTACAGTACTTCGTTTGCCGCCCTGTCAGTCTGAACTCAATCCAACTAAATTATTGTAGGTTCAAGTGAAGGACGAAGTAGCTCGAAACAACACCACTTTCAATTGGATAGTAGGCAATGGCTATAGCAGGTAGAGTTGAAGCCGGTTCATTCGATAACGCAAGTTAAGCAGCACTGCCTGTGGCCAGTAGTTGGATGGGGGACCACTTTGCAAAAACCACTGATTTCTATATAACACTAGATTGGGTATAAGCCGCTACGGTGCGTTCTCAATTGAACGTCGCCATGATGGTCAAAATTGAGGTTTTGTGGTACTTCAATATTTAAAAATCTATCTCTCTTGTCTATGGGTATGACCATAATTTATGGTATGATCTAAAGAGAGGTGGTGGCAAGCTGTAGAGAGAGAGAAGGCAGAGCTTCAGATTGTGCACTTTACTTTACAAAAATATATGTCACAAAACCTTAATTTCACCCTTTCAATTGGGAACGCTCTCAGATGGCAGAATGTGGCCTATGCCCAATCTAGTGTTATATAGAAATCAGTGGCGAAAACCCATAACAGCGAACAAGGCGTGCCGTTGTCACACCACCGAAAACGAGGAACCGAGGCGGCATATAACCTCAGCAGTTAAGACCGCTTATTTAATAAAAAAAAAATTGATAACGTAAAAGAACTTGAATATAATAATATAAATACCTGCATCAACTGATCACTTTAATAAATCCTATCTAGGTCTATGTTACGGTTCAAAAGGAATTATCGGAACTTTTATGGCGGTTTTTCTATTGTTGGAGAAATAGTTTCGTAGTTATAAAGAAAGTGGCATTCTATAAGCATCCTAGTAAAGTTATATGTATAGTTGGGTAGATCGAAAAAGGTTATTTTTGCTAATCGCCAATGGCCGACGCATAATTCTGGACAAGGTGCCCTTTGGTTCTAGCTTAAATCAATTTATGGTAAAATGGTAAACCAAACTGAGCAGAAAGCAGCTTCCAGCTGTTAAATTGGATGTCGCTGGAAAAACTGGTACCAATTCAAAAAAAAAAACACCTGTTACATACATACATACATACATACATACATACATAACATGTATGTCCCACTTAGTGGGATAACACCAACCCAGAAACACAGTCAACCAACAATCAATCTCCTCCGAACATTCCTGTCCTGACACACCACTTTCGCCTCGTACACATTCAACATTCATAGTGCGATTCATACATGCTCGTTTATTCTTCACACTCGAAATCATTCGTTCACGCAACAAACCATCAATCATGCCCAACCAGTTATTCCTCGGACGCCCACTCAATCGTTCACCTTCAATCTCACCCAAATTATTAGTTTCACCAACCTCTCATTCGACATTTGCTCAACATGTCCAAACCACCTCAACTGACTCACTCCCACTTTATTAACAACATTCTTCTCAATCTCACACTCATCATACACCAATGTATTCCGTATATGATCACGTCTCGTATTCTGACATACTCCTCTCAAATATGTCTGCAGCAGTTATACGTCGTTCATGCTTCTTCATCCACACCCAACATTCAGAACCATACATAAATGTAGGCACATAACCGACAAAAATCCAATACTACTCTTGAAAATTGTGATTTATTTCTCTCTCTTATTCTTAAATGGAGTATAGCAGTCAAGCATAGGTCCCTGCAAATTTTGTTAACTTTCAGATTTACTAAACTTTTCATCTCGCCATCGTTCTAAATTTCTTGCAACTTCGAAATATAAATATTTAAACTCCAGTTAAAATAATCCGCAGATTATGTGCTTGCTACGCATCCCAAAATTGAATACGTATCCTTGGGGAATGCTGCCGGTACGCCACTGGATCTCGGGTAAAATCTCCGCATAATCAGAGAGGTAACGTACGCGGGATTCAGAATCTGATTCACTGATTATGAACCACAGCTGAATTCTAATCACACTAACCGATATAGTATTCAGAAAATGTAAACGTTCTGATCGATTCGAGAGAGTTTGTTTCGTTTTTCTTTCCTTTCTCATTATTTTCACATTCTGTACAAGTACACACAGTTTAAATAAATCAATAAGGAATGGTTTCAGCTTTAAATAACTTTCGACTTTGAATATATTGCATGACAGTATATAGCTCGACAAAACTAACGCTACTCTAATAGGTGTGGCTTAATTTATTTCATTTATTAGTATTATTATTAGATATTTTCCTATGATGTGACATATTTTCAGCTAATCAACATTGAGAATCTCTATTAAGGAAAATTTTTGACAGCTGCAAGTAATTTTGTAATTTAAAGTATAAAAATATGTTATAGTCGTACACTGGAAATTATAATAAAATTAAATTTCGTTTTATTAAATAAAATTGTGCTTCAAAACTGTCAATTTTAATACAACAAAACTTAGGTTAGTACACCCGATGTGTTGCGTTCAGTACATTTAGGGTACGTTCTCGTTCCCAATCCGCTTTACAACAAATAATTATTCATTATATTCTTTGATTAAATATAAGCTCATGATATAATAAATAATTGAATATATTGCTCGTGAAACCGAAGCTGAACATTCCACTCCTCCTACGGACTCGTGAAATCTGCAGCGTCGGTTCCACTAGAAAATATCATCGATAATAATCATATCACTTGTTACATTACTTGCGAAAATAATTCTCCAGTGTCTTTCTCAATTTGTTACTGACAACAAGTTTTCGAAATATCTATCAAATTATTTTCTATTTATTCTCACTCCTTTGGTATATTATTAGTGACAATCACTTCATCAACGCTATCTAATCAGTATTATATTTTAATTTTTCTATTTACAACATGGATGAAATCTTAAGTGGTTCAATACCACTTATGGGGTAACATCGCTTCTGGAGTGTATCAATCTCCGTTTCTTTTCCCTTAAATCATTGAAGTTAGGTTTCTGCGCATCTTTTTTGGTTTCCTTCCTTGTAATTATGCTTGCTGCTTTTAAATTTTCTTCTACTCCCTTCAGCCATGTTGATCTCGGTGTGCCTCGTCTTTTTCTTCCTTTTGGTCTTTAATTTACTACTGATTTAACTGCATCCCTTTCTTCTGCTGTCCATATATGCGCAAGCCATCTGGTTTGATCTTTTTCACTATATCTTCTCCTTCCAACTCTTGTTATGTTTCATAGTTCACTCTTATTATGTATTAGTTTTCTGATATCTTTATTGATCCTAATCAATGTTAATTCTGTGAAATTTTATTTAGCCAGTTTTAAATTCGTGCTGTTTTTAATTCTTCTGCTTTCTCAATCCATGTAGATCTGGATCTGTCTCGTATTCTTCTTTCTCTTGGACTCCATTCTACTACTGATCCTTTTCTTCTGCTGTCCATATATTTCCAAACCATCTGACTCTCTGTTGCTTAATCTTCTTCACTATGTCTTCTCCTTCCAACTGTTGTTCTTTTTCATAGTTCATTCTCATTCTGTATTCATTTTCTGATTATTTTTATTGGTCTTAATATTGTTCTTATTATGTTTCGTTCCTTTATTCTTAAATCTTCTTCATCTCTTTTATCATTATCATACTCTCATATTCTCTCTGATTTAGTTCGGATCAGTTTATAATGTTCAAAATGCATTAATGTTTGTGTTGAGAATTCAATAAATATATAGTCGTAAATTGGATAGCTAGTTTTATTTACCTTTAATTCCTTACAACAAGTTCTCAATTATTCGGTAAATAAATTGGTATTATTTATTAGTTTTTATTAGGAATAACGAAATTAGGAAATTGGTAAATTAGGAAATTAGTAACTTAGCTTCAAATTTATTTGTATTTGACTATATACAAATTATTTTCCTTTTTTCAATTGACAGTTTCTGCCCTTCTTTTTTTTCAACAATTTCATATATCTCTCTACCGAATACTTGATTTACATAAATTTTATAACATTTGAATAATTTTTACAATTAAGTTTCTAGCCGTAACATTCTCCCCCCTAGTAAGTCGATACATTGTTTCGGCTTACTTAAAAACATCTAATACGGCTAGCTTTACTGCTGGTCTAGTTAGTAGACCTTGTTTGGTTTTAATGACTGCACTTCTCACCTGTCCATCTTTCCCTTTTATAATATCGATGACTATACCTTTTGGCCAGACATTTCTTGGGTTTTTTGCATCAATAATTATTACTATGTCCCCTGGCTTCAATGCTGGCGAAGGTTCAAACCATTTTGTGCGTCGGGTGAGAGTTGGCAAATATTCTTGCACCCATCGTTTCCAAAACTGTTGTACCATCATTTGAGACGTTCTCCAGCTATTTTTCAAGGTTGTTTCATCGTTATGAAACTCGGCAGGTGGTTTTATTCCATTCGATGTTCCCAGTAGAAAATGGTTTGGCGTGAGCGCTTCATCTTCTTCTGATTCCAGAGGTAAATAAGTGAGTGGCCTGGAGTTTATTATAAATTCAATTTCTTTTAAACTACAGCGTAAAACTTCTTCTTTTGGTTTATTTGTTCTCAAAATTTCCATTAAATTTGACTTCACAGATCGTATTAATCGTTCCCAAGAGCCGCCCATATGTGGCGTTGCAGGAGGAATAAATATCCATTTTATCTTTGATGAATATTCTACAAGTTTACTCTCCTCTATCTTCTGAATTTCACGATGTAGTTCGTTCCTGGCACCACGGAAATTTGTTCCATTGTCACTGTATATTTCAAGTGGACAACCTCTTGTAAATATAAATTGTTTAAGGCATTGAATATATGCATTTGTTGATAAATTATTTGCTATTTCTATGTGAATAGCACGAATTGTTAAGCAGGTGAATAAAACACCCCATCTTTTCTCTGTTCTTCGTCCAATTACTACTTCCATTGGACCAAAATAATCAATTCCAACGAATGTGAAGGGTCTTTGAAAAGCTCCCAGTCGTGCTTTTGGTAATTCACCCATCATCGGAGGTTTTGGCGTTGCTCTGTCATTTTTGCATTTTTGGCAAATATTTTTAATTTTCTTCACAAGTACTCGTAATTTTGGTATTGCATATTTCTGTCTAATTTCATTAATTATTATTTCATTATTTTTATGGTGAAATATTTCATGATATTCTGTGATAATTAAATTTGTGATTGGGTGTTTACTTGGTAATATTATAGGCCTTTTGACGTCGTATTGAACTTCTGCTGCATCTATTCTTCCATGAACTCTTAAAATATAATCTTCTAAATATGGATTCATATTATAAAGCTGGCTATCCTTTTCAATCTTACAAGGAGGTTTTGTACTCAATGCAATAATTTCATTTTGATAGCAGTCCCATTGTGTTTTTCTGTAGAGCATCAGTTCTGCTGCTTTGATTTCTTCAGGTAGAAGAGGGCCAATTTTCTTATCCGTTTTCTTTTTATTTCCCATTGCTATAAAGTTTATTATAGATCGCAGGAAGAATGCTTGTGATCTGACCAATCGCTTCCATTTTGTGAAATAATTTATATTTGTAGTAACTGGTTCTTGTATATTTATTTGATGATGAACTAAGGTAACTACTCTTAATTCGTCATTATCTACATTAAAATCAGACTGGAAGGTTTGTTTAGGCCAATCTTCCTGTGAATTCCTTAAGAATTGTGGACCAGTGAACCAGCGACTATCTAGACAGAATTTTGGGTCATTTTTCCACTTGGTTGCTTCATCAGCTATATTTTGATTAGTTGGAACCCAGTACCATTCTTCTAGATCGGTTAATTCTAACAGTTCTCCTATTCTTAATGCAACAAATTGACGATATTTTCTTGCTTCAGATTTTAACCAATACAGAACTGTTTTAGAATCGGTCCAATAAATATTCTTACAGATTTTTATAGTTAAATCTGCTCTTAAGGCATTTGCTAAACGTGCTCCTAAAACGGCTGCAAGTAACTCAAGACGAGGAATTGAAATAGGTTTCTGTGGAGCTACTTTCGTTTTTGAACAAACTATCGCACAATGTACCCCTGTTTCATCTTCAGACCGCAGATATACTACAGCAGAATATGCGTATTCGCTAGCATCAACGAATGTATGAAGTTCAAAACATTTTGAAAAACTGGAGCAACCATAGTGACGTGGTATTTGTAACTTTTCCAAATTCCATAATTTTTTTGTCCAAATTTTCCATTTGTTGTGGTGATTATCTTTTATTTTCTCGTCCCAGGTTATTGCTGATCGCCAAATATCTTGAAGAAGAATTTTCAAATAAACCAAAAAATTACCTATTAGGCCCAGAGGATCATAAATGCATATAAGTGTTCTTAAAACTTCTCTTTTTGTCGGACATTTAGAACCATTGAGTATATTAATATCGATCTTTTGCCGGTTTATTTTGTACGTAAAAGTATCTAGAGTCGTATTCCACCACATTCCAAGAATTTTACCGGTCGATTCTTTTTCATTTAAATTCTTTGTGCTTAATTCGTACTCTTCATCTAATTCTGAGAGAATTCTTCTAGAATTTGACATCCAATTTCGTATTTCAAATCCTCCTTGTGAATGTACGAATTTAACATCTCTTGCTACTTGTATAGCTTCATCTTCATTGTCGAAACTATCAAGCCAATCATCGACGTAGTGATTTTCTTGTATTACTTCTACTGCTCGAGGATAGTCTTTCTTAAAGTCTTCTGCGTTTAAATTTTTTACGAACTGTGCTGAACTGGGAGAGCATGCAGCACCAAATGTCATCACTTGCATGACGTATGTGTCTGGTTTTTGTTCGTAGTTTCCATCTCTCCAGAGAAAACGTTGAGAATGTTGATCATCTTCTTTTATTAAAACTTGATGGAACATCTCCTTAATATCTCCGCAGATAGCAAATTTTCTTTGTCTGAATCGGTATAAAATACTTGTTAAAGAAGACATTAGGTCTGGTCCTGGTAGTAGCATCGAGTTAAGTGAAATTCCCTCTACTTGGGCTGCTGCATCCCATACTATTCTCATTTTCTTCGGTTTATTAGGATTTTTAACTATAAACATTGGTAGATACCATATACGGGTTTCCAAGGTTATTTCTTCTACTTTCAGTTTTCGAATGTATTTCTTATCTTCATATTCTTTCAGTTGCTGTTTTAAGCTTTCGTCCATTTGTTTGTCTTGTAACATTTTCTTTTCTAAATACAAGAGTCGTTTAAATGCCATTTGATAACTGTCAGGAAATTTGACATGATTTTGTTTCCATAGTAACCCAGTTTCGAATCTTCCTTCCTTACGAACTGTTGTCAATGTCAAAATATCTCTTGCTCGGGAGTCATCTTTTGATTCTAATATTTTCTTCTGAGGTTTCACTCCAAAATTTTCTATAGATGAAAACTCTTTGAATAATTTATGTAAATTTTCATCTTCCTTTTGACATTCACATATGTGTAAAGCATGGTCTTTTCGCAAATATGACTTTTGGCGAGATGGACCACTTAATACCCAACCGAGACGGGTTCTTGTAGCTATTGGAAGATTTTCATTTTTCTCTTCGCGTATCTCGAGTGGTACGCATAGTTTAAAATTATCTAGACCGATTAACAGTCTTGGTGATGCATTCACATATGATTGTAATGGTAATCCATGAAGATTTTGACAATATTTTTGAATTTGTTTTAATTGTATTGTTTGAGTAGGTAACCCAAGTTTCTTTACTGTTCTAATATTCATTATGTGATATCTTTCTGCACCATTAGTTATCCCTGATATTTCACATGATACTGTCATTGACATATCTTCTTCGCGTGATATCTCATTCGACCATTGCAAGTGAAGTTTTGATTTTTGTCCATTCAGCATCAAATCTTTTGCAAGGTTTTCTTCCATTAAAGATACTGATGATCCGTCATCCAAAAAGGCAAAAGTTTCAATGTACTTATTCCCATTAAATAATTTTACAGGAACAATGCGAAACAGAACAGATTGGTTTTCGATTTTTCATGACTTTTGACATAATTTGGATTATGTAATAGTGGATGATGATATTTCTGACAGCCATCAATCAAACAAATTTTCTTATTTTGACATTTCGGAGAAAAGTGTGGTTTAAGGCAATACCAACACAGTTTCTTTTCTTTTACTAAATTCCATCGCTGGTTTTTATTAAGATCTGTGAATTTAGGACATTCTACGATGATATGTGACTTGCTTTTACACACAGAACATGTATCCCTGTTTATTATCTTTGTGCCTGTGTCAATGACATGCAGATATTTAGTTTCTTTCTGATAGTTTTTTTCTTCACTATCGTAGCTTCCTCTGAAGTAAAAGTTTATTTTACTTGCTGCTTGTGCTTGCTGGTAGAGCCATTTGTTAAAATGTGTTAAATTTATCTCATCAAACTGATCTGTGTATCGTGCCCAATCCAGCCTCATATTTGGGGGTAGTTTTGCTACTAATTCTTGTAACAGTATTGGATTATTCAGGTGACCATTTAATTTTGAAGCTACCATAGTTGCTACTAAATTTTGCACCATCATTGCAAAGTTAATCAGTATATCCATACGATCCATTCTTATTGATCTTTCATTTCTTATATTACTTATCAGTGTGTTTATAATTATTTCAGGACGACCAAATAGCATTTTCAAATTCTCCATGACCATAGGTACAGTATCAGGAATAAGCAACATGCTTCTAACCACCTCTAATGCTTTTCCCTTTAAGCTTTGTTGCAGCCGAATAAGATTTTCTTGGATTGTGTAACCACATCTCTTCGTAGATTCCAAGTAGCTGCTGTAAAACATAGGCCAGTCTGTAGGATTGCCGTTGAAGAAAGGAAGATTACTTCTTGTTGATAAAACTTGTCTAGCAGCAATTTGTTGTGACGTTAACAATGAGTCGTTAATACCTGGTGGACTCATATCTTTTAAGTCTTTTTTCGAATTTGCGTAATTGAATTGAATTTTTTTTAATTCTTGTTGTCTTATAGTGTCTTGTTGGCGTAAAATCCATTCTGAAGTTCTTTCTTTTCGTATTATAGATTCAACGTCACTATTTCTTGATTTGTTTTCTTCTTCTAGAAGAATTTTTCCTATTGTTTCTATTCTTCTATCCAATGACTCCATTTCTTTACTTCTCTTCTTTTCAATTTCGACGTGCTCTTCATTAATTTTGTCTAATTCATCTTGAAGCAATTTGCGTCTTGAATTGGCGATTGAAAGCGACGAACTTTTTCTGGTTAGCTTCTCCTTTGATTGACATCTTTTACATGACCAATCCACGTAAGCAACTCTTTCGTCGACACCAACACATTCAAAATGGAACCATTTATCGCAGTTATCACACTGAACCATGTTTTCATTATCTGCTTCTTTGCATAAAATACAACTTTGTATATGCTTTGCCTGTGCGTCTTGATTAGCTCTCTCTGATTTGGATGTTTCCTCTTCATGTGGAACATTCCCATTTTGTGAGTGTGCTTGTATAGACATTCTTGGCTACAGAACTGAATTCGCGGCTTCAGGAGTTAGGTGACCTCGTGAGTTCCCTTCAATTTGTTGTCTCCGCCGTACGAAGATCAGAAGAATGGAGTACCTAAATAAATTTGAAGAATGTTGAGAATTCAATAAATATATAGTCGTAAATTGGATAGCTAGTTTTATTTACCTTTAATTCCTTACAACAAGTTCTCAATTATTCGGTAAATAAATTGGTATTATTTATTAGTTTTTATTAGGAATAACGAAATTAGGAAATTGGTAAATTAGGAAATTAGTAACTTAGCTTCAAATTTATTTGTATTTGACTATATACAAATTATTTTCCTTTTTTCAATTGACAGTTTCTGCCCTTCTTTTTTTTCAACAATTTCATATATCTCTCTACCGAATACTTGATTTACATAAATTTTATAACATTTGAATAATTTTTACAATTAAGTTTCTAGCCGTAACAGTTTGTTTACTGTTTCTTGCAGAAAACAATTTCATTTACATCCATCCATATTTCTTTGAAAAGTAGAAATGCAAAGTGCGTCATAGTTGGACTGGAAATTTTAGAATTAACCTAGCGGAAAAGCGTTTTACAGAAATGCGGAAACTTTTTATTTACAACAATAAAAATCACAGCATTTTATCGTCTCATTTCAATAAAATAAATGAAACCATCTCGTGGAAACGAAACAAAACCAAAAGGAATCAAACAGCCGTAAATCAGAAAAACTTATTCAGATATTTACAGAGGTCACTCGATACCGCCGAGAAACTTTCCCCATATTCCAGAAAAAAGAAAATCTGGAGGTATAAACAAAAAGTCTTACGTTTCATACACCGAGATTTGCAGGAATCCGGTCTCTTTCCGTTTGGAAAATCGGTTTCGGCCGAAGCCGTAATTTGTGCGGGATCGCCCAGAGAAATTCCACGCAGTGGCGTAGCTTGCAGGAGAGCGGGGTTGTTGGGTAATTTCTAATGGCGGTTGGGGACCCGATAAGCTTTAATTAGGGCCGTTTGGGGTTGAAATGATAATCTGTAGATTGTTTTTTGTGGGACAGATCGTTGTAGTAAGTTTACTGTAATTGATTTTAGTTCGGAACAATTTTGGGGCAGTTAAATATTTGCAATCAGAATGGTTTACGAGTATAGACAGTTACTTTATTTATAAAACCTCTGGTTTTACTGTTTTTGGGGCCCCTAGATTACGATTTCACTCTGTCCACGATGACATCATTCTGTCTGTGTGTGTGCGACAATTTTTGGTCCACGGTAATACAAAATTTAATGTGAAATTTCATATTTAGACTTTACATGTTCATTTTACGAACTGATTAGAATTTGTAAGTAATGTAGCACGGCGGGACGTGACTGAAACTTAGGGGTTGAGAAATAGCTATTTATGTAACCAGTTAGGAAATGCATCATTTTGTGTAACGAGTGGGATGTTTGCGGGACGAGCGAAGCGAGTTCCCGCAAAATCACACGAATTACACAAAATCGCATTTCCTATCGTGTTTCATACAAGATTTTTTCTATTTTTGATTAAAACAGTTTTTTTTAATTATTAAATTATTAATTTCATAACTTTCATTGACATCAAGTAGCTACGCGTATTTCGCTTGTTTGTTTGAAATTTTGTTTATGCTTCATTCATTTCATCACCAGTTGTGAAATATTTTTCTTTTCATCACTAGTTATGAAAAATATGACGTTTTGCAACGTCAATCAATTTTGAAAAGTGACACTTTATATGTCAAAATTAGAAAAAACACAATAGTTATTTGTGTATCAAGTGCGGATAGAGCATTGTTTGTTGTACGCGGCGCCTCGATCAACAACTCGACAAGTGCACCGAACAAGCTCTATCCGACGAGATTCACACAATATTTTTTCTACAATCGTTGAACAATGTCAAACTGTAGAAAAAAATTAATTTTCAAAATTATCTTTGGTCACGCCTATAACAATTCACTAAAATTGTAGTTACCCATGTCACCGTAATCATGACAACGTTTATGAACAAAATAAACATTTTCAAAGAAATCATAATTTGACACATGGAGTACATTTGACATATGGAGTACATTTGACATAAAGTCTACAGAGTGAATACGTTTATGGTGATTAAGTTGAAGTGTATGTACGTATGTGCCAACTGTATTTGCAATAGCAAGGTTATTACCAGAAAAATCCAATGCATCATTTACTTCTTTTACCTAATTTATTTTTGTTTTGTTTTTGTCGCGCTAGTGCGACAATATGTCACTTTGTCGCCTTAGAGCGACAATTTTGAACATTTCCTAACCAAAAATGGAATAACAATGTCGATATTGTGCAACGATTGTAGAAAAACACTATTTAAAGGATGATAATAATGAACTTTAATTAAAATGATGAAACAGTGAATTGAACAATTAAAAACAAATTACAAATATTACAGACGACGACAACGTATGAATATGCTTAAATAGTTACAGTTACCGAAACATATTTATTAACAAATTTTCTTAAAGTTCTACATTTTGTAGCGCACAGCAGACGTAAGAAGACGTCTGCTAATTTCAAAGACTGACAACCAACTCTCGTCTTGTGCTGGCTAAACACAGGCATCTACCTCATAAGCGGGTACGTAAATCAGTCAACCCCAGATGACATCTCAAGCCGATATTTCAGAATATTTGCCGCGACAAACTCAAATGACTATTTATGACAACTAAAATTCTAACACATTTGTGTAGCAATAAATTAAACTCAAGAACTTACCAGTTGTATGTTTGGTTGGTTTCAAACAATGACGTCATACTGACCGAACGGTTACTGAAAACTAGAGCTCTAGAAGAATGTAGGTATTCTCGTCCGCCATTTTGGGTCCAGATGTCATAAATAAAACAAGTTATTGGAATCCAGTTACTTAAAAAAAAAAAACATTTAAAATTTGTATCTGTCAAATTTGAAAACATATTTCTTGAAATTCTGTAAAATCCAACTACACAAATCATACGGTAATATATTAGAAAGTATTCTGTACACTTACTTACCTGTTAGATATGAAATATAATAATTAAGAGAATGATATATCACAATTATTAATCAATATCAACTTGAAATTTGACAGAAAAGAATTAAAGTAACTGGATTCCAATAATTTGTTTTATTTATGACACTTGGACCCAAAATGGCGGATGAGAATACTCATATATTCTAGTGCCTTACTGAAAACACGCGATAGATTTTGACAATAATCAATTTTGACAGAAAAATATGTCAGCGTACTAGTTAGAAATTATAACAAATGAAATTTAACCAATCAGATTACTAACCGTTGGACGAACCAAGCTCTCGAGCATGTTACTGATTTGACATACCAAAACTGTCACCGTTTACATAGGACGTCATAGAAGTGTCAGTCGAAATCAATTGGTTACTCATTTTACTAACCATTCTTGTGACCAAGTACTAAACGGTGCCAGTCGAAATCGCCTATAGTGTTGTAAGTAAGCGAGAGGTTGTGTGTTGGGCACAACAGATTTTGTTTTGTTCTCTGAAGTCAAGGACTGATGTGTATAAAAAAGAGGTTCTAATTTGTACTGGCAAACAAATAATTTTAAAAAGTATTCTACCTTGTAAAATGTTTGTAATTTCGCGATAGAAATACGCAAGTTCTCCAGTCATTTAACCTAATTTAAACTAAAATCCATTTTATTTATGGCAGTAATAAAATTACAACCAGTTTCACATTTGCAAAATAATTATTGGTTCGCGGGAAAATATCGCAATAAAGCAGCAAAGTAATGCATTTATTTCCGATGCAATTTATTAGCAAATAAACCGGTTATTTCCGGTATAATTTACCGGTAACTACATGTGAGTAACGCTGAGATAATTGTGTATTGGTTACATCCGTTGAACCGGTAAAATTCCGCTGCGAAACGGCGTAACGGTTTTCATGTTTTATGTTAATTTGCGTGTCTGAGATGGGATTTGTTCTTTGAAGTTGGCTGCATCTGATATAATGAATTCGCGGAAATAATTATGTTTGTGTGTTAAATAAATAACAAATTATATTGAACCTCAACAAATATTATAGTTATTGCAATTTATATATCAACAGTTAAATTAATTCTAAGTAAACTATCGAGTTATTACTGTTAGCAAGACGTTAATTATAGTATTTACATATTCATATATTCCTGAGAACACTTAAAACACTCCAATACTAGAATCACATACGTGAAGTAATCCAAGAACTAGACTCTTTAAAATGTATGCTTGAATACATTTGAAGATGCAGAAATTAGTGTTCAAAGAAATTGTAATATCGTTTCTTAAAATTGTCTTCAAATATTCGTAAGAAACTTACAGAACGGGAGGTCAACATCTACAGAATTTACAAAAAAAAAAAAAACAAGATAATTTGGATCGTGTGGTGCCCTCAACCACCTCTTGTTTTCAAGAAGGGAAAGAAGAATTTTATTTGCGAAATAAATAAATGAATATTATCACCCAATTATCATCTGTACGTTTTGTAAACGAATCCGATATTTATCTAAAAATTTAATATTTTTTTAAAATGTGATACTTCAGAAATAAAGGGTGATTCATAACGTAAGAAAAAGATTTAAAGTGTAGGTAGAAGAACCCAAAATAATGTCTTTCCTTAATAAAGTTTTGCCAAAAACTTAATAATAAAATAGTTACAACACATTAAAATTGAATCAATTAATTAGCATTTGTTTCAAACTACTGCAGTTAATTATATTTTAAATAGAAATTGGCAATACTTTAAAGTTAGTTGAACAATGTTTGGTTAAACAAAATTAATAGTATTGTAATAAAAGTAATGAATATTTAAATTTTTCTTTTATTGTTCAAAAATTGCTGTCCACATGTTTGAGTACCACTTAAAAACAAAAACTAGTTGCTTTTGAAAATCATTTAAATGACAAATATTGAAACGTCAAAGTATAATAAAATAAAGTTAAGTGCGAAATTGTTAATACTTTCAGTAACGAAGAATATGATATAATTATGGTTTATAGAATAAGTTCATTAACTAATAAATATCTACAATTTATTGCTTTTGTCATTATTTTTTATTGGGTGCATAATTTCAAATTAAAATGACATCAAATTGTCAGATTTGAAGAAACATATTTCTATGGAAACGAAAAGATAATAATTGTATTTAGCGGTATTCAATAGGTGGACCTAATTTAAGAAAGTTTATTAAGAAAAAAGCTTCGGCCCCCCCCTAGCAACACTTTCAATCTTTTCCGTATGTTATCAATCACCCTTTATTTTTGAATTCGGGTGGTCTTGAGATCTTAAGTTAAAAACCTTTTTATAATGAAGGACGTTTCGCAGCCGCTATACGCAATACTGTTGTTATGCGGCCGTTGTTAAGGTAGCGGTTGCGAAATAGGGTAAACAATTATTTTAAAACTTGATAATTGACATGATAGATAATATGATAAAGACAGTGACGAATGAATAACCTTGCTATAATATCTGATTTTCGGGTATTAAATCTGAAAGTGCAGAATTTGAAAAAAAAAATTTAACTCTTGAAAAATTTAAATGCCACTTTCTTTGTCAGTATCTTCAGAAATATGTATATGCTTTTTTCAAAACCACTTGTTTAGTTTAACAATTATAAATCCCGCAATAACCTCGAAAGCCAACATTCTATTTACAATAAAACTGTTTAAAATTTATAATGATATATTTTTACAGTTGCACAAAAAATATAGTACAGCTTTCTTGTGGTGCGGTTCACGTCAATATCTTCTTTCTCCCTTTCTCCCACTATTGCTGATTTGATTCATAGTCAGCAATAGTGGGAGAAAGTGAGAAAGAAGATAGTGACGTGAACCGCACCACAAGAAAGCTGTACTCTAGTGTGTACACCTTGTCCACGAAATCCTTTAGCGCAAACGGCCTCGGCGACAATTTTTCTCTCGGTAAGCTAAAGAGTGATTTTGCGGCCTTGGTACACAAATAACTATACAGGGTTTAAACCAAGTTAAAACGATAAACAAATAAAAAATTCGTGGCAAATTTTTCTTCTCGTTGTTTTCACCAATATCCAACAAATTTATGTTAATGTTTTCAGGCTTACCATTATTTTCTATTACCATTCCAAGATACTGAAACTTAATTACTTGTTCTGTACCTATATGAATTTCTATAAAATAATAGGAATATTAATTTTCTTAATAGCGTAGAAGTTGTGTTGTTTATTATCTTTGTTTTAAATTCAAAGTTCATTATTATAATTTGTTGCCGTGGAAGTAACTTTTTTTGTTATTTGTTTTGTGTAATAATTTTCCGAGTTTTCTAGGAAAATATTTATACACATGAACACTAGGTTGTTAGTTGTGTATAAAACAATACAGGTGCTTGTTCCAGTTAAAAACTAAAAAGAGAAATCGTGCAAGTAGAGTTGCGGGAAAATGTTGCTATTATATTTACTTTTAGAATTTTTTAACAGTTCATATGATACTTGTAAAACATTTTATAGTAATTAAGTTAATAAAATATCATCTTTCAGGAATATTATTGCATGTATTTGATGATACTATAATAATATGATTTTCGTATTCATATAAATAAAAGATGTTCTTAAAAGTGGTGATAAGCTTAAAATAGAACGATTTTTAAAATAATAACACCGAATCAAACAATTGTTTTAACTGTCATCAGGTAACTATGCAAATCCGTATGAATATTATGTCAACATTTGATATAAGGTTTGTTCCAAGTGGTCATTTCGGACATGTTTGTGACAAATTTCACTGCGCCTGCGATAAATGTAAACAAGATAAGTTTGAAACATAAGCTTCATTTCCTTTTTTGTAGCGAAAAATGTATGAATTTCTTTACTTATATGTATATTTAAGGTTAGCTGTCAAAACTAAAAATGGATATGTACATGCGCTTCACTCCATTCGCCGTTCCAGTCTATGTTTCTAACTTAACTTGTTTACATTTATCACAGGCGCACTGAAATTTGTCACAAACATGTCACGAACATGTTCGAAATGATCACTTGGAACAAACCTATTGATACAGTCAACGAAAATTGTTGAAACCTTTTGTTTCATAATTTTCAACACAGAACAAATTGAATGGAAAAACGTCAATGATTCATATTCAACCAAATTCAAATCTTCTCCATGCGTTTTTTCAATTTGATACCCAATTTGACAGGATTTAATAAATATTTATTACATGCTATATTTCTAAGTATATAATTAAATATATAATTAGTTTTTCTCAAAACCGGAAGGCGATACGAGCAAATTGCAAATATTATTTTATATTTTGAATAATAATACTATAAATAAATAAATCATCACCCAATTCACCCATTATGGGCGAGACATCTGAAGTGATCCCCGAAGGTGATAATGAAAGGGGAACCACAAGAGCAAATTTAAAAAGTTAGCTTTGGGTTTCGAATTGAAGTTCTCAGATTCCACAGTCCAGGTGTGTTTTAAATTAACTTCCATTTCCGGTTTTACAATTGTTACGAAAATCAACCTAGTTCTTCGTATTTTCATGAAACTTGTAATTATGTAACTCTTTTCGTTCGTGTTCATCCATCCATTCCACAGACCCCATTGAGAAATGATCAAAACCGAATTATTTCCATCAAAATTTCTCAATATTTTTTTTTCATATTTGCTTTGTACTGCGAGTACGTTTAATAATAATAACCTGTCTCGTAATTGTAGAGAAAAGTACCGGAATCCCACCGGATTCATTGACGGAATATTTTACTTGCACTGACGAAGTTACTAATGATCAATCAACAACTTCAAGAAGGGTCCTACTGGTATGCAGCGTGTGACACCAAAGCAGACCAATGCCATTATTTTCTTTATTATTGTAGTTACAAAAAAATATACTATAGAATAAAATTATAGGAGACCATCGTAGAAGGAAATGTTTTTTCTTTAACTAGTGATTATCAAAGTTATATTTCAGAAGGGATTAAACATATTTTTATGCCTATTCGATAGCGTTTTTTTTTTAATTCAACCATATACTAGTTTTATATTCTTACATAGTAAAAATATTGAAGAAAATGCGATTGAAATTTAATTTATATTTATTTGCAGTAGGCTATGGATAAAAAAACAAAGGAACAAAATATAGTTAATATGAAATAATAATTTTTTTTTTTTTTTTTTTTTTTTAATTTTTCAATTTATTTTACAACTAGCCATTTAGGCTAACCAGCAAATTTGTTATTACAATACAATACTTAACATATGAAAGCGTGTTTGAGGTGACAGTCCATCGATTGCACCTCTTAGTGGGTTACATTAATATATTTAGTCCAGGACCAGATCTAAGGGTTTTTTTCTTGACAGTCTTCTTACTTCTTCGGAATTATTTAGCAAGTTAATTGCTAGATTATTCGGGTGGTTGTTTAGTCTGGTATTATATTTTCCGGAGAAATGTTTTATTTGTTCTTGTACTGTTTTAATCTTTAGATCCTGATGCAACGTGTCATTTCTAACGTACCATGGGGCGTCGGCAATAGTTCTTAGTGTTTTATTTTGTAGTCGTTGGATTTTGTTAATATTCGATTTTTTAGCGCAGCCCCATAGCTGGATGCCATAGGACCAGATTGGTACTATTATTGTTTTATAGAGTAATATTTTGTTTTGAAGGGTTAGTTTTGATTTTCGGCCTATTAGCCAGTTCATTTTCTTGGTTTTGATTTGTGTTTGTTTTCTCTTCGCGTCTATGTGCTTTCTCCAGTTCATCCTTCTCTCTAGATGCATGCCAAGATATTTGATGTTGTCGGTTTCTGGGAGAACTTTGTTGTTGAGCGTGACTTCTGGGCATGTGTCTTTTTTCATGGTGAATGTTATGTGCGCTGATTTTTCTTCACTTATTTTTATGCGCCATGTATTTGCCCATTTTTGTATCTCGTCTAGTGCTAGTTGTAGGAGTTTAGAGGCTTCCTTGGGGTCTTCGTGTGATGCCAATATTGCAGTGTCGTCTGCGTATGTTGCTATTGTTACTCTATCGTCGTTTGGGAGATCTGCTGTAAATAGGAGGTACAGTACGGGGCCGAGAACACTTCCTTGTGGTACTCCTGCTTGAATTGGATAGATTTTTGAGTATTCATTTTCATGTATAACTTGAAAATGTCTTTCTGTCAGATAGGATTTGAGTAGCAGGTAATACTGATAGGGAAGTTTTTGTTTAATTTTATATAATAGCCCTGGGTGCCAGACCTTGTCAAAGGCTTGGGTAATATCTAAAAATGCTGCCGAGCAGAATTTTTTTTCTTCTAGCGATACTTCTATTTCATGAGTTACCCTATGTACCTGTTCGATGGTTGAATGTTCATTCCTAAATCCAAATTGGTGTTCTGGTATTAGCTTGTTATCTTCGAGTTCGAACTTCAGTCTCTTTAGTAGTAATTTTTCGAACACTTTGGATAGGAACGGGAGGAGTGATATCGGCCTGTATGATTTTAGTTCGTGACTTGGTTTACCTGGTTTTAGTATTAAAATTATTTGAGATATTTTCCATAGTATTGGGTAATATTGCAGTCTTAGAATAGCGTTGAAGATATGTCTGATGCTGGTGATGGTTTCATCTGGTAAATTTTTCAAGATTGCAGCGTTGATTAAATCATGCCCCGGTGTTTTTTTGTTATTCAAAAATTTTATTTCGGTATTTATCTCTTCGGAAGTAAAGTTTTTGATTGGCAGAGATAATTGCAGTGGTTTATCTAGGAAATCAAGGATGTTGTTTTCTTCTACGGTTGTAATTTGGGATATGTTTGGTGTAAATATATTTGACAGGTGGTCGGCGAAGATCTCTGCTTTTTCTTTATCTGATCTCGCCCAAGTATTGTTAGGCCTTCTTATAGCTGGTATGGTTTGTTTTGTTCTTTTTATCTTTTTTGTAGCTTTCCATAGAGTGTACTCGTCCTTAGCATATGGTGAAAGATTGCTGACATAATTCTGGAATGTTTCGTTTTTAAATTCATTTATTAATGATTTAACTTCTTTTGTTAATTTGTTTAGGATATTTTTTTCACTTGGCAACCTGCTTAGTTGCCAGCGTTTTCGAATTCTTCTTTTTTCTGCTATTTTGTCTTTGATATGTTTCGGATAATTGGTTACTGTATTGTCATTAGTAACGTTTTCAGGTGTGGATATCCAAGCTGCGTGTTGAATATTTTTTGTTAAATTGTTTACTGCTTCATCTATGTCGTTTTCGGTTTTCAACGGGATATTTACATTTGTGTGGTTGGTAAGGTCTTGCTTGAATACCGCCCAGTTGGTTCTTTTGTTGACTAGTGTAGGTTTTGTTCCTATGTTTATTATGGTTGTTCTTAAAGTGACAATTACAGCTGAGTGGTCTGACATGACGTCTAGACATTCCTCGATTTTCATGTAATTGGAAGATATTCGGTGTGTAACGAAGAAATCTAGAGCATCAGGAAGTTTGGCAGGGTCAGTCGGCCAGTACGTGGGTTTCCCTGTGCTTACTTGTCCATACCCTTTATTGAGCATAGCAGCTTGTAATTGTTTGCCTTTAGGATTGGCCAGTCTTGAGCCCCATCTGGGATGTTTGGCGTTGTAGTCTCCCCCTGCCAGGAATCTATTACCTAAGATTTCGAATGCTTCCTCGAACTTTTTCTTACTGATTGAGTATCTCGGTGGGCAATATATTGCAGCAACTGTGAATGTTCCGTTTGTATCTTTGATTTTAACACTGGTAGCTTGCATATAATTTTTTTCTATTTTTTCTGTTTCATAATGTTTGATTCTTTCGTTTATTATCACCGCCGTGCCTCCGTGTGCGGTATTATCGGGATGATTAGTGCAGTATGTCTTATATTTATTTATATTAAAATAATTTCTATCCGTAAAATGTGTTTCACTTATTAATAGTATATCAATCTTTTGTTCTTTAAGAAATAATTCTACTTCTTGTCTGTGTTGTTTCAGACCATTAGCGTTCCATAGTGCTATTCTTAGAAAATTAGTCATAGTTGGATTTTTTAATTAGCGTGTTGAGTAGATTGATAATGATTCCATTTTGAGTTAGTATCTGGTTGAATAGTGTTTCTATTTTGTTGAGAATTTTTTCGAGGGTAGTGTTGATATCGTTATTTTGTGCTGGTATGTTTATTGTTTCGTTTTGTGTTGCCTGTGAGTAGGTTATATCGTTTTGCCGTGTTCTGTTTAGTCTGGGAAATTCGTTGTTGTTTATTATTGGTCTCAAATTTATTTGTCTGTTTCTTTGTGTATTATTGTTCGTTCTATCTCGAGATTTCTGGAGTTCTTTGTACACTGTGCAGCCCTTATAGTTAGCTGGGTGAGGTTCGCCACAGAGTACACATTTTGGGACATTCAGCCTTTGTTGTAGACAGTTGTATGTGGGGTGGTTTCCTGCACATTTTACACAGTTATAGGGCTTTGTGCAGTACGATTTAGTATGCCCATATTCCTGGCATCTAAAACATTGGGGTATTTCTTTCTTTTTGCGGGGTTCTTCTATAATGATTTTGGTTCCTAGTATGTTTGTGACATTATATATTTCTTTATTATTTTCATTCGGCTCCTGGTCTACAAAAAACATGGGTAGTGGGTTTTTTGTTTTCCAGCTGCGTATGTTTACTATATTACGGATAATGAATCCTTTATTTTCTAATTCCTCCTGTATATCAGCAGGTGCAATTGAGTGATGAAGATTTTTAATGACAACACGGTATGATCGTTCCTGTCGTGGTTGATAAGTATGAAATGCTATGTTATGTGATCTGAGTAGTTCAACCAATTTTCTGTAGGCTGTTGGTGTTGTAGTGTTGATTTTTACTTCGTTATTTGTTAATGTTTTGCATGTGAAATCGTGTTCCTGAACTGCTGTTTTTAGGCTTGTTATCATTGCAGTATAGTTTTCCACATCCTGTATATATATTGGGGGAGGTTTATGTTCTTTTGTTGTTTTTTCTGTGTTTTGTCTTAGCGGTTCTGCATTTATCGGGTTTTGGTGTACAACAACTTCGTCGTCCAGTAGGGTGTATCTGTTCTGAGTTGGTATTCTCTCGTTTTCTTTAATAGTGTTTTGTCTTTTATTTGTTTGTTCAATAGTGTTATTTCTTCTATTTGTTTGTTCAGTATTTTTTGTTTCTTCGTTTCCTCTTTTTCTTTTGATTTTTTGCCACGTGAAAATTCCTGGTTGGTTAGTTTGAGGCTGTATGCTCATGGGTTGTGGTGTGTAATTCAAATCAGATGAGTTTGGAGAAAAGTATGGGGGAGGAGTATTTAAGGAGAGGGGTAAGGAAATTATACTGTTCCTGCCAGAGTATGGGGTCGTACAGGCTGTTAAAGTATCACTGTTTTGTGATGGTGTGCCTTGGATTGGTGTAATTACTGGTGCGGTAAAGATGCTTGTTGTGTATGTCGTTGTAATAGAAGAATGTGTTGTTATTACAACAGTAGTGTTGCTTGTTGGAATATTAATTGTTCCGTCGCTATTTTCAGGCATACTGATTTATTTTTATTTTCAATATGGTTGGCAACACTGATTTGTTTGACTGACTCAAGCGGTTTTGACACAAGGTCAGGCGCTCGCGTGCGCCTCACCACTTGTTGAAGTATTTAGAAGTCACTTATTTTTGACACTTTCACTTGGATTTATAGTCTAGTAAGGGTGTCATTCATTCAAGAATGAATGATTGTTAGTTTTATGAGATTTTAATATCACTACTCAAGAATTATATGTTTTTAATTCAGAGCGTACACTGTTAGGTCGTGCAACCTGAGTTCACACTTGCCAACCTATAAATAATAATTAACACACCAATTGTTGTAAATTGTTACTGACCTCCCTTGACGCGGATTGTTTGGCTATGTTTATAAATATTGCATGCTTGTATTGCATTTTCATTACACGCACCATAATTTATTAATAAATTATACAAATCTTCATTTGTATAAATATCAACTATGTCACAAAATAATCTCAAAACACAAAGAATATCAATTTAGAACAATTAGAACGTCTATTATTAATTGACATCAGCTATATTTTGTTCTTTTGTTATTTATTTTTCATCCATGTCCTACTGTATATTAATAATAAAAATAAATATTTATATAAATTTCACTCGCATTTTCTTCAATATTTTTATTATGTAAGGATATAAAATCAATACATATATGGTTGAATTTAGAAAAAAAAAAAAAAAACGATATCGAATAGGCATAAAAAATATATATAATCCCATTTGAAAAACATATAACTTTGTGTTGTAACTTGAGAACCACTGGTTTTAAAAAAAATATTTTCTTCTCTATATAATAGGATGTCCTCCTTGGTCTCATACAACTTTATTCTTTAGTATTTTTTTTGTAACTGTAATAATATCGATAATAATGGTGGTGGTCGGTTTTAGTATAACATTCTGACCTGCGATTACTCAATCTCATTTGTGGTAGTTTGCCTGAGCTACAAATTACAATTATTTTCATAATTCAATATGTATTATGCGGGGCGTGAACCCCGATCGTTAGGTTACAAATTGTAAAACTGGCTGCTATAGTACGTATAATAAAGTAATAAAGTTTTGGTTAAAATAATAGTTTAGTTGCATTAACAATTCAATTAAGTTAGGTAAGCGATCTGGGTGCAAGCTGTGGCAAAGTGCGCCGATCAAAACCGTATTCATTTCATGTCGCCATCCGAATTCTCATTCGTTTCTCGTCCTGGAATCCTTGCAAAACTGCTTTATTTAATTGGAGAACTTTTCTAAATTCTACAGATTACTTCCCGATCGCCGGAAATGATTTTCATGCAAATGTCAGTGAAATTCTGTAGTTCCACCAATACAGGTCGTCTCTCTCTCCATCTCCCTGTCAGCGTGTGTAGTTGAGATAGTTTTCCGTCTCTGTCGCGCTGGGGATGAAGAAACAATTGAAGTTCGCAGACAAATAATCTAGTCATTTTCCCTAAAGGACATACACATTCACGGAAGTTAGTTTAAGTTCAATTTTCGGGGCATCTCGCCGACCACGTAATTGCATAACGTTGGCATTCTCTGTCCCTCTGTACTGCTGAATTTGTATGGGTTTGTAAATGTGCCCTGCAGTGGCGTACCGCAGACATTTTCCTCGGGGAGTTTCCTACTAAAATTACTCAGTGTTTTATAATAACCACCTATATTTTTAGAATTTCCTACTAAGAGTAGTAAAAATGCCGTGATGTATATTGTGTAGCACGGCGGGCTTTTACTGAACTTAGAGTTTACAAAATAATACACAAACACTATTAAGAATGATAAAAAATGGTATTTAATGAAATGATAAAACGGTGAATTTAACAATTTTAGAAACAAATACAAATATTACAGACGGCGACAACGTATGAATATGCTTAAAAGTTGCAATTACCAAAACATATTTGACAAACAAATTTTACTTATATTTCTACATTTTTGTAGAGCACTGCAGACGTGCGAAGGCGTCTGCTCTATTTAAAAACCAAAAGCTAACTCTCTTCTTGTGCTAGCCAAACAACCCATCTAACCCACATGTGGTGGAGAGGAAGGGAAAATCTTTATCACAGAACTAGCACAAAAATTACCTAAAAACTAAAACCTAATCTAGGGTTACCAGACCTCTTTATAAATCTGTCAACCCCAGATGGCGTCTCAAGCCGATATTTCAGAATATTTGCCGCGATAATCTCAAATGACTATTTATGATAACTAAAATTCTAGCACACAAGTGTAGCAATACATTAAACTCAGGAACTCCTGTCAAGACAATTTTGATGCCTTTAAACACAAACGCAGTTTGAAACTTGATATTTTAAAATCGCTTTGACAGTAAAAACAATAAATCGTATTCTGAATGTTCGCCTTGTTACAATTGAAATTCTATAGAAACGGTCGAGGAAAATTATAGTTTGTCAAATTATATTTGTTTGCAGCAATGAAGACTATCTACACTTTTAAAATGTCTTAATTGTTATTCATTAAGCCACAACGATTTTTTAAAAATGTATTGACGTCATTGTAGAGGTGTTGCTGGATCTAAAACAGTACAGATTTTAAATAATTGTAGTCATATATTTTTTACATACTTTATTATTATTATTACAATAAAATAGAACATTTATGTGACAAAAATTATTTAAATCTCTCCTGTTTGAGATCCACCAACACCTCTATAATGACGTCACAACATTAAAAAAAAATCATTGTGGCTTAATGAATAACAATTAAGACTTTTTAAAAGTGTAGATAGTCTTCAATTTAGATAAAGTTTCATAAAAAAATTTAAAAATATGGTGAACGACCCCTTTATTCTTGTCTTTTCATCTACTTTTCATCTTGTTCTTTCTTCAGGTTTAGGTGTTCCTTTACATTTATTTTTCGCTGTTTCCTTTACCATCTTGTATAGGTTGTCTCGATTTGAGATATTCGGTGAAATAAACTAGGTGGAAAAAGAAGACGACTCAAATTCAGATCAACATTTCTACAGTAAGTAGAAGATTTAAAAGCAGCAGGAATTAAAAACTGGCAAAATAAAACAAAAGATAGGAAGATGTGGAGAAACCCAAAATATAAATTAAATATATCATTACCCATTATGGGTGTGGAACTCTGCTTACGCAGATCTCGGTAAGTGATATATTTTTGCGTATGAAGTGCGGTTACCAGCCGTCAAATCATAGCCCCCAAAGATGTTAATGGAGGGGGAACCACAGGGGTAAATTTAAATTGGCAACTGTCAGCTGTGGAATTCGAACTGAGAATCTCACGATCCACAGTCCGACGCGTTACCCCATGTGGAGAAACCTAACTGCAAGAATTTAAAGGAAAAGAAACTGTGAATGATTCACTTTAACAAAAGGATTTAGAGAGTTTCATAAGAAGCGGCGTTACCACATGGGGGTGTTAATCCACTATATATAGCTTAATTAAATCGTCAGACACAGACAGACAGACGTCATCTTGAAAATAGAGAAACCGTATTCTAGGGATCTTTCTTATCTGTTGAAAACTTACTACCAGGTTTAGAATTTAAATATGGCGTTTAGGGGTTTCAATATTATATTTTGTTATATTGCTTTATGTTCTTATCTATTCATTTTACAACAAATGTGTAAATACAAATGTTCA
The DNA here is from genome assembly GCA_963942605.1 of Poecilus cupreus. NCBI lineage: Eukaryota > Metazoa > Arthropoda > Insecta > Coleoptera > Carabidae > Poecilus > Poecilus cupreus. The sequence goes on along the minus strand of OZ012726.1, from coordinate 7,191,758 downwards.
GAATTTAAAAATGCATGTAAATAAGGCCGATTTGGTTACCTAAATATTCATATTTCACGATATATCGAATAAAATAAAAATAATATTGATTATGAAAATTGTAATACGACCATGGATTGATATATCGTGAATATTAATATAATATGCCATATTAAACACGCATTTTGAAATAATGATCAACCATTGTACATTCTCTTTTGTTGCAAAGTGAATAGTAAATAATAATTTTGAAGATTGTTCTTCTGTATCCCATAAAATAGTTTCTAAATCACTCATTTTCACGAAATGCTTAAACAAATTATGAAAAACAACTACAAAATTGTTTAATATCAAATTGTGGCCGTCATGGACTAAAAATATTTTATTATTATACCTGCATCATAATCCGTGTTTAAAACATGCTACAGCGTTCATAAACGCAAGATTAAAACACGCCGTGTTTTAAAGGTTACTAAGCAACAACAACAATATTTACTATTAATATCTGTCAAAACTGTAAACGTAAACAACAAATGCTAATCAGTCTCCATGTAAACGATATACCTCAAACGTCACATGCGCAAAATTATGAAATGAATTAAAATCAAAATGTTGCTTTCCAGTTTTTTCCAGAGTATGATGCAGGTATAATAAAAAATAGCGTATGACACACGTGTATAAGTGCTTTTAAAGCACTAACGACGTTAAATGCACTCCGCTTCGCGTCGTGCTCTTAAACTCGTCGTACGTGCTTTAAAAGCTTACTTATACACTTGTATCATAATATACTATTATAGCAACTATTTGGATTAATTGACTGCTTGTCAAAAAAATAAAGTCAAATCATTTTGATTTTTTAACTTTGGGCAGGTGTAAATAAAATACAATACACGTGTGATAATGCATTATTAATATATTTATGTGATTACGCAATTCGGTTATCGCCTCGTGCAAATTTCACATGCGTATCTTAATAATGCTCTTATCCCACTTTTATCGTAAATATCTATAATATACACACATTCATATTTAATTTATAATATTTTTTATCCTTTCATATTATAGTTTACTCATAAAACCGTTAAAATTATTCAATTAGGTACTGATTAATCGTAACATAGAAGAAAAACGTAATTTCCAACCATTCACGTGACTAGATACATATTTTATCTACTGAAATTTTTTATAATTTTTTACAAAATAAATAAATTGCAATAGTATATTGCGTACCGTGAACTGTAAGTGATAGTTTTTTAGGTCGAGAATGTAGTTTGGGATGTCGAGACCCGTAGGGTCGAGATTTCCTAAACAGTATAAGAAAAGGAAAAATAGGTATCAAAATTAACAGCTGTCAGATTGAGGTGAAAAAAATTTGAATGATATATATTTACTTACCATCCACCATGAACGGTAAGTTTCACTTACCATCCACCGTGGACGGTAAGTAAATGAAGTAACCATGAAAACCAATTGTGCATTAAAAGTTCCATTTACTGTGTTTAAATTTTGTTATTTATGGGTAACTTACAGTACAGGTATTGCAAAAACGTATTTTTTCGTTATTTTGCTGCCTGCATAGTGGCGAATCATGCTACTATCTTCTATAGTCACTCATAAGTCGCATTGATGATTGGCGTAACTTATATCTGTTTTTGAATCAAATGGTTTATACGAGAGTGGTTAGCCAAGATTCTTCCTAAGATTTGTTTTAAAATATCTGAAACATTTTTTGGTAGAGGAGCCGGGTATATATTAATTTTTACAATAATTTGTTAATCTGTAACACTATGATTCAGGTAGATCTCAATTTGATATATTTTACTGGTACTGTGTCGTCAAATAAGAACCCCAAAATATACAAGAAATATGAAAGCCAAGCCCGTCCCTGGCCTGTCCCGGCTGCAAGTGAACACTGTCCATTGTTTGTCGTTGTTTGAATGGAACTGACATCAAAGTTAGCAATCCTGCTTCGGGTCCCAATGCACCACGTGCTTCACATTCCTGCCGCGGCTGTAACGACAACAGGCGAGCAGGAAATCGCAACTTACGAGTACAGTACACACTCATCGAAAATTCTATTACTCGCACATCCTCTGCTTTCGAATCAGACTTAGCGGGGCTAATTATTTATTCAGCGATGTTTATTATTCATTACGTCCGGATTTGTATGGGGCCCGCTCCAAGGAGGGCGGGGCGATGTTTCATTTGTTTTAATTCGGGGCGTTCTGTCTCTTTCTCTGTACTAGGAAAGGGTTTATTAAGTGAGGATTAACCGCAGCGAGATTGAAACTACCCCTAGCTCTGCGCTCCTCCAATGGGGTGTTACGTATCTGTTTGAAGGGATGTTATATTTAGAGAGTTTAGATTGCGGTTGGAACGTAATTAGTCTAATATAGTAAATTGCGAATTTCTGAAGTTTAGGACAATTTTAAATTCTGATGTTACCAACTCATAACGTCTAGCTTAAACAACTTTTGAAAGGTGCACTTTGTCCGTGATGTGATGACCGGTACGTCATCAAAAATATTAGTATGGGTTAAGAATTTAATGGTGGGGGATATTTCATGACGTCATACTGATTCTTAATCAGTCATGATGAACAAGTTATTAGCACACTTTTATTCTGGGTAATAATAGTAATTTTTTCTACGACCACTGAGAAATCCTCTCATTGTATGTTTGTTGTTGCAAGGGATATGAGGTACATTGCAAGCATCGTGCGAAATGAATTTGTTTTGTGAGTATTTAAATACAGATCAGTTTATTTAAGTACGGATGCTATTGCTAGGACACTTATTTAGGATTTTCCAATATTGGAATGGTGAAAGCGGGACAAATTTATTATTAAAATTTATTTAATTAAGAAATAATATCGTGGTCGTAGTAAAACTATAGGCTACAACTCGCATGGAATGTCCATTTTATACTCGTAGGAAATGAGTACCATTCCTTGCTCGTTGTACAATATACTAATTTTCTACGACCACTTAGAAATCTGCACATTGTATGTTTGTTTTTGCTAGGGATATGAGGTACATTGCAAGTATCGTGCGAAATGAATTTGTTTTTTGAGTATTTCAAAACAGGTCATTTCATTTCAATACTTGTGCCATTACAAGGATACTTATTTAGAATTTTCAAATATTGGAATGTTGAAAGCGGGACAATTTATTATTAAAATTAAATTAATTAAGAAATAATATAGTGGTTATAGTAAAAGTATAGTGTACAACTCGCTAGAATGTCCATTTTATACTCGTAAAAAATGAGTACCATTCCATGCTTGTTGTACAATATACTATTATTTAACAGAAAGAAATAATAAAATATGAACTCTAAAAGTCGCCATTATCGTTAGAATATTCAATGAAATTTCCACAGAAAATAATATAACACTATAATAAGTAAATCTAAATCTGTTTTATGAAATGTCAAATATATTTCGTTTTTGTTTAATTTTCCATGGCTGTATTACAATTTTTCTAATAAATATTAAATTTAATTTGATAGATATATCCTGAAATCCTGGCATTTAGGTAACAAAATGGGCCTTATTGCATGAACATTTAAATTCTGAACAACTTTTGTATTTACACCTTTGCTGTAATGTGAATAGGTAAAAATTTACAGCAATATAAAAAAAAATAACATTGAAATCCCTATATTCCACATTTCAATTACAATTATATTCTACATACAATAAGGTTATGTAAGAAGAATATATGCTGTATGACTAAGTGTAGTTTTTTAATTAAATAATGTATGTACGCTTCAATATATAACACTTTATTTATTGGGATATACAATTTCAACTGACGTTCGTTATTATTATTTATTTATATTATTGCTTTTTTTACCAATACGTAACTAGATTTGCATAATGTAAACTGGATGAGTGCATTCTTGATTTTTTCCAACACTAAGATTTCTTGTAATTTTTACACTTTACTACATAATGCACCTAAAAGCTTTAATTCTGTTAAAGCAGAAAATTTGTCACAAATAAAAATACAAAAAACATCAGCAAATTTCACAAGTTACTTGGGCAAGCTAAAATTACAAATTACAAATTTAATATATTTTTCTTTAAGACTTTAAGGCCCGATTGTACAAATGCGAGTTCAGCTGAAGCTTAGCTAAACTGAAGTTTAACTGAACTTAAGTTTAACATTTTGATCTGTTGTACAAATCGTGTTTACATCGAGCTTAGCTAAACTACAGAGAGCAATGTTTTTATGTGGTTAGTAGATGCCACGCATGCGCGTTTTTCAGATTTTTGAGAATAAATTAGAGTGCTGACAGATGTCAAATGTTGAATTAACCTCAATAAATACAAAAAAGGGTAGTTTATATTACTAAATAATGGTAATAAATATTATTTTAGATTGGAATACATTGCTTTCAGTAGAGATTATCGTGTAGCATAGATATCAATATTTATGGAAGTGCTGTTCGCCAAGTACCTGGATAAATTATGAGTGTTAAAAATGGTAGCCAAGTTTATCTCAAAAGAAGAAACTTTGTTGATGTACTTGGTCAAAATATACAAAAGTATTTTAGAATGTCAGGTTTGACATTATACCGTTCTGTAGGGTGTGACATTTCTTGACATACTACCCAGAATCCTCGCCAAAATCATATCATTTGGCTCAATTATGACTTTGTACTGCTGTACTCAATTTATTTGTAACTGAAATAATAACAAATTAACAAAAATGACTAACATAAAGATTTCATTTTGCCCAAAGGTATGTGAATCTGATGACATAATAAATATAGAAAAATGTTTCAAATAAAATTTGTAGGTTTTAGTTATTTATTAAGATATGCCCAAAAACCTTGATAGGCCTTCAAATAATCTAGCATTTACTGTTGATGAATTGTTCCCAAAAATCTAATCAATTGATAACAAGAACATAATACCTCCCTTACACATAGGAGGTAAAAATGATGAATTTTCCTTCGTATGATTTTAACTGTTCAAGCGATATGATTCTGAGCTCGTATTCTCTAAAATAAAACATTCTCAATTTTTTTTGAAAAACTAAATCTCTGAACTCATTCCATTTTCTAAATTATGAAGTTTTCACGAAGACGAAATACTTGAGCTCGGTGTCGATCCATAATATATACCAGCTTTAACATGTCTTCATCTGTATCATGGAATCTTTCCATATTTTATACATGTAGTAACAATAAAACTACGAAGTTAGAGAATAAAAAGGAATATTTATTAAAACTAAAACAAAACTGAGGTTTGATACCGTTAAATAAAGCTTAAGCCCTCAAATTCGGCGGCTCAAATTGAACCAAGCTTAAACTTCCTTGCAGTACTAAACTCGTATTGTACAACTCATGTTTTTGAAAAACTGAAGTTCATTTACGGTTTAAGATTAAACCAGGCTTAAGCTCGCAATGTACAATCGGTCCTTAGGGTGAGTTTTAAGTTTTTGAAAATTAGCTATTTTCTAAGTTTTGCTAAGTAAATGGAGTTTTTTTTTAAGAAGTGATTATTAACTTCACCGTCGTCCCACTTCCAGTAAACTAACTTAGACGACGTCTTCCATAGTTACAAATTTTTTTGTTCGTTCTAGAGTGCTGTCCTTATTGTTGGCCCGTCACAAAGTTTGGAAGTCGAGTTGACTAGCGCAGTCACAACACTGCAGTGTTGCCAACTATTAATCACACTCGCCGTTCGACGATGTTTCAATAATTAAAAGCTTGAGTTTAATTTATTATCCCCCGTGGCGCTGAAGTCTCAATTCTACTTACCACCTAAATTCTCTTCTTCCTCTTGCTGGACTTCCCAGTGACCCAGATTTATTTATTTGATACTTTTCGTTGTTAAAATTTCTACAATATCTTTATTTACATTATCATTTGTTTATAATTCTTTAACACTATTGCTATGTACAAATATTTCATTTGTTTCGATACACTCTATTCCTGCAATCAGTGTCTGGGTTTTTGCCGTGTAGTATCCGTTGCATGTATAGATTTTGTCATATTTTAGTTTTTCTGTGCAAGTGATTTATTGTCTCATAGCCTCTCCCAAATATTATGTATGGTTTTTTATCGTCTCTTGTTCAGTAATTATTTCTATTTCTTCGCTGACTATTCTGTATTGCAATTATTTTTAGGTTTTTATTTTATTTTGTCATATTTTTCAATATATTTATTTATTATTTTCAATACATTTATTACACTGGAATATAATAATACAGAAACGGGATAATAATACCAACATGCATTTATGGTAACACAAACTGGAGAAATATATTGGTTTCAGAGAAATTGTTGTAAATAAAAAATAACTTTTCAGTTATTCTTATGTATGCATTCGTTGAAGAAATTATTATTTCTTACAAAATGGTTAGATTCAATTCTAGAAAATATTAATTTGGAATATAAATTTTATTTATTTTTTTTTCTGTTTTGAAAGAAAATGAATGTACTTTAAATTTTGTTTTAAAAAATAATGTAAACCAAGTCGTTAAAATATTAAACAAAACGTTTTTATTTAAAACGATATCATTTTGAATTAAAACTACTACTATTCAAACTACTTCATCCCCATAATGAGTGTCTCAATTGAATACTTTGATATGTTCCTTCAAAACTAAATTAATTTTCATACAAGAATATTTATTAAACTTACAAAAGTTTTCAATGAAAACGAAATAAGATTGTCACTATTCAAATCAATTTTTATCTTTATTTAAGAGGAATCTGTTTGTTCCAAGAAAACATTTTTATTAGTGTATTTATTTTAAGTTGACTAACTATGAATTATTTTCTGATGTATTTATTAATTTTCCTTTGTTTGTTTCAGGTATGTACCGTTTGATCTTGTGAGGGAAAGGGCAGGAAGGTAAAATATGATAGTTCTTATTTAAATCGTAGAGCAGCGGTTATTAATATTATTAGCTCGCTGACATTGGTATAATAATACTTGAAAGTTAACTGACATTAAGCGAGATAGACAGCCAGTCATTGGCCAACTGTCTTTGTTGTACAATCCGTTTTAAAAGATGATAATGAAAAGGAAGATCGTAGATAAAATTTTGTATGATATAGGTACGTGTTAAAAGTGATTTATTTCGTTCGTGGTGTTATTTCACTCGGGTTCGCCTCGTTTCACAAATTCCCCCACCTTACTCATAAAATGTCACTTTTAACACTTATATCATAAATAATTATTTTGTAAAAGGTTGCCATATGTAATAAAATTAAATAATATGACTAAGGAGGAGTAATAAACTTATATAATTGATAATAAACTATTAGTTAAATCAACGCGATTCTTTAAATTAAATAGCAATGATATTTCATAAAAATATTGAAATATTTAGTACTTTGCCATGGATTTTTTTTGCATTTGGATTGTCGATTTAGAAATTAATCAAAAAATCGTTCTACCTTAAGCTTATCACCATTTTTCTGAACACTCTGTATAACATAATTTTCATAGATTGTTTAAAAATGGGTAAACTTGAATTTTTAAATTTTTTTCTGTTATATTGTACAGTTTTGAAGCAGCAAAATTAAAAATTTAAAGCGTAATGCTTAAAATATGGAGCAAGAATTTTAAACGAGTATTTTGGGAATGAATTGAGTCACGATACTGAAAATGATTACAAATGGTAAAGACGATTTTATCTCTGAAAACGTTCATGTTCACTCAGATTATTTTAAGTTGAATCGGGCGAGATCAATCTGAGCTGCTGCAAATCTGCCCCGAGAACAATTACCAATAATTTGAAAGGTTTGATTATATCCCGCTGACTTATACCTACATGGCCGGTACTTTTAATCGCGCTCCCAGCAATTTCGCCCTCAATAAACCGTTTAATAGTCTCTAAATTTTCTATGGCTGCTCATAAATTAAATCCGATATTTTTAGCATTAATTAAGTGCGAGAAAATTATTTACCTTTAGCATTGTTTTAAATTGTAAATTACGTATCGAACTTTGGCGTTTAATATTTACTTTTTTTTTTGAATAATTTCCTGCTGCATTATGGATGATGTTTTAATTTGTTTTTTGCGTTTGATGGAATATGATCGACTGGGCCGAGGTTTATGAAATCAAACGCGATGAACTTTGCGGTAATACTTTAAGAATATTCATTATTTTTACGGAAATTGAGTTAATATTCATGTTTTAAACGATATTCACTGAACTTGAACGAATAACTGTAATAAGAAGATATTTTTGGTGAATTTAAATAAAATCTAGGTCTGTACACCAATAATTATACGAGCCAGTGAGCCCAAAATTTTTCATTTGCTTTATAACAGCTTACAAAAAAATCAAAACACTAGTAGAATACATAGTGTCTTATATTTTTTAAATCTACATTATAATAATAATAATATTCCTTTTCTGGACATACTAACAGCCCCGATTTATCCACAATACCACAATCGAAAGTTTATAGATCCAAACAATAGTTATTTGACAAACTAGAGAGGAAAGTGCTTCTTTTTCCCACTCCTTCTCGAAGTTTTCCTCATGAGCGCAACGAATGAGGCAATTCGCGCTAAAGTGGGAGAAGGGCTTTCCTCTCGTGTTAGACACAACATTTTTTCACGACATGTTTCTAAAAATGATTTGTTTGAACCTAAAATACACTTTGACAACAAAACTGACACGTTAAAAATTAGGTTACCAGAAGCAAGGCGGTGTAGCAGGGTTGCTAATGAACCATTCTTAAATATAAATTGAAGTTATCAAATTGTAATTTAATCTAGAAAAATAAAAATATAAGACTTAATTGTAAGACATGTTAAAGTATTTATATCACTAAAATAAAGATTTTCAATTAAATTAGACATTTATTGTTTACCATACTATTACTACGACCACGATATTATTTCCTAATTAATTTAACTTTAATAATAAATTTGCGCCGCTTTCATTATTCCAATATTTTACAATTCTAAATAAGAATCCTAGCTATGGCACCTGTACTGAAATGAAATGACCTGTACTGAAATACTCACGAAACAAATTCATTTTGCATGATGCTTGCAATGTACCTTTTTTTCCCTAGCAACAACAAACATACAATAAGCAGATTTCTAAGTGTTCCTAGAATAATTCTATTTAATCAATTTGGAAATTTTTTTTCTATAACACTGTTTTGGAAACTACGCATTCTTCAACTAAAAATTGTTATGGAATCACTAAAATTCCATACGTTGCGTATGGAATATTTTCGACGAATCAGAGCCGCGATATATGAAGTTTCTTGATTCAGTTAGTATGGTTACGTCTTATGTCTGTTTGTTTTAATTTAATTTTTTGAGTTTGACGTTTTCAGCAGTTTTATATTTGTGTTTTTTGTATAATTTCCAAAATCTTGTTATAGAAAGTATAGTCTACAACATGTAACGGAATGGCATATCCCACACTCGCAAAACCGTAGCCCTTGCCTTCGGCTCGGACTACAAACTTTTTGCTCGCGTGGAATATGTGCCATTCCATTACTTGTTGTAGAATATACTATTCTACGACCACTTAGAAATCTGGTCGTTGTATGTTTGTTGTTGCTAGGAAAATGAGACATTGCAAGCATCATGCAAAATGAATTTGTTTTGTTAGTATTTCAATACAGTATTTAAATTTCAGTACAGGTGCCATTGCTAGGATACCTATTTAGTTTTGTCAAACATTGGAATGGTGAAAGCGGGACAAATTTATTATTAAAATATAAATTAATTTCGAAATAATATCGTGGTCGTAGAAAAAATATAGTGTACAACCCGCATGGAATGTCCATTTCATACTCGTATGATTTGCAACATTCGCATTCGGCTCATGCTACAAACTTTCATACTTGTAGGAAATGAATACCATTTCATGCTCGTTGTAAAATATACTATTTTGGTTACCTATATATTATATAGGGTGATCCTAAAACATTTTTAATTCATGATCTCATTTCATAAACCATAATTATATCTACATATTCTTCATCACTGAAAGTATTAACAATTTTGCTCTTAACTATATTTTATTATACTTTGACGTTTAAAGAATTGACATTTAAATCAATTCCAACGGCGACTAGTTTTCCAGTTGTGTTTTTGTTTTTAAGTGGCCCTCAAACAAGTGAACAGCAATTTTTGAACAATAAGGGAGAAATTTAAATAGCTATTTTATAATAATACAATACTACTATTTTTTAAACTAAATATTGATCAACTAACATTAAAGTATTCCCTATTTGTATTTCAACCATAATTAAATGTCGTAGTTTTTAACGACTGCTCATTAATTGATTCAAATTTAATGTGCTGCACTTTTTTGTTATTGAGTTTTTGTCAAAAGTTTATTAAGCTACACTTCAAATCTTTTCCGTAGGATATGAATCATCATGTATAATTATGTTATTACGTACATATCTCACCAAGATCTGCAGTTGCATACCATCGCTACTACGATGCTTATGCCTAGAACTACTACATACGTGTGATTTTTTAAAATTTAGATAATATATGAGTTAGCAGTACTTGTTATTTATACCAACTATAAACGTCAAAATAAAAGTAAAATTCTCACTTCGAGAAAGTAAACATAAATATATTTTATGGCCTCTTTTACGGCTTGTGTATAGAAAATTAATTATGAATGTATAATTGTTATTGTAAATTTTACTGCCGTGAAATTGATTTGATGAACTAATGACAAAAAATACAATTCTATTTTAAGTAAGCGAAATAATAGAACTAATATTCCTACAATTTAATAAAACGAAAGACTTTTCAAAAAGTTGTCAGTCAATCTCGACTTGTCTAATTTACTGTACTCTAAACTCCGATGTAACCGGAACCCGGAAATACAGTTTTTATCAGAAAATCCGGAGCTTGCGATCAATATTAAGATTTCTTTTCCATTCCGTTTATCAAATCGAATTTGAGAGAAACAGACTCGATTCTCGTCGCCCTACTGAGAACAGGAGCAGAGTATATGGCATGTTCAGGGGCATCCCACATACATTACCTGTCCGTGATGTTATCTAGCAGGCCGTGAGGCAGTGGCGTCCGTGAAGGGATGGTGAAAAGGGTATTCCTTTTCAACCCTTCCCATTTTGGTGGGACTCTCACCATTTTTTTAATGAAACTTTATCTAAATTGAAGACTATCTGCACTTTTAAAAAGTCTTAATTGTTATTCATTAAGCCACAATGATTTTTTTTTAAATGTTGTGACGTCATTGTAGAGGTGTTGCTGGATCTAAAACAGTAGAGATTTAAATAATTTTTGTTACATAAATGTTCTATTTTATTGTATTAATAATAATAAAATAAGTAAAAAAATATGTGACTACAATTATTTTCAATCTGTACTGTTTTAGACCCAGTAACACCTCTACAATGACGTCACAATATTAAAAAAAATCATTGTGGCTTAATGAATAACAATTAACACTTTTTAAAAGTGTAGATAGTCTTCAATTTAGATAAAGTTTCATAAAAAAAATGTTGAAAGACCCCATTGAAATGTGGCTTATATGGATATCAGTGCTATTATTTTATATTACTGTAAATTTTTATCTATTCACTTTACAACAAAAGAGTAAATATAAAAGTTCTTCAAAATTTAAAAATGCCTACAATGAGGTTCATTTGGTTAATTAAATATTAGTATTTCTCGATATATCAATCAATTTCAAATAAATATTTATAAAAAAAATTTGTAAAACGGCAATGGAAAATTAAAAAATAAAATAAATAAATATATCATTCGCCTTTTATGAGTGTGGCACTCTGCTTCCGCAGATCTCGGTAAGTGATATACACTCGAGGAAAAATAAAACGCAGCACTTGAAAATGCACAAAAAATGGCTAATTTTCAGAGTGGCATAACTCGATTGCATTTAGTTGAAATTGGATTATTCTTTAAGTTTTACAATCTTTGAAATGTTCTCTTCAATGTGATGCTAGTCAATATGATATCAAATCTATTACATCCCCTCCCACCTCCATATAAAAAAATATTCCTGATGACTTTGACAGCTCGTACGCAGTGCCAAAAAAAATCGTAAACTCATTTGGCAAACAGGACAATAAAGTTCAAACATATTTCTCTAAGTTTCGAGTACCTAAGACAATTTGGCGCGAAATTATGAGTTTTTCAAAAAATTTCGTTTTGAAAACGAAGACATTTTAGGAAACTTTTGTAAACGCGATAAATGGACATTCAATACGCAAAAATATTGCTCCTCCATTTAAAAGGCTATTGCACACAGATTAAACGATTTTGGTACAAAACTATTCAAGTAAAAAATACACAAATTGCCCTTTTTTCAAAAAAAATCATAACTTCTGGCCAAATCATCGTAGGTCCTTGAAAATTGCATAAACTTGAAGGAAAATGATTGAAGTTTACTTCTCTGTTGCTGCGAGGATTGAACTAACGATCTTTTGTTTCACTGTCCGATGCTCAACTTGCTATGCCTATAACAATACCTCAGTGGTTCTTGATACAAGTAACAAGCTCACCCGTCGTATCAGGAAATATCAAAGAAAATTGCAATGTTTTATAAACGTTCTAGAATCACGTAGTATTTTCCTTGCTCGAATTGGGCAGGGCTAAAATATAATCCGGCCGATAACGACAAGCCCTCCCCCCTACCCTTCATTAGTCGGCCATGGCCGCCCTACAGATTAATTGTGGTAAAAACGGCTTATGTAGATTATCTTAATGAATTGTTCGCAGTTGAAAAAATTACACACTGAAATTAGTGTTTGAGTTATGGGCAGTGTTTTGCTGGACGTGCCGCCGTAAATAATCCAATACGGACCTGGAATGCTGGTTTTTTTGTTGGGTGACTTGTAATTCAACAACTGTTGTTTTTCTCGCATTTCATGTGTTTGTTCCACATTCAGATTTTATAACAGATTACAACTTTGCAGTGAAATGTTTTCTCGCGGACCTGATAACGAGGGTGTACACCCTTAAAACAGTATAAATGCGATTATTTTATCTGTGATATTCGCGAATAAATATCATTTGTCATCGCAGAATAAAAACTGTCACATATATTTTGCGCTGATAGTGACAGGTTTAATTCGGAATATTTAATAAGCTCTATCATATTAATTAAATCATTAGATACATACATTGGTTTGTATGATAATTTAATTTATATAGCGCAGAATTTATTTAGGGTAGAGTAGAAATAAATGTTTATGCCAGAGAGACACACATAAATTCAGGCCAAGCTTTCAATGTATTTAATTGATTTTTAATTATACAGTGCAGTGAACTCTCTTGCTTAGCAAATAATTATTATACAGTATAAAGATAAGTGCATGCCATGGCTTCTACCATAATTATTTTTAAACTAAATATCATTGTTATAAGGAACGAAATTTATTCTGTATTATACATATATTGCAGTACAAGTATTAAAATTTTAATTTTTATAAATGCTTTATCATAAAACAGTTACAGATTTGGATTAAATCATTTTCAAATATACAAAATTTTAAGGTTGATTTTCTCAAATATGTATCAATTGTTTGTACTAAAAATATGTGTAATTTCATGGGCGTAGATATATACAAATTTTGTCAGGGACATGGGGCAAAATGCTTAATAAAAAAGTATAAATAACTTTATAGTATTTTACTATGTTAGCAAAAAATAATATCAGTCCTGGATAAATATAATAGTACATACAGGTGGTCCATCGGTCTGTATTTTTTATTTTATTCGAATATTATAAATATTACCGAAATTTTTTTCAGACAAAGTTTATTTTACAATAAAATGCCCATGTATCTGCAGTATAAGTTTTTCTACCGGGTGTTCCATTTCCTCACAATGATATTCAACTTAATAATTTTAAATAGAACACCCTATATATTTTTGCAAAATTTGAAAGATCTTTTGTTTATCTTTAAAATAGTTCTTATTCATTATAGTCCTAAAATGATCAGTACAGAAACTATTCAGGTTTTCATTTATGAAGAATCAGACACAGAAAGTATGCCATGAAATTAAAAACAATAAATAAATTTATCAAAAATGTTCGAATTGAACATGAATTCAATAAACTAAATAAAATATAACAAAAAAAGTTATTAAACTAAGTGAAAATAGTAAATAATAATGATTGAAGATCTGGCAGCAACTAATCTGATTGTTTAAACATTTCCACACAATTATATGGCATATTTTCTGTGTGATTATTAAATCATATAAATGTGAATAGTTCCTGTACTAATCATTTTAGTACTATAGTGAATAAGAACTTAAAGAGAAATTTTGTAAAAATATATAGGTTGTTCCATTTAAAAATACTAAGTTGCATACTATTGCGCGAAAATGGAGTACTCGGTAGCAAAACTTATACTGCAGATACATGGACATTTTAATGTAAATTAAACTTTTTGTGAATAAATTTTCGGTAATATTTATAATAATCGCATAAAATAAAAATTACAGACCGATGGACCATGCTGTATATTCTTATATAAGGATGTTCTACTTCTGTAAATTCGAAAATAATTTTTGAAAATGATCAAAATCAGTTAAAAACACACATTGAAAGACGACAACGTCAAAATACAAAATGACAATTGACTACACTTCTACACTGCGTCAACTGTCAGACGTAGCATGGTGATCCACATCACAGCTTTAAAATAAACAGGAATAACAGATTTCTGGATCTGTGATTGGTCGAGAAGGGTAAATTATGACCACTATAATAAGAAGAATTTAAATTATGTTAATATACTTGAATTATGAATAGAAAAATGATTTATTTTGACAGTCGGATATTTGTTGTTCCCACTCCTGAAACTTGCTCTAAATAAATAAAAAAGGAAAATTTCTCGCACTTCTCACTTAAATGGGAAAATCGCCTTTTTAGACATTTTGCTGTACAACTTTCTTTGTGTTCATTTTTAAAATAATTCAAGACAACATCCGTAAAACTTATTAAATGCGCTTATTCCGAAAAATTTGAAAATTATTATTTCCACTAAAATGATGACTTTCATTTATTTTCGCACGATGAATTTGGGCCTTTAAAAGACTACATACACATGAAAATTTTCGATATAATTTGATTCTATTTTTGTTAGTGTTTTGTTACTATAATAATGCTGAATTAATTTTTCAATTCAATACAAAATGAGATAGCAAATTTAAATCTACAGAATTATTCATTGAGGGCACGTTCCCCCATGCCCCCTACAACTCTACGCCTACGATGTAATTAACTATGTTATATACATATCTGTTTGTGAAAAGTATGTCTTTAAATACGCACACATTTACACTACAAACAAATAATCTAGTTTTGATATAATTATTTGTGAAATATTGTATCTTTGAAAAGTATTAACACCGAAGCAAAATAGATATTTTCTACTCGAGTATAAATATATCCCCATTATTTAATTTTTTTATAAATTATGATTCATATTTCACTCTGTTCGACCAATTTCAGAGCCAGGAATCCATAATTCACGTTTATTTTAAAGACGTGATTTGGATCAGCTAGCAACGGCCGTCTGACAATTGACATGTTGTTAGACGGCCGTTGCTTGGTGGTCCACATCACGTGTTTAAATAACCGTCAATTATGGATTTTTGGTATTGTCAATTATAAATCTTAATTCACTGTCGTGAATTGTGGGTAATATAATTCATCGAAAAAATTTAAATAATGATAATATATTTATAGAGGAGTAGAAAAATAAAATATCCAAAGTTTATTCGTAGATAGAGAAACCATGCAGCCATTTTTCATGAATCCTGCAATGTAACTTTCCTCTTCTTCAGAGTCTTGTTGATAATGGTGTCCAGATATCTTTTGGACTTCCACGATCTCTCTTTTTCTGCACGTTTGTCCTTCAAATTTGTCACAGCGGTCATGATACATTCATTCTTATCATATGTCCCCACCATGCTTGTTTCTTTGAAGTCTAGCATTGACATATTAATTATAATAATGTTATTTAGTTCTAAAAAATTATTAATGTGAACTGTGTGTTCTAAATTCCAACCAAATTTAAAATTGATTACTCACTACAGACGATATCCTTAAGTTCACGACAGGAGATTAAACTTTTTACATCCATTAAGCCGGCAAAGCAAGCAGAAAATAGCAACATATTTTTTCGCTACAAGATTTTGAAAGTGGGTCAGCTTGTCAATAGCACGCATCAGACATCCAGGTAGGCAGGAAACAACACACGATCGCAGCCGATAATCCTGCGTCAGATACCCGCTACCCGGTTCGGTTTTAAACTTGGTTACATGTCAGCGATACATCCTGTAATCCCGACTTGAAATTCTTTCCACGTGGTGTTCGCCTGCGGCCGTCAATGTCACTACATTATATGTGGAATTAGGCACTGAAAGTTGTTCAAACTTCAGCAAAAACTTTGTTCACCCTGCGCGGAATTTTAACGGCGCTAATAGTGTGGAATCTCTGACGGGGAATATGTACTGGGTGCTAATGAAATAACGCGACGCGAGCGATCTAACTGACTGCATACGGGAGTTGAGGCTGCAATTCATTCGTCCATATTTTGCCTATCATTTTCTCCTTTCAAGCTAGCTTGTGTCAAAGTTCTATAGACGTTTGTAGCTGAATTTGGGGCCTATTCTGTAACTTGCCTGTTAATTTTTAACGGAATGTTAAAAATTTTAACCAATTAAAATATATGGGTCAAATGGATTTTTCATTTTTTATTCAGTGACGTCTGTTATTATTGGTTAACAGCTCATTAAAAATTAACAGGTAAATTACAAAATAGGCCCCATTGTGGGTCAAAATGCGCAAATTGGACTAACAGTGTGTGAAATATAGTTTTTCTACGACCACTACTGAAAGTATGTCATTACAGAACAAACTACAATCAATGTAAGTGCGTTGTTACGAATAGTGTTACGTAATGTTCATTCAAGTGTTACGTAATGTTCATTACGTAACACTTGAAAATGAAATTTAAGTTGGCATTACTGACTGTCACATTACCAATATAATTAATATTTGATGCATCAAATCTTAGATTTAAATGTTATGATAAAATTTTATAACTAAATTCATATTTTGCTGGGTTTATTATAAATTATGACACCAATAAATATTTCAATAATATATGTAGAGGGGACTATGTTTCGTCATGTATCCCTACGCTCAATAATTGTCGTTTATTTTTATAAACACAAACAAAGCTTGTTTGACATTTAGGTTATGTGCGTGATTATTACATGTAAACTGGACAACTGGTAATATTTTATAGTCTCCCATCTGCATCTATAGTTTATAATCTGTGTTTTATTGTGAGGTAAATATATACTACTAAATATTATTATCCTTTACTTATATTTATTAATATTTTAAGTAAGAAATGTCAAGCGACAGTGATATTTCAATTGGACCACCACTGGAGATACAAGCTAAAGCTAAAAGTGCAACAAATAATCTTTTGGTGACAAAATCTCAACGATTTGTGTATCAAAAATTCATGGATTAGAGAAAACAAAAAAGCATAATAAATTTCTAACTATTTGAATATTGTTTTTAATTTAGAAATAGTATTGAGTGGTCGTAGAAAAAGTATAGTACAAAACTCGAGATGTAAAGCAATTACGCCCTCGTGAAATTACAAACTCGCCGCTACGCGGCTCGTGCGTCAATTTTTTCACTCGTGCGTAAATTGCTACTTACATCTCTCGTTATGTAATATACTATTATATTTCAGTAGGCTATTTTAATAATTGATAAAAAATGTTATAATCAACATATCTAGTTTTGTTTTAAAAAATATGTACTGTACCTCAAGTAGTGTTTTGCCTCCGCACGACACAATACTAAATTACAATAAATAAACAGCTTTTCTCTAGACTTGACCTCGTCCGATTTTTCTGCTCCCATACTTGGAAATTTGACTTGATGGAAAGAACTGAACTTTGTCGTAATCAATACATATTTTGTAGTACATATTTGATAAAAGTTACCTATATCCAACGAAATAATAAAACAGAGCTCTCTATAATGATTATGTTAAGAAATATAATAGATTTTTTTCCTAAACTTATCTGATGTGTTCATTATATAACCTCCCATTTAAGCAGATTTTAAACGGTACAAAATTGCAAAAAAATGTTCCAAATAAAAAATTGTAGTCAATATTATTTTACATTTCTTTTATTATAACAAAATTTACTCTAACGCAATTAGTTACTGAGATTTGCACAAAAACCTGATAGATCTTCAAGTAAATCACTACTTCCTGTTGATGGACTACCTACTACCAAAATCTAATCAGCTCGTAAGTTGAACATTTAAATTTTAACGTCATCGGGAGAATAGAGAAATTGATTTTTAGGGACCTCCAAAACGTGCATATCCGTTGAAAACTCAATATTATGACATTGTGAGTTTCAGCTAAGATGTAACATTTACATGTCTGCAGTACAATGGATAGGTACCAGTTTATATATCACTGTATTATTCCATAGAAAATTCAACATAAGTTGTCAATGTTAATGAACTTTTCATTTTACTTAAAAATGTATAATAATGAACAAAATACTTCGAATGGTTATTTGGTATAATTTAAAATTATTATAGTTTAATTCATGTTTATAATATCTTCATAAATCTGTCAATTTAACAACATATGTCGCATTTTATCTGGAATCAAAGGATGCACCAAAACGTTTTCAATATTATTTTTGAAATGTTCAATTATTGGCTTCCCTAATAATTTTGTATCAAAAAAGTTAAATAGTTTATTGTAGAGGAAGAATTTCTGTATTTTTTTTGACTCTAATTTTTAAAATTTTACTGCACCACAAACCGTAAAAATAACGGAAATATTTCTTAAAATCATCAGTAACATGAAATAACAAAATAAATGTGATATTAATTAAGACTTTATTTAATATATTTTTATCGAGCAGTATTTTGAGCATCATAAAACCATTTCATTAAATCTAATTTTTTCACCAAATTATACATATTTAATCACACCTTAAATCAAACTCTGATGATAGCAGATTACAGATAAAACCAATAACTTGCAATAAGTACATTAGTATTGTTATTTCATGGCACTGATGATTTGAATAATACGACCAATAAATATTTCCATCATTTTTCCGATTCCATATAGAATAAAATTATAAATATTATTGTTAAAAATGCAGAAATTCTTCCTCTACACTATACCACTTACCTCTTTTGATAAAAATAATTAATGAAGCCAATAACTGAACATTTAAAAATAGCATTGAAAACGCTATTGTACGTCTTTGGTTTCACCATCCTGTATAACTGGTATCCATAATATAATGACAGAAAAGTAAATATTATATCTTATCTGAAACTCACAGTCTGTGCGGGAGGTAAAAACAGTATTTTCTTGCTTTTTACCATATTTATTAAACTATCCTTATACAATAGTTATTTGTATCATAAGATTGGAAACTATTTTGAGAGTGCGAGTTTATTTTGATAGGACGAGCCGTAGGCGAGTCCTGCAAATACAAGCACTCGCAAAATAGTTTCCAACCGAGGGATAGGTACACAAGATTTTTCGCGCCAACATTTATGTAAATTTAATAAATAAATTTAATTTATTACTCATTTTCTTAATGACAGGGAATTTTTTTATGTTGCTAACTTCACAATATTTGAATGTCAATTATGTTTATTTTCCAATATCATAACGATCATAACCAAAAATTTCTACATATTTTTATTTGGATTTTACACTGCAAATTCAATTATAATTACTTACAAATATGTTTAAAATCCATAAATATTCTGTTTTCTTGTATTGTAAATACTCAATTATAGATATATTGCCATAATATTTTTATGTCAATGTAATACTTTGACATTTCTAGCGTCAGAAGTTAGCTAAAATTAGTGAAGTGATGTTCAAACATATAACCATAAAAAGTTAGCAATTTTTGTCGAACTAGTTCGACAAAAACATGATTTCCGACCGCTTTAAGAGATATGTAATTGTGTCAATGTCGGACGGCGGTGCGAAAAAGATTATTCGTCTCATATACCTTAAACTGTCGTGACGGCTCTCTTTTTAATATAAATACTTTGAAATAAATAAATAATTATATCATCACAGAAGGAACCACATGGGTGAAATTACTTCATTCTCGATTGTGTAAATTGATCCCAAGATCCACAGTCCTTTGCTATAAGTACAATGTAATTGAGTATGCAATACCATCGTATAACAGCCCCCAAAGATGTTAGTCGGGAGAAACCAAAGAAATAAAGTTATAAGTTGTCAACTGTAAAAAAAAACTAAGGATTTCATGATTCACCAGTAGCTACTTACCTCATTAAATAATCCGTGATCAGTGGCTCCCGCAATGATCACACATTTCGCGGTCTTCCTCCTCGAGAATCCTCACAATCACACGATCCTCATTCCGTTAATACCGTCACGTCACGCACGTCCAGCGTCAACAAAGCCCTCGCGTGGTAGGTCCGACGACATGTGTCCCGGCGCACGATTGGCTGTCCCTTTTCTCGTTCGAAAGCGTGTCCAACACCAGGAGGATTGACAATTTTATCGCACCGGAAAATTGAAAAGTTAACGGGCTCTGCAGTGATACCAACTGTAAATATTTTAACGCGTTGACTTTCTTATTTCCGCTCGAGGGAAGAGGCGGCTATATTTCTGCCCTACGACGCGATTAAAATACGAATGTTTCTTTTGGTATTTCTTTACTTCCTTATCCTGCGAGACTACCAGATTCTGCTTTTTTGAGGCTAGGTTATCGTTATTCCTGTCACTATGCCACTAACATATTTGGGGTTGCTATTTGATGGCTCTGCACGTACAATCGTGCAAAAATATGTCTGTTCTAAGTAGTGCATACAAAAATTAGATCATAGGAGTCAAGTTACATTTATAGAAGATTTTTAGATTAAGTTTTGTAAAAATATTTATTTAAATGCAACATTATTTATTTATTTTCTTGAATAATATACAATCATTTGAAACGTTTATAGAAAATATTTTTACAAAATTTAATTCAATTTAAAAAAAAAACCTGATAGACCTTTAAGGTCAAACATACGAGTCGAGGAATAAATAGTTTTTTTTAAATTGTTATCTTCATATATTTTTATGTTCTTTATGGTGCACAGACACATATCATTTTACCTCCATCTGTGAAATTTTCATCATAGATTTTTACAATGACAGTTCAAGTACAGTTCACATGCTAAAAACGAATATTTCTGTTAGGTTACCTTCAGTGCCATGAATTTTGCAAATTTAAATTTGAATAAATTATTTCTTACAATTATTCTTATCGAAAAACAAAACAATTATTACTGTGAAGTCTTTGAACATTCTAGTATTTATATATGAGGATAAAAAGGATAGCTATAATATTAAACTATAAAAAAATATTAATTGAAGTCTAGTTGGTCAAAAATTCAGAACTTTGATACTGTATTTCTCATTCCTATGAACGACTACAGTAATGAAAATAATTCGTATATTTTTAAATATGGTCATCTATAACATACTAAGTTTATTTTCAATTTGAATTTATAGTTTATGAGAAACAAATAAAAATTTACCAAAAAACACACTTTTTATGTTATTAACCATTATTAATCCACACCTTTTTAAATTTTAAACAACATTCGTACTTAAACTTTTAAAGCGTAAAGTGAATAGGTAAAATCTGTTGAGGGCAGCACAATACCTCCCGCCATAGATTTCTCATCGAACAATACAAGAACACGGACCACCATTATCAAGAATCGCTCATCCCTTCAAAAAATAATGATGTCAAAAAATGACATTTTCAACCGTTGTTTTGTTTCTTCAAAAAACACAGGTTAGCTAAGATTAACCGAAAATATCATAATATAATTTTTCTTTAACACGTTGTAATTCGTAAATGGAGACAGTAAGAGGAAAATGTTTCAAACAATAATTGTAGATAATAATATTTGAAACATTATACTGCAACAAAATTTTCATTATACCATAATTTTAAAAAAGCTTGATAGGGCTTCAAGTAAACTACCACTTTCGGTTATTGAATTATCATCAAAAACTTATCAGCTCTTCCAAAGGGGATACAATTGATATATACAAAATATCAAAATTTACAGTTTAGTAGTTTTTGAGAAACAGTAACTCCAGAACAGACTGACAGACTGACATACAGACAGACAGATACACATACAGACATCTTTGCGAAACTACTAAAAAAGAATTCTAAAAATCCTAAAACGTGCTCATCCACTGAAAACTCACTACTCTATTTTTATCATGATTCCCTTACAGGATGTGGCGGGAGGTAAGAATCAATATAAAAAAAAATACCTTTGAAACTCCCGAGGAAACCCCTGTACGCCAACCTGTGGGAGGTAAAAATAAATAAATATATCATCACTCCATTTATCAATTTTTAGATGTGGCACTCTCCCTAAAGACATATATTTTTGGGCATCAATTGCGGTTACCAGCCATCAAATCACGGCCTCCAAAGATGTAAAAATGTAGGAAATCACAGGGTTTTTTTAGGATTCAGAATCTTTCGATCCGTAGTTTGATGAATAACCACGGAGCTACTCACCTGTTATTATTAATTTAAACTTGAAAAAAATCTTTTCATGTAATATCTATTAATGCTATTAAAGCGCGATTTTTCATCGTCCCAATATAGTGAACTGCGTTCAGTTCTAAATGAAGTGTTTCTTATCATTATTATGCAGCTAGGGAGGAGAAAATGTATCGCAAATTTCGGGCAAAATCAATTAAGTTCCCGTCATCTTATTTCGTTTTTATCTGCATTGAAATGAGCAAAAAACATTCAGTTCTCCATATCGTAGAAATTCTCATTTCAAAATGCTTTTGATATAAATTCTTAAAGCAATAAAAAGAGATAAGTTTCTTCATATTTTTAAAGTTGGCGGAAATGCCCCCACCCTCGCGCCCTGCAGCCAATCAAAACTCGCGTAAGAACTGCCAAAGTCTCGGCCGGCATTCAGATTTTCCGGCATTGTGCGCGGTGACGTCACCACCCCCCTGATTGATCACTGCGACGGGGGTGGGGGTGGCGGTGGCGGTTCCCCTCCTCTATCGTTTACATGGTATGATGAGCGGCGAGACATCTAGTAGGCTATGTCGCTGTCAGCCGCACGAGCGGAATTTGATGGCACAACAGGATTATATTATAGCAACGACGTCGACACCAGGAATTGATAAGAATTTTTGATTGTATGGGCCTTTTCAAAGCCGACATATTTCAAATCCCTACGCTTGTAAGTAGCTTGTACCAGAAGCAATAGGCATTTTACGACGAGGACATCAGCGTGAAGACTGTATTATTGCTTCGGAAAATGCTGCCACCATATTTTGCTCTGATGATCCTACAAATTTCAATTTTATTTATTTATTTAACTCGTATTTCATGGATGATTTACACCCAGAATCATAAAGAGGATTACTTTGCGCCTTCTTACTATATTCTCTACAATTGTAGATCTCAGTAGATCGTTTACAATTTAGATAAAAACTGTTTTTCATCAGACTAATGGAAGGTATGAGAATTATATACAAGTCAAATATCCTGTTTATGACTGGGAGATAAACTATGATACCAAAATCGTGACTGAAACAACCAATTTCATGTCAACAGGAGATTTGTGCACTTTCTCTCCCGTCAAGAGGGAAAGTACTCAAATAATGACATTTGTTGTATAGAACAAAATAAAACAAATCAAAGATAACTATCATAAATTACATTACATTAATTCTTTTTTTAAAACACATACCTAGTACCCATTATAAATATTAGAGTCGTGGAAAAATAGTACATACATCGCAGGAGAGAATAGTTATTTGTCAAACTGGAGAGGAAAGCGCTTCTTTTTCCCCCTCGAGTTCGAAGTTTGCCTCATTCGCTGCGCTCCTGAGGCATTTAGAACGAGAGTGGAAGAAGAGCATTCTTCTCGTGTTTTTCACGACACGTTTCTAAAAACGATTTGCTCGGACCTAAAATACACTTTAAGAACACAACTGACAGACTGGCACGTTAAAAGTTAGGTTATCAGACACAAGGCGGTGTAGCAGTGTTGCCAATGAACTAATCTTTAATTTCTTTAAGTCAAATTGTGATTTAATAAGAAAAAGAAAAATATAACACATAATTGTAAGATAATTTAAAGTATATATATCACTAAAATAAGGATTTCAATAAAATCAGGAATTTATTTATAATTTTTATAAAATTTTTTTTTAAATAACATTCATATTGGCAACACTTCTATATTTTCCTCTCTAGAAAGGAAAAACACATTTTCCTCACTATAAAAATGTATTTTTCCTCGTCGTATTTTATTCAATTGTATTCAGTTTTACTCCGCGGGAAAAAATATACAATTGTCTCTCTTAATGTATAATATACTATTATTGGAGGTATGATGATCGAGTTTGACTACTCGAGTTTAATTGCCAGAGTCTAACTAGTTGAATCTGACAAAACTCATATAGTGATTTATGCTATACATAATGATTAATAAAGTACGGAAAGACCAACATAATGTTCTTTCTTTAATAAACTTATGACAAGAGATTAATAACCTAAAAGTTATAAAAATAATTTTTTTTTAAATTTAATATCCACCTATCGGGTATTACTGAAAATAATTGGGATGAAAACGTCAAACTCAAATAAATCAAATTAAAACAAACAGACGTAACAATAGTGACTGAATCAAGATACTTCATACGTTGCGCTAATAAGCGATTCTGATTCGTCGAAAATATTCCATACGCCGCGTATCGAATGTTAGTGATTCCATAACAATTTCTAGTAGTGGAATGCCCAGTTTCCAAAACAGTGTTATAGAATAGTATATTCTACAATAAGTAATGGAATGGCACATATTCCACGCGAGCAAAAAGTTTGTAGCCCGAGCCAAAGGCGAGGGCAACGGTTTGCGAGCGTGGGATAGGCCATTCAGTTACATGTTGTAGACTATACTTTCTATAAAAAGGTTTTGGAAATTATGCAAAAATACAAATATAAAACTGTTGAAAACATCAAACTCAAATAAATCAAATTAAAACAAACCGACGTAACCATAGTAACTGAATCAAGATACTTCATATGTCGCGCTAATAAGCGGTTCTGATTCGTCGAAAATATTCCATACGCCGCGTATGGAATGTTAGTGATTCCATAACAATTTTTAGTAGTGGAATGCCCAGTTTCCAAAACAGTGTTATAGAAAAATATTTTACATAACAACCGTTCAACAAACGCATAGCAACCGTCAATAAATACATAGAAACCGTTCAACACATGCATAGCAACGAAATTTGACAGCGATAACCTTCAAAATATCTATATAAAATAATCACTAAATTAATATTAATTCGAAATCGGCAAAAAAATTATGTGTTCAACTCGTCAGTGGAACGGCAGCCTCTACTGTAAATCTGGTATTTTGATACATAGTTAAATAAATAACTATTATTTAAGAATAAAAAAATCTTATGCTTTTAACGTACAATAATTTTATGTTTATTTGAGGTTGTTTTACATTATTTTGTATTTATTTTACATTTCCATGTCACATGACCTGGCAGGCAAATAACGACAAGGCGGCAGCAGGAATGCATTCAATGCACGTGCACCCGACCGTCATTTGCATGTGATCGTCGCTTGTTTTATACGTTCGATTTGCGTTTAGAGGCGAGATGTATGCGCCAAGCCATCAAATCGAACTTATCACGTTGCCTGCGACTCTTAAAGTTGCATGTAATTTATTTACCAAGCGGAATATTTCTCCCCTGAATTTATCCAGATTTCAACAATTCGCAGATGCAAATAATATATGTTTAACTAAAGTCACAGTACGAAATAAGGATTTTGAATTTATCGATTGACATTTCTCAACCAATAATATAACAGCTGCTAACAAACGGTCCAATATTTTAACAAATACAGTACAATTTGATAGCGCAGATATTATTCGAATTTATTTTCTATAAATTAAGTTGAAAATAAAAATGTTTGCTTAATTTAACTCAGTAATAGTATATTACATACCGAAGTGAAACGTGATTCATTGCAACTGAAGGTTAAGATCAAGGCGTTAAGCTCTGAAATTTTCCACCGAGGAAATTTAGTAAATAAAACATAAAAATTAAATATATTTTTAACGCTTACATTTTTGGATGAAATATTTTTTTGTAGTAGATAGTAAGTTTTACATTTAATTATGGATAGTTTTATAAAATTGATAACTTGTCTGTTACTTTTCATAAGACAGTGAAAGTTATAGTTTGAGGTTTGTTTTATTTGTTACAAATAATCACAATGTGAGATCCTAATAACAAAATGGGAAAGATAGTCAATTTTTATAGAACTGAAATAACTTCAGTCAAATTGATAGATGAGTATAAAGATATAAGTATAGGTAGGGAGACAATTCTTCTACTACATTTTTTCTAATCCAATTTAGCCATTCCATTTTTTCTACAACTTTTTTTATAAACTATTTTCCCACTATTTTTACCTCCCGCCTACCTCTGAGTAAGGGAGGTATTGTTTTTGGTCAAAAAATTGAGTAGCAAGTTTTCAATGAATAACAGATAATGTCTGTATGTGTGTGTGTCTGCAATCTGTACCGATTTTTTCGTCTCGCATAACTCAAATACTATAATATCAAAAAATACAATTTTATGTACGGTTTGCGAGTGTGGGATATGCAATTCCGTTCCATGTTGTAGACTACACTTTCTATAACAAGATTTTGGAAATTATACAAAAAATCAAAATACAAAACTGTTGAAAACGTCAAGCTCAAATAAATAAAATTAAAACAAACAGACAAAACCATAGTAACTGAAACAAGATACTTCATATATCACACTAATATATGGTTCTGATTCGTCGAATTTATTCCATACGCAGCGTATGGAATGATAGTTATTCCAATACAATTTCTAGTTTTGGAATGCGTAATTTCTAAAACAGTGATATAGAAAATAATTATATTACTCATCCCAGTTATTTTCAGTGATAACTCAATAAGTGGGTGTTAAATATCTATATGAAGAGCTGATTAGATTTTGAATAAAATTGGTCAACCGGAAGTTGTAGTTCACTAGAAGCCCTTAACAGTTTTCCGTGGAAAAACAAGGTTAAATTAAATTTTTATACAATTTATAATATTTTGAAAATTAATTGTAGAATATTTACTTTTACATCTGTTTTGATTACACTAATTTTATTAATGTTCATTAGTTTTGGAGATAATAAAAAATTTAAAGAAATTAAATTTCATAAATCTTGCATTCCATGTACACCATTGAAAGACTTAAATTTTAAAAATTTTTTTACGAAATGTGGCCCATGTCATTGTAATTATGAAGCTGTTTTCTTAGTGAAATATGTCAAAAAAAAAAAAAAATAGCAAAAATATACGAAAAAAAATTAATTTCTCAAATATAAATAGAAAATAAACAAATAAGAAGGTATTTTTCTGTATCATTAAATACTATTTTGTCACGTTTAAGAGTTGTATTTGGCGGGAGGTCATGTGCTACCCACATCATATTTTTTAATTTAACATGGAAAATCTAAAGAGTGCTTACCAATAATAGTATATTGTGTTATTAGGAGTAAATGTGATACTTTGGGTGCTGAGCATGTAAGTTTGAACGACGAGAGAAGCGAGTCGGACAATTACATGCGAAGCATACAAAGTCACATTTACTCCGAATAACACTTGCTATTTTTTCTTCAAACATAGAAAATAGACATTAAAACATTAAAAAATGCTCAGAACTTCAACAAATATTCTACCGTATCCAGTATTTCTAGTTGCCACATAATATGTTATTTTGTTATTTTTGTTTATTTGTTTTATTCTTAACTGTCAAATTATTGAATTACAACCTTACTATTTTGCATGATATTTTAATTTGTCTGCCGCCGGCGTAAATGTGTTGCCAAGGAAACACTTTTACGCCGGCGGCGACAATGTTGAACTTCTGCTTGTTGAATACAAATACATAACAACGTACTTTTATGACGTTTGAAGAAAAAATCAATTTATACTAAATTCCTAGCAGTAGGCGAAACAACTAGACAAATCAGAGTTCTCGCGAGCGGTAGTATTTTAAGAATAAAATAACTAATTCTGAAAATCTAGAGCTGTGTACGTTAATTAGAAAGTTCCAAATCAAGTTCATTAAATCGTCTCCGTTTTCAATAGTGCGCCATATTGATCTGTCAGTCAGCGCGCGCGATGCGCTTGTTAATCCGGCGGTTGTATAGCGCCCGGAATTTTTCCGGAATATTTTGTTAGAAAATTATCCGTCTGAGTGCACTCCGGGTGTTCCGGTTCTCCGCACTCGGGAATAAATATTAAAATTACCGGATATTTTATTCATACAGTCTCCACAGACCGCCGCGGAGATCTGTAAACATGGAATATATAATTTCATGGAATTAAAAGCAGTATTTGCATTTCGAATCAAACTTGAAAATTGTGATTAAAAGTTAATGGCGTTTTTAATTGTTTCACTTATTATTATAATCCTGCCGCCATAAATTTTATCTTTAATTGCTTCCGAAACTTACGACTTCTCATTTTAATTAAATAATTAAATTTATCCCCATCGCCCTGGACTGCCTCCCCCTACATAGTTGGGGCCGTGATTTCATGGCTGGATTAATTATATTATATACCAGAATTTATCAAAAGTAGAGTGCCACACGCAATGATATACTAAAGATATTAAATTTTTAAACTTTTCTTAGTTCGCCATCAAATAAGGATATAGAACTTTTAGTTCTGCACCTCCACCAGATATTCTCTGCGCAAAATAGACCAGTTCATTTTGTATAAATATTATTCAAATAAATGTTGTAGATAGATCTAAATCAATAATCACATATCATATTGTACGTTTTGTACCCTAAATAATCCTTTTTAAAGTTTTATACGAATTATTTCTTTATAGTGATATTATGGAATTGAAACCTAATAAATAAATGTATGACATTCTAACTGTTAAAACAGTTATGTTAGTTATGCATTTGTTATTGATTTATGTGAAATTAAAGGGATATTATTTACTATTCATAAGAAGAAAATAAATAAATAAATAAAATAATTGTTTGAATGAAAGTTCTATTATTTGGTATAAATAAATAAATATTAAAAAATCTGTTGCGGGCACCACAATACCTCCCTCAATCGATTTCTTATCAAATAATGCAGGAACACGTACAACTATCAAGAAACGCTCATCCCTTAACTTATGACACATGTCAAAAAACAGACAGACAGACACACATAAACAGACATCGCGGCGAAACTATTAAAATCGTATTCTAGGGACCCTAAAACGTGCTCATCTACTAAAAACTCTCTACCGAATTTTGACATATATAACTTCACACTGTATCCCACTCAGTGTGGTAGCAATTAATACCTTTCAATTCATATATGCTTCTGTATTCTTCACACTCGGAATCATTCGTTCACGCAACAAACCATTAATCAGACCTAATCACTTATTCTTCGGACACCCACGCAATCGTTCATCTTCAATCTCTCTCGCATATATTAGTTTCACCAACTCATTTGACATTCGCTCAAGATGGCCAAACCATCTCAACTGACTCACTCCCACTTTCTTAACAACATTTTTCTTAATCTCACACTCACCATACATCAATGTATTACGGAAACGATCACGTCTCGTATACCCACACACTCCTCTCAAAGAAATAATTGCTACAGCAATTATACATCGATTATGTTTCGTTATTAGCACCCAGTATTCATAAATATACATTTATGTTGGCACTTATGCACCATTATAATGCATAAAGCAAGAGGGACAAATCAAGATAATACAACTCATAAATTATTGCTCGAAATTGAATTGTGATCATTGACTTGGTATATAAGTTGCGTAATATGTATTTTATTCCTGTTGCATTTACGGATGATGATAACATAGTAATCGAAATATGTAATTTGATATTTTTAAATTTTTTAGATTGTTATTAGCCAATGGGGTAAATAGCTCCGTGGTAACGTGTCGGACTGTGGATCGCGAGATCCTCATTTCGAATCCCACTGCCGACAGTTACAAATTTAAATTTACCCCTGTGGTTCCTCCTCCACTAACATCTTTGGGGGCTATGATTTGACGGCTGGTAACCGCACTTCATACGTAAAAAATATATCACTTACCGAGATCTGCGTAAGCAGAGTGCCACACCCATAATGGGTAAAAGGCGTGATGATATATTTATTTATTTATTTATTTTATTTATTTATTAGCCTTAGAATTTAACTATTCGTATTTTTTTTTTTTGTAAAGCGGACTCAATTGCTGAGGTTATATGCCGCCTCGGTTCCTCGTTTTCGATGGTGTGACAACGACATGCAGTATTCGCTGGTATGCGATTTCGCAAAGCGGTTACCCATCCAACTACTAACCGCGAGTAGCCTTGCTTAACTTGTGTTATCGAGTGAACCGGAATCAAAGCTCTCTGCCATGCCGTTGCTCATATTCGTAATTATTATAAATTTTATGTCAACGTGCTGAGCTGAGCTGATTAGATTGTGGAGCAAGTTTACAAACTCACAAAAAACAAAAAAGCTTTGTAAAAAGTACACGAATTTTGACAATTGAATAAGTTTCCGTAAGTATTATAAAAACACTTGACAACTTTCAAATTTATTATCATCTTCTCGTAACTCAACAATATTAAACGTTTCTTGTGTATTTGTTAATTTACTTTTAAAGAAATTGTGCCCCTGCTTTGTGTTTTCATCAGCTTCCACCTTATTACAACTAAGAAAACAGAGGGAAAACAGTGAAAAATGCGTTGGAATTTAACTTTCTTGTGTGTAATAATACGAGATGTAAGTTTTCTTCAAAAGCCAACAAATTGTCTCAACGGCAGCATTCGCCGCACAAGAAATAATTTTATTTAGAGATAAAATATAGAGGAAAATGTTATGAGGTTCAACATAAAATTACACTTGATCAAAGTGAAGGAAAAGGCAGGATCGTACTGCGCGGAATTTTATCCTTGAATGACAAATAATAATTTGGGATAATACTAAACCTTTCGCCTGTAGTAGCTCAAGGTTACTTCTTTGCTTATACCGTGTTAAACATTCTCTCTTCTGACTTTAGTACGTCCCTTCGATGGCGGGCGAAACGTTGAGTTCTGTCTGAAACGTCCTAACTTGGAAGTCGTAAATTTTTAATGATTCCGAGCGTGGACGTCGAAGTTTTATTAATTTATTTTGCGCTTTCTGCCATTTCCAAATTATTTTATAGAAAATGTTTCAAGTAAAAGATACAAAGAATTTTTTAAGTGGAAGATCGTTTCCAAAATATCTTGTAATATTTAGATATAGTTGGAATTTGGAAAAAGAGTATCAAATAAAAATCACTTTATTGATTAACATTTATCTTCAGAATATAAATGTAATAAGTTAGTGCTACAATGGGCGCATAAACCATGAACGAAATGTGACAAATTTATATCAAAATCGTGTAACACTATAATAATTAGTAGTAAAGTATTTTTTCTTTGAAATATTTTGCAGTAAAGCGATATAACGAATTAAACACATTTTGACGTCACGGGTACTTGCATTGATGCTATTGGCCAGAAATTTGAAAATTGTAAATCGAGCGTCTGCCGCTGCGCCCACGCCTATTGTGGGCAAAAATAGAACTACGAAATGTCATTTAATTTATTTTGTTTGTTGGTTTCTAAGATTATATTTGTTGGGCTCCTATTACTTGTTTTATAATTACACCGTTTTATTGTGCTGTGTTGAAAAAGTGTTGAATAAAATTGTGTGTTGAGGTTAGGTTACCTTACTACCAGCGCCACTGTTCTCAAACTTTCGTATGTTATTTACTCGAATATCAATTAAAATACTATAAAGTTGCCAAAGGAATAATATCTTTATTTATATTTAGTTCAATTGTTGTAAATTAAGAATTATAATATGTAAATATTATTTTTACATTAAAAATTATATAATATCTACTCTCATGAAAAATCGTTGTTTTAGTGCCACTGGAGCAATACCAGTGACGTCACACAA
Organism: Poecilus cupreus; assembly: GCA_963942605.1. Classification (NCBI taxonomy): domain Eukaryota; kingdom Metazoa; phylum Arthropoda; class Insecta; order Coleoptera; family Carabidae; genus Poecilus; species Poecilus cupreus. The sequence goes on along the minus strand of OZ012726.1, from coordinate 7,159,628 downwards.
ACTTTTAAAAAATCATATCTCTGGTAATATATGGAATTTTCGCATCGGGTTTTCACTGATCGTCATACAGTCTAATAAAGTTTCATAATTTTTTTTAATTAGTTTATGGGCCCATCATTGAAATTTGAACAAGGTTAAACAGTTATTTATATACCAAGACCGCAAAATCACTCTTTAGCGTTTTATATACATGGCAAAAATGACATTTCTTAATCGTTATTTTGATTTTTGGAAACTTACTTCCGAATTTATAGCATAATTCTTATACCTCCTTTACAGGATGTAGCAGGAGGTAAAACTAGTCAAATATAAGATGTACATGTCATAAATCTTAAGTATATAATTACGAATATTCTAATTGTTGACAGAGAATAGTTAAATTTATAAAAATTAAATTACAAGCTGATAGCTGGAAGAGTTGTTGAAGACTAAACCGAGACAACAACCAATTAAAAAATCTGATGAGGCCAGCACATAACCTCCCGCCCAATACTACTCTTAAACGATACAAAATAGTACTTGATGATACAGAAACATACCTTCATATTTGTTTATTTTCTATTTATATTTGAGAATTTTAATTTTCTTTCGCATATTTATTTAATTATTTGATATATATTTCACTAAGAAAACAGCTTCATAATCACAATGACATGTGAAAATTTTCCATGGTGTACAAGGAGTGTAAGATTTGTGAAATTTAATTCCTTTATATTTTATTATCTCTAAATCTAATGAAAATTAATAAAATTAGTGTAATCAAAACACATGTATAATTAAATATTCTTCAACTTTCAAAATAACATAAATTGTTGAAAAAGGAAATTTAACCATGTTTTTCACGAAAAACTGTTAAGGGCTTCAAGTAAACTGCTACTTCCGGTTAACCAATTTTTTCCAAAATCTAATCAGCTCTTCATTTAAATATAAGAAGCAAAAATTCACAAAATTGTATTTTTTGATATTATAGTATTTGAGTTATGCGAGACGAAAAAATTGCCACAGACTACACACACACACACACACATACATACATACATACATACATACATACATACATACATACATACATACAGACATCATCGCGAAAATTGTAAAATCGTATTGTAGGGACCCTAAAACGTGCTTATTCATTGAAAACTCACTACCCAATTTTTTGACCAAAAACAATACCTCCCTTACCTACAGGTAGGCGGGAGGTAAAAAACTGGAGTAAAAAACCTTAATCAGTAAAGTGAGTATTAATTGATACTCCTTTTCCAAATTCCGACTACATCTAAATATTACAGGGAATTATATTTCGTACAATTTCATTATAACATTTTTACAATTGATGGTGTATCGTTGGCACTCGCTGAAGAAATCTTAACAATGTTTCTGTTTCTCTTCCAGAGCCGTATGGATGGCCATCACGGCCGGAAGTAGCTCAAGTGAGCCAGGATCACACTAGGAGACCTCCGATTCAAGGACGACGGTATGAGGATCTCTGCGATACTGGTAAGTCCTTTATTTTATTCTTTACTCGTATTGCTTGGTGCATCGCGTGACTTGCTGTTAGATGTCTACGACAACAAAACAAAAGAACTTAAACGGTTGCATGAAGCGTAAGGTGGTCTTTAAGGTAACAAGAAAAATTACTGCGAGGTTTAAGTAAGGCAGATATTTTTTTAGTGGCGTAGATAAATTTAATGAGTTGAGTTGTTATTTAATCTTTGAAACTGTACGTCATGAGAAAATGTTTCAAATAATATCTGTAGCTAATATTATTTTACGGCTTTTCTAGTATAATAAAATGTACTTTAACTCAATTATTTACTGAGATATGCTTGAAGAACATTATAGGCCTTCAAGTAAACTAGCGTTTCTAGTTGATGAATTGCTACCAAAATTTAATTATACAAGCTTAAATTACGAAATTTGAAATTGATGTTGCTATTAGAATCTGATACACCGATTTTTTTTTTCTAAGCGGTACTTTTGTCTATATTTTTTAGACAAAAGTTTCAAATACAAATTGTGGATTAATAAAATTTAATATAGGTTATCAATGTTAAATAAATTTGTCATCATAATAATCTGTTTTACATTGCGCAATTTATTGATCAATAAATTGACCAAGTTTTCTTGTCAATTAAAATATGTTCTTTTTTTTTTTTAATGAATTCTATAGGATTTTAGTCGTTGCCAATCAGTCAAACTTTTTTATGCTTAGGTTAGTGGACATATTTGTTCGTAAAGCTTAAAGCAAAAATATTAGTAACATAGCTCACAAGCTGATGTCGTGCAGGTACTACAGTACCTGTCACAATAAATTGACAGAAATTTTAATGTGTGTACAACGAACGATAATTGTTCGTGCCAATTTATTAACAAGAAACCTTGGCCAATTTATTGACCAATGAAATGTAAAGTACATATTACGAAACTTCTTTTAAGTATGACATTGACAAATAAATAATTTATATCCATAGTAATACCACAGTATAAGAATTCACACAGTAGCGACACTTCAAATATTTTCATGATCCCAGTATTTCAGTGGTGCGCAGCCGGGAATATGGCTGCCTAGTGTTCGTTGATAGGCTTTCTTAGTAACCATAGAAAAGAAAATATAATATGACAGTGTCAGTTATATCTGTTAAATATCAAGCTACAGTATTTCTGTCATGTTAAGTTCATAAAATGAGTGCAAAACAGAGAGGTCAACTTATTTGTACCATGGAAAATTGTAGGAACTTTTATAGTGCAGGTGAAATAATATTTTTAGATTTTATCCCCTTTGCAACTGACAGTTATTCAAATTTACCGCCGTATGTCGCAGCTGCCAATATGGCCGCTCGGCTCAAGGTCATCTGTCGATGCGACATAAAGATCAAAGGGACCGACAGCGAGTGTCGCTACTGTGTGAATTCTTATACTGTGGTAATACATAAATGATAGAAAAGTAATATTGACTGTACAACAAATAGACCAATCAGGTAGTTCAATTTTTCTTAGTTACGCTGTATAATATCAGTTATTTGCGTTGTATCATATAATCCATGAATATAAACAAACAATTAATGTTTTTAACATAAATAAATAATTTGTTTAATGTGGTTGGTTGATTCGTTGTATAGTCTTAAAATATACAACTCGAGCTTCGAAAATCATCAGAATATACAGTTGCGGACTCGATATGTTGAATATGAAATACATCTCGTCCTCTCAACTCTATAATCGATTATTTTCGAATCTCTTGTTGTATAACTACTGAATATTGTAACGAACGCGGCAGCGATAAGTTGAAGCTTGCCGGCCTACGCCGTCACGCCGCGCCGCCACGCTGCGTTGCCGAGTGCATGACTCAACGCTTGCGGGTTCGAACAAGTCGTTTGCTCCACAATAGGGAATGTTCCAGAAGCTTCCAGAAACAATGAACGTGCCGTATATAAAAGGAATCGCCGGCAGCCGTCAGTCAGTCTTTTAGATGACTCCCGAGCAGGCAGTCTTTTAGATGACTCCCGAGCAGTCAGTCGTTTAGATGACTCGGACTCAGTTAGTCGAGTTGAGTCAGTAAGTCAGATGACTTAGTCGACTCCGAAGTTCTGCGGAAGAACTTGTGAATATAAATATACCGATCGGTGTGAATATAAATATATCGTCATAAATAAATATCGCTCGGCTAGTTAATATAAATAATAATGTTTATTTATAGTAGTAATAAGTGTTAGTGTATAAGTTTTTATATTCGTTATTTTAGTGTTATATACTTAGTGTTAATGAACTTTTACTCTTTATTATAATTATTTGTTATTAATAATAGTTTTATTGTTGAAATAAAAACTTTTTGAAACCCTCGAACGTTACAATATTAATTGAAATTCACCTTATTTGTGGGTGAGGTAAAGAGTGGATTCGATGTTGACCACTGTCTTGATGAAATAGTTGTGTAATCTTGATGAAAACTTTTCGTTTTCGAATAGCACTGTCCGTTCTCCTAAGGTTAAATATAAACATAGGAATGTAAAGATGTAAGTGCGGTGTGAATGCGAAAATTATTCGTTATCAGCGCAAAGCGTGAATCATTTAAAAACGAAACAGCCAAATAAAAAGCTAACGAGCCGCGCATATAACTCCACTTCTCACCCTCCGGGTTGAAATTCGCGCCGTGACGTCACCATAAACAACAGCAGAGCATCGCCGCCTAGCCGCCTTCATATCTCGGGACAGTTTTACGAATTTCCGTTTTTGAAACGAGGCGCGGTAATTTACGACCGTCATTACGCTGGGTGTGACCTTGGCTGGACTACAGCCCCCGCCTCTACTCCCCCCACCCCCACTAGCATGGAGTAAATGTGCTGCTTCCGGTTTCCGTTTGTTGCTCACTTGTCTTTTCCTCCTTCTTTTTCTGTTAAGTGTGACTACTCTACAGATTGCGGCATGGTTAATTCTCGTTTTTCCTGCCAGGGCGATAACAACTGACAAACGTTTGGCACGTGGTTTGACTTATCTCGTTTGGGCTCGGCTCCGGTCGGCTACCCTCGGAAACGATGCAGGAAAAACGTGATATTCCTGCTGCACTCTCAATACGCTTTATTCTGCTTCAAGGAATGCAGACACGCGGAGAATATTTCTTTTACTGGAATATCGCAGATATTTCTAGGGATTCTTACACATCTTTCAACGATCCTACACATTCTGATACGATACGAGATGGCATGCAACTTTTACTCATGCCTTCCTGTTGCTCTCTTACTGTACAAACCAAAAGAAACAAACAAATTATTGCAATATATTTCTAACAGATAACATTTTTCTCCCGACATATCCACATTTTTTGCCATTCACATGCTATACGATATATCCCTTTTAATAATTTTTAATAATTCTTCTAACTATAAATAATACATAATAAAAATATAAGAATATTTTATTTTCATTTCTAGATTCATAAAGAAATAAAAATTTTTACTCAGTACTAAATAAATAAAGTAAAATAAAATTATTAAAGACTTGGGTAAATAGCTCCGTGGTAACGTGTCGGACTGTGGATTGTGAGATCCTCAGTTCGAATCCCACAGCTCACAGTTGCCTATTTACATTTACCCCTGTGGTTCCTCTCCATTAACATCTTTGGGGGCTATGATTTGACGACTGGTAACCGCACTTCATATGCAAAAATATATCACTTACCGAGATCTGCGTAAGCAGAGTGCCACGCCCATAATGGATAAAAGGCGTGATGATATATTTGTTTATTTATTTTATTTACTATTATTTAAATACATTTTTTATTACACCTGCATCATAATCCGTGTTTAAAACACGCTACAGCGTTCATAAATGCAAGATTAAAACACGCCGTGCTTTAAAGGTTGCTAAGCAACAACACAAATAATTACTGTTAATATTTGTCAAAACTGTAAACGTAACAATAAATACTAACCAAACTCCATGTAAACGATATACGTCAAACGTCACACGCGTAAAATTATCAAAATCAAAATGTTGCTTTTCAGTTTTAATAATATCTGTTAATAAATACTATAATTTTACAACTTTAATAACCAGTATGAAATAAAATTTTGTATGTACCTTGAACGAAAAGTGACTTTAAGATCCTCGAAAGTAATTTCAACCTCTGCTAATGCCTTGCTAGTACCTTTAAATTTCAATTTTCGTTCTAGATACATAAATAACTATAAAATTGCAGTTTTTTGGTCAAATTAACAACGAATCTTTTCAGCTAACGAAGTATGGAGAGATCTGCAACTATAGAACGTCCTAGATGCTCAAAACACTAATTAAATTTATTTCAAGCAGCAAAAATAATTATCTCATACCTGTTTCCAATCTTGATATAAATTTCATAATCAACCTCAGGCCCTGATCTCCTCAGGTCACCAATACCCTATCCACGTATATCTTCTTACAGCACGTGAATATTAATTCGCTCCGGATAATTCACCCCCGGAACCCGGAGTCACAGTGGCCGCAGAGCTGTAAACTCCGGGTGCGGTCGTTGGACAATCGCTGACCATTGGGAACGTGTCATAAACATCGGCCGATGCAATGACTGCATACAGTATGCATTTCAGTTGCAGCGGTTGGTCTGAGTTAACAGAGTTAATATCAGAGCTCTATCTGAGTTAGGGGAGGTAGGCAGGTGCTGATTGGTCGAGAATGGTGTGGGGTAGTCATTGATAGAAGCATGTTATTGGTTGGCATATTTTCAGTAGTTAAATAACAGGAGGTTCGAAAATAATTGAATATACAATCGAAACCGCAACTGTAAATTCAAATTATTTTTGAAGCTCGAGTTGTATATACCAAGACTAACAAATCAACCAACTCTGTTAAACAAATTATTTATTTATGTCAAAAATATTAATTATTTGTTTATATACATGGATTATATTATTACCATAGATACATATGGATGGAGCGTTGCTTATGCTTTTAATACAGTAATCTGTTACCAACATAAGAAAGAAATAGTCATATCTAAAACTATACAGTGGGAGAAGAACAGCAAAAAATATGAGACACGTCAGCAAATTTCTCATTTTTTTTATAGTCTTTATTTGTGACGATTGTTCTGTCTCTACAGAACTTAAACATCCAATGGGGAAATAAACCTTTTTCATTTTATTTTTTTTTCTGTAAGTTTGAGTAAAATTATAAATATAGAAACTATTTTCTATAACACTGTTTTGGAAACTGGGCATTCCACTACTAAAAATTGTTATGGAATCACTAATATTCCATACGCGGCGTATGGAATATTTTCGACGAATCAGAACCGCTTATTAGTGCGACATATGAAGTATCTTGATTCAGTTACTATGGTTACGTCTGTTTGTTTTAATTTGATTTATTTAAGTTTGACGTTATCAACAGTTTTATATTTGTATTTTTGTATAATTTCCAAAACCTTTTTACCTCCCGCCTACCTCTAGGTAAGGGAGGTATTGTTTTTGGTCAGAAAATTGGGTAGTGAGTTTTCAATGAATAAGCACGTTTTAGGGTCCCTACAATATGATTTTACTATTTTCGCGATGATGTCTGTATGTATGTATGTATGTATGTATGTATGTATGTATGTATGTATGTGTGTGTGTAGTCTGTGGCAATTTTTTCGTCTCGCATAACTCAAATACTATAATACCAAAAAATACAATTTTTTGAATTATTGCTTCTTATATTTAAATGAAGAGCTGATTAGATTTTGGATAAAATTGGTCGACCGGAAGTAGCAGTTTACTTGAAGCCCTTAACAGTTTTTCGTGAAAAACACGGTTAAATTTCCTTTTTCAACAATTTATGTATTTTGAAAGTTGAAGAATATTTAATTTTACATGTGTTTTGATTACACTAATTTAATAATTTTCATTAGATTTAGAGATAATAAAATATAAAGAAATTAGATTTCACAAATCTTGCATTCCTAGTACACCATGGAAAATTTTCAATTTTTTACGAAATGTGACACAGTGTGACACATGTCATTGTGATTGTGAAGCTGTTTTCTTAGTGAAATATATGTCAAAAAATTAAATAAATATACGAAAGAAAATTAAAATTCTCAAATATAAATAGAAAATAAACAAATAAGAAGGTATGTTTCTGTATCATCAAATACTATTTTGTACCGTTTAAGAGTAGTATTGGGCGGGAGGTTATGTGCTGGCCACATCAGATTTTTATAGAAAGTATAGTCTACAACATGTAACGAAATGGCCTATCCCACGCTCGCAAACCGCAAACTTTTTGCTCGCGTGGAATATGTGCCATTCCATTACTTGTTGTAGAATATACTATTAAATATTAAAAGGCATTTCATTTCAAATTTTACGCATCCCATTTCAAATTTTACGCTTGTGACGTCAGCACCTGCGTCATCTTGTAATTTTACGAAACACGCTCTTGCGAAGAGCGAGGAACTACACCAACTGTCAAATTGACTATTATCAGTCATTGTTATTTACTGAGAGGTTTTTACAAATATAGTTTATTCACATTACCTGGGCAAAATAATATAACAAATATAATAAACATAAGTGTAATTTGAAAATCGTTGTTAACTGCAACATATGACGAGATGACAGGTGTGATAATGAGACTACCGACATTACCGACAAGTGACAAAATATAGTACATCAAAGCATTTTTATTTTAACACGTCCTAAACTCTTTGATTAAAAACGTTATAATTAACGAATACCTAATTTAATTTATCGGAGTATTCATTTTAATAATAATAAGTAATTATTACAACCCTGAAAAGCAAGTTTTTTTTTGTTATCAACACCTCTTTTGCCTTGCCATGCTGTACATTCTATTACAAGATGACATCACGATTTTGCAACCGCGAAACTTCAGAAAGGAAATTATGAATGAAAAGTTGAAAAATTATAAGAATTATTAAGTAATATGTGACTGAAATGATCTAAATTTTTATAATTTGTAAAAAAAATACAACTTTTTTTTAAAGTGTATGACCCCATTGCATTAATTGTGTACTTTTTTAACATTATCACATAAATTTTTTCTACTAGCCCTGAAGAAGACACAAGTATCGAAACGTCGGCGTTGTAGAAAATAAAAATAAAGATATTTTGACTGTATCCGTGATCATTATTTTTCCACAGAAAAATTCTCATTTCCAATGGAACTTAAGTTAAAGTGGGCCCAGTCGTCAAATTACGGTTCCCAAATATGTTATTGAACGAGGAATCATTGGGTTACAGGTGCGAATCGAACTCCTGGTCCACAGCACGATGAACTACGATATTTGTGTATATTTTCAAAATAAATATTCTTTATAGAATCCCGGGGATTTGGGGCTACAGTCATTCAAGGTGCTCAGCTTTAAGCTCACCGCCAACCGTCAACTGTTTAAAGCTCTGAATTATATTAAATATAAACTGAAATTTTTGTTTGCTCCGTTCTCCACTTCTCGAATTATTTCTCGCACGTTAACGAGAATGAAACATTCAAATTCGAGCCTTCAGAACAGCCTACGATGCCGAAATAACAGAGCAGGCACGGTACGCCGATGCTATTCTGTTTTAACAAAACTTTGCTGCGTTCTCTTTCCTGCTGTCTTTACAATCTATTTATAAATGCGGCGAGAATAAATATTATTTTTATCTGCAATTGTTAATGTATGTGTGGTTATTTATTGTCAAATGCGAATGATCAAATACAAATATAACTGTAATTTATTGTTGTGCGTGATGTAAAGAAAAGAATTAATATCAGGTCATGTGACCAACGACACATTTTTATGATTAAGTCTTTATTTATTATGCACTTTATAATTACTTGAGCTAAAAACTTTATTTGTTAGCTGGCATGAAATATTTTATACTTTTTTCAAGACATACTTAACATAACGCTATAATGTAATCAGTGGGGTTGCACGAACTCAGAAACAAAATCAACCAACAATCAATCTCCTCCAAACACCTTTTGCCTTGTTCACATTCATGCTCGTCTATTCTTCACACTCAAAATCAAACTATTAATCATACCTAATTACTTATTTCAACACATCTTAACAATATTATTGTTTACATGATAAATGCAAACAATTTTTAAACGGTGCAAAATAGTATTTCATGATACAGAAACATACCTTCTTATTTGTATATTTTCTATTTATATTTGAGAAATTTAATTTTATTTCGTATATTTATTTAATTTTTGACATTATATTTCACTAAAAAAACAGCTTCACAATCACAATGACATGTCACATTTAGAAAAAATTGAAAATTTTTAAGTGTTTCCATGATGTACATGGAATGCAAGATTTTAATTTCTTTTTATTTTATTATCTCCAAAACAAATGAATATTAATAAAATTAGTGTAATCAAAACAGATGCAAAATTAAATATTCTACAACTTTCAAAATTAGTTAAGGGCGTCTAGTAAACTGCTACTTCCGGTTGACCAATTTTATCCAAAATCTAATCAGCTCTTCATTTAAAAATAAGAAGCAAAAATTCACAAAATTGTATTTTTTGGTAATATAGTATGCTTATTCATTGAAGACAAATTTTTTTAAGCAAAAACAATACTTCCCTTACCTAAAGGTATGCGGGAGGTAAAAACAATGTTCTAAAAAAACACTCGTTACAACCGATAAATAATGTTAACTTTATTCTTATCAAAATAATAAATTAATGTGCTTCATAATTTACGGAGGAAAAAAATGGCAAGTACTCCCTAGGGAATTAAAGTAATTCAAGGCTAATATAGGTGCCACTTAGAAAGAATTTTATTTTCTTAGTATTCTACATTAATTAATACTGATATGTAGGTATGTCAAAAATTATCAATTATATTTATTTTGGAAGAATGAATAAATTTAATAAAATGTATTGGAACCTATAAACTTACATATAATTTTTATAGATGGCGTAAGCTTCTGTCAGTAGTTATTTTGTTTCGTCTTTCATTCATTTCAAATTTGACCTAACCTAAAATTGGTGTAAATAAATATTGAGAATGAAAACGTAGTATTTTTATTAAATTTACATGCTGTTAATAGTTTATTTTCTTAAGTAACTTTTTTTCGGTTGTATATAAAATATTGTACAAAACACAAGAGTAAAATGTTATTATTTACTTCAAGCAGTTACATCCCTCGGTCTAAGTCTGTATTCAATCTTCGCTCTCGAAAAATAATGACAAACTTTACTCCCTTGATATATAAACTACTATTATTTACAATGAAAAATTAATAAACAAGAACTACTACAAGTGATGGAAAAAGCAACAGAATATTTGATTGAACAGAAAAGCCTTACATTATTCACAATGAGATAGTAATCAAATCTGTACTGATTTCGCAGGTTGTAAAGTGACAACTTTGCGACCGGTTGGAAAGTGAAAGGTGGGACTTTCCAGCTTGACATATTACTAACTAATTGTTGATGTTTATAGCTCGCTGTTCGTAGTAGTTAAATAAAACAGAACCTCTCCTTCAGGTCGTGCTGCAAACATTTAAGTCGTGCAATAAACTACCACTTTTAACACTACTTCTACAAATAAAAATGTTATAAACAAAGTTCCGCTATTTTATTTAAAATTGGTGCAATATGATTCAAATATTTTGTAAGCCAAATAAAGCAGTCTAAAAGCAACATTTTGGTGGCAGTTGCAGTTGCACAACGAATAAAATGAAGAAGGATTATTTTGTAACGAACTCGTCAAGTTGGCCAAGCATACACAGGCTACTACGATACAATTACTTTTGAGCTTTTATAGCTTTCATTACATTTTTATGAGGGTATCATTTACAACTCAAATGTAGAGCCAAAAGGAACGACAAGAATATTATTCGTAATTTCTGCGCTTCTTGAATATCTCTGAGATGATTCTTGAACATTATCTTGCTTAACAAGCCCGGGAGGAAATAAAAATATAAGCACGTATTGTATTTCAAAAGAAAGATGAACACAAAACCGAAACTGAATTTTCTTTTTGTGCCCTCGTCTCAAAACACTAGTTTTACACCTCTAAAAATTCTTCGGAAACTGCTTGTTCTCAAAATTTAGGGATTTTTGTAAAATTAGGGTTGGCAGTAACTGGCTGTCAATTTTGTGATTGAGTTCTTGGCGGTTTTAGAGCTAATTGGTTCAATTGCAGGAAAAGTGACAAATAAATATCAACTAAATAAATGTCACCGAATTTTTCAGAAACAAATGAATTGTTTATATTTATAAATCCCTCGTATTCTTGTTTATTGCCAACATAAACAATGGGGTCGTTCACCTATTTTTTTTATTTTGTTTTATGAAGCTTTATCTAAATTGAAGACTATCTACACTTTTAAAAAGTCTTAATTGTTTTTCATTAAGCCACAATGAATTTTTTTAAATGTTGTGACGTCATTATATACGTGTTGGTGGATCTCAAACAGTATTGATTTAATAATTTTTTTTTCACATAAATGTTCTATTTTATTGTAATAATAATAAAATAAGTAAAAAAATATATGACTACAATTATTTCCAACATGTACTGTTTGAGATCCAGCAACACCTCTACAATGACGTCACAACATTTAAAAAATAATAATTGTGGCTTCATGAATAACCATTAAGAATTTTTAAAAGTGTAGATAGTTTTCAATTTAAATAAAGTTTCATAAAAAAAATTTTAAAAAATGGTGAAAGACCCCATTCCTATTATTGTATAATTGATAAATTTGTGACAATATCAACATAAAAATTATGTGTGTCACACATCCAGAAATTGTTTTGCGAGTGTTCGCATTTTGCAAGTCTCCTCTTTGGCTCGGCTGTCAAAATATACCTGCACTTGCAAAAATGCAGTTTATTGATAATACTCAATTTGACAATGAGCAAGAGTGATAAAACAAAATTTGCAAAGGTAATTTTGGACTAGCAGTTCGACATGCATCGGATGTCTAACCTCTAGGCTCTGCGACACTGAAGAATTACAACTGGAAATACAGGAAACAAAATTGAGTCTTAAATACTTTTCATTTGATACCACACAATTGACGAAGCAAGCTCGTAACTTCATTCCTCGCTTCCATGTTAGTACTTTTTGACACTTGAGTTCAAATCTCGTTCGTGAATCCTTTAATTTGATTCCAAACATGGTAGGATTTAATAAACATTTATAAAAAAAAACCATCCAAAATGACTTTTTAATACTTGATTTTAAAGCTTCTCCGTGAGACTTCTAATTTGATACCAAACATGGTAGAATTTAAATAACATTTATTAAAGAAATATTGATAATCGTCCTAAACAATTTTTGGCATTTGAGTACAAATCTACTCCGTGATACCTTTAGTTTAATACCAAACACGGTAGGATTTAAATAATATTTATAAAAAAACAATTGACGATTATCCAAAATAACTTTTTAACATTTGAGTTTAAATTTCCTTCGTAAGACCTATAATTTGATACCAAATGTGATAGAATTTAAATAACATTTATAAAACAATTGACGATCGGCCAAAATAACTTTTTGACACTTGAGTTCAAATATCTTCTATGAAACTTTTAATTTGACATGGTAGGATTTAAATAATATTTATAAAAAACAATTGACGGTCGTTCAAAATAACTTTTACAATTCTACAAATTTATATTTGAAAAAAAATTCTGAAATTGATTAGAAATATTGAAAACGATCTTGAAAATAATTTTCAACCTTTTTGTATTAGAATAGTTATTTGTATATCAAGGCATTAAAGTATAATTTTTTATTACGAATATTACGAGATGAGTAATTAAAAATATATTTTTCTACGGCCACTTAGAAATCTGCTCATTATACGATTGTTGTTGCTGGGGAATTGAGGTACATTGCAAGCATCGTGCGAAATGAATTTGTTTTGAGAGTATTTCAATACAGGTTATTTCTTTTCGGAATAGGTGTCATTGCTAGGATACTTATTTAGAGTTATCAAATATTGGAATGGTGAAAGCGGGACACATTTTGTATTAAATATAAAATATAAATTATTTATTATGTAATATCGTGGTTGTAGAAAAAGTATCGAGTACAACTCGCATGGCATGTTCATTTCATACTCGTATGATTTGCTACAAACTTTCATTCGTAGGAAATGAGTACCATTCCATGCTTGTTGTACAATATACTTTTTTCTCTGTTTGCGGCAAATAATTCCATCAGAAAAATAAGATACATCTTTATTTAATACTACTACTACTCGCTTCATAAGCAGAACTTATTTCTCCAATAATAGAAACACCGTTATGAACGTTCCGATAACAACTTTTGACTAAAAGAATTTTTCAAAGTGATTTGTTTAGTATTTTTATTATTACGAGTATTTTATATTACATTATCCCAGTGGTGCTGATTTACGCTACTTTACTCTTCACTTGAGCCTGCACTAATTGAGTTTGATTAATTTCGCAGTAACCGAGTATCTTAATGCCGCGATTCACTACCATATCGTCAATAACATGATAAAAATACTTATGTTTAAGTAATTTAGCAGTCTATCCCTGAGCAAACAATTGGACCATTGGAATATCTTTGACAGACTGATTTATTACTCTTTCCCATTCTCAAATGGAATATAGTGATACAAATAACTATTTATTTGCAGAAGTTTGCTATCTTTTATTGCATTTATGCGTAGAATAATCGTCAATTATAATTACTGCGAAACAATAAAATCCTGCAGCGTAAATAAAACTCAATTAACCCCAAAAATAAAGGATTACAACAATGCAACAAAAAACAAGAACGAATCAAAATCCAATAACCAAATATTTATTAATGAAACGTTAACAAAAACCGCGCGAACATTACACAAACAAAAACAGAAAACAAAACACGACGGGTGGCTTTTGTTTCACAGCCTACTGCATGCGCGCTGCACCCAATAAAATAAATCAGGAACAGGGCTCTGTACAGGGGTGGGGGTGGTTTTATTTTCTTCTCGGCAGTGAGTTATGGCGGATTTTTTGTCGAGCGTAGTGGTAAATTATCGGCGACGACGCGAATTGCTATCGAATTGCTCCGATAACGTTGCCGTGCAGTATGCTAATATGGCGAGAAATCAAATCGTGTTGAGAATGTTGCCGACCGCTAGCACCCTTTTATTTTCCACTTATTTATTTTCAATAATGCCGCTTTAATTATTTTACAATTATCGTTCATTTTATGCATAATTGCTATCTGGATATTTAAAGCGCAAATATATGTTTTGTCTCTCGGACACGCATTTTGGAACGTGAGCCGCAGGTTAATGTTTCAATTGTGGGAAAACGACATAAATACTTTGCGCTCGAATTATACACAATATCTTTCCGACAAATGTTGAAAGGAAAAAAAACCTTAATTTAATTTCAGTACTTTACTTTTTTTCACGACATGGTAGGAAACTCCACCGTTCTTCTCCCGAAATAGTGAGGAAAATGTGTTGTTCCTCTCTAGAGAGAAAAATATAGAAGTGTTGCCAATATGAATGTTATTTATAAAAAATATATTATAAAAATTATAAATAAATTCCCAATTTTATTGAAAATCCTTATTTTAGTGATATACATGCTTTAAATTATCTTACAATTATGTCTTATATTTTTCTTTTTCTTATTAAATCACAATTTGACAACTTATTATTTAAAATTGGTTCATTGGCAACACTGCTACACCGCCTTGTGTCTGATAACCTAACTTTTACGTGTCATTCTGTCAGTTGTGTTCTTAAAATGTATTTTACGTCCGAGCAAATCGTTTTTAGAAACATGTCGTGAAAAAAATGTTGTGTCTAACACGAGAGGAAGCCCTTCTTCCACTCTCGTTCGAAATGCCTCACTCGCTGCGCTCATGAGGCAAACTTCGAACTCGAGGGGGAAAAAGAAGCGCTTTCCTCTCTAGTTTGACAAATAACTATTTCCGACGACTGCTGTAGTTGCCTTTGATGTTTGCATTTGTTAACGCAAATTTGATGTTTTCTGAGGAATTTTAAGCTGTATTCACATACAACTTATTGCTGTTGCCTTGCAGTGGTCTTGCTGTTGCGTTGCTAGCGTATGATGTTTGACAAGCGCTACAGCGCACACTCGTTCACAATGGCTTGTTGCTATTGTAGCGCTGTTGTCTTGCGTTGCACAAGTTTGTAAACTCCAAACTCAAGCAATGCAACAGCAAGGCAACGGAAGCAACAGCCAATCAGAGAGCGCTATGAAAAAGGATAGATATACATATATGACAAGTTGTCACTTAACCTAAAATATTTTCTAATATTGTGACATTTATATATGTAGGTGTAACTACATATATTAGCAGAAAATAATTTTGTAAGTATTTGTATTATAAATATACGTAGCCATTATTAAATTAATTATTACAACTTTCTAGTAAATTGACAGCCAAACAGTGTCGGTAACTATAAAAACTGTATTATTGGTAAAAACGAAGTTAAGTCCTATGTGAACGGTGTACATACAATACAAATGCAACGCAACAGCAAGGCAAGACAACCGAAGCAAGGCAACAGCAATAAGTTGTATGTGAATACAGCTTTTCTTTGTCACTTTTCTTCAATAGCAACAAGCGACAAAATTTTTGATGCTTGTCTTCTATAGCAATGAACAGTAAAAGTTTGGTTTTACTAATTCATCACCATGGATACGAAGTAAAAGAAAAGCTACATCAATCTGCGACAGGAATGTTATGATATTATTTTATTGAAATTATATAAATATTTTTTTATAATCAGTCGTTTAAATAATATTGTGTATAATTCTAGCGCAAAGTATTTATATCGCTCTAAATATACAAATAGCTATTTCCGGTAAAATTTGTATTTCGAAAGATTGCAGCTTGGTAACATTTTGTCATAACATTTGTCGAGCAATGTTACCTAAAGGCAACAATTTTTGAGAAATTGTAAACAAGAATACAAGAAGTAATCAATATTTTGTTACATATGTGACATTTGATACTTGCGTGATTGGTCAAAAGATAGGTTTATTTATTATGTAGGAAATTAACGCATTATTACATATCTGTCATAGATTGTTGTAGCTGTTCTTTTACTTCATATACATGGAGATGAATTAGTGAAAAAAATAACACTTTTTCCAAGACCGGGAAAGAAACTCAGTTTCTATGATAATATAATATATAATAAAATAAACATGCTCATGTATTTGCAGTACTAGACATTTTTTCTATGACAACTTAGAAATGTGTTCATGGTATATGTTTGTTGTTGCAAGGAATATGAGATTGCATGCATCGTGCGAAATGAATTTTTTTGGTGATTATTTCAATACAGCTCATTTCATTTCAGTACAGGTGCCATTGCTAGGATATTTATTTTAGAATTGTCATATAATGAAATGGTGAGAGCGGGTCAAATTTATTATTAGAATTAAATTAATTAGGAAACAATATCGTGAAAAAGTAAAGTGTACAACTTGCATGGAATGTCCATTTCATACTCGTAGGAAATATGTACCATTCTATGCTTGTTGCACAATGTCCTATTAAAATAGCCCATATTATTTTCTTATTTGTCTTTAACTTCAGTAATATAATATTTAATTTGTCTTATTAAATACTTGAACGTTCAACAACTACTAAACATCAAACTTAAAAATCATGGCTTTGCGCAAATGCACAGTTAGAATTATGTTCCAAATTATGTGCGTAGTTAGTAGCATACAAAAAAATGCTGTCCATAAATTGATTCATACGGGCTTAAAGCAAATCGACAAATTATTTGAGCAGACACGTGATCAGAATTGTAGGTCTAACACTCTTTGAAAAATCTAATTTATTTTTAAAGCAGTAAGAATCCAAATAAATGTGGGTTAAAATAAAAAATAAGTGTTGATATACATCACAATAAGAATGTTTATACGGCGTGATTGTCCCCCAGCTCCTCCGGGCGTCGGGGCGTCGGGGCGTCTCCCGAAGACAAATGCCGCGTCCTCCGCGTAAACCGAAATGAGAAATACTGTTTGACCGTCATATTTTATTGCGCGGCGGCAAGCGCTTGTGTGACAGGCGAGTTTGTCAGCCGCAGACGCCGCCTCCGGGAAAAACCGGACCCGGAGTCTCAGACTCCGGCAGGAAATGAGAGTGGTGTGCTCTACACACTACGCTGATTTCACTGATTTCTTGGCTTGTTTACTTTACTTAGATGAAATTAAATGCGGTTTGTGATGCAATTATTTCTCCTGTCTGTTCAAATTAATACTGTCGTTTATTCGTATCTGCAACTTATTAAATTTATACTTTCAATAGAGGATGAATTACTTTAAATAATGAAACACGTTCATTTCGACTCCCACAGCAGGCAGACAGATATTTAACAGCTAATAACCCGCAAATTTTAATTTCTAATCTGTACAAAGTAAAAAAAACTGTTGTGGGCACCACAATACCTCCCGCCATAGATTTCTTATCGAACTATCAAGAAACGCTCATCCCCTCAAAAAATTATGACACATGTCAAAAAATGACATTTTCAACAGTTGTTTAGTTTAAAAAAACACAGGTTAGCAGATTTAAACGAAAATATCAAATTATAATTTTTCTTTAATGTATGGTAATTCGTAAATGGTGACAGTAAGAGGAAAATGTTTCAAACAATAAATGTAGATAATAATATTTAAAACATTCTTCTAATAACAAATTTTCATCAAACCATAACTTACGGAGATATTTTAAAGAACTTGATAGGGCTTCAAATAAACTACCACTTCCGGTTATTGGATTATCACCAAAAACTATTCAGCTCTTCCAAAAGGTATACAATTGATATATACAAAATATCAGAATTTTCAGTTTAGTAGTTTTTGAGAAACCGTAACTCCAGAGATTCACACAGACTGACAGACTGACAGACTGACAGACTGACAGACTGACAGACTGACAGACTGACAGACTGACAGACTGACAGACAGACAGACATACACAGACATCATCGCGAAACTATTAAAATCTTATTCTAGGGTCCCTAAAACGTGCTCATCCACTGAAAACTTACTACACAGTTTTTAGCATGATTCCTATACCTCCCTTAGAGGATATGGCGGGAGGTAAAAAATCTGATGATGTGGGAAGCACATAACCTCCCGCCCAATACAACTCTTAAACGGTACAAAATAATATTTGATGATACAGAAAAATACTTTTTCTACGACCACTGAGAAATCTGCTCATTGTATGTTTGTTGTTGCTAGGGATAGGAGGTACATTGCAAGCATCGTGCAAAATGAATTTGTTTTGTGAGTATTTCAATACAGATCAGTTCATTTAAGTACAGGTGCCATTGCTAGGATACTTATTTAGAATTGTCAAATATTGGAATGGTGAAAGCGGGACAAATTTATTATTAAAATTAAATTAATTTCAAATAATATCGTGGACGTAGAAAAAGTATAGTGTACAACTCGCATGGAATGTCCATTTCATACTCGTATGATTTGCAGCATGAGCCGAAGGCTCATGCTACAAACATTCACACTCGTAGGAAATAAGTACCATTCCATGCTCGTTGTACAATATACTATTGTTTGTTTATTTTATATTTATATATGAGAATTTTCATTTATATATATATATTTAATTTTTTGACATTTCGTAAAAAGTTTAAACTATTTAAGTGTTTCCATGGTGCACATGGATTGCAAGATTTATGAAATTCATTTTCTTTATATTTTATTATCTCTAAATCTAATGAAAATTAATAAAATTAGTGTAATCAAAACACATGTAAAATTAAATATTCTAAAATTTTCAAAATAATATAAATTGTTGAAAATTTTAATTTAACCGTGTTTTTTTTACGGAAAACTGTTAAGGGCTTCTAGTGAACTGCTACTTCCAGTTGACCAATTTTATCCAAAATATAATCAGTTCTTCATTTTCTGACGGTACTTTTGATCTTTTTGTCACAAGCCAAGCGGCTATTTTCGCAGTAGCTGTATACGGCGGTAAATTTGAATACCTCTTCCTATACTGTGATTGAACTATGTACATTTTACGGACAGAAGTTAATTCATTAAAACAATTTCTATTATTCGAGTTTGAATGTGTTCAGCTCAATAAAGTTTGAAGACCTCTGTTGTATAGTTTACAAGAAATATGTGTGTGTAGAAGAGATAGAGAGAACAAGAAACACAGAGAAGGATTAAGTTATGATTGCGGAAACGGCCGCCTCGGGCTCCCAATGGTCCATGAAATAAAACACAACTTCAACAAGACAACACCCTTCATATTTCCACTTTTATATTTGTATTATTATGTTAACCTGTATAAAATACACAACATAAAACTGGAGTAAATTCAATAAACTCCATTTTTCTGCAAAATTCCGGTATAATTGTAGCTACATCATCATGGAAAAGTAATGAAATTTGAATATTTCAAAAGTGGGTTAACAATGCGATTTTACCTACATAATGACGTTGTTTGTATTTATTTATTGGAACCGATGAATATTGTATCGGTAATCGTAGCGGGATATTGTTCCTTCAACCCAAGCCAAGAAAACTTAGGAAATTGATTTAATAAATATATCTCTACATTCTTTACTCTATTTTAGGCGTGACCAGACGTCAAATCACGTCCCTCAAAAACAATGAAAATTTAATTATTTAGATAATTTAACTACAATATAAAGTAAGCCATAAAGAAAAATAGTATATTGTGTCATTAGGAGTAAATGTGATACTTTGTGTGCTGAGAATGTAAGTTTGAACGACGAGCGAAGCGAGTCGAACAATTACATGCGAAGCACCCAAAGACACATTTACTCCGAATAACACATGCTATTTTTTCTTCAAACATAGAAAATAAAATTATAAATATTATAAAATGCTCAAAACGTCAAAAAATATTCTGTCTTATCTAGCATTTCAAGTTGCCGTAGAATATGCTGTTTTGTTATTTTTGTTTATTTGTTTCATTTTTAACTGTCAAATTATTGAATTACAACCTAACTATTTTTCATAATATTTTACTTTGTCCGCCGCCGGCGTAAATGTGTTGCCAAAGAAACACTTTTACGCCGGCGGCGACAATATTGAACTTCTGCTTGTTGAATACAAATACATAACAACGTACTTTTATGACGTTTGAAGAAAAACAATATTATCGTTTTGGCAGCGGATAAATAGGACGGTAACTTTTTGCAAGTGACAAATTCCCACGACAAGTTTTTAACCAATCATAACGTAAAACACTTGAAAATACAACCAATGGGAACAGTAATATACTGATAAAATCCCGTTACCCGGGTTACCCCTGATAATTGCCCGCTAACAAGGAAATAAATAATTGTTACTATCAATAACGTCTCTGATTTTCTCAGATAAATTCTTATTTTTAAGCACACATTTTTTTTTTGCTTTTAAGCAAAACCACTCAAGCAAACTGACAGGTAAAATCCCTCCTTCTTCGGATTCGAGATTTACCATGCAGTTTGCTTTCATGATTGTTGCTAAGCAAAAAAAAATTCGTGCAATTATAAACATTTATTTATTGGGCTTCCAAAATTAAAATACGCTAACTAGTGGTAGAAAGCTGAACTAACCATAAAGTACATAAATTTCATTGTATTTTGAAATTAATTGTTATTTAAAAAAATTAATAACAATAGTATTTATTTTAAGAATATTCCAATGTAAGTATAACATTTGTTTAAACCGTATTATTTAAATAAGTTGTAAAAATAAAAGGTTAACTGTATTTGCAGATTATAGGTTAAGATTGAATTTTCTCCAAAAAAACCTATAAAAACAGGAAAATTTATAGTGTGTATGGCAACAGTTCTGCTGCCAATAAAAGCAAACTATCAATACTAATTCAAGCATTCGCCATCATAAGATATCGTACAAAATTAATTTGACATGTACCTTTTGGGAATTGTGATCAACGCCATCTCTTGATAATTTGGAAGACCAATAAAATCAGAAGGTCTTGTGATATTACCCTTGATAAAACGTTATTTACCCTTCTCCTAGCAACCAGTTCAAAATACTAACTACATTAATGTTATTTGCATTATATGTCAAAAATATGATATATAATATTGTATTTTCACCAATTGCACTTTTAAATAAACCTTTTCATAGATAATGTCGTTAAATTTTTTTCATTAGTAAATGTTATTAGATCTTCAATAATCCAAATTTTAGTGAAAAAGTATTAAGTGAGATATTAAATTTATAAAAAATGATTAAAATTCAAATATGGAACGTGTGACGTCATCTTGCCTATGACATTTGTAAATTGATATTAGCGCCATCTATCACCAAGTGATTAGCGATGCACGTGTTCGAAGCTGTCAAGAAACTTGTTTGCATTTCAATTTATTTGTTAATATATTTATCTGTGGATTGCAAGTGATAAGATTTGAAATAATAGAGCTTTACCTGTAATTGATTCTACTATGGTAAATGATTACAAGATGGCAGCAAACTTGGCATTTGAAAACCTGAATCTGTCTGAAATGAGCAGCAGTATGCAAGTTTACGTTACGCGTTTTAAGGCCGCGAAAAAATGTAGATTTATTATGAATGAAAGGTAATGTTTTTATGTTATTTATTATATTTTCCAGACATTTTTTAACATAAACTACTATACTCTATTATGCTAGTTCAGTTAGATAGGAATATCCCATTTTTGTGTATTGTAACAAACGCGGCAGCGACAAGTTGAAGCTTGCGGGCCTACGCCGCCACGCCGCGCGGCCGAATGAATGACGCAACGCTGCGTTTTCGAACAAGTCGTTTGCTCCACAATAGGGAATATTCCAGAACCTTCCAGAAACAAGGAACGTGGTATATAAAAGGAATCGCCGGCAGCCGTCAGGCAGTCTTTTAGATGACTCCCGAGCAGTCAGTCTTTTAGAGGACTCGGACTCAGTTAGTCGAGTCGGTCAGTCAGTCTTTTAGATGACTCCCGAGCAGTCAGTCGTTTAAATGACTCGAGTTAGTCGAGTTGAGTATGGCAGTCAGTTAGTTGACTCAGACTCAGTAAGTCAGATGACTTAGTCGACTCCGAAGCTACTATGAAGAGCTTGTGAACATAAATATATCGCGCGGTGTGAATATAAATATATCGTCTTAAATAAATATCGCTCGGCTAGTTAATATAAATAATAGTGTTTATTTATAGTAGTGATAAGTGTTAGGGTATAAGTTTTTGCATTTGTTATTTTAGTGTTATATACCTAGTGTTAATTAACTTTTACTCTTTATTATAATTATTTTTATTATTAATATTAGTTTTATTATTTAAATAAAAAAGTTTAAACCCACGAACGTTACAGTATAATTCTTCAGCAAAAAATGTTTACTATCGAACAGACTACGCTGAAGAAGTGCGTATTTCCCTCCACACTGAAAAAAATCCGCAAAGTACATTTTAAAGATTCCGGTCCGTGCTCTGCTGGTCGATTGATTCACTTGTTTTTCTCATTTAATTGTCCGGAGTTTCCGGAGAATCCGGAACGTTTGTTGCGGTAATGACCGGCGCTGGTGTCGGAACCACTCCGCCGCAACCGCCGCCTCTGATTCCATGGCCTCCTAGCACTTAATTGAGCCACGTTCCGTCATTATTAACAAGCGCACAGATTGTACCAATGATCATTTGTATTGTTGTGTTGTACCCATGTTGTACTGGACGTGCAGCGGGATACTAAGATATTCGTGAGGGGAGTACTGTCGCTAATTTACGGTGATAGCACCTTATTCACTGGACAGAGAATATTGGTATATAATCTTGTGTATGTACTAGTACATTACCTCCCGCAAATTATACAAAATTTGGAAAAAGCTGGTAAATATAAATTGTATCCAATGCTATTCTATAACTTTCTGAATTTTATCAAAAGAAAGTATTCCCAAAAAATCTATAAGGTCTTCAAATTAACTACCATTTTCGGTTGATGGATTGCTCCCAAAATCTAATCAACTTCTTACTGGAGCATGTTAATTATAAATATACCGTGTGTCTGTCTTAAAGGTGTATATAGGAGATTAACATGGGAAATCGGTTTTTTGTGTGTTGTTGGTCGGTGTTCTACTAGACAACAAAGATTGTGGTATCAATTGAAAGATATAATTTTCTGAATGGAACAATGTAAAATACATTACAATTTAGTTGTAATTTGGTTTCGTATATTAATTTTTAAACGTCAAATAAATAACTTAAAAGAAATCAAAACTATATTTATTTTCGATAAAAATTGAACAAATCGGAAAATATCAAAAATTTAAAATTAATTTACCAAACAAAATTACTACTAATAATCCAGTCAATATAGACAAAAAGCATATCAGTTTTTCGCATATTACAAATAAACAGTAAGTGTTACAGTAAAATTAGGTCATATAAAATTTATAGACTATGCAATTCTCTACAAAAATTGCGTAAATACTTTTTTTCGTACGAAATATCATTCATGAGATATCGCGATTTTAAAGGTTATAAAAGTCGTATTCTGCATAATATACACACATTTCCGCACCATCTATGAGGTAGTGTATTTGGCGAATTTTTTCTAATGTGGTTTCCCCAGTAGGAATAATCCAGGATCTATTATGATTAAATAAAGATTTTTTAATACTACTGACTATGCGAACTAACAGTATTTAAATTGTTTGAAAAACGTCCAGATTTAATGGATTGCGCAGAAGTATTTACAAAAATTGACTCTTCTTCAGACGTTATCCTTACAAATGGAATTCGCAAAACTTGACTCTATAGACAAGTATAGATATTTATGATTTGGAAAAAAATCACGGAACAATAAAAGAGTATAATTATCTTGTCTTCCTCCAACATCTGCTCCTGCTTATCAACATTTATATCGTGTTTACTATCAAATCAAAGTATGGCAAGGTAACGAAGTGGAGCCAGAAAAATAGGGATGGAAATTAATGGATAATAGTTTGGAGCCAATCGTTCACCGTCAATCTCACTCACATATATTAGTTTCATCAATATTTCATTTCTCAAATCTCACCACTACCCTTATATATACGCGAGAGGTAAATGAAAATAGATAGAATAAATATATTATCACACTTATATCTAATTTTTGTAGGTATATCAAGTCAAGAGGAACAACAATGGTAAAGTTTAAAATGCAAGTATTGTCATCTGTGAGAATTAAATGTAAGATCTAATGTTCCCTAGTCCGATACATTTATCTTTTAAAGCATAACATCATAAATAATTAGTACAAAATATAATCGCAAAATTATATCACATTTACCATTTTTACTTCACTCTATTAGTTCTGTCTTTACTAACATCTTTGGGATGCATGACTGACGATTGGTATCTACATTTAAAATCTATAGAAACATATAACACTTAAGGAGATTTGCGAAAGCTGAGAACCACAACTATTAATTAGATTTGATCCTTTAAATATTTATGAATATATAGAAAAATAAATTTGTGCTCATCCGAATTCCTGATCGAATGAAAGTCAGTACGTTTAAAAAAGCTCCGCTTCGAAATCTCCCATCCGCGTTAGCCATGCCATTACCATTTTTCCGGGCAAGTCGAGCGTATTTAGTTTCAGATGTGGTAATGATTACAACGTTGTTTGAACGCTCAACTGAAAGCTCGAATTTGTAAACTACCTCATTTTCATGTAATAAAATAAATCTTCCATTAAGCAGACGCAGGATCGGCTCAGGGTAACTGGAGCCCTGGAAGCTGCGGCGGCTCTGGAAGCTCTGGAAATCGTTCCGGAAGATGGATGGAAATTGCTGGACGATTTCTTGCTATGGAATTAATTATTTGAAGTGGTTTTATGCTCTGGAAATATATTCATCGGGAGAATTTTATTGGGAACCATACATAACCCATACGGCAATCATGTGCAATAATAAATTTGCCTTGTTTTATTGTTAGTACACTGAGAAAAAAATAGTATCGTTCAGTCCATTTAACTTAGTAATTAGTTTATTTGCGCGTTGAAGAATTTAGTGAAAGCAACTGATTAATACAAAGTTTCGAATTTTTTCCACATAATTCTTCATTAGGAAAACAAAATTTTGAAGAATTATTATTATTATTATGCAGAATATTACGAAATTTTTTATTTAAATAAATTTTTTGTTTAATCCTGCTATTGAAACTTGTTGTTTCTTACTTGGATACAGAGCTTGAAACCTTTTGTTTTGTCTACTCATAATAACGGGATGGGTAATGACAGGTGAGTGGGCGAAAGTTCTTTCGCTCACTACTTTCGCCCACTCTTATGTCATTGCGAAATTGAACCTAACCTAATATTGAGTATGTGTACCACAAGGATGTGGGCGCGTACTTTTAAAACGCTGTAAAATACGAGTGAAGAAACTAAGAATTTCGCTCCCGCATGTGTCAGTTTTGAACACGAGACGTGCGCCGAGTGCGTAAGAACACATAAATGTTCTTCTATGTATTTTGAGATTTAATTTTTAGCTAGGAGCTAGGAAACTCCGCCATTATTTTCAGTCTGCGCTATTTACGCTATGTCTTACGTTACGTACCGTTACCAGCCGGTCCTTCAGCAACCGCGGCTTAAGCTGCGGGTAAGAGGCGAGCTTTATTAATGTCGGGTCTGGGTTTGAATCCCGAGACCGGCGGAACTGAGACACAACAACGCGTGACCCTAATCTGAATATCAATACTCCGCCGTCACTTTGCAGACCTGTGTTTCTACTCGATGACGCGAGGGGGAGGGTTGAGGGAGGGTACCCGAACCTTTACAAGAGGGAAAGAATTGAGGTGTTCACTTTGCGGAGAAACCTGAAGCCTATAATCTATTATTTATTTTGTAAACGTGGGTGCAGGAGTCACATAGCATATTTGATAGATCATCGTATATGTTGAAGTTTTTTGTACCTTCTACTAACAATTAAAGGCGATTTTCTTTGAAACTGTACTCATATTACAGGAACGTGCACTGTGAAAGCTGTAGAATATTAAATTTTACATGTGTTTTGATAACACTAATTTTATTATTTTCATTAGATTAGAGATAATAAAATGTAAAGAAATTAGATTTCACAAATCTTGCATTCCTTGTACACCATGGAAACATTTCAGAATTTTCAATTTATTACGAAATGTGACACATGTCTTTGTGATTGTGAAGCTGTTTTCTTAATGAAATATATGTCAACAAATTTAAGTAAATATACAAAATAAAATTCAATTTCTCAAATATAAATAGAAAATAAACAAATAAGAAGGTATGTGTCTGTATCATGAAATGCTATTTTGTATCGTTTAAGAGTAGTATTTGGCGGGAAGTTATGCAGCACATAACATCAGATATTTTCATTTCGATCTTCAAACTAATCTTTAGCCATCAGAAAGCATATAATATCCTCAACAATTCAATGACTATAAGCAATAATGTCACCAAACCAAAAAATAATGAAAGGTAGACTCATCCATTGCTGTGTTGTTCTTGTGTTATTTAATATAATCAGTGAGACGTTAGTTGATGTCTGAGTAACTTTACATTATTCCACGCAAGATTCAATCTATATCAGATTAGATCTAATCCCAACGAAAACCCGAATTGACAGCAAGATAAACCAGGTACAATCTCTATACATCGCTTACAAGAAACAACTTTGTACAATCCATAAATTTTACTCTTTCCTCGACGATAAAAAAGTTAAAACTACGATTCTTCCAGTCTCGATACATTTACTGCCGAAACTTTTAGATATTGGGAGCAACAAAACCAGATATTAAACAAAAATGTTGTGTTTAAAACTTGTGTGGTTTTAATGCATTTTAATAAATAAAACATAACTGTAAGTTTTGTGAATAAACTTTAATTATTTTTTCCAATTTGTCAGTTTTTAAAATACGTCAAAATACCTAACAGTAAATTATTTTCTTTTTAGGCAGTTAGTTTTTAGGTGGCCATATACTGATAAGTATTACGTTGAATGTTAGGTTGTAGTAATATAAAATAAATAAATGACTGTGACACTAACATAAAATAATGATTTAAATTTAAGAATAGTAGAACGAAAAATAAGAATACTATTAGCACAAAAAAGATTACAATGACAAATAGAACAATAGTTAGAAGGAAGAGACAGTGAAAAATATCAAGCTATAAAGAATCAAATGATGCAATTAAATCAGTATAGAATGGAGACTATAACAATGACAAAAGAAGATTTAAAATAATAGAAGAAAAATTAATAAGGAGTAATAAAGATATCAGAAAAAGAATACAGAATAAGAATGAACTATGAAATAGAACAACAGTTAAAAGAAAAAGATAGTGAAAATAATCAAGCAACAGTGAGACATATAACTGGGATACAATAAAAAGAACAGAAGCAAAGGATGCAATTAGATCAGAAGTAGAATGGAAAATAACAAGAAAAAAAATTACAAGTAAATATTGTGTAGGTTTAGGAATATTGGAACAAAAAATAATAAGTATAATACTAAGCCCAACAAAGGTATTAGAAAACGAATACATAATAAGAATGAACTATAAAATAGAGCAAGAGTTGGAAGGTAAAGACATAGTGAAAAAGATCTAGCAACAGAGAGTCAGATGGCTTGGATATATATAGAGAGCAGGAGAAAAGAATGCAATTAATTCGGTAGTAGAATGGAGACCAGGAGAAAGAAGAAAACAAGGTCGACCTAAAGCTGAAGAAAGTAGAAAAATATTTGTAAACAGAGATTGATCTACTTCAAGAAAGGGATCTAGAAAGATTCATAAGAAGCGGCGTTAACTTATAAAGGTGTTAAGCTATTATATTCCGGTGTGAAATTGAAAAAATGGCGTAAAGAGGTTTTAATACAATTTTTTTTGCATTGCTGTATCTTTTTATTTGTTCACTTTACAGCAAAAGTATAAAAACAAAAGTTGTTCATAATTACAAACAAAATGCATACAATATGATCCATTTGACATACAGAAAGTAATAAATACTGTAACAAATAAATCTAAAATTGTTCTATGAAATGTTAAATAATAGCAGGAATTAAAAGCTGACAGTTGCTAATTTAAATTAACCCCAGTGGTATCCCCTCCACTAACATCTTTGGGGGCTATGATTTGACGCCTAGTAACCGCACTTCATACGCAAAAATATCATTTACCGAGATCTTTGCAAGCAGAGTGCCACACCCATAATGGGTAAAAGGCGTGATGATATATTTATTTTATTTTATTTTAAGTGAAAAGTGGCAAAGTATATCAGAAGATAAGAAGATGTAGGGGAACCTAAGTACGAGGATTTAAAGAAAAAAAAAACGGAAATTGATCCAGTCCAACAAAAGGATCTAAAGAGTTTCATTCGAAAGATATATTTACCCAATTTTAGTGTGGATTTTATACTTGTAGATATTTTCATGTGTGAATTGCGGTTAAAAGTTTTTTTAATTGCGGTTACCAATTTTTTAATTGCGGTCACCTAAATATGTTCGTTTAGGAAGAACCACATAGATAAAATTAAAGATATCATGTTCCACATTTTTAGTATAAATAGGTAGGTATTTTCATTTTGAGAAGATTTTTCAATAATTCAATGTTAGTGTTAACCACATGCTTCGTAAACAATTTGTGTGATATTGATATATTGCTCTTGGTTCTACTGCTAAAAAGAACTTAGTTTTTCAAATTTATTTATATTTAAAGCAATCGCCACTTCTCTTAGTTGCTAAGTAGATAAGAATATTATTACCCCATTCTATCTTCTCCTTAAGGGTTGGGTAGACAAACAAAGCATGTTTGACAATTGACGAGCAAGGGTAATTGTAAAGGGTAGTTCAACTGTTTGCAAGCAAAAAATAATAAAATTCCAACGATAAAGTATCCGAAATTCTTTTAGAAAAAGGTTTGGAAGAAAAACACAAATACTTTAGTAAAGTTTTATTATAATACCCAACAAGTTTGCAGAACTTGCAACGTAAAAGTCCCGGCGTTTATGCAGAAAAGGAATTTGAAAATCGGCTACGATCGACCGAATTGAAAGAGCAAAAAATGGGAAACACATCACTGAAACATATCACTACAGTGTTGCAGCAACTTTCCGCCAATTCGCTACCGAACTTTTCATTTTCTTCTGCAACTTTCATGGCTAGTTTCATTCAAATTATTTACGGTATAATTCCTAGAAAAACATAATAAATTATAAACGAGCCATTCGTCTTAACCAACCAGAGAAATCTGCTGTGGGTAGTCATATGTTATTGAATAAGTTTTGAACTAATATTAACCCTCTATTGCATGAATTTTTATTTTTTTTAAATAAGGGCTCAAAAACACTATTTTTTACAAAAGAAATATTCATATATTTAAAAAAAGTGTGTTACATAAATATTTTCTAAAAATAAAAAAATTTTTTTTTTTAATTTTGTTTACTATTGGGAACATTATGAACAAATTCAACTTACAATAGAACTTTGGTCTATTGGGTCGTCTTCGCGTACTATACAAAATTGTTTGATAAACAACCTCTTCTAGGAAAACATCAGATAAAAAATTTTTTTGGAAATTTTGTAAAGTTGTATTTAGCTGTAATATATCAGCAGGTAATAAGCTGCTTCCTTCAAATTTTACATTTTATATCTCAGTTTCTGTAATAATCCTTTTTCCAGTTAAATTTTTTTTTTATGTTGGTCAAATTGGGAGGAATGACCTAATTGGCAATTAACAAAGTGTATATATTGTTTCCAAATGTTACAACATGATTGCCATGAATGTAAACTGCATAAGAAAAGAAAAAAAAAATTTGAATTTTATGTTCCCGTTCGGGTAAAGTATGCAATAGAGGGTTAAAACAAATTAGAAATGTGCCAATAGCAGACTCATAAAAGAAGCTATGTAGAAATTTATCAGCGAGTCAGAATAAAGGCTACGAGTTGAACAAGACATGGATTCCTCTGTTTTATAAGTCATTATTTGTTCTTTATATAGTTACTGTGTTCATTTAATTGTTTATGTTATTCATTTGTTTTCCTGATTTATAAGTATGTTCAATAATTTTTGCAATACCTGTACTGTAAGTTACCCATTAATAACAAAATTTAAACACAGTAAGTGGAACTTTTATTGCACAATTGGTTTTCATGGTTACATCATTTACTTACCGTCCACGGTGGATGGTAAGTGAAACTTACCGTTCATGGTGGATGGTAAGTAAATATATATCATTCAAATTTTATTTTTAACCTCAATCTGACAGCTGTTAATTTTGATACCTATTTTTCCTTTTCTTATATTGGTATTGCAAAAAATATCTTACTAACCTCGAACTGTAAGTGATATTTTAGGTCTCGAATGTTTAGGAAATCTCGACCCTACGAGTCTCGACATCCCAAACTACATTCTCGACCTAAAAACTATCACTTACAGTTCACGGTACGTAATATATACGTTGCATTTAAATAATAGTTATTTGTTTAACTGGGCACCAATATACAGATTTACAGCAGGGGAGTACCGTTTCCTGAAGCTGGATTTTTGAGTTTGGTGCCTTGTTGAATACAGTGGCTGATACAGAAGTGTTTTAGCCTCAGTTTTAGCGATATACAATATTTTAAATTTATTTTGTAAAAAAATATTTCAAATAAACGTGGTAGATAATATATTTCTCTGCAACTTCAATTTAAAGCTTCTTTATAATAGTATATTATGTTACAAGGAGTTAAAAATTACTCACCAATTTATGAAATAGAGAATGATGAATGTTTTATCTCGTTTTAAATTCTTTAATTCGTAAA
Organism: Poecilus cupreus; assembly: GCA_963942605.1. Taxonomy (NCBI): domain Eukaryota; kingdom Metazoa; phylum Arthropoda; class Insecta; order Coleoptera; family Carabidae; genus Poecilus; species Poecilus cupreus. The sequence continues at coordinate 7,128,379 of OZ012726.1, read as the reverse complement.
ATACAGGATGCATAATGCATATGTGAAAGATGTTAATTTCAGGTATGTTGATAAAGTATATAATCGTATAATCTGTTGTATAAATATAGCAAAAATAGGCAGTACTACTGACATTTTACAGACTGTTATATCTTAAAAAAATTAAACTTTTAAAGTCAATCGACAATTAAAAATTACATAATTCATACATAATCCAAAAATCTTTCATAATTTTCTAATAAATATTATTATATGTAACAATATCCGTCAGTAGCTGAAACGATAACGTTATGTTTATAACAGTAATCTTACCGATGATGAAATCAATCAAATGATTCTTTGTGGTACAAAAATGATAAGTCGAGCTTCACTTGTAGTCTGTGTAAACACGTATAAAGTACGTGCTCTTTATCAGAACCAGGGGTAAGAGGTAAGGGGGTTGTCAGTGCAGAAGACACGGGTCGGATGACAGTTGCCGGCCGATCTGTCTGCCGCAGCCACCGTGACGTCAGACAATGAGATACTGTGCTGTGATTCTCCAAAGATGTTAAGGCAGATTGTACTGTGAATGTAAGAGAACAACGGACCGGATTATTTAAATATTCACAATATACAAAATACTATAATACTTTTCGAAATATGACATAAATAATTGATAAAATCATACATTAGAAACAAAAGCTCGCACAAAAGTATATCAAAACAATATTCTACTCAAACGTCAAACGTCAAATCAAGTTGTTCTCATCTTACCATAGTTATACTGATATTTTATTAGTTTTATGATTAAAATATAGGGATAATTTACGTGGATTATTAATAATAAAATAAACAATGCAAATAAAAATAGTACTTAATATATTACATTAAATTAGTAGGAACTATTATTTTTAATTATTGTAAATTATCTCTGTGTTTACTTATAAATTAATGTAACGTTCGTGGGTTTTAGAAGTTTTTATTTAAACGAAAAGAATTATTATTATTAACAAATAATGAATAATTATTATAATAAAAAGTAAAAGTTAATTAACACTAGGTATATAACACTAAAATAACGAATACAAAAACTTACAACTAACATTTATCACTACTGTAATTAAAAACTATTATTTATATAAACTAGCCGAGCGATATATTTATGTTCACAAATTCTTCTTAGTAGCTCGGGAGTCAACTGACTGACTGACTGACTCAACTCAACTGAGTCCGAGTCAAGTAACTGACTGCCTGGTCCCGGTGATTCGCTCTTTTATATACCACGTTTCTTGTTTCTAGAAGGGTCTGGAACAATCTCTATTGTGGAGCAAACGACTTGTCCGAACTCGCTAGCGTTGCGTCATTCACTCGGCGGCGCGGCGTAGGCGGCAAGCTTCAACTTGTCGCTGCCGCGTCTGTTACATTAATATGTAACCAGTACATAATTTAGCGTTTTAGGGACGAGATAGAGCTACCAATGTTTACCATACGGAGAAGTTTTGGAAAAACCTCCTCCACCAATACCTTTGGGGTCGGAACTTGACAACTGGTAATCGTACTTTATGCGCTGAAATATATCACTTTACGAAAGCAGTGTGCCAAAAACAAAATTGGTAAACAGCGAGATGATATAATAATTTTATTTTAAAGTAGATCTCGAACGATTTATTTCTAAAAAGAATAAAGTACAACCATTTTAGCCTTCATTACAAAATTTCAAGTGAATGTAGCAAATGCTAAATTAAACATAAAACAGAACGATAGCAACAAGAATTACAGAACACAAACGGGCCAATCGTCTTATCCAACTGAAATAAATATTGCAGAAACAAAAATTATAGCAAAATCAAAATGTGCCAATTGCAGACTCATAAAGAGAAGCAATGAAAATCTATAAGCAGAATGCAGTGCTTCAGAATGAAGGTTGTTGTATAAATCTTACTTTGTTGTTTACTTGTTTCCCTGACGAAGAATTATGTGTAGTAATTCGAAACGTTGAATTTTAATACAAAAAAATTACGGAACTTAAACCAAATATCTTTTATTTGTACTTATAAAGTTTTGTTTAATCCAATTTATCTCAATGTATATTCCCAAAGTAATGAACGCGAACCAAATTAATAAAAGAAGTAATAAAGTCCTAAAATGTCTGTAAAACGTACCGAGTTACAACTTCGTGTAACAAAGTAGGGAGAAGTCGGGAAGTAAGTGGGTTATCGAAGAAATTTAATAGCTCCATACGTACATTAGTCCCGGAGTAATTTTACTGCATTGTTCGCAAGGTCACCGGCGGCGATATGGAATCGATTTTAACTAAAATTACCACGTGATAAATTATTTAAAGCTTTAAGATGCGCTGGTTTGAATCGCTGAAATACAAATTGTACAATTTGTCAGTAACTCATCGCGGAATACTTGTTTCTGACACAAAATACGGACGCTCACAAAACTATAAATTTATAAATTGAATTACTGTTTTCTCAGAACAGCTTAGAACACTGTCGTATAAAGGAAGTTTTTTTTTATCAGTTTACATTGGGTTGTGTCATTACCATATTTATAGTAAAAATGATTGACAGCTATGTTTTAAAGCGGTTTCTATTTTCGGTATTAAAACGTCATTAACGTACTGGTTTCTATGGCGCTAAATAACATTTTTTCACGACATGGTAGGAAACCCCACCGTTCTTCTCCCGAAATAGTAAGGAAAATGTGTTGTTCCTCTCTAGAGAAGAAAATATATAAGTGTTACCAATATGAATGTTATTTACAAAAAAATATATTACAAAAACAATAAATAAATTCCTAATTTGATTGAAAATCCTTATTTTAGTGATATACATAATTTAAATTGTCTAACAATTGTGTCTTATATTCTTTTTTTTTTTCTTATTAAATCACAATTTGACAACTTATTAAAGATGTTTAAGATTGGTCCATTGGCAACACTGCTACGCCGCCTTGTGTGTCTGAAAACCTAACTTTTAACGTGTCAGTTTGTCAGTTGTGTTCTAATAGTGTATTTTAGGTCCGAGCAAATCGTTTTTAGAAACATGTCGTGAAAAAAATGTTGTGTCTAACACGAGAGGAAAGCTCTTCTTCCACTCTCGTTCGAAATGCCTCACTCGCTGCTCTCATGAGGCAAACTTCGAACTCGAGAGGAAAAAGAAAGCGCTTTCCTCTCTAGTTTGACAAATAACTATTTCCGACGAGTGCTATAGAAAGTTGCATTTGATGCTTGCAATTATTGTCAACTAAAAGTTGATGTTTTTTGAGGAATTTTAATTTGTCGCTCGTCTCTAATAGCAATGAACGACAAAATTTTTTACACAGAATCATGGATACGAAGTAAAAGAACAGCTACATCAATCTATGAGGGGATGCCATACATGTGTGTATTTTATTGAGATGAAATCAATGTTCTTCTTTTTATAATCAGTCGTCGGAAAAATATTATGTATAATTCGAGCGTAAATCATTTTGACTGAGACTGGATGGCGACCGTTCTGATTTTGAACAGTGAATGAACTGTGACGTGACTAATGTGTGTGAATCGACCTTTAGTCACGGCGTAAAGTTAGCAACAGTCTTATTAAGCACGGCCTGAAGTTAGCTTCTGTAAATAAATATGAAAATTTTCAATATAACTGTAAATATGTTTATTACGAAGATGGAAAGCGGACTAATTGCTTTGGTCATATGTCGAATCGTGAGTGGATGATTGTGAACTTATGTGAACATCACTAACCATCATGTTCTTTAGTGGGATTCGAACCCTCGACCTCTGGTGTGCTATGCTTAGCCACTACACCACCAAGACCCCATGTAATAAACGGTTTTTGAGTTTATTACGATTAAAGATTGCAAACGATATTAAGAGATTTCAAACTAAGTAAATGGTTCATTATTAGTTGTTCGTGGAAAATTCCAGTTCTTTAGTATTTCAGTTCAGTTCCCGCCTAATCAGCGGATGTCAATATGTTGTAGGAAATATTTAACCAGAGTCTTATGCGAGAGTAGTGCCCAGTTAGAGTTATTTTGAGTGCCACTGTCCCATCCCTTAAGTAATAAATTGTGAACCTTGGCTGTGAACAGACACTTGCATTTTGGCTTTTCTTGTGAAATGTTGAAAGAATACTACACTGTTTAAGGGCTCATCTCGATTGTATGCATAGTTTTTGTAAAGTTTATTTTGTGAGTTCATGTAAGTAGATTTGAGTTTTATGTATCAGTATTGTTAATAGCGAATGTTATCTCAGTTTCGATCCTTGTAAAAGTTAGTGAGTAAGCGATACTTTGGATTATATAGCGTCGAATTATTCAGCTCGTAAAAGTATTTGATTTATATAATTTATTTTGCTTGTTCGTTATTAAATATTATATAATTTTGTTATTGTTAAATACGTGTTTGATTCCCGCCTGTGCACATATTTCCCGCCATTTGATCAGAAGTATTTTTCTAAATATTCTTCGGAATCGAGTTAAAATATTCCGTGGTGGCCAGCGACTACGCTACCCTTGATTATTCGTTTAATCAAGTAAAACCCTTTTGTATGTCAGTTACCTCTTGGTACCAAGTGCGAGGTACCTGCTACACCCATAACTTATTAATTTTCATTTCCATCCATGTCAATAAGAATAGAGTTATACTGTTATATTATAACGCTCAATCTATTCAGCTCTATTTGTGTAATATTATAATTGAAGGAAGGCTACAGAAGTGAAGAGGTCACAGAGGTTAAAATGACGGGCGCGTTTTTGGCGCAACGTACACATAAATTTCTGGTGGCAGCGCTAACCGTTAACGCATTTCCATTTGTTCTGTGCGCGCACAAAACACATATTTACATAAATGTAACACTGTTCGTGGCTGCACCGGGGGTGGGGGTGTACATTTGCGGCGAGCAACACCATGTAAAACATAAATTCTTCGGGCCCGGCAAAGCCCAGATTTAGCGCGCGCCAAGCCGCCTACTTCATCTTCCGGGAGTCCGGGACGCCACCGGAGTGCCCACCCGGATTTAGATTCGTTGCTGCTAAATTCGGAGAGCGCTGATTTCACATAGTAAAACTATAAAGGGTTATCATACATACACATAGTAAGTATTATAAAATTAGTGGTTAAAAGGCTAAAAGCGTTCAGGTTTACAATCTGAAATCTCATGGTCGGGGTTCGAATCCCGCACGATACATCTGGAACACGATTTTACTATTTGCACGATTTCGTTCAATATCATTTGTGCAAATTTTATAATTAAGGTTTCTTTATTAAAAAGCAAACTATCATAAAACCTGAATTTTTTAATATAATATTTTAAACTCGTAGCGCCTTCTTCTCTAATTCTTCATCAAATATTTCTTAATTTTTATGTAGTCCACGAAGAACAGAGCTTCAATGCAATATTAATACCATAAAACAATTACAATCCCAAAGTTTCTTTCTTAAATCTTTTATTTCGTTATGCTTCTCCGTTATAAAAATCTGAGAGAAATAATTTGCGATTCCGGGCACGAGCGAAGGCTCCAGTTGCAACGCTGTCCGGAGTTGATCCGCACTGGAGCCGTGAGTCGGACTCAAGTCCGGGCGGTCCAGCTGGCGCTGACATCCCGGAAGATTCATTACGTTTGAATTATTTAGCCAGTTGCGCGGAGACGAATGTGTGTCATTCAAAACCGCCGAACAACTACACTAATTACTTATGCAAATCAGCCCACCCTACACCTTGGCTAGCTTACTTGCAAATTAAACACTTAGAGCGAAGCTTGTAATATCACACCCTAAAGTTATTTTAGAGAAACAAACTTCTACTTACATTTAATATTGTTCAATTGCTAATTTATTCATTCATTTAAATGAAATGAAATTGGTAAAATATTTATGAATCATCTTCGTTTCTTCAAAATTCATGAATTTTAGATTATAGCAAGAGCAAAATCTACCAATGGCAAACTCGTAAGGAAAGCAATAGTAATATACCGTGTGTCTGTCTTAAAGGTGTACATAGGAGATTAACATGGGAAATCAGTTTTTTGCGTGCTGTTGCTCGGTGTTCCATCGGACAACAATGATTGTAGTACCAATCGAAAGATATCATTTTTCTGAATCAAATGATGTAAAATACATTACTATTTAGTAGTAATTTGGTTCCGTAAATTAATTTTTAAATTTTGATAATTCTCCGGTTTATTAAATTTTTATCGTAAATAAATATAATCACCTATTACTGTTTTGTTTTGATTTCTGTCAAGCTATTTATTTGACGTCTGTCAATTTGTAAAATATGGTTATTTACAGTTATGACAAGCGTATTATTGTAATTTTTGCGGTAAGATTTTATTAAATAAATAAAAGTCTAAAAACTAGTTTTCTTTAATTAATATTAATTTATTAAGAGTTAAGTTTATTAAATCGATGACAAAAAATTTCATTTATATTAGCTCTGTTTTGTATATCTTCACAAAATACTCTTTCACTTTCTTCATCAAATGGAAAAACTTCTTGATTGCAGTGCATTTTGTAGGAACAATAAGACCTTTTTTTCAAAATATGAACGATGTACACCCAATTCATTTCCATAAAATCTAGTGCTATACGAAGGATTTACATTTATCATTCCTAAAACCCTTTCTTTCAATAAAGCACGCTCTTCTGCTCTTGCTAAATTGCAATTACTAAGCTCACGTGTATTTTTCATGGATACTGGCATTTGTGGTTGCACTTGGATTCGGTCGATTCATAAACTTAATAGAAAATAGATCACGCACTCTGAGCTAACTATTTCCTCCAAAAAATAGTTTTACTATAAAAATACACTCTTCAGTAGTATAACTAGCCATATTTTTACAAATTGTCTTAAACAAGTCCAAAAGTCAGAAACGTCAAATAAATAGCTTGACAGAAATCAAAACAAAACAGACATAGGTTTATTTACGATAAAAATTGAATAAACCGGAGAATTCTCAAAATTTAAAAATTAATTTACGGAACCAAATTACTATTAAATAGTAATGTATTTTACATCATTTGATTCAGAAAAATGATATCTTTCGATTGGTAGTAAAATCATTGTTGTCCGATAGAACACCGAGCAACAGCACGCAAAAAACTGATTTCCCATGTTAATCTCCTATGCACACCTTTAAGACAGACACACGGTATAAGCAGAAGAATATCGTGAATCAGAATGAAGGCCACGAGTTAAACAAGTAATGGGATCCCCTATTTTATAATTCATAATTTGTATTTACTTAGTTACTGTATCTATTTACTTGTTTACGTTTTTCATTTGTTTATAACTTGACGAATATTTACGTGTAGTAAATTGAATCGTATTGATAAAATATTTTACAGAACTTTATCCAAAAGCCTTTATATTTATTATTCTATATTTCTTTTAATGACAAAATATACTGAATTATTTACAGAGATATACCCAAAAACGTATTCAAGTATTCTACTACTATATGTTGATGAATTGATACCAAAATATAAGCTCATGAATATGTAAAATCTCAATATAAAATTTGATATTTATAACTTCTTTAAATTTTGAATTATCTTGGATACATAAGTCATCGTGAAAATAATTTAATAGTATTCTAGGTACCCCAAGCAACGTTTGTCTATTAAATTTTGTACCCTTCGCAATACCGCCCTTACATATGCAGGGGGTAAAAATCTTTATCCACAACTGTCAAATAATATACCCATAATTCTACTGTTGTTTATGAATTAATGACCTTTGTTACTGTTACTAATGAAATAATATTGACAATTCGATGAATTTATATTATTCATTCGCTTTGTCATATTCAAATATTACCTGTTAAAAGAGTAAAATCTAAATGACTTTTAAGTAATTTTTCCACATGCCAAAGACACAAATTTTCTCATTTTTCAAACTTTTATTTTCTTTTTAAGCTTAAACTGTAGCTGAATAATTGGTTTTAAGATTTTCTGCTAAATGTCAAATCACTACAAATTTTTGTTACAACAGTAGGTAGTTTGCGATGGTTGCTACATTTTATCTATGTTGATAAACAGTTTTTTGTATTTGTCGAAACAAAAATTCAACTTATCTTATAATTTCAAAACAAGTTTTTGACGTAGTGTTATGAATAAAGAATAGTATTCTACTCGCATGTAATGGCTATTATTCATTCGAATGATTTACATCACGCACAAGCTCATTGAATAATATACTATATTTCGTAATCGGTTAACAATATGTCAATTTCCGAGTTTTAAATAATCGAAAAATCAATTATTCCCACCTTTCAGTTTCCAACCGGGCGGAAAACTGCTACTTTTCAACCTGCGAAATCAGAGCATATTTGATTACTAAATGATTATGAATAATATGGGGTCATTCAAAAATATGTACACGCTGGTGGGGGAGGGGGGGGGTTCGCCACTGGTATACAGGTTTGTACGCGGGGAGGGAGGGTGAGAATGAAAATTGTACGTAAAAACGTAAATTTGTAAATATTTCGATTTCCTTTTCTGGTTTTATTCACCGTGTTCCATGGGTTTCAATTGACAACTGACAGATTTATAAACTTTACCTATATTGTAATTTTTTTACAGTTTTTTTCGAATTTTAGTTTTCAAATAAAACTTAATATGTACCTCGGCACTGAAGTTTCTTTTTATCACTCACATGGTTTATTTTCCTGAGCTCTACGGGCCTCGCCAACTGAATTCTATATTCGTGATAAAAAATTGAACTTCAGTGATACATAAATAACTATTCTACGTATATTTTAACATAAACTACTATACTCTATTATTATTTTATGTTAATTCAGTTAGACAGGAATACCCCAATGGAGTATTGGTTTGGTCTATGCTCATTGTCATTCAACTTATAATTATGAAGTTTCATGAATCACTAATCCAAACATCATTGACGAATCAGGAAAACTGTAAAAAACACACCTAAATGACAGAAAATCTACAAGAAATAATGAGAGTAAATGAAAACCTTGTACATCTTTGAAAGGCGAGCTATCCCAGCGGCTTTGCATTCCACTTACACAATGGCATTAGCAATCCAGTCACGGTGTTGTTGAGGTACACTCGTATGATTAAAGCACAGTGCACGGATCGAGTTGTTATATCGACCCAAATGAGAACGAAACAGCGACAGGAACACAGAGCGAACCAGGCCGTGAAACGAACGTAATTCAATCATTAGCTGCAATGGAACGCGTTCATATTGTCGCGTTACCGTCAAAAACTAGACCAACTGCCAGTTAAACATGCACAGCATATCTCATTTTGCTTGGGTCATGCTGGAATTTATACTGGCCTACTTATGGATTATTCAATGCGATTCTACTTTAACACATTTTGTTGTGTTCTCGGACAACAACGTAAAAGTCTCCATTAAATTGACAGTGAAATTGTGCAGCAGTTTTTGACAACCAATAAATATTAGTAGATTAGTAGATTTAAATATGGGGCTGTGGATCTTTAGATCGTCAGCAATAAATAAATTCTGGGGCGCCTCCACCAATAAATCTGAAGCTTGATAACCTTGCACTCTGTCCATAGCCACATCTGCAATGGTAAATGGCGTCATGATATATTCATTTTTTTTTTTTTATGAAGATGAGAGGCGGACTAACTACTATGGTCATATGCCGCCTCATGACTGGATGATTATGAAAGTATGTGAACAACACAAACGACCATGCTCTTCAGTGGGATTCGAACCCACGACCCCTGGCGTGCTAGGCTAGTGACATAGCCACTACGCCACCGAGATCGGCTATATTCATTTTATTTATTTATATGTAAAGGAAAAAGAGATTCAGAAATTAAAGAAAAAATAATTGCAACAAACACTAAAATTCATAGATTTAATAATATATGTATATGGATGGAGCGTTGCTTATGCTTTTAATACAGTAATCTGTAACCAACATAAGGGAGAGATAGTCATATCTAAAATTACGCAGTGGGAGAAGAACAGCACATTTTCATGCCACTCGTCACGTAGTATGAATGTCCTGTTCTCTTTTATGTTGGCATTAAACTGCTGTATGTAAAAATCAAGAAATTATTTCCCACAAATTTATGTAGTTTCATTAGGTAAAAATTTTCTCTTTTTATAATTAATATCTATTTCTTGCTTAAATCCACATTTTTTGGAAAACTGTAATAAATATATATGTACTGTACATATACAGCGTTCTAACCTAAAGGTGACATATTTACCTGTCAAATGAAACACCGTCTTTTGTAGCCCGTTTTGTACAAGTATATACGCAGGATTTTACCATATTTGATATATTTAAATATGACAAATAATTGACAAAATTATAAATTAGAAACAAAAGCTCGCACAAAAGTCTATTAAAATAGTATTCTACTCATATGTCAAACCAAGTTCTTGTCATCTTGCCACCCGTCTATCTCTATCGCGCTGTGTTGGTTACACACTATACTCCTTTCATACATTTTATTAGTTCTATGCTTAAATTATTAAAAAACAAGATTTTACTAAAGATACAAAACGATAATTTAAAGAACGATAATAAGACAAATATCAATATACGCTGCTGAGACTATGACAATGACATAAAAGATTTAAGAAAAATGGACAAATAAATAAGAGAACGATATTAAAACCACTAAAGGGGAAATTAGTTTTTTGCGTGCTGTTGCTCGGTGTTCTACCGGACAACAATGATTGTAGCACCAATCGAAAGATATAATTTTTCTGAATCAAACGATGTAACATACATTACAATTTAGTAGTAATTTGGCTCAGTAAATTTATTTTAAAGTTTTGAAAACTCTCAGATTTATTCAATTTTTATCGAAAATAAATCTAGTTACCTATGACTGTTTTGTTTTGATGTCTTTCAAGTTATTTATTTGACGTTTAAAAATTAATTTACGGAACCAAATTACAACTAAATTGTAATGTATTTTACATTGTATGATTCAGGAAAATGATATCTTTCGATTGATACCACATTCTGTATTGTCCGGTAGAACACCGAGCAACAGCACGCAAAAAACTTATTTCTCATGTTAATCTCCTATGTACACCTTTAAGGTGGTAGGGGAAATGTAATATTTCTGATCAAATATCGTGCCGTGAAAGGATAATGGTCAAATTATTTAATCCTATTTGTCCAGATAAATATGATCGAGAATATCAACGTTCCAAGTAAAAATAATTATACACCTCTTAAAAATCCCCGCAAAATGATCCACAAAATCTCGTCCTCAGCATCCAGTTGGCGTGTCTGTATCCTTGGGCAGGCGGGGGTGTGCGGCAGGACGCAGGGCGACGTGACGCCAGCGTGTCGCAACGCCGCCGCCGGTTCTCCGCCGCCGGCCGCGCTCCAGAATCAATAGGAGTCGGGCCGAGTGATCGCAGACTCTCGCGGCAGCGGCTCCCGTTAACTGGACATCCGGAACTATCATCGCCCGCGGGAGGCGGTTACTGAACCCCCAGCGTCCGACCTAACGACGTTAGGACTCAATGGGGATGCGACGATACAACTGGGCTATTTTCAGATTTATAGATCTTCACTCGCACAATTTTAAAATTAAATTGTATTTTCGTGGTGATACTCCAAATAGAAATTTAACTGTTGAGGACTAGCTGATGGCTTAACCGTAGGAGTGAAACTGGCTCTAAAAAAATTGCGAGATTTTTAAAAACTTGTGGATTAAGTTCTGTAAAAATATTTTATACAAGTACAACAAATTATTCTTTATAATTCGTCATCAGGAAAACTAATTTACATAACATGTTATTAAATTGTTTTTCTACGACCACTCAGAAATCTGCTCATTGTATGTTTGTTGTTGTTAGGGATATGAGGTACATTGCAAGCATCGTGCGAAATGAATTTATTTTGTGAGTATTTCAATACATGTCAGTTCATTTAAGTGCAGATGCCATTGCATGCATCCTTATTTAGAATTGTCAAATATTGGAATGGTGAAAGCGTGACAAATTTATTATTAAAATTAAATTAATTTGGAAATAATATCGTGGTCGTAGAAAAAGTATAGTGTACAACTCGCAATGAATGTCCATTTCGTATTCGTATGATTTGCAAACTTTCATAGTCGTAGGAAATGAGTACCATTTCATGCTCGTTGTACAATATACTATATCCTGATGAACAATTATATACAATAATTAGAAACGTTTATTTTTTACTTAAATAAAATGGTCTTACAGAACTTAATCCAAAAGTATTTTATAATTATTTTACTATGAGTTCTGAAGATTTTTTTGTCAAATTGTAAGATTATTTTAACAAATTACTTTGTATTCATAAAGAAAAAAAATATTGGAATTTAAAATTACATACAAAATTTAGGTTTACAGTTCAATATCTGTTCCAAACTTTACTTAAGAGGAGAACCTACTTTAGACAGTTTGAAAAATCGATTTTTTTTATTCCATATATCGTTTGTAAAACTATTCAAGAATATGTCCTCCAAGTTTTATAACAAAATTTCGATTCGTTCCAACGTTATGAGTACCTACTACAGTGAAGAAATAATTATATTTTGTATTATACCTGCATCATAATCCGTGTTTAAAACACGCTACAGTGTTCGTAAACGTAAGATTAAAACACGCCGTGCTTTAAAGGTTACTAAGCAACAACAAAAATATTTACTATTAATATCTGTCAAAACTGTAAACGTAAACAACAAATACAAACCAGTCTCCATGTAAACGATATACGTCAAACGTCACACGCGCAAATTTATGAAATGAATCAAAATGAAAATGTTGCTTTCCAGTTTTTTCCAGAGTATGATGCAGGTATAATAAAAAATAGCGTATCCAGAGCACCTAATATCTTGCACCCTGCAGACACACCTTTCAATTTCTCGGTCAATACGTCTATCTCTCGAAATCAAACTCATTCTATTGTTATTGACATATTACAGTCACCAAATTGTTCTTTTCAAACACCAACACTTACATTATTATTTATCTTCAAAAGTGCGAGTTAAATTCATCATTTTATCGGTGCGATCAGTCGCTTTGAGGTTGAAATCCCGCAGATCAACCGATCAGCGTCCTTCACTCTACCGTGACTATATCAACTGAGTGAGTAAGTTTCTTACTTTACCGGCATTGACTGAAGTTTTCCCGACCGCTTGGCTGCAACGTCCGACGCAACTTTGAACTTACAAGCCGATCCTTTAGCTTTGAAGAATATCCCGTGACACTAGGGGTGGTTATCCTTGAGGGTGATGGCAAATTTATTACTTGATGTATCTATTTTTATCATTGTACGATTTCGGCGCCGGTTTACTGATTGAAGCATGATTAAGGGTTGACTTAAAAAAGTATTTAATAAAATTCTTATGGTTTAATATAGTATATATTTATTTATTTAGCTTCATACTACTCCTTTACTACAAAAAAAATGCAATTGTAAGATCCGAAGATCTAGCGGGCCAATTTCTTTTTTCTTTTTTTTCCATCATCTTTTTTTCCATCCATCTTTTTGAAATTTTTCATTTAAATAATGCCTAACCTGAAAACTGTTGTGAGCTGGTGCACCATCGTATTGGAACGACAATCTCCCGATAATATTGAAGGGTAAATTTCTGAATCGTTTAATTAAATCAGTTTGTAAAAATTCACAATAATTTTGTCCGTACATATAATTATCAAAAAAGTATGGTGCGAATTCGTAGCTGTTTTAAAACTGTCAGCGCAAATATACTGCGAAGAGTAAATTACTCATTTATAAATAGTCTGCAAATATGTTTCCGTAAGAATGGTGGTTACATTGAAAATATAAATTTGACGATTGTGAAAATAAATAAATAAACCATGGATACGCTATCCTCAGATATTTTTTTCAATACAAAGCAATATTTTTATGTCTTGTTGGTTGTCTGACGTTTATAAATCGAATAAAAAATAATATGTATACCACGTAGGAAAAGTAAACTTCCTGGACTCTCCATCGTCCGGGAATATATCACTTTTCCTACTAGATACACAATATAGTATTTCAGTACTTCGTACCATTTAAGAGCTTTATAATTGATTAAAAAAATTAAACCTACGAAAAGAGAAACTGAACAGCTATTAATAAAATAAACATTTTTAATCTTAATAACTAAACTCCCAAACTAATATAAGTAATTAATTTTGAATCGGCGTTTGTTGATTGTTTGTTTGACTCCGACTCAAAATTAGTTACTTTTCAATATCTTTTTTCGTCGGTTTAATTTTTTTGTTAAAAAGTTGTTATCGAGACATAGTTTTTCAAGAAAAGTGTCAAATTTCAAATCTTCCTCGATATACGTCAGAGCTACGTCATTTATTTACGGCCAATAACAGTAGTGTTTCAATAATTGTTTAAATAGAAATATATTATATGTAGATGTAATATTTGTATTATATTTTTAATTTATACATACAATATTTTCAAGTTAGAACACTGACATTTGACGTATTAGCGTTTGACATGAATTTGTGTCAGGTAAAAGTGTCATTGTATGTGTAGAAATAAATGACTTCACAAATTCACACGCGCGAAAGATCTTTACCAAAATGATAATTAAAATAGTATATTATACATTAAGGAAGAGAAGTGTAAGATTTTTTTCCGCGGAGTAAAATGAAGCACGAGCAATAGACGAGGACAACAATACGACAAGGGAAATAATACACTTTTTTCCAGCAATGTATACAGATTGTTCCATTTAAGTGCTACACTTAATTACTTCAATTTAATGATACAAATGAGAGTGCTGTAGCAGAAACAATTGAAATTTGTTTACGAAAAAGTTAATAGTTATTTGTCAAACTAGAGAGGAAAGCGCTTCTTTTTCCCGCTCGAGTTCGAAGTTTGCCTCATGAGCGCAGCGAGTGAGGCATTTCGAACGAGAGTAGAAGAAGAGCTTTCCTCTCGTGTTAGACACAACATTTTTTTCACGACATGTTTCTAAAAACGATTTGCTCGGACCTAACACACACTTTAAGAACATAACTGACAGATTGGCACGTTAAAAGTTAGGTTATCAGACACAAGGCGGTGTAGCAGTGTTGCCAATGAACCAATCTTAAATATATTTAATAAGTTGTCAAATTGTGATTTAATAACGAAAAGAAATATATAAGACATAATTGTAAGATTATATAAAATATGTATATCACTAAAATAAGGATTTTCAATAAAATTAGGAATTTATTTATAATTTTTATAATATATTTTTTATAAATAACTTTCATATTGGCAGCACTTCCATATTTTCCTCTCTAGAGAGGAATAACACATTTTCCTCACTAATTCGGGAGAAAAACGGTGGGGTTTCCTACCATGTCGTGAAAAAAATTATTTACAAATATGGTTCAAAATTATTTCCGTTGTTAATAATACCCAAATGTACTCTTTTTAGCAAATTATTTCTTACTCTTCCTAAAGTTCGCGAAATAAAAACAATTCTTGTTTGCATTTTTCTCAATATTTTTATTATGTAGTACTAATAAGTGTGTTATATCGTTGTATTCAGAAAAAAATACTGAATCGAATAAGCTAACAAAAAGGTAAGTTCTAATTTAAAATAAAAAAGTTGGATCCCATATTTTGAGAACCAATGGTTAATAAAAAATTTTGTTTTGTTCATTTTAAAGTCATATAATTTATAAATTGTTTGCTAATTTAACGAACTTCATATCTCATACTTCTCGAGAGCAATAGTGTATCACTTAAATGGAATATCCTGTATAGTGTATACCATTTTGTCCAACCCCAATATTTATGATGGTTTTTATGTATTTCAAAATTATTTAAATTGTAATATAATTATGATAGTTAACATTGGTTTGTTTAATTTTGTTCATTTTTCACTTTATTTCCCCCATGACGACGGAAGAGACAATGTCCAAATCTCTTGTAGACATGAAATTGGCTGTTTCTGTCATGATTTTGGTATCATAGAATAGTAGGTTTGCGAGTGTGAGATAGGCCATTCCGTTACACGTTGTAGACTATACTTTCTATAACAAGATTTTGGAGATATACAAAAAATACAAATATAAAACTGTTGAAAACATCAAACTCAAATAAATCAAATTAAAACAGACGTAACCATAGTAACTGAATCAAGATACTTCATATATCGCGCTAATATGCGGCTCTGATTCGTCGAAAATATTCCATGCGCAGCGTATGGAATGTTAGAGATTCCATAACAATTTTTAGTTGTGGAATGCCTAGTTTCCAAAACAGTGTTATAGAAACCAAGTTTTTCTCCCATCAGTCGAGAAAAAAGTATTTAATTTTCTAAATGTCTTCATTGCAGTATTCATAAAATAAGCCACATTTTGTATTTATGTAAAAAAAATAAAATATACAACTTTGTTTTTAATAACCCCATTGTAGAATGTGTTAGTCTTTCTTTATGATTAAAATAACGGCGAAAAGTAAATTCATCTCGACAAGAATAATTCTTGTCGTCAGTCGCTGGGCGTAGAGTTTTAATTATGAAGGTCCGGGTATAGTTCTGTACTCCGGGGATCTACAAAGTCCGGAGTCGGCTCCGGGCGTCTAATCCCGACAGATCTTCCTTCTCATCTCGCGTGGATAATAAATGACGACAAATGAAATATGATTTTTTCGTGGACGACATTTTGATGAAACAGCCAGTCATTAATATTCATTTAGTTAATTAAAGATTTAGTTCGGTGATTGCGGAATGAGTTGTCGATACAGGGACGGACTTGGGCGGGTAGGAGTTGTTACAGCTTCTCCTGACATGGTCCGGGTGTAAATTACCCTAGATATGTTCGGCTTGTCAGGGTGGATGTGGGTCAGACAGTCATCTGTCCAAACGTCGAACGCTATCAATGCTAACTTGATAATTAGATTATAGCTTTTTCAATTCTTTAATTTGCTGTATAAATAAATATAGTTGATAATATAACTAGTTATCGTAACTCTATTATTGTTTAGTATATAATTTTATTTGAAATCGGCACTAAAGTGCTCAAAAATTAAAAGCTCATAAATCGTCACTAAAGTAACCCATTATACGACGAATTTAAGCAACCCAGTGTTGGCAACCGTTAAATAATTATTGTACAATTTTGGCGGATATATTGACGTACTATAGTAAATTTGGACGTAACATGAAACAAAATTTGCAAGAAGAATTCACTAATTAATTCCGATGACGAAATTGAGGACAAAACACATAATTTTGAGTGTTATTTTCGATAACTTCACTTCTCGAGGTTGGCAACACTGATTGTCAGTTTCAATTGACAACTGACAGATGTATAAACTTAACCTATATTGTAATTGTAATTTTTTTACAGTTGTTTCGAATTTTAGATTTCAAATAAAACTTAATATGTGCCTCGGCACTGAAGTTCCTTTTTATCACTCACATGGTTTATTTTATATAAATTCCATATTCGTGATAAAAAATAGAACTTCAGTGCCCTGATACGTAAATAACTATTATTTGAAATCGGCACTAAAGTGCTCAAAAATCGCCATTAAAAGGTCACAAATCGTCACTAAAGTAACCCATTATACGAGGATTTTGAGCAACGCAGTGTTGGCAACCGTAACATAATTATTGTACAAGTACAATTTTGGCAGATATATGACATATTGTAGTAAATTCATACATAAAATGAAACAATATGTGCAAGAAGAATTAACTAATTAATTGCGATGAAGATATTGAATACAAAACACATAATTTGAAGTGTTATTTACGATAACTTCAATGTTCGAGGTTGGCAACACTAAATATCAGTTCTAAATGACAACTAACAGATGTATAATCTTAACCTATATAATAATTTTTTACAGTTTTTTTTTTTTAAATGTTAGATTTCAAATAAAACTTAATATGTACCGCGGCACTGAAGTTCTTTTTAATCACTCACATGGTTTATTTTCCTTCGCCGTACAGGCCTCGGCAAATAAATTCTATATTCGTGATAAAATGTTTAATTTCAGTGCCTTGATACATAAATAACTATTTTCACAAAACATTCAAAGTTCTATAAATTCACTGTAAGTTATTTTTTATTTTATTGAAATATCTATTTTATTTGTCATTTATATAATTAATTAAACTTTAAATTGCGATGACAAAGGTCTGACATTTCACAAAACAGGTTCGCGTTGTGTTAGACATTCGTTAAATAAATTAAAATTCTAGGATTATGCTCTCTCCATTTTGTTGAAAACCATATTTTCATTTACCCGTCGTTTTTGTTTTTAACATTGTTTCCACGATAATTAAATATTTAATTCCAGCAGATCATAATTATAATAACAGAATAAAAAAATTCAAGCGTAAAGAAAAATCCTGTAGAGGTTCTAAAAAAGAGAAAAAGTAAAACTCGAGGGAACCAAACAAAACAGAAAACAGACAGAGAGAACATTCAGCAGCCCTTAGCTCTCCAGCTAGAAAGAGACGGAGGAAATAAAACAGTAACGAAGCGGGACACACAGACTCATTTATGTGTTCATATGAATACACACACGTACAAGACGTAGGTTTTTGTGTGGAATACACGTGTATACAGTTTATAATTGCGGTGAGTGTAGTATAGTTCCTCGACGCTCCGACCAGGGCTCGTGGCGCTGCTAACAACATCGTTATTGCTTAAAATTCAACGCGAGTAATTGTTAACTGTTTTATTTCCTCCAACACTGATTTAAACCTTTACAAATTACACCATTTTTGTATCTATTGAAAAGTAACAGAGCTATAATATACAACAATAGATAAAACAAGCTTGAAACGCAATCGATCAACAATCAAACATTCATATCCCTGCACATCACTTTCGTCTCGTTCGTGCAAAATAACTGAAAGACCCATTTCATTTCCTATCCACAACCTCATATATGGCGTAATATGCATTTTTTGTGAAAACACTATTTCATGTTTCATATTTAATTAATTTACTATGGGCCAGTCTTTCTTCCTACGAATAAATTTCCCAATAAGTTATTCGTCAAATAAATAAACAATTACAAACCAAAAAGTGACAATTAGAACAATTACAATCATTTGAACTATCATTTCTATCCGAAATTTTGTATCTATGTGGTGAATAAATTATTCGGTATTTTATTCGTAGATGGAAAGATCGGCTCTATGATATACAATACGTGAAGGTATATGGTACGTCATACAAAAAAAAACCATACACAGTAAAAAATTTATAGTCAAAATTGGCAATAACAAGTTTCTATTTTAGCAAGTAACAAATTATTTTTGTGTATTTCGTAACTAAATATATTTGTGAATACATGAACTACTAACATTTATTTTTATGTACATTTTCTCCTTATCTTTTAAAATAATCAGATCGTCTTCGTGTTAATAAAAAAAAATCTGTTGTGTCCAACACATAACCTCCCGCCCAATACTACTCTTACTTAAACGATACAAAATAGTGTTTGATGATACAGACACATACCTTCTTATTTGTTTATTTTCTATTTATATTTAAGAATTTTAATTTTCTTTCGTATATTTATTTAATTTTTTGACATATATTTCACTAAGAAAACAGCTTCATAATCACAATGACATGTGTCACATTTCGTAAAAAAATTGCAAATTTTTAAGTGTTTCCATGGTGTACTAGGAACGTAAGATTAATATTTTATTATCTCTAAATTTAATGAAAATTCATAACATTAGTGTCATCAAAATACATGTAAAATTAAATATTCTTCAACTTTCAAAATAACATAAATTGTTGAAAAAAGAAATTTAACCGTGTTTTTCACGAAAAACTGTTAAGGGCTTCAAGTAAACTGCTACTTCCGGTTGACTAATTTTATCCAAAATCTAATCAGCTCTTCATTAAAATATAAGAAGCAATAATTCACAAAATTGTATTTTTTTGGTATTAACGTATTTGAGTTATGCGAGACGAAAAAATTGCCACAGACTACACACACACACATACATACATACATACATACAGGCATCATCGCGAAAATAGTAAAATCGTATTATAAGGACCCTAAAATGTGCTTATTCATTGAAAACTCACTATTTAATTTTTTGACCAAAAACAATACCTCCCTTACCAAGAGGTGGGCGGGAGGTAAAAATAGCAAGCAATTTTGATTTGTTGAAAATGAATACAGAAAACGATATTGTTGATCAAATCCTATTAAAATATTGCTTAACAACGATATAATACTGTAAAAAATAATACTCTAAACTCCCATGTAATGGACTGAAATCAGTCCGATAAACATATATATATATATATATATATATATATATATATATATATATATATATATATATATATATATACCGTGTGTCCCACGTAAAGGTTGGCATAGGCAAATAACATGTAAAATCAGTTTTTTGTAAATAAAAAGTGTCCGGCAAAAAATTATGCATCCAAATTTTATATCACAATAATTCCAATATCCTTACATCTTATTTAATACAGATTACTTTATTTTGATACTGCAATTTAATGAAATTAATAATAAAAAATCCAAATTTTCCGCCTACTCTTTTTATTGCTACTGACATGTAGTGTTTGCAATTTGTTTTAAATATTTTAATCTGTCACTGTCATCAAGAATACATTAAATGTCGAGAACCGTGTAAATATTATTAGAATGTATTATGGGGGCGCAGTGCAAGACAAATATCTGAATACACCACAGAAATGAACGCTGAATAATTTCCATCGCCGGAAATTGACAGTGACAGATTAAAATATTTAAAACAAATTGCAGGCACTATAAGTCAGTAGCAATAAAAAGAGTAGGCGAAAATTAGGAATTATTATTATTAATTTCATTAAATTGCGGTATCAAAATAAAGTAATCTGTATTAAATAAGATGTTGGGATATTGGCAGTATTGTGATATAAAATTTGGATGCATAATTTTTTGCCGGACACTTTTTATTTACAAAAAACTGATTTTACATGTTATTTGCCTATGCCAACCTTTACGTGGGACACACGGTATATATATATATATATATATATACTAATATATGTGGGTGAGATTGAAGGTGAACGATTGCGTGGGCGTCCAAGGAAAAACTGGTTGGGTATGATTGATGGTTTGTTGCGTGAACGTATGATTCCGAGTGTGAAGAATAAACTAGCAAGAAATCTTTATGATAGATTCTTGTCTTTTCTTAAAAAATGTAAAATCAAAGCAAGACCAAGACAAGATCAAGATCTTGATTCTTGTGAAACACTACTTAAAATATATATATATATATATATATATATATATATATATATATATATATATGACATTTGACATTTGGCCTAATTTTAATCAGGGTTTTAATGATTATTGACTTCTTTTAACTATTTATTATTAGTAATCATGGACATATTTATCATTTTAAAATAATTTAAATAAATAAATAAATATAATAAATATATCATCACGCCTTTTACCCATTACGGGTGTGGCACTCTGCTTACGCAGATCTCGGTAAGTGATATATTTTTTCGTATGAAGTGCGGTTACCAGCCGTCAAATCATAGTCCCCAAGGATGTTAGTGGAGGGGGAACCACAGGGGTAAATTTAAATTTCTAACTGTCGGCAGTGGGATTCGAACTGAGGATCTCACGATCCACAGTCCGACACTTTACCTCGGAGCTATTTACCCGATAAACATGCAAATGCGATACAGTATAAAATAAAATATATCATGAGTTAATGAATGTGGACAAATAATGCCAATGTATATAGGTCGAGAAACCAATATGCGTCCGCAGCAGGAATACGCGTTAAGTTGTACATCCTCAGTCAAAAATTCAGTATTGTAACACAGAAAATTATATTCAGGTGCATTATTAAGGTTATAATTTTTTTTTAATAAGATGGGAAGCGGACTAACTACTATGATCATATGCCGCCTCATGAGTAAATGTTTATGAATTTATGTGAACATAAAAAAACCATGCTCTTCAGCGGGATTCGAACCCACGACCTTTGGCGTGCTAAGCCAGTGGCAAAGCCAGTATGCCACCGAGATCGACTACGTTGTAAATAATTCTAGTTTTGTTCCAAATTGAATAAAATGAAATTATTCTCCGAAACCACGCCTCCTGAACGCTTATCGGTTTGTTGACCTATAGTTTGTAATTCAAATTCTGAGGGAGAGAATAGTATGAATTTCTCTGTGGCAGCTTTTTAAAGATGACTTTTACAAAATCGAAAGAATAGTTATTTACTTTATAAGTGGGCAAAGTGTGGAATTACCCACGAGAGAAAGTTTAGTACATGAAGCCGAAGGCTGAGTGAGATAATTTTATCGAGTAGGTAATTCCACTTTGCCCACGTGTGAAATATTACGTTTTATCCAACATCTCTTAATAAAAGAAATATTTATTAAAGAAATATTTTTTGATAGTGACATTTGCTATAAATTTTCAAAATTAAAATGTCAATCGAAGTAGTTACCAAGGTGTTGTGTGTTATTATTATTGTTATAAATAAAAAAATACTCACTAGTGGCTTTCCTCAAAATTATACCCACTAGTGAATAATCTGTTACTTTGCTTGTTTAAAATCGCCATAGTTATAGAGCATTTATTAAAAGAAGTTGGATAATAATGATTTACTTTACAAGTGGGCAAAGTGTGGAATTACCCACGAGAGAAATTTTAGTACACGAAGCCGAAGGCTGAGTGTGATAATTTTATCGAGTAGGTAATTCCACTTT
This sequence comes from Poecilus cupreus, assembly GCA_963942605.1. Lineage (NCBI taxonomy): Eukaryota > Metazoa > Arthropoda > Insecta > Coleoptera > Carabidae > Poecilus > Poecilus cupreus. The sequence goes on along the minus strand of OZ012726.1, from coordinate 7,105,703 downwards.
GCCCACGTGTGAAGTATAACGTTTTATCCAACATCTCTTAATAAAAGAAATATGTATTAAAGAAATACTATTTGACAGTGACATTTGCTATAAATTTTCAAAATTATAATGTCAATCGAAGTAGTTACCAAGGTGTTGTATATTATTATTATTGTTATAAATTAAAAAATACCCACTAGTGACTTTTCTCTAAATTATACCCACTAGTGGGTAATCTGTTACATTCCTTGCTTAAAATCGCCATAGTTATAGAGCATTTATTGAGAGGTGTTGGATAAACAGATATATCTTCCAATTAAAGGTTTAGTGATATATTTTCCGTAATATAATTGATAGTAAGTCATCACTCTCATGATTATTAATATCCCTTTTAAGTTGTGTATATGTTTGTAGAAATAGAAATAAAAGTAGGGAATGTATGTATTTATTATTTATTTAAAATACAAATAAAAAGAAACAAACTTGTAACTACTACGAAAATGGGAGTTCAAAGTTCGGATAAGTTCACTAACAACCAGAGCGAATACAGCAGAAGTTCATCCTTTAAATCCTTTCGTATTATACACCGGGTGTCCCGCAAAACTCCTTAACTTTTCCAGACTTCATTCGCTAACATCCAATTAATTATTTTACCAAATGTTTCACAAATATTTCTTACAAAATCTGACAAATCATCCACCTGATAAAATTAATGTTTATAACTTAAAAGTATTACAAAAACATCCGGTATATACTCCCAGCGAGTCAGAGAGCTATCATTGCTTAATGTAGCGTCACATCTTTAAAAAGCGAAGCTCGAGGCGACATCATGGCCTGCTAGATATGATACGAGATAATCCGAGTGGCTGGAAAATAAGTGTCTTGAGAACATGTTTGTAGTATTGCGCACAATAATCATTTTACTCTGCAATTTGCACTGGATTTCAGATTTTCTGGCTTTGTACATTCGTACAACATGGAAAAGAGTGTAGTTTGTTTGTGGATAGAGTGAATTCATCTGGTTCATTATTGAAGGGTTGGAATTATGGTTTCAAAATGTTGTTTTACTCGATTATTATAAATGTTACAGAAAAATTTTCAAAGTTTATTTTCAAATTAATTACACACATATCTGCAGTATAAGTTTTTCTACTGGGTGTCTCAGTTTTGTGCAACAATACGCAATTTTATATTTTTTAATGGAATTATATTTTTGCAAAATTTTAAAGATCTTTTGTTTCTCTTTAAAACACTTCATATTTATTACAGTCCTAAAATCATCTGTACAGAATAGTTATTTGTATACCAAGGTCGCGAAAGACTCTTTACCGTACCGAGAGAAAAATTGTAGCCGAGGCCGCTTGCGGCCGTGCAAAACAATCTCGAGTGCGATAAAGGATTTCGCGGACAAGGTGTACACAATATTTTTTGTGCAACCATTAAAAATTTGAAAATAAAAATTTTAAATAGTTTTATTGCAAACAGAACGTGGCTATGGGATTGACATTTGATAAACAAAACAATTAGATTTGAATAATAATGTCAATTCTCAAGTTTCAAAATGATTGCTTTTTACCCTATTTCGCGTCCGTTACCATTAACGGCCGCGAAACAGGGTACAAAACAAACATTTGAATTTCGCGGCCGTTAATATAACAACAGCCGCGAAATTCAATTTCTCGGTCTATTTTGCTGCTGCGAAATGCTTATTTCTCGTACGGTTGCACAAAAACATATTTATGTTATTATTAATAAGTAATCACGAACAGAAAGTAAACGTCTATAAGTAATAATAATAAAAGCCGCCTTAGATACACTAGCTGATACTATGAGCTCTATATTTTTTTATTCTAAATTATTTTATAAAAAATAATTTAAATAAAAGTGGTAGAAAATATATTTCCCTGTAACTTTTATTCGACGTATTTTTTTTTTTAATAATAGATAGTTACATAATTTAGAGTTTAATAGATGAGATAGTTTAGGGGCAGACCCATATTATATATGTATATGTTGCCCCTGATTACATAAACAGGAGTGTTATATAATGTTTTATGTTTGACTGTACTACAGATTATTTTTCTTAGATGAGAAAGACAATTATATGTATTTGATAATTTCAAAATGTGTTGTTTCTCTGTAGTTTTGTTTCAAGTTGATTATTATTTTTACTTTATCGGATTAGACCATAAAGAAACATTTAATGGACGACAAACAATATCATAAACTACTGATTATAATCCGTTCATAACATAATAGTTATTTGTTTAACTAGGCACCAAAATACCAGATTTGCAGCAGGGGCGAATGCTGTCGTAGAATGATGGCGATAACTTTTAAAATATTTATTAAAAATAAACACTAATTTAATATTAATCGGCACAAAAACCGAGTTACATCTTCGGAAGTATACGTTGCCTCAACTTTGGTATTTTGGTGCCTAGTTAAACAAATAACTATTAATTGTTGGATCTCTGAATGATATATTTCTTTCTGGATTCTCAAAAACGTCAGAGTTAAAGAAGTAATACTAAAAATAATTTATTTATAATTGTGTATTTTCAGCCGTCTCGGAAAATATTTTAATCTGAAAAACGAACTGTAAAAATCCCATTTCAAAGCTGTCAAAACCAATCACTGTTAACAAAAAAAAATTAAAAAAATAAAATAAGCAAAACAAATACTTTTCAGCATTCGTAATGACGTTTATTCAGAAAGAAGAAATTTGAATTTTCAAGCGACGGGGGACGAATTTTAATTAAAGTGCGGTCGCCGTCAAGTTGGCTTGGACTTTGGAAAACAATTAAAAAGTCGAGAAACAACTGAACGCGCGTTGGAGAGAGACAGACTGAGGCGGGCGGTTGTCAAACAGAGTTCTGGACCGCACGGTGTTTACACTCGTTAACCGAACTCTTTAATTACTGATGACGCTAATTTACCCTTGGAAAAATCGCCCTCATCCTCTTGTTCAACCGAAACGTACTGTCAATTGCGACAGCCAAGCCCTTTCGAATTTTTAACTAAGTACTGTGCATTGTTTAAGTAATAACAAAATTACAAAATAGTATAGGCGTGAACTGTGGATCATGATCATGAGATTTTCTGATCGATCAGCAAATAATATTAGTTCTGCGACTCCACTACCTTCCACTAATATATTTGAGGGTTGATATTTGACGCAAAAAATTATTATAAACTAAGATCTCCTTAAGAAGAATGCATAAGAAGTACATAATATATTTTATCCAACACCTCTCAATAAATGCTCTATAACTATGGCGATTTTAAACAAGGAAAGTAACAGATTATCCACTAGTGAGTATACTTTTGATAAAAGCCACTAGTGAGTATTTTTTTATTTATAACAATAATAATAACACACAACACCTTGGTAACTATTTCGATTGACATTTTAATTTAAAAAATTTAAAGCATATGTCGCTGTCAAATAATATTTCTTTAATAATATTTTTGTTATCATGAGATGTTGGATAAAACGTTATACTTCACACATGGACAAAGTGGAATTACCCACTCGATAAAATTATCACACTCAGCCTTCGGCTTCGTGAGCTAAAATTTCTCTCGTGGGTAATTCCTTACTTTGCCCACTTTCACGAAATGCCAGGAAACTCCACCATTCTTCTCCTAAAATAGTGAGGAAAATATGTTTTTCTCTCTAGAGATGAAAATTATAGAAGTGTTACCAATACCAATATGAATGTTATTTAAAACAAAATTATTGTAAAAACTATAAATAAATTCCTAATTTTATTGAAAATTTCTATTTTAGTGATATACATGCTTTAAATTATCTTACAATTATGTCTTATATTTTTCTTTTCTAAATTAAATCACAATTTGACAACTTTAATTTAGATTTAAGATTGGTTCATTGGCAGCACTGCTACACCGCCTTGCGTCTGATAACCTAACTTTTAACGTGTCAGTTGTATCGTCAAAGTGTATTTTAGGGCCGAGCAAATCGTTTTTAGAAACATGTCATGAAAAAATGTTGTGTCTAACACGAGAGGAAAGCCCTTCTTCTACTCTCGCTCGAATTGCCTCGAACGGGAAAAAGAAACACTTACCTCTCTAGTTTGACTAATAACTATATTTTTACTCCTGTATAAATATATCCTCATTATTTTAATTTTTTCGATGAATTGTGGTTTCATAATTCACTCTTCTCGACCAATCACACATCACAGTGCCAGAAATCGATAATGCACTATTATTTTAATGACGTGATGTAGTCAGTTGTCATTGTGTATTTTAATGTTGACGTTTTTGAACGAGTGTTTTCAGCGAATTTCGATCATTTCAAATGTAATTTCCGAATTTACAGGATTAGAAAAAGTATAGTATTATATTCGGGATTATGGTCATTATTCGGATGAGTATCACATAATATATAGTGATATCATTTGGTCTTTGAATAAGGCTCAAAATAGGGCCGAAACGTCAGAACGTTATGAACAAATAAACATAACAGTAACGAATAAGACTGGTGTACCCATTACTTTTCCATTCCAATCCCAAGTGTACAGTCAAGAATAATTTACACAATATTTTAAGTTTTATTTTATTTAAAAAATACTCGTACAATATAAACGATACACATTCATTTGCCACGGCACACTTGATCAGTTTCGTCGCCTTTCGCAAGAAATTTCTTGCTTAATAAACTCAAGTTTGTTACTGCTCGTCAGTCGGTGTCTGACTGCAGAGTAGTGAAATTGAAATGTTCTGTAGTGGATTCTTTATATATTTGTGAAATATTTAAGTGCAAATGGGATGAAAATCAGAAAATATCGCTCAGATTTAAAGGTAGGGATTTGTTTCTTACTTTGCTATCATTTACCTGGTCTATGGAATAGTCTAAGACGATACTGGGATATTTGAGGAAAGTAAAACTTTTCGACTAAAAATTATACCTTCATAACTTCACGCTATATTCCACTAATGCCCGGTTTCACCATTGATAGTTAAATTTTAAACTTAGTTTAAATAAATAAAAGCAAAACGAAGTTACATGTCATATGGAGTAATAGACATTGATATCAAAGATTCGATATGTTTTATTTATTTAAACTAAGTTTAAAATTTAACTAAAGTTTGTGAAACCAGGCATAAGAGGGGTAGCATGAACCCCTAAATGCATTCCTACAACCATTCTTAGCAGGGTTTTTTTGTTTATAACCTGACGAAGATTTGCGTATAGTAAATCGAAATGTTGTATTTAATAAATATTTTACAGAACTTTACCCAAAAGTCTTTTTATTTACCAATTGTTTTATTTTAATTCTTTTAATAATTATCTTTCTCTTGTCGAGTAAGACATCAAATGACGACAATCAAAGAGGGAAGTTTCATTAAATGAAGTTATAAGGGTTAAGTAAATTGTTGGCAATTGAAATTTTCGATCATCAATTGTTTTTGCTAAAAGTTGTGTATCGAGTTTGGTATCAAATAAAATCTCTCAGGGAGAGTAGTTAAACTATAGATAAATAAAATTTTAGTTTTATCGATTGTCAATTGTTTTATTTTAATTCTTTTAATAATTATTCTGTCTTATCTGGTAAAACATCAAATACGAGCCCAGAATCAAATCATCTGGCCCAGTTAAAGTCATACAAAGGAAAATTGTTTATCCAACACCTCCCAATAAATGCTCTATAACTATGGCGATTTTAAACAAGCAAAGTAAGATTACCCACTTGTGGCTATAATTTTGAGGAAAGCCACTAGTGAATATTTTTTTATTTATAACAATAATAATAACACACAACACCTTGGTAACTACTTCGATTGACATTTAATTTTAAAAATTTAAAGCATATGTCACTGTCATATAATATTTCTGTAATAAATTTTCCATTTATTAAGAAGTGTTGGATAAAACGTTATACTTCACACGTGGGCAAAGTGGAATTACCCACTCCATAAAATTATCAAATTCAGCCTTCGGCTTCGTGTGCTAAAATTTCTCTAGTGGGTAATTCCTTACTTTGCCCACTTATAAAGTAAATAACTATGGAATGCAAAAGATGTAAAATAATATTACTTACAATCTTTATTTGAAACAATATTTTGTATTTTGTTATCATCAGATTTAAAAATAGTGTTCGTGGTACCAGCCAATACCTTTGGGCCAAATTGTTTATTTGTTATTATTTCAGTTGCTATTCTTCCTTAAAATGTTCTTAAAAAGAACAGAAATTATAATACAATTAAATTGAGTACAATAATTTTCCCTTTGTTACTACTATTTTTTTAAAGCTATTCTAAAAGTTTTAATTGGGCCAAATGATATGATTCAGGGCTCGTAAAAGCTCTTTAAGAGGGTAGTTTCATGAAATTAAAAAAAAAAAATACTGGCGATTACCAATTGTTTTTATTAAAACTATTTGAATTAGTCTCAAGACTAATCTAATGATGTTAATTTCAAATTTCATTTTTAGAATTTGGATGGTTATGTTACATGCTGATAAGATTTTGATAGCAATCAATCAACAGGCTGGAATAGTTTACCTATCTGATTTTTCAAATATATAATAATTGATACAAGTTAAGAAACAAACATGTATATTAGCTATAATTTTTATTTGAATCTTTTGCCTCCGTTTTGTACCTTTTAAAGACAATTATTATTGGACATAAAAGTCCAACAGTAAATAGAATTTCAAACTGCAGTCTCTTATAACATTTCAATATCTTCGTAAATTAATTGTATCGTCCTTAACGCTCGTGCAATCCAATTCTCTGAATTAGAATCGCGCAGAAATTAAAAATATTCTCTCAAATTGATACAGCGCGAAACCGAGTGAATATCGTTAGAACAATTAAGGATTAAATTCCACCGTTCAGCAAAAACTTTTTGGAATTTTCATTATGGAAAGTAAATGAACAGAGAGTGTAAATTTCTGTGTAAATTCGCTTTGATTCCATTTGGTTTATTTGATTTTTCGTTTCATTTTATTTTTATGAAGAATTACGGGATTACAGTTTTATACTAGGGTTTTTGTTTTTAAAAAACAATTGCTTGTTTACTGCTAAAAGCTTAAAAAGTAGAAAAAACCCGTCACCTGAAAAGCTTCACCTGGGGTTAGCAAATAAACTGGTAAAAAGACGAAAATTGAACTAATGCTCTTGTAGATTTTTCTATTTGCAAAACATTTATTTTTTTGCAGCACGCGAGCTATCAACCACAATATTATTGTTCTACTTTCTATCAGATGTCTGTCATATAAATGGTACAGTTAACGCTGCACGTATAATTGACAATTCAAATCTTTAAGTGATATTTGACTTCATTAGATGCAAAAGTGTATGTACTCGTATGACATCCAGTTTTCAGACATAAGTACAAAATAAGATTTATGACTAAAGTACTTGGAGTTCAATCATGAAATTTTCACTGAAGATGGTGCTGTTCTTCCATATAAATTAGTATAATGACATTTATCATAACATTTAGATTTACAGAAATATTGGCTGGTACCACGAGCTCTGTTTTTGGGTGTTTTAAGAGCAGTGTTTTAGGTTTGGTTTTAGCGCTGTAGAATATCCTAAAATAATTTTATAAAAAAATGCTTCAAATAGAAGTTACAGAGAAATATATTAACTACCACTTTTATTTGAAGTATTTTTTTATAAAATAATTTTAGATTATTGTACAGTGCTAAAACCGAGCTTAAAACACTGCTCTTAAAACACCCAAAAACAGAGCTCGTGGTACCAGCCATTGTTATTAAGATATATCATGTATGTACATACTTTTGAAACCGACGTAGTACTTTTATGTGGTGTTTGTAACAACTGAAATATAAAATACTAGAACGCTCAGTAACGTTGAAAATGCGAGCCGAGAAAGATAGACAATAAGTGACCAAGATATCTTTGACGCATATTCTGGTTGGAAAGTTGATAATATAAAATATGTACAAATTGACGTTCAATGATTTTGAAAAATAATAAAATAAAATGTATAATATAAAAATTAACTAATACTCTAATAGAACTGAGTTCTATGTAGGTATGTAAATTTAAATGATTTTTGAAATAATTGTAAAATACACTGTTAAATATTATTTTCCGACGACCACTATGAAATGTATATAAATCGACACGCTAAACTATTACTGAAAACTGGTCATTGCACGTCACTATGCTGTGTGATATGAAAGCCCGTTAGCCAATCAGATGCGTTCGCAACTGTGTGATATGATTTTATCACACGCTGCGAGAACTGAGCGAACTAACCTAAGAATTTATATTTAAAAGTTTGACAGTTGCAGATAATTTGTTGAATTTACATGAATGAAGAAGGTTGGACCATGATTTTTTTTGTGAATTCTGATACCAATGATGTTAACATAATTTATTTGAATATTTTTATGTAAATTTTATATTGTTTTTTTTTTTTTTACTTACTTGTGGTCGTCGGAAAAGTATCGTGTACAACACGTGCTGAAAGGGTATTTCACACTCGTATAATTAAACCACTCGCCTTCGGCTAGTGGCTCAAACTTTACACTCGTGTGAAATATCAAACTTTCAGGACTAGACTGTGTAACATGTATTTGCATACTAACCGCTCAGAAAACGCATAGCAAACATTCTACAAACATGTGTTAGACGAAAAAGGGTGGCCCATGACATCTATCTGTCTCAGGCTAGGTTTTAGTTTTTATAAAAACCTACAAGTGAGCGTTTCAGTATTATTAAATTTTAGTGTTCATGATAAAGAAATTAAAGTAGGTACTCAAGTAATTTAGTAAATTTTAAAAGCCATAAATGTCCCTGAATCCCTGTCTGTACTAAATAAACAATTCCATTTATATTATCGTAATATCTTTCGAAAGGTTATAATAAAGATTCACGTGCTCTCGAAACGAACATTAATTTTTTCTATAGCCCCTTGAAAAGTTACGTTCGATACGCCGTACGCCAAAACAATGTAATCTGATGCTCTTATGTTTCTTATCACACCTCGGGAACTTACTTGCCACAAAAGCACCACTTACGTAAACTTAGCGCAGCTTGCGCAAACTTAAACACCTTGTAAGCTCTTTAACATATTTCCTTACAAAACATTATAATGTTTTTATACCTGGCTCGCACAGAAACTAAAATAAATAAATGCATCTACCGGGTGACTAATTTTCATTGTTATAATTTTCTTTACGCGATAGTTTGTTCCCTATGAATATTAAATCCAATGTAGAATTACAATAAATATTCTGAAGCACGCACTGCATCAAATGAGCATAAATTTATTAATATAGCACATTTCTATCATGAGATAAACTTAAAACATTATTAAATTATTTATCAATAATCATTTGATGGTTAACCTATTTGTTTAACTAGGCACCCAAATTCCATATAAAGGCTACCGAGGCAATGAATGATACCGAAACTGTAAATCTGTGTTTGGTGCCGTGTTGAACACTTTATTTTTGTCGATTTGAAATTAATATTAAGTAACTGATTATTACTGCTTAAAGTTATCGTCATCAAATTACGTTGCCATGCATTTGTTGAATGATTGCTATGCCAATGTCCAAAAATTTTCCACTGATCTGGCACCCAGCGATTTTCATTTCTTTCTAAAACTTAGGAATTTTTGGAAGAAAAATAGCTCTCGACTGATGAAGACCTCAAAGAAGCAGTGACATCCTGGGTCATATTTTTGGTACTAAAAGAGTATATCAATAGCATTGAAAAACTGCTACCACATTTACAATAAATACCTTGACAGCTATGGCGATTAAATTGAAAAACAGATTACTGAACTGTAACTTTGTAAATAAAGTTTTGTGTTGCTATCTTCAGTTTTATTTAGTTATACCAAATCGTTCTTTACTTTCTGGACGACCCTCGTATTGTTGTATTAAATGATAAATGTGTCCATAATTACTGATATATAATTTAAACAAGTCAATAATCATTAAAATTGTATATGAATGTCAACTCTCATATTCAAACAATACGACCATTTAAATTGAAGATTTTGTTATCTATTATAAATTTTATTTTACATCTATTTCATGACAGATATGTATTATGTTAATATATTTATAATAATTTATTACAGTTTTTGTTCATAAACATTTTTTATATTTACACTTTTGTCCTAAAATTATCAGGGAACGAATTATCGTCAAATGAATATTTTTAACACTGTACCTACTCCAAGCACACAGCAGATACTTGTCTATAATGTATGTATGTATTTCCTTTCTGGATTGTGAAATCTTACGGTTTGTATCCCCAGGGTGAACCACAATACACGACATCTTAATTTTTACCTTAAATTGTCACTTTACACTGTAGCTCTTGCTACAACTACTAGCCGGTGCGCGATAGTTATGTGGTTGTCAATTATTTATTTTATCCTAACTTGAAATGGTGACGGGAGTGAGTACCGATCCCTTCGAGTAAAGAATATGAAGGAGAGAGCGTTAGCAAACGATAGTGTAGCCGCTTCCCTTACTACGACCAGAACTGCTGTCATCGCGTTGTTATAGCAACCATCAACTTTTGGCAACCTTTCTGTTTTTTTTTAAACGTATGTACCGAGCAAATCCCCTCTCTAACCAGAGCCCTGGCTTGCATGCGTCTGCCTTCACCAGGTTATTTTCCCTTCGCCACTAATATAAGCTTATGCTGTTTCCTTTATTTTCTTTCCATGAAGACCGATCCAAATTTGACTATGAAAATTTGTTCTGACCTCATTTGGATTCGAACCCGGACCTCCATTTCCAGATGCAAGCCCTCTTACCACTGCACTATCCCGCAGTTTTACTTGTCAATAATTTATAGTTGATAAAAATAAAATACAATCACTGAAATAACATTTCATTTGTACTAAGCAAATATACCTTGGTAAATGAGAATAAACAACCAGCACAAATAGGGGAAATGTAGGTAAAGTAGTGGGGGAAACTACATCCGCGTTCTCCCGCACAGATGTGCTCCACGTATGACAAATGCGTTTGTATGTAACACAAAGGTATTACCCGTGTAGTTCGTTGTATTAGTAACGTTAGCATTAGCGCAACGAATTCTCCGGGCGAACCGTATGAACCAATTTCATTATGGAATATTATTGCTCTAGATTAAACTGTAAATATTTATAAATTCATTTCGTTTTATCGAGATTAATGTAGTGGATATCCTACGGGGTTTAAACTGTGTCACACAAGTTTGTCTCAATATTTGAACGGGAAATGAATTTTAAACTAATTTCCAATCTAGTTCATTTGTTGCTAGTTTTAAATTATATTTGAACCGTGATATAGGATAACTGGAATTTAGAGACTCAAAATGGGATCTGTAACCATACATAAATTATAAGAGACTGTTTTCCGTAGGTATACGAAAAAATATCGCGTTATGAAATGACAAATAATTGGTCCAATTCTCTAACGAAGTTGTTATCGTAGCAACTTGCGATTGGTGACAAAATTGCATCGAAATTTCATGTTTAATGGAGAATATTTCATTAGCTGTTAAAAAATGACTCATTTATGTCATAATTAGCAAACTGTTACGGTAGCAACTTTTTTAGAGAAGTCTAATTATCATTTCTATGATTTTGATGCAATATTTTTTATTTATTCGACAAATAGTTTATTCAGGGTTTATTCGTATATGGAGAAACTAGCCCTAACAAATTATAAAATAAGTAAATTATCAGTAATAATATAACAAGAGAGTGAGAATAAATTGAAAATAATTTGACAGATTTGTCGAAAACTTATTACCAGACAATAGCAACGAAAGCCCGTGGGGCTTCAGTGGCTATTGCCAAATGGCAACAAGTTTGAGAGAGACACTGGAGAATTATTTGTTAATTTATCGAACTCTCGAGTTACATTTAATTAGATTATTTTTTTATTTCATCATCAGGCACGCCACTAAATCTATCTTTTTTACTAGTGTTGATGATAACTATCTGACATTTGACATCTGTCAACAAAAACAAAAAAGCTACAGAGAATATTGCCAGGAATAATCACAAGAGCATTATTTTCAGTAATAATATAACAAGAGGGTGAGAATAAATTGAAAATAATTTGACAGATCTTTCGAAAACTAGCGAGCGATAACTATCTGACATCTGACATCTGTCAACAAAAACAAAAAAGCTACAGAGAAAATTGCCGGGAATTATCACAAGAGCATTATTCTCAGTATAATAATGACAGGATTGGTTAAAACGCTGACACGTGACATACAATAAAGCATTTGATTGGTTTAAATAAACGTCAAAAAATAATCAGTATAATAATGACAGGATTGGTTAAAACGCAGACACATGATATAAAATAAAGCATTTCATTGGTTTAAAGTAACGTCAAAAAAAATCGGAAGTATTATTTTCTAATTTATCGAACTCTTCAATTCTATTTAATTAGATGAATTGTTATCCTCAAATTCAAATAATTTGGTTAAGACTTAATATTTGTATAAGCTACAGTATTGCTAATAACTTTAACATTGACATTTGTCAAGAAAAACCAAAGCTAGAAAGATTATCACCGGGAATAACATCAACAGCATAAGCTTTATATTAGCGGCAAGGGGAATGTAACCTGGTGAGGGCAGGCGTACTGGTTGGAGTGGAGATTTGAGCGGTACATACGTTCAGAAAAAACAGTATGGCTGTCAAATGCTGATGGTTGCTATAACAACGCGATAACAGAGATTCTGGTTGCAGTGGGGGAAGCGGCTTCATTATCATTTGCTAACGCTCTCTCCTTTATATTTTTTCCTCCAAGATTCTCACTATAATAATGACAGGATTGGTTAAATGGTAGACTCGCGTCAAACAATTACACATTTCATTAGTTTTAAGAAGTATTAAGAAATAATCACAGAAATATAATTATACTGGAACGCTAAATGATGTCGAAAACGCGAGCCCAGAAATACAGCTAGTTGTTAGGTCATCAGTTGATAAGAAAATGTAAAGAAATTAACTATATCAATAATTTTGAATTCAGTTAACTAATGGGATAATAATACGAATATGTTGCAGTGTTGTTGTTACTGATACACAGACCATGTAAATATATTGGTTTGAGAGAAATTATAATAATTTAGTTTAATAGACATCACTATAAATTATTTATTATGTGTTTATTAATTTTTTATTGTTTGTTTCAGGTATGTACCATTTGATCTTATAAGGGAAAATGCAGGAAGGTAAAACATTATTATAGTTCTTATTTAAATCGTTATAAAATATTCAGGGTAGCGGTTATTAATATTATTAGCTCGCGACATTGAAATATAATAATACGGGAACGCCAATTGATGTTGAAAATGTGAATTTACACAAATTAACTTTAACTACTCTAATGACACATCTCTATGTATACTGATAAAAAAACTTCCAGTATAAACTTACAACAGATAACATTTCTATCCAAATATATCTATATTTCTTGTACCATGTACAAGTATCCTTATCCTACTGTTTAATATTATATATTGTACATTATTATTATGAATGTTATATTTAATAAATCACAAATTTCACCCATATTAGATGTGGTCCTCTGTTTCGTATATTTCGATACATTATTACTCAGGATGTGCGGCTACCAGTCGTTCAGTAATAGTATATTGTGTTATTAAAGCCCAAAGCGAATAGGGAAATTACATGCGAAGTACACAAAGTCACATTTACTCCTAATAACAACACATGCTATTTTTTCTTCAAAAATAGGAAATAGAAATATAAATCATCAAAAAATATTTAAAACTTCAGCAAATATTCTGTCTTATTCAGCACTGCGAATTGCCTTGTTATTTTTGTTTATTTGTTTCATTTTTAACTGTCAAATTATTGAATTATAACCTTACTATTTTTCATAATATTTTACTTTGTCTGCTACCGAAGTAAAAGTGTTACAAAGGAGAAATTTCTATGTCAGTGGCGAAAAAAATTGATCTTCTGCTTGTTTAATACAAATACAGAACAACGTACTTTTATGACGTTTAAAGAAAAACCCATATTAGTAGAAGAGGAACTTTTAGGAGCACATATCAGTTTATTAACCTACAGTATCGATAGATTCATAGCATCACATCGTGGTGATTGCAGTTGTACTCTGTCACGTGCAATGCAGTTGTCTTTGTCGGGCGACTGTCATGTTCCGTGTTTCCGGAGCCGTTTGTTTCCGGGAGGAAATTTAATTTTACGCGCGCGTTGTCATTGGTGCCCACTCGGAATACTTTAGCAGAAATTGTTACCATTTAATTGAAAAATTTTTTCTACTCCTGTTATTGAAATGTCATTTAACGTACTGGTTTCAGTGGCACTAAATAACATCTTAATCAAACGTTGACAATCTGTGAAGCTTAACACGGGCTGAAGTTAACTTCTCTTAATAATTATGAAAAATTTGTTACATAATTTACTATTATAGACCTAATAATAGGTATTTTTTTCTATACCTACCGCCTTTAGTTCTGAAATGTGGAATATAGGGATTTCAAAGCTATATTTTTTATGTTTTTGTAAATTTGTATCTATTCATTTTACAGCAAAAGTGTAAATATACAAAAGAAAAGTTGTACAAAATTAAAAAATGCATGCAATAAGTCGCATTTGGTTACTAAAATTTTATTATTTCACGATATATCAATCAAATTAAATATAATATTTGCTAGGAAAATTTTAACATGGCCATGAAAAATTCCACAAAAACGAAAAATATTGGACATTTGAGAAAACAAAATTAGATTTATTTTATAGTGTTGTATTATTTCATGTGGAAATTTCGTAGTAGATTGTAATGATAGTGTAGCGAATTTTAGAATTTATATCTTTCCATTGCTTTCTGTTAAAGAACTAAAAAAGTTTTATCCTTTGAAATGTCAAATAATTTTCGTTTTTGTCTAATTTTCCATGGCCGTGTTACAATTTTTCTAATAAATATTGATTTTTTGTCATATATATTGTGAAATACTAACAATTAGGTAACCAAATGCATTTGTAAATTCTGAACAACTTTTGTATTTACACTTTTGTTGTAAAGTGAATAGGTAAAAATTTGCATCAATATAAAAAAATAGCATTGAAATCCGTATATTCCACATTTCAATTCTACGTCCTGTATGCATAGGGTATGAATAATTACATTAAAAGTGATTTACACACAAGTAAACATAGGTCATCAATTATAATGAAAGAAATGCCTAGTTTAAATAAATAAAAATATTATTTTAATTACTTTTGAGGTAAGTTAAAATAGCTTTTAGAACTCATAGTAATAAATGAAAAGATTCAATGGACGTGGATTGAATGAGCGGACTGAAGTTTAATAATATATTTTTATTAAATATTTTGCACTATCGGTTTCGAACAGTTGTTCATCTTCAGATGCAGCAGAAAATTTTACATTGATTTTTTAATAATATTTTCAAAAGTTTGCTAAAATAATTTACATTAAAAAAATAAGAGATAGATTAAATATGGTGAACAAAATTAGTTTTATGCAAAAAAAGGGACATGTAGTTGAGCACTGATTTGTAGGTTAGATTTTGGAAACTATATGTATAAAAAAATAAAATAAATATATCATCACGCCTTTTACCCATTATGGGTGTGGCACTCTGTTTACGCAGATCTCGGTAGGTGATATATTTTTGCGTATGAAATGCGGTTACCAGACGTCAAGTCATAGCCCCCAATGATGTTAGTGGAGGGGGAACCACAGGGGTAAATTTAAATTTGTAACTATATGTATGTAGACGCAATAATCACAATTCAAATTATAAATGAATTAATAAAGTACTTACTGACATAATGATTATAGTAGATGTATAGAAAACATGTTGAAATTGACATTTATTAGTATTTGCGTTGTTTAAGTACTTGGGAAATTTGAGACGTCAATAGATGAAACGGAAGTGATTAGCAATAAATATTGTACGGTAACTAAAATGAATAGATTTGACAGAACTTATACCAAAAATCTTTAAATTTACCCTCATATGGGGTAAATAGCTCCGTGGTAACGTGTCGGACTGTGTATCGTGAGATCCTCAGTTCGAATCCCACTGCCGACAGTTACCAATTTAAATTTACCCCTCCACTAACATCTTTGGGGGCTATGATTTGACGGCTGGTAACCGCACTTCATAGGCAAAAATATATCACTTACCGAGATCTGCGTAAGTAGAGTGCCACACCCGTAATGGGTAAAAGGCGTGATGATATATTTATTTATTTTATTTTATATTTACCTAATACATTACTGTCAATCAATTTAAAACTATGGTAATGGAACATCCCCATATATTACGATAAAAAAAAACTCCCGGTATTTATATTATATTTAAATGATATTCATTGAAATTTTTATTTTCAATTCATTCAGATATCCTTTCTAAAATGAATGTACGAAGTTTAAAAATGACAATATGAATTTAAGAACTGAAAATAAAGGAAAATCCCTTAGAAGGAATTAAATTTAAAGTCGGGATTAAGGAAAATTTGAAATAAAATCAAAGAGAGTCCTCGGGGTAGTATGAAGTAGCGCGTTGTTAACACAGCGCTCCTGCTGTTCCTACAACGTTCAGCAGCAGTGGATTAGTCGACAATTTCCTGCTGAATTTTTGCACAAGTCGCGTTCTCGTTAACTTCCTTGAATTATTCCACATTGCAGATACTTTACATTATTCATGCTTAGTTAAACCGACTCTGTCTATATAATGAATTCGTCCGCTCTCTTGGAACTGTTGCTATCTTGCTCGCTCTCCAGAACGGTTCATTTGAATTATTGAGATTGTATGAGTTACGCACAGCGGCGGATGCCGGATGTGACGTCATGTCTATTGGATTTTGCTGATTTCCGCTCCTGGAAAGACTGGGCCACCCACACGTTCCACTATTCTTGATTAGATCAACTCAGGTTTCAATTATAGTCGGATTATTTGCGTGCTTCTTATTTAAGGACTCGTATAAATGATTACTGAAATTATTCCGACTAAAGCCTCATTCTCATAAGCAATTAGTTTTAAGGTTTACAATTACGATTACATTTAAGGAATATTGTTTCTATAACACTGTTTTGGAAACTGGGCATTCCACTACTAAAAATTGTTATGGAATCACTAACATTCCATACGCGGCGTATGGAATATTTTCGACGAATCAGAACCGCTTATTAGCGCGACATATGAAGTATCTTTATTCAGTTACTATGGTTACATCTGTTTGTTTTAATTTGATTTATTTGAGTTTGACGTTTTCAACAGTTTCATATTTGTATTTTTGTATAATTTCCAAAACCTTTTTATAGAAAGTATAGTCTACAACATGTAACGGAATGGCATATTCCATTACTTGTTGTAGAATATACTATTCCATGTTACCATACGAGAGCGTTCTCACTACCCAATGGGGTCATACATCTTTATGCATTTTTTTTTTCAGTAAGTTTGAGTAAAATTATAAATATAGATATTAATTTTAATATTAAAAGGCATTTAGTTATTAAGATACGATTTCAAATTTTTCGTTTCTTGACGTCTACGAAACACGCTCTTGTGGAGAGCGAGGAACTACACCAACTGTCAAATTGACTGTTATCTGTTATCACTGAGAGGTTTTTACAAATATAGTTTATTCACATTACCTGGGCAAAATAATATAACAAATATAATAAACATATGTTTAATTTGAAAATCGTTAACTGCAACATATGACTTGAGATGACAGGTGTGATAATGAGACTACCGACATTACCGACAAGTGACAAAATATAGTACATCAAAGCATTTTTATTTTAACACGTCCTAAATTCTTTGCCTAAAAACGTTATTATAATTAACGAATACCTACTTTAATTTAGCGGTGTGTTCATTTTAATAATAATAAGTAATTATTACAACCTTGAAAAGCAAATTATTATTTGTTAACAACACCTCTTTTGCCTTGCCATGCTGTATATTCTATTACAAGATGACGTCATGATTTTGCAACCGCGAAACTTCATAAAGGAAATTATGAATGAAAAGTTAAAAAATTATAACAAACATTGAATAATAGAATGAATTAGAACTATCTAGTTATCTCTCAGTGTGAAATGTAAACATAGAAAAGACAAATCTTGTCTTGATGATTACTTCTTGTGTTGGGCTTCATTTTCAAGACATGAAATTAAACATTTCTTGTCTTGCCCATATATTTCGTGTCTTGTTTCAAGAATTCTTAATATTTCTTGATTCTTGATACTTTAGGGGAATCCTCTTTCTCTATCTTTTGTTCAATCCGAACGTTCAAGAGTGTAGCGTTAGCGTCTGCCCTTACCCCTCTCTTTCAGTTTTAGTTAAATATTACTTACTTATATGTTTCAGCATAAATTAAGCTTTGAAATATTTCTGCATTAGAGAAAAAGAAAAATTATATACAAATAGTTTCAATTTATACATAAGGAATTACACATTTTATAAAGTATCAACTTAATATATTTGTGACATAAAACTTAAATATAAATCTTGACTTCACATATTTATAATATCTTGTGTTGTATATTTACAAAATTTTGAGGTTCACATTAAGGCCGCCAGATGCTGTTAAAACCTGTGTACAAATGTGGAACGAACTTCAAGTCACTTTATTGACAAATGAATATCAAATTTTAATCATAAATGCGAAACTGAAAAATTTATTATGAAGATATCAAGATTTCTTGACAAGAAATCTTGATTCTTAATGATACTTGTCTTGTCTTGGGAAATATAAAATACTTCTTGTCTTGGCATTGTCTTGATTTCAAGACAAGATCAAGAGTCTTGTGAAACACTATTCTGCAGTTTTTTTTCACAATTGTTGCCATTTGACAATAACTACTAAAGCCCTACGGGCCTACGTGACTATTTTCTGAAACAAGTTTTGGAAAAATCTGTCAATTTATTTACTATTTATCCTCACTCTCTTGTTATATTATTACTGACGAGTTTGTTTAACATTGACAATTTATATTGTATTTTATCTGTAACAATACGATGACGTATGTATATAAAGCTGGTATCTATTGTAAGTACAGTATAGTAAATGTTGCATATTAGCTGAAAATCACGGTACAGCAAAGTAAAGATTGGTGGAGGTACCAAAACGAAAAGTTAAAAAGTGTTTTAAAATGTATTGTCTTCAAAGTAATATTTACAAGGAAATTTCTAACACACCGAATATATTTGAGATCTCCAAATCATCAAACATTTTATTCCAGAAAAACTACATTAAAAATAAAGTTCGCAGTCGTCATCCGAACAATTAAAACTTTTTACAAACATTTTCCGATAAAAGCAACTAGCAAATCTAGAAACTTTTTACAAGTTTATTTTTTATTTGGCCGTTAAACGAAACCTTACAAAAAGTATAACATGTCCTCTACTTGAACATCGGGGATTGCCGGTATATTTCGACTGTGTTCGGGGTATAATGAGGGGTAATCTGCGATGTGTCAACACTGTAATTATGATCTACGTTTCGGGTTTGCAGGATAAGCCTCAGGATAGAACCGGACTATTATAATGGACACGGAAATGGACGCTTTCTGCACAATCGCAATATTAATTATTTTGCTGTTCTATCTACATTTTCTGCTTATCATAATTAGTATAAATGCTCCACCATTCTCCAAATTGAGTGTTATTCTCTGTTACTGCCTGTGTGTATACCAAACACGCCTAATTTTATTGATCTACCATTAAACTTTTAAAGAAATGTAGTCTGAAATCATTTAGAATATATTTAAAAAGAAAACATTTCTGAATTAAGTTTTGTAATTTTTTCTTATTAAAATACAATGTTACGAATTAATGGACTTAATTCTTCGTGAGAAAAATAAAATGAACAACATAAGTAAGTAAATATAAACGGTAACTAAGTACAAATTACGATTTATATACAGGCTGTTATTTTCAAATAGATCCAGCAAATATCTCTCTTAATTATCAACATATCACTTTATTTCGCATAACATAATTTATATAACAACATATAAGCTAATAATTATTGATAGCTGATGTACATTCATGATATCATTTCCGGTTTACTAGTAATTAATATCAACTTTAAATTATCAAATGGAACACACTATATTTTTTTTACAATTTGAAAAGTA
The DNA here is from genome assembly GCA_963942605.1 of Poecilus cupreus. Lineage (NCBI taxonomy): Eukaryota > Metazoa > Arthropoda > Insecta > Coleoptera > Carabidae > Poecilus > Poecilus cupreus. Next base: position 7,085,568 of record OZ012726.1, on the reverse strand, counting down.
CGTCAGATTTGCTTTGGAATCATGTAAAATAATCCAAGTGTTACATTATTAAAAAATAAAATGGCGAGCACATTATTTATCCTTAATTGTAAAATAGTTATTTACTTTACAAGTGGGCAAAGTAATGAATTACCCACGAGATAAATTTTCGCACACGAAGCTGAAGGCTGAGTATGATAATTTTATCGAGTGAGTAATTTCGCTTTGCCCACGTGTGAAGTATAATGTTTTATCCAACAACTCTTAATAAATGCAAAATTTATTAAAGAAATATTATTTGACAGAGACATATGCTTTAAATTTTCGAAATTTAAATGTCAATCGCGGTTGTTACCAACGTGTTGTGTATTATTATTATTGTTTTAAATAAAAAAAATACTACCTAACTAGTGGATTTTCTCAAAATTATACCCACTAGTGGATAATCTGTTACTTTGCTTGTATAATATCGCCATAGTTATAGAGCATTTATTGAGAGGTGTTGGATAAATAATAATAAACCATAACGCTTGCGTGAAATAATAAAATTTTGATTTAAATAAAACCATTAACCAAAACAATGGAAACACGGTAAATGTTATCTGTCAACAATCAGTTGCAATTGTTATTACTTTTTTTAGCAAGTCGTATTATTTTATAAATTACTTAATAAATTCAAAAAATTAATTTATCTCTTTTAAGTCCAGTATTTCCAACCTTAAGAGAATTAATTTACCAGTGCAATAAACGAAAAATATCGCTTCAAAACCATAGCTTAAATGATGATTATTATTTTAGCTGTCATCTTATGATGCGATATTTTTTAATAAAAGGATAAAGTTCTATAATAGCTATTAACATTCCTAGCGATGTTATGAGTATCATAACAGCTGCAGATGTCAGTTTCAAATCCAAGCTCGTAGAGCGAGGATTTTAAGACATCTAAGTCCTGTTATGACTCATAACATCCATGGTTTGTTCAATAGTTTACCGGTTTCAGAATATGAAGACGTTAATGTCATTATTAAACATTATTTTTTGAATTTTTTTTATGAATAATGTCTGTCATAATTTTAGGTGATCAAGTAAGTCTGTTTGTTTTTATTTAACACCATGGTAACACTTGTTTTGTGTCATATTTATAAATAATTTTTTTACTTAAACGTCAATTGTGTTCAAAATGTTTAGATAAAAAGTGGATTTTGGCGATGCTGAATTGCCTGCAAATATTTGGAACGCAGCAGGTGAAACTCTGAACAGTTTAGAATAGAATAGAATAGAATAGAATAGAATTTATTCATTCATAAGATCATGTACATGATTTTGAATATGTCAAATAACTTAACATTTACAATACATATTATTTAAACATAATTTATATACTCCTCTACGCTATAAAAACAATGTTCTATTAGAAATAACTTCAATTCTTTCTTAAATTTAATAATATTAGTAATATTTTTAAGGCTAACATGCAACTTATTATATAAAATGGTGCCAACATATTTTGGACTTTTTTCAAATAAACTAAGTTTATGTTGAGGAATAAGTAGTGTATGAATATTACGTGTATGATATGTATGATTTAAATTAATTAAATTAAATTTTTCAATATTACTTTTTACATATACCAATATTTCATAAATAAATATACACGGCAAAGGCAGAATATTTAATGTTTTAAAGTGTTCCCTACACGAATCTCGTACCCGTAGTCCTTGCATTATTCTTACAACATATTTTTGCAGAATAAAAACTCTCTCAGCTTGTGCCGAATTTCCCCAGAATATTATTCCATATTTAATTCTAGCATGAAAATGTGCAAAGTAATATGTCATCATTATATTTTTGTTTGTGAGAATTTTTATTCTACGCATAGCGTAACATATTGAAGCTAATTTGCTACACAGTTCACTTATTTGTACTTCCCAATCCAAGTTTTCTTGTACAATTAAACCAAGAAATTTTGTATTTTGTACTTGTGCAATTGATTTAGAATTACATTTTATGTAAACAGATTCATTTTGTTTCTTTTTGGAGGCTGAAAATTTTATTGCTACGGTTTTCTGTACATTTAACAGTAATTTATTATTTTTAAACCAATTGTTGATATTTATTAGACAGCTTGTTATTGATGTCAGTAAAGATTGTGTGTCCCATTCACTATTAAGCAATGTTGTATCATCAGCAAAAATTGTAAAGTTCCCAGATGTAATAACATTTGGTAGATCATTTATATAGATAGTAAATAGTATCGGCCCTAGTACCGACCCTTGAGGCACACCCATTGATACTGTTTTTACTGTAGATACTACGTTGTTAACATTTACAATTTGTCCTCTGTCTTTTAAATAAGATTTAAACCAATCTAAGCAAGTACCTCGAATGCCGTACTTTTCCATTTTATGTAAAAGTATAGTGTGATCTATACAATCAAATGCTTTACTAATATCCATAAATATACCAATTGCCTGTTCTCCATTGTCTAAATTTAATTCCGTGTGAATTAATAAATAGCGTTATATTATCATTACAGCATAGACTTATGATTTAACATACTTACCCTACTTTTGTACATGTAGACATAGGTTTAATCTCCTGAAACCGGTAATAGTTATTTACACTACAAGCAAGGTAAAACAGTTTTTACTGCAGAATGGAGGAAATGACCGGCGAGCCGATTAGGCGAACCTGTCACCTCCTTGAAGCAGTGAAACAGTTAACTTGCGTATATTGTACAACATTTTACTTGTTACTCATTTGTAAATCAAATTAAAATTATAGCCTAGTCCTGTCAGTTACACACAACTGTTCTGTCAAAAATTATTTTAAATGATCTCGCATGCCTTGTAAGCATTACTGTGGCAACGTGCATTGTTTACTTTGTTTACTGACTTGTAAAATTTTTACAATGTAGCTGTCAATTAATAACTTGTAAAGATTCATTTTCAAATGCAATAGAGGGCTTGGGTAAATAGTGTTTACAAGTGAGTAAAAAGTAAAATATTTTACTTGTTACTCACTTGTAAACACCATTTACCAAGCCCTCTATTACCTTTGAAAATGAATCTTTACAAACACCCTATATATAAGTTTCTGGATTTGTAACCTTCATTCTGATTTACTGTAGATTTCTTTAGCTTCTCTTATGAATCTGCCATTGGCACATTTCAATTTTTCTATAATGTTTTTTTGTTTAAATTATTAGTATTTATTGTTTTAAACATGAGTCAGTAATTTCATTTTCAATGAATAAATTTATGCCAAAATCAACACATGGAATAATGTATAAATTATACATAAATAATTCAGAAACTGTTTTGCGAATGCTTGTAGTTTTCTAGTGCTACAAATAACAAATAACTATATTATGGTTTTTGCTACTTGTATATAATCATTTATATTTCATTTGTAAACAGTTAGTTCCCTTGGAAAGATCTTCATCTGCAAAGTTATCTCGTGCAGAATTATTTAAATGTGTATATCAATAAAAATTGTAATGCAAAGGGTGCTATTAGGCTTGAAAGTCTGCAGGAAATCTCGAGAATTTGTTTGGATATTGAGAAAGAAGAATAAAAAAATTCAAACGTCACATGAATCGTATATTTGAGTGTTACATATCGCATTTACTGAGAAAGCAGCTGCAAAACTTCAATATACCATAACTCATACAAACATGAACCTTAGCCGCGCGGAATACAAATGCCGCTGCTAACAGACCAATCCTGCCGCCGGAAAAAATAATAAAATCCTCCCGGAGAATTTGCTTCGACTCCGGGGTTTCAGGACTTCGAGAGATTCGCTACCATATTGGTTTTCTTTTGTCACGAACAGCCAGAGAATTGTTTGCCAAACAAGGCTAAAGCCCCGGTCCAAATCTTAAACGCAATGAGTTAAATGTTCCTACATTTTATAAATATCAAATCGGGCTAAAATAAATATATTTTTTTCTTCGATGATTATCTGGGTAGATTCATAAAGCGGGTTAGCCAATAACACCAACTTTGACAATATTTTAGCACCATTTCCAATTCACAGGTTACTTGCTAAACGAGTTAGTACTACCACCATGTTTAACTCTTATTTTGCCCAATTTAACACCGTAAAATGTAACACCGGTGCCGATTCACAAGTAGGAGTAGAGTTATATTAGAATATGAACCCAAAAAATTTAGTTGACAAGTTGACAGTTATTACTTTTAAGATATAAATATTTGCATAAAATTTTTCGGAAAAATATCAATTATAAGAGAACAATATAAGTGTTAAATTTTCTGTATTTATATATTGTGACAAAATGTATTAACTATATAAGAATTTTTTTTCAACTAAAATTGTAGTAATGCTGAAGCTAATTATTTCAAAATGTTTCGTTTTTTTTATAAATTATCTGAAAGTGAGAACAAAGATCAAGATTAAGATCGTCCTATTAGAAATCGGGGAATAAGATAGAAGGGTTTTGAGAAAGGTTGAATCTTCTAAATAGATCGGACGAACATTTGTTGAGATAAATATGTCAGTAAATAATTTTATTGGTTTCAGGATCTTAAACCTAAGTAGGCTGGTAAGTATGTAATAACTCTATGCTTTACGGTAATATTACCATACTGACCTGTCAAATCAGTCAAGAAAAATGAAATTAAATACAATGATAATATAACGCCATTTATTCCAAATTACTTACTATGCAAATTCTTAAACATACCGAAAGAAATCTTTACCAGTATAATATTTATAACCTTAAGATTTGTCTCATTTTAAATACTTGAAAAATTTTGTATAGTAGCACCCAGATTTAGTGGCAAAAAAGGGAAATAATAATGACGTGTCATAACACCGATTTAAATACCAACCGTATTTTATTTTACGAACTACCTAAACACTCGAACATTTAATCCGGATTTAAATTAGGGTTAGATAAAAACGGAATTTACCCTTTTTTATGAATCTACCTGTAAGAATTAAATTTACGTGTATGTTTGTTATAGCTGCAAATACATTAAAACACATTTTCATATTTAACAGTAATCATAGTTAATATGAGATATAAATTCATAGCTAACAACTCTGTCAAAAACGATGATGTTTCATAAATTTTGCGCTAATTCATAAGCTATTTACATATCACTTCAAATTTCTTTCTCGATATTTATTAAAATTAATGGACGTTACTTTCGCAGATTCTATAATATCTGTGGGTGTTCAAATAAAAAATTTTTTGATATCACATTCCAATTATAACTTCAAAAAAATTTTGCAACTTGACATTTATGAAAAATAATATTATTTATCCTCAACTGTCAAATAATATATCCATAATTCAACCGTTGTTTATCAATTAATGACCTTTGTTACTGTTGCTAATGAAATAATATTGACAGTTCGATGAATTAATATTATTCATTCGTTATGTCAAATTCAAATCTTACCTGCCAAAAGAGTAAAATCAAAATGATTTTTAAGTAATTTCATCCACATAGAAAGCCAAAGCCACTAATTTTCTCATTTTCCATACTTTTATTTCCTTTTTAAGCTTAAACTGTAGCTGAATAATGGGTTTTAAGATTTTCTGCTAAATGTCAAATCACTTCAAAGTTTTGTTACAATAGTACCTAGCTTCGCGATGGTTGCTACAATTTGTCTATGTTGATAAACAAACAGTTTTTTTGGATTTGTCAAAGCAAAAATTCTACTTATCTTATTATTTAAAAACAAATATTTGACGAAATGTTGTAGATAATGTAATGACTATTACTCATTTAAATGAGTAATAGCATACATTACATACTCATTGAATAATATACTAATTAATGTTTGTTTTGTAGCTAGTTGCTAGGATACTCATTGTCATACAAAAGTAATTAAATGAAAACATATTTAATATTGAAAAATTATAAATCGTAGTCCAAAAAAAGTATAGTGTATAACTCGCTTGGAATGTCCATTTCATGCTTGTTGTATAATACATCTTTGCACTTTTGCAACGCGGTTTACTCCTGTTTCATATTAAAAGTGTTGATAATTGACAGGTCTTTCTCTTATCATTGAAATAATAAACATAGGTACATTAATAATTATTGTTTTATCTTTCGACAAACTTGAGCTAGCAAAGAAAATGAATAGATTTTAAGAACCTTCTGGCGTGTGACCAAAATAGAATCATATCTAGGGTACGAGGTGGTAAACTCTCCTTAAAGAAGGGGGGATGTAGAGCGATTGGTGCGTCCTGGTACGGTGTTGACTTGAACTAAAAATCACGTGACTTTGAAGCGTCACAACTTCAGCAAATTATTTTACAACTAACAGAAACTACCAACGAACTGATAAAATAAATTTAACTTTTTCCAGTGGCATTTAGCTTTGACTTCTACAAGTATTTAATTTGGGTTTCATTCGTAGGATTTATGTACTTAATTGATTAAGCAAATTATTTTTGAGGGACTACATGTGAGAATTTTTTATATCGGCAGATAAACGTAGGCTTTTTATTCTCTTTAATCCATTTCTTAAAACTTTATTCATCTGAAAGTACAGCTCTCACACAGTAAAAAATTTTATTTGCCATTTCTTAATTTTGCGGTTGTTAAGTATTTTTAGTTAGTATTGACAAATATATTACACATTTTCACACAATGATATGCAACTTTATATTTTTAAATGGAACATCCTATATATTCTAAAGCTTCTTTATTTCTCTTCAAAGTAATTCTTATTCATTAAAGTCCAAAAATGATCAGTTCAGAAACTAATCACGTTCTTATTATTAAATAATAGTACGCTGAAAGAATGCCATGAATGTGTATAAACAATCAAATTAGTTGCTGTCAGATCTTTAATCATTATTATTAGCTTTTTCACCTAGATTATCAGCTTTTTTGTTATATTTTATTTAGTTAGTTGAATTGATGGTCAATTCGAACATTTTTTATAAATGTATTTATTGTTTTATCCAACACCACTCAATAAATGCTCTATAACTATTGTGATTTTAAACAAGGAAAGTAACAGATTACCCACTAGTGTGTATAATTTTGAGAAAAGTCACTAGTGAGTATTTTTTTTTATTTATAACAATAATAATAACACACAACATCTTGGTAACCACTTCGATTGACATTTTAATTTAGGCAATTTAAAGCATATGTCATTGTCAAATAATTCGTGTGATAAAATTTCTCTCGTGGGTAATTCCTTACTTTGCCCACTTGTAAAGTAAAAAACTATTATTTTCATATGGCATACTTTCCGTGTGTGATTCATCAGTAATAAAAACATAAATAGTTCCTGTACTGATCGTTTTAAAACTATAATGAATAAGAACTGTTTTAAAGGGAAACAAATGTTCTTTAAAATTTTGCAAAAATATATAGAATGTTCCATTTAAAAATATAAAGTTGCACATCATTGCGCGAAACTAGAACACCCGGTAGGAAAACATATACTGCAGATGCGTTGGCATTTTAATGTTAAATAAGTTTAGTTTGATAATTTTTTCGGTAATATTTAAAATGATAGCATGAAATAACAAATACAGACCGATGGACCAGTCTGTATACCATAAAACCCTCAATTATGTACTTGTTACATAAATATTAAATTTATTATCAATAAGGGGAAATAAAATTAAATGGTCGAACAAAAACTGGAGAAATAAAGAAATGTAGTGAAGTTTCAGTGTGTATGTGTGTTTCATTGAAGAGAATTCTTGGTGATTGCCGTCTACGTCGGTTCATCGCCAGCGCACCTTCCGAGCAATTTTGCTTTATTTTTAGCTGTAGAGATATTTGTCTTCTTTATATCGTTCGTCTCGCGTACTCACGTTACGTACTTTCTTTTTTAATAAAAGCACTTCTTTTTCCTTTATTAAATAATCCATTAAAGTATTACTTTCATTTCGTTTTTCTTTGGCTTAAAAGCGTGTTTCAGTTTTAATATTTAACTGTTTTAATTAACTAATTAGGAATTCCGAAATAATTTACTCGAATTTCATTTCAAATAGAATGAATCAAACAAATTTTCAACGAGGGTATAAAAAGAGCAAATAAATTAAATCTCGAAGACAGATCGAATGAAACTCAACTGTTCTTTATACAACTCACTAAAAAATTACTCCTGACAAGTGAGGAAGAAGAGAAGAGATAAAAAAAAACATCTGAAACAGCGAAAGAGCGAATCAAAGAGACGCATGGCACATATATTCCTCTTGGTGTTTTCTTTGATTCGCGTCGACAAAACAGAAAAAAATGCTAAAAATTCGCAGCCGCCGCGATGAGTGATACGCTATAATAATATGCAAATTCTCCTTGAAAGGATTTTAGCGTTCGGGCTTTTCGTTTCGCTCCCTCTTTCTGTGTTTACTTCATCCTGAAATACAAATTTTTCAATTACAACATATTGGGTGTACGCCGCTGAATATTTTATACACTTTGCGAATATAACTTACATCAAATTTCAAGCATGTTATTAACATAAGTTAAATTTTGTATGTTTTTGGAACTTCCCTCCGCAAATCGGAGATTACGCTCGTTTCGACTAAAAATATAGCTGCGTCTGTTTGCAAAAGGCGTTGTTAACTAATTATGTTGTTAACTAAGGACAGTAGATGCACTAAGATAAATAATAATACCGATTAATTTATCTGAGTAATCCATTCAAATAATTAAATACTTCGATATTTTTTACGGAATTGTCCTTTGCATTATTATAACATGAAATGATACCTAGGTTATGTTTTTAAAGTAAAATAAATTATAATATTTAATATTATAATTTATATTAGAACATTTAGAAAATTTTATTTAAAATAACTAAAAATCTATACAAGCCGAAATTATGAATAGTTACAAGTTAGAACATTGTAACAAAAAGTGTTTTTCTACAAACACCGTTTTACATTTTAATTTAGAAAATAATTTAATTACATTTGACAGTTCAGTAACAAATTATATATTTAGCAATTTAATGAAACATGTAATCTATGAATATAATAATTATAGAAAGTAGTTTATCAGTTACATTAGTTACGTGAAAATTTGGCAGTAAATATTTAAATATGAATTTAGAAGAATATGAATTATTTCCCGAGGCTATTGAAGAAGCTAATAAAAGGGCAACTTTGGACTTACCTTATGCTAAATCTAAAAAGCAGTATGAATTATCATATGGAGTAAATAGCTCCGTGGTAACGTATCGGACTGTGGATCGTGAGATCCTCAGTTCGAATCCCACTACCGACAGTTGCCAATTTAAATTTACCTCTGTGGTTCCCCTTCCACTAACAACTTTGGGGGCTATGACTTGACGGCTGATAACCGCATTTCATACGCAAAAATATATCACCTACCGAGATCTGCGTAAGCAGAGTGCCACACCCATAATGGGTAATAGGCGTGATGATATATTTATTTTTATTTATTTATTTAATTATCATATATGCATTTGATGGAATGGTGCAATACGAAGAATGTCAAAAGCAGGTACTCTGATTAAATTTACTTTTAACCTGCGTTAAAAGTGATTGACAGTTTACTTTTATGTTCGTTAAAAGTGACTGACAAGTCTTTTAACACGACGTCTTATAATATTGCATTTTTAACAGAAATAGGTCGTGTTAAAAGTTTAATTTTTAAAAGTGTTTATAGAAAAAAAATGTATTAAACTATTATTAGAAACAGTTACGTATACGAGACCAAATTCACATGAATTCGCCAGATACAAATTTTTTATTTTAGTGTTTTATAAAGTTGAAATACAAGTATAATGTAGTGCATATTATATTTACGAAATTCTACAATTAATAACTTATATTTTTACATACATTTTGTATTAAAAATAACTTAAATAATAAACTGTCTTCAATGGAGAAAGAATCCCAAATTTCCTCGCATTTTTTTTTATTGTTCATTTGGTTGGTGATTCAGAATAAATCGGGATTGCTAGAAAGCCATTCCAGAAATAGAATAGTATTATTAATATAATGTAGCTTTCAAAAAAAATCCTTGTGTACCGTGACTTAAGGGCTGGTAATATCTGCGAAAGCAGAGTGCCACACCCATACGGGTAAATGTCGTGAAGATATACCGTGTGTCCCACGTAAAGGTTGGCATAGGCAAATAACATGTAAAATCAGTTTTTTGTAAATACAAAGTGTCCGGCAAAAAATTATGCATCCAAATTTTATATCACAATACTGCCAATATCCCTACATCTTATTTAATACAGATTACTTTATTTTAATACAGCAATTTAATGAAAATAATAATAATAATTCCTAATTTTCCGCCTACTCTTTTTATTGCTACTGACGTATAGTGTTTGCAATTTGTTTTAAATATTTTAATCTGTCACTGTCATCAAGAATACATTAAATATCGAGAACCGTGTAAATATTATTATAGTGATATTCACCTAAGAATGGCATTCCAATGTGATGACGTCACACACTTCATTTATATGAGGTACTAATAAAAATTGAAATTTCGATTGACCGTACTGACATCTGTTGGCAATGTAGTAGAAATAAGTATTTACAAATTTATTTCCTAGCGTCGTTCAAATTTCAACATTGCACAAATCCCCTAAGACAATAATAATAATAATAATAACGAAGAATATATAAGAAAATAGATAATAATAACATTTACGTCAAATTGATAACATAACCTCACAATATAAAACTTACATCTTCTGCAGAAAAAATGGAATTAGTGGACCATCTATACGTTTTTCTTCATGAAAAAATGCAGAAGCATTCAAAATAATTTCTTTGCAACGTTTAGATAATGTTTTACCACTCATATTTATTCGTTAAATTTAACTCAATCACTGAATGCGAATATAAACACAGTAAATATTCAACTGTCACCTATACGGTGTAAGTAGCGACGTACGTCAACACACGCTTCGTGACATTAGCAACACATCAGACAAAAGCATTGCTAATAACGCATGTGGATCACTTAATTCATACCCTTCTGTGACGTCATCAGAATGGAATTCGAAGAATGCCATTCTTAGGTGAATATCACTATAGAATGTATTATGGGGGCGTAGTGCAAGACAAATATCTGAATACACCACAGGAATGAACGCTGAATGGTTTCCATCGCCAGAAATTGACAGTGACAGATTAAAATATTTAAAACAAATTGCAGGCCCTATACGTCAGTAGCAATAAAAAGAGTAGGCGAAAATTAGGAATTATTATTATTAATTTCATTAAATTGCGGTATCAAAACAAAGTAATCTGTATTAAATAAGATGTAGGGATATTGGCAGTATTGTGATATAAAATTTAGATGCCTTTTTATTTACAAAAAACTGATTTTACATGTTAACTGCCTATGCCAACATTTACGTGGGACACACGGTATGTATATCTTTTAGCGCGTTGCTAATTAACAATGTGGTTAACAATGCTTTATGCAACTGGCTCGTAAATAGTGGATGGCTCTAATTTTAAGCGGTGTGAATCGAACTAAGAACATTATAATAATAAATTATCATTATTATAAAAATCTAGAAATGCCGAGAAAACTTAGTTTTCTATCTCAACAAGCAAGTCTTCGGCGCTGGTTGGGTTATTCACCCGACATAAAGCAATAAAATTTTTTTGTAAAAAGAGTAAGAATCAGTAGCACCTGTCTTAAGTACCCCTCGGGAACGTTCACTTGTTCAGGAAGGGTTAATCGAACAATTTATCCAGATGGCTGTGCGTCCTCCCTGGAGAAACAAAGAACAAACGGTGTCGTAGATCAAGCAGTCTCTGGACAGACTCGCTTCCGACGTAAAACAAACGAACTACACCGCAAGGCAACCTTGATTTTGTTTTATTTCACCTGTCGCTGCGATTTTGTTTTATTAATAAAACTGGCCGCAATAAAATTTTTACTGCGGGGTTAATAAATTTTCCGATAGAATTCAATAAAAGTGCATATAAATAGAAATGTTCTTAAATATAAATTTACCGCAAATGTCAGATGAAAGACGAATTAGCATGATTGCGGGCAATATTTTATATTTATATTCTTCCAAAAATAAATAGAACCTCACGAACATTTACATTATTATTTGCTCTACAAATACTTAAGTTATTTATTTCATTTAATATAGATAATCATAAATAAATAATACATTTAATAAATAAATAGTTTCAGCTGGTCTCGGAGGCGTAGTGGCTATATCACTAGCCTAGAACGCCAGAGGTCGTGGGTTCGAATCCCACTAAAGAGCATGGTCGTTTGTGTTCATATATAAATTCACTATCATCCATTCATGAGGCGGCATATGACCAAAGAAGTTAGTCCTCTTTCCATCTTGATAAAAAAAAAATAGTTCAGTGATAATAAAATTTCACAGCCGATAGTTGCCATTTTAACTTTACTCCTGTAGTTCTCTCCCCTCCATTACACCTTTGGGGGCATAAATGGACGGCTGGTAACCGCACTTCATACGTCAAAATATATGACAATACGAAATCTGCATAGATAGACTACCATACCTATAATGGGTAAAAGGCGTGATAATATATTTATTTTATTTTATTTATGAACCCTAAAATACTTAGGTAATCTTGAGGACACCAAAATTTAATATAATAAGTAAATTATCAATATAACATAACGCCATGTACCCATATCTGGGTATGGCACTCTACAGAACTCCTATTTATATTTTATTAAACTCCTCTTCCTGAAAGCTTTAATTTGATACCAAACTCTAAAGAATTCAAATAACTTCAAGGAAAAACAATAGACAATCAATGAAATTTATTTTTTATTACATTCATTAAACTGTTCTTTTTGAGAGCTTTCATTTGATGTCTCACTCAGCGAAATTAAATAATTATTCGATGAATTGAAATGAAACAAATGACAGCCGATAAAATTTTTACTTATCTAGTTTAATTACTCTCTTCAACAGCATTAATTTGATACCAAACTCGGTAGGGTTTCAATAACTATCAGAAAAAACAATTGACGATTGCTAAATTTTAATTTCCAACATTTATTTAATCCTTGAAGAGGGCTAAACTCAAATTTGAAAACCGCAACTCAATATCGTTTTTGGTTTACGAGATATTATTATTTAAATAACTTAAAAATTGGAATATGCAATTGCAGATCACACCAATGAATTCTGCGGAAAATTTTATGTGGATATGGGAAAACTTCCGATTTCCGACGGGTAATAATAACAACAATAAATAATGAATCTTTAATACTATATTCGTTATTTTATCTAATAATTTCCAGAATAACTACAACCTGGCAGAAAATATACAATTGCAGTCCTAAAAATCAATCAAAATCAATTCTACGGAATATTTTATATAGACATGAAAAAAAAAAACCCTGTTAAATTATTCTTACTACAAATGTTTTAACATGTATTTTCATACTCCTATGTAATTAAGTATATTATACATTAATATATAGCCCTGGTTAGGGCGTGTATTTTGTACAACCTTGCCTATTATAAACGCCAAAGTCGTACCCTTAGATGGCTTTTTACATAAAAAATAAAATTATTGAAATTTCAACTATCGATTTTGAAATTATGAAGCGTTTTATCGAAAGTTTAGGTGATATAATAGGGAAGTATATAAATTTATAATAACACGTTTCGAAAAAAAATGTGAGGTTAGATTGCCATAACTTAAATAATATTCAACATTTATCATAATGGGTCGTTCTATAACAATTGACAGGGGTGGACAAAATTAATCCATTGAATTAATTGAAATAACCATTTGCGGTATTATTTGTTGTAGGAAACTGGAATTTTTTCCTTATCGATGTAAAATTTTCAGGAGAATCGATTTTTGAGGTCTTTAGTTGTAGATCTCTTTTCACTTTTTAGTTATTTCGAAAACAAATCAAAACTTTCCGCACCTAAAAATGAATTAATATTATAAGTTATTTATTATTATTGTAATTGCCACATGTAGTGAATTAAATAATTTTTTTGGTTCGATATAAAATTTTCTTCTGTACTGATTAGAATGCTCCGCAATTGAATATCTTTTGTAATTTGGAATATTGTACTTATTTTTATTTGAAATCAGCATTAAAGTACTCAGAAATCGTCATTAAAAGCTCAGAAATCGTTACTAAAATAACCATTATACGACAATTTTGAGCAACCCAGTGTTGGCAACCGTTAAATAATTATTGTACAAGCAGGATAATTTTGGCAAATATAGTGACGTACTATAGTAAATTTATATGAAACATGAAACAAAATGTATAAAAAGAATTAATTAATTAATTCCGATGAAGAAATTGAGGACAAAACACATAATTTAGAGTGTTATTTACGATAACTTCACTGTTCGAGGCTGGCAACACTGAGTGTCAGTTTCAATTGACAACTGACAGATGTATAAACTAACCTATATAAAAAAAAAATTTTACATTTTTTTTTTATTTTAGATTTCAAATAAAATTTAATATGTACCGCGGCACTGAAGTTCCATTTTATCACTCACATGGTTTATTTTCCTCGGCCCTACGGATTCGTGATAAAAAGTTAAACTTTAGTGTCTTGATACATAAATAACTATTAAATAATAATATCTCGTAAACTAAAAAAGATAGAAAACTGTTGTTTTTAAATTTGAGTTTAAGTTTAGTACACCTAGACCTTAACAAAATATAATTAAATTGTTGGTACATATTTAAATATTAGTGATTGTCAACTATTATCTCTAAAAGTTTGGTAGTAAATTAAAGCTCTTGACAAGAGCAATAAAACTAGCTAAGTATATGTTTTTAATTGATTGTCAATTTTCTTTTATATTCTACAAGTATTGTTTAGAGCGTGTCGAACGAGGTATGAACCAAAGGCCAGAAGCAAATTGCTAAATATGACAAATATTGTCTTCTTTGTGCCATATTCAAATAAATGTAAATATATGTGTAGATGCATTGAATGGGAGGATTGTGTAGTTTAATTAATGTAATAATTTCAGTTAAAATCTTACGAGGTATAATAATTAAAACATAATTTCTCGTGTCAATCTTACAATAATTCAACGTTCCTACTAATTATAAAAGCCAGAATCACACGATAAGACTCATAAATTAACCCGGCAGTATTTAATACTACGATACAGATCTCATAATTTCCAGTAATAAACTTGTAGACATAATACTGCCCTACTGCATAACGTAAACTTAATGTAAAGTTAACGTCACGTGTAGTGAAGCTTTATTGATGTGCTTGCGAAACATAGGCGTAGAATGAGGGGTAGAACTGCCCCGCTAATAGCCAATTTCGTCCAAATTAATCGAACCTTTGTGCATTGCTGACGTCAGTGGAAATTATTTCCAATTCTGATTGTACTGTAACTAATGCCTTTCGAATGCACTTACTCTGTGTGATTCTACGAATATCTAAATAAATAATTTTTTAATGGCGTATTACCTGATCCTGGATTATTGAGATTTGAACACCTTCGAATAAATATTGGGTTGTGTAACATAAAATCGTTTGGTCGCCATGAAATGCGCTTCCCAGATCCTTAGATTATATCTTAACATTTGGTTATTTTTTTATCGACATTGTATCAGGTACTTCACACTTGGTATCTATCAAGAAGTAAGTGACATATGAAAATGTTTTACTTGATTAAATGAATAACCAAGGGTAGCGTGGTCGCTGGCCACCACGGAATATTTTAACTCGATTCCGAAGAGTATTTTGGAAATGGTGGAAAAAATGCACGCAGGCAGGAATCAAATATGTATTCAATAATAACAAAATTATGTAATGTTAAATAACGAAAAACAAGCAAAATACATTATATATATAAGACAAAAGTTCTACTTACAAGACTGTATCCAATTATTCTGGAGGAAAACTTGATTCCAAATCATCAATTTGGATTCATACATAACAAGCTGCAATTGAACAAATTCATAAAGTACTAGAAGCTATAAATAATAGCCTTAAAAACTTGGAGGAAAGAAGATAAAGTAGAGAGCATTACCTTATATTAAGGGCAAGGGGTAACTAGGTGAGGGGTAACTAGATGAGGGGTAACTAGGTGAGGGCAGACGCATGCAAGCCCTGGCTCTGGTTGGAGTGGGGATTTGCACTGTACATACGTTCAGGAAAAACAGTACGGCTGTCAAATCTGGGTCTAATATTGGCTAAAAACTTGGAGAATTAGAGCCAACAAAATTAAATCAACCCATCATCTTTACAACCAGAAAAGACACATGCGCCCCTTTATATCTAAACAACCATCAACTTCTTCTAGCCGACGATGTGAAATATCTAGGAATGCGCCTAGAGAGTCGTATGACTTGGCATAAACAAATTGGACCAACTGGAAAGAGCTGGGTTTGAAGATAAAACAGCTGTATTGGCTCATCAGCAGAAAATTCATCCTCTACTCTGGCAGCAAATTGATACTATGTAAAGCAATAATCAAGCTAGATTGAAGCTGCGGCATCGAACTATGGAATTCAGCAAGTACCTCCAACATAGAAATCATCTAAAGCTTTCAATCCAAAATTCATCGTATGATTGTCAATGCTCCATGGTTTATTCTCAACTGGATTTCTTCATAAGATCTTCAAACTGAGTGCAAAATACATTCAAAGACTAAAGAGTCACAAAAATAAACTAGCCAAAAAAACTCGTGCAGTGCGATAGTGTTAAACGTTTAAAACATTCGAATCCTCTAGATTTTCATAGCATTATCTAATTAGTCAATTGTAATTATAGTAAGCAAGTAAATGTAATTGAAATACTGGCAATGGGTAGTTATTTTCCAATATCATCTAATCTTCTATCATTAAAATTAACTTAATATCTTTGTACATTGTACAGATAGAATATAAATACGAGTATGAGTGGGACATAAAATAAATAAAATAAAAATAAATATATCATCACGCCTTTTACCCATTGCGGGTGTGGCACTCTGCTTACGCAGATCTCGGTATGTGATATATTTTGGCGTATGAGATGCGGTTACCAGCCGTCAAGTCATAGCCCCCAAAGTTGTTAGTGGAGGGGGAACAACAAATTCAAATTTCATTCCTATCCTTTTAAAAGAATGAAACAGCTCCGTAGTAAACTGGGATCCTCAGAATGTCGCAATTTTCAACCTCCACTAACATTTTGACAATAAAACATTTACTTTTTTCACGACATGGTAGGAAACCCCACCGTTCTTCTCCCGAAATAGTGAGGAAAATGTGTTGTTCCTCTCTAGAGAGGAAAATATAGAAGTGTTACCAATATGAATGTTATTTACAAAAAATATATTATAAAAATTATAAATTCCTAATTTTATTGAAAATCCATATTTTAGTGATATAGGTACTGATATACAATACATACTTTAAATTATCTTACAATTATGTCTTATATTTTTCTTTTTCTTATTATATCACAATTTGACAACTCATTAAAGATATTTAAAACTGGTTCATTGGCAACACTGCTACACTGCCTTGTGTCTGATATTATAACTTTTTACGTGTCGGTCTGTCAGTTGTGTTCTCAAAGTGTATTTTACGTTCGAAAAAATCGTTTTTAGAAACATGTCGTGAAAGAAATGTTGCGTAACATCCCTAAAAGAGGGTACATTTTAAAAGAGGGTCCTGGAGGAGACTGGGAGTCAGCAACAATAAAACGACTGGATTTCGTCGACTAATTTATATACTCTTTATTGAACGATAATCAATGATGAACGTACTCTACAACTTACTCTACTCTACTCTCTCTTACTGTCTGCCGTGTACTGTGTTACATCCTAATATTTATATATATTTCTATAAACTCTACATCAACAAAATAAATGTTAACTAAATAAAATTACTCAACCAATGTAACCTAATTACTCAATAATTCATCATTCTGTCGACTCTAAGTCAGCAAACATAAAATATATTACCAGTTTAAATTTTGACAATTACTTACACATGCATTTTTAATTATTACGATATCGAGTATTGAACTCTCTCTACATGCTGACATTACTTATTACGTTATTAAATTTTGGAATCTCTGTGTGGTGACTTAGCGTTTACAGTTGTGTCTAACACGAGAGGAAAGCTCTTCTTCCACTCTCGTTCGAAATGAACTCGAGGGGTATAAAGGAGCGCTTTCCTCTCTAGACAAATTATAGTTTTGTATTTACTTTTATGATAGGAATTTAGCTTTCGCATTTTTTTAAGGTGGGTAAATATGTGTGCAATAAAAAAACAAGCAATAATTTCCGATATTTATTGCAACGCCAAACACATGGCCAACCAAATTCAAATAAATTTCCAGCATCAAACAGGGACCAGTATATTTAATTACAAATAAATAACAATTCCTGTCAGCGGCACATGGTCCTAAGCCGGCCCTGTTTCGACCCACAGCTTGCTTCGTTCTCAACAACATATATATAAATCCCATTCCTGTAATTGAAACAAAATCTATAATCTTCCGGGGAGGGGAAACCTCTGTGGGCTACGTGGGGATGATGTGGGACACAAGGGGCAAAGCGGGGTGCTGCGAGGGTTAAGTCCAGCAGGAGAGATCAGCGGATTTGGTGGTAGATCAAGAGATGTGTTTAAATTTTTATAGCAACGTTTTGATACAATTTATGATTTGGCTTACTTGTTTTCCACAAAATCTAAATATGTTAATATACATAACTTTTATTTGAAATCGGCACCAAAGTGCTCAAAAATCGTCATTAAAAGCTTAGAAATCGTCACTAAAGTAACCTATTATACGACGATTTTGAGCAACCCAGTGTTGGCAACCGTTAAATAATTATTGTATAATTAGGATAATTTTGGCAGAAATATTGACGTACTATAGTAAATTTGGACGTAACATGAAACAAAATTTGCAAGAAGAATTAACTAATTAATTCCAATGACGAAATTGAGGACAAAACACATAATTTTGAGTGTTACGATAACTTCACTTCTCGATGTTAGCAACACTGACTGTTAGTTTCAATTCAACTGACAGATGTATAAACTTAACCTATATTGTAATTTTTTACAGCGTTTTTGAATTTTAGATTTCAAATAAAACTTAATATGTACCTCGGCGTTGAAGTTCCTTTTTATCACTCACATGGTTTATTTTCCTCGGCCCTACGGGCCTCGGCAACTAAATTCCATATTCGTGATAAAAAATTGAACTTTAGTGCCTTGATACATAAATAACTATTTCAGATCCACCACAAACATTTTTGAGGGTTGTTATTTGACGGCACTATACCGAGATCTGCTTTAAACTGAGTGATACACTCCGAAATAGATAAATATCAAGATAATTATTAATTTTAACTCTTATTGGTTACCCTACACAGCATCTTCGGGGGCTGTAATTTAACGGCTAATATAGAAACACAAAGGTTGTTCAGAATTTACAAATGTATGCAATAAGGTAATTACCTAAATAGTAATAATTCACGATATATCAATAAAATTAAAATTAATGCCATGAAATTTTTTTTTTAATCTGTTGTGGGCACTACAATACCTCCCACCATAGATTTCTTATCAAACAATGGATGAACATGGACCACCACTATCAAGAAACGCTCATCCCTTCAAAAAATTATGACACAAGTCAAAATATGACATATTTCAACCCTTGTTTTGTTTCTTTCAAAATACTGATCAGCAGATTTAAACGAAAATATCAAAATATAAATTTTCTTTAACGTATTGTAATTCGTAAATGGTGACAGTAAGAGGAAAATGTTTCAAACAATAATTGTAGATAATATTTTAAATATTATTCTAATAACAAAATTTTCATTTAATCATAATTTACTGAGATATTTTAAAATAACTTGATAGGGCTTCAAGTAAACTACCACTTCCGGTTATTAGATTATTACCTAATAAGCTCTTCCAAAGGGGATACAATTGATATAAATAAAATATAATTTTCTATTTAGTAGTTTTTCAAAAACCGTTCCTCCAGAAATTTAAATAGACAGAAAATTGTAAAATCGTATTCTAGGGAGCCAAAAACGTGCTAATCCACTAAAAACTCACTATCGAATTTTTAGCTTGATGCCTGTACCTCCCTTACAGGATGTAGCGGGAGGTAAAAAACGAAAAATATTTGACATTTCAGAAACTAGATTTAGATTTATTTATTGCAGTGTTTTATTTATTTATTATATATTATTTTCTGTAAATTTTCATACACGATTGTAACAACATACTGGTAAATGTAATCTTCAGTTCATCTAAGGTTGCAAATACCGGGCCTTAAATAAATAAATAAATAAACAAATCTAAAACTGTTTTATGAAAAGTCAAATATATTTCGTTTTTGTTTTATTTCCCATGTCCATGTTTTCCTAGTAAATATTGATTTTAATTTTATTGATATATCGTGAAATACTAACATTTAGGTAACCAAATACTTTTTTTAAATTCTGAACAATTTTTGTATTTACAGTTTTGCTGTAAAGTGATTAGGTAAAAATTTACAGCAATATCAAAAAAACATCACTGAAATCTATATACGTCACATTCTATAAGCTAGGTACAACGAAAATTGGTCTACAAAATTATTTCAACCACTTATGTTTGACACAAAATATTTTTTGATGAAATAATAATTATCTTTGTAGATCGTTCGTCATAGCATCTTAGGGGGTAATTATTTAATGACTGGTAACCACACTTAACGCGCAAAATTGGTAGATAGCTGGTAATATATTTATTTTATTTGTATTTTTGATGAATAATTTAAGTGATGATATCTTACAAAAGATATTGTATATTTTAATAATGCAGAAACTATTTTGAGAACTCCTGGTTTGCAGAAAATATTTTACAAAATTCAATAACTATGACTGGTACATTGATATACATTTTAATTACAACTGTAATTTAATTAAAAATTTTAATTTAATTCATATTTTAAACCCCGTTTTAAACTAATTTCATTTGCATCATTATGCCAGTTCGTTAAAACACATTTTAAAATATATTATATATAACTGTAGTTATCATTTAGCATTACATAATGTAACATGTAATTTTAATTGCTTTATTTATATTTACAGCCATAAATATTTCATAAATGATATAAACGTCCAGGATATTTCAGTGGAGTAATAAAGTTCGAAGCTTGAACTGTCAAAAGTATATTTATTACTTCATTAGTCTATCCGAAACATAAAAAACAAATTTACTAAATTATTATATAATAATTTGTCATGACGAATAAATAGTTATCCAGAAATTCATCAAAACGCAAACGAGATTTTAATATTCCACGAGAAATATTCTTTTCTCATCAGTCATACGATCAAAGAACATGATTCTTCAAAATCCGATATTCTGTGGAATCCCCTTATATTTTCGATGGTTTTTCTATGCAAACGAACGCATTATTCTTGTATATTTATACCATCGCCCTCAACATAAATATCTGCGGAGAGAATATATTTTTATTTGTGATAATGTCCGGGAATCTTGCTGGTAACTCTATGTTCTTTGGCTCATATCTTTCAGAGGCTTCTCGATAAATTCGGAGAAAAGTTGGTCGCTAACTGTCGCTTAGAAAGTTAAGTGTAACAAGGGCCCGATACGACCATTTACTAGATTAGCCCGCAGATATATAGATGTCGTTTAGTTCTTATATATGATTTTTTCAAGGGGCTTCATTATTTTCTTATAAATTAATTTGGTAATGGTTCCATGAAGCAACGACCGGTTTCTCTCTTTCTTCAACGAAAGGATTTGTTTTGAATATGGGACAAAGAATAATAAAATTAAATACTTATTGATTTTGGTAGATTAGACGACTTTCTTTTATATATGAATATGCATTTCAATTCAATCTGTACCTCTCTTTGGCTTGGTGTACAAGTTATGTGAACTTTATTTATACCTTTTGCTTCTACTGATGTAACAGGTACCTCGCACTTGGTACCAAGAGGTAACTGACATACGAAAGGGTTTTACTTGATTAAATGAATAACCAAGGGTAGCGTAGTCGCTGGCCACCACGGAATATTTTAACTCGATTCCGAAGAGTGTTTAGAAAGAAAGACTTCTATTCAAATGGCGGGAAACATGCGCGCAGGCGGGAATCAAACACGTATTCAACAATAACAAAATTATATAATATTTAATAACGAACAAGCAAAATAAATTATATAAATCAAATACTTTTACGAGCTGAATAATTCGACGCTATATAATCAAAAGTATCGCTTACTCACTAACTTTTACAATAACTTTAAAAGATCGAAACTGATATAACATTTGCTATTAACAATACTCATACATAAAACTCAAATCTACTTACATGAGCTCACAAAATAAACTTCACAAAAACTATGTATACAATCGAGAGAAGAAGTGTAGTAATTCTTTCAACATTTCACAAGAAAAGCCAAAATGCTAGTGTCTGCTCACTGCCCAAGGTTCACAATTTATTACTTAAGGGATGAGACAGTGCCACTCAAAATAACTCTAACTGGGCACTACTATCGCATAACACTCTGATTAAATATTTCCTACAACATATTGACATCCAGTGATTAGGCGGGAACTGAACTGAAATACTAAAGAGTGGAATTTTCCACGAACACTAACAATGAACCATTTACTTAGTTTGAAATCTCTAAATATCGTTTGCAATCTTTAATCGTAATAAACGCAAATACCGTTTATTACACTGATGATAACTTAGTTATCGAAATGAGTATATAGATTTTTTCTTTATCATTTTAAAGATAGTTAAATTCAATTCAAATTTTTCAGACTTCATTGGAATGTTCAATAATTACTTTTAATACCTGTTTGATAAACAAGGTGTTCAAAAAATAGAGGTCACGTATTTAAGAGTGGATAATACATCTCAAAACAATAAAAAAGTTCATATAAACATATATCCGGAAATGCCTAGTTTCAGAGCTATAACGATTTTAATATTTTATTTCTGTCATATACAACTCATACTTTTAACATTACAATAAAATCATAGTAGCCGTTTAGAATAGAAAACAATTGGAGATAGTCTTTTGTTTTCCTTATTTGTTATTTTGAACATTTTTACCTCCCGCCACATCCTGTAAGGGAGCTATAGGAATCATGCCAAAAATTGAGTAGTGAGTTTTTACTGGATGAGCACGTTTTAATAGTTTCGCGATGATGTCTGTGTGTGTTTCTGTCTGTCTGTCTGTCAGTCTGTGTGGATCTCTGGAGTTACTGAAAATTTTGATATTTTGTACTATCAATTGTATCCCCTTTGGAAGAGCTGATTAGTTTTTGGTGATAATCCAATAACCGGAAGTGGTAGTTTACTTGAAGCCCTATCAAGTTATTTTAAAATGTCAGTAAATTATGGATTAATGAAAATTTTGTTAGTAGAATAATCTTTCAAATATTATTATCTACAATTATTGTTTGAAATATTTTCCTCTTACTGTCGCCATTCACGAATTGCAACACGTTAAAGAAAAATTATATTTTAATATTTTCGTTTAAATCTGCAAGCCTGTGTTTTTTGAAAAAACAAAACAACGGTTGAAAAATGTAATTTTTTGACAAGTGTCATAATTTTCTGACGGGATTAACGTTTCTTGATTGTGGTGGTCCGTGTTCCTGCATTGTTCGATAAGAAATCTATGGCGGGAGGTATTGTGGTGCCCACAACTAATTTTTATACTTTGTAGGTAGGTAATTAATTAGTTTAAGTAAATTCTACATTTTATGTTTAAATTATTTATTATTAACTGTTTTAAAATGTATATAACTATGACTCTTTAACATTCACGTAAGTAATTGTGTATGTTAAATAAAGCATGTTGCTTTCATTTTATTTTTTGTAAGTAATTTAAAAAAAAAAAAACGAATTCGTAGGATGAAACAAATTTTTAAAATGTATTGCAGTTTAAAAATTGATTTTTTATTCAACACCTACTGTAAAGCGGTATTTTATGCACTGAATTCGCGATACTAAAATAATACTTTTATAGTAATGATGGATAAAGTATTACTTTATCCACTAGTGAATACAGTAACGTTGATATAGTAATAACAAAATGTAGATGTGTATATTTTCTATATTTAAAAAAAAAAAATTACATAGCAACTTATAAAGTATATAAATAAGCGTTGTAATAAATTAATATGAAACATAAATATTTTTATCACATTTTTATTTATTTATTTATTGCAAGGATATTGATAAAATTGTCAAAACTGATTCAAAGAGCCTCCAAATATGTATTTCCGCATAAACCTCATTAAAAATGTCAAAAATTGTTAGTTGGGCACCCCTGGAATCAAGAAATAATTGTTAATATAAATAAAATTTATGATTGACATTCAAAAAAATTCTAAAACGGTCAGCAATTATATCTACAAAAGACAACAACGAAACCTAGAAAGAATAGCAATAAAAAGTCTACGGAAGACAGTTTTTATTATGACATTACAATAAACCGATTGTAATCGCGTTGGCCATGACAAATACCCTCGTGTCTGCATCACATGACTAATATCAACCCTGCTGCGCGACAAGGACAGCTGTAGATATCTAAACACGATAGTGAGAGAAGGAAAGACGCAGAGTCGTTTGCTACAAGAAGCCATTCATTTATAATAATCACATTCTTCTATGTATTATATTGACGTTGTTATATTTATTAGCAATGGCACATATTTGTTACGCGAACGCTTTCAAGTAATATATTGGGTTTATTGTTTTGTATGCCCAGTACACTTCCACTTGTTTTACAAATATTATCTTCAGTATTTATGGAATTATTCATCGTTTTAAGATACGTTATATTTCGTCGATATAGGCCAAGCACCCAATAGATAGTTTAATGATTAAAGTCTGGCCCTGAATAAAACATCATTATTTAAAAGAACGTATTGCTCATAATAGTTATTTATGATGTAAGTGTTAAAAGTGATATTTTATTAGTAAGTGAGAAAGCATGTGAAACTAGGCAAAGCTGAGTGAAACATCCCCACGAACGAAATAAATAACTTTTAGCAGGCATATCATACAAAATTTTATCTCCGACAGTTACTAAAAGTGACCCTTTTAACGGTTGCTTAGCAAGTTAAAAGTGTCACTTTCTTACACTAGTGTTAAAATTAACGTAACGTGTTAAAAAGTGATTTTATTGTTACTTTTAATACGTCGCTAAAGATTTATATCAATAAAACAACAAATATAATCCTACCTGTCTCTACATTTTCTAGTTTTTACTAATACACTAAGAAGATCGTAGATAAAATTGTTTAAGAACGAATAAATAAATAAAAAGTTATGTTTAACACGTATATCATATAAATTTTTTTATTATACCTGCATCATAATCCGTGTTTAAAACACGCTATAGCGTACATAAACGCAAGATTAAAACACGCCGTGTTTAAAGGTTGCTAAGTAACAGAATCAAATTCAAAATGTTGCTTTCCAGAGTTTTTCCAGAATATGATGCAGGTATAATAAAAAATAGCGTATGACACACGTGTATAAGTTCTTTTTAAGCACTAGCGACGTTAAAAGCACTCCGCTTCGCTTCGTGCTCTTAAATTCGTCGTACGTGCTTTAAAAGCTTACTTATATACTTGTATCATAATATACTATTATCTACGATCTTGCTAGTGTATTAGTAAATACCTCGGTAAATACTAAAAATGTAGAATGATATTTTGATAGGTAGGGTTATATTTGTTGATTTATTGCTAAAAATCGTTGCTATGTTACCTTTAACAATAGTGTTAGAAATTGACACTTTTACGGTTACTTTTAACAAATCTCGTAGATAAAATTGTTTAAGAACAAATTAATAAATAAAAAGTAATGTTTAACGACAGTCGCTTCCTGTGAGGCTAGCTTAAGATCTGTTGCATTTTGTTTTAAGAAAAAAATATATGTGACACATTTATTTTCAATATATGAATATTTCTTTTGTAATAAATAATTTCTTATGCCCTTATTAAATAATAATAATAATAATAATAATTCATGCAATAGAGGGTTAAGACTTCCAGAATTCAGTTTTAATCACTGAAATATAGTAATACTGGAATGCTCACTTGTAGATTTTTATGAAAGCGATAAACGAACCTGGGTCAGATAGATGTTGTAAGGCCACCGTTCTTTATATAACACTTGTTTATAGAGCAGTTTATATGTAATAGTATATTCTACAACAAGTAATGGAATGGCACATATTCTACGTGAGCAAAAAGTTTGTAGTCCGAGCCGAAGGCGAGGGCTACGGTTTGCGAGTGTGGGATATGCCATTCCGTTACATGTTGTAGACTATATTTTCTATAACAAGATGTTGGAAATTATACATAAAATACAAACATAAAACTGTTGAAAACGTCAAACTCAAAAAATTTAATTAAAACAAACAGACGTAATGATAGTAACTGAATCAAGATACTCCATATATCGCGCTAATATGCGGGCTCTGATTCGTCGAAATTATTCCATACACGGCGTATGGAATGATAGTTGTTCCAATACAATTTTTAGTTGTAGAATGTGTAGTTTCCAAAACAGTGGTAAAGAAAAGCATTTTACAACAAAGATAGATATCCCAATAACTACCTATCTCTCTCGGTTCGCATTTTCAACCTTACTTAGCGTTCCAGTATTACTGTATTTCAGTTGTAAATGTTTAAAGAGAGCCAAATCTTTCAGCAAAGCTTCTCTTACAGCATGTAAACGTAAAAACATTACAGACGGTAGCGGAAAATAGATCTAATAGAAATTTATTATCAGTGAAGCGAAAAAGGGAAGAAAAAATAGCAGTTTTAAACACACAGTAATTTGTTTCAACCAAGTGTCAGAGCAAAAC
The DNA here is from genome assembly GCA_963942605.1 of Poecilus cupreus. Classification (NCBI taxonomy): domain Eukaryota; kingdom Metazoa; phylum Arthropoda; class Insecta; order Coleoptera; family Carabidae; genus Poecilus; species Poecilus cupreus. Next base: position 7,058,753 of record OZ012726.1, on the reverse strand, counting down.
AGAAAAGGGCAGTCATTACCTTGACAAGAAAATATACGTGCAACAAAATGAGTGCCCCGCTTCCCAGCCAATCCCGCCGCCCCTGAACACGCTGTTAACCAGGCTACATCTGTTTACAGGCGCCTGAAAATAAGCTTTCAAAATAAAACAAAATCCGGCGCATTAATAACTCATTTCAGGCGGGTCGCAAGTATGAGAAAAGTAATCTCTCTTGTCTTAGATTATAAAGAAAACTCCGGGCGGCGGAGAATTCCGGACGATATTCCGGGCTTTGTAGCACCTGAACAGGTGGGGTAATTAATCAACCGTGAAATCATTTTAATCCATTTTTAGATTATTATCTCTGGAGGCGAACCAGGAAATTTTAATTATTTTTTGCTGCTTCTTAAGAAAAACATATTTTTTAGCATTAAGCCTGAAAAATCTTCAAAATAAGATTTAAGGCCCAGACAGATCAGGGCGATAACGCCAAATTTATTGACTTATTTATTAAGGCTATGAAAGTGTAAATAGATTCTAGATAAACTATCTTATCTATTATCTTATTTTTCCTGTTAATTTCGTGGCTTCAAATTTGAAATTCTACGTATGTAAAATTCTTAGAAGGATATTTGTGTTCAGGTAATTTATGTCCCTAGATAATTTTATGTAAACATTTCGATTCACACTGATAACAAACTTACAAATTTCTATTTGACTGTTTAACTTCTTTGGTCATTTAGATAAGACTGCGACAGCAACTAGATTTATCTCTAATCGTAAATATTTTTGAAGAGAACGCTAGAAAAAACTTGAACAGTATTTTTACTTTCTTATATACATACTATAAAGAGGAATAGGTGGTTTTAAAATAACCGATACCAAGATTTTGCGGAAATTATTTTTTCTACGACCACTTAGAAATCTGCTCATTGTATGTTTGTTGTTGCTAGGGATATGGGGTACATTGCAAGCATCGTGCGAAATGAATTTGTTTTGTATTTCAATACTGGTGCATTGCTGGGATACTAATTTAGAATTGTCAAATTTTGGAATGGTGAAAGCGGGACATATTTATAATTAAAATTAAATTAATTAGGAAATGATGTCGTGGTCCTCGAAAAAGTATAGTGTACAACTCGAATTACTGTCAGGGTGTCAACTGAAATTTATCTCGAGTGTAATTCGGCGAGATAATTTAACGACGTTTTATTTACGAAAAGGTTAATTTAATTGATGAAAATTACTATATATCATATTTTTTGACATATTTTTTTCACGATTGTCATTAATGTATATAGTTAGTATTTTGATCTGGTTGCTAGGAGAAAGGTAAATAAAGGTTATCCAACACCTCTCAATAAATGTTCTATTACTATTACGATTTTAAACAAGCAAAGTAACAGATAACCTACTAGTAGGTATAATTTTGAGAAAAGTCACTAGTGAGTATTTTTTTATTTATAACAACAATAATAACACATAACACCTTGGTAACTACTTCGATAGACATTTTAATTTAGAAAATTTAAAGAATATATAACTGTCAAATAATGTGTTTAATAAATTTTGCATTTAATAAGAGGTGTTGAATAAAACGTTATACTTCACACGTGGGTAAAGTGGAATTACCCACTCGACAAATTTATTTAAATTTCAATCGCATTTTTATTATGTAAGGGAGTAAAACGAATACATGGTTGAATTCAGAAAAAAATACTCTGTCTAATGGGCCTCAAAAATATACAGCATCTCTTTTGAAAAAATATAACTTTGTGTTGTATCTTGAGAACCACTGATTTAAAAAAAATTTTCTTCGTTAACTGAATGTCCTTCTTCGTCCTGTATAAGATTGTCTTATAGTATTTTATTGTATCTTTTATAACATAGAAGTTATTCCAGGTAGCTCGATTAGCTGTTACATCCTGTATATGCCTGTAATCATAGTCGCTTTTAGAACAAATGACAACCATGTATCAAGTGCAATTATTAAAGATTTATATTTAGATTCTTATGTTTAAAAAAATGCAGTGGAAAGAACAAATTTTTAATCTTTAATGTCTAACTTTTGAGTGCCTAAATTCGAATCCCCGGTATGGCACGATTGTCATAACTACAAATAAATAATTTCAGTTCTGATTTTGATTGATCTATTTATAATTTGAACAGCTGAATATTCCGAATGCCATTACATTGTAAAATTTTGAATTTCCGACAATTCTAAAAGCTCTATGAAATATTTATATTGTTTAAAGTATCATAAAAAATTCAGGACATTTAAAATAGCATTGCTTCAGCACACCGATTTACCGTTAAATACTTCATGTCTACAACAGGAAAGCTGAAACCTGAAACTAAACCCTGAGCGTGAAACTGAAATAAGGACGAGAGATTCAGATCATACAGTATACAGTTAATATTTTATCTCCAGCGCTGCGGATCAAACATCGTGGCTGTATTTCCGTAGCGCTGCCGGTGGGGCTCCGGTAGATGTACCGGAGCCCCCACCGGTAGTGCTATCGCTTAGAGATAGCGAGAGCGGTGTGCATTTACTTATCCGCTGTTCGGATGAATTCTTTATTGCCTAAATGTGTTGAATGGGGCTGATTGAGCTTCAGAGTCGCGGTTTGGTTTGAAGCGATGTTTCTTCAATCTGTGTATTGTTGTTTTATTCCAGATTATTTTGATATCACCGACATCTTAATGCATTCTTATCGCTTTGGGGATGTCTTGTTCTGTAACAATAAGCTTTAAATTAAAAGACAATTCTGAATGATTCAACATAAGAATGGGAAGTAACGGCAGGCAGAAATGAAACGCATACTTTGGGCAATTTAAATATATTTTATAAGAATGCCAAAAACGAATTGAATAGAAATTTAAACTATTGTTCAAACGATGTAATATGCATAATCTTATGGAATCAACATCTTTAACAGACTTACACTCTTGCACTTCTGTTTAGGCGTGCAAAAATTTATCGTTTCCGACAACTGCTATGTAACAGTGATTTTGCGCTTGCATTTGTCGACGCAAAATTGATGTTTTCTGAGAAATTTTACTTTTTCTACAATCGTTGCACAATATCGACATTGTTATTCCATTTTTGGTAAGGAAATGTTCAAAATTGTCGCTCTAGGGCGACAAAGTGACATATTGTCGCACTAGCGCGATAAAAACAAAACAAAAATAAATTAGGTAAAAGAAGTAAATGATGCATTGGATTTTTCTGGTAATAACCTTGCTATTGCAAATACAGTTGGCATATGCGTACATACACTTCAACTTAATCACCATAAACGTATTCACTCTGTAGACTTTATGTCAAATGTATTCCATATGTCAAATGTACTCCATGTGTCAAATTATGATTTCTTTGAAAATGTTTATTTTGTTCATAAACGTTGTCATGATTACGGTGACATGGGTAACTACAATTTTACTGAATTGTTATAGGCGTGACCAGAGATAATTTTGAAAATTAATTTTTTTCTACAGCTTGACATTGTTCAACGATTGTAGAAAAAATATTATGTGTATCTCGTCGGATAGAGCTTGTTCGGTGCACTTGTCGAGTTGTTGATCTCGGCTTCGCCTCGATCAACAATTTCTCGCCGCGTGCAACAAACAATGCTCTATCCGCACTTGATACACAAATAACTATTGTTATTCATCTTCATTAAGCCGTAATATTTTTGTCGCTAGTCTTCATCAACGGGCAGTAGAAGTTACTTAAGAGAAATTCTAAATGACTTTTACTTGTTACTCACTTGTAAACACCACTTACCCAAGCTCTCTATTGCCTTTGAAAATGAATCTTTACAAGTTACTAATTGACAGCTACATTGTAAATATTTTACAAGTTAGTAAACAAGGTAAACGATGCACGTTGCCACAGTAATGCTTACAAGGCTTATACGAAATCAATTTAAATAATTTTTGACAGAACAGTTGTGTATAACTGACAGGACTTGGTTATAACTTTAATTTGATTTACAAATGAGTAACAAGTAAAATGTTGTACAATACACGCAAGGTAACTGTTTTACTCCTTCAAGGAGGTGACAGGTTCGCCTGATCGGTTCGCCGGTCATTTCCTCCATTCAGCAGTAAAAACTGTTTTATCCTGCTTGTAAATAGCTATAACTCGTCAAGTTACATGGTCCGAACTATAACTAGCTTCTTCTATAGCATCTTCCTTACTTTCTCACACATGCAAGTAGTAATAGTTATTTACATTACAAGCAAGATAAAACAGTTTTTACTGCTGAATGGAGGAAATAACCGGCGAGCCGATCAGGCGAACCTGTCACCTCCTTGAAGCTGTAAAACAGTTACCTTGCGTGTATTGTACAACATTTTACTTGTTACTCATTTGTAAATCAAATTAAAATTATTACCAAGTCCTGTCAGTTACACACAATTGTCCTGTCAAAAATTATTTTAAATGATTTCGTGTAATCCTTGTAAGCATTACTGTGGCAACATGCTTTGCTTACCTTGTTTACTAACTTGTAAAAATTTTACAATGTAACTGTCAACTAGTAACTTGTAAAGATTCATTTCCAATAGCAATAGAGGGCTTGGGTAAATGGTGTTTACAAGTGAGTAACAAGTAAAAATAATTTGTTGTTCCCAACAATTAATTTTTAAATGATACAAAATAGAGAAAAAAAGTTCAATTAAAATTATAAACAATTCCCATTAGGTATACGCTTTTTTGAATATGACAAAATTTGCTCTCGCTCAATTAAATTGTAACCAATACTATTTTACCTCTTCCTTAAACATGAATTAATTAATTACTGAGATATTCTCATAATACCTGATAGGCCTTCAAGTAAACTACCACTTTTATTCAGTCAGCTCGTAATTTGAACATCCAAGTTCTAAATATGAAATTTTAAAACGTTATTGCCATTAAATTATTATGTGGACACCTCATAACCTTTGGTGAAAATTTACAGAACATACAAAACAATAATTCAATTTATTTCACATATGGAATCAATTTCAGGTAAATGATATTATCAATAATATTTGGTTTAAAAATCCGTTTACAATTTTGAGAAAAACTAAATTATATATGTAAAATACAAACTGAAACATTTATTCTAAATGTCAAAAATATAAAGTCGTAAGCTCTATAAAATGTGGTCGATATGAGTTTGAAAGTAAAGTATTTTTCTTCTCGGGTGCAAAATGATTATGTTAAGTGGTGTGAACGCCAGATAAAAGGAAAATTCTCCACAATGTTATTTTAATCTAAAATGTAATGTTTTCATTCTTACTTCATTATTCCTGAAGATGTGCTGATTCTTTTAAAATTCTGATTATGAAAAAATAATATTCTCCGCCGAGCAGAATTCAATTAACGTTTTGAGAGTTTGAAAGCTTAGAAAGTCCAAAGCTTAGGACGTCGTCGTACTTTGCTACTAAATGTTTCATATTTCAGTCTGCTGTGCTTATTCCCGATGCGCGATTATCTTTCCTTCGATGCTTTGCTGTTTTGCATCGAAGTCCTGCAAAACAGTTGACAGTCGCGTAAATATTTATTATATTCTATTAGGGTGGAACATCGCAGGGATTGCTCTATCAAACATTGATCTTCGCTATGACATTTTAATCACTTGATTCAGGAAAGTATATATAATCAATTTTGATTAGGAAATTAAATAAATTATTCTTCGGAATTGCAGACAAAAGGTTTATTTATTAAAAAAAAAATAATTTCGTGACGTTTCAGTCATAATAATGGCTATTCTCAGGAGAACTACAATGATAAACATTTACAGGCATACATGCTGAGTATTTTGAAGCAACCATTCAATTTTACTGACTAACTAATAACTTTTGAGGAAAAATAAATACACAGGCTTATACAGCAAATACATTATTCTATGGTTAAACAAAATTGTTAAGGGATGTGGCGGAGGGAATTAATAGTATATTACGTACCGTGAACTGTAAGTGATAGTTTTTAGGTCAAGAATGTAGTTAGGGATGTCGAGACCGTAGGGTCGAGATTTCCTAAACATTCGAGGCTTAAAAAATCACTTACAGTTCGAGGTTAGTAAGTTACTTTTTGCAATACCTGCGTAAATATAAGAAAAGGAAAAATAGGTAGCAAAATTAACAATTGACAGATTGAGGTTAGAAATAAAATTTGAATGATATATATTTACTTACCATCCACCATGAACGGTAAGTTTCACTTACCATCCACCGTGGACGGTAAGTAAATGAAGTAACCATGAAAACCAATTGTGCAATAAAAGTTCCACTTACTGTGTTTAAATTTTGTTATTAATGGGTAACTTACAGAACAGGTATTGCAAAAAGTTATTTTCTGAAATGGGAAGGGGTACTTTTTACTTACTTATGAGTAGAGAGCGGATTATATGCACGAAAAAACTGAATTATATGATTTTTTGGGAAATATGCACAAATATGGTAATATATGCAAAAAAATCTTAAATTATTAGATAAAAAGTATAAACGAATGCATTATTAATTTTATTGCACAATACAGTTTTAATCCTGATTCACAATTAACAAATATACTACTAATACATACATATGAACTAAGTCTAGAAACTTAATATTATAAGATTGTGACATATTTACATAATTACAATATAAAATTATACAAAATTTTCTAAAAAAAAGTGAAACATAAGTAAAAGATCTATCCAGCTGAGAATTCCTGTTCTTATATTCATTGTACCCACTTTTACCAGCATTCGTGTATGCAACGAATACCTACCGTTACCGTTACAGGAATTTCCCTAGAAATATTAGATTTTATTGGTTTGTGTATTTGCTTATTGTATTGTTTATTACTTTTTCCGTTGCATTCTTCTATTTATTGCGGCCTCCTCCAATATTTGGGAATTATCAATGTGCATTACCAGAAATTTCAGATTGTTTATCACTAGACAAGGTCTTAAAAATATTGAAATATGCAATTATAAGCAACTTTAATAAAAATATGCATAAGAATAAAAAAAATATTCCTTTTGTTAGATCAGAACTATTTTGCAAAGCTATTCTAAAGGTCTTAATTAGGCCAAATAATATGATTCTGGGCTCGTATATGTCAAGTAATTGCCAAAATAAAGTCATACGCAAGGAACAAGTCATACGGGTTCGGTTGGTTTTACATGTATAAGAAAGTAATGGGATAACCACAGCAGATTATTTTTATTGGAATAGGTAGCACAAAATATTCCCTTTTCAACGATATTGAAGTGAAATAACACGGTAATGTCAAATGGCCTGTCATTGGCGGTCACTTATTTTACAGAAATTATTGTACGTTATTGCGATGATGTGTATGGTAAAGTTAAAACCTACCTACAGTACAGCTTTCTTGTGGTGCGGTTCACGTCACTATCTTCTTTCTTACTTTCCCCCACTATTGCTGATTTGATTCAAACAGCTGTATTGTAGCTTTTACCATACTCTTTTACAACATACAAATATTGTATACTACAGCCACCGAACTCTTACACATCACATTAAATTTTCCCATACAAATACAATCCCCTATAAAAACGAAGCTTCATGGTATTTGGCGGTGACTGAATCTGTTTCTATTGAAGATATAGAAAACATCTCGGGATTATAAAGTGTATAAGCCCCCATTCATCTTCATTACGGGTCGTAATAGAGTCAGTACTTCATTTTCGTTTTAAGATGCGTTATCTTTCACAAACAGTACACCACGGTGCTACAAAGTCAACAGAAATCTGCGGAATTTCTTTTTTAATCTAAAATATTCCGCGCGCAATCTCTTTATACCGCTGCGAAGAAACGACGGTGTAAAAACCGAATCAAGTGGTTTATGAGACAAATGAATAACGGTGTGTCGTCATCCCTCACCTACTTGATCGAAATTCTCGGCAGGTAGACATTGCTACCATTCTCCCCTGAGTGGTAACATTCTCTTTCATATTTTCTTTAACGATTACTGGGTATTAGATCGGAGATATCCATGGAGGAGAAACGAGGGCGTAAATCTGGGCAGGCGATGATGGCTTTCATTTCCGATCAGGATTGAAGCTTCCTTTCACAATAGACACAAATTTGATTATTGTTTAACTTGATTCGTAACAATTCACAAAAAGAAAATAAACACGTAATCTTCCGCAATTTCTTTATGGTTTAAATAAGAATCAAAGTTTAATTAAAAATTATCGCTTAAGCCTGTTTTACATTAAACGTACTTTTTTATTAGAAACTTGAACTAGATTTTAGAAACCTTTTTATCTAGAATCACAACAGCCTTTCGTAGTAGTTATAAGGTCAACAACAAAATAGTTTCGCCCGAGGTTTTGACGTTTTGAGTGTTATTTTTGTAAAGTGAATAGAACAAAACTTAAAATGAACGACGTATAACTGCTGTAGAAATAAGATATTTGAGAGGAGTATGTAGGTATACGAGACGTGATCGTATACGGAATACATTGATGTATGGTGAGTGTGAGATTGAGAAGAATGTTGTTAAGAAAGTGGGAATGAGTCAGTTGAGGTGGTTTGGACATGTTGAGCGAATGTCGAATGAAAGGTTGGTTAAACTAATATAATACTTGGGTGAGATTAAAAGTAAACGATTGCGTGGGCGTCCAAGGAAGTGGTTGGGTATGATTGATGGTTTATTGCGTGAACGAATGGTTCCGAGTGTAAAGAATATACGAGCATGTATGAATCGCACTATGATTAAATAAGATGCAGGGATATTGGCAGTATTGTGATATAAAATTTGGATGCATAATTTTTGCCGGAGACTTTTTATTTACAAAAAACTGATTTTACATGTTAATTGCCTATGCCAACATTTACGTTGGACACAGGGTAAAAATAATTGATTTCTACATGTTACTTGACTTCGTGATGTGTTTGATCATGATTTATCTGAAGCAATTTTATGTTTTTTCAAAATTCTTTATTTATTTTATATTTTGTCTTCCGTTTCCTTGGTATTATTGTTAATGTTAGTGTTTTCAACACCTAAGGATAACTTATGTGAGGTCAAAATGTTGAAAAATAAATTAAATATTCTTTTATATCTTCTCGAATTCATAAAAATTAATATTTCAATTATTTTAAATCTTTTTATTATTATTATTACAAAATTATGCTAGTTTAATTATTTACTGAGACATGCCCAAAAAAACTAATAGGTCCTCAACTAAGTAACTCGTAATATGAACATCTAACATCTAAATTTGAAATTTGATATTAATGGCTTCATTAAATTTTAAATTATTGTGGACAAAAATTTCCAATAAATAAATCTAAATCTAATTTGGAAAAAGTTAATAAATATTATACAGTAGTAAATAAAAACGTGGTTTGCATTTTTCTTTAATTTTCTATGGCCGTGTTACAATTTTACTGAGAAATATTAAATTTAATTTAATTTATATATCGTGAAATACGTATATTAAGTAACCAAATGTTTCTTACTACATGTATTTTTATATTCTGAACTACAGTTGTATGTACACTTTCGCTGTAAAGTACATAGATAAAAAATACATATCAATGAATAAATAGTTATTTGTATCACAAGGTTGGAAACTACACAAGATTTTTCGCGCCAACATTTATGTAAATTTATTAAATAAATTTAATTTATTACTCATTTTCTTAATGACAGGGAATTTTTTTATGTTGCTAACTTCACAATATTTGAATGTCAATTATGTTTATTTTCCAGTATCATAACCAAAAATATCTACATATTTTATTTTTATTTTACACTGCAAATACAATTATAATTACTTACAAATATGTTTAAAATCCATAAATATTCTGTTTTCTTGTATTGTAAATACTCAATTGTAGATATATTGCCATAATATTTTTATGTCAATGTAATACTTTGACATTTCTAGCGTCAGAAGTTAGCTAAAATAAGTGAATTGATGCCAACATATAACCATAAAAGTTAGCAATTTTTGTCGAACTAGTACGACAAAAACATGATTTCCGACCGATTTAGAGATATGTAATTGTATCAATGACGGACGGCGGCGCGAAAAATGGTATTAAAACCCTTATATGTTACATTGTTCTACACCCTGTATAAGCGGGAGGTAAATATATATTTCATTTCTATAAAAGAATTATTTCTTATTCTACGTGCTTTTGGTTGTCGAATTTTTTCCAAAAATAAATGTACAGTTTAAGCCAATTGGCATTTCATTTACCACATACAAGCAGAATAGCCATCACTTTGCAGACATCGCATGGCAACTAAAACTGACAGAAAAACTAAACGATTTCTTAATAAAGATACCTTCCTGTCTGTTACAATACACGCAAAGCTACTCTTCAATTAAATAGAGTCGTCCGTCGTTATCTACACGGTGTTGGACTATAATTCGACTATGTATAGCTGTGAGTGCTACAGGTATACAGGTAGTCCAACAGAGATGTACGACAAAGATAGAAACTTCGAAACTGGGATGAATTAATCGCTATGTCTCATTCTAATGTCGGACATTCCTAGATGTGAGATATCGGGGGTGTATGTCCTCGGGGTAGGTTTATACATCGGTAGGAACCTGTGTTACAAGGTGTACAAGGTCGTTTGGATTCGGGTGGAAAAATATTAAAATTGGGCTTAGTTCCACAGTGTGAAACTGGCTTTACCATATTATGTTTCATAAACAAATCTGTTTATAATATAATAATATTTATATGTATGAATTATGGATTATTAAATAAATATTTGTTATGATATAAAATTGTTTATATTCTATCTGGCTGAAAATCAAATTTACTCATCAAATAATTAACATTCCCGAATATAATGATTAAAATATTTTATAAAACATTCATATCAGTTTTATATTACATTTATTTATTAATAATTTATTTATTTATTGCAGTTTTGGTAAATTAAAATTTAAAACACTAAAATGATTTGGCGTTGTCCATTGTTTCTTTAAATTTTACGCATTACTGCATTATAATTGTTTATATTCGATTATATTATAATCACTTGTTTATGATATTGTTTAGTAGCCATAAAGTGGGTCTTTATTGACTAGTCCGATAAACTAAAAAGGTCTACCTCTAGGTAAGGAGGTATTGTTATTTTTTTAATTTGGTAGTGATTTTTCAATGAATATGCACGTTTTAGGGTCCCTACAATACGATTTTACTATTTTCGGCATGATGTCTATGTATATATGTAACAGTTTTCCGTGAAAAAACACGGTTAAATTTAATATTTCAATAATTTATGTTATTTAAAAAATTATAGAATATTTAATTTTACATCTGTTGATTACACTAATTTTATTAATTTTAAATTAGATTTAGAGATAATAAAATATAAAGAAATTAAATTTCATAAATCTTGCATTCCATGTACACCATGGAAACACTTAATTTTTTTTTAATTTTTTACGAAATGTGACATAGCATTGTAATTGTGAAGCTGTTTCTTAGTGAAATACATGTCAAAAATTTAAATAATTACATGAAAAAAATTAAATTTCTCAAATATAAATAAAAAAAAACAAATACTAAGGCATTTTTCTGTATCATCAAATACTATTATGTACTGTTTAACAGTTGTATTGGGCGAGAAGTTATGTGTCGGACACATCAGATACTAATGATAATTTTAATTACACAATTAGAAGAATTATTTTAATGAAATTTGAATGATTTCTTCCAACATAACAGATTGATTGAAATGTGAAATGACACCTTTCACAATTTATTCAAAACAAATAAAATAAACCATAAATAAATTAGTAACCAAACTACAGAAAAAAGCACACTTTAAATCCATAGTATAAGAATTCATACATGATTTCATGATCTCAATATTTCAGTGGTGCGAAAATGATCTTCAATGCAGTTAAACATAAAATATTGTATGTAATACGTACATAATAGGGTTTTATTGACGCGCTCTTTTATGTGTCTTGTTCATAAAGTAATTAAATGTGTATATCACAAACCATTTTAATTTTTATTTATTAATCATCTACCTATAGAATATAGCAAGCCATGAGAATTTAAGTATTTTAAAAAATAAAAATATATTTATTTTATTTTTCAAACTCTTTGAAAAGGTCCCAAACGAGTAATAAAAAGCCAAAAACAAAGGCAGGTTTCAAAGGCCTCTATATATTCCATTCTTAAAATTCACAAAAAACAAAATAAAAACAATTTACTCCCCTGCATCTGCTGTAATTGATTCATTTAGAAATTTTTGAAATTCGTGGAACAATGCATACAGCAACGACATTTTAATTGGGGCTATATAATAGGGTTGTGTTTGGGTTTGTGTGTGTGTGTACACAGTGGCGTGCACTGGGAGTGCAAACAGGGGCGCATATAACGAGAAGTAATGGGATAATAATACCAACATGTTGCAGTGTTGTTATGGTTACACAGACTGGGAAACATCTTGGTTAGAGATAAATTATTGTTAATATAATTATTTAGTTTAAGTTGACATAACTATGAAATATTTTATGATGTGTTTATTAATTTTGTTTTGTTTGTTTCAGGTATGTACCGTTTGATCTTATAAGGGAAAGGGCAGGAAGGTAAAATATGATAGTTCTTATTTAAATCGTTATACAATATTTAAGGCAGCTGTTATTAATTATTATCTTAGCACGCCGATATCTCGAAAACGGTAAGAGGTAATGAATCGGTTTCTATATTTTGGGTTTAATTATGCATAGACACAAATTAACAGTCAGATAAAAAAATTATATATCACAAAACTACTAAATAACACATTGACAATAAGATTACTATTTTTTGACAGCTAACAGTTTGTAAAATATCACATATACTGCCAGGACAGTAAAACTATTTTTATTCTTTGAGCGTAGTCATATTTTGCTACTACTTATACGATATAGAAGTTACTCATTTTGTTACTAATACAATAATAGGTGTGTTAGTAGTTTCATATACCACTGTTGGCAGCACCTACAACGGCAGCTATGACAAGTGTCAATCTGACCCAATACTTTTTTTGATCGTCTACCATTCTGCAATATTGATAGATAGTCTAAAAAAATTCTGAGATATACTTTAAATCCCATAGAAATAATGTATGCAAAATTTTGTAATTGTTAATGTCTTTGACAAGGTTACAAAAATATTCTAACTTTTTTATTTTTTAATATTTTATACTTTTTCTACGACCACAATATTATTTCAAAATTAATTTAATTTTAATAATAAATTTGTCCCGCTTTCACCATTCCAATATTTGACATTTCTAAATAAGTATCCTAGCAATGGCACCTGTACTTAAATGAGCTGATCTGTATTGAAATACTCACAAAACAAATTCATTTCGCACGATGCTTGCAATGTACCTCATATCCCTAGCAACAACAAACATACAATGAGCAGATTTCACAGTGGTCGTAGAAAATAGTTATTTACTTTACAAGTGGGCAAAGTAGGGAATTACCCACGAGAGAAATTTTAGCAAACGAAGCCGAAGGCTGAGTGTGATAATTTTATCAAATGGGTAATTCCACTTTATCCACGTGTGAAGCATAACGTTTTATCCAACATCTCTTAATAAATGCAAAATTTATTAAAGAAATATTATATGACAGCGACATATGCTTTATATTTTCTAAATTAAAATGTCAATCGAAGTAGTTACCAAGGTGTTGTGTGTTATTATTATTGTTATAAATAAAAAATACTCACTAGTGACTTTTCTCAAAATTATACTCACTAGTGGGCAATCTGTTACTTTCCTTGTTTAAAATCGCCATAGTTATAGAGCATTTATTGAGAGATGTTGTATGAAATATATTGTGTCATATACATATTGCATCCTTCAGCTGTTGCTACCTTCGCTCATTACATTCGTTTGTATAGTCGTATCAAAAACCTTCTCAATATAAGATATCCGTAGTTTCCATTATAACGCAATAAACTTTATTTTAATATATTACTACTTTTAAGCTTTTGAAATAATTTCAACCCATTTATTCAGCCCTGAGTTCGTCTGCAAATAGTTATATTTAACATAAATAAATATTCACAATTTCTGTAGGAGTAAATCTCAACAATCAATACAACGATGTTTGTGAAACTATCAAAATTATTGGGTAAAATAATCCCACATACCTTCAACAGCAATTGAAAGCTGTACTTCTCCCGGATCTCCCTCCGTGCCTTTATTCCGGAGCTTCTCCGGAGTCTTAGTGTACACAGATCAAAAGACAAATTCAATAACTCCCAAACAGACAATCTCAAAATCTCATTTCATTCGCAAGGCATTTAAATACAAAACACACGGTTTGGGCCCCAGGCAGTAATACCTGCTTTGTCTTTGCTGAGGTAATAAGTCCGGGTTTTAAGACGCCCGGAACCAGTGGCGGCGACTGCGGGAAGGAAGGCGATGATATCGTAAATATATTTCGCGAGTTTCGAGATTGCCTTGGAGGTATTAGGCCTCTATTGGGTGGATGACTATCATATCAATAGAGAATAGACGACAAGACGCTTAACAATTTGGAAAAGGTTTCGACTTGATCGGTTTAACCGTTCAACCTTTCGTTTTAATCAGTTGAAATACATTTTTCCATTGCTCTGAAGATACCTAACTTCCATTATGTTGTTGAAATGAAAAGCGTTGTTTTCAACACCCAGTTGATTATTTTTTGACGTTTCTTTAAACCAATGAAATGCTTTATTGTATATCACGTGTCTGCGTTTTAACCAATCCTGTCATACTGATAATAATGCTCTTGTGATTATTCCCGGCAATATTCTCTGTAGCTTTTTTGTTTTTATTGACAGATGTCAAATGTAAGATAGATATCATTTTTACTTAAAAATGAGCAAAATAGATAGATTTAGTAACGTGCCTGATGATGAAATCAAAAAAATAATCTATTTAAATATAACTCGAGAGTTCGATACGAGGGGCACTGCCAAAGTTCGCGGAAAATGTAAAACAAAACACAAATTACGTTATGTAAATCGCTTTATTGCTTCTCAAAATATTCTCCTTTAAAATCTATACACTTTTGCATCCGACGAAACCAATCTTCAAAACAATTTTGCCACTCTGAGCGAGGTACCTTCAAAATAAATGATTTAAATGCTTCAACGGCCTCTTCAGGCGATGAAAAACGCTCGCCACGCATTTTATTTTTGATATGTCGAAATAGGAAGAAGTCATTGGGCGATAAATCAGGCGAATATGGACAATGAGTCATTAATTGGATGTTGTTACTGGTCAAAAACTCTACAGTTCGCCGTGCTGTGTGAGCGCTTGCATTGTCATGATGAACAATGATTCGCCGGTTTATGTTGTTCCTTCTGATTTCAGCGATAACTTCCGGCAAACAAATTGAAGTATACCAGTCAGCATTAACTGTCCTTCGATCCTCTAATGCAACAGTTGCAACATGACCGGTTTTTCCGAAGAAACAAGCAATCATTCTTTTCGAAACGCTTCGTGAACGCACCACTTTTGTGGGTTTAGGTTCATTTTGGAACACCCATACAGTCGATTGCTGTTTAGTTTCAGGCTCATATGAATAAATCCAAGATTCGTCGCCTGTTACGATGTAATATACCGAATTTGAACGACCCCCTTCGAATTTCTTTAGCATTTCCTTGCACCACTTGACACGTGCCTGTTTTTGTTCTTCTTTCAAATTGTGTGGGATCCAACGACTGCAAAGCTTCCTGACATGCAAATGATCGTGCAAAATCGTATGTATATGTTTCGCTGCAATGCCTAAGGATGCCTCTATCTCACTATAGGTCACATGCCGATCTGACAAAATCATTTCACGCACAGCATCAATATTTTTCGCGACAACAGAGGTGCATGGACGACCTTCGCGAAGATCGTCATCAAACGTTGGTCTTCCACGCTTGAATTCTGCGAACCATTTGTAAACCATAGTTTTGGATGGTGCTTCATCCCCAAATAACGAATTAAGTTTTTCCACACATTGCTGCGGTGTTAAACCGTATCGAAAATCATAAAAAATCATCACTCGGAAGTCACGATTCGAAATTTCCATATTTCACACAATTATTACTCCCGTTAAATTTTTTTGAAACGAAACCGAGCAGTTTGAAATCGAACTGTCAACTGAATTATAGGTAAAAAAGGTCAAATTTTACGAATATGACAATCGCAGAACGCTGGAAATGCAGAGAGTACTTGATTCCGCGAACTTTAGCAGTGCCCCTCGTAAATTAGATAATAATAAAAAGATCTGTTATTCTCACTGTCTTGTTATATTATTACTGAAAAGATTCTCAATAATTTGTAAAAATTTCGTTCAGATCAGTTCACCTGTTTTTCAGATAATCACAGACAAATAACATGCCTCCTTTATTAAATTAAAATCAATTTCGCGACTGCTTCGGAAATAGCTGGTCGCCATTTTCTTTTTAAAATGGTGGACGTAAATTGCAAAAGCGTATTATATAGCCCATAAAATACTGTATAATTTAAAAAAATGGTTTCGTCTTGATCGGGCCAACTCTTTTTGAGATATTCACAGACAAAATAGAAATTTTTTTTTCGATCGGACCAAAAATTGACTCATTTTAGGTGTGTTTTCGAACCGCAAAGTGCATTAATCCGGTATTAAACAGGTCTTACATCTGTATGTCAAATAATTAGCAAAAAAAAGTCATACGCAAGGAACAAGTCATACGTGTTCAGTTGATTTTATATGTATAAGAAAGTAGTGTGGTGCCCACACCAGATTTTTTTTTTATTCAGTTGAAATAAATTACGCGTTTGCTCCAAAGGTATCAGACCTCCATTTTGTTTTTAAAATATAGCTTAGCTGAAAAGATTCATAATAATTTGCAAAAGATTTCGTCTCGGTGAGTTTAGCGGTTTTCGAGATAATCATAGACAAAAAACATCCTTTCTTTTTGAGTCAGTTTAAACAAAAACTCAAATAGAAATAATCCAGGTGTATTGACGCAGCTCTTGCTGAATTCCTCTGCAGTGTAATTCATTAAGCGGGACGTTTATGAACTCGTTGCAAGTTTTTAAAGATTGCAATTATAATTCGCATTTTTTTATTTCCCCGGCGTTTGCAGAGTCTTCCCGCTGTAGCGAAAACGTTAATGAAACATTAAATTTTAACCGAAGTAGAAATGAGATTCTCCCCTTGAAGTCGACACATAAATTAGCTGCTCCACCTTTACTTTTCCTAAATTTTTTATTTTAATTTCCCCAGTAGCATAAATCCTAGTAACGGGTTCTTAACTCACTCTTCACTATCAAATTTTTGTGTTTCTTTTAAGTTTTAACGCTACAGGTTCATTCAAACTAAAATGCAATCTTTGGGCTTTGTCTTACGGAATTAGGTTTGCATTTTTAATGAAGAATATTCAAGGTTTGAATAGACAGCATTTTTTTGTATTCTCTCTTGTTTGGCATGGGTTTTCTACGGTGCTATTTACTATGTTTCTGTATCTATTGTAATGTATAGAATACAACTCTAAAGACTTTCGTCTGCATATTTGTTTTAGATTTTGAGATATTTTTTTTGGGCTTTCCAAACATTAAACTGTGAACACTGGAAAATCAAATAGAAACACTAAACTAGTTGGAATCCTATTCAAGATAATGTTTTTCTATTGCCTCCTGTAACTAATCAGGAACTTTTAAAATTTAAATGAGGTAAATTCCAGAAATGTTGAACATCGGCTAATAGCTTAACTTTCAAAAACTTTGTTCTTTCAACCATTTTCACAATTTTTGCTGCTAAATTTGTACTCGTTGTTCAATAATTCTTACCGAGTATTTGTACTTTGATAGCCTGGATTCAAAAGTGTAGCTCTTGAATCTATCTCTATTATTTTTTGAAATATCGGCGAAAGAATATGTGAACGTTTGCGGTCGCGTAAAAATTGTAATTTTATTATACAAAATTCTGAAAGAAATCTTGTTATTAAACATGTTTTATTTTATTATAATATAAATTATACATACAATGTGTTAAAAAAGTTTCGGGACGGTAAAATATCTAAAAAAAATACTTATCGAATAAAAAAACAAAAAAAAAACACATGTTTACGCTCAGAAATCGTCACTAAAGTAACCCATTATACGACGATTTTGAGCAACCCTTTGTTGGCAGCCTTTAAATAATTATTGTACAATTAGAATAGTTTTGGCAGATATATTGACGTACTATAGTAAATTTGGACGTAACATGAAACAAAATTTGCAAGAAGAATTAACTAATTAATTCTGATGACGAAATTGAGGACAAAGCACATAGTTTTGAGTGTTATTTACGACAACTTCACTTCTCGAGGTTGGTAACACTGACTGTCAGTTTCAATTGACAACTGAGAGATGTATAAACTTAACCTATATTGTAATTTTTTTACAGTTTTTTGGAATTTTAGATTTCAAATAAAACTTAATATGTACCTCGGTACTGAAGTTTCTTATTATCACTCACATGGTTTATTTTCCTCGGCCCTACGGGCCTCGGCAACTAAATTTCATATTCGTGATAAAAAATTGAACTTCAGTGCCTTGATACATAAATAACTACTATTGTAAATAAAATAAATATATATAAAATTTGATTGTGACACTTCGATAAATGATATATTTATGTTTTTACATTACATACAGTTCCGTCAAATACAATCACCAAAGGTGTAAGTGGAGGAGAAATTACAGATTCATAAAAGACATGGTATATTGCTGAAGTATGAATGAAACTTTCTCAAGTTAATGTTATTAAAAACATTTTTGTAAGAAATTCCTACAAGTAAAAATTAGTTCCCTTTTCGTTAACCTGGCTTTAAATAAACTTAAGCAAGTTTTCTCCTCATTCATAATCAAATAAACTTTTGCTGAAGTTCTGTCGCGACGCACGCCTATGGGAGCAAACTAGGGCGTAGACGGCAGGTTTATAGTTAGGGTTGTTTTACTGAAGGGTTTCAATTACACGTATGGAAATTTCCTGCCATTTCGCACGTGCGAATTTAACTTAACTTGTATTAATAACACCCTTACGCTCCCTCGTAAAATTACTTGAATGCTTGTCATAACTTCATCCCCTCCCTCGAAAAATAACTCCAACCTGCGACATTACATTGTTTTATAGTCTGTAATACGGCCCAGATAACTTGATCATAATTATTGAGACTCTAATCTCTAATATAATCAAAGTTAATCAAAAGCGAAATGCTATATTTACATCCATAGCAATTAAGACTTAAATTAAAATAAAGTAAATATCATCACATTTTTACTTGGGCTGTCAATTATTCAAGTATCCGAAAATCAGGATATCACCAGGATATTCGGGTCTCAGATCCGTACATTTGGTTATCCGGAATATTGTAAGATACAGATCTCGTTTTTTAAAATATAGATAAGGGAGTTCATGTAAGATTTTCGAAAACTCTTTTTATACAAATAATAATATTTTTTTGAACATCGACGTTATTTTATTAGTGTGCATGTATATTTATATTCAAAATCAATTTACTATAGGCGTGTTTCTTTGGACTATGATTCGTAATCAAAGTGAACATGATCTTGAAGAATCATGTTTCTTCGTTCGTTATTCGTTATCCCCACTCTTTCATTTTTGTGACCAAGCACTGCATGCCCCTTTCCCTTCTGAATCATACTTTTTTCGCGATTACTATGATTCGAATCACAACAAAATGGCGGGAAGTAGTGCAAAATTAAAAATAATTTTTCAATGTGCATTACGCTCAATTCAAGGAGATATATATTTTATTATGCAACATCAAGGAATGTTTCACATATTTTCTAATGTAAACACTAATGGAAATGATATTAGTAAGGAATATGTTAGGTTATGGATTGAGTTTAAATCATGATTTATTTTTACTTGTTTCTTTGGTATTCCAATTTAATCATGATTCAAGAGAATCATGATTTAGAAAATCACAATTATAAGACGAAGAAACTCGCCTTATGTAGAAGTAAATGTAATTAATAACAAATCTGTATCTGGATTCGGATCCGGTTTTGAGATTCGTAGAGATTCGGATATCCGTTATCCGGGTATCCGGATACATATCAATTCCGGATTCAATAGGCAGCCGTAATTTCTACCCATTTTGGATGGGACATTCTGCTTCCAAGGATCTTGATAAGATTTTTTAGATATTCCAGTATTTCATGTAAGTGCTATCTCGAGTTACAAATTTGGTTAAATTATACAATTTATATTTAAAAGACTATTACAATGACGAAAAAAATATTTTTATTGGCTCATTTAATCCATTAATGCCCAGAACTATTTTTAAAAAATATATAATTCATATTTCTGTATATTTGTAACTTGTAAGTATAATTATGTATAAAATATTTGACATTTAAGTATACAGATCCAATTTGAAACGCGGAAACATAATCTTATCATATGTTGGGCATTAAGGGGTTAATAGAGTATTTTTTCGGAATTTAACGATATAAACATATATTTTAATATAATTGAAAAAAAGGCAAATTAAATTTATATGTATTTTATTTATATTTTAGTTGAAACAAGCATGCTTTGGATATAAAACAATTGAAAATTTTGGTATATTAAACTATGGCGTTGCTACAATATTATTTAAAATAACAAAATATTAACTCATTAAAATAAAATATGTTCAATTGTTCTCTTATTGCACATGTTTTAAAATTCTAAACAACATATTTATTTCCACATTTGCTGTAAAGGGAATAGGTAAATTTAAAACAATATCAGTCCTTTTCTAGTTTTATATTGAATTCGGTTTTTTTTTTCGATTGCTAAATAATATCACATTACAAATAATTAAAAATATTGGCGTTGTAAATATCTAAGTTTCTATCACTTCACTATGCGTAAGATAAACTGGTGCTATTATAGCAATCCATTTTTTTTCTGTGCAATTATCTTTTTCTTGATTAGATCAGCTTTAGTTAAAAATTTCAAATTGGTTCATTGGTAACATTGTTACAGCGCCTTGCGTCTGATAACCTAACTTCTGACTTCTGACATGACAATTGTATGTTGTATTGTCAAAGGGTATTTAAGGTCCGAGCAAATCGTTTTTTGAAACGTGAAAAAATGTTGTGTCTAACACGAAAGGAAAGCGCTTCTTCCACTCTCGCTCGAATTGCCTCATTTGAAATAAGCGCTTTCCTCTTTAGTTTGACAAATAACTATTGAAGAGCGTGGGTAAAAGGCAAACCTTTATTTACTGTAAATTCCCTTGAAATTTTTAATGTTATCATATAGTTATCTCACAGTTCTTCTTGGTATAAAAATTATCTTTTATACATCTGCAATCGCAGTCTTTCCTTACAATTAGATTTTTTTATGAAGTGCAGTTTAGAAATGTTTACAGAAATATAACAACGTCTACACGTAATAAAGTACCACTGATATTTTAAAATGAAATCCATTGAATTGATTGTCTTTTAGTAATTTTTATGAGTAGTAATTTAAAATTAATTTCAATTATAACTCAACTGCAATAAATGGCAAAAACATGTTTATTTTATTAATAAACTAAAATAGTGCAAAAAGCCCCTGAAACTGAAGTTCATGACAAGTTATGATATGGCAATAAAACTATGTAAACACAGACGAGTTTAAATATTTTCCCAGCTATTATTGCAGTTGATTTATTAAATTTCACCGCACATTTGTGTACGGGAATGTTAACGCAGCAGCTACAGATATAGAGGTTTAGATTTTACTTTTTCATTGGAACGTGTTTGATTTATTGAACACTCAATAACCAAGTTAATAAATAATAGGTTTATTGTTTTTCTGTTACCATATTTCCGAAAGAGTTATTGGTTTTTGATCATAAATTATTTCATGGCTTTTTAAATTATTACTTATTGAAAAGTCTGGAATGAACAAATTATTTATTATAACGTTCGTCACGCATTGGACTGTGAACTATTAGTTCCTTATAAATGGAATTTAGTTTTAATATTAATAGAAATGAGTTTTATAAACGTATTTAAACTCTGAAGAGTTTATGAAACGAGTGACATACTACATTTTAAACTAAAACAAATTAAGATAACAGAAAAATACATTTAAAAAACATACTTTTTAGGTTAATAGGTACTTATTACAGAATGACAAATTCTGCACGACCGCAAATTAAAATGACAGAATGTAATATTTCATTAATTATTTGAAAACAACTAGAATGAATAATTTTTGACAATTATTTAAGGAAGCTAAATTCAGTTCGTGCTTAATGAGCCAGTAGTTAATTTCACGCCGTAACTAAAACGTTCAAACCCATAGCTTGTCAAGGTATAATTTAGATGTTATTTAGTACAATAGAAACCAATACAATAAATGAAATTTTCATCAGCACCGAGAGAGAAACTGTAACAGTGCTGGCGGCCGAGCTGATAATGTTGAAATACTAAAACACATTTTATAACGAGGAAATAGGTTACTTTAATAAAATATTACAATATTTAAACTGAATAAAAATTGACAAACAAACAAATGCAAATATTAAAATTGACGCAAACAATTATGTTACCTAGTTACAGTTACCAAAATATTGCACGATATTACTTTATGGCTACATCTTGCAGCGGTGTAGAACGTGAGAGCCCGTCTGAGCTTCTCCGAATTTGGAAACAGAACTCCCTTTTTGACTCTCAAAACGTTACTCTTTTTCGGATTGCCAAAAACTGTCCTTTTAAACAGCTAAAAGTATGTCATCAAGTTGATCGTGTCATCATTATCTGTGTCTGCAAATATCAAAGGAATGTCTTTGCACACGCAATAGAAACCTACTTGTGCATTAATTCCAATTGATATTTGCAATATTCGTTCAAACGCGGTTATTGAACTATAAAATGTTGAATAAACAATTTGGAAGAACGCGCTTGTTACAAAACTCAGCTTCTATATGATACCAAAATCATGACAAACAGCTAATTTTAATTCAACTGGAAATTTGAGAGGAAATACTCAAATAATTGCATTTATTGTTAAAAATGAGCAAATTATACAAATCAAAGGTAAATCATTACATAATGTACTTCATCATGTACTGAGGGAAACAAAAATGATAGGTACTCCCTAGGGAAATAAAGTGAGTCAAGGCCATTGGTCCTGTTACCTAGAAAAATTTTTTGTTGAAAATTATCAATTATATGTATTTAGTATATATATATATATATATATATATATATATATATATATATATATATATATATATATATATATACATCTCACTATCATCAGAGCGCCCGTTCATAATTCCTGAATAAAGCGTCCGGTCGGTGTATATTTTCATTATATAATTATTCAAGCGTCCTCTGATGTCATTATCATTAAGGCGTCTTCGATATACATAATTTTTATACTTCGCCGATTATAAAGCGTCCTCGAAATACACCATTTTTACTGCATCGATGTTGAAGCGTCCGGCAGTGTTGCCGCGCTATATATATTGTCTCTGCGATATACTGACAACATTAACAGCTATTCGTCGATTAGCGCAAGCTCTTGAGCTCAAATAAATCTTAAATATATAATATCGGCTGTGGGGTTAGTTCTCATTTTATCTATAAACCATTATGTCCATCCAAAACCTGAATACAGGCTTATAACAAGCGATATCATTTTTTCGGTGCGCATTGCTTCTTATTCCCTAATTAATTTTACATAAAAATACTTCAAATAAATATAAAAAACATTGGATTTATGTGTTTATTAAGAACATATATGATTAGTGACTTAGATGCAGAATTCAATTATTTATAAGATTTTTTAAAGCATTATGTTCTAAAATAAATAGGGACGACATATCGCTATATGAAAAATATAACATTGTGTTCTCTATACTCGTATTACATAAACCAATTCACCAACCGGTATAATTTCCTGTATCCTATATTCAATTATTTATAAAAACTTTTGTGGTAATATATAAATTATTTGTTAATAAATGAAATAGAGTTTTTTGTAAAATGAATAACAGGCGCATCCTCAATATGATTTTTTTAATAATTATGTTGCAATACATTGGGCTAACATGTAACACTTGAGAGGAGATTACAAATCAATACGGGTAAATACTCTGTCTTTGCGAATATCTGTAGCTAATGTGGTTGAGGTAACTTTAAAATTTTATTAAAATATGAAAATTAGAAATATAACAAAGTAATAATTATTAGAAGAAATAAAACTTGTAAAATACAACCAACCAATATACATAATACATTTAACGAATAATTCATGTTAACATAATTGAAAACATTCGCACTACCCATTTTAAGTGTGTTTGTTCTGCAATAGCAGGAGTTACTAGATATAATATTTATTATTTAGGGTTCTACAGAATTGTTAATAGGAAGCAGAAAATCATAAATTATTAGCACTGAAATATATTTTTTCTACGACCACTTAGAAATCTGCTCATTGTACGTATATTGTTGCTGGGGAAATGAGGTACATTGCAAGCATCGTGCGGAATGAATTTGTTTTGTATTTCAATACAGGTTATTTCATTTCAGTACAGGTGCCATTGCTAGGATACTTATTTAGAATTGTCAAATATTGGAAAGGTGAAAGCGAGACAAATTTATTATTAAAATATATATTAATTATGAAATAATATCTTGGTCATAGAATAAGTATAGTGTACAACTCGCATGGAATGTTAATTTCATACTTGAATGATTTGCAGCATTCCCTTTGGCTCATGCTACAAACTCTTATACTCATAGGAAATGAGTACCATTCCATGCTTGTTGTACAATGTACTATTACAGCAGTTATATTCCGTTTATGATAAGACATCCATATCCAAATAATAGTGCGGTTCTTCCCTATTGTAAGTGCTGATATCACAGCAAATATCTGTATATCGAGTCTACTAGTATGACGTCATTGGTGATATATAAACTATTTTTTGAAAACAAAATCCATTTCCTGTATTTTGTAACCGCAGAAATTCAATATGAAACTTAAAATTTCACAGTTTTAGTCCCGGCATATTTTGACAATAATTAAATGTTTGAATTGTTTAAAAGAAATTTTAATAATTAATTTTACTATGCACTTGAGCACAAATTTTATATCACAACCTTATGAAACGATAGTTTACTTATTTTTTTGTGGGATAACATTTTTGTACTTGGCTTGAACTTTTCAGTATTACTGAATTAGGCTTATATCACTTGCTTTTGTAAGCTGGAGTCGGCCACCCGCTATGGTACTTTATTCCATTTTTCTGAAATTTGATCCGCCATTTTGGATTTTTAAATTTTGATATCAAATTTTTAATCAGTGAGATTAAAAACCCCAATATATCCATTTTCGTTACTTTATTCCATTTTTTCCAAAATTTGATCTGCCATTTTGAATTTTTTAATTTTGATAGCAAATTTGTAATAAGGAAAGTTAAAACCCCCAGTATATACAGTTTCGTTACTTTATTCCATTTTTTCCAAAATTTTATCCTTCATTTTGAATTTTTTAATTTTGATAGCTAATTTGTAATAAGAAAAGTTAAAAACCCCAGTTTATCCATTCTCGTTACTTTAATCCATTTTTACCAAAATTTGATCCGCTATTTTCAATTTTTTTATTTTGATAGCAAATTTGTAATCAATCAGGTAAAAAACCCCAGTATACCAACTTTTGTTACTTTGTTCCATTTTTCCAAATTCAATCCTCCACATTGGATCCGCCATTTTGAATTTTTAAATTTTGATAGCAAATTTGTAATTAGAGAGGTTCAAAACCCCAGTATATCCATTTTTGTTAATTTATTCCATTTTTTTTTTCAAATTTGATCCGCTATATTTAATCCATCATTTTGAACTTTTCAATTTTGAAATCAAATTCGGAATTAGTGAAGTCAAAAACCCCATCATAGCCATTTTTGTGCATTTTGAAAGAGATTTTGAAGTTTTGCCACGTTTTAGGCTTTTTGAACTACTGTGCGTTAGTATGACACTGAACAAGAAGAAGAAGACGACGATGTTTGCTCATGTTCTCTCGGGATAAGAGACTGGAGTGTCTCACATATACATTTTTTGTGCTTGGCCGAAGACACTACCGTGTCTCCTGATACTGCATCTGAGGCACTAATCATATTTTATTTTACGCCTTTTGCAACATTTAAAATAAAGTTTAAAATTTTATATAAATGCTCATTTGTAATAAGCTATGGAATTTAATAGAAATAGATTAGCAAAAAATTAAAATATCCTTAATTTGATTTTGTGGTACATCCGTCGTTAAGTTGGAGTTACTTTTTTAATTGTTTATTATTAAGAAATAAGAACAGCAAAAAATTACAGCTATATGGCAAAAATTAGCCAAAAATGATTATACTATAATTTTTTTATTTGATATTGTGGTAACTCCAGCGTAAAGTTGGAGTTACATTTTTATTTATTATTCTGAAATAAGAAAAGCAAAAAATTACAGCAGTATGGCTAAAATTTTAAAATAATTAGCAAAAAATACATTTTTTAATTGTTTATTACTTCGAAATGAGAATAGCAAAAAATACAGCTACATAGCAAAAATTAGCAAAAAATTATTATACTATAATTTTTTTGAATTGATATTTTGGTATCTCTATCGTAAAGTTCGAGTTATATTTTTTATTTGTTTATGACTCCGAAATAAAAATATCCAAAAATTACAGCTATATGGCAAAAATTGGCAATAAATTATAATTGTAAGTATTTTGTGGCATCGCAATGTTATAACTCCAACTTAACGGACCCGGAAATTTATCATTTGATGTTACTAAGTTCAATATTTGATTTGTTTATTTCAAAATGTCATGCTCACGACATTTGAATGAACATAATAATAATAACCGCAAAATATTTTCTCATAGAATATCCCCCGATAATACTCATAATTTTATCACAACTACCTTAAGAACGTTGCTTGAATTTTATTTGCTGTAGTCGCAATGTTGTCAAATCGAGGACGCTCTATACGCGAGAAATTGTAATGAAATTATACGCATAGCATATATACGATTTCTGCAGCAGCGCCGCGAGTGTGCGGAAGGCTGAACTAAAAATATACAGCGAATATACATAAAATGATATTTTTTCATCAATATGGCGTCCATAAAATTTTTCTTTATTTGATACTAGAGAGCAGCATGATCAAGTTTAACAGGACGTCCAATAGAGCGTCCATATATGGACGCTTCAATGGTGCCGGACGCTCTAATGATGGAAAATTGTCTACATGAGGACGCTACATTGATAGTAGTATGTATATATATATATATATATATATATATATATATATATATATATATATATATAATAATATAAATTGGAAAAATTTAAATACATATTTTTATAATAGATAATAGATGGGGTAAGTTTCTCTCATAGCAGTTCTTTTGTTTGGTGTTTACATTAAATATTGGTTTATATTTGGTAGTGAATTAAATATTGAGTATGAAAGACGTATAACTCTTATTAAATTTACGTCCTATATATAGTCTCTTTTGTTAAATAACGTATTTTTCCGGTTACATATAAAATATTGTATATAACATGTGTGTAAAGCACTAAAATGTAGTAATACTGGAACGCGCACTGCAATGTACTCCCTGTATGAAAAAAGCGAGAAGAGAGAAATAGTTTGCATTAGGTATTTCCATTATTATCTAACACTTCTACTCTAGTATAACTATAGTTACGTCACGTACAGTTAGTCGCTGTGTTTTAAAAAAAACTGTGTTGTTGAAATTTCTATAAATGGAAAAATAAAAATAAGTGTTTTTTTGAATAAAAAAAAAAAAAATGGTGCGACATTGTAGCGCAAAGTTTTACAAAGCTTTTTCAGGTACGTAATGAATACTTTAACCTAAAACTTTTAACATTTATTCAACCGTTTCATTTAATGTAAAATTGTAGAGTATTTAATATTATAATCATAAAAGTTTGTATAATACATCAGTTTGATAATGAGAAACAACGCCATTATTTCTTTCTTCCATTTGAATTCCTGTTTACTCTACGATAAGAATAGAGATACCTGACGGTCGCCTTCTCTCTCGACTCGCATTTACACCGCTAGTACACTTTCCAGTATTACTACAGAATTCAATCATCATTC
Organism: Poecilus cupreus; assembly: GCA_963942605.1. Taxonomy (NCBI): domain Eukaryota; kingdom Metazoa; phylum Arthropoda; class Insecta; order Coleoptera; family Carabidae; genus Poecilus; species Poecilus cupreus. Next base: position 7,030,638 of record OZ012726.1, on the reverse strand, counting down.
TCGACACATAATGACGAACATTACTCCCTGGTTATTTAAACTACTATAAAACTCATTGTAGCTATTATAAATATTGGGGCCATGAAAAAAATAGTATATGCACCAAGTAAGAAAATAGTTATTTCTCAAACTAGAGAGGAATGCATTTATTTTTCCCCCTCGAGTTCGAAGTTTGCCTCATGAACGCAGCGAGTGAGGCATTTCGAACGAGAGGGGAAGAAGAGCTTTCCTCTCGTGTTAGAAACAACATTTTTTTCACGACATGTTTCTAAAAACCATTTTCTCGGACCTAAAATACACTTTCAGAACACAACTGACAGACTGACACGTTAAAAGTTAGGTTATCAGACACAAGGCGGTGTAGCAGTGTTGCCAATGAACCAATATTATATATCTTTAATAAGTTGTCAAATTGTGATTAAATAAGAAAAAGAAAAATATAAGACTTAATTGTAAGATAATTTAAAATATGTATATCACTAAAATAAGGATTTTCAACAAAATTAGGAATTTATTTATAATTTTTGTAATATATTTTTTGTAAATAACATTCATATTGGTAACACTTCTATATTTTCCTCTCTAGGGAGGAACAACACATTTTCCTCACTATTTCGGGAGAACGGTGGGGTTTCCTACCATGTCGTGAAAAAATGTACTTTCCCTCGTCATATTGCAGCCCTCGCTTGGGGCTCGTGCTTCAATTTTATAATAAAAAAGTCATACATTTCTTTCCCTAATTGTAAAATATATTATTTAAAAAGGGGAGCAGATAATTAAAATAATATATGCCGCGTAGATATATTTATTTATTATCTAGCTTTATCTTTAGAGTTCTTCCTTAAAATTTAAAGTTCAGAAATATACATAACGCGGTGAGTAATTCAAAATAATTCCCCAACAAATTATTAGTAGCATCCTTTTAACATAATAACCATTTAAACAAATGACTGTTTTAATATACACCTCCACCTACACCAGTTGGTAATAACAAGTGATGTACGATAATAACATTCATCTGTTGAACCATGGGTGGTTCCCATATCCCTAGTGTACCTTACACACAAGCACATGCATTAGTGGTTGTATGTCCGACCCACAAAAACAATGGACAAAGAAAAAAATGTTTCTCTTGGTGTTACAACACACACAAACACAATATTTTGTATACGGTGACATATGCGTTGTAGATGGCCTTGGAAGTACCTTACAGGGCCTTTTACAAGTATAATTAAATTTAAAATAAATTACTTGTACGTTTGTTCATTCGACACAAAGGTTTGTCTTTTGTCTCCGCAATTATCGTAATTATCAATATGAAATTTTATTTAATAAAAGGATATATTTCCTTTTTTTAATTAATTAAATTTATTCTTTTACATATAAAATGTAATAATCCTACCCATACGTGTGCTTGTCAAATGTCACTAATAAAGAGGACGCCAATTGTTCTAATCGCGTTGATTGCGTTCCTCGTTTGTTTGATCCGGAGATTAGTAGTAACCGCCGACACCGCCGTCGCAGTGGCGCCACCATCGCGTAAAGTTAAAGTAATGAGCGGGAAAGTATTTTTAATTAATTACTCTGGAACGTTAACATCATAAATGCCCTATTTCCATGTTCCGACCCTTGGTAGAAAGGTTATTACTTATTTAAACGGAATTAAATTGATTGAGGAGAATTGTTTTTAAAATTAATTTTATTGTCGTGGGAAATAAAAATTTTGGAAGCGCAAATTGTTTTTAATTTTAATAAGATACGGGACGTTGCTGATCATTAACACGAAATTTTAAATAAAAACATTTACTTGTAAAAGTACGTAAGGGCGTTCTAAGTGACTCTGTTGTCAATTACAATTTACAATTAACACTTGCAATTAGCAATCGGTGCATCTTAATAATACTTATTGTATAAAAGCTCAGAAATCGTCACTAAAGTAACCCATTATACGACGATTTTGAGTAACCCAGTGTTGGCAACCGTTAAATATTTATTGTACAATTAGCATATTTTTGGCAGATATATTGACGTACTTATAGTAAATTTGGACGTAACATGAAACAAAATTTGCAAGAAGAATTAACTAATTAATTCCGTTGACGAATTTAAGGACAAAACACATATTTTGAGTATTATTTACGATAACTTCACTTCTCGCGGCTGGCAACACTGACTGTCAGTTTCAATTGACAACTGACAGAGGTATAAACTTAACCTATATTGTAATTTTTTACAGTTTTTTCGAAGTTTAGATTTGAAATAAAACTTAATATGTATCTCAGCACTGAAGTTCCTTTTTATCACTCACATGGTTTAGGTTCCTCGGCCCTACGGGCCTTGGCAACTAAATTCCATATTCGTGATAAAAAAATTGAACTTCAATGCCTTGGTACATAATAGTATATTGTGTTATTAGGAGTAAATGTGATACTTTGTGTGCTGAGCATGTAAGTTTGAACGACGAGCGAAGCGAGTCGTACAATTACATGCGAAGCATACAAAGTCACATTTATTCCGAATAACACATGCTATTTTTTCTTCAAACATATAAAATAGACATTAAAACATTAAAAAATGCTCAAAACTTCAACAAATATTCTGCCGTATCCAGTATTTCTAGTTGCCACAGAATATGTTATTTTGTTATTTTTGTTTATTTGTTTTATTCTTAACTGTCAAATTATTGAATTACAACCTTACTATTTTGCATGATATTTTACTTTGTCCGCCGCAGGCGTAAATGTGTTGCCAAGGATACACTTTTACGCTGGCGGCGACAATATTGGACTTTTACTTGTTGAATACAAATACATAACAACGAACTTTTATGACGTTTGAAGAAAAATAACTATTTTTGAAAATGATAGTTTGTGGTCCATATTCCTATACAATAATTTTTTTTCTTTTATAATCATTCGTGAGAAATATGTTAACTCGAGCGCAAAAAATGCCGCTTTTAGACGAATGGAACGTGTTGTTCAAGCGACAAAACATAACGCTCTAAATATACAAATAGCTATTAAAATAAAATACAATTTTAATATTCTCGCTAGTAAAACTAGTAAAGCTTGCTTAAAGACACGGCGCTGAAGAAAATAGGGGGTTTAACTTAGCATATTTCATCAGCAACCTAATTTCGGTGAATCTTCTCTTTACGCCGTCTCAATTTGTTTCTTCTTGCGTTTCTCCAGATTCGTCTTTCATCATTTGCCTGTAAAATCCCAGTTTATGCGCTAGTAAAACATTACACCCTCCATAAAAACCAAAATTGAAACCAACCCACCTGATAATAACCCTGTAATCTTTTATTTCACACAGGAACTGCACACATATCATCACCTCGTCGTTGATAGGCGCGTTGGGGATGATTTACCGCCGTGTGGTTCGTTGATAGGCTCATTCCGGTGGCGTGTACATGTGGTTGATAACACATCTGTTATTTATACAGCATGGGAGAGTCGGAGAGTTTTTTGAGATCGTGGCTGTTGAATAAAACAATAGGGTGATGTATTGTCACAAGACGCTTGATTTTCGAGACGGCGATGATACATTTTAATTCGGGATGTTATTTATTGGGTTACAAAGAAAGGTAATAGAGATAAGCATCGTGTTCACTGCTTTCGACGTTCTCACGAATGACACAGATAAGAATTTGTTACTTACACGCACAGAAAGAATATGGAATTTTATTTTTGAAGTACGGGTGTTCATTTAAGTGTGCCAGCATTGCTATTTAGATAACTATATTAGCTACGAGGTTGGTTAAATTAGCGAATTATTTCGATTTTACAAGACTATTACAATGAGCAAAAATAATCTAATGTTCCACCTCCCTTAAATTTTAATTTCTAAGCGGTGCAAAATGTAAAAAAAAGTTTAAGTAAAAAATTGTAGCAAGTATTATTATACATCTTATACTCATTTATTTACTGAGTTAGGCCCAAAAAACCTGAAAGACTTACAGGTTAAAATTTTTTTACCAGTGATATTCAACTGCACTTATAAAAATGTTTTCTTGGAACAAACAGATTCCTCTTAAATGAAGAGAAAAATTGATTTGAATAGTGCGAATCTGTTTTCGTTTTTATTGAAAACTTTTGTAGGTTTAATAGATATTCTTGTATGAAAATTCAATTTATTTTGAAGGAACATATCAAAGTATTCAACTTAGACTCATTATGGGTACGAAGTAGTTTAAATAGGTATAGTTTTAATTCAAAATGATATCGTTTTAAATAAAAACGTTTTGTTTAAAATTAAAACTACTTCTCTGTCATTATTTAAAAAAATTGAGCCTAATCATTTTGTAACATATAAAATGTTTTTCAAAGAATGCATACAAAAGGAAAACTGAAAATTTTCTTGAACCAATAATTTATTTTTATGAGTGTAGATACACTTTTCTGGGAACAAATATATTAATTATTTTTACACGCTGTTATTGTCGCTATAAAAGTCTAAATTATTACATCATTCGATAGATATTTATAATATTTACTGTTTTACTGGAATCACAATAAGTTTTCGTAAATCCGCACCTAACGCACCTATCGACAAACAATATTTATAATATCGAGTGTGTAATGATTAAAAACAATATTCAATTACTTTATTAAATTTTTCCGTGGGCTAATAAATTAGATCTGTTTTAATATACAAATATAAATGTTTATTTGACACAGATTAATTTTTACTGAATCGCGCATAACTTATTGAAACAATGGGAATTTTTTAATATACTCGGAGGTATTTTGAGCATATTTCAGGAAAAAATTGAGTAATTACGTTAAAACATAAAAAAAAAATAGTAACCACAATTTTTAATTGAAACTCTTTCTTGTATTTTGTACCGTTTAAAAGTTGTTTAATGGAGTAAATAACTCAGTGGTAACGCATCGGACTGTGGATCGTGAGATCTTCAGTTTGAATCCCACTTCCGACAGTTGTTAATTTAAATGTACCCCTATGGTTCCCCCTCCATTAACAACTTTGGGGTCTATGACTTGACGGCTGGTAACCGCATTTCATACGCAAAAATATATCACTTTCCGAGATCTGCGTAAGCAGAGTGCCACACCCGTAATGGGTAATGATGATTGATGATATATTTATTTAAAAGTTGTTTAGGTGGGAGGTTATGTGTTTGATTCAGTTTTTTTTTTTCTGAATATGTCATAAAATACAGAAAATATTGGATGACAATTTTAAAAATTGTTGTATTTCGTAGTTGATTCTATATTTGAAATATATTGAATTAATTGTTTTGTACTCGTATGTCCAGTAAACTTCCATAAAAAGCTAATTAGCTCTACGTATTATAAAAATTATAATTATAAACTTTCGCTGCTCTATCTTCTCTCATTCATGAGAGTTATTGAGGATTCAAATGACCTCTTCAAAACAATATAAGAATGTAAAAAAAATCTTATTTATTCGTAGTTAATTTAGAGGTAAGCTGAATTAGCAGAAGAGAAAGAACCTGCTCCCAAGAATTTGGGACAAAATAAACAGTCTATTCATACATTATGAAAGTTTCCAAGTTATGCCATTGTAACACCCTGAAACAATAGACTCACCACTTCATTGTTCTGAAGAATTCCTGCTGTTTACACTTAGTAAATTACCCCAGCCAATTATTAATCATTCCATAAAATATTAACGAAAACATCTCCGCGGTCTTTAATCGCGTCCGCTTTTTGTTTGTTAAACAAGAGAGCAATGGTTGTGGCAACGCAAGGTGACTTGGACCCAGAGGTGATGTGTCACTGGCTGGCCACGCCCACTACCCGGACTAATTCATGTAACACACACCCGGCCTCTGTCTTACAAGTGTTTTGTCTTTGTTCTACACCCACGCGGGGAAATCTATTAATTTCTCATCGCGTTAAACGATTTTTTGAGGCTTCTCGTCTGTCGCTTTAGTTTTGGTTGAGTATAATCCGGTTTTTTGTTCGGGAAGGGATTGAAAGCTATCGGAGGAGTTACAGACAGTGACGCGAAGATGGTCAGAAGAGAATCCCTAGCAAATTTGTTATTTAAATTTATCCATTTAATAGATAATAGTAAACGCGAGACACAGGGAATTGAAAGTGGCAACTGTCTTGAAAAATTCATATTCTTAATACACGTAAATCTTCGTCAGGTTATAAACAAATGAAAAACACAAACAAGTAAATAGATACGGTAACTAAGTAAATATAAATTTATGAATTATAAAATAGGGGAACCCATGTCTTGTTTAACTCATAGCCTTCATTCTGGTTCCCGGTATTCCCCTACTTATAGATTTCTAGTACTTCCTTTACGAATCTGCCATTGGTATATTTAGCTTTTACTATAATCTTAGTTTCTTCAAAATTCATTTTATGTAGACATTCAATGGCATGACTAGCCACTGCAGATTTATCTGGTTGGTTCAGACGAATGGCTCGTTTGTGTTCTGTTATTCTTGTAGTTATCATTCTGCCAGTCTTTCCAATATTACATTTTCCACATTCAGATGGAATTTTGTAAATACCAGAGGACTGAAGCGGGATAATATACTTTGTACTCTTCAACAGATGTTGTAGTTTGAGATGTGGAGCAAAGGAAACTAAAATGTTTTTTTTTTTTTTGACAGTAAACTTCCAAGTTTATCAGTAACATTTTGGACGTAGGGCAGGGAAGCAAACAACCGTTTATTAATTTCTTCTGGCTCAAGATTGTTCTTTTAAAATCATCTTTTCTTCATAACCATTCATTTGAACTTTATCCAAAAGCCTTTTTATTAACCAAGAGTTCTGAAAGCTTTTTCAACTTATTAATATTCTAATTTTTCATACTCGATAACGATATTTTCACAGGTAGTCGACATGACCAAACAAATTTTTACAATTAATTCGTAATTTTGAGTAGTTTTTGGTTAAAAATTTCTTCTTTTATAAAACTCAAATTGGATATTGTGCCTTGTAATTTGTACTAATTATCTACTTTGTAAGCAAAATACGTATATCAATATATTCAATGTTTTTAAAAATTGCTCCTAAATTATATTCTTTAAAGCCATGTTACCTTTAATAATTAATTGATAAATTACTATTTATACCCAATTTGAGTATTTTTGTCTAATATATGCCCGGTTGCACTAACATTAGTTAAATTTTAAATTTAGTTTAAATAAATAAAAGCGTATCTGATTTTTAACATCAATGTCAATTACTCCATATGACATATAACTTCGATTTACTTTTATTTATTTAAACCAAGTTTAAAATTTAAGTTACGTTGGTTCAACCGAGCATTAGAAGGTCTAATCTATCGAAAGAACCTAAATCAGCATCAATTGAAGTATTCGTATCAGTTTTAGCAATTTTCTTTTCAAGTGCTCTGTAGATTGGACAAAGACCTGTTTATTGTGAATATGTTCAATATCAACCAAAACTGACTTCATATCGACAAATAAAGTTATTAATCCTTGGTTTTAGATTAAAATATATAAAAGAGATTTCGAACGAATAGGGAGGAGTCGACAAAATTTTGACAAATTTTACATGGATTATATTTTACTTTTCTTATTTACGAATATCCACATTTCTCCATGCCAAATTTGAACGATTATTTGCCATTCCCAAGTAAATACTCTATTTGTATTGCACAAAATCCATTTCTTTCATAACAAGTTTTCCTTAATATTATTATATTTCATGGACAAGTAATACACTAGAAATAAAAACAGACTAAATGTATTACCGATTAATAATATTGCGAAAGAAAATCTATTTGCAACTTGACTTCAACGAATATGTGTATTTAATGTCATCCCTCTTCCGTGCCATGAAACAGCGCTACGTTCGTCACAACACATGAAACGTAGAGTAACCGCATCCCGACGTTTTCAAATCGGGTAACGCGTCGGTTTAATTAACGGTCCAACCAGTGATGGACTGCGGTTACTGAAACTTTAACCCTGTTGCGATAACAGTACCCTAGTTAAATCAGAATGGTTTGGAAAAAGTTTTAAACTGAAATTGTACAATGAAAAAAAAACCGTTTAATCAATTTAACTGAGTATTTAGTTAATTTGCGCGCAACTGAATAGTTTAGTCAATATAACTGAATACTTCAGAAATTTATTTTGTTATGACATAAAATGATATTTAGGTTATGTTTGTGAAGAAAAACAAATTAAAATATATTATCTACGACCGTTGTTAAAAGTGGCCCTTTTAACGGTTGCTTGGCAAGGCACTAGTGTTAAAAGTAACATAGCAATGTTTTAAAAGTGATTTTATTGTTACTTTTAACATGTTGCTAAGGATTTATATCAATAAATCAACAAATATAGCTCTACCTGTCAAAATATCATTCTACATTTTTTAGTATTGACTAATACACTAAGAAGATCGTGGATATAATTTTGTATGATATACGCTTAAAGTGATTTATTTCGTTCGTGGGGTTGTTTCACTTGGCTTCGCATCGTTCCACAAACTTCCCCACTTACTAATAAAATGTCATTTAAAATTTTTATATCATTAATAACTATTTTATTGTAGTATATATTAAACCATTTTTTATAAAGAAAATATTTAAACTATTAAATGTCTGTATAAGCCGAATATTTACGAATAGTTCTAGGTCACAGAACCTTGATACGTGATTGATATGTCAATTCCTTTGTAACTAACTCTTAGTTGATTGAACTGAGACCGTCAATCAATTCTATTGAATTTTTAGTTATTTCAACTGAATAATGTCAGTTACTCGCTGCTCAAATGATACATTGTTGTTTGTTTGTTTCTCGAATAACTAAAATATTCTGTGAATACGAGTATAACTGAGATTCACTGATATAAAATTATGTATATTATATAAGTGTTTTTATCTACACCCGTGAGTTAAATATCACTTATCTCACTCATTTTGCGTGAGTTAAAAGTTTCATTACCGCACTCGTACTATTTATTACAAATATTGATAATGCAATTTTTATAATTCTTTAAATTAATTAATATTTAATTAATTAATAATTTTTGAACCTGTTCTTCTATATCCGACGAAATTCTTTTTAAATCACTCATTTTCACGAAATGCTTCAAAAAAATATGAAAAACAACTACATAATTGTTTAATGTCAAATTGTGGTCGTCATGGATAAAAAACATTTTTACAGCAATTACTTGGATTAATTTTCTACTTGTCAAATTATTTAAATTTTTAACTTTGGGTGGGCGTAGATAAAATATTGTACAATGCACGTGTAATAATGCATTATTAATAAACTTACTTGATTACACAACTCGACTATCTCCTCAATGTGCAAATTTCACATGCGTATATTATTAATGCTCTTATCCCATTTATATCGTAAATATCTATTATGTTCGACTGTATTATGACTTGTTTATGATATTGCTTAGCGTCCATAAAATGACTCTTTATTTACTAGCCCGATAACTTATAAATATTAACAATAAACAACTTGGTAGCTAAATAGCAGGAAAAGACAAACTTTGAAATTATTAAATGTTTTCATGTCAACATCTTGTGCCAAATATAATAATTGTCATTGTTAGTTACGAAAAATAATCTGTAATGCAGTCGAACATGAAATATTGTATATAATACGTACATAACGGAGTTGTATTGACTCGTCCTTTATCGTCCATAAAACCCAAATTATGTACTTATTGAATAAATATCTATTTTCAATTAAATTGTTTGAGTAGTACTGAATTAAGTTCTTCTGAATTTTTCGTGACATTTTAGCTAAATCTATTTCTTCGTGTATAGTATAGCCAATATTTATTCTATATCTTTTCAAATATTACAAATTTATACTCTATGAATTATTTACTAAGAACTGGAAAATCCTCATGTAAACTACTACTTTCCAGTTGATGGATTATAGTAGTATAGAAGTTATCTGATTTTTGTGAATAGCAATGTTTCAAAAACTTGATGTGTATGTTTCTGATTATGTATATGTAAATACCCGGAATCCTGGTAATGTGAAATATATTCAACAACAAGAAATTTTAATTACTAGTGGAATCGGAGATCTCAGAATAACACAAAGGCATTTTACGAAAATATTATTCCAATTACAGGGCGCGGAATTCATTTGAAAGAGATATTAATTTACATTTTCTCCTTCTATACACATCAAAACACCAGAATTCGACATATCTACGCACGAAATGCAAACCATCTCCTCCCGGAGTTATTTCTCGGAGCAAAACGGTGGCATTCGGCTAACGCCAGCTATTTACAACAGAACAAAACAATCTAATGTACGGGGTAGATTCGCAACTGTCATTAAGGCACCAACAAAACAAAACAGAGTCGTTCCGCAGTGGAGTGCGGCCGAGGCGGCCGAGGCGGACGTCAACGGACAAACGCGCATCGCGAGATGGACAACGGCGCGGATGAGGACGGGAAACCGCATTAAACTTGGACGCTGGAACGCAAATTGAAAATGGGGCTTCTAATTATCATACCGCTCTTAACAAACCGTTTGTTTTTACCTCCGTTGACATTGTAAGCAAGATTTTCTGAACGATTCATAACAGATAAAAGTAAACTGAATCTCGCAATTTGGTGGAGGTGCGGGATTATATATTCTAATGAAAACAATATCATTTTAAAGGGAACTGTAAAAGATAAGTTAAAACTTTGATTTTTTATGAAGATGGGATGCGAACCAACTACTTCGGTTATATATCGCCTCATGAGTGGATGATTATGAATTATAAGAACAACACAAGTATACATTATATCTTTGGCTTTGAGGAAAAACCATTTAAGTCACTATTTCATGATTTAGAGTTATTTGTGTTTAAAGTTTCACACGTGACTTTCATAAATACCTTAAAATGGTTCCGATATCATTTGTATTTTAAAGAAAAGTATAATAAATTCATGTATACATTTTACCATGCATCTAATTGGAACTTGATTGGTTTTTTCCTCAAAGAAGTCACATAACTGGTTTTTCCTCAAAATTTTCACATAACTTGTTACACAATAATTTGATTTTGTTAATTTTGCGGTTAAGTTTTTTTAGTTAATATTCTGTAACTTACCTGTTATTTTTTAACAGCTTTCTCTATCTATAGGGGCCTACTTTGTAACTTAGCTATTAATTTTCAACTGTCTGTTAATAGTTACTTTACTGCTTTCTTGTGGTACGGTTCACGTCACTATCTTCTTTCTCACTTTCTCCCACTATTGCTGATTTGCAATAGTGACGTGAACCGCACCAGAAGAAAGCTGTACTGTATTTACATTACAAGCAAGGTAAAACAGTTTTTACTGCTGAATGGAGGAAATGACCGGCGAGCCGATTAGGCGAGCCTTTCCCCTCCTTGACGTGTAAAATTTTTACAATGTAGCTGATAATTAGTAACTTATAAAGATCCATTTTCAAAGGCAATAGAGGACTTGGGTAAATGGTGTTTATAAGTAAAAAAATCAATCAATTATTACAGACGCTACTAAATAAAAAATGAAAAATCCATTTGACACATATATTTTTATTGGTTAAAATTTTTAACAGGCCGTTATAAATTAACAGATAAGTTACAGAATAGACCCCATGGTGTGTTAAATTAATAATTTGGACAAATATACAATTTGTTAAATTAAAATTTTAACAAGAAAAATTATTGTTTTTATTTATTTGCTGGATTTATAAAATTTTTTGGCATATCTCAATATTTCATTTTATTAAAAAAAATTTTTTTAATTATATTGGCTACAATTTTTATTTGATTCTTTCCATACCATTTAGATTGTAAGGACAATACCATTTCCAAATTTCATTTTAAGAACTTGGATGTTCAAATTACAAGCTTATTAGATTTTGATAGTAATCCATCAACTGGACGTGGTAGTTTACTTGAACTTCTTAATAATTAAGAAATTTATAGTAAATTTTGTTATATTAAAAAGGTTGTAGTATAACATGAGCTACAATTTATAATAAAAACTCATGGAGAGGAGAAAAATGAGTAGAAATAAAACGGGCAATGTTGAAAACTGTTAATGCCAAACACTAAACATATTTTTAAATGTGTTAACAGGAGGTTATCAGCTATTGTGCTCGTCTTTTATAGTCCCTATTTATAACATAAACCCATTCTGTTGATAGTGTTACATATATGGAAGATCCTCCAACAGATAGAATTCATGCAGTGCTATATTCAACGTAGAATTGTCAAGCTTTTAGTTTCCTACGTATGCTATTACACTGATAAACACATGTCTCTGATATGCGACATGAATGGCCATTATTTGTTACGTACGTACATTAAACGGTGCCCCATTAATTCGATTGTCGATAATCGATACCGCGGTTCCAACGCTCTGCCGCCTCTAGAGGAATTACTAACTTATCAACGGGAACTCGGTGAAAAATCGCTGTTATCTGGAAGTTTCGAAGCTATCACAAGTGCCGAAATATCGAAAGTAATTGATTGCTGGAGATGAACTACACAATGCGTATTGTTCACAATTGATGGCTGAATTCTTTTACTTACCTCCCAAATATTAATAAAGAATATAGTTGAATTAGAGTTGTGTCCAAAGATATTATATAAAATAAAGTAGTTGGAATTTGGAATCAATTAAATGCTCACTGAGTATTATCAAAAATAAATTTTGACTCTTGCAAAAATGATATTTTAAAGCATTATTTTGTTCTTTTTTTTTGCTAAAAGGGCAGATTAGTAGATTGAAACGAAAATGTCAACATATAATTTTTCTTTAACGTGTTGTAATTCGTGATGGTGACAGCAAAAAAAATTTCAAGCAACAATTATAGATAATAATATTTGAAAAAATATTCTAATGATTATTTTTTGACGTTTCTTTAAACCAATCAAATGCTTTATTGTATGTCACGTGTCTGCGTTTTAACCAATCCTGTCATTATTATACTGAGAATAATGCTCTTGTGATTATTCCCGGCAATTTTCTCTGTAGCTTTTTTGTTTTTGTTGACAGATGTCAGATGTCAGATAGTTATCATCAACACAAGGTAAAATAAGTCAAAAAAATAGATTTTGTGACGTGCCTGATGATGAAATCAAAAAATAATCTTATTAAATATAACTCGAGAGTTCGATAAATTAGAAAATAATTCTCCAGTATCTTTCTCAAACTTGTCGCCATTTGGCAATAGCCTGGCAACAAGTTTTCGAAAGATCTATCAAATTATTTTCAATTTATTCTCACTCTCTTGTTATATTATTACTGAGAAAAATTATCATTCAACCATAATTTACTGAGATATTTCAAAATTACTTGATAGGGCTTCAAGTAAACTACCACGTCCGGTTATTGGATTATCACCAAAAATTAATCAGCTCCTTCTAATTGATATATACAAAATATCAAAGTGGAAAATATTTTTTTACCCAACACCGACTCCTAATAAGGCTGTAATTATGGTTATTTGAAATAAGTACTATCCAACGTTACTCGCGCAGTGAGAGAATAATAGAGAAGACAGAGAGAAAATAATTCCTTATCAAATTCACTAAATTTTTTGTTATAAATGTGTCTGGACTTTTTCGGAATTAAATTCAGACATGCTTCTTGTGATATTTGGAGGTATTTCCACATTTTCATCTATATTTTACCTTTTTTCGTGTTTACAATTTACAATGAGAGATCACAAACAAACATTCCATGGCTACTTTGTAATTTCTATGTTTTATAAATAACATATGAAATGTCTTGTCATTGTCAAACAAAAAACGAAAATATACCAACGATTTAAGACGCTTTAAGAGTGGTGTTGGATAAAACGTTGTATTGCACTCGTGTGGAATGGACAATATTCACTCAAGAAAATTAACTACTCACCCTTCGGGTTCGTGGGTAAACTTTTTCTTTCGTAGCTAATATGGCACGTTCCACAATGGTGCAATAAATTATTATTATTTTCAACGACTATATTAATGTGTCAATTCCAAATCTTTTAGAGGTTGGAAAATATGTCATTCTTTACTAATATGCCATCTTGTGTGGAAAGTGACAGGTCTATCTCATGGGTGGGAAGTTTTTATATAGAATTGCCTAGCAACACAGTCATAAATCTCTAAAAGTAAGTTGAACAGTGCTGTCAAACATCTTAATAAAACCTTATAATTACAATAAAATATCAATAATTACAATATTAATATTGAACAGTAGCATTTTTATTATAAAGTAATATAAAATTCTAATGTAATGCTGTTTTATTGGGATTTGAGTTTCTTGAACTGTTGACACATGTAAGATTATTGAAATAAATTTATAGTTATTTGTCAAACTAGAGAGGAAAGCGCTTCTTTTTCTTCTTGGAAGAAAAGCTTTCCTCTCGTGTTAGACACAACATTTTTTTCACGACATGTTTCTAAAAACGATTTTTTCGGACCTAAAATACACTTTGAGAACATAACTGACAGACTGACACGTTAAAAGTTAGGTTATCAGACACAAGGCGGTGTAGCAGTGTTGCCAATGAACCAATCTTAAATATCTTTAATAAGTTGTCAAATTGTGATTTAATAAGAAAAAGAAAAATATAAGACATAATTGCAAGATAATTTATAGTGTGTATATCACTAAAATAAGGATTTTCAATAAAATTATGAATTTATTTATAATATATTTTTTGTAAATAACTTTCATATTGGTAACACTTCTATATTTTCCTCTCTAGAGAGGAACAACACATTTTCCTCACTATTTCGGGAGAAGAACGGTGGGGTTTCCTACCATGTCGTGAAAATAGTTATTTGTCAAACTAGAGAGGAAAGCGCTTCTTTTTCCCCCTCGAGTTCGAAGTTTGCCTCATGAGCGCAGCGAGTGAGGCATTTCGAACGAGAGTGGAAGAAGAGCTTTCCTCTCGTGTTAGACACAACATTTTTTTCACGACATGTTTCTAAAAACGATTTGCTCGGACCTAACACACACTTTAAGAACACAACTGACAGATTGGCAAGTTAAAAGTTAGGTTATCAGACACAAGGCGGTGTAGCAGTGTTGCCAATGAACCAATCTTAAATATATTTAATAAGTTGTCAAATTGTGATTTAATAACGAAAAGAAATATATGACATAATTGTAAGATTATATAAAATATGTATATCACTAAAATAAGGATTTTCAAGAAAATTAGGAATTTATTTATAATTTTTATAATATATTTTTTATAAATAACTTTCGTATTGGCAGCACTTCCATATTTTCCTCTCTAGAGAGGAATAACACATTTTCCTCACTATTTCGGGAGAAGAACGGTGGGGTTTCCTACCATGTCGTGAAAAAAAATATTTGTTTTCATAGACTACTACCATACATCATCTTTGTTTGTTAGATATACGAGCAGAATAATTGTGAATAAAATAGTATACATAGTTCGGTGGGAGTTTCATTACAGCCTTGCGCTATATCTGAGCCTCTCGGTCTTATAATAAGCCCTCGTCTGTAACGAAACATATTCCACCTCACATGTAATATACATATTCTTCCTTGTATATCCGGTCTCAAACGCTCAAAGTGAAGAGTTTATATACACGATGTGATTATAATTGTGAATTACCGATATTTGTTTGTCTAGCAGTAAAAAAAGTTTAGTAAAGGGTAAAATGCGTAAATCGCTGGAGGAAATTCGAGAAATAAAAGACAGAAACAACTGTCGTATAAAAATATCAGGGTTTATATTTTACACATGCGTCGCCAGTGAACATTTCCACTATTTCCCAGCGCTGATAAACGACTCCAGCGCCAACTTCGCAAGTGAGACACCCTGGCTCGCGTCCACACCCCCCACAAGTGCAAGCGAAACAACAACAGCCTGTGTCTAAGTGGACATTGCACTATCGTGTTTTGTTTCCCGATTTTTCATCCCGCTGCACTTTTGTTTCATTCGAGATTTCGGTGATTTTTTCGTCCGTGTTTTTTACCGACGCGTTGTTTTGTTTTACTGGAGGAAATGCATTTATTTTGACTCTTGGCAACGTTGAAATCTAAGCCGTTTTTTATG
Organism: Poecilus cupreus; assembly: GCA_963942605.1. Taxonomy (NCBI): domain Eukaryota; kingdom Metazoa; phylum Arthropoda; class Insecta; order Coleoptera; family Carabidae; genus Poecilus; species Poecilus cupreus. The sequence continues at coordinate 7,014,623 of OZ012726.1, read as the reverse complement.
GTTCTCCTCGTTATGACTCCTTGATTTATCGCTCTAATTTTATTACGTTATATATGTGTGTATTTTCGCCTTGTGAAATAGGATTATTAATAAAAACTCGCCGGTTCTGAAGCGGGTTTCTCAACTGTGAAGCGTTCGTTGCACTTTGACAACGAAATATTTAGCACCGCGACCTACCCAAACCACAAAAACAATACCCCAACAAAGAGGAAAACCGCGACTCCTTCGAACAGTCTGAATGCCCGCAACGAAACCGTTTGATTTCATTTGTATTGCATTTGCAAGAGAAGTCTCTCCAACATAGATACATTTAAAAGTTTCAGAAGAAATAACATAAAATAAATATATGGACAATTAAATAAAGGGATAACTATTAAGTGGCATTTATAGCCAGCTGTACCGATCTATTTATCTTATAATTGAGCTGATACTACGCGCTCTGTATTAGGGTATTTTACCCTAAATTTGAAGCACGAGCCGTACGCGAGAGCTATAATATGACAAGCGAAAAATACAATTCTCTCACATGGTACATACATATTATTTTCTCCACGACCCTAAAACTTATAGTGGTGCCATTGGTTTATTTCATTTTTGATAAACAAAAATAACCAACAACAAGAGTTCAGAAAAGTATAAGTGATTTCTTCTTCTTCTTACAACCGGGACTTAAATAAACCATAAAATTTTAAATATGTATAAAATTTCAAAATAATATTTATTTCAATCATTGTTATACTCAAAATGATTTTGGAGAAGACGCACGTCATCAAAAATATTACTAGATAATGTCGTCACTGTACAAAAACTTTTATATGGGATACTAATTTTTGTTGAAATTAAAATGCAATACGTGTTGAATCACATGTGCCGCCATTTTTAGACGTGATTTGTTGCAATAAACACAATATATTTTACATACATATTATAAAACACTGGATCACGAAGAGCACAAATTTTTAACAACAAAGTAAAATCTGACAGTAAAGTGACAGTTCGATATGAATTTTCTTTGTAAACGTGATCATATACCAAAAGCAATAACATAGCAAACAAAAAATGAACTACAATAATTTTTAATAATTTAAAATTCCATTGAATGAATAAAATTGACTATAAAATCACTGTAAATTACATTAACATATACTTTTCTTAATGTTAGTATTTTTTACAACGTTTTTTTAAACATTAGCATACCTCATTAAACTATACAAGTAATTTTTAACTTTATAAAGTTTTTTTTCAGGTTGATGACGTGCGTCTTCTCCAAAATCATTTTGAGTATATAAGTGACTCTCTTAAAGGTTGCTTACCAAGTAAAAAGTGTCACTTTCTGACACTAGTATTAAAAGTAACATAGAAACGTGTTGAAAGTAATTTTATTGTTACATTTAACACGTTGCTAAAGATTTGTATCAATACATCAACCAATATAACCATACCTGTCAAAATACCATTCTATATTTTTTAGTATTTACTAATACACTAGGACGATCGTATATAAAATTTTGTCTGATATACGTGTTAAAAATGATTTATTTCGTTCGTGGGGTTGTTTCACTCGGCCTCGCCTCGTTTCACAAACTTTGCCACTTACTCATAAAATATCACTTTTAACACTTATATCTATCATACATAACAATTATATTCGATTTTGAGTTGTCGTGAACGAAATAATAATTTATTTAAATTTTACCTTTGTTAATAATCAAGAGCGGCCTAATAAATACCATAGTGGCAGATGAAAAGTATAAAGAAAATGCAAGCTATTGGCATCAACACAGTTTTCTGTATTTTGAAAAGAATATTGTAATAAAAAATCCGAAGTGACACATAACTTTCCTCCAAAACTATATTCAAATGATGCAAAATAAAAAATTTGTTGATAATAAAATTAGCTCTAATTCATTTATTTACTGAGATATACTCAAAATACCTTACAGGTCTTTAAAAAAACTACTATTTCTGATTTATGGATTGCTACCAAAATCATCAGTTCGTATTATTAGTGCAAAATTATCGTGTAATTCTTCTACATTGAATGAACGACATTCAGAAATGTCAGAATTCTGATTGGTTTAACTTTTATGAGGGAAATAGTCAAATAAATACGTTATATTTCAATACTTCAGGATAATATTTAATGTGCTCTACAGCCTACACATAACCATTAAAGTAAATTTTGAAGCAAATATTATTTTGTCTTTCTTATTGTAACAAAATATATTCTAATTCATTTATTTGCTGAGATATGACCAAGAAACCTGATAGACCTATAAATAAATTACCACTTCCGGTTGATTGTTTACTCCCAAAATGTAATCAGCTTATAACATGAACATATAAAGGCAAATTTTAAAGTTTTATGTGCATAGATTCGTTACATTTTGAGTAATAGAGTCGAAAAATGGTGATACAAATGGTTGCTTTAAAGGCAAAACGATTCGAGCAATTAGAATCGTTTTCGTAAATATTAATACCTTCACGCACCATTCAACCCATTTCCTAATTAAATTAAAATCATTCCGTATCATCGCTCCACCGAACTCCTCTTCCCGTTGGAATATAAACCACCTAGTACCAGCGACAAACTAAATAATTCAGATTTGCAGTCCGTCCTGTATTTTTAAATCCTCCTTGGTTATTTGGGGCACAACGTGGGCGTCGGACGGCTCTAGATGTTATAGTATCAGCGGCGGCGTCGGCACGTCGCCGTCGCCGCCACTTCTGGAAGGGGGTTACTGCGTTACTGGTGTCCTGCCATCTTGGAAATCGGCCAGATCCGGAAGACGATATTCATTGCTTGTCTCTTCCTCTGTTTGTGTGTGGGGCAGGCACAAGTCGCTGTCGCGGACGGCCCTGGGCTGATGCTGAATTGTTTGCCCTGGACCAACATCACACAAGCGCAGTGACGTAGTGGCCCAGTTTTAAGATTACACCCCGACTACTGTGTTCGTCAATTGTTTTACTACGATCAAAATATTGTCTGTTTATTTTCTTTGCTCCAAAATGTGAACTTATAACAAATAAATCGAAAGGCACTCTCAAATTAAATTCAACAAGATATACAGGCTGCACCAATACTTCACAAATAAATTTAATTCAATTTATTTCAAATATGGAACGAACTATGAGAAAACTTTTATATTTTTACTTCCAGTGTTGCGGAAAACTAAATTTATATTATAATACAGTATGTCTACTTTTTTATAGAAAATGGGAAATAAAATAAATAGTAGGGCAACGACATGGCAGAGAGCGTTGATTCCGGTTCACACGATAAAGCAAATTAAGCAAGGCTGCCCGCGATTAGTAGTGGAAGGGTGTCCGCTTTGCGAAAACCCATACCAGCGAACACACCAACGAAAACGAGGAACCGAGGCGGCATATAACCTGAGCAATTGAGTTCGCTTTACCAAATAATCTAATGTGGCCAGCACATAATCTCCCGCTTAAACACTTTTTAAACGGTACAAAATAGAAAAATATTCTAAATAAAAATTATATCTAATATTATTTAACATATTTTTTTTACAAAAATAAAATTATTTACTGATATATGTTCAAAATACCTTATGGCCTTCAAGTAAACTACCACTTCCGGTTGATGGTCAATCACCAAAATATAACTAGTTCTAAATTTGAACATGTAAGGTTTAAATATTAAGTTAGAAAATGGTATTGAGTTATAATCTGATGCGCTACCACAGAACTTCCCAAAAATTTTAATTTCAAAACGGTGCAAAATATAAAAAAAAGTTTCAAATAAAAAATGTAGCCAATACTATTCTACATCTTTTTTATTACAAAATTTACTGTAAATCAATTATTTACTGAGATATACCCAAAAAACCTGACAAGTCTTCAAATAAACTACCACTTCCGGTTTATAGATTGATACCAAAATCTAATCAGCTTGTAACCTCAATATTTAAATTTTAAATATGAAATTTGAAAATGATATCTTTATTAAATTTAGAGTTATCGTGGACGAAAAATCGCCACACAGACTAACACACACACACACACACACATATACACTAACACACAAATATTAAACATACCATTTGACTGCCTTTTCAAATTTAAATTAACTCCGTCTTTAATATCCCTCAATTTTTAAATGAAACCAATAAAACAGAGGGAAATGTATCTGCCAAACATCACTGATATATCATTTTGCATCTTTTCCAATATAAAAATATTTATCGTAACTCAAATATTTATTAAGATATGTAAGTATACCTGACAGTTCTTTAAATAAATTACTTTCAATTTATGAATCGAATATACACACATTTGAGATCCATGAAATACGATAGTCACTATTTTCACGACGATATCTGAAAGTATATCAGTTATCATTACCGGCACCTCCACCAGAAAATCTCACACTTATCAAAGTATATCAAAGAGCCATTCAAAAATGAGATAATGTTCCTAATTATTTCATATTTGCGTTACAATTTCTATATTATATTTCCTAAACATAATTACAATTAAAATGATGATAATGAGTTGAACTAGTATAAATTTCCCGACCTCGTAATACATATAAAACAATGTAACATCAACTAATTACTGTCAATTATTAAAGACATGCGGGTGCTGGAGTATCCATATCATCGCTTTCCAAAACGAAGTTAATAACAACTACTTGAACAATTAAAATTTCATTAATTACTGTATTGATAGCCGCTTTAATTAGTTTAATTAATCTCATTACACACTCCACGCACTCTGTGATGTGTAGCTGCATGATAACAAAAGTGAATCGACCTGCCATTGTTTCGCAGCAGCGGCTTTGATTGGAACATGAAAACAAATCTAGTTTTAGTGTTCTACAAATTTTTGTTTTTGATTATTCTGTTTGTTGAAACAAAAAGTAAATTTTGTCAAACGAAAAACAAAACGATACTGAAAGTAGGCCCAATGGCTATAACGAATGATAAGTTTTTATCACATTGAATATTAAATAAAAAGCATGCTCAATGATGTATTTATTTTATCGAATATATTTTTTTCAAACACTTTTATTTTATTTATTAAATACTGTTTAAAAATTATATCTCTGTGATCGAACTTCAAACGCATAAATAATATATTATTAAGGGTTCATTAATTTTTGTAAACAACTACATATTTATTTTTAATTAATTTGGGAAATATTACAAATTTTACACATACATACATACACAACACCACGTTATGTCCCACTCAGTGGGGTAGCCCGAACCCAGAAATACAGTCAACCAACAATCTCCTCCAAACATTCTTATTCTGACACATCACTTTCGTCTCGTCCACATTCATAGTGCGATTCATACATGCTCGTTTATTCTTCACACTCGGAATCATTCGTTCATGCAACAAACCATCAATCATACTCAACCAGTTATTTCACGGATGCCCACGCAATCGTTCACCTTCAATCTCACCCACATATATTAGTTTCACTAACTTTTCATTCGACATTCGCTCAACATGTCCAAACCACCTCAACTGACTCATTCACACTTTTTTAACAACATTATTCTCAATCTCACACTCACCATACAACAATGTATTCCGGATACAATCACGTCTCGTATACCCGCATACTCCTCTAAAGTATCTCATTTCTACAGTAATTATACGTCGTTCATGCTTATTCATCCATACCCAACATTCAGAACCATACATCAATGTAGGCACTAACACACCATTATAAACACTCAATCGAGCATCTCTAGATACATTCACGTTTCGAGCAAATGTATCCAGAGCACCCAATACCTTGAACCCTGCAGACACTCGCCTTTCAATCTCCCGGGCAATACGTCCATCCCTCGAGAACATACTGCTCAAATATACAAATACATTCACTTGTTCCATTCTCACACCATTCACTGAAACATTACAATCAGTTACCAAATCATTCTTCTCAAACATCAACACTTTACATTTATCGATATTCAATAGCAGATTTAAATTTTTCCCTACTTTATTTATGCTCACAATCATTCTTCTCAATTGCTCCTCAGTTTCACCCAACACATCATCCGCATAAGCTAACGCAGGTACTACACGTCCACCAATACGTACACCATCCGTTACATTTACTGGTATGTTTAATGAAATTACTGTTTTAAATTTGACCTTAAGGCATCGTATTCGCATACCAGAAACTCTCTTCTTCTTTGGTCTGCCTTTAGTCTCTACCGTTCTTCATACTTTCCTGCTTCCTCCTTTATAATGGAGTCTTTCTCTATTTTTTAAACTTTTTTTTACGAAATTTATCTAAATAAAAGACTACCTGCAATTTTAAAAATTCTATATTCATTAAGCCGCAATATAGTAGTAGTACTAAATATTTACTACTGCTACCGAAATAATGGGGTCATAAACCTTTTTTCATTTTTTTTTTTTTCTGTAAGTTTGAGTAAAATTATAAATATAGATACTAATGTTAATATTAAAAGGCATTTAGTTATTAAGATACGATTTTTTGAAATGGGCATCCTATTTCAAAATTTTCGCTTGTGACGTCAGCACCTGCGTCATCTTGTCATTCTACGAAACACGCTCTTGCGGAGAGCGAGGAACTACACCACCTATCAAATTGACTGTTATCAGTCATTGTTAACTACTGAGAGGTTTTTACAAATATAGTTTATTCACATTACCTGGTCAAAATAATATAACAAATATAATAAACATAAGTTTAATTCGAAAATCGTTTTTAACTACAACATATGACTTGAGATGACAGGTATGATAATGAGACTACCGACATTACCGACAAGCGACAAGATATAGTACAACAAAGCATTTTGTTTTAACACGTCCTAAATCCTTTGACTAAAAATGTTATAATTTACGAATATCTAAATTAATTTATCGGAGTATTCATTTTAATAATAATAAGTAATTATTACAACACTGAAAAGTAAGTTTTTATTTGTTATCAACACCTCTTTCGCCTTGCCATGCTTTACATTCTATTACAAGATGACATCATGATTTTGCAACCGTGAAACTTCAGAAAGGAAATAATGAATGAAAAGTTGAAAAATTATAAGAAATATTGAATATGTGACTGAAATGATCTAAATTTTTATAATTTGTAAAAAGCACAACGTATTTTTAAAATTGTATGACTTCATTGTTTGATTTATCAAAATTGTCTCCCCCAACATTTTCTAGGATGAAAGAAGAATGCCACTCGTAAAATGTGTAAATGGCGTGATGATATATTTGTGTTATTATTTACATGTCAAAGTTGTAATTGATTTAAAAGCCAGAAAGTGGTCCATCATTAATTTCCTTAAATAATCGATGAGTGCCCATCGATTGACAGTTGTCAGAACTACCTAAATAAGATGTCATTATATACAAATTCATCTCTGTCAGGCCCAGCAGCCGAATTAGAAAGTTCTATATTTAATTAGTCCAAAATTCTTCCGTGAACCGATCCACATTTCGTTAAAGATTAATGACAAAGACACAAGAGTGGATCTCTCTCTATTCACAAGTCCATTCACCTAGATTTTTTTGGGTATTATTATTCATAGTGCAGCACGTAAGACTTGGGGTTTTTGTCGACGTCAAGTTGGCAAACTTGGGCGAATCTGGTAAGCTAATGTTACATTAACGGGGACTTTCCTTGTGTGTGTCTTTGCCGTGGTTTTTATAGACTCCGAGTTTATGATCCACAAATTTACGTGGTTAGAGTAAACTTAGAAGGCGCTGGACGCGCGATTCGTTCATTGTCTTCTCAATTTCTGTGGGGTGTATATCCCAAACATTTAAAAGGTTTAACTTTTCAATTTCTTCCCTGTTCCTTCTTTTATTGAACACAACAATCTTTTTCAATATTGTTGTCAATTTTAGAGACACATTAACGTTTTTCTACAACACTGTTTCGGAAACTACACATTTTACAGCTAAAAACTGTATTGGAACAACTATCATTCAATAATTTCGACGAATCAGAGCCGCGCATTAGCGCGATATATGAAGTATCTTGATTCAGTTACTATGGTTACGTTTGTTTGTTTAATTTGATTTATTTGAGTTTGACGTTTTCAACAGTTTTATATTTGTATTTTTTGCATAATTTCCAAAATCTTGTTATAGAAAGTATAGTCTACAACATGTAACGGAATGGCATATTCCAAACTTGCAAACCGTAGCCTTCGCCTTCGGCTCGGATTACAAACTTTTTGCTCGCGTGTAATATGTATCATTCCTTTATTTGTTGTAGAATATACTATACCTTATCACTAGAGAGCGGATTATATGGAAAATGCATATATTTTAATTTTTTTATATCTTTAAATAAAATCAATTTTCTGAACGAATCACATTGATTAGAGTTAATTAATACTAATTACTAATTGCATATATTGCATATTTAGGTATTCTTATGCATATTTTTTACAAAAGTTGCATATAATTACATATTTCAATACTTTTAAGACCTTGTCTAGCGATAAACAATTTAAAATTTCTGGTAATGCACATTGATAATTCCCAAATATTGAAGAAGGCTGCAATAAATAAAAGAATGCAACAGAAAAAGCAATAAACAATACAATAAGCAAATACACAAACCAATAAACTCTAATATTTTTAGGGAAATCCCTGTAACGGTAACGGTAGATATTCATTGTATACGCGAATGCTGGTAAAAGTAGGTACAATAAATATAACACCGTGAATTCTCAGTTGGATATATCTTTTACTTATGTTTCACTTTTTTTTTAGAAAATTTTGAATAATTTGTTATTGTAATTATGTAAATTTGTCATAATCTTATAATATCAAGTTTCGAGTCTTAGTTTATTAGTAGTATAATTGTTAATTGTGAATCAGAATGAAGACTGTATTGTGCAATAATATTCATAATGCATTCATTTATACATTTTATCTAATAATTTAAGATTTTGTTTGCATATTTTGCTACATATATTGTCATATTTGTGCATATATAGTGCATATTTCCTTAAAAAATCAGTGCCTATATATATGCGCATATAATTCAGTTTTTTCGTGCATATAATCCGCTCTCTTCTTATCACCAATGAAAAGGCCACTTTTATTAAATTTTTGTCCTACGAACTAATTTCTGTTGAAAGTTATCATGAATAATGATTTGAATGGCGTTATCAATTCATCTACAAACTTTCCAACATTCCAATTCACGCTGACAGCTCTTATAAATGAATACAGCCGCGGTTAAGGGCCCAAAAAATAAATAAAATAAAACCTGAAACACATGTTACCGTCCTCCGTCTCCACATGCGACTCCGGGCCGCGGAGGCTCCGGACTCCGGGTGCTCACCGCTCTTTATTAAATCATTTTCCTTGGGTCCGCGCGCTTGGTTATAAATCAGCCTCGATCGTGATTTAGGGCCACGGGGGTGAAGGAGGGTGCAAACCGTGAAACGGGGTGCGAACATGTGAATGTAAACCGGCCTGCTGGGATCGCTATGGGCGTAATTGTTTAACAGGACCGTACTTAATATAATTGGGTGAATTGTGGTTAATGGAGGGAATTTAATCATTTTCAATTTATGGCGGTTTTGAGTGAGTTAAAGACAATTGTTTTAAAATATTACATGTGGTTATACTTAGAAGTTAAACAGTCAAAACAATTATTTTATTTATACCTCCCGTACATACGAGGTGTAGAATGCAAATTATACTTTTAGAATAACTTTAAAGAAAAATTGTTGAATAAATTTTGATATTTCTAAAAAAAATTTTAGGAAAAATAACTAAAATAATAATAAATTAGCCAATCTCGGTGGTGTAGTGGCTATGTTGCTAACATAGCATACCAGAGGTCGCGGATTCGAATCCCATTGAAGAACATGGTCGTTCATGAGGCGGCATATGACCAAAGCAGCTAATTAGTCCGGTTCTCATCTTCATAAAAAAAATATAATAAATTAACAAAAATCACAAAAATAAAGCTTTCTTTTGGCTCAAAGATATAAGCTGGTACCACAAACACTGTTTTTCTTTTAAATTCCAATGAAATTTACTCTATATTGCTGTAAATTTTTACCTATTCACTTTACTGCAAATGTGTAAATACAAAAGTTGTTCAGAATTTAAAATGCATGCAGTAAGGCCCATTTGGTTACCTAAATATTATTATTTCACGATTTATCAATCAAATTAAAATTAATATTTATTAGAAAAATTGTAATACGGCATGGAAAATTAAACAAAAACGAATAAAACTTTTGCTGTAATAGGGCTTTTTACAATTGTATTTTTTCATAGCAAAATTTGTAAAGGTCATATTACTTTCAAACTATTTTGTACCACAAACCTATGAAAAGAAAGTACACAGTATAAAATATTAATTAAAACATCAATTTTCATTCTCTAATTGAACAATACCCATCTTAATATATGGATTCTAGTCATGAACTTATATTAAAGAAGCATATAAATGTGCATTCTAAAAAAAAAACTAATGAGAAAAAAATCTGACGCGGCAGCACATAAGCTCGTCTAATACAACTCTTAAATGGTACAGAATAGTATTTGACGATACATTTTATTTTCTTTCTTATATTTATTTAATTTTTTGACGTATATTTTACCAAAGTATAAGAATTCACACAGTAACGACACTTCAAATATTTTCATGATCCCAACATTTATTAACCATAGAAAAGAAAATATAATATGTCAGTATCAGTTGTCTGTCAAATAAAATTAGTGTAATCAAAACAGATACAAAATATTTACAATTTTACAAATAATTTATAAATAGTCGAAAAATTAAATTTAACCTTGTTTTTTCATGGAAAACTATTAAGGGCTTCTAGTAAACTGATACTTCCGGTTGACTAATTTTATCCAAAATCTAGTCGGCTAAGAAGCAAAAATTCATAAAATGGTATTTTTTGGTATTATAGTATTTTAGTTATGCGAGACGAAAAAATCGGCACAGACCATATACCGGGTGTCTGTCTTAAAGGTGTACATAGGAGATTAACATGGGAAATCAGTTTTTTGCGTGCTGTTGCTCGGTGTTCTATCGGACAACAATGATTGTAGTACCAATCGAAAGATATCATTTTTCTGAATCAAATGATGTAAAATACATTACAATTTAGTAGTAATTTGGTTCCATAAATTAATTTTTAAATTTTGAAAATCCTCCGATTTATTCAGTTTTTATCGAAAATAAATGTAGTTACCTATGACTGTTTTGTTTTGATTTCTGTCAAGCTATTTATTTGACGTTTCTGTCAATTTGTAAAATATGGTTATATTCAGTAATGACAAGCGTACTTTTATAATTTTTCTTTAAATAATATTAATTTATTAAGAGTTAAGTTTTTTTTTTAAATCGATGACAAAAAATTTCATTTTTATTAGCTCTGTTTTGTATATCTTCACAAAATATTCTTCCACTTTCTTCGTCAAATGGAAAAAAGTTCTTGATTGCAGTGCATTTTGTAGGAATAAAAAGAACTTTTTTAAAAAAAATATGAACGATGTACACCCAATTCATTTCCAAAAAATCTAGTGCTATACGAAGGATCTACATTTATCATTCCTAAAACCCTTTCTTCCAATAAAGCACGTTCTTCTGCTCTTGCTAAATTGCAATTACTAAGCTCACGTGTATTTTTCGTGGATACTGGCATTTGTGGTTGCACTTGGATTCGGTCGATTCATAAACTTAATAGAAAATAGATCTCGCACTCTGAGCTAACTGTTTCCTCCAAAAAATAGTTTTACTATAAAAATACGCTCTTCAGTAGTATAACTAGCAATATTTTTACAAATTGTCTTAAACAAGTCCAAAAGTCAGAAACGTCAAATAAATAGCTTGACAGAAATCAAAACAAAACAGTCATGGATGACTATATTTATTTACGATAAAAATTGAATAAACCGAAGAATTCTCAAAATTTAAAAATTACGGAACCAAATTACCATAAATTGTAGTGTATTTTACATCGTTTGATTCAGAAAAATGATATCTTTCGATTGGTACCACACTGATTGTTGTCCGATAGAACACCGAGCAACAGCACGAAAAAAACTGATTTCCCATGTTAATCTCCTATGTACACCTTTAAGACAGACACCCGGTATACACAAATATACACACAGACATCATGGCAAAAATAATAAAATCGTTTTGTAGGATTCCTAAAACGTGCTTAATCATTGAAAACTTACTACCCATTTTTTTACCAAAAACAATACCTTCCTTACTCGGAGGTAAGCGGAAAATAAAAAGACGATATTTCATAAATAACGAAATACATACCAGTACTATAAGATCAGAGTGACAACGCAGATGGTTCGGACATATTAACAAAATGCAAGATACAGGTATACCCACAGAGGTGTATGTAGTAAAACCATTGGACAATAAAGGGGTGAATCCATCAAAACGTAAAACGAAGAAACATCCAGAACAAGAATAGTACGATATAAAAAACAAAACAAGTGATAACAAAACAATAAGATGTAAAATTCGCCAAACACAAATATACCTCACTGGTCAACCACTCCCGAACATCAGTAACTCCAGTAGGTCCGCCGGACACTACCTCATAAAACACAAGCTAGACAGAGATGCACATACGCATAGTTGGGCTACATAGTACGTCGTGTCCGAGTAGTTATTATAGAGCAGTAATTTACAACAATGGAGCATCGGACTAAGCTGGCCATGCTTTGCTGCGCGACGAGCTATTATTATACTCCCGCGCTTCCATCGCGCTATTGTTAGTATTATTGTCATATATTTTACCTAGCGCATCGGCGGGGATTCTGCTGGGTACGTTCGGGGCACCCTGTAAAGTATTAAGCGCTATTACGGAGCTTAAACAACATGACTTTCACTTGATGTCAAAAAGATGTCACTAATCTTCGCATTGAATGACAAATAATTTATATACAAATTTTCCAACAATCTTAAATCCCAAAAAAATTATTCTGACTACACTCGAAAATAAAATCGCAGAGTGACGAAATACAATCAAGACAGCCAGCTTTTATTTTTTGTCAGTTAACAACGTCGATGATCTATGTGCTCAAAAATCGTCATTAAAAGCTCAGAAATCGTCACTAAAGTAACCCATTATACGACGATTTTGAGCAACCCAGTGTTGGCAACCGTTATTAATTATTGTACAATTAGGATAATTTTGACAAATATATTGACATACTATAGTAAATTTGGACGTAACATAAATAAAAAAATAAAATTTGTAAGAAGAATTAACTAATTAATTCCAATGACGAAATTGAGGACAAAACACATAATTTTGAGTGTTATGTACGAGTACAATAACTTCAATTCTTGAGGTTGGCAACACTGACTGTCAGTTTCAATTGACAACTGACAGATGTATAAACTTAACCTATATTTTAATTTTATTACAGTTTTTTTCTAATTTTCGATTTCAAATAAAACTTAATATGTATCTCGACACTGAAGTTCCTTATTATCACTCACATGGTTTATTTTCCTCGGCCCTACGGGCCTCAGCACCCAAATTCTATATTCGTGATAAAAAATTGAATTTCAGTTCCTTGATACATAAATATCTGTGTCAATCCGATTTCGTTTTCATTGAAAACTTTTGTAGGTTTCATAAATATTATTGTATAATAATTGATCTAATTTTGAAGGAACATATCAAAGTATTTAACTGAGACTTATTATGGGGACGAAGTAGTTCTTTTTCATTATTTTGGAAAACAAAATTTAAAATATATTCATTTTCTTTCAATGCAGAAAAAAGAAGATAAATAAAATGTATATTCATTTTGTAAGAAATAAAATTTTCTTCAACGAACGCATACAAAAAGAAAACTAAAAATTGGTATTGAGGAGTGTAATGAAAACTGAAATATTTTTTGTTTTGATTTTTTATTCATGCCCGTGTTTCAATTTTTCTAATAAATATTAATTTTAATTTGATTGATATATCTTGAAATACTAATATATACATAACCAAATGGCCTTTATTGCATGCATTTCAAAATTCTGAACACTTTTTGTATTTACACTTTTGCTGTAAAGTGAATAGGTGAATAGCATTGAAATACCTATATGCACATTTTAATTCTACACTCTGTATATTCAAGCTTTCCAACAGGTCTACAACTCAAATTTATTATAATAATAATGATTCCACTGACACATTTTTAATCCTCCTCCTACTAGAGTTCGCCAAACTCCCCCACATCCCCAATTCCGCTTTTCACACGTAATGAAGCTTGGAAGCTCTAATCCACAACACACTCCCTACAACTCAAGTTCACTAGAATGTCTCAGTGAAAGCTCTCGCATTTCCACCGCCTCCCTCCCACAATATCGAGTCTCAATTAGCTGCTGATTTATTTTATAAACGTTTTCTCGGGAGTGGGTTTACGTCTTATTAATTCCGGGCCCGGAGCCGCTCTGGAACGGCTCCGGCAGGGCTACGCGCCTAATGAAACGTCAGAGGAGTTGAGGAGGCTGAGACGCGCGGGAGGGAAGAGGGGAGACGGTTAATCGGATGGGGAGTGTTAACCTAAACGGTTTATTTACTACTGCTTATTGTTGCAAAATTACATCTGAATCTGGGCCTGGCCCACTTTTAAATTATTTAATTTTAATACGGTGCATAATAGAGAATAAAGTTTCAAATAAAAATTGTAGCACATATTATTCTACACATTTTTCTATAAGACAAAATTTCTCGTAACTTAAGACAGGAAAATGGTAAATCAAAAAACGAACTAGCAGTCAAATAATTTATTAAAAACTATGCCGAAGTTTCGACAGCAACAGTTGTCATCTTCAGGGCACTGTAAATGTGACATAGTGAACTTAATAATAAAACATACAAATATAGAACTGATACTTACAAGTTGATGTCAAAAAAATAATTAATAACATTGACACATACAAATATATTAAAAAACATGTAGAAAATATCCGAGTCAAAAAGTTAAAATGTACACAATAGCCATATGATAAAAAAAAAATATATATATATAGTTAAAAATTAAAA
Organism: Poecilus cupreus; assembly: GCA_963942605.1. Taxonomy (NCBI): domain Eukaryota; kingdom Metazoa; phylum Arthropoda; class Insecta; order Coleoptera; family Carabidae; genus Poecilus; species Poecilus cupreus. Next base: position 6,999,591 of record OZ012726.1, on the reverse strand, counting down.
AGATCTAACTTCTAATTTCTGACTCAGATTTTTTACTTTCTTATACAAATTATAAGGAAGTATTGGAATCACGAAAAAAATCGCTGACGAGATTTTTGCGGAAATACATATTTTGATGTCCACTGAATCCGTTAACACCAATTTCTCAATGATGTCTTGGAATTTATAAGTTTCATGAAAAAATGAAGAGCTGAGTTAATTTTGAATGAAATTAAAAAACCGGAAGAGAAAGTTTATTGGGCATACAAAACAATAAATTCCATTTATTTTAAAAATAGAATCAGCTGTTAAAAAATGTTTCAATTGAAAGATGTTAGCAAAAATATTTGGAATATAAAATGTTATTTGTACTTTTCTTGTACATGCTTCTAATTTTGAGAAAATCTTAATTATATATTTAAGAATATATTTCTGTAATCGTGTAATCTTAGTTATAACAGAAACAAAAATTAAAACATTTTTAATACCTATGTGTCAAACGTGTCAAATAATTGTGAAGTGCCAAAAATATGTGTCGTGTGAAATATTATAAAAGTAATATTTGTATTATTAGAAAGGTTTGAAGACTAGATATTAATTGATATCTATTTTTAAATATATTCATAGTTACAATGAGAACAAAAAATTAAACATGTTTAAAATCAATATTTCAAATAATTGTCAAAGTAAAGTTATACGCAAGGAACAAGTCATATGTGTTTAGTTGGTGTTATTTGTATAAGAAAGTAGTGTGGTGCCCACACCAGATTTTTTATATAAGATAACGTACAAAATTAATTTGACATGTACCTTTCGTGAATTGTGATCAACGCCATCTCTTGATAATTTGGAAGCCAAATAGTGTAATCAAAGCGGCATCTGAGAGGTTCTTGTGCGGTCAGAATTATATTTAAGGTGAACCATCCGGGCCAATACGGGCTGAAGATAGCGCAAGATGAACATGACTTTTTTGAAACAATATATCATTATTATAATAAATGAAACATACCGGGTGTTGACCGTGACCCCGGAACATAGGACTTTAACATGTAAAATCATACTTTCGTAATTTCCTGCTTAACAAATTATATTAGACAAAAAAGGTTCAAATAAAGTTGAGAGATCATAAAATTCTACATCAGAATCAATAAACAGAATTAAATTTACATGCCCTATAACGCCAGAAATTAAATATGAAAATATTAAAAATTAGCTCAAAAATCGGGTTAGCCTTGCAAATGAAACAAATTTCTAAAAAAAAAATAGTCAATTATGCAATTTATAATAATAATTAATAAAAAATACAATTTTTATTTCTAATTGTATACAAATTTGTTTCATTTCCAAGGCTAACCCGATTTTTGAGCTAATTTTTAATATTTTCATATTTAATTTCTGGCGTTATAGGGCATGTAAATTTAATTCTGTTTATTGATTCTGATGTAGAATTTTATGATCTCTCAACTTTATTTGAAACTTTTTTGTCTAATATAATTTGTTAAGCAGGAAATTACGAAAGTATGATTTTACATGTTAAAGTCCTATGTTCCGGGGTCGCGGTCAACACCCTGTATAATGTTTTATACCTACGTATGTAGATAAAAGTTCAAAGTTTTGTAATAAATTTTAAAAAGCTAATTTTGTTTACATATTATACATGAACACAATTTTCAAAGTAGTCAAATATATGCCACACGTTCCCATGAACGACTACAGTAATGCAAATAATATGTATATTTATAAATATAATCGTCTATAACATACTAAAATTAATTTACATTTGAATTTACAGTTTCTGAGAAACAAATAAAAATATACCAAAAAGTGTGTTTTTTGGTATATTTTTATTTGTTTCTCAAAAACTGTAAATTCAAATTGAAAATAAACTTAGTATGTTATAAATGATCATATTTACAAATTAACGAATTATTTTCATTACTGTAGTCGTTCATGGGAATGAGAGACACAGTATCAAAGTTCTGAATTTTTGACCAACTAGACTTCAACGAATATTTTTTTATAGTTCAATGTTTTAGCTATCCTTTTCATCCACATATATAAATACTAGAATGTTCAAAGACCTTATTGTATAATTGTTTTGTTTTTCGATAAGAATAATTGTAAGAAAATATTTATTTAAATTTGAATTTGCAAAACAAAATTCAGGGGAATGAACGAACCCACAAAAATTTGTACTTCATCTGACTTTGCAATGTACAAGTCACTGTAAAAAAATCCATGAAATTTTGACGGATGGAGGGTGTTGGACCATAAAGACCATGAAAATAAATAAAGAATACAGATTTTGCTGTTTTTTTAAAAAATAAAGGATTCGTTCTTTCGACGCATATGTTTGACCTTAAGGTAAACAAGTTATCAGCCTGTATAGCAAAAAAACAGGTACAAATTTACAATTGATTAAATTTAAATAACAATCCATGAAATGAAAAGACCCCATCAAATTTAAATTGATAAATATAGTTTTTAATATATAATGAATCTTTTTGAAAAATTCGTTGTTTGAAAAATTGTACACTTAAAAACTTTTCAAATTGTTGTCTAATAATTTATTTGAAATATTTTAATGAATAGTTTAAAATTAAAATGAAATACATATTTTTCAATGCGCAAATTGCCTTCGAAGATAATTTGGTTATATCGCGTATACAAACAGAAACTCGTTTCTTCAGTGACGTATCTAGTTGCACGAAATATCTTGCCGATTAAAATTCGTTTGCAGTTTAGCAGACAGTACGTTTGTTTTAGTAGTGCAGTGTAGTAGTGTAGTGTTGTAGTGAATGGCGTTTCTATAAGAGCAACAGAATAAAATACAAATCTTTCGGTAAGTGTGTTTACAAAATCATTGCTATTCATAAGTAGCGCAAACTAAATTGAATATTACACATTTTATAAATTAAAACATGTGGGAAAACGGTGAATAGTTGCTTAGATAAAATTGGTTTCAAGTTGTGTCTCTCTGAGTAATGTTTATTAAATATTGTAACCCATTCTAAGTCCCTTATCCACAGGCTATTCAGCCTCTGCGTAATAATTCAGTTAGGCACTGAATTGCGTGGTGTAGACGCTACTGTGACGTGAAGGGCGTCACGCCGGTTGACCCTTGACCCCCCCCCCCCGCGCCCGCGATGCCTCCTGCCCGTCACAATCCAGTTTAACCCTCTTTAGCGCTTCAGGACCCGTTGTCGCCTCGTCAGAAGCGATGAATCGGTTTATGAGGGACACTCTGACAAGTTCTTTGAATTTCATTGAGTTTTAGGCTACTTTGTACCTCTGAAATGTTTTGTGTTAAACTGAATTTTGCATACCTCGGACTTGCTACAAGTATTTGTTAATCTACAAACCCAACCACAAATGTAATCGTACCGCCAGAAAAATATGATATAATCAAATATATGGTACAGCTTTCTTGTGGTGCGGTTCACGTCACTATCTTCTTTCTCACTTTGCACATCAGCAATAGTGGGAGAAAGTGAGAAAGAAGATAGTGACGTGAAGAAGACAAGAAAGCTGTATTGTAGGTATATTTTTCATGCTGCTCTTGTCGCTATACAAATCTAAATTGTTTCGTCATCCATGTATTGCACTGTACTCCTAGGTAAATGAAAATTACATACATAAATACATACATAACATCACGCTATATCCCACTTAGCGGGGAAGCACGAACCCAGAAACACAGTCAACCAACAATCAATCTCCTCCAAACATTTCTATTCTGATACAAAACTTTCGCCTCGTCCACATTCATAGTGCGATTCATACATGCTCGTTCATTCTTCACACTCGGAATCATTCGTTCACGCAACAAACCATCAATCTTACCCAACTACTTATTCCTCGAACGCCCACGCAATCGTTCACCTTCAATCTTACCCACATGTATTAGTTTCACCAACCTTTCATTCGACACTCGCTCAACATGTTCAAACCACCTCAACTGACTCACTCCCACTTTCTTAACAACATTCTTCTCAATCTCACACTCACCATAAACCAATGTATTTCGTATACGATCACGGCTCGTATACCCACACATTCCTCTCAAATATCTCATTACCTATAGCAATTATAAGTTGTTCATGCTTCTTCATCAACACCCAACATTCAGAACTATATATCAATGTAGGCACTAACACGCCATTATATACACTCAATCGCGCATCTCTAGATACATTCACGTTTCGAGCAAATGCACCCTGCAGACACTCGCCTTTCAATCTCCCGGTCAATACGTCCATCCCTCGAAAATAAACAAATAAGAAGGTATCAGATTTTTTCATTCGGTTCTATAAAATTTCGATTAGGAATAAATCGGGGCCATTTCAGCAATGGAATATTATTGTTGTTATTATAATACAGCTTTATAAAATATAAGTGACAGCATGTATTCTAGCCATGTTTTGATTTTTATTTAAACTTTTACAAAACATTATTTGAAAAATTTGGTATGGACGGTCAGGAAAACAAGTGTTTTCTGAAATGTCAAATGACAAATACTTTTTGTTTTTGTTTAATTTGGCTGTGTTAACATTTTTCTAATAAATATTAATTATAATTTCATTGATATATCATGAAATACTAATAGTTAGATAACCCAATGGGCCTTATTGCATTCTTTTTATATTCTGAACAACTTTTGTGTTTACACTTTTGCTGCGAATTGAATAGGTAAAAAGAAACAGCAATATAAAAAAATATCATTGAGATCCCTATACGCCACATTTCAATTCTACACCCGGCATATCTTGCAATACTAAAATACCAAATTAATTTTCGTGCTACGGAAAATGTCGTAAGTCTCGTTAGGTTTTGCAGTATACGAGAAGTAGTATAAAAACTTAGTAAAGTACTCGCAGAAGATAAAAATTCCCTTTCTTTTGTTTTCATTGTGCGATGACAAGGGAACATCAGAAAAATGAAGGACAATAAAAAGTTGATGAATTAAAGAATAATGGGCCTGTACGCAAATGAACCGACAATTATTATGTGATCTAGTTGAGAAAATTCGGGCTGTTCACTGGAATTTATTGTTGGATTTATGATTAATGAGACTAGAGCACGCTATACAAATCATTGGAAGTTACGTTGTTTTGCACACGTAAATGTCAAGAGACGAGATTCACTGATACGTGAATTCTAAATCCATGCATGCAATTTTACTGCCTGATTTAATGTGGAATTCATTTTGTAGTTTATGTATAAATAGTTTGGAAGATTTTAAACGTTATGGTTAACTCTTAAACTAACCATAATTAACACACAGGTTCATATTACAAGAAAATGTCCCGATGATTTTATCAAATATCACTTAAAAAAATTATTCCATTTTTATACAACTTAACCCTCTATTGCATACTGTTCCCGAACAGGAACATAAAATTAAAAATTTTTCTTTTCTTTTCTTACTCAGTTTACATTCATGGCAATCATGTTGTAACACTTGGTAACATTATATACAATTTGTCAATTGCCAATTAGGTCATTCCTCCCAATTTGGCCAACATAAAAAAAAAATGAACTGGAAAAAGGATAATTACAGAAACTGAGATATAAAATGTAAAATTTGAAGGAAGCAGCTTATTACTTGCTGATATATTACAGCTAAATACACCTTTACAAAATTTCCAAAAAAATTTTTATCTGATGTTTTCCTAGAAGAGGTTGTTTACCAAACATTTTGTATAGTACGCAAAGACGACCCAATAGACCAAAGTTCTATTGTAAGTTGAATTTGTTCATAATGCTCCCAATAGTGAACAAAACTTAATTTTTTTTTTATTTTTGGAAAAAAAATTATGTAACACTTATTTTAAATATATGAATATTTCTTTTGTAAAAATACTGTTTTTGAGCCCTTATTTAAAAAAAATAATAATTCTTGCAATAGAGACACAACATGTAGTCCAAATTAATATTCATTAAAAGTCATAGAATATGGTGATAAAATATAAGTCATAGGTAACCATTAAAATAAGGAAGATAATTGCATTCAAACATGTAGTTTCTCATTCGATATAATTATACTCTAACAACTCAACATATATCTGAAAAACAAATATGTTATTATTTGATGTTAGAGATATTTACTAAAAAAATAAAAACTATGGGTCTCCATACTCATTGCTGAGTAATTGCACTCTCGAAGTCGAAGTGTCAAGAAAATGTATATTTTTGACAGCACTGCGCATATCAGTAGTAAAGAGTGACGTGAACTGACAACGTTTTCAGATTTAATTCACGAACGATGAGAAAATAAATTATTATTTTTTTCAATCCGAAACATGGTAAATGATATAAAAAATATACATTTACAAACAAAATCGAAGTACCTAATATTAATATCTAATTTTAGTTCAATTCACAAGGATGAGACATTATTTTGACATATACAAAACGAATGTTGCCGTATCGCTTAGCTTGATTTTTCATTTTGATACAAATGAATACATGCATAGAACTTATAATAAGAAAATAATTAAAAACAAAAAGATAAACCATGCATTTGGTTTTGATCAATGGGGTCTTTCACCATTTAAAAAAAAAATTATTTATGAAACTTTATCTAAATTGAAGACTATCTACACTTTTAAAAAGTCTTAATTGTTATTAATTAAGCCACAATGATTTTTTAAAAATGTTGGGACGTCATTATAGAGGTGTTGGTGGATCTCAAACAGTAGAGATTTAAATAATTTTTGTCACATAAATGTTCTATTTTATTGTAATAATAATAATAAAATAAGTAAAAAAATATATTACTACAAAAAAAAAAGCTTTCATAACTCATAGTTAATAAAAAGGCCTTTGGTTAAAGTTCTGTAAAATATTAATATATTTATTGTATTTATTGTAAAATAATAATAAAAACAACGTTCTGATTTACTACACGAAAATCGATACGTTGTTTTTATTAAATATTTTACCCAACACCTCTCAACAAATGCTTTATAACTTTGGCGATTTTAAACAAGCAAAGTAACAGATTATCCACTAGTAGGTATAATTTTGAGGAAAGCCACTAGTGAGTATTTTTTTATTTATAACAATAATAATAACACACAACACCATGTAACTACTTCGATTGACATTTTAATTTAAAAATTTAAAGCATATCTCACTGTCAAATAATATTTCTTTAATAAATTTTTCATTTATTGAGAAGTGTTGAATAAAATGTTATACTTCACACGTGGGCAAAGTGGAATTACCCATGCGATAAAATTATCTCACTCAGCCTTCGGCTTCGTGAGCTAAAATTTCTCTCGTGGGTAATTCCTTACTTTGCCCACTTGTAAAGTAAATAACTATTACAGAACTTTATCCAAATGCCTTTTTATTAAAGTAATATTAGGAAAACTGTAACATGTCCTGGAAAATTAAATAAAAACGAATAAAACATTTCATGACATAGATTTAGATTTATTTACCTATTATAGTATTGTATTATTTTCTGTAGGGTGGGCCTTATTGCATTTGTATTTACACTTTCGCTGTAATGTGAATAGGTACAAAGACACATGCCACATTTCAATTCTATAGTCTATGAACAAAAATTCTAATCAGAGTGCCACACTCAAAACTGTGCAAATAGCGCGATAATACTCTTATTCTATTTAATACAGATCAACAGCATTTACGTATTTAAACGTTCACATTTAGCTTGTTGATTTTTACCCCGAGTGGAATACTTCCTCAGCGTTGGCTTCCTCTTGTCGGCCGTTGGTTGTGCAAGAAATAAAAAGCATTTTTGAGTCATTTACAGCGAGTTTATTTGGTTAATTATCCTTGGCGATGTTATCGCGCGCGTTTTGTTCGCTGCTGATTAAGATTCGTTATTCCCACTCTCCAGCGTTCTGTGCCATGATTGTGAAAACTTACGGTCGGGGTAATTAAGTATTTCCGAAACATTAATTTTCTTTCTTCATATATTTCACAATTTTCTGCTGAAAATAGTTTCAATCCCGCTGTACACTCTCAAGTTGTGATTTACATCTTCCAGTAAATTACTTACCTTCATTATTCAACAGCAAGTTTTGGTCTCACTACGGATTTAAATTGTGCCTCTCAAATCGATCAAAATCGACACCCAGATATTTAATATCATTTGAGAATACATAGAGAATTTCTGTTGTTAAAAATTAATAAGGTTTGTTCAAAGTGGTCATTTCTGACAAGTTTGTGACATGTTTGCGACAAATTTCAGTGCGCCTGCGAAAAATGTAAACAAGTTAACTTTGAAACATAAACTTCATTTCTTTTTTGTGGCGAAAAATGTATCAATTTCTTTATTTATATTTATATATAAGGTTAGCTGTCAAAACAAAAAATGAGTATGCACATGCGCTTCATTCCATTCACCGTTCCAGTCTATGTTTCAAACTTAACTTGTTTACATTTTTCGCAGGCGCACTGAAATTTGTCACAAACATGTCACAAACTTGTCAGAAATGACCACTTGGAACAAACCTATATATTGTAGTAATTTTTGGCGAAATAAATAAATTGGGAAAAGTGTATTTTGTCAAATTAATGTATGTAAGGGAGGTATTGTGACGGGTCAAAATTTCCCTAAAATACGATTGCACTATTTTAACGATGACATCTGTGTATGCTAGGATAACATTTTAAAATTTTATGTATAGAATTCGAATATTCAAGTTATGAGCTAACCAGAATAATTATGTTTGAAGTTTGAAAATATATTTTGGCTTCAATTTCTATTTAAAACGTTTTTATATGTTTTGTACCATTTAGAAATTGAAATTAAAATAAGGTAATTGCAGTAAAATTAAATGAGTATTTTGAATAAGTTGAAAAATCTTTCAGATCTCATAGGAAATAAATAAAAGATTACAACATGTATTGCAGAACATAAACAAGCCATTTGTCTTAACGAACCAGAGGAATCTTTTGTAGATACTCATGCCATTATATATATTTTGAGGAAACAAAATTATAGCAAACCAAAATTAATCAGCAAATTCATATAACATCTTGCAACTATGCAGGATGTCGAAAAATAGTCTGCAGTCTTATGTTTTTCAAACATTTTACAGCAAATTTCGAAATTTATTACCACAAGTAATGGCTTCCTCTGTTTTACTCGTATAAATCATAATTTGTTGTTACTTTCTATTTTAACCTCCCGCCTACCTCTGATTACGGGAGGTATTGTTTTTGGTCAAAAAATTGGGTAGTGAGTTTTTAATGAATAAGCACGTTTTAAGGTCCCTACAATACGATTTTACTATTTTCGCAATGATGTCTGTATGTGTGTGTGTGTATGTATGGTCTGTACCGATTTTACGTTTCGCATAACTCAAATACTATAATACAAAAACATACAATTTTGTCTATTTTTGCTTCTAATTTTTATATGAAGAGCTGATTAGATTTTGGATAAAATTGGTCAACTGGAAGTAGCAGTTCACTAGAAGCCCTTAACACTTTTCTGTGTAAAAACACGGTTAAATTTAATTTTTCAACAATACATGTTATTTTGAAAATTGTAGAACATTTTATTTCACATGTGTTTGATTACATTAATTTCATTAATTTTTATTAAATTTATAGACAATAAACTGAAAAGAAATTAAATTTCATAAATCTCGCATTCCATGTATGTACACCATGGAAACACTTCAATATTTAATTTTTTACGATATGTGACACATGTCATTGAGATTGTGAAGCTGTTTTATTAGTGAAATATATGTGAAAATTTTAATAAATATATGGAATAAAATTAAATTTCTTAAATATAAATGAAAATAAACAAATAAGAAGGTATTTTTCTGTATCATCAAATACTATTTAGTACCGTTTAAAAGTTGTATTGGGCGGGAGGTCATGTCCTCGATACATCAAATTTATATTATTACATTTTTACATTAAACATACTAGGTTTGTTCCAAGTGGTCATTTCGGACATGTTTGTAACATGTTTGTGACAAATTTCAGTGCGCCTGCGAAAAATGTAAACAAGTTAACTTTGAAACATAAACTTCATTTCTTTTTTGTGGCAAAAAATGTATGAATTTCTTTATTTATATTTATATTTAAGGTTAGCTGTCAAAACAAAAAATGAACATGCACATGCGCTTCATTCCTTTCACCGTTCCAGTCTATGTTTCAAACTTAACTTGTTTACATTTTTCGCAGGCGCACTGACATTTGTCACAAACATGTTACAAACATGTCCGAAATGACCACTTGGAACAAACCTAATAATTCAAAATCATTCAATGTTAATTTCTTTATGTTTTCTTATTAACATTCTACGCGGAATGTAAAACAAAGACATGTGACCTCCTAATGACTGGTTGCCTCTCTCGGCTCGCTTTTTTACCTTCAGTTGGTGTTCCTTTATTATTATATTTCAGTGAATATGTTGAATTAGAATAATCTTTATATATAATAGAGCTGAATAATGGTGGATGCGCTTCCACTTTCATTCCATTTCAACCAAACTAGAATATTAATTTATTTTTCTTTTGTTTCCATCCATTGCCTCCTATTTGAGCTCACGTAGATTTGATAGCTTCATTTATAGTGCATTTTTAAATTCTGAACAACTTTTGTATTGACACTTTTGCTGTAAAGTGAATACTTAAAAATTTACAACAATGTCTAAAAATTGCATTGAAATCCCTGTGTTCCACATTTCAATTCTACACCCACAAATCTTGTGGCCAGATACACAGGAATTTTTGTTATGATCGCTATGAGTACTAACAGTTTAAAAACATTTTATTGTTACTCGATCTGCCAGGTTTTTCGCAGCCCGCTCTCGCTCTATTACGCGATACCAAAACATGGCATAAGTTAGAAAGTAAAAGGTTGAATATGTAAACGACAAATTAGAAATAAACGCATACCTTCAGTTAGAAATCTGTGCGATATCTCGACATTAGCAATGGCGGGGTGATTTATTAAGTATAGAATCTGCGAGTGTGGCAGTTGCGAAGTGAAATAAAAACCACTAAACTGGGACGTTAGCAAACAATCCGTTATTAGTTGCCGCAACGTGACGGGGAAGCAAACTCGCGAACTCCAGGCCCGTACTCACCAACTTCCGCTAATTGTTGTTCGTGGTGTTACAAATTCATTTCGAGCTCACTGCAACCAGCCGGATTGTCCGTAAATACTTAAACAACCGGAAATCGACTCGATGTAAAATTAATCAGCAGCGAGGTTGCCAGTTTTAAACTGTCAGCGAAGTCGACTCACTATTGTTTTGCTTGCTTTGCTTCCGACTAATGGCACTGGCTTAAAAGGTTTCGGATGCTCTGAGTACGTGCATGTATTTTTAATTTCATTTTCTAGTTGTGTTTCACTCGCTCTGAACTATTCACTCGCATAATTGTCTCGAACTAAGTTACGGAAAAATCCACAAAATTCAACTTCAAAAATCATCACATCGTTCTTATACCCAGTGCCTACTTTGTTTTTTATAGGATATAAGACATACAAAGTTAAAATTTTCATTAGGAGGTAATTCCTATCCTATGATTATTATTTTAGAACAAAAGTGTCAATACAAAATATGTTCAGAATTAAAAACTGCACAAAACGAGCATAAATTTATTGAAGTAATATATTTGTCATGAGATAGACAAAATAAAATGTACAATCTTTTGCTGTATCCAAAGTGCCATGGTAACAAAACATACAAACAGTCGTATTGTTTGAGTTTGACAGATGAAATTTGGCATGGTTTTAATGATTATTTCCCTCATTACAAATTTGACCAATCAGAATGTCTCATTATCCATTGTTGTGCATTTTAGATAAGTGATTAAACAGCACCATGCTATTTAATCGCGATTAAATTGAAGCTAGCTTTTATATGCAAATTTTTAACATTTTGAAGGCATATTTAGCCGGATAATTAGTTACAGAAGCAAGATACTTACATGTGTTTTTACCTTTATTGGTATTCTGGCTTTAAACATGCTGAATTATTCAATTCAAGCTATTTTTATTTATTAATTTTTGACATTTATTTGACAAGTAAAAAGAAAAACAAACAATTTGCTATAGTTACAATATAACAACAAAATTTTATGGTGCCTTTTTCTTATGTGTGTACTGATTTATTTATGTGAAAATGTGTTAAAATCAACGTTTTAGTACAATTTCATCGCTAAAAATTAAAGTTTATGCAATGAATTGATGAAATAATCTTGACATATCCCCTCGTGCTAAAGAATTGAATCGATTAAAGTTGATGTTTAGCTTATTTATAAAATTTTACTTTTAAAAAAGTGTTATCGTACATAATAATTTAAGATTTCATATTATTATGTACTCAAAAACTTTTTAAACTAAATTTTATGTATAAGCTAGACATGTAAAATTTAATCGATTAAATTCTTAGCACTCGTGATATAACTATTGATTATTGACTTGTTTAAATTATTTCTAAATTATGTCCATGATTACCACTGAAATATAGGAATTCTGGAAAGCTCTCTGGCAACGCCAGTGCGTGCCGACAAAGAAAGCGACTCACGCAAGATGCTGTCTTTGTCGTACACTCTGCTCAAAAAGTATTTTATAATACTGTATTGGGCTTTTAAATTATCAAGAGATAGCTCTGATCACAATTCATGAAACGTACATGTCAAATTAATTTTGTATGATATCTTATGATGGTGAATGCGTGCTTTAGTATTGGTTGTTTGTTTTTATTGGCAGCAGAACTGTAGCCATACACATTGCAAATTTTCCTGTTTTTAAAAGTTTTTTTTTTTGAGAAAATTCAAGCTTAACCTATAAGCTTATCTAGTTAGCCAAATTTGAATTCATAACATTGAAATTTAAAATTTGATGTATCAAATTTGAATCATTTTGGTGTGACACGTCAGTAGTGCCAACTTATATTTCATTTTCAATTACGTAACAGTCTTCATTTCTGTATTCTCGAACATATCCTAGTCAATTTACTATTTTGCAATACCTGTACTGTAAGTTACCCATTAATAACAAAATTTAAACAAAGTAAGTGGAACTTTTATTGCACAATTGGTTTCCATGGTTACATCATTTACTTACCGTTCACGGTGCATGGTAAGTGAAACTTACCGTGGTAGGGGGACGGTAAGTAAATATATATCATTCAAATTTTATTTCTAACCGCAATCTGTCAGCTGTTAATTTTGATACCTATTTTTCTTTTCCTTATATTTACGCAGGTATTGCAAAAAATATCTTACTAACCTCGAACTGTAAGTGATTTACTAGGTCTCGAATGTTTAGGAAATCTCGACCCTACGGGTCTCGACATCCCAAACTACATTCTCGACCTAAAAACTATCACTTACAGTTCACGGTACGTAATATACTATTTGATATTTTCTGCACTTTGTCTTCTCCTTGTACTTATTCTATTTCATGTTTCATTTACACTTTTTTGTCCTAGTGTTGTTCTTTTTATTTTTCTTTCCATTATTCTTCATTCTTCTTCGTTTTGTTGTAGTTGCCACGGTATACATAAATAGTTTATTATTGTTTTGTGTATTCTCATCTTACTTTTCGTTTTAGTTCATAAAATAAAACATAAAGTCTTTGCGGCCATGTTTGGCGAGGTAGATGGCTATATTTGGTTTCTATTTCGAGTTGAATGTTTAGTAAAAGCGCTACATATACATTCATTATCTACAGGACATAAATAGCTCGTCCTCCGGTGCTGAGAGACGCTGAAAATTCTGATTAAAAACTGCCGTGAATATTTCAACTCCTTTGTTTCGTTCTGCGTGTAAAATTCATTAAAAATTTAATTAAAAGAGAACATATCGTAACTGGCGCTGATATATGCGTCAATGGATACTTTTATTATAGATATGAGGTTTTTCTCACGTCTCCCGCCAAAAAGTGAACATACAAAGAACTTAAACTGACTCTACAAATGCTGCTCGGACACTTTGTGACAATAAAATATGTTTTAATTGTTCGCGGTGAAAATAAATTGTTTGAAGGTGCATTAAAGTAAATTATACAAATTAAAAGTATTTTTTTTTAACTCTTAAAGCTCATTTATAATCAGACTTGCAATTTGAAAATTGTTCAAGGTTCTGAATAAATCTTTGAAAAATCGACAATTCGGATAGTAGGGATTAATAGCATAATCATATAAAATATTAATGTACTGGTTAGTCCATCGGTCTGTAATTTTTTATTTCATACCTTTGCATTTTAGCATAATTTAAAACATCCTTTGTTAACTTTAAAACAGTTTCCTAAAATAATCAATGCAGAAACTTTTATTTTATTAATAATTAATCATACACAGAAAGTGAACCATTAAATAAAGAAGAAATAAATTTATAAAAGATGTCCGAAAATCAATACAACAATCTAAATAATATAATATAACAACGAATAGTTAATAAACTAAGAGCCAGGCTTTCCATCTACGAATAAACTTCCCAATAAGTTATTCACCGAATAAATAAAAAAATACGCATCAAAAAATGACAGCTTGAACAATAAGTATTATTTGAGCTATGATGATTTCGATGCGACATTTTTCATTTATTCGACGAATAATTTATTCGGTACTTTATTCGTAGATGGAAATATTGGCCTTAAGTGAAAGAAGTGAAAAAAGCAAATAATAATTATTGCAGATCTGCCAGCAACTAATCTAATTGTTTCAATTGTTTCATGACATACTTTCTATGTGTGAATCTTTATTAATTAATAAAAACAGGAATGGTTTCTATACTGGTCAAGGACTATGTTGAATAAGAACTATTTTAAAAGAAGCAATAGCTATTTGTATATATAGAACACAAATTTATGTTTTGTTGCCTAAAAACGTATATTGAATCTTGAGCCGCAGCAAAGTGTTTAAAAACCCATCATAGAAATAGTGGGCCAAACTAAATTTCTTTTGCTCATTAACTTACTTATACTTACATCCTTCAGAATAGAATATTCTACAACAAGTAATGGAATGGCACACATTCCACACGAGCAAAAAGTTTGTAGTCCGAGCCGAAGACAAGGACTACGATTTGCGAGTGTGGGATAGGCCATTCCGTTACATGTTGTAGAATGTAGACTATATAACAAGATTTTGGAAATTTACGAAAAATACAAATATTAAACTGTTGAAAACGTCAAACTAAAATAAATAAAAGTAAAACAAACAGACGTAACCATAGTACCTTAATCAAGATACTTCATATATTGCGGAAATATGTGGCTCTGATTTATCGAAATTATTCCATACGCGGAGCATGGAATGATAGTTGTTCTATACAGTTTTTAGTTGAAGAATGTATAGTTTCCAAAACAGTGAAAATATCATCCATAACTAAAAATTAAAAATCTTCTTACTGGGACTAATAGACTGTTGATGTTGAGATCCTACGAACACAAAATTTTTGCACAAATTTTCATCACGTAAATATATTTGGGGTTGTTATTTGCCGCGATGTATTCTAAGTTGACGCTGACTTTCTGTAAGATTTTGTGTCTTGTCTTTTATGTCGTGCGCAAACAGATGACAAGCAATTCCTTGGATAAAATTCCTCGCTAAATAAATGAGCCCTATTACTGGTAGAAGGGGGCAATATAGCTAAAAGAATCTTTAAAATATGTGGTCGAATACCACCAGTTTAAACTCCACACATTATTAAATTCCAGTGTATCAATTTATCTGGCTTTGTTATAAACTTTCCCGTCACTTTTTCGATTACGTGCAATTACTCGCTTGAAAAAATAAAAACAATTGCGGGCGGCATTCCAGGGCACTCTGTACACAATTACAGCATTAGGGGCCCTTTGCAGGGCCGGCGCAAATGAAATTAGTGGAGATACCGCGCGACAGATGGACATGGACAGACAAACAGACAGATAGACAGACAGAGAGGCGCTTGAGTTGGAGTTACGGTGGTTTATCGCAGTTGGCCGGGCGTGTTGGCGCGGCGCCCAGCCTTCTAGATAATGCAGTAAATACGACGGGTAGTTTAAATGCGTCCAGCGCACCGGACACTTTATATTTTTAACGATGATTCTTCGTTTCGACTGTGAACTCTTTCGACTTGGATTTCGGATGGTAAACGTTATTTTAGACAAAAATTCTTCGAGGGAAAGATGCAGATAAATTAATTTTCTATCACTTTTATTTGAAGTATTTTTCTCTGAAATAATTCAGTAACCTTTGACAGTCAAAAAAATAGCTAAATCTGCTGGAGGTGATCAGCTATATTGACAACTGCAATCAAAGTTAATTTAAGAGGAACTGTGAAATGTAAATATTTTATCCTCATTTCGATTTGTTTTGACATATCATAAAAAATCCACACCATTTAACTATTTTAGCTGTGGCACTCTGCTTTCATAAATTTCGCTATGTTTTCTCATGTAAAAAACTTCTAAATAGTAATCCCTAAGGTTGTTAAAAATATTAAAGCATTATGCCAACACGTAAAGAAGAAAGAGATGCAAAAATCAAAGAAAAGATAATGACAACAAATAGGGATACTAAAAAACAAGGTTTTTCTAAAGATACAAAAATGAGAATTTAGCGAACAATAATAAAACCAGTAACAATGTATGATGCTGAGATTATAACAATGACAAAAAAAGATAAAGATTTAAGAATAATGGGACAAAAAATATTAAGAACAATATTTGAACCAATAAAGATTTCAGAATGAACTACGGAATAGAACAAGAGTTGGAAGAAGAAAACATAGTGAAAAAGATCAAGCAACATAGAGTCAGATGGTTTGGACATACGAGGTGCTGCTAATAACGAGACTGGTGCTGTAAAACATTTTCTTTCAAATTTATACATATTTAATTATCACCAACTTCAATATACACTCCTCCTTTATCCTTACACCGCTCCACGCGAATTCTCCATTGTTCAAAACCGTGTTGAAAATCTTCTTCTGGAAGCTCGTTCATGATGCATGCCGATTTTGTTCCACAGCTTCAGCGGTATGAAATTTTTTTTTTCGGCACCAATTACGCAAACTATTCTTGAATCTTCAAAATTGTCTTTATACATTCTTTGTCAATTTTTACAGTTTCAGCAATTGCATAAATTGTTAAGCGACGATCAAATCAGATCAGATTACCAATTTTTTTCAATATTTTTATCTGTTTTTGACGGGAAAGGGCGTCCCGGGCTTGAGTCATCTTCAAATACCTTTGTGGCATTTTGGAAACGCTTTAAACCACTCAAATACCCACGCATGAGATAAACATTCATTCCCACATACTTCTTTTAATAAAAGATAAGTTCCAGTAGCCGAAATTTAACGACAATTTGTGGATTTATTAAAACACTTACCATTTTTTAGGCAAAACAAAAAATTTTATTTTATACAAACGAAGGACACGATCAGGTGAATATGTCTACAGACATGGGAGAGGTGGCAATCGAAAGAGAAGGCTTTACGCTAGATATACAGTAGTCAGTCATAGGATTTTGCCCCATGTGTCGTTCGTCTGCAGTAGTATCAGTCTCGTTATTTAATAGCCACACCTCGAATATGGAGAGCAGAAGAAAGGGATCAGTAGTAGGACGAAGAACACAAGAAAGAAGAAGACGAGGCAGATCCATATCAACACACACAGAGAAATCAAATTAGTAAAAATGATCTAATAGCTCATATTATTTAATTAATTTAACTGAAAAACATACAATTGAATATGTTAGTTGAGCAGCGCGCGACTGACATTTCTCAGTTCAAATAACTAAAAATTCAGTAGAATTGACTGAGGGTTTCAGTTCAAGTAACTAAGAGTAAGGTTCCATAACTTAAAACTATTCGTAAATATTAGTCCCGTACAAATTTATAATTGTTTAAATTTGTTTTGTAAACAAAAATCAAAATGTTCGAATATGTATTAAAAAAAAATTATATTTTCTTTTTTTCAAAAACATAACCCTGTCATAATAATGAATCATATTCAGTTGTGTTGATTGAATTATTCAGTTACGCTAAACGGTATTATTTTTAATGGAAGTAGAAGAATGTTAAAAGTAACAGCAATCAAGAACTATCAAAGAACTATAAAAGTTAGAAAAATGTACAGATGGATTTAAAGGAAAAGAAAGGATTTTACTGTAGGGTACACTTATTTTAATAATTCTCAGTAATAATATAACAAGAGAGTGAGAATAAATTAAAAACAATTTGACAGATCTTTCGAAAACTTGTTGCCAGGCAATAGCCACGAAAACCAGTAGGGCTTGAGTGGCTACTGCCAAATGGCGACAAGTTTGCGAAAGATACTGGAGAATTATTTTCTAATTTATATTTAATTAAATAATTTTTTATTTCATCATCAGGCTCGCCACTAAATCTATCTTTTTTGCTCATTTTTTCTTGTGTTGATAACTATCTGACATCTGTCAACAATAACAAAAAAGCTACAGAGAATATTGCCGGAAATAATCACAAGAGCATTATTTTCAGTATAATAATAGGATTGGTTAAAACGCAGACACGTGACATACAATAAAGCATTTCATTGGTTTAAAGAAACGTCAAAAATAATCGGACTAATTTTCACTTCCAAAATTACTCCTGTGTAGGAGTGTAGTACTACCATTTTTGGACATTGTTTTTTGAAAAATTCCACACTTAAATGTATATTATATACCGAGATATACGATAGCAGATTGTCCTAACCAAAATATAATAATGACTTGACACATTTAATATAATAATAATCAAAAACATAAATAAACTTCATTAACCATGTGGCTCCTTCGGTATTATCATTATCAACTTTTAGGGTTATTATTCGACGGATTTAACACGAAAAATGTTGAAACCAAAGTGGATAAACAGCGTAATTGTGTGTTATTTATTTGTGAAATTTATTGTTAAAACATTTTAATACCCAGAGTATTAACGCTAGGGCTAAATATGTTAATTCCAGCGAATTAGTTTCGATTTTAAAATGTAAATACAACGTTTGCATTCGCATTATTTGTGCTGTACACTACATAATAACATACCTACATATCCAACGAACATACATACATATCATACATATGTAATGAGCTGTTTTAGAGCAAAAAACCCTGGCATAATGAATCTGTTCGGCGTGTTTGCTCGTTAGAGATTATAACAATATTGTTGTGTGGGTCAGGGCTGTTAATTACATTACGAATTACCTTTGCATTATAGATGGCGGTCATGAATGACCACCGATCGATTATACACGAGTATTTTGTTTTGAGGTACTAGCGGGTACACTAAGTTATTGATTTTACCATTTGTTAGCTCGATGACGAAGTTATAATTTAAGTAATAAATAAATTATTTATTTATTAGATTTATTCTCGTTATTATAAAGAAATTTAACTTTCACTTAATTTACTTTTAAATTAAATTTATATGTTTTTAATTAAGTACAGCAGCATTTAAATTATTTTATGACTAATTTAACATTACCGTTAAAAATTTTATTATCATTTGGATAAGTTAATGTAAATTTAGTATCGAAGTAAATTAAAGTGGAATTTACTTTTCTTTATAAAACTGAGCATTAAAATATTAATTCACGGTTTATATTTTCTTAATGAAATAATGACCAAATAAATTAATTAATAAATAAGGTCAATTTGGTTACCTAAATATTAGTATTTCACGAAGTTTGAATCAAATTAAAATATTGATTAGAAACATTAAAAACGAAAACTATTTGACATTATATTATACTGTTTTAGATTTATTTATTACAGAGTTGTGTTTTTGTTCTGTGCAATGGGCTTTAATATATGCGTTTTTAAATTCTGAATAACTTTTGTATTTATAATTAAAGGGTAATGTTTATCCTGTATATTTAAATCCTTGTAGTTAGATTTCTTCCTATCTTTTGTTTTACTTCGCTTGTTTTTAATTCCTTATACTTTCTTTTTCCATGTTGACCTAGGCCTATCTGGCCTTCTTCTTCCTCCAGGTATCAATTCTACTACTTCTACTCTCCACATAATATGTTCAAGCCTTCTAAAATTTAGTTTTTGATATTTTTCACTTTGTCTTCTCCTTCTAAGTCTTGTTCTATTTCACAGTTCATTTTTATTCTGTATTCTTTTTATAATATCTCAATTGGTCCTAACATAGTTTTTATTATTTTTCCTTTATTTCTAATGTCATCGTCATGTGAGGATCCCTGAAGTTACGGTTTCCAAAAAAATTCAGAACTGAATTCTGGTATTTTATACTCGTATATTATATTTGTAACCCTGTGGTAAGAGCTGATTAGTTTTTAGTTGTAATCCGATAATCGGAAGTGGTAATTTACTTG
Organism: Poecilus cupreus; assembly: GCA_963942605.1. Taxonomy (NCBI): domain Eukaryota; kingdom Metazoa; phylum Arthropoda; class Insecta; order Coleoptera; family Carabidae; genus Poecilus; species Poecilus cupreus. Next base: position 6,979,305 of record OZ012726.1, on the reverse strand, counting down.
TTGTTTTGAAATATCTCAGTTATGGTTTAATAACAATATTTGTTAATTAAATGAAATACAAAGGATTGTAGGCTTAATATTGTGTTTAATGAATTCATTAATTGTTTAAACGATGCGACCTCATTTGAGGTCATTATCAAGTCTAAAAACAAAAATAACTCATTGTATTTCATTCAATAAAATATAACGTCTTTCACCCTCGTCAATTTTTGTTAATAGAATCATGCTTCAAATGTTTTCTCTTACTACCACCATTTACGAATTACAACACATTAAAGGAAAATTACATTATGACATTTTCGGGGGTAATATTGCAAAACCTGATTTTATCGATAAATTTCTATTTTGCACGAATTTTTTTCTTAGCGACAAGCACGAAAGCAAACTACATGGTAAATCCCGACTCCGAAGGAGGAGGGGTTTTACCTAATGTCAGTTGGATTGAGTGGTTTTGCTTAAAAGCAAAAAAAAATGAAAAATTATTTGAGAAAATCAAAGAGGTCGTGCGGTATTTAATGAGATAAATTACAAAGGCAACGCAAAATGATACTTGAAATATTAATTAACTGTCACACTAACAAAAACAGTAACAACTAATGTTTGTTTATTTGCTATCGGGATTTTATCGGGGTAACGGGATTTTATCGGGGAATCGGGGTTTTATCGGAATAACGGAATTTTTGCTGTTCCCATGGATTGAATTTTCAAGTGTTTTGCATCATGATTGGTTAAAAACTAGTTGTAGGAATTTATGGTTAAATCTGCTAACCTGCTAAACAATTTTTTTGACATGTTGCATAATTGAAAACTAATTTTTTTGAAGGGATGACAATTTTTTTATAGTTGAGTTCCACATTGCTGCATCGTTTGATAAAAAAATCTATGTAAGAAGGTATAGTAAAGTGCCCACAACAGTCTATTTTAAACTGGAACTGGATTAGAGTGAAAATCATTCGTAAAGTTTGAATTTTCTAAAAAAAAAAAAAACTTGGACTTAGGGTTAATAAAATTTTATTCCCATATATTTAGATCAATTCACAATGCACAATTTTTTATCAATAGTGATAAACTAAAATTGTAGTAGTTGCAATAGTAATAAATAAACCAAGGGATATCCCTGTCGAGTGAAAATAAATAACAACGGCCTTTCAAACCACCAAAATTTATGACGTGTATATTTTGATTGCAAACTACATCAACTACATGCGAACATACCAGAGATATTCACGTGAGATATCCATATTTATCGAACAGCAAAAATAGCTTGGTTGCAGCCTCTCTCCGCGCTTATACCGCCGGTATTAAAGCTCCAACATAAACATGTGTAAGCTGTCAGTGCGAAAATAATTCGCAGCCGTGCAGAAAAAATGCCGGAGTAAAGTTCCCCGGAAATAGTAGCCTTTCACCTCCGGAAAGCGCTATGGAGATGAATGGCCACCGGAACTCCCCGGGTATTGATTCCAACAGGAAACAAATCAATTTTTATTATGTGCACCATACGCGCCGTGTCCCTTTTATATTTTAACTTTTAAGTTTGACCCTTGACGGCTGACCCTCTTTCCAGGAACAGATTTATTTTTGATACTTTTTGAGCAATTTTGTTAATTTATGGATGGAATGGTTGTAATCTTTCTCAATATTCTTGATAGTCTGCCATTATTTTATTATCTTGATATTGAAATTCCTAGTTAAGTGAAATGAATTGAACGTTTATCGATAAAACTAATAAGATATTTATGCGGAAGCCATCAATTTTTATTGAAAATTATCTGATGAACCCAACATGTAACCTCGAGTAAATTTTAATTTTTAATCAGTACTATATACAGGGTGTTCTGAAAAGTACTGATAAGCTTCAAGCAGAACGATTCTTTGGTTAATTATTAGTCGATAATCCTAATGCAAAAAATTTGTACGGTCCTTTCTAAAGCCACACGAAGCCATCAAACTTGTAAATTAAATAGAATTATGCGAAATTTTTTAATTTTTTATGGAATATTGTTATTGTTTACATACAAGATACATTTTGTAAAATTGCATTGATTGTAACTAATCGTTTAATATCAAAATTTTAAGTTTTTAATTCCTCTTTAAACGTATTTTTTAAATTTTATTACATATAACAACTTTTCACAAAATAGTTTTATATTCGAAATAATTGAAATAGAATATTGTACAACGAGCATGGAATGGTACTCATTTCCTACGAGTATGACACATGCTGCAAATCATACGAGTATGAAACATGCTGCAAATCATACGAGTATAAAATGGACATTCCGTGCGAGTTGTATGCTATACCTACTTTTTCTACGACCACAATATTATTTCCTAATTAATTTATATTTTAATAATATATTTGTCCCGCTTTCACCATTCCAATATTTGACAATTCTAAATAAGTATCCTAGAAATGGCACCTGTACTGAAATTGGATGACCTGTATTGAAATACTCACAAAACAAATTCATTTCGCACGATGCTTGCAATGTACCTTATATCCCTATCAACAACAAACATACAATGAGCGGATTTATTAGTGATCGTAGAAAAATTACTTTTGTCAAATTTATATGTTTATCAAATATCCACATTTGTCAAAGTGATTTGATTTTTTGTTATAATATTTAATATTTATTTCACTTCGTATTGATCTTCGGTCCATTTTCTTAACAAAAATTAATTTTAATCATGTAATAAAGTAAACCTGCTATCTCAAGTAAACAATTTTCATTGGCTGTACAAATATCAAATATTGATATCGTTCGTATTGATTTACATAGTTAACTGATGACAGCTATAACGATTATTGGGTTCCGTGTTGCAAAATTTACATTCCTTTTAAGTAGCTCGTGTGGCTTTACGAAGAGCCGTACAATTTTTTTTTCATTGGGATTAAAACAACGTTATTTTTCCACCCAACGGAAAAAGTAGTGTCTACTTTACTACTTTACATTTTAGTTTATCTGACTATATTTTAATTATTTATTATGTATTTATTGTTTTTAACCTTGACGAAGAGATTCATCTATATGTTTTTATTCATATTTATTTATTTATTACACTTTTAACATGTTTTGTATTAGTTTCCATTAATATCACCTCCTGAAGAAGACGTATGTGGCGTCGAAACCGGTCGAGGTAATATTTTAATAAAATATTTGGCTGCTATCCAAGAGTTTCATTTACATACATCATCCAGCTAAAAAATAGTCCTTATCATTTATATTGATTGTCCAGTCAACTTCAAATAAAATCTAATCAGCTCTGCACAAAAAGTTTCGTTACTTTTTACGTTCATAAATTATTGTACTCGTACTTGTAGTTCTATAGTACTTTTGGATATCTAAACAAAATATGGAACAAATGTGGTTGTTTTACAAATACAAATTAATAAACTATTGGTAATTTGCTAATTAAAAACAAGGTAATATCCGCATCGCGCTGATCCCCGTCTAAACACCTGTACAGCAACATGGTGTAAGCTAGCTATAATCCCAGAAGGGAATTTCATTATGCTTGCGTTATGTTTGCGTTCACGATGGCATTATAGAGTTATTGTCAGCACAAAGCTTTCCGGGCGCCATGTAATTACATCTGTTGTCTTTACGCAATCACGCTAAACTTACCGGTTAAATATGCGCATTACACCGTTGACAATGTTAAGATTTCCAGCAGGAATATGAACCTCCGGGAATCACAAACTGCAGGATTAACTGCGGTCTACCCTATGCTGCCTCACCTTAGACTCACAGAGTAATTTAAATTATATGAGACACAAGAGTAAGGAGGAAAAATAGCTCCTAGAATAGATTAGTTGCAATTTCACTGACAATGAGTCTTTCTTTTCCTTTTTCTTTACTTTAGTATTCCCACATCATTATTTCACAGTGCATTGTACAAATAAAGCATCGTTTTCATAGGGGATTGTATTTGTATGGTAAAACTTAATGTGTTTCCTTGTATTTAGCGATAGCCTTCTAATATCGGTTATATGTTGTAAGACAGTATGAAAATAGTATATTGAACAACTAGTGTTACAATGATAATTAGGCATTGTAACACGAGTTGTTCATACTACTTTTCCAATTTCTCGTTCATAAATTCAATAAAAATAAAATAAAATTGTACGGCATGTTTAATATACCACTGGTCACCAAGGGGCTTTACCCGCGGGGTCTATCGGGTCCCAGGCCGCAACCCCGACGCAGGGGCTCCGATTCAATAATTTTACGTGAGCAATGACAGGCCCAAGTTAGACAGACTTAATTTTACAAATAATAAATTCCCCAAAAACAGTTGCTCAAAATTAAATTTTGTAGCATTGTTTTTGAGAAAAACAGTGTCACAAAATTGGCTTTGAGTACGTGAAATAGGAAGTAGCTGTTTCAACTTTTACTATACACAGTAATGCAACAGCCAATCACAAGTTTGAATAAAATAAGTGACCATTAATGACATAACATTTGCCAGTTGTCATTTGACGTGTTGTTTATATTTGAAGAAGTTATAATTTTCTAATTATGGATTTGGTACAAAATACAAATGAATATTGTACATGGTTTTATTATTAACTGCTGCTACATGTATTATGAAAAAAATTCAATTACACAGAAATACACGAACGACGGTGGTGGTGGATACGTCCTATTTATATCAGAAAATATCAGCTTAGTGATTATTATAATTTGTAGAAGGAAATGCTACAAGGAGATCATAAATTATTTTTTAATTATACAATATATATAAAATAGAATTATAAATCATTGAAAAATGCCCAATCCTTAAAAAAATATATTGTGTGATTAGCATTTCTAGCTGTTTTGTTATTTTTGTTTATTTGTTTAATTTTTCTGTCCAGTTATTTAATTACATATCATTTAAATACATAAACAATAGCAACTCTAGAACCACATAATATATTCGATTTCAGCATTACTGATAATGAAGAAATTCATATCTGGATATTCTCAAATAAAATTTGCTTGCTCCAATATTGTAAAAAATGGGAAAAGCATGACAAACGTTAAAGAATTTCCGATGTCAGACAAAATTGATTGTCTTCCCTCGGTAAACAATCCTTTCCGTTCTTGATACTTAATACACTATTATTTCGTAATGTATGTTAACTTAACTGGTTTCAATCCGGTAAGTTGTACTTTACAGTATGGTATTGTTTTCGGTATTGTATCGTTACTAAGTAATATTATAAGATTTTATCCAAAATATCTTTTTGGCATTATTTTTTAAAAAATGTCAAAAAATCTAAATTGGTTGCTATTATTTTTTATTGCCAGTAAGACAACGTGATTGTTTTTAAAAAAGACAGAAAATGCAATCTTACATCCAAATGTACAATACAGGTCAGGTAGAAAATAAACCGTTGCTCATCATACGTCCGTTAATGATTCTTACGGTACATACTTCAAAATTCCTAATCATCTCATTCTTACTATAAAAATCTATGAATACGTATACCGAGTGTCCCACGTAAATGTTGGCATAGGCAGTTAACATGTAAAATCAGTTTTTTGAAAATAAAAAGTGTCCGCAAAAAATTATGCTTCCAAATTTTATATCACAATACTACCAATATCCCTACATCTTATTTAATACAGATTACTTTATTTTGATACCGCAATTTAATGAAATTAACATTAATAAATCCTGATTTTCCGCCTACTCTTTTTATTGTTACTGACGTATAGTGCTTGCAATTTATTTTAAATATTTTAATCTGTCACTGTCAATTTCTGTCGATGGAAACCATTCGGCGTTCATTCCTGTGAAGTATTCAGATATTTGTCTTGCATTGCGGCCCACATAATATATTCTAATAATATTTACACGGTTCTCGACATTTAATGTATTCGTGATGACAGTGACAGATTAAAATATTTAAAACAAATTGCGAGCACAATATGTCAGTAGCAATAAAAAGAGTAGGCGGAAAATTAGGAATTATTATTATTAATTTCTTTAAATTGCGGTATCAAAATAAATTATTTTGTATTAAATAAGATACAGGGATATTGGCAGTATTGTGATACAAAATTTGGATGCATAATTTTTTGCCGGACACTTTTTATTTACAAAAAACTGATTTTACATGTTAATTGCCTATGCCAACAATTATGTGGGACACACGGTATAATACATACCTATTTAAAATAGTAGATTTTTAATTGCTTAACATATATAGCTCCGGGTTAACGACTGTGGATCATGAGATCCTCAGTTTGAATCCCACAGCCGACATTTAACTTTAGCCTCTGCAAAAGCAGTGTGTTATATATAAAATGGGCAAATGGCGCCTCCACCAAATTTTAAAACTCTCTTAACTTTAATACGCCGTTTGTGTTGTGACTACCAAACATTTCTAAATAATTTTAGAGAAAACGCTTCAAACAAAAATAGGAGAAAATTGATTTTTCTGTATCTTTTACTTGAAGAATTTTTGCCTAAAATATCATTTACCACTAGAAACCTACCTCGAAAACACCAAACACCCAAACGTTTTCTTATAGACATATTCAGCATAATTATCTTAATTTATTTGTGAAATCTGCGTAATACGGGCCCGTGTACCGTACACATTAAAGGGTTGAAAGGCACTGAGGGAGTAAACCAAACACGCCGTGTTTACCCACAAGGCGCTAAGTTCCAAACATTGCACCTAGAGCAGAGTTGACTCCAAACTTTTCTTATTATCCTCTGAAAATTATTTCTCCATTCGGATTTACGAATGAAATTTGCCGCACGACCGATTCCACGTCGGCAGTGTTTTGTCTTCAGATCCAGCGCCTACTTGGCATTCCGGCAGCGTGGCTGTTGCTACGAGAATCCCCTATACCAGCGGAGCTATTTGCGGGTAATTGTTTTATTTCTGAACCGAGACGATATTGAAACAGACAACCCGGAAATAAGCTTAACCTAATTCCTGCAAATAAAGAACAGATTCGGTTTGCTCTGATCACCAAACTCATTTTCGTAATTTTTATCGTTTCCTTTTACAACAAATAACGGTTGTAACAGACTAAAGAACGTTTTTCTACAAAGAGCATAAAATCAACAGTTAAATAAATGAATATCTCTTCGTAGATGTGGATTAGTGGAGAACGAACTACAGGTTTAGAGTTACAGACTATAGGACTGAAATGTGGCATATTTTAGTTTCAATGCTATTTCTTGATATTGCTGTAAATATAAATTTTTACCTATTCAGTTTATAGCAATAAAGTAGTTCAGAAATTAAAATTGCATGCAAAAAGACCCATTTGGTTATCTAAATATTAGTATTGCATGATATGTCAATCAAATTAATAATGGTATTCTGAGCGCATCTATAGCTTAAAGGTTTATCTTAAATATCTTAAGATATCTTAAAAAGTTACGGTTGCTGTATAGTTTGTCATAACTTGTCATAGAAATAATAAATAGCTTTAAAATGGATAATAATATTCAAATTTTACAATTTGCGCATTAATTATTGAAAGATGAATATGGACTGTAAGTAATATTTACGTTATATAATTAAAATTTATTGTCATTTGTTAATATTTGAGGTTACCAATGCTATATTTTTAGTAATCACATGCGAATCATAAAAAAAATATAAGAGATGCAATGAACCCATTTGAATTGCAAGATAAGCATTTAGTTTGCCAAATAATTGTTCCCATTTTGGCACTAAATAATTTTCACCTAGTGTGAGGTTTATGGTATTTGGTCTAAAGGCGTATATTGTAAATATGCCACATATTTCTCTTTCATCGTAGTTTTTGTTCGTTTTCTTTTGCTATAAAATATTTTATCATTTTATTATATTATGTGAATCAACAGAAATATATAAAATGACAAATAACTATAAATTAAAATAATTTTATATTTTTATTATAATCTGAACCAACAAAAATATGTCAAATGACAAATAACAATAAAATCTTAGCTCATTTTTAATTGTAATCAACATAACCACACAAACAATTTTGCCATGTATCGTTCTGTCAATTTTTGATAACTGTCAATTGACAATGAATCAGTGTAGTTAACCCCAGAAAAATAAATACTGTTTATTTGCATTTAAGAATTTAGAAAACTTGTATTTTTATATATTTTAATAGTACTAATTCGTTTTTAATAAAAATTATCTTTAAATAATATAACTGTAAATAAAATATTATCCGTATTAAACGTAGATATATGTTTTATTTTTCAAAGAGTGGCAGTCTTGATTTTAAGATATCTTAAGGGGTAGATATAAAAATCAGAAATTATAGACTTGCGTGCAGAATACCGATTTATGAAAATCTATTAGCATTCGATTTATAAATTTCTCTTAAGCTATAGATCTTAAAAGTTATGGATTTTTAAGACAATGCTTAGAATCCCACTATTAAATTAGTATTTGTTATAAAAATTTCAACAGGGCCGTGGTAAATTATACGAAAAATATTCGAGATTTTAGAAAACAAATTTAGCTCTATTTATTACAGTGTTGTATTATTTTCTGTAGAAATTTCGTAGAAGATTGTAATGATGAATGAGGCGAACTTCAGGATTCATTTCTTACCATTTCTTTCTGTTAAATATATAAATAAATCTAAAGATGTTTTATGAACCGTCAATAATTTTTTGTTTTTCAGTATTCCTAATAAATATTAATTTTAATTTGATTGAAATATCGTAAAATGCTAATATTTAGGTACCCAAATAAGCCTTATTATATACATTTTTTAATTCTGAACAACTTTTGTATTCACACTTTCATTGTAGTAAAGTGAATAGATAAAAATTACAGCGATACAAGAAAATAACATTTAAACCTCTGTATGCCACATTTCAATTCTACACCCTTTAAAGGGGTAACGCCGCTTCTTATGAAACTGTCTAGATCCTTTTGTTGGCGTGGATCAATCTCCGATTCTTTTCCTTTAAATCCTTGTAACTTTTTGTTTTACTTTGGCAGTTATTTATTCCTGCTGTTTTTAAATCTTCTTCTACTTCCTTCAGCTATGTTAATCTGAGTCTGCCTTATTTTCTTCTTACTTTTGGTATCAATTCCACTATTGACCCATTTCATTTGCTCTCCACATATGTCCATTGCTTGATCTTTTTCACTATAACTTCTCCTTTCAACTCTTGTTCTATTTCCTATTCTGTATTCGTTTTCTGATATTTCCATTAATCCTAATATTGTTAATAATTTTTAAACTTTGCCATCTGTTTTTGTCTGTTATAGTTTCAGTATTTAAATCTCTATTTATTACTATTACCTTTTCTTTTATTTTTGCTTTCTCCTTTCCTTTAACATAATACCTAAATATTTAAATTTTTTCAACTTGCTCAATGATGCATGATCTACAATCCTTTACTCAAAATAAATTTCAATATGATATTTTTTTCCCGTACAATGCCCTCAAATAACCACCCTAAAACCGTTCTACCAATGTTTAAAATGTTTATGAAGATATCTTGGGTTAACTCAGTTGATTTTCTCTATTATGTTACCAGTGATACCAACCCCAAAAAAATAATAATTCACACAGCGTCGTCCGTCGTCCTCGTAGTGTGGGAAAGTGGAAGTTCGCAGAGTTCAGTGCATGAACTGTATGAGTTTTATCTCGCGTGGTTCACAAAAACTTCAGCAAGTTTTTATTAAGCCAACTTACACTTCCCCTTTCTCCCCATGGCGAGTTGCACGTCAGCAGAAAATCAACCATTATTGTCCTATGTTTGCACAGAGAGACGCTCTGTGGTGTTTTACTTTTATTATAAATTAACGTAAGAGTTATTTAATTTTTAAAACAGTGGAATAATTTTTGTTGGCTTTGGGGATGGTTGTTTAACGAAAAATATATATCAAACCGAACCCTAAGCAGAATGCAACATGTACGCATGATAATTTCACCTAAATTCTTTCAAATATTTATGTCATGTACATAAATTCACACGCCAAAATATTACTGAAAATTAGTCATTTCATATCACTAGCAATGCTGTGTGATATGAAAGCTCGTTAGCCAATCAGATGTGTCTGCAACTTAACCAAAAATTTGTATTTAAAAGTTTGACAACTGCTGATAATTTGCTGAATTTATACGGATTAAGAACGTGAACCCCGATTTATCAAATTTGTACATAATTTTTGGTGAATTCTAATAGCAATAATGTTAACATAATCAGTTTTAATATTAGTATGTAAATTTTATATTGTTGTTTTTTTTACTTAATTGTGGTTGTCGGAAAAGTATCGCGTACAACACGTGCAGAAAAGGTATTTCAGCACTAGTTATACAATATACTATTGACATTTAGTGGTAACCTGTGCTTTTTGAAAAGAAGAAAACATCGCTTAAATTTTTTTAAATTATACCTGTATCATAATCCGTGTTTAAAACACGATACAGCGTTCGCAAACGCAAGATTAAAACACGCCGTGCAACAACAAAAATAATTACTATTAATATCTGTCAAAACTGTAAACGTAAACAATAAATGCTAACCAGTCTCCATGTAAACAACATACGTCAAACGTCACACGCGCAAAAATATGAATTGAATCAAAATCAAAATGTTGCTTTCCAGTTTTTCCCAGAGTATGATGCAAGTATAATAAAAAATAGCGTATGACACACGTGTATAAGTGCTTTTAAAGTACTGGCGACGTTAAAAGCACTCCGCTTCGCGTCGTGCTCTTAAACTCGACGTACGTGCTTTAAAAGCTTACTTATACACTTGTATCATAATATACTATTATTCTTTGACATATCATATTTTAAAACTAAATATTTCTGAAGGGATGAGCGTTTTTTGAAAGTGGTGATCCGTGTTCCTGCATTGTTTGAAAAGAATTTTTGGGCGGGAGGTATTGTGGTGGCCACAATAAACTTTTTCATTGACCCCATTATCGCCATTGAGGTTGAAATATGTTTTAAACTTAAAGAACATCTATGCGGTTTATAATTAAAATAATTGAAGGAATTCTGTCAAAAGACATAAAAGAGCAATATTAGATTTCGAGAGCGCACTTAAACTAATCCTTTCAGAACGAACGAAATGAAATAACTGCAAACTTAATTATGTCCTTCAGCATCTTGCATTAACTGTAATTCTACTATTCCTGGCTTCATGAAGTCATTCTCTACCCTGAAAAAATAACTCGTCCTTTTTGTCGTGTTCTCTCCAGAGTATAAACTTCGAAAAAGCTCAAAGAAGCTTTGAGATGTCCTGACAGCGTCTACTTCACGACGAATTAATAATTCACACAGAACCTGTCCATCATTTTTTTAGAGTTTAAAATAATCATTGGCTCCGCTTCAATTGTAGATTTTAGAGGATAATCCAGGGGGAGGTATATCAAAGTATTTGATATTCACTTTGAAGCTAGTTGCAGTTAGAAATCTTTTTTCCAGATAATATTCATATACGCGCTACTTCCGATACCCAATAGTCACTTTTTTATGTTAGATAAGAAATACAATGCTATTTTATATAATAACAACAGATTTTATAACAAAAGTGTAAATAAAAGAAATGTTTAAATTGAAAAGCTGCATCTAACAAGCCTAAATTAAGTTGATCAAATCGGTCTCCTGCACGAATTTAATGCAAAAGAAAATCCACAATTTGTGCCTGATTTCAAATTGCCATAAAAACTTAAACATTTCTAGATCCATCAAATCATTATTTGTTTAACTAGGCACCAAAATACCAGATTTACAGCAGAGGTTGTCGTTTCATTGAGGAGGCGATATATATCTTGAGTGGTTGTTGTCAAAAGACAACAAGTTCCCTGAGATTCCTCCATCCACGATTTTGTTACCTTTTTCCCGGATTTTTTTGGAAATTTTCCAGGAATATTATTTTGAAAACTTCAACTTTTATTCTCTAATTCTGAAAAAAATAGAATTAATTTTTTTTTTACATTCAAATTCCTTGGGAATTTTCCCAGAGGAAATTATTAACCCTATAAATTCCTCGATAAATTTTTCAAAAAAATTTCCGGGGAATTTCATGAGAATTTTCCAGTATCTGTGCTTTTCAGGAATTGACCCATCTTTTATTATAAGTTACTGTCATGTTATCATAACCTAACAACCTGGCATTTGTTAAGAAAAACAAAAGCTACAGACATCTTCGCCGGGTATAATCTTTACAGTTTTATTCTCATTAATAATATAGCAAGAAAGTGAGAATAAATTGAAAATAATTTGAAATATCTTTCGAAAAGTTGTTGCCATGCAATAGCCACGAAAGCATATAGGGCTTGAGTGGCTATTGCCAAATGGCAAAAATTTTGTGAAAGATACTGGAGAATTATTTTCTAATTTATCGAACTCTCGAGTTATATTTAATTAGATTATTTTTTTATTTCATCATCAGGCACGCCACCAAATATATCTTTTTTGCTCATTTTTTACATGTGTTTATGATAACTATCTGACAACTGACATTTGTCGACAAAAACAAAAAAGCTACAGAGCTTATTACCGGGAATTATCACAAGAGCTATATTCCCAGTATAATGACAGGATTGGTTAAAACACAGACACGTGACATACGATGAAGCATTTTATTGGTTTTAAGAAACGTCAAAAAGTAATCACGATAATATTGATAGGATTGACAGACATCATCGCGAAACTATTAAAATCGTATTCAAATGGACCCTAAAACGTGCTCATCTACTGAAAACTCACTACAAAATTTTTAGCATGATTCCTATACCTCCCTTATAAAATGTGGCGGGAGGTAAAAAACCTGATATGCCTTCAGATAAACTGCCACTTCCGGTTGATGGATTGCTCCCAAAATCTAATCAACTCGTAACATGAACATCTACAAAACCAAATTTGAAATTTGACATTGATATTTTAATTCAATTTTGAGATATCGAGAACAAATCGCATACACACTCACAGACACAGACTGATAGACGTCATCGTGAAAATAGTGAAATGCTAGGGATCAAAAACATGCTTATCCATTGAAAACTAAGTATAGTAAACTTAGACCTGTCACAATACTTCCCTTACATATATGTGTGGAGGTAATATCTGAGCGAATTTCTGGTGGAGTCGCCGGATAAGTGTACAAATAGAGCAATGAAAACCAGTTTAGCAGGAAGTGTGATCATTTAGCGTTTAGCGTAAGACATCTCAGCAGGAGCGTAATTTTGTCAAGTTCAGGCGTTCGAAGCTGCGCCAGAAACAGTCGTTATTACCCCGGAAACGAATCAGTGTTGTTGACATTCGTTCATTTGTTCCAGTCGTTATGCCTGATCACGTGGGCTTCCGGCGAGCATTCGACGTCGCCGTCGATGCCGAGCTTGCACGAGGGGTTGGCGAACTTGACCGACATCCGCAGCGACCAGGTAGGAAATACTCCTTTTACCCTAAAGTCGTAAACAAGAATATATCACTTAGAAATTACTTTTATTTGTAATTTTTTTCTCATCTACCGCCATTTGAACAAAACTTTTTTTAGATGTAACATTTTGAGATAAAAAGTGATACTTTAGGCCATGTACTTTTTTGTATTCATGCATTGAAATGTGTTCTTTGTACAAGGTGATTTTTTTACAGCAACCAATTAGTTTTGTGAGCTAATTAATAAATTTAAATCAAAAATTAATGAGGAGGCTTATACAGCAAGGACATAATTGAATAAGGCGAAATAAAATTATTAAGAGGATTAAAAATTATTAAGGGCCATTTTTTATTGGAAAAGATAACCCGAAATATTTCCTTTGCAACGATGTAACACATTCCTATATTTAAAATTAAGGTCAGAATGTTCTTGACATTTCAAATATTTTTATTTTTCTGCTTTATTTATTATGTCCTTTATTAAGTATACACTGCATTGATGATAATTTATAATAAATCTCAACTAAATTGTCCTCAAGAAGGAATAAATTATTCCGAAAGCTTGACTATTTAAAAAGAGCATTTTAATTTTTTGCCCAAAAGACTGCTATACCTGTTAAACATTTCTTAAATATAACAGTCACGAAGTTTTTATTAAATATATATATATATATATATATATATATATATATATATATATATTGAAAAATTGAGGGTGAACGATTGCGCGGGCGTCCGAGGAATAAATGGTTAGGTATGATGGTTTGTTAACTGAACGAATGATTCCAAGTCTGAAGAATATACGAGTATGTGTGAATCGCACTATGAATGTAGACGAGGTGAAAGAAGTATTTTTTTTTAAGAAATTGATTATTTTCCAGGGTTTTTGTTACCCCACTGAGTGAGATATAGCATGACTATGTATGTATATACCGTGTGTCTTGTCTTAAAGGTATACATAGAAGATTATCATGGGAAATCAGTTTTTGGCGTGCTGTTGCTCGGTGTTCTACCGGAAAATAGAGATTATGGTATCAATCGAAAGATATCATTTTTCTGAATGAAACGATGTAAAATACATTACAATTTAGTGGTAATTTGGTTCCGTAAATTAATTTTTAAACGTCAAATAAATAGCTTGAAAGAAAATAAAACAAAACAGTCATAGATGACTACATTTATTTTCAAAACTTTTAAATTACTTTATTGAGCCAAATTACTACTAAATTGTAATGTATGTTACATCGTTTGATTCAGAAAAATTATATCTTTCGATTGGTACTACAATCATTGTTATCCGGCAGAACAGCACGCAAAAAACTTATTTCCCATGTTAATCTCCTATGTACACCTTTCAGACAGACACACGGTATGTACATACATAAAGAATACCATGATTCACAATAATAATAATGTTTGCTATGGTAAAATATTTTTGTCGGGTCATCAATCGTGCGGAACATATTCTGTTAAACCACCCGTCAAACTTCCGTCGTAACAATGCGTCCGAAATGAAATTATCCAGAGATAAAAACGCAATCCTCTCATTTAGCAAAACGCGATGAGCGAATTTCTTTGAAACCCACACGCAACCATTGTGCGGTTATGCAGTTGTTGCGTTCCTGGATTATAATGAAGACGTCTTTCCGGTTACTCCGGTAGTTCCGGTTAATGACTCTGGAAGAACTCATGTAATGAGCATGGCGAGTGTACCTCGAGCGCTGTAACGTATTACTCAGTTGTGAAAGGAGATAATTATTTTGAATGTTGTCTTTTATGCCCGTGGGTTATTATCGCACAAGCACGCGCACGGAGTAATTGTGAACTACTCTGTAATTTGTCCTGTGGACTGACAGGACAAATGTGAATATCACAAATGAAATGAAAGAGGGGCCTGTCGTTTACTGCCTAATTATTATCAATTTAAGATTACATTCCTCTCATACTAATAATGAGTTTATTTAGGCCTTTCCCAATGGGATATTCCTGCATTTTTGGAACAATAATCCAAATTTTAGTGACAAATTCGAAGTATTAAGTGAGATATTAAATTTATCAAAAAATATTAAAATTCAAATATGGAACGTGTGACGTCATCTTGCCTTTGACATTTGAAAACTGATGTCAGCGACAAGTGAGTAGCGACGCACGTGTTCGAAACTTGTTTATATTTCAATTTGTTGTTTGTTAGTTTATATTTATATGTGGATTGCGTGTGATAAGATTTGAAATATGGAGCCTGGGTTCAAACAAGCAGATTCATCAAATTTACTTGTAACTGATTCTACTATGGTAAATGATTACAACATTTGAAAACCTGAAGTTATTTGCACAGATATAACCTTAAAGTTTCATGTCAGTGGATATTTGTTATGGCTTCAGTCTATCTGAAATGAGCAGCAGTAGGCAAGTTTACGTCAAGCATTTTAGAGCCGCGAAAAAATTCACATTTATAATGTAAAATTTAACTTTTTATCACGAAAATAAACCATGTGAGTAATAAAAAGGAATTTCAATGCCGAGGTACATATAAAATTTTATTTGAAATCGAAAATTAAAAAAAAACTGTACAAAAAATATTATTTAGGTTAAGTTTATAGGTCAGATGTCAATTGGAAATAACACTTAGTGTTGCCAACCTCGAACAGTGAAGTTATCGTAAATAACATTCAAAATTATGTGTTTTGTGCTCAATTTCGTCAACGAAATTAATTAGTTTATTTAATATAGTACGTCAATATATCTGCCAAAATTATCCTACTTGTACAATAATTATTTAACGGTTACCAATACTGCGTTGCTCAAAATCGTCGTATAATGGGTTACTTTAGTGACGATTTCTGAGCTTTTAATGACAATTTTCGAGCACTTTAGTGACGATTTCAAATAAAGTAATGATTTAAAGTTATTTATTATATTGTCCAGACATATTTTAACATAAACTCTATACCCTATTATTATTTATGCTAATTCAATTAGGCAGGAATACCCCATTTGAGTAAAATTAAATCATCACGCTATTTGCCCATTTGTAGGTGTAGTACTCTGCTAAATGCAGATCTTGATATTATGAGAAACTTTAGCGCTTAAAGTACGGTTACCAAATCACAGTCTCCAAGGGTTAGTAGTGATAGAGAAGTTAGTTTTGAAGGAACTTAAAATATGCGTACTTTTCGTGTTTTGGCTCTTACATATACGCTATAGTTTATAAACTATTTCAGGTTATCTGTAAGGCTTAACCCTTAACTGGTATAGTGATTTTTTTTATTATATTATAGTGAGGGTCTTTTGACCCCATTGCAAAATGTAGGTAAAAAAATGGAAATTTACGAGAATACTTGATGTTATATCTTTATTTACATCTATTTATACAGAACATATATGAAACTAAAGAAAATAAAATTAACAATCAGCAAATAAACAATACAGAAAAAATACTGATCCTCTCTTGCTGCCTCTTGGTTATTGGGGTGTAAAACTGCCGAAAATAATTTTCAGGGGCCAAACGGGAAAAATTATAAATTAGTATACCTGAATACATCATCCATGAGATAAAAATATTTTAGAACAACAGTAAAAAAATAACTGGGGTGTTTTATACTTACATTTGCACCTGTTTGAATCTGTTTCATTTGAAATATGTGTTTGCTTTCTACATTAGAAATGTTAGAATCAATCTCTTGTATTTCGTCTTCCGATTGCACGTCAATTTCATCTTCACTCTCTATCATTAAAATATCATACAACTCACTTTCAGTTAAAAAAAAACACCGAGCCATCTAGGAGTATTTAATTACTTCTCAGTTCCATTTACCAATATTTTGGGATCTTAGATCTCGCTGAGCCAGTCAATCAGTGCCACTGCCTCAAAGCAGTTGGCGGGTTACACTACACTGTTGAGCTCTAATAAGAGCGAAACGCGTCTATAGTTACCGATTGATTGGCTTGGTCGGCCTCTGTGAATTAATAACTTTGTTATTATTCAGACAGTATTTTATGAAACAGTTGACAATATTATTGTCTTTATATTTGTAACAAAACAACAAGATTTAAAAACACTGAGGTCTTCAAAGGCCACACTGTACCAGTTAAGGGTTAAGTTTCTGAAACTGGAAACTCCAAATGTTATAATTATTTACGCGAGCCTTACTGAATACAGATGTAACAAAAATAATATTTCCAATTCAGCAAAACGTCGATGCTACGAACGGTATTGTGAATTCTAAATACTTTGAGACTTGACTTCAATGTGCGTTAGCATGTATTTTCTCCGAGAACACGATTAAATTTGTCGGGGTGTGGCAGCCAGCTCCAAAAAATGTTCCGACTGACAGGAGAAATAGAAAGAAAATAAATTTAAATTTTCATGAGTGAGGGAAAGTTTGTACAGCCCTCGGCTGTCTCTTTGGGCGAAGTGTCATTGAAAAATTCTCCAGCGATATGTTTGGGTATTTCTCTACTGTGTGGTGCGTCCTACACCGAAGCATAACAGCCTGAATTCAATATGAAATAAATTATAAAAGAAATTGAAAAATTTCACGGCATGTCACTGAATGGATTCCAGGGAGGCACTTACGTTTTTCTTGCCTTTATCTCCTTTCAAAGACACGGACTTTCTGCTTATATCTCTTTAAGTTTTCAAACGCTTCTCTCCATAAAATACATCAATACATGACGCCAGATTCGCGCTAAACGGTCTTTGCATAAAAGGTCTCAAACAGATGCTACAATGTCAGCCAAGAAGCTTGCAAACATTACGTTCTTTTTATTTCTCTGGATTACATTCTATTTCCTACAATTGCTGGTACCCAGAGCTTTGTTGTTGGATGTTTTGAGAGAAGTGTCGGTTTTAGCGCTGTACAATGTTCTAAAATTATTTTATAAAAAATATTTCATATAAAAGTGGTAGATAATGTATTTCTTTGTAACTTTGTTTCGAAGCATTTATTATAAAATAGTTTTAAATATTGTACAGCGCAAAAACTGATGATAATAAACACCCAAAAACCCACTCATTATAAAAATTTTTCAAACTATAACCATAACTGTACCAAGTAATAATTCGATTATTTTACCTTCCGCCACATCCGGTAAGGGAGGTATAGGAATCATGTTAAAAATTCGATTTTGAGATTTCAGTGGATGAGCACGTTTTAGGGTCCCTAGAATACGATTTTAATAGTTTCGCGATGATGTCTGTGTGTGTGGGTCTGTATGTTTGTCTGTCTGTCTGTCAGTCTCTGTGGATATCTGGAGTTACGATTTCTCAAAGCCTACTACACTGAAAATTTGGATATAATGTATATATCAATTGTATCCACTTTGGAAGAGCATCCCAGTATTATTATACAGGTTGTTCAATTTATCTGAAGGCACTCAAATATCTCGGAAACCACATATCCGATCAAAATCCAATGATACCAAACTCGACCCCCACCTTACATCTATTATGGGTGAAGGGTGGTGGCAAAAAGTGCTATCTGTCATGAATATAAAAAATCTGATTTACCAACACAGGACTTCCCACCCAATACTACTCTTAAACGATACAAAATAGTATTTGATGATACAGAAACATACCTTCTTATTTGTTTATTTTCTATTTATATTTGAGAAATATAATTTTAATTCGTATTTTTATTTAATTTTTCGACATATATTTTACTAAGAAAACAGCTTCACAATCACAATGACGTGTCACATTTCGTAAAAAATTGTTAATTTTTAAGTGTTTCCACGGTGTACTAGGAATGCAAGATTTATGAAATCTAACTTTATTATCTCAAATGTCCGGTTGCACCAACGTTAGTTAAATTTTAAACTTGGTTTAAATAAATAAAAGCAAATCGAATTTATATGTCATATGGAGTAATTGACATTGATGTCAAAAATTAGATACGCTTTTATTTGTTTAAACCAAGTTTAAAATTTAACTGACGTTGGTGCAACCGGGCATAAATCTAATGAAAATTCATAAAATTAGAGTAATCAAACAGTTGTAAAATTAAATATTCTACAACTTTCAAAATAACATAAATTGTTGAAAAAGGAAATTTAACCGTGTTTCACGAAAAACTGTTAAGGGCTTCAAGTAAACTGCTACTTCCGGTTGACCAATTGCTCTTCATTTAAATATAAGAAGCAAAAATTCACAAAATTGTATTTTTTGGTATTATAGTATTTGAGTTATGCGAGACAAAAAAATTGCCATAGAATACACACACACATACATACATACAGATATCATGGAGAAAATAGTAAAATCGTATTTTAGGGACCCTAAAACGTGCTTATTCATTGAAAACTCAGTACCCAATTTTTTGACCAAAAACAATCTCTCTTACCTAGAGGTAGGCGGGAGGTAAAAAATGTTTTTGATAAAACTGTCATAATTTTTCCTGGAGAATCCAAATCTGTACTAAAAATAGGGGTTCTTATTTCAGTTTTTATCCATCACCTGCCACCCCTTTAGAGTTGGAGAGTGGGGAGTCAAGTTTGATATCATTGGATGTCCCCCTCTAAGGCGAATAAATTTTAATTTCAATTTTTTTGATCGGATGTGTAGTTTCCTAGATATTTAAGTGGCTTCAGATAAATTGAACACTCTGTATATTTCAGTGATTCGATCCAAATTAAATTTAATATTAATATTTTTTGTTTCGCCCATCGTCTATAGCTGAACACGCGTTGATTTGATTAGAAAGTGAAGTGCAAATTACTGAGATAATTCTCAGCAATTCAGCGCAATTTTACGCGATACCGAAATATGGAATGTCTTGATTAAAAGTTTGCGAAGTTGTTACGAAATAATAAAATACTCCCAGCAATGAGCAGGAGCAGTAGGGCCACGCAAGATGTTGTGAGTAATTTACTTCTTGTTCTAAACTTCCCTGATTTACCGAGCTGTTAAAACTTGGACGAATTTATAACGAGATGTAATTTTTAAATGAACTCACATCCGGTTTATAATCGGCCATCGTGCTGCTCGCGCAATTAGCGAATAAATACTTTAGCGACAGAAACTGAGGGATGAGTCTGCGAGGAATTAATTAAAGTAGAAGAAAAAGGGTGTTGGTGCTTGTCAAAAACTTGTGTGCCAAGGTAATCCATCACAAAGAAAGGTACGAAATCCGACAGCGGACCCAAGGATCTTAAGCTGATCTACAGTAAATCTACACGGGAAAAACTGGAAGACTTTGTATTTACCAAAAAGGTTTTGCATGTAAAATACGTTTGCTCGCCAAAGTTTGTTAACAATGTTTGTTCTAAGATACACTACCGGGTTTTTCTCAGCGTGTAAAAATTGATACTAAGTTACAAATTAACCGGACATACACTTGGGTATGGACGAAGAAGTACTTTAACTTTACCACTACCTCCTCTGCGAACATTTCTGAGAACCAGCAACTTTTTTCTGCAATCCTATTTATATTTACAATCTATCAGTACAAATATATTTTGAAAATTTTAGTGATAGAAACATAGATGACACAGGAAAGTAACTCCCTATTGGCAGTACTTTACTATGAAAATAAAGTAAATACTTAATCTTAATATGTACTATTTACACGAGTTTCATGGATTTTTGTAACATTTTAGTCTTTGAATGTATTTTTAGAATAATCCAGTTGGGGACAAACCATGGAGCATTGACGATCATGCGAAAGATTTTTGATTGAAATCATTCGATGATTTCGATGTTGGAGGTACTTAGTTAGTTTATTTATTCATCATTTCGGCCTAGGATCTATACAAATTTTTACATCTTATTTCTATGGTGATTACATTATATAAGTTAACTAAAAAAAAAACTATATTATACGTTTTCTTCTTTCTAAAATTTTTCCATTCAATCTTTTCCTGTTCCTTGGTCATTTAATAAGTAAATTTAATCTCTTCTTTCTCTTTCCGTCTCTATGCAAGAAAGTCTTAAATGTTCTAAAGATTCCTTTTCTCTGCCACATAATCTACATCTCTTTTCTTCTGCTGACAACCAGTACATGTTACTTCTTTCCTCATTGCCGCATCGTAATCGAGCTATTGTAGTGACATTTATAACTTTAAATAAATATCTTGGAATATGTAGTGTCTGTAAATTCTTGTATCGTGGGTAATATTTGGTTTCTTGAATTTTGTTGAACTGTTCTTGTTTTTGTATGTCTCTGTCTCTGTTTTTCAATGTTTCTATTATAGTTTCTTCATTTTGTTTGTTTCTCTCTATTTCTAAGACTGACAATCCATTTCTCTCATAATATGCTTTTCTAGTAATTCCCCATTTCGTGAGTTTGGATTTTTCTTCATTTGAACGTTTTATTGATTTGCAGCATTCCTGTAGTAGATGTTGGAGGTACTTACTAACCCCCATATAGTTTGATGCTGTAAGTTCAATCTGGCTTGATTATCTTTATATATATAATTCCGGTGTGCGTGTGATAGTAATTCTTGTCCTCCTAAAACGATTGACCGATTTTGTTGAAACTTTTCTTTTTGTGAGGTCACCTGAATGGTTCTTAGCTACAGTTGGACCTGGTAGGTGGCGCTGTTGTCGAGACTCGGATTTTTTTAATTTTCCTGACTTTTATTCATGAATTATGCGGGTGACCCCGTAAGTACAAAAAAAAATGTTATCAAAATCGGTCAAGTCGTTTAGTAATTTCGAACACCGGAATTTTATATATAGAGATGAGGTCTGTGGCAAGACAAATAACAACCCCCTTGCAAAGTTGTCGTCTGTGGGTTCGATTAATTCCTGAAACAGATATTTTCGGGCGATATTACTATGGTTATGCATCGCACTATTTTATTCCGTAGACGTTTACGCATTTGCTCACTCTCAATCTCTTACCTTCATGTATTATGCCTATGGCACACTGGTCGATGAGCGTCGATGAGCGCCGATGATCTCTTAGATGAAACAATAGAACAAATCCGCCTTCCAAGATTTTTAATTTCATCAATGACGAATGCAAAGAATTTCTTTGTGGCAAAAAAGTTAATGTGAAATGAGACACAAAAGACACGTCTGAAATGAGACACGTTTGTTTCATCGATAACGGGTTCGTTCTGTTGTTTCATCGATGAGCATCGATGCTCACTGACGCTCATCGACCAGTGTGCCATAGGCCAGTGATGGCGAACCTATGACCCGTGGGTAAGACACTGGCCCACGCAAACTTTTTAATTGACCCACGATTGCTTTTATTCGAACACTTATTGCCATTTGCACCAAACACTTAAGAATTTTTAACCCCACTAAAAATTTTTAAATCGTCAAACCGCGCCCATTTTTACTCTTTAAGCCAAATGAATTTTAAAGATATTTAGTTTTAAAAATACTCAGTTAAAAATTTTTCAACGTAACTCTAGTGCAAATGGGCATTAGTGACCCACGAGTCAGTACTAAAAAATATGAACAAAATTTGACCCACGTCTCAAAAAGGTTCGCCATCCCTGCCATAGGCCTTAGTTTCAGCAACGGCTATATATGTTCAATCTTTAATAAATTTTGTTGTATTAAGAAGATATAAAATAATATCTGCTAAAATTTGTATTTGAAACTTTTGTCTCTGTTATGCACTGTTTTTTATTTGGTACAGTTTATAAGTTGATTAGGTTATGTCAATACATCACATTTTATCCTGAAGTATTAAAGTAGGATTATTTTAATTCGTCTGCAAAATTCGGAGGTCACTATAACCCGACTGACCCGTGCAGTTGTCTTTTAACTGACCATCAATGCAAGCAAAACATTCGGCAATGAAATCGGTAAAAATCCAACCCTATGCTCCACGATAAGAAAAACAGTATCACATTATTATTATTATTTACCGAAGTTGTGTTTAGTATCTCGTGTCCATCCACTCATTACACTTTACGCACCCCTGTGCGAGCTCTGCCAGTCAGTCTGCCGCAGAGTGATTGAACATCGATCGATTGTGGGAAGCAGCGCGCGGTTTTTATTCGCAGACTTCTTGCCAACGCTTTATCCAAGCGGTAATTGATACACTCAATAATTCAGCGGAGTTAGCAGATTTTGCGAACGGCCTATCGGTAAACGATCATCTTGGGGGACGACTACACAGCGAATTTGCTTGTTGGGTCGTTAGAGAATGTTTTACAATACTGCCATTGATTTCAATACATTACTGGCAAAACAAATCCCAACTAAACGCATTCGCTACTCTTCATGTTCGTGTCGCGGGGTTGGAGATAAAACGGCCCATCTCGGTGTCATAATAAATATTTCGGGGTGTTAGTTTCGGTACAGGTCTGTCAGCAGGGTGAGGTTACTAGAGCGACGACGCGCTCTTTACGATTTCTTGCGTCGTTTCGGTTTTTGTCTCGGCAGTGCGACGATACGACTGCGGACTAGGAGTCCGGGGCTCCGGAGGACGCAGGTCATGATTTTTATTACTCTGCATGCGTCGGTGATGCGCAGGGTAGCGCAGATGAGGACCAGCCCAATGGGAAATTGGTCAATTTTATTTTTATAACGTGTAGATTTCTCGAGTAGACTTCATCAAATAAAATTGGTTACTTTTTGATCAATTTTGTTTTACGAAATCTCTGTTAGTTTTAAATAAGGACAGTTATTACCATGATGAAGACTTAATAAAGTCAAAACGTTGGTGTGTTACTAAATTTTAATAAACTGGCTGATTCGTTCAACAGCGTTAATTCTTTAATATTGTTTTTAATAGTTGACTACTTCCAATTATTTAAATTTCTGCGATTGATAATAGGCGATTTCAACTTGCACTGGTTAGAATCTGGTCACAGGATTGGTTAGTGAATTCAGTAACCAGTTGATTTCGACTGGCAATTTAATGTCGTCATTTAAACGATGCCAGCTTTGGTATCAAAACAGTAACATGCATGAAAGCTCGGTTCATCCGATGGTTAGTATTGCTATAGTATTCTAATTGGTTGAATTTTACTTGTTATGATTTAAAACTCGTACGCTGTCATATTTTTCATCATATTTAAAAGATTACTAAACATAAACACAATTTACCTTAATATAAATAATATATTAATATCTAAATGTGAAAGAAATGAAATTTATAATTTTCTAAGAAGAGATAAGAAATATAATATCTATTTTTCATTTATTTTACTGTTAATTAATATTGCTATGTTTGAATGTATGTATAAATGATTATTTGAAAAACATACAAACAATCGTATTGTTTGAGTTTGACTGATGACATGTGTCATATTTTTTACGATTAGGACTTGTTTAAATTATTTTTCAGTAATCATGGACACATTTACCATTTAGAAATAATTTAAACAAGTCAATAATTATTAAAACTGCCAAATATCATCTGTCAAACTCAAACAATACGAATGTTTGTATGTTTTGTGGCACTCTGGAAATAGCTAAAAATTATACATTTTATTTTACGTCTATCTCAGCACAGAAATGTATTATATCTATAAATTTAGACTTATTTGGTACAGTTTTTAATTCTGAACATTTTACCTATTTACATTTTTGCTCTAGAATTAATAGCTAATAATTTAGAGCGAAATTAAAATATTAACATTTTATTTCCTATAGCTAAAAAAAAAGTAGACACCCGGTATGTTAAATTATTCTAAAATAAATAAAATAAATAAATCATCCTAGCTTTTACCCATTATGAGTGTCGCACTCTGCTTACGCAGATCTCGGTAAGTGATATATTTTTGCCTATGAAGTGCGGTTATCAGCCGTCAAATCATAGCCCCCAAAGATGTTAGTGGAGGGGGAACCACAGGGGTAAATCTAAATTGGCAACTATCAGCTGTGGGATTCGAACTGAGGATCTCACGATCCACAGTCCGACGCGTTACCACGGAGCTATTTACCCCATATTAAATTGTTCTCTGTTATATTATTCCTGTGTTCTGTGCAACCTAAAAATCCAGCTTAATTGTTTCTTGATTTATGGTAGTGGCCAATGTCAGTTTTTTTTTTTTTTATATATATAAAATTTATATCTTTATTCCCTGTAAATACACATTTCTATTTCTATTCTATTCTATTTTGTCGCAATTTTATTTTAAATAGGTATTTATGTCATTTGTAGAACAGTATAAAATGTGTAGTACGGCCTTTTATAATTGATAGAAGATTATTAGTGTATAATTTAGTATACAAATTCTACGGCATGAAGTAAAGTGCTGAGCACATCAAATATTTATAATAGTTATTTATCAGAATACTATAGAATTCGGTATCAAGTTGAATCTTGCTGAAACGGAAAAATATTATCAGCTACAAAAACTAACACACATAACTGCATCATATTTTCCGAATGCCCAACTGTATCAAGTGTAATCATTCAATAACTAAATTCATATGTATAAGTATAAAAAAGTCGTGAGGTAACCATAGAAGATTTTTCAGTAATTGGGAATTACCTTCTGGAGTCCCCAATGGCACAACAGTTCTCTTTCCTACATTTTCCGTGAATACCTCCCTGTACCTAAGCCAGTGTCTTCTCCACTCGTCTCCCGCGCATCGTTTTTGTAAAATTGTTATTCGTGACCGAGATGGACGTGTCCGCGACGCGAATACGAGAACGAGTGATGATAAAGTATAAATGAAGGGCGGCGACTCGCCGAGCTGCTCACAAGTAGTCTTCTTTCTCCTCCACGTCTTCTGAATCTTCTGCACGTTGGCGATTTTCCCTGCTATGTGGCGCGTGATACAGCTGCTGAAAGTGCGGGGACGCCGAGGGTCCTGACCGGCAATGCGACAAAGTGGAGGCTGAGGCCAAAGAGCTTGTTCATTATTTCTGTGTATGTGTACACGGAAATTAGATATTTTAATAATATAGCACAGTGAACACCAAGCTACCTGATATTTACAAAACGTACCTCAAAAACTCTTCCACCACTAATACCTTTGGGGGTTGTAATTTGACGTATTTGGACGCAAAGAAATATGTCAAAACGTGGTCTGCTCTAAGCAGAGTGCAAAACTCTTAAATGGGGTCACATATTATTCAATATTTCTTATAATTTTTCAACTTTTCATTCATAATTTCCTTTATGAAGTTTCGCGGTTGCAAAATCGTGACGTCATCTTGTAATAGAATGTAATGCATGGCAAGGCGAAAGAGGTGTTGATAACAAATAAAAACTTGCTTTTCAGTGTTTTAATTATTACTTATTATTATTAAAATGAATACTCCGATAAATTAAATTAGATATTTGTTAATGATATCATTTTTTGTTAAAGAGTTTAGGACGTGTTAAAGCAAAATGCTTTGTTGTACTATATCTTGTCGCTTGTCGGTAATGTCGGTAGTCTCATTATCACACCTGTCATCTGAAGTCATATGTTGCAGATAACAACGATTTTCAAATTAAACTTATGTTTAGTATATTTGCTATATTATTTTGACCAGGTAATGTGAATAAACTATATTTGTAAAAAACCTCTCAGTAAATAACAATGACTGATAACAGTCAATTTGACAGTTGGTGTAGTTCCTCGCGCTCCGCGAGAGCGTATTTCGTAGAATTACAAGATGACGTCACAAGCGAAAATTTGAAATAGGATGCCAATTTCTTAATAACTAAATACCTTTTAATATTAAAATTAGTATCTATATTTATAATTTTACTCAAACTTACAGAAAAAAAATGAAAAAAGGTATATGACCCCATTGAAGAATGGCACAATGATACGAGGTGTGGCATATAATAAAATAACTACTACGGACGAACTACACATAAACGGTATTTGCGTATATTACGATTAAAGATTGCAAACCATATTAAGAGATTTCAAAATAAGTAAATGGTTTATTGTTAGTTGTTCGTGGAAAATTCCATTTCTTTAGTATTTCAGTTCAGTTCCCGCCTAATCAGCGGATGTGAATATGTTGTATGAAATATTTAACCAGTGTCTTATGCCAGAGTAGTGCCCAGTTAGAGTGATTTTGAGTGCCACTGTCCCATCCCTTAAATAATAAATTGTGAACCTTGGCAGTGAGCACCACTTGCATTTTGGCTTTTCTTGTGAAATGTTGAAAGAATTACTACACAGTTTAAGGGCACCTCTCGATTGTATGCATAGTTTTTGTGAAGTTTATTTTGTGAGCTCATGTAAGTAGATTTGAGTTTTATGTATGAGTATTGTTAATAGCAAATGTTATATCAGTTTCGATCTTTGAAAGTTATTGTAAAAGTTAGTGAGTAAGCGATATTTTGGATTATATAGCGTCGAATTATTCAGCTCGTATAAGTATATGATTTATATAATTTCTTTTTCTTTCTCGTTATTAAATATTATATAATTTTGTTATTGTTGAATACGTGTTTGATTCCCGCCTGCGCACATATTTCCCGCCATTTGATCAGAAGTCTTTTTCTAAATACTCTTCGGAATCGAGTTAAAATATTCTGTGGTGGCCAGCGACTACGCTATCCTTGGTTATTCATTTAATCAAGTAAAACCTTTTCGTATGTCAGTTACCTCTTGGTACCAAGTGCGAGGTACATATTACAATATTAACATTTGCTAATCAGGCGGTTGAAATGGACCGAAAATCTAAATAACAAGAATTTTCCAGGAACAATTATATATGAACCCTATACTTTATTTGAAATCTCTAAATACCTATCTTTATGGTAATAAACACAAATTCCGTTTCTTTCATAATATGTATTCAATTATATTAACGTGTATAATATTATTAAATTATATTGAATTCCATATAAACACAAACTAGATAGATTTGTATATAATTTGCGCTATTTTACTATTATTCAATGTTGAAATAATATGCAAATTAGTAAAGACCACAGGTTTGTGGAAATGCGAATAATAAACAAAATTACATCGATTGGTGAAACTCTATAATGCTGATAATTTTGCAAACCCATAATTTCGTAAACATAATTAATATGTAAATAAACAATAACTATTAGTACCTACATAGTCACATATACAATTATATTTTGGAATTAATTTAGATATGAATATAAACATATAAACTTATTGAATAAATATATCATCACGCCATTTACCCATTTCTTCGTACAGTAAATTCTAGTGTATTTTCCTGATGATGTTGCTGGTGGAGGAGCCACTATTCCATAATCCTACACCCAGAGAAATCAAATTGGTAAAAATGATACGAAAAAATCAGTAAAATAAACAGTTATGGATACCAAAATACCTCTGCCATAGATTTCTTATCAAACAATGCAGGAACACAGACCACCACTATCAAGAAACGCTCATCCTTTCAAAAAATTTAGTTTTCAATTGCGACACATTAAAAAATTACTTTTCGGCTGCCGTCCGATATTGACACAATTACATATCTCTAAAGCGGTCGGAAATTATATCTTTGCCGAACTAGTTCGACAAAAATTACTAACTTTTAATGGTTATATGGTGGCATCACTTCTCTAGTTTTAGATAACTTCTGACGCTAGAAATGCGAAAGTATTACATTGACATAAAAATATTATGGCAAAATATCTACAATTGAGTATTTGCAATACAGGAAAACAGAGTATTTATGGATTTTTAACATATTTGCAAGTAATTATAATTGAATTTGCAGTGTAAAATCCAAATAAAAATATGTTGATTTTTAGGTTAGGATATTGAAAAACAGACAGAATTGACATTAAAATATTGTGATGTTGCCAACATAAAAAAAATCCCTGACATTAATAATGTGAGTAATAAATTAAATGTCAAAATATAATTTTTCTTTGTTGTAATTTGTAAATGGTGACAGTAAGAGAATAAATATAATAAATTAAACGAAAATGTCAAAATATAATTTTTCTTTGTTGTAATTTGTAAATGGTGACAGTAAGAGAATATTATATTCTACAACAAGTAATGGAATGGTACATATTCTACACGAGCAAAAAGTTTGTACAGTTTGGATATGCCATTCCGTTACCTGTTGTAGACTATAATTTCTATAACAAAATTTTGGAAATTATAGAAAAACTATAAATACAAAACTGTTGAAAACGTCAAACTCAAATAAAAAAAATTAAAACAAAGAGAAGTAACCATAGCAACTAAACTAAGATATTTTATATATCGCGCTAATATGCAGCTCAGATTCGTCGAATTTATAACAAACGCGACGTATGAAATGATAGTTGTTCCATTACAATTTTTAATTGTGGAATGAGTAGTTTCCAAAACAGTTATATAAAAACGTTTAAAAGTTGTAGAGGTGGGAGGTTATCAGATTTTTTTTCTGTGTTCTGCCACTTGATGAGTGGCTAATTTTTTCGGTAAAAATTATATATACTCGAACAACTAAAGCGGAAAAAGTTAGAAAAATTTTGATCAATACGGGTTGGGGTTGCTCCCCTCGATGATATATTTTCATATTGTTCGGTATTTTCGAGTTGCCCAGTATGTAAAGGGGGCAGCGAATGCAAAAAGGGAGTGTCTTTCTGTCAGTGAACGAATAAATGGCAAAAAATTGTAAATATGCGAGTGTATGTTAATCAACACAACTGGACACTATAAATTCTGTTGAACAAGACAGACCGGCAAGATTTATATGTTTGGATATCAGTGATACTACACTGGACTCATACATCATTTCATGGAACAGTCCAAGATTAAAAGTCCGGGATGCGCCCTGAAAACTTTGTGGACGTTGTTAATAGGGCTGTGTAATTTTAAACTTTTCCCAAATCAATTAAGAAATGAAAACAACAAGTAAAATTAATTATTCTTGCTAATTAGTGCAAATTATCCAAGTTCCTTTTAAAAAATAATCCTCGTACAATTCACCTCATGTTTAAAAACTTCCTGCAGAAATGTCTCTTTTATCAGTTTAACATCGGATATACTATTTGCAAGTAGATAGTGTTTTAATTACCTTCATTATACTTTGACAATTTTTATTTCTCTCACTCAAACATTATTACTTTGAGGTAAAATGAGTCGCATAATTTTACATTAAACAATATCGCTATTTGCTATTACTACTAGTTGATTATTCAGAATACGATTTATTGTTTCACTGTCAAAAAGTCAAAATGATTTTAAAATATGAAGTTTCAAACTGCGTTTGTACTTAAAGGAATCGAAAATCGTCTTGACAGGAGTTCTTGAGTTATTGTCGCACATGTGTGAGGAACTTTGTTAGATTTGTAGTTTTCATAAATAGTCATTTGAGATTATTGCGGCAAATATTCAGTAGTTATATCCCAAGTGCATGGCAAATACCTGAATATTTCTTCGAGAGAAAATATTCTGATTGTATTTGCCATGCACGAGGAATATATTAGACGAATATTTCTCGAGAAAACTTAAATCATTATTTTAAATTATTGAACTTATATTTATGTATTGTGTGGTCATACAAACGTCATTCTTTGATACATGTCATTACTCAAACTATGTAATGAGTAATCAGCGTTTTGAAAGTAATTCGTTTGAAGAAATTGATTGTAAAATGGAAGATATTACCCCTTTGTCCTTTTAAAACGAAGAAATTAAAATATTCGTCATTGTGTTTACAATTATTATAAATATTATCGCACTTGTGAAAATACTTGATATGCAAAATATTCACTGTATTCGATTGTCATTGGTCGAAATTCAGAAAATACTGCAATGTGATTGGATGAAATTTTTCGAGGGAAATATTCTAAAATATCGGTTTGAGAGGCCATCTAGGGTTGACAGATAACAGATGGGCCCAGTTGAACCCTAGATTAGGTTTTTAGTTTTTGTTCAATCTTTGTGTTGCCCCTGCGAGAGGTTCCTTGCCCCGCAACTACCCACTTATGGGATAGTTGGGTGCATTTGACCAACACGAAGAGACAGAGGTTTTTTTTTAAAAAAAAAACGAGCAGACTTACTTTTGAGCGGTCGTCAATTGTTTTTATAATAACTATTAGAATAATTTCGAATTTGGTATCAAATTGAATCATTCTAAGGGTGGAACCTATGATATTAGTTCATTTATGTACACAGTTTGGACTTCATATTATATGACATATTTCTTTGGAATATATACAAAAATTCTTTGAGGTCCCCTGAATTTTTAAAATGTCGATCGTGTTTTTTTTACATTTCAATAATCATAGTAGCGATGAAAATAAACATAGAACTGAAACATCTATTCTATATTGATATGTATCAGAAAGTCCTGTGGTGGACATACCAAAATTTTCTTTCCATTTGGTGTCGTCAGTGTTACCAAGCAACCTTTGGTGGCATTAGTTTATAATTAGAATTTTATAAATAAATAATTTAAAAAGTAGATAAACCGTAGTCACCATCCCATATCTGGCGCGTTAGGAAAAGAAATAAATAAATTAGTGTCATAAAATTAAAACAGCACGCAAGCTTAGATACTTTTATTTGCCTTAAGTTTTAATGTCTCTCCTTAATGCGGCCCTGTTATTTACGTTATGGTTTTATACGGATATAATTCGCGGAAGCTTAAAAGTTGGCGTAGCTCGAGTTTCATTTTTTTTTTTACGTCCTGCCTTAAAAAACAACAGTTTTCGTTATTATGTTGACACAATCGTATTAGCGTATTCTCCGGACCCGGAACGATGCGTTTTTGTTTTGCGTGGTTTCTTTCCAGTGTTTTGTTTCACCAATCAACGACGGGGTTTTACTACAACTAGTATTACAACATTTTACTGCTAAAGTCCTAAAAAGTTTTATATACTATACGCATGAGTTTATCACCAATATATTTTACTACATTAATTCCTCTTTAATGTCATTGTTCGCTGTGAATTATATTTATATTGTATAGAGATAACGCATCGGATTGTACAGCAAAAGATCCACAATTCAATCACTATAACAAATTTTAGATAAATAAATTTCCTATGAATCCTCCTTCACTAACATCTTTGGAGTTAATTGTCCTAACTGCATACGAAAAAAAATATTTGAAACTGAAAGATCTGCTTTAAGATTCCAACAGTCAATCTAGTTAGCAAAGAATTGTATATAGTACTGTAACAGGTACCTCGCACTTGGTACCAAGACATAACTGACATACGAAAGGGTTTTACTTGATTAAATGAATAACCAAGGGTAGCGTAGTCGCTGGCCACCACAATAAGAAAATTATATAATATTTAATTACGAACAAGCAAAAGAAATTGTATAAATCAAGTACTTTTACGAGCTGAATAATTCGACGCTCCATAATCTAAAGTATCGCTTACTCACTAACTTTTACAATAACTATCCAAGATCTAAACTGATATAACATTCGCAATTAACAATACTCATACATAATATTCAAATCTACTTACGTGAGCTCACAAAATAAATTTCAAAAAAACTATGCATACAATCGAAAAGTGCCCTTAAACTGTTTAGTAATTCTTTGAACATTTCACAAGAAAAGGCAAAACGCAAGTGGTGCTCACTGCCAAGGTTCAAAATGTATTACTTAAGGGATGGGACAGTGGCACTCAAAATAACTCTAACTGGGCACTACTCTCGCATAAGACTCTGGTTAAATATTTCCTACAACATATTGACATCCGCTGTTTAGGCGGGAACTGAACTGAAATACTAAAGAAGTGGAATTTTCCACGAACAACTAACAATGAACCATTTACTTAGTTTGAAATCTTTTAATACCGTTTGCAATCTTTAATCGTAATAAACGCTAATATCGTTTATTACACTACCTAGTGATAGAAAATGAACTCAGTTATTAAGTCAAGTTTAATCTGTGTTCATGTTTTTTACATATTTAGAGATCTGATGAAATATTGTACCGTATTTGGTCAGTCGAAATATAATCAAGAACTCTTCTACCGTAAGGTGTAGGGTATAAAAAGTCGGGCACAAAATTCGCCCATTGTTCTTATCCATCCTTCGTGCATCCTGCAGTGTAACGTTCCTCTTCTTCAGAGCCTTGTTCGTGATGGACTTTCACGTTTGTCAAATTGGCCCCGATTCATTCATTTTACCATAAGGCCCCACCATACTAATTATGCTAATTACCTTGTTTATATGAAAACTAGTATTGACTTAAATTGCAGTTATTCTTCTTATTATTTATCCTTTATAATTCTATCCAACATTGTTTCTTTTTATACTTTTCTCAAATATTTAATTTCCAGCGCCCGAATTTTACTTTTCATTCTTATATCAATATAAATCTGTTACATTCTGTTACTGCTATTTTCTTTTTCCCTATGAAGCTGTAATTCATTCCATGAAAGATTCTTACTGTTTTGTCTATTCTTTCATTTAAGTCAATGTCATTTTTACAATTACTTTCTGTTATACGTCCAAGATACTGAAACTTATTACTGGTCTAGGTCTGTTTTAATATACGTATCACACTAAGAAATATGTTAATAGCGTGATGATATATTTACATATTTATGTATTAAATTATATAAAATTTATTAACCAACAATCTTCATATAAGTTTATAAATAAAATAAAATAAATAAATAAATATATCATCACGCCTTTTACCCATTAAGGGTGTAGCATTCTGCTTACGCAGATCTCGGTAGGTGATATATTTTTGCGTATGAAGTGCAGTTACCAGCCGTCAAGTCATATCCCCAAAAGTTGTTAGTGGTATGGGAACCACAGGGGTAAATTTAAATTGGCAACTGCCGGTAGTGGGATTCGAACTGAGGATCTCAGCCCGATGCGTTACCAAGAAGCTGTTATAAATAGTTGTATACTATTATAAATAGTGTCTTAAAATATATAATTATTAATTTAGAATGAAACATAATTGGAAATTAATAAAAATACATAGTTTAAATGTTTTGGAAACACATCCATCATATTTTGTTTAAATAGTTTATTAAGATAGTAGATAAAATTATAATTTCTGTGTCACTATCTATTTTCTGTCTGTGTATTGTTTCAATCAGTTTGTATTTATCTTAAAATTCACGTATCTATTTAGTAGTTAATGTTTACCGGCCTGCTCTTATTGGCTGGTTTATATTGACTTTAATTTACAAATTTAGATTTAGAAATTTAGCATAAACCAATAAAGGTATTTTCCTATTTCACGTACACGAAGTCAATTTTGTGACACTGTTTTTCTCAAAAACAATGCTACAAATTGAATTTTGTGCACCTGTTTTTGTGGAATTTATTATTTGTAAAATTAACAGTCTGTCAAACTTGAGGCTGTCCTCGCTCACGTAAAATTATTGAATCGGAGCCCCTGCGTCGAGGTTGCGGCCTGGGACCCGATAGGCCCCGCGGGCAAAGCCCCTTGGTAACCAGTGGTATATTAAACATGCCGTACAATTTTGTTTTATATTTATTTTTATTGAATTTATGAACGTGAACTAGGAAAAGTAGTATGAACAACTCGTGTTACAATGCCTAATTGTAACACTAGTTGTTCAATATACTATTTTCTATATCACGTATACAAAGTTAATTTTGTGACACTACTTTTCTCAAAAACAGTGCTACAAAATTGAATTTTGTGCAACTGTTTTTGGGGAATTTATTATTTGTAAAATTAACAGTCTGTCAAACTTGGGGCTGTCCTTGCTCACGTAAAATTATTGAATCGGAGCCTCTGCGTCGGAGTTGCGGCCTGGGACCCGATAGGCCCCACGGGCAAAGCCCCTTGGTAACCAGTGGTATATTAAACATGCCGTACAATTTTATTTTATATTTATTTTTATTGTATTTATGAACATGAAATAGGAAATAAAGTATGACCAACTCGTGTTACAATGCCTAATTATAACACTAGTTGTTCAATATACTGTTCTATGTATTTTATATTTTTAAATTTAAATTTCTAAATCTAAATTGGTATATTAAATTTAGTATAAACCAGGCATAAGAGCACCGACCAATATATAAAAAGTACATGAATTTGACTGAGTTTAATGATAAGTATAGTGTAAGTAAATTCATAAGGATACATCTTACTTAACCAGCCTTTATTATCTCATATTTTTAAAAAATTACATGTGTGGTTTCTTTTTCCCCAACATGTTTAAAGGGGGGAACCGCACTTTACTAGTACAAATATATCATACAACAGCACTCAGAAACAGTGTATTTAGTATCATATTCAATAGAAATCCATAATAGCTGAACGATATAGTTGTGTTGGTGTATTACTGTATTCGAATAACTATACTGCTTTAGTCTCCCGTAAAAAATTCCCAATTATATTCGTGGCATATGCGGTTCAGAATCCCTCAGTCGAATCCATAATCTCAGCGTGCGTGAAACAAGGACAGAGCGAGCTCCCGTGGGAACAGCGCGATTTAAACTTCAAACTCGTTGTGTATATTAAGCGAGTCCGGGTCGACTCCGGGGTTCTAGAGCTCCGGAACATCCCGCGAGACCGGAGCTGCACGTGTACCTACCATGTCGGAAGATTTCTAATCGTTTTTGAAACATTGCTAACTTGTATGTTCTACAAACGGCTGCTAATGGAAACGGGGATGCTATCAGCTATTTTTAACGTTGCAGAATGTAAATGCGAGGAGATTTATCGTTTTACTAAATATGTTTTAGTTAACTATAAAATGTTTGCAATGACCAATGACTTACACCACATTTTACACATGCATAAATTTAATTCCACTATCAAATACAATTTAAAATTATATTAATTTACCCTAAACTAATCATTTACTGAAATATTCTCAAAGAACCTGAGAGGCCTTTAGTAAAAAACTACTTCCGATTTTGAATATGTATAGGGTACTCCGGTATAATTGAGTTTGCACAAAGTTATCACTTTTTATATAGTTAATAGCATAATAAAAAAATCTGACGTGTTCAGCACATAACCTCCCGCCTAATATAACTGTTAAACGGTACAAAATAGATTTGATGATACAGAAAAATATCTTCTTATTTGTTTATTTTCTATTTGTATTTAAAATATATTCTTTAAAATAGAGCCAAGAGCTAGCTCTAGAACGATGACGTCAAGCAACAGTGGATGTCTCTATGTTCAGAATAAGGACGGCGTTTCTATCCTAATAATTTTGGTACGTCAATTCATAATTTTTAAGTTGGCAAATTTTATTTGACCAGAAGAAATAAAGACAAAAAATAAATATGGCATCAATCATCAATCACCAAATGTTTTCAAATGGGCACGTTCAGTTGCATTGAGAAACTAAGTAAGCAACTCATCGATAGCAAGTAAACATTTTAGCGTAACGACATGTTGAGTTGAATTGAACCTAATATATATATATATATATATATATATATATATATATATATATATATATATATATATATATATATATATATATATATATATATATATACCGGGTGGAGCATCATACCTGTGTACATAGGCGATTAACATGAAAAAACAGTTTTTCCGTGCGCATTGCTCCCCAAATTATTTTAGGCAAAAATGCTTCAAATACATGTTGTAGAGCATAAAATTCTGCATCTAAATCAATAAACAGAATTACTTTTACTTGCTTTGTAACGACAGAAATTAAATATGAAAACATGGAAAATTACGTTAAAAATATAAAATAGCCATGGAATTGAAACAAAAATAAATAAATGCTTATCGTTTTTCTGTCTATTTGATATTTTACCCGTCAAATTAATCACTCATCTGTCAAATGTCAAAAATTTATTTATTTTTGTTTCAATTCCATGGCTATTTGATATTTTTAACGTAATTTTCCATGTTTTTCATATTTAATTTCTGTCGTTACAAAACAAGTAAAAGTAATTCTGTTTATTGATTTAGATGCAGAATTTTATGCTCTACAACATGTATTTGAAGCATTTTTGCCTAAAATAATTTGGGGAGCAATGCGCACGGAAAAACAGTTTTTTCGTGTTAATCGCCTATGTACACAGGTATGATGCTCCACCCGGTATATATATATATATATATATATATATATATATATATATATATATATATATATATATATATATATAGGAAATTTTTTAGCAGGTATAGCAGTCGTTTGGGCAAAAAATTAAAACGCTCTTTTTAAATAGTCAAGCTTTCGGAAATATTTATTCCTTCTTCAGGACACTATAATACAATAAATACAAAATAGAAATTAAAAGACACACAAAGATAACAATAAGACTTACATTTAGTTGAGATTAAATATAAAATAACATCAATGTAATATATATATATATATATATATATATATATATATATATATATATATATATATATATATATACAGTGGTAAGGGTGGTAAATTAGTTTCAATTTAATTTATATTTTCAATATTTATTTTTGGTCCGAGTATTAGAAATCAAGGAATATTTAAACCTAATCGTAAATTATGTATAATATGTAATGTAACACCTTGTACGCCCTTTTGTACACATGAAACTTGTATTTCTGGCGTAATTACAGGAGTGTGATTAACATCTACAAATTATCAAGATGAAATTAATTTAATATGTACTAATGCTCAAAAAACAATTTGCTACAAACTTACAAATTACTATACGTGTAATTCCGGAAACAACTTCATTGTCAGTAAAACATGTATTGGCAAATTGAGGATCTACTCGTAGTATAAAAATAAGTAAAACATGAAAATATGCATAAACATATCGTTTTCTATTGCTTAACTGGCACACAATCTATATAATTTCCATTCAAATTCATTTAAATTATTATTCCATTTTTAACCTACTACTAGAAATCATCAATTGCTGATACAAATCAGTGCGTTTTAAATGCGCTGAATTGTTGACTCAGCTGATGACAGTAATCATAAACTCAGCAAACCGTTCAATTGAGTTTAGCAATATAGCAACTCACTTGCTGAGTGCTACTGAACTCACCCCATGTCAATGTTATGATATGGAGCTATAACTTTGTGAAATAAAAACATCAACTGTGGTAGCTCTAAACCGCCCAAGAGATAGAAACTGATATGACGTCATATGGGTAGTTCGTGTAAATCTCCGCTAGATACCAGCGGTGCATATAGAAACAGTGTCCACATAGAGCTAGCTTTAAAAGTTACAGAATAGGTACCCAGCTTTTTATATCTTTAGTTAGTGTGTTAGTTATTTTGTTGACCTACATTATTATCGGTGTTGCGAAAAGAATTTCTAGCATACTGCCGCAGTAATGTGATTTATTTTCACTACATATTATTTCCGTGTTTTGCAAATTATGATTTCAACTTAATTACACTATAAATATTAAATTTGTGTAACGTAGTCGGCGCTTTAATAATATATGAAAGAGTATTACGTCCAAAACAAGTTGTATATCCAGGCAGATTCATTTAAAATTCAGCTAAAAGTTAAAATTCCTTCTTCACAGCCGAGTGACATTAATAATTAAAATATTAGCGTAAATATCCCCTTGGGACATGAACAAACAAAACAAAATCCCGGTCGTGTATTTTGCCTCACGAATAAAACAACAACACTTAAAAATTAACTAAAAACTCTGCAGCAGGCCTTGACATTTTGGTGGAAGCGCCCAAAATAAATCGAACAATTATAGTTTACGCCAAGTTCATTACTTTGACTTCCATAATCCCTGTAATTTCGACTACAATAGCGAAAAGCGCTAATGGTGAACTCATAGCAATAGAAAATAGGTTTTACTTACAAGCTTTTTTGGTTCATAATCGCTTACACAACGACTATATAGAGAATTGACCTGAGAAGTACTCATTATGGATATTTTTTTGATAAAAATACCTTTAAGAACGACCACAACAAACTGTTTCACTGGATGCTGTTACTCGTGGGCCGTATTACTCTACATATATATGAAAAAATTATTTCTATAACACTATTTTGGAAACTAGGCATTCCACATCTAAAAATTGTTATGGAATCACTAATGTGTATGGAATATTTTCGACGAATCAGAGCCGCATATTAGCGCGATATATGAAGTATATTGATTTAGTTACTATGGTTACGTCTGTTTAATATGATTTATTTGAGTTTGTTTTCAACAGTTTTATATTTGTATTTTGTGTATAATTTCCCAAATCTTGTTATAGAAAGTATAGTCTACAATATGTAATGGAATGGCATATCCCACACTCGCAAACCGTAGCCCTCGCCTTCGGCTCGGACTACAAACTTTTTGTGCCATTCCACTACTTGTTGTAGAACATACTATTTTCATATATTTAATATTAAGTTTTTTTTTTTTTGTTAAAAGCAGGTCTTCGATACTCCACAACTTTTGATAAATGTTCTGTTTTCATTTTTACAATTCGCGGGCCTCCCATAATGCTCTTCTTATATCTAACTTGTTATAAGTGAACCCCATCGTCTTTAAAGATCTTAAGAATGAAGTTTCACTGTATGGGAATTCAATTTCATTGTTTTATGTTTGCCAGAGTGATTATATTGTGAACGATATTTTTTGAATATCCATCGTCCATTTTACCTGAGCCAGTATCTTTTCTTGTTCTTTTATTCGATACACTTCCTCTTTTTACTATAACCTGAACTGTAAATTTACTCACTTTTGTTAAAATTGATGTTTTTATCACAGCTAGACCTAAGAAATACCTTAATTACTACATTACAATTTCCGTTAAAATTTTTTGTAATGTATTGTGTTGTTGATACTGTAATATTAACTAGTACGGCTCTTGTAAGTATACCTAGAAAAATCGGTAATCCAGGTCAATTATCTAGAAAGAAATTCGTCAAAGTTAACTCAATTATCATTTAGTTTTTTAATTTCTTCGATATCTCCGAAACAAATAGGAATTCACCTATAGGTCATATAACATTTTTTGATCGTAATGACCCCCGTAATACATGCTATAAGTTTGTCGGTCGAGTCATGGAACACCCTGTATATTCATGTTGTAAGCGATTATGAACCGAAAAGCTTGTAAATATTTCCTATTGCTATAAGTTTACCATAAGCGGTTTTCACTACTGTAATTGAAATTGCAGGGATTATAAAAGTCAAATTTACGAACTTGGCATATACTATACTATCACCTTTATTTAATTTCTACTTGGAGCAGGTGTGGGTATACGACACATTTTGGCGCGTGAACTACAGTTACTAGCCGTCAATTAATGCCCCCTTTTCCTGAGGTGTTTTATGTATGTGGTGAAAATTTTAAGCAGTGAAACTCTCAAATTAAAGTATTTCTGATCAACTTCAAAATTAAGCTAGCGCCGCTGCCAAAAGTGGCTCCAGTGTCGGCGCAAGTGGGGGAAAGAGTAGGGGCAACCACGCGGAATACAGCAATAAAAGTATGAGAAAAACCTCCATTGAGAGTTGAAGACTTTGCGCCCATGAATAATTCAATGTTGTCTCTGTGGAATGGATGTTGGCACTGGAGGCTGCAGTGGCGTCGAAACTGGGGCACGCACTCTTTAATCCCACCTCCCACTTGAGATTTCACTGCAAAACCAGACAGCCATTACAATAATTATTTTAAAGTGCGAAGAGAACTTTAACAACACAATTAATTTTGTATTATAATTTTTTATCCACGATCGGTTAGCAATATGTTAATTCCGGAATTTTATTATGTTGAAAAGTGTATTATTCGTACCTTTACTTTCCAACCGGACGGAAAGTTGCCACATTCCAACCTAGGAAATCAGTGCATTTTGATTACTAATTGATTCTAATTAATATCTATGGGATAGGTTTTTTTAAGGAAGGAAATTTTCTGTTGCCTTTTCTGACATTAATTCCACTGATTTCTATATACAAGGTGGTGAATTGATTTGTGCAATATAGGAATTACAATGTTAATTTTGTATTATTTTAGAGCAAAATAATGAAT
Organism: Poecilus cupreus; assembly: GCA_963942605.1. NCBI lineage: Eukaryota > Metazoa > Arthropoda > Insecta > Coleoptera > Carabidae > Poecilus > Poecilus cupreus. The sequence goes on along the minus strand of OZ012726.1, from coordinate 6,938,191 downwards.
ACAAATTTTATAAATAATTCAATCCAATCATATTTTTTTATTATACCTGCATCATAATCGGTGTTTAAAACACGTTACAGCGTGCACAAACGCAAAATTAAAACACGCCGTGCTTTAATGTTTGCTAACAAAAATAATCATTATTAATATCTGTCAAAACTGTCATGACAAATAAAAAAAAACTGATCTATACCGTGTGTCTGTCTAGGGCCGGTTTTCCAATCGACTGTTAATCAAATGTTAACTAACAGCAAGATAAATAATACATATTTCTCTATATTTAACATCAGGGTTACCATAACAGTAGCATAACAGTCGATTGAGAAACCGGCCCTTAAAGGTGTATATAGGAGATTAAAATGGGAAATCAGTTTTTTGCTGTTGTTCGGTGTTGTAGAATCAATCGAAAGATATCATTAATCTGCATGAAACGATGTAAAATACATTACAATTTAGTTGTAATTTGGTAATGCAAATTAATTTTTAAACGTCAAATAAATAGGTTGAAAGAAATCAAAACAAAACATTCATACATATATTTATTTTCGATAAAAAATGAATAAATCGGAGAATTTTCAAAACTTTAAAATTATTTAATGAGCCAAATTACTACTAAATTATAAATTTTAATGTAGTTACATCGTTTGATTCAGAAAAATGATTTTTTTCGATTGGTACTACAATCATTGTTGTCTGGTAGAACACTAAATAACAGCACGCAGAAAACTGATTTCTCATGTTAATCTCCTACGTAAACCTTTGACAGACACACGGTATAGTAACGTAAACAATAAATGCTAATCAAAATCAAAATGTTGCTTTCCAGTGTTTTTCCAGAATATGATGCAGGTATCATAAAAATAGCGTATGACACGTATATAAGTGCTTTTTTATTATACCTGCATCATAATCCGCGTTTAAAACACGCTACAGCATTCATAAACGCAAGATTAAAACACGCCGTGCTTTAAAGGTTGCTAAGCAACAACACAAATATTTACTAATAATATCTGTCAAAACTGTAAACGTAAACAACAAATTCTAACCAATCTCCATGTAAACGATATACGTCAAACGTCACACGCGCAAAATTATGAAATGAATCAAAATCAAAATGCTGCTTTCAAGTTTTTTCCAGAGTATGATGCAGGTATAATAAAAAATAGCGTATGACACACGTGTATAAGTGCTTTCAAAGCACTAGCGACGTTAAAAGCACTCCGCTTCGCGTCGTGCTCTTAAACTCGTCGTACGTGCTTTAAAAGCTTACTTATACACTTGTATCATAATATACTATTAAAGCACTAGCGACGTTAAAAGCACTACGCTTCACTTATACACTTGTATCAAAATATACTATCATTTGAAATCGGCACTAAAGTGCTCAAAAATCATCATTAAAAGCTCATAAATCGTCACTAAAGTAACCCATTATACGACTATTTTGAGCAACCCATTGTTAAATAATTATTGTACAATTAGGATTATTTTGGCAGATACATTGACGTACTATAGTAAATTTGGCCGTAACATGAAACAAAATTTGCAAGAAGAAATGAGGAAATTGAGGACAAAACACATAATTTTGAGTGTTATTTACGATAACTTCACTTCTCGAGGTTGGCAACACTGACTGTCAGTTTCAATTGACAACTGACAGATGTATAAACTTAACCTATATTGTAATTTTTTTAAGTTTTTCCGAATTTTATATTTCAAATTAAACTTAATATGTACCTCGGCACTGAAGTTCCTTTTTATCACTCACATGGTTTATTTTCCTCGGTACTAAATTCCATATTCGTGATAAAAAATTGAACTTCAGTGCCTTCATACATAAATAACTATTATTTTACATCTTTTGTAACATGTAACAGTTCAAAATTTTATAAAAATTCTTATTTGTAATGATAACCTGCTGGCCATGAAATTTTAGCAATCTTAGTTATCGGCTGCAATGAAACTTTCTCCACCTCGGTTTGCAATATACTGTTATCGCCTTGTATTTTTATTGATAGTCTCTGACGACGGTGTATGTATCTCCTCTCCATCATGTGTGTTGTTGTTTAGCCGGTAAGTTGTATAGATTTCCCGGGCAATATTTGCGTGCAGTACCGCCAGACATTTCAATGCAATGTAATTGATGTTATTTTACAAAGTTTCAAATTTATTTCCGTTGTTCGCTCGCCTGCTGTTCGAACAACTCCGCCACTATTCGGCTGTTTTCGTAGAACCTCAACTCAAATTATTTATCGTACGTGACGGCTGCTTCTATACATAAATACAAATTCTCGTACAATAGACATTTTACCGCAACTTTCCACCATGGAATTTATCTTTCCGACTATTTTTATCACCCAAATATTATATTGGAAGACTGATTTATCTTGTACAATAACTGGGACCACTACTGTTTTGCGCCTCCACCAAATTGTTGCTAGTATTTCCTGCCTTTGTTCTTATATAAAAATGCCGCCTCCTTAATTTTATTCATTCAAGAACAGGCCCAACACCAATTGTATTCATACCATCTGAAAAATCTGTTGTGGGCACCACAATACCTCCCGCCATAGATTTCTAATCGAATAATACAGAAACACGGACCACCACTATCAAGAAACGCTCATCCCTTCAAAAAATTTTGACACATATCAAAAAATGACATTTTTTAAGCGCTGTTTTGTTTTTTCAAAAAACACGGTTAGCAAATTTAAACGAAAATATCAAAATATAATTTTTCTTTAACGTGTTGTAATTTGTAAATGGTGACAGTAAGAGGAAAATGTTTCAAATAATAATTGTATTAATATAACAAGTGATATGATTATTATCGATGATATTTTCGAGAGGAACCGACGCTGCAGATTTCACGAATCCGTAGGACGAGTGAAATGTGCAGCTTCGGTTTCACGAGCAATATCTTCGATTATTAATCATATCACAAGCTTATATTTGTTTCGGAGAATATAATGAATAATTATTTGTTGTAAAGCGGATTGTAAATGTACTGAACGTAACACATCGGGTGTACTAACCTAAGTTTTGTTGTATTAAAATTGACAGTTATAACCACAGACACGATTTGAAGCACAATTTTATTTAATAAAACGAAGTTTGAGTTTATTATAGTTACCTGTGTAAAATTATAGCACACTTTTATATTTTAAATTACAATAGTATATTGAACAACTAGTGTTACAATGACCTTCTTTGTAATACGAGTATAGTTTGCGTAAACGAGCCGCAGGCGAGTTACACAAAATACGAGTATTACAATTAGGCATTGTAACACGAGTTGTTCACACAACTTTTCCTATTTCACGTTCATAAATTCAATAAAAATAAAAATAAAATAAAATTGCACGGCATGTTTAACATACCACTGGTCACCAAGGGGCTTTGCCCGCGGGGCCTATCGGGTCCCAGGCCGGGGCTCCGATTTAATAATTTTACGTGAGCAAAGACAGCCCCAAGTTTGACAGACTGTTAATTTTATAAATAATAAATTTCCCAAAAACAGTTGCACAAAATTCAATTTTTTAGCATTGTTTTTGAGAAAAACAGTATTACAAAATTGACTTTGTGTACGTGAAATAGGAAAAATTACTTGTAGCTTTCAAAAATTTTCCTTAGCAACGGACCAAAACAAGGTGATAATTTCATTCGTATAATATTGTCGCTGTGGTACACATGTAACTAAGGAGATTCTCAATGTTAATTGGCTGAAAATATGTCACGTGACATATAAATTGTATTCTCATTTGTATAATATCGTTGTGGTACACATGTAACTAAGGAGATTCTCAATGTTGATTGGCTGAAAATATGTGACATATGAATTGTATTCTCGCTTCAGTGTTTCGCTGGGTCTCATCGTCATAGTAACCACCAATAACACATTGTATTATTTATCACAAATATTAAATTTTGCATATCTGTCATCATAACAAATACCACTCGTGAGTTCAGTATTATCAGAATATATTATGTTGATATACTCAAAGTCAAAGTATTACTTTAGAATACCACTCCTCTTGCGGAATCGTGGTATTCCAAAATAATACGTTTCGTGGCAACTACACAATATATTCGATAATACCTAAATACACGTGTGCTATTAAATATGAATATTTCAGTAGATGTCAAAAAAAACGAACCATTTTTGCCACAATTAACCAGTTGTTACGGTAGCAACATTTTCGAGAATAGGCTCAACTGTCTGGTTTTATAATTTTCCTATTAAGATGTACGGCTTTATGAGCATGTGAGTACGCTGGAATTCGTGAGAACATCTCCGTAAAATGAATTCAATCTTCTTAGTTCGAAAATAAGTTAAAGTTTGTCCGTAAGTTTTAAACCTTCCAGCGTCTAGAAATTCAAAACATCAGAATACATACAAGTTGTATCAGCGTGTGCTACGGGAACAAAAACTAAAACAAATAAGTCTAGGTTTTCCAAAGCCCCCTAGAGCTTAATCTGCAGCGTGCATGTGTGGATTTTTCTTTTTCAAGTGTCGTACGTGATCGTAACAAAAGCCGCTGGAGGTAATCTGCGTTTAGCGGAGGTTCAAAGGATTCTAGTGTCCTTACTATGTGGAATTAATGATGTAAAAGACATACTTTTCTATACCTGAACTATTACTGAACATGGAGATGTCTGCAATTAGTGTTTTACAATTCTCAAACCATCTATATTTTAGAACACAAAAATTTTAATTTGAAATTTAGCAGTTTTTCATAATATGCCGTATTGTTCCAGATAAAATTTAACTTAAGTTCTTAATATTGTTGCTGTTTATAATCATAGGCGATTTCCATTGGCACCGGTTAGTACTTGGTCACAAGAATGGTCAGTAAATAGAGTAACCAATTGATTTGGACTGACATTTTTATGACGTCCTATGTAAACGGTGATAGATTAGGTATGTCAAATCAGTAATATGCTCGAGAGCTCGGTTCGTCCAACGCTTAGTATTCTGATTGGTTGAATTTTACTTGTTTTAATTTCAAACTAGTATACTGTCATATTTTTCACGTTTTCTGTCAAATTTGATTAATGTCAAAATCTACCGCGCGTATTTAGTAACCGTTCGGTTAGTGTGACGTCATTGTAGCAAACCAACCAAACACGTAACCGGCCAGTAACCAGTGCCAGTCGAAATCGCCTCATGTGTTTTTCTTATGGTTTATATCTAAACATCCACCTCGTTTAAATTTTGTAAATGTGTTGTGAAAGGATTTGGTCCAAGAGGACATAAATTAACAAACAAACTGTATCCAAAATTGTGTCAATGTCACTATTGATATTAATAGTATTTTATTATATGAGGAATTATGATAGTCATTATTCACTAAGTTTGCGTTACGAGCCGTAGGCGAGTGATGCAAGTAATTCGAGTGAATAATGACCATAATCCCGAATCAAATAGAAATAGAGATCCTTAATTTTTCTGAAGTATAACGCCATTTTGCATTCCTTAGCTCCTGTTGAAAGATTATTGTCATCGTCATTATCTCTCTTTGAGAAATTACTAATTTTAAAACACCGATCGTGTTGAATAACCAGAATCCACAATATTAGTCAAAACGTTTTGTTTTTGTTTTGAAATTCTATTCTACATTTTTTAAATATGTTTTAATAATAATAATTTTATGTTTCTACATTTTGCCTTCAATTTGTATTTTACTTTTTTATAGTATAAAGTGGTAAAATAAATAAATATATTAATAAATTAGTTCTTTTTATTTCTATAAAATATTAAAAGTAATTGAAATTATTGATGTTATTTAATTACAATTTTTGTATGTAATTAAGCTAATTAATTAGTGACAATTTGATCGTAAATTAATGTAATTTGACGATTGAAATTTAATTAACACTGAGACAGTAATTATAAAAAAGTAATTAATTATTTTTTTTTCAGTAATTTGCCCATATCTTGTCCATAATAATACAAGAATGACAGAAAAGAAAATGTATCTTAGTTGAAATTCACGGAAGAATAGATTTTAAGGTTATTGTATTTTCTCATCGCTGATTCTACAAACGTAAATAACATCACGCTATATCTCACACAGGAACCTTGAAACACAATCAACCAACAATCAAACACTCCTATCCTGGCATATTACTTTCGCCTCGTCCACATTCATACATGCACGTCTATCTTTAATCATTCTTAATCACTTATTCCTCTGACATCCACGCAATCGCTCACCCTCAATCTCGCCCACATATATTAGTTTCACCAATATTTAGAGATGTCCAAATCACCTTCCAATTTTTTTGAACATTCAATTTATGGTCGTACAAATATTAGTGGTAGAAGAACCACTGATCTAATTTTTATGTGGTGAAAAATTTTCCAACATTCTCTTTGCGTTTGTGAAGTTTGGAAAATAATTATTGTTGAATGTCAAAGGTTGTACAGGATATCAAGAGTGACAGTTAGTGGTGGAAAAGGTGCAAAAACAATTTATCACAAGCATCTTGATAGTGAAATAAAAATTTCATAGCTAGCAGGGGTTTGATAATTCGGCGGCCTTGCAAAGATAAACACCGCGATTAGAATTGTAAATGAGTGAGGTTATTAATTACGTGCTGGGTCGAACACAGCCGCCATTCATCAAAAACACAGCAGAAGAAACCACAATTATTATTATCTTACACATGAAATACTTACAAATTAAAATACGGGTTTCCTCAGTTTACACTGCACCTCCACCAGAAATGTTACCACATAAAATAACCTCAGTAGCTCCTTTACCACTAATATCATTGGGGGGTTGTTCTTTTGCGGTACTGCTTGCGCAAAAATGTAATATACAGTTACACGAATCAGCATGAAATAATTTTACCTCCCGTTCATCAGTTTAAATATTTTATCCAACACCTCTCAATAAATGCTATATAACTATGGCGATTTTAAACAAGCAAAGTAACAGATTATTCACTAGTGGGTATAATTTTGCGGAATGCCACTAGTGAGTATTTTTTTATTTATAACAATAATAATAACACACAACACCTTGGTAACTACTTCAATTGACATTTTAATTTAAAAATTTAAAGCATATGTCACTGTCAAATAATATTGCTTTAATAAATTTTTCATTTATTAAGAAGTGTTGGATAAAACGTTATACTTCACACGTAGGCAAAGTGGAATTACTCACTCGATAAAATTATCTCACTCAGCCTTCGGCTTCGTGAGCTAAAATTTATCTCGTGGGTAATTCCTTACTTTGCCCACTTGTAAAGTAAATAACTATTATTTTAAGCGATTTTTATTTTAAAATAAAATGCCCACATAATTGCAGTATTAATTTTTCTACCAAATGTTCTATTTTTCCGCAATGATATGCACCTTTATATTTTTTTAATTTTACAAAGTTTTGAAGATTACTCAAATTTTAATGTCATATTTAATTTAGACTTTAGATATTCATGTTACAATCTAATTTGGTACTGATTTATTTTATTTGACTATTAGGTAGTTTAGGTAATTTATTTGAAGGTATATTTCAGTAAATAAATAAGTTATGTTAAATGTCATTGTATTCAAAAGGAAGATGTAGAATACTCCATATTAACTACAATTTTTATGTGAAACTATTTCTATATTTTGTACTATTCAGAAATTAATTTTAAGTTAGTTTTGTAGTAGGCGCATCAGATTCTAATAGAAATATCATTGTTACTTTCTTATACAAAGTTTTAGGAAGTATTGGAATCTTGAGAAAAGAATAGCTGATAAAATTTTTGCGAAAATAGATACTTTAACGTCCATTGTGTGTGAGAATGGATGGATGGATGTCCGTGCGCGCAATATCCCATGAATGAGACATGCTATGGAAACGAAACTTGGAATTTATAAGTTTCATGAAAATATGAAGAGCTAAGTTGATTTTAAATGACAAAAACCAGAAGAGGAAGTTTACTGGCCACACAAAACAATAAATTAAATTTTTTCAAAAACAGAATCAGCTGCTAGCAAACTATAAAATGTAATTAGCACTTTTCTTGTATATACATTTCAATAATCTTAGTTAAAATGAGAACAAAAACTATAACATTTTAAACATACAGGGTGTAACATAAATAAGTACATTAAATTTAACCAGTTATAGAACTCGTCGAGAGGAACAATATTTTTTAATAACTTTTTTTCCTAACTCATCTATTTTTCGAGTTAAAATTCATTAAAGATTTGTAACAAATTAGCTTACCCGCTAATGGAAAACAAATGTCTGTTACTACATTCCAAAATTAAACAAACTGAAGTGAGCTTCAAGCAGTTTTCGTGTTATCAGCCAGATGGCGTTAGTGTATACGCTGTCAACTAAATCTGTTAAAAATTGTATTTTCCAATAATAGAAAGTTATTCAAATGATATTGAAGCTAAAGAACAAATTACAATGAGAATCCATCCGAAATTACTTAAGTAATAACTTTTAATTTATTAGCAAATTTCAACTTAACCTTAATGTTCAAATAATTAATAATACCTTTTTCAGCATACAGAAGCAAATGCAAATATTTTCCTGTGAAATGAATTCACAATAAATGTTTAAAGTGTTCACCGTTTGTCAATACAACACTGAAGACGTCGATAAAATGATTCCTCTACTTTTAACAGCATCTCCCTATTGTTTCGTATGCTTGTAGCTGCATTTTCCACTCGTTCCCGCAATTCTTCTATCGTATTAATAGAAACCGAATACACCAAGTACTACTACTACTTCATGTAGCCCCACACACTGTTTAAAACATCGTCTTCAATATTAGCTACGTGGTCAGTGCGTTTTCTGCCACGATCTTGAACTGCAGGCTTAAAGGGTCCATTATCTCGCAGACGTTGCACAACACGTACAAATGTGCGAACATTCAGAATGTTACGATTTGGAAAACGCTCCAAATAAATTTGATGGGCTTGAACTGCGTTTATTATTAATCGATTTGATTATATCACCTTCAAAGTAATAATCTGGACTAAACATGAAGTTGGCCGCAAAATTTCAACTTTATTCTGCGTGGTACCAACCATTTAATGGAAAATATGTTTTTCTTAGTTTTGGTTTTGGGCAATGGAATAAAAAAAATAGATAATTTCCTATATTTTCCTGCCTTCTTATTAGGCTTCCGTCTATCGGGCAATGTATATTAAATAAATAAATAATTTATCTCATCGTATTGTATCTGTCCAAATACCGATTTTTCCGCAGCTAACTTCTGGGGACTATTCGCCACCTGGTGGATAAATTTTAAACTACTATAGGGCCAACGCCCATTACAAGACGCGTTTAACAGTGTTAATAAAAGTTATTTTTACGTAGCTATTTAGTGTATTATTATTATGTTTAATCCATTTCACATTATTACTTATATTAAATTTGATTTGTGGTATAATGAGTTTTGCAATCAAGAAAGAAAAATACACAATAGTGACTGTTATGTATGTAGCTGCCATTCTTGTACTGGTTCAAATTTATTTTACCAGAAAAGGATGTAAGTAAGGTGCAAATAATAAACAAATATGAAGAACTTGAATTGGAAGATAAAAGAGCAGCATAGATAAAGCAAATTCAAACTGAAAAATCTGTTACTGAGCATATGAGAATTATGTTCTCTGTTACCAAGTTTATTGTGTATGTGGTACATGTACAAGATTATTTATTTAATGTTATTTTTTGGTGAATCATGAAAATTATAAGTACACTGCTGACGCCATCCGCAAAAAGTCAAAATGTATTTGAATAAGTTGACAAGTGACATTTGTCAACTTCAATAATGTCATTACTATTGCCATGGATACTGATACTGGATCAAATTATGAAAATACCTGAACGACTCGTCATTTTGTGGGGTGGTAAAAATGCGGAAAAAAATGCAATTTAGAAGAAAAAGTTATTAAGAAATATTGTTCCTCTCGACGAGTTCTATAACTGGTTAAATTTAATGTACTTATTTATGTTACACCCTGTATACTCGTATATGTCAAATAATTGTGAAGTGTCCAAAATATGTGTCGTTTGAAATATTATAAAAGCAATAATTTTATTATTAGTTAGAAAGTTTTAAAGACTAGATACTAATTAATATTTTAAAATAAAATCCTAGTTACAATGAGAACAAAAAAATTAACAGGTTTAACATCAATATATCAAATAATTGTCAAAATAAAATCATAAGCAAGGAACAAATCATTCGTGTTCAGTTGATTTTATATGTATGAGAAAGTAGTGGTGACCACACCAGATTTTTAAATTTTTTATTTAGAACTAATATTCAAATTATGAGTTGATTAGATTAGAGTTATAATATAAAAATGTGTCAGTTTCGTATCCCATTCCTTTTTTTTTGTTCATATCCTTAGATCCTTTCTCATTAATTTATTGGTTTCCTTTCCTCTACTAACCTAAAAGAAAAATTGTGTAGTTAAAGAATTGATCAATGCAACTTAATAATTTCTGATTTTACACTTACCTGTAATGATTTACATAGTTAAATTTGATTTATTGCCGTGCTTTAGTTGCCACATATTAGAATTATTTCCCTTTTTCCCTCCAAGGACTTATTTGTTGATATCTTGTTGACACTTTAGAATTGTTTAAACGCGCAGGCGTCATTAGTGTGTAAAGGCGCAGCTATAGCGCTGCGTATTTGATAAAACTTAGTTTAAATATTTAGACCTTTATTCTCGTTATAAACATAAACTACAGTACATCCTCGATTATTAATAATAACCCTTAAACTACCTTTCACATTTAATTCCCTTGTTTGCCTGCCTTTTCTGCGAGATTATGCATTGTATACATGCCTTTAGTTGCTGTTTTTATTGTTTGTCGCTAGTGTTCTGACACTTTCTTTGTTTTCTTCTTAAATTCGTATAGCTGTCCTTGTCCATGACTCTCTTTCTTAAAATTAAAAATTTTACACAAGTCAGTGGGAAGTTGAGAAAGAAAGACACGAAGCGAGAACAGTTGAAGTCGTACCGTCGTTTATAAGTTTTGGTTGTTTACTAATATTGTTTCTGCAATACCCAGTTTTGGGGATCTTGGGTAATCACCAAACGTAGTTTCGGGAGCAGTGTTTGTGTGATATTTCGTTTGCATTCTCCGGAATAGCTCAGTTGTTGAGGATTTAAAGTAAACGGTCGGCGACCGCCATTGTTCCACCTTCACGCCTCGTGAGTGCGCTCAAACTCAGGCAGCGCATACCTAGCTTCCTTGGTACCCGACCAACAGCCTTCGGTGTCCTGCGTCTCAGCCCAGACCGCCAAAGTGCACCCGCCGCGAGCCAGATCCAGTGATCCAGATATTGGCGGCCCATAAGAGCGCGGAGCGAGGGGCAAGGGGTACTCCAGCGGCCAGTAGTGGCTCGTCGTACAGCTAAGTGAATTATTATAACTGTTAGCTACTTGTTATTTCTCCCGCGAATTTTATCGCCCTGATTTTGTGTATTTGTGCAACCATTTGCCATCTCATTGTTGCCGATGGAGATTGGTCAGTTTTTACGATTGTTGTCTCATTTATTCTATCAGTTTTAATTATTATCAGAAACACTTTGATTGGTTTAGTTATTAATATTATTACATGTTGCTTTATGTAAATTAAACATTTTCATTTATAAATTATTGTAATTTCAATTATTATAATTTCAATTATTATTTACTGTTGATTTCGCAACGCCTTGTCTGGGGTAATCCGAGAATTGTTTTATTGTTCTTATACGTCTTATACGCTCAACCCCATTGTTGTAAACCGACGTCGATCGACCTAGGGTCTTATGTTTTAGAACTTTTGTACTTTATTTGCGGGCAGTGTATAAACGTTACGGTATTTCATTCACGTCATTTACTCAAAGCAGCATTGGCTGTTCTTCCTCGCGTCACCCCTACACAGTGCGTAGTTTCTTTTGTTTATTTTTTGTTTATTACATTTTCATCAACGCAGTAAATATTTTTACTTTAACTTTTCTGTGTTTGAATGTAAGGAAACTTACCCAACCTACCCAATCAATCAGTGGTGACAAAGTGAGTGTTACTTTATCATTATTATCTCGTTCTGTGATACACAAATCACGGTAAGTATGATGAGTTACTGAGCACGCTGGTATTGTTATATATATTTATTTAGTGTTATTTGTTTTGTCGTGTTTTTATTTGAACAGGTCTCCAACATCTTGGTTGCTGCTGACGGTTGCGCAGCGGATGCACTCCTCGTACACCACATTTCCTTACGCTGTATCCGTTACCTTCCTGCGCGCCTAGATTATTGTTTCTGCTCCTGGTACCTTCGCGGTTGGGTACCGCTGGCTGTAAAGCGACCGCGTGGCGCCCTCTCTAATATTACTGTTGTTTTCGATTTCCTAGAACCAAAAATCGACCCACACCCATCTCCACTGATCTATTTAGCTAGCTGCCTCCATCAAGGAGCAAAGTTACCCCTGCATAACCACCACGGTTTTACAGGGTAACAAATTGGCGCCCTAAACGTGGGACAACCTAACAAATTTGACGACCAACTACGAGGCCTGTTTTTACTTCTCTTTTCTGTTGATAAATATTAGGGTAGATACATAGATTGTCTTGGATTGTTATAATAAATTTTTGTTTTTATGCTTTATTTTCTCTTGTCTTTATTATGGAACCAAACCGCTTATTGAAAGACGAACTAGAATACGAACTTAGGGTTCGAGGAGTTGCTAATAGTAATCGTCAGACGGTTATGAGCCTACGGAAAGAACTGCTGAAACGGCTTGCCACCGAGGATATAGAAGACCTTCCGAATACTCCGGCTATCCCACTTGATTCTAACACCGAAGTGGATATATGTACGGAAAAGATTATTTTATTGCAGGGACTAATTGACGAGTTTTCCGGCACGTCGACAAGTGTTGCCTTTCTTAAGATTACCACTAAAATGCAACATCTTATCTCCAGATTGGCTAGAATTCATAGTGATAATGCCGACGTTACAGCAGCTGTTGCGCAGTTACAGAATCGCATTCAGGAAGCGGAAGATAAACTTATGGAGATCGCCGACACAGCTGATGATCAACTCAAAGAACCTAAACATGAAGTACCTCCAGAGCCAGTAGTAGCTAGAAAACAAATTCCAATAGCAAGATGGGATATATCTTTCTCTGGGGAGGGTGAGATAAGCGTCAATGCATTTCTCGAACGTATTGAAGACTATCGGATATCTCGCATGGCGTCTGAGAGCGAATTATGTGATTCCATTATTGAACTGCTGAAAGGTCGAGCTCTCATTTGGTATAGGTCAGTACGTAGTCAAATTAAAAATTGGAGGGATTTTGTGAAGCTGGTGCGTGAGGAATATGAGCCTTTTGACTATGAGGCGGACCTTTGGAACGAGATTCGTAATCGTACGCAGGGCGCAGACGAACCCATCGGCACTTATGTGTCCTGCATGGCTAATCTTTTTAGCAGACTACCAGCATCACCATCGGAAAATGAGAAGTTGCAAGTATTGCGTCGCAACATTCTGCCATATTTAATCCAGGGCATTGGATTGGAACCAGTTGAGTCTGTTGAGAAGCTTCTTCGTGTCTGTAAACAGCTGGAAGTTAACCGACTGATGGCTGAAAAGTTTACTCCTCCGCCAAGTAATCGGAAAAATTTATTAGAACCAGATTTAGCCTATCATGGACGTGCTCGAGCAGCCCCAGTCCATGCCACTGAAGTTCCCTCTTCTTCGGCTCCAAAAAGAGTCTTTACTTGTTGGAATTGTCGCTGTGTAGGTCATAAGGCACAAGAATGCACCGAACCTTTTCGTCAGCATTGTTTTGGTTGTGGTAGAGCTGGCGTTATTTTGCGAAACTGCCCACGGTGCTCGGGAAACGGTCAAGGGAGGCACTAGATGGCCGGGTTGTGTCTTCCGTTACTCCTCTTTCGGCCAAACAAGTCGAGTATGAGCGGAATTTAGCAGTTGTCAATTTCATCATTTCGCACTTGGGTGATGATCAACGTCCATACCTGCAAATTTCAATATTCGAGCATAAGTTTTTAGGTCTTCTTGATTCGGGAGCTAGTAGGTCAATCTTAGGTAAGAATGGTTGGGAAATTTTGATGCTCATGGGATTAACACTTGACGAAAAAGATGCTCCTGTTTGCAGAGTAGCGGATGGTAAAGAATGTTCCAGCTTAGGGTCTATAACGGTGCCAGTTCGTCTGATGAATCAAATTAAATTGATTAAGTTTTTAGTTGTTCCAAACGTCACCACGTCTATTATTTTGGGTATGGATTTTTGGTGTACGATGGGCATCGTGCCCGATCTTCGTAACGATGTGTGGAATTTTTCGGCAGTATCTTCGGTGAACATTGAAAACGGTATGATGTCAGAGTTGTCGTCAGAGCAGCAGAAACAGTTAAGTGTCCTGATAGAGAGTTATTGGAATACGACTAGTAGAAAAATCGGGTGCACCACCTTGGTCGAACACAAAATTGTGACAGATTCGGAACCGATCAAACAGCGTTACTACCCTGTTTCTCCGGCCATGCAACGTCATATTGACAAGGAACTAGATCAAATGCTGGCAGATGATATTATTGAACCTTCTTCAAGCCCATGGGCTTCCCCAATACTCATGGTTCCAAAAAAAGATGGCGACTTTCGGTTCTGCGTTGACTTTAGAAAAGTCAACAAAGTTACAAAAAAAGATGCATACCCGATTCCATACGTGTCAAGTATTTTAGATCGGTTGCGAGGTGCCAAGTTTTTGAGCTCGCTGGATATTAAATCGGCATATTGGCAAATACCGATGAGTGAAAGTAGCCGTGAATATACAGCTTTTACAGTGCCAAATAGAGGTCTCTTTCAGTTTAAACGTATGCCATTTGGCCTTACGAACGCGCCGGCTACGTGGCAAAGACTCATTGATCGCGTGTTAGGGCCCGACCTTGAACCTTATGTTTTTGTTTATTTAGATGACGTCATCGTCATCTCAGACAGTTTTGAACACCATTTAGACGTTTTGAAAAAGATTTTTGAACGTGTTTCGGCTGCGGGCCTCACCTTAAGTCGGGAGAAATGTAAGTTCTGCCGCCCTGAATTACGTTACTTGGGTTATGTGGTTGATAAGCAGGGATTAAGGGTAGACCCGGATAAGGTGAGTGCGATATTAAATATCCCGACACCCACCTGTGTATCTGACGTGAGAAGCTTCTTGGGGATGGCATCATGGTACCGTCGGTTTGTGAAGGACTTCTCTTCTATAAGTTCTCCACTCACTAGTTTGTTGAAACGGAAAAATAAATGGCATTGGACTGGAGAATGTCAGGAAGCTTTTAATAGATTAAAAGAGTGTCTGGTTACGGCTCCTATTTTGTCATGTCCTGACTTTTCTCGTCCATTTACCGTCCAAACCGACGCCAGTGGTTTTGGGTTAGGAGCCGTTCTCTCGCAAGTCTTCGATGATGGCGAGCGAGTCGTGTGTTTTCTCAGCAGATCGTTGACAAGAAATGAAAAGAACTATACGACGACAGAAAGGGAATGCTTGGCAGTTGTGTGGGCCCTGGATAAACTGCGTCCATATTTAGAAGGCACGCATTTTACGGTAGTGACGGATCACCACTCTTTAGTATGGCTCAACAACTTAAAGGATCCGTCAGGCAGACTGTGCCGTTGGAGCGTCAAGCTGCAACAATATGAGTTTGACATAGTGCATAGAAGAGGTAAAGAAAATGTCGTACCTGATTGCCTATCCAGATCCGTTCCATCTGTTGAAAGTGCTTTCATTGCCCCTTTGGCAGCCCAAACTGTCACCGACACCTGGTACAACAAGATGTTGAGTCATGTGGTAGACAAGCCACACAAATTTCCTGCTTGGAGAGTCGAAGGTAACGTGTTGTTTAAGTATGTTCGTTCTTCTGCTTCAAATTTAATGGACGAACAAGATTCATGGAAACGTATCATTCCTCAAGAGCAACGGCGTCAAATCCTAAAAATAGTCCATGATTCACCAGTTTCCGGTCACCCTGGAATAAATAAAACCTACCACAGGCTGCGTACACGTTATTATTGGCCGAAAATGATGGACGACGTGAAGGCTTATGTAAACCGTTGTGTGGTGTGCGCGGAACATAAAGTTGAGCAGAAAAGTACTCCGGGTTTGATGGGTTCACGTCCTCGAGTTTTCCGGCCATTTCAATTAATTAGCACGGATTTAATTGGTCCACTTCCTCCCAGTTCTAAAAATTTTCGGTATATCTTATTAGTTTGCGATTATTTTAGCAAATTCGTGCTTACCTTTCCTTTGCGGAGTGCCACTAGTCAAGCAGTTATCCAACGCAT
This sequence comes from Poecilus cupreus, assembly GCA_963942605.1. Classification (NCBI taxonomy): domain Eukaryota; kingdom Metazoa; phylum Arthropoda; class Insecta; order Coleoptera; family Carabidae; genus Poecilus; species Poecilus cupreus. The sequence continues at coordinate 6,921,874 of OZ012726.1, read as the reverse complement.
CGAAAATGATGTTTTCCTTTTATTTGGCGTTCCACAATATCTAATCTGCGACAATGGAGTGCAATATCGGAGTGAAGTTTTCCGTCAGATGTGTGCAAAGTATGGAGTTACCATATTGTTTAATGCTCTGTACCACGCGCAGAACAACCCCACGGAACGGGTAAATAGGGTGGTAAAAACAATGCTGTCGTCTTACGTTAATGAAAACCAAAAAAAGTGGGATCTATACTTGCCTTCGGTTAGCTGCGCCATACGCACCCAAGTACATGAAGCTACCGGTTGCACCCCTTACTTTGCCAATTTCGGACGAGAGCAAATTTTGACAGGCACGGATTACGTGATAGACGCCGTGAATCAGGATGGCACGATCGATGTAGACCGCGGCGATGTGAAAGAGAAAAAGCCTGCTCAGTTAGTCAAGATCTGCACCGAAATACGAAAACGTTTAGATCAGGCTCACGCTCGAAGTAAAGTCCGTTATGATCTTCGACGTCGACCCGTGGAATATGTTGTAGGACAGGTCGTCTGGCGAAGGAACTTTAAATTATCAAATGCTGCCGAGAACTATGCAAGTAAGCTTGCAGCTAAATACGTTGGACCTTTTAAAGTGCGTAAGAAAGTCTCGAATTACGTTTATGAACTGGAGGATAACGACGGAAGTTTATGTGGGACTTGGCATGTGAAAGATTTAAAGCCTGGGCCAGATCGAAACTCTGCAGAAGATGCAAATAATTTATTTTAATTATGGTTCCATGGATATAATATATGTTTTGTTCTTTCTTACCTCTTAATTCACTTCCAGTTCTTGTTGTTTAAGTGCAATACAATTCTATATTTCTCGTGAGCGACTATTCTTCTTCCTTTTTCGCGTCTCGTTGTGAGATTTAATTCCTTCGGAATTAAACCTCAAGGAAGTAGAAGGGGGATTTGTTACGTGTCAGTTTCGTATCCCATTCCTTTTTTTTTGTTCATATCCTTAGATCCTTTCTCATTAATTTATTGGTTTCCTTTCCTCTACTAACCTAAAAGAAAAATTGTGTAGTTAAAGAATTGATCAATGCAACTTAATAATTTCTGATTTTACACTTACCTGTAATGATTTACATAGTTAAATTTGATTTATTGCCGTGCTTTAGTTGCCACATATTAGAATTATTTCCCTTTTTCCCTCCAAGGACTTATTTGTTGATATCTTGTTGACACTTTAGAATTGTTTAAACGCGCAGGCGTCATTAGTGTGTAAAGGCGCAGCTATAGCGCTGCGTATTTGATAAAACTTAGTTTAAATATTTAGACCTTTATTCTCGTTATAAACATAAACTACAGTACATCCTCGATTATTAATAATAACCCTTAAACTACCTTTCACATTTAATTCCCTTGTTTGCCTGCCTTTTCTGCGAGATTATGCATTGTATACATGCCTTTAGTTGCTGTTTTTATTGTTTGTCGCTAGTGTTCTGACACTTTCTTTGTTTTCTTCTTAAATTCGTATAGCTGTCCTTGTCCATGACTCTCTTTCTTAAAATTAAAAATTTTACACAAGTCAGTGGGAAGTTGAGAAAGAAAGACACGAAGCGAGAACAGTTGAAGTCGTACCGTCGTTTATAAGTTTTGGTTGTTTACTAATATTGTTTCTGCAATACCCAGTTTTGGGGATCTTGGGTAATCACCAAACGTAGTTTCGGGAGCAGTGTTTGTGTGATATTTCGTTTGCATTCTCCGGAATAGCTCAGTTGTTGAGGATTTAAAGTAAACGGTCGGCGACCGCCATTGTTCCACCTTCACGCCTCGTGAGTGCGCTCAAACTCAGGCAGCGCATACCTAGCTTCCTTGGTACCCGACCAACAGCCTTCGGTGTCCTGCGTCTCAGCCCAGACCGCCAAAGTGCACCCGCCGCGAGCCAGATCCAGTGATCCAGATATTGGCGGCCCATAAGAGCGCGGAGCGAGGGGCAAGGGGTACTCCAGCGGCCAGTAGTGGCTCGTCGTACAGCTAAGTGAATTATTATAACTGTTAGCTACTTGTTATTTCTCCCGCGAATTTTATCGCCCTGATTTTGTGTATTTGTGCAACCATTTGCCATCTCATTGTTGCCGATGGAGATTGGTCAGTTTTTACGATTGTTGTCTCATTTATTCTATCAGTTTTAATTATTATCAGAAACACTTTGATTGGTTTAGTTATTAATATTATTACATGTTGCTTTATGTAAATTAAACATTTTCATTTATAAATTATTGTAATTTCAATTATTATAATTTCAATTATTATTTACTGTTGATTTCGCAACGCCTTGTCTGGGGTAATCCGAGAATTGTTTTATTGTTCTTATACGTCTTATACGCTCAACCCCATTGTTGTAAACCGACGTCGATCGACCTAGGGTCTTATGTTTTAGAACTTTTGTACTTTATTTGCGGGCAGTGTATAAACGTTACGGTATTTCATTCACGTCATTTACTCAAAGCAGCATTGGCTGTTCTTCCTCGCGTCACCCCTACACAGTGCGTAGTTTCTTTTGTTTATTTTTTGTTTATTACATTTTCATCAACGCAGTAAATATTTTTACTTTAACTTTTCTGTGTTTGAATGTAAGGAAACTTACCCAACCTACCCAATCAATCAGTGGTGACAAAGTGAGTGTTACTTTATCATTATTATCTCGTTCTGTGATACACAAATCACGGTAAGTATGATGAGTTACTGAGCACGCTGGTATTGTTATATATATTTATTTAGTGTTATTTGTTTTGTCGTGTTTTTATTTGAACAGGTCTCCAACATCTTGGTTGCTGCTGACGGTTGCGCAGCGGATGCACTCCTCGTACACCACATTTCCTTACGCTGTATCCGTTACCTTCCTGCGCGCCTAGATTATTGTTTCTGCTCCTGGTACCTTCGCGGTTGGGTACCGCTGGCTGTAAAGCGACCGCGTGGCGCCCTCTCTAATATTACTGTTGTTTTCGATTTCCTAGAACCAAAAATCGACCCACACCCATCTCCACTGATCTATTTAGCTAGCTGCCTCCATCAAGGAGCAAAGTTACCCCTGCATAACCACCACGGTTTTACAGGGTAACAAATTGGCGCCCTAAACGTGGGACAACCTAACAAATTTGACGACCAACTACGAGGCCTGTTTTTACTTCTCTTTTCTGTTGATAAATATTAGGGTAGATACATAGATTGTCTTGGATTGTTATAATAAATTTTTGTTTTTATGCTTTATTTTCTCTTGTCTTTATTATGGAACCAAACCGCTTATTGAAAGACGAACTAGAATACGAACTTAGGGTTCGAGGAGTTGCTAATAGTAATCGTCAGACGGTTATGAGCCTACGGAAAGAACTGCTGAAACGGCTTGCCACCGAGGATATAGAAGACCTTCCGAATACTCCGGCTATCCCACTTGATTCTAACACCGAAGTGGATATATGTACGGAAAAGATTATTTTATTGCAGGGACTAATTGACGAGTTTTCCGGCACGTCGACAAGTGTTGCCTTTCTTAAGATTACCACTAAAATGCAACATCTTATCTCCAGATTGGCTAGAATTCATAGTGATAATGCCGACGTTACAGCAGCTGTTGCGCAGTTACAGAATCGCATTCAGGAAGCGGAAGATAAACTTATGGAGATCGCCGACACAGCTGATGATCAACTCAAAGAACCTAAACATGAAGTACCTCCAGAGCCAGTAGTAGCTAGAAAACAAATTCCAATAGCAAGATGGGATATATCTTTCTCTGGGGAGGGTGAGATAAGCGTCAATGCATTTCTCGAACGTATTGAAGACTATCGGATATCTCGCATGGCGTCTGAGAGCGAATTATGTGATTCCATTATTGAACTGCTGAAAGGTCGAGCTCTCATTTGGTATAGGTCAGTACGTAGTCAAATTAAAAATTGGAGGGATTTTGTGAAGCTGGTGCGTGAGGAATATGAGCCTTTTGACTATGAGGCGGACCTTTGGAACGAGATTCGTAATCGTACGCAGGGCGCAGACGAACCCATCGGCACTTATGTGTCCTGCATGGCTAATCTTTTTAGCAGACTACCAGCATCACCATCGGAAAATGAGAAGTTGCAAGTATTGCGTCGCAACATTCTGCCATATTTAATCCAGGGCATTGGATTGGAACCAGTTGAGTCTGTTGAGAAGCTTCTTCGTGTCTGTAAACAGCTGGAAGTTAACCGACTGATGGCTGAAAAGTTTACTCCTCCGCCAAGTAATCGGAAAAATTTATTAGAACCAGATTTAGCCTATCATGGACGTGCTCGAGCAGCCCCAGTCCATGCCACTGAAGTTCCCTCTTCTTCGGCTCCAAAAAGAGTCTTTACTTGTTGGAATTGTCGCTGTGTAGGTCATAAGGCACAAGAATGCACCGAACCTTTTCGTCAGCATTGTTTTGGTTGTGGTAGAGCTGGCGTTATTTTGCGAAACTGCCCACGGTGCTCGGGAAACGGTCAAGGGAGGCACTAGATGGCCGGGTTGTGTCTTCCGTTACTCCTCTTTCGGCCAAACAAGTCGAGTATGAGCGGAATTTAGCAGTTGTCAATTTCATCATTTCGCACTTGGGTGATGATCAACGTCCATACCTGCAAATTTCAATATTCGAGCATAAGTTTTTAGGTCTTCTTGATTCGGGAGCTAGTAGGTCAATCTTAGGTAAGAATGGTTGGGAAATTTTGATGCTCATGGGATTAACACTTGACGAAAAAGATGCTCCTGTTTGCAGAGTAGCGGATGGTAAAGAATGTTCCAGCTTAGGGTCTATAACGGTGCCAGTTCGTCTGATGAATCAAATTAAATTGATTAAGTTTTTAGTTGTTCCAAACGTCACCACGTCTATTATTTTGGGTATGGATTTTTGGTGTACGATGGGCATCGTGCCCGATCTTCGTAACGATGTGTGGAATTTTTCGGCAGTATCTTCGGTGAACATTGAAAACGGTATGATGTCAGAGTTGTCGTCAGAGCAGCAGAAACAGTTAAGTGTCCTGATAGAGAGTTATTGGAATACGACTAGTAGAAAAATCGGGTGCACCACCTTGGTCGAACACAAAATTGTGACAGATTCGGAACCGATCAAACAGCGTTACTACCCTGTTTCTCCGGCCATGCAACGTCATATTGACAAGGAACTAGATCAAATGCTGGCAGATGATATTATTGAACCTTCTTCAAGCCCATGGGCTTCCCCAATACTCATGGTTCCAAAAAAAGATGGCGACTTTCGGTTCTGCGTTGACTTTAGAAAAGTCAACAAAGTTACAAAAAAAGATGCATACCCGATTCCATACGTGTCAAGTATTTTAGATCGGTTGCGAGGTGCCAAGTTTTTGAGCTCGCTGGATATTAAATCGGCATATTGGCAAATACCGATGAGTGAAAGTAGCCGTGAATATACAGCTTTTACAGTGCCAAATAGAGGTCTCTTTCAGTTTAAACGTATGCCATTTGGCCTTACGAACGCGCCGGCTACGTGGCAAAGACTCATTGATCGCGTGTTAGGGCCCGACCTTGAACCTTATGTTTTTGTTTATTTAGATGACGTCATCGTCATCTCAGACAGTTTTGAACACCATTTAGACGTTTTGAAAAAGATTTTTGAACGTGTTTCGGCTGCGGGCCTCACCTTAAGTCGGGAGAAATGTAAGTTCTGCCGCCCTGAATTACGTTACTTGGGTTATGTGGTTGATAAGCAGGGATTAAGGGTAGACCCGGATAAGGTGAGTGCGATATTAAATATCCCGACACCCACCTGTGTATCTGACGTGAGAAGCTTCTTGGGGATGGCATCATGGTACCGTCGGTTTGTGAAGGACTTCTCTTCTATAAGTTCTCCACTCACTAGTTTGTTGAAACGGAAAAATAAATGGCATTGGACTGGAGAATGTCAGGAAGCTTTTAATAGATTAAAAGAGTGTCTGGTTACGGCTCCTATTTTGTCATGTCCTGACTTTTCTCGTCCATTTACCGTCCAAACCGACGCCAGTGGTTTTGGGTTAGGAGCCGTTCTCTCGCAAGTCTTCGATGATGGCGAGCGAGTCGTGTGTTTTCTCAGCAGATCGTTGACAAGAAATGAAAAGAACTATACGACGACAGAAAGGGAATGCTTGGCAGTTGTGTGGGCCCTGGATAAACTGCGTCCATATTTAGAAGGCACGCATTTTACGGTAGTGACGGATCACCACTCTTTAGTATGGCTCAACAACTTAAAGGATCCGTCAGGCAGACTGTGCCGTTGGAGCGTCAAGCTGCAACAATATGAGTTTGACATAGTGCATAGAAGAGGTAAAGAAAATGTCGTACCTGATTGCCTATCCAGATCCGTTCCATCTGTTGAAAGTGCTTTCATTGCCCCTTTGGCAGCCCAAACTGTCACCGACACCTGGTACAACAAGATGTTGAGTCATGTGGTAGACAAGCCACACAAATTTCCTGCTTGGAGAGTCGAAGGTAACGTGTTGTTTAAGTATGTTCGTTCTTCTGCTTCAAATTTAATGGACGAACAAGATTCATGGAAACGTATCATTCCTCAAGAGCAACGGCGTCAAATCCTAAAAATAGTCCATGATTCACCAGTTTCCGGTCACCCTGGAATAAATAAAACCTACCACAGGCTGCGTACACGTTATTATTGGCCGAAAATGATGGACGACGTGAAGGCTTATGTAAACCGTTGTGTGGTGTGCGCGGAACATAAAGTTGAGCAGAAAAGTACTCCGGGTTTGATGGGTTCACGTCCTCGAGTTTTCCGGCCATTTCAATTAATTAGCACGGATTTAATTGGTCCACTTCCTCCCAGTTCTAAAAATTTTCGGTATATCTTATTAGTTTGCGATTATTTTAGCAAATTCGTGCTTACCTTTCCTTTGCGGAGTGCCACTAGTCAAGCAGTTATCCAACGCATCGAAAATGATGTTTTCCTTTTATTTGGCGTTCCACAATATCTAATCTGCGACAATGGAGTGCAATATCGGAGTGAAGTTTTCCGTCAGATGTGTGCAAAGTATGGAGTTACCATATTGTTTAATGCTCTGTACCACGCGCAGAACAACCCCACGGAACGGGTAAATAGGGTGGTAAAAACAATGCTGTCGTCTTACGTTAATGAAAACCAAAAAAAGTGGGATCTATACTTGCCTTCGGTTAGCTGCGCCATACGCACCCAAGTACATGAAGCTACCGGTTGCACCCCTTACTTTGCCAATTTCGGACGAGAGCAAATTTTGACAGGCACGGATTACGTGATAGACGCCGTGAATCAGGATGGCACGATCGATGTAGACCGCGGCGATGTGAAAGAGAAAAAGCCTGCTCAGTTAGTCAAGATCTGCACCGAAATACGAAAACGTTTAGATCAGGCTCACGCTCGAAGTAAAGTCCGTTATGATCTTCGACGTCGACCCGTGGAATATGTTGTAGGACAGGTCGTCTGGCGAAGGAACTTTAAATTATCAAATGCTGCCGAGAACTATGCAAGTAAGCTTGCAGCTAAATACGTTGGACCTTTTAAAGTGCGTAAGAAAGTCTCGAATTACGTTTATGAACTGGAGGATAACGACGGAAGTTTATGTGGGACTTGGCATGTGAAAGATTTAAAGCCTGGGCCAGATCGAAACTCTGCAGAAGATGCAAATAATTTATTTTAATTATGGTTCCATGGATATAATATATGTTTTGTTCTTTCTTACCTCTTAATTCACTTCCAGTTCTTGTTGTTTAAGTGCAATACAATTCTATATTTCTCGTGAGCGACTATTCTTCTTCCTTTTTCGCGTCTCGTTGTGAGATTTAATTCCTTCGGAATTAAACCTCAAGGAAGTAGAAGGGGGATTTGTTACGTGTCAGTTTCGTATCCCATTCCTTTTTTTTTGTTCATATCCTTAGATCCTTTCTCATTAATTTATTGGTTTCCTTTCCTCTACTAACCTAAAAGAAAAATTGTGTAGTTAAAGAATTGATCAATGCAACTTAATAATTTCTGATTTTACACTTACCTGTAATGATTTACATAGTTAAATTTGATTTATTGCCGTGCTTTAGTTGCCACATATTAGAATTATTTCCCTTTTTCCCTCCAAGGACTTATTTGTTGATATCTTGTTGACACTTTAGAATTGTTTAAACGCGCAGGCGTCATTAGTGTGTAAAGGCGCAGCTATAGCGCTGCGTATTTGATAAAACTTAGTTTAAATATTTAGACCTTTATTCTCGTTATAAACATAAACTACAGTACATCCTCGATTATTAATAATAACCCTTAAACTACCTTTCACATTTAATTCCCTTGTTTGCCTGCCTTTTCTGCGAGATTATGCATTGTATACATGCCTTTAGTTGCTGTTTTTATTGTTTGTCGCTAGTGTTCTGACACTTTCTTTGTTTTCTTCTTAAATTCGTATAGCTGTCCTTGTCCATGACTCTCTTTCTTAAAATTAAAAATTTTACACAAGTCAGTGGGAAGTTGAGAAAGAAAGACACGAAGCGAGAACAGTTGAAGTCGTACCGTCGTTTATAAGTTTTGGTTGTTTACTAATATTGTTTCTGCAATACCCAGTTTTGGGGATCTTGGGTAATCACCAAACGTAGTTTCGGGAGCAGTGTTTGTGTGATATTTCGTTTGCATTCTCCGGAATAGCTCAGTTGTTGAGGATTTAAAGTAAACGGTCGGCGACCGCCATTGTTCCACCTTCACGCCTCGTGAGTGCGCTCAAACTCAGGCAGCGCATACCTAGCTTCCTTGGTACCCGACCAACAGCCTTCGGTGTCCTGCGTCTCAGCCCAGACCGCCAAAGTGCACCCGCCGCGAGCCAGATCCAGTGATCCAGATATTGGCGGCCCATAAGAGCGCGGAGCGAGGGGCAAGGGGTACTCCAGCGGCCAGTAGTGGCTCGTCGTACAGCTAAGTGAATTATTATAACTGTTAGCTACTTGTTATTTCTCCCGCGAATTTTATCGCCCTGATTTTGTGTATTTGTGCAACCATTTGCCATCTCATTGTTGCCGATGGAGATTGGTCAGTTTTTACGATTGTTGTCTCATTTATTCTATCAGTTTTAATTATTATCAGAAACACTTTGATTGGTTTAGTTATTAATATTATTACATGTTGCTTTATGTAAATTAAACATTTTCATTTATAAATTATTGTAATTTCAATTATTATAATTTCAATTATTATTTACTGTTGATTTCGCAACGCCTTGTCTGGGGTAATCCGAGAATTGTTTTATTGTTCTTATACGTCTTATACGCTCAACCCCATTGTTGTAAACCGACGTCGATCGACCTAGGGTCTTATGTTTTAGAACTTTTGTACTTTATTTGCGGGCAGTGTATAAACGTTACGGTATTTCATTCACGTCATTTACTCAAAGCAGCATTGGCTGTTCTTCCTCGCGTCACCCCTACACAGTGCGTAGTTTCTTTTGTTTATTTTTTGTTTATTACATTTTCATCAACGCAGTAAATATTTTTACTTTAACTTTTCTGTGTTTGAATGTAAGGAAACTTACCCAACCTACCCAATCAATCAGTGGTGACAAAGTGAGTGTTACTTTATCATTATTATCTCGTTCTGTGATACACAAATCACGGTAAGTATGATGAGTTACTGAGCACGCTGGTATTGTTATATATATTTATTTAGTGTTATTTGTTTTGTCGTGTTTTTATTTGAACAGGTCTCCAACATCTTGGTTGCTGCTGACGGTTGCGCAGCGGATGCACTCCTCGTACACCACATTTCCTTACGCTGTATCCGTTACCTTCCTGCGCGCCTAGATTATTGTTTCTGCTCCTGGTACCTTCGCGGTTGGGTACCGCTGGCTGTAAAGCGACCGCGTGGCGCCCTCTCTAATATTACTGTTGTTTTCGATTTCCTAGAACCAAAAATCGACCCACACCCATCTCCACTGATCTATTTAGCTAGCTGCCTCCATCAAGGAGCAAAGTTACCCCTGCATAACCACCACGGTTTTACAGGGTAACAATTGGCAACATTTTTACTTTACGTTTTTATATTTTGTATCGTTTAAAAGTTGTTCAAGCTAGAGTTCTGATTTTTCAGTTATAACAGTTATAATTTTATGTTAATAATGGTGTTTTTTTTCTTCCAGAGGATAGAAGTGTGGAAGCTCGAACCACGATCCCTCGGCTGGACATCGTGGTCAGAGTGGTCCACTTGCTCCAGGTCCTGCGACGGAGGAGTCTCCCACCAGTTAAGACGTTGTACCTCCCAAGCCGGATGCAAGGGTGAACCAGTCCGCTACAAGATCTGCAACATGCAGGTAGGAAAATTTTCTACACACTCTATCATACTGTGTTAGAATTACAAGGTTCAGATTCGCATGGGCAGGCTGTGTTTGTATAGATCGCCGTTATTCAAACTTGATGGAAACACGACGTTGCGGTCCAAAACTTTGCTGAATCTACGTCCAAGGATAAGTCCTTGGATGTGAGAAAAAGGATTGATCCTTTAGTCCTGGCGCGAGGACAGGCATTGAATTTTCATCAGCCTTGTTCTTTAGGTTCTATAGACTTTTTTAACACGGAAATTTACATTAGAGTTCCATAAATATTTTACTAGCCACAAACACAACTATTAATCCTCGTATAAAGTTTTATATTTTATACTTTATTGCTGAGAAATTTAAAAACCTAAATATTTTAGGGACAGAATAAATTCTTATTCCGAAATAAATAATGAAGGAATTCATGTAATACTTAAAATTAAATAAATACCGACATTTCGACTATTATTCAGTCTTCATCATGATGATAATTAATAAATTATAAGAAATTAAAATATAAATAGTTTTTGTACTTATCATTTTGGGACTAGATACAATAAATATGTTTTAAAGAGAATCAAATCAAATCTGTAATTTTAATGCCTAGTTAAACAATAGTTATCACAAGGTTGGAAACTGCTATTTTGAGAGTGCGAGTTTATTTTGATAGGACTCGCCTACGGCTCGTCCTACAAATACGAGCACTAGCAAAATAGTTTCCAACCGAGGGATACCTACACAAGATTTTTCGCGGAAACATTTATGTAAATTTAATAAATAAATTTAATTTATTACTCATTTTCTTAATGACAGGGAATTTTTTTATGTTACTAACTTCACAATATTTGAATGTCAATTATGGTTATTTTCCAATATCATAACCAAAAATATCTACATATTTTTATTTGGATTTTACACTGCAAATTCAATTATAATTACTTACAAATAAGTTTAAAATCCATAAATATTCTGTTTTCTTGTATTGCAAATACTCAATTGTAGATATATTCCCATAATATTTTTAAGTCAAAAGGTTTGTTCCAAGTGGTCATTTCGGACATGTTTGTGACATGTTTGTGACAAATTTCAGTGCGCCTGTGATAAATGTAAACAAGTTAAGTTAGAAACATAGACTGGAACGGCGAATGGAGTGAAGCGAATGTGCATACTCATTTTTTGTTTTGACAGCTAACCTTAAATAGACATATAAATAAAAGAAATTCATACATTTTTCGCTACAAAAAAGGAAATGAAGCTTATGTTTGAAACTTAACTTGTTTACATTTTTCGCAGGCGCAGTGAAATTTGTCACAAACATGTCCGAAATGACCACTTGGAACAAACCTAATGTAATACTAGAGCTCTAGAAGAATGTAGTGTTGAAATAATAAAAATCACTCATGCTTTGAAAATATAAATAATATATATATTTATCGTAGTAATCTTGTCAATTATTGAAAAAAAATATGTTTTTTGTGTATGTCATAAATAAAAAGAATATATTTTGAGTTATTCTGAATACCAGTGTATTAATATAAATAAATAGAATATCCCAATCAATTATAACAGGTTATGGGCCCAGAAGGTATTTATTAAAAATAATAAATATGGCCAAAAATAATAACGTTAATTTTCATATTGAACCGCTGAGGAAGAATAATTACGACACCTGAAAGGTGCAAGCACAGGCAATTTTAATAAAAAATGGATTATGGGGGTACGTTAATGGAGATATCCCTAAACCAAAAACGGAAAATGAAAGGATTGTTTTTCAACAACAAGATCTTCTTGCAAGATCTGATTTATTATTAATAATATCTCCATCAGAACTACGTCTAGTAAAAAATTGTGTAACCTCCAAAGATGTTTGGGATATTTTGAAAAAGACCTATGAAAGTAAAGGACCAGCGCGAAAGGCGACATTATTGAAAAAATTAATACTAAACAAAATAACTGATGAAATGGACATTGGTGATCAAGTAAATGACTTTATGGAAACTGTAAACAAACTTAATGATATGGACATTAATATAAATGGTGATTTATTAAGTATTATGCTGCTATACAGTTTGCCTGCTACGTTCGAAAATTTTCGAATAGCTATAGAATCTCGAGATAATTTACCAAGTCCAGAAAATTTAAAAATAAAAATTATAGAGGAACAAGAAGCCAGAAAAAATAATAGTGCTAGTACAGAAGAAGCTTTTTATGGAAAATATAAAAAGGGAAACAAAGAATGGAAAAACAAATATAATCCACAAAACAGACGTACTGTTGTAGAGTGCTACAATTGCCACAAAAAGGGACATAAGGCCAAAGATTGTCGTGCACCAAGGAATGTGTCAAACAGCAATTTTAATATCATGTCTTTATGTTTAGCAACAAAGAGAAACCCTGCAAAATTTGAGAAAGACAAATGGTGTTTGGATAGTGGATGTACGTCACATATGTGTTACAATAAACAATTATTTGATAGTATCGACACAAATGAAACTTCTACTGTAAAATTAGCTTCAGATGATTATACAAGTAAAGTCGCTGGAAAAGGAAAAGTAGCATTCAATGTTGAAGAAACAAAAAATATAAACTTGTGGAATACTTTATATGTTCCAAATTTGTCTACAAATTTTATATCAGTAGCCAAGATAACTGATAAAAATTACACTGTACATTTTTCAAAATACTTTGCTACAGTTAAAGATAAAAATGGAAAAACAGTAATGAAAGCACAGAAAATCAACGGATTATATTACGTAAATGGAAGAAAAGGGAACAACCAAGAAAGCAAAGAAGAAATAAACGCTTCAATAGAAAACAAAGTAGAAACTTGGCATAAAAAGCTAGGTCACATAAATGAAAACAATCTAAAATTGGCAATGAAGAATAAGAAAATGAGAGGACTATATTTCAAAGAAAACGAAAAATTACCAAATTGTGAAGCTTGTATAAAAGGAAAATTAACAAGAAAACCATTCCCAAAAAATGATGAAATTAAGAATAGAACTACGAAACCATTAGAAATAATTCACTCCGATGTATGTGGACCAATGCGGAAAATCACTCCCGGAGGATCAAGATATTTTGTTACATTTACAGATGAGTATACAAGATACTGTAAAGTTTACTTTATAAAACGTAAAAACGAAGTTTTAGGAAAGTTTAAGCAATATAAAGAAGAAGTAGAACGTTTTATGGATAGAAAAATAATATTTCTACAAACAGATAATGGAAAAGGAGAATATTGCAATAAAGAATTCAATGAATATTTGAGCCAACAAGGAATACAAAGAAGATTGACAGTATCGTACACCCCGCAACAAAATGGTCTTGCGGAACGCAAAAATAGAACACTACTCGATAAAGCAAGATGCATGTTATTAGATTCTAATGTACCAAATAGATTTTGGGCAGAAGCTATTTTTACTGCGAATTATTTATGTAATAGAACACCTACAAGAATAATAGAAAATAAAACACCTTTCGAAAAATGGATGGGAAAAATTCCATCAGTTAATCATTTACATATATTTGGATCAAAAGTGTTTGTATTAGACAAAAAGAAAAGTAGTGGAAAATTTGCTCCAAGATCAGAAATAGGAATATTTATGGGATATTCAGAAATAATCAAAGGATACAGAGTTTGGATGCCAAAGCAAAATAGAATTGAAAACTGTAGAGATGTAAAAGTATTGAATAAAATGTTTTACAAGAATAAAGAAATAGAAGATTCAGTGTCAACAGAAGAAGATAATGAAGAAATTGAAATAACAATGACCGAAAATGCAGAAACTAATAACGAAGGATTTGATGAAACCGTTGGAATGACTGAATCTCCAACAAATGAAATAATACAGTCTGAAACGCAAATAGAAGAAATTACGGAACCCAGCGAACCAAATAAACCACGAAGAGAAACACGAACACCAGAATGGTTAAAAGATTATGAAACGTTGTATATCTGTACAAAAGATAACGATGAAACACACAGTGAGTGGAATGAAGCTATTAAAAGCGAAATAAAAGCACATTTAAAAAATGATACCTGGAAAATAAAAGAAAAAAATGAAAATATGAAAGTAGTTGGTTGCAGGATGATACTTAAAGACAAACTTGGATCAGACGGTAAAATAGAACGAAAGAAAGCAAGATTAGTTGCAAAAGGGTATACACAACGGCCAGGAATTGATTTTAATGATACATATGCACCAGTCGCTAAATTAAGTTCCATTAGAATGTTATTAGCAATGTGTGCTGAAAAAGGTATGAAATTGTATCAGATGGACGTAACTACAGCTTATTTAAATGGAAACATTGAAGAACAAATTGTCATGGAAAAACCGAAAGAATTAGAGAAATATCTCTGCGAAATAATAATCGAAGAGGGAAATTCTGATGACATTTCAATATATAAAAAGGCAAAAGAAATGTTAGAAAATCTAAGAAAACCAGGCAAAGAAAAAGTATGTGAACTCCAAAAAGCACTGTATGGGCTCAAACAAGCTGGTAGACAATGGTTTAAAAAGCTTGATGAAACCTTACGCGAAATGGGATTTAAACAATCACATGCAGACCCATGCATCTACGTAATGGAAAAAGGGGGAGAATATACAGTAATTGCCATTTACGTAGACGATATTATAATAGCTTACAAGAATGAAAAAATGTTGAACTACGTGAAAAATATTTTTATGAAGACATACGAGATGAAGGATATTGGCCAACTGAAATATTGCTTGGGTATAGATTTTGAAATAAACGAAAATGAAATAAAAGTATCACAAAAAAATTACATTGAAAAATTATTAGAGAAATTTAACATGAAAGACTGCAAACCAGTAAATACTCCAATAGAAACAAATTTGAAATTAGAGAAAAATTGTATAAAATGCGAAGATTTACCTTACTAACAACTAATTGGAGCTTTGATGTATCTGGCAGTTGCTACAAGACCAGATATACTCTACGCAGTATCATATTTCAGCCAATTTAACGAATGTTATGGAAAAGAACATTGGGCAGCAGTCAAAAGAATTCTACGATATTTAAAAGGTACGAAAACGCTTTCTTTAACTTATTCAAAAACTAGAAAACCTTTGGTTGGAATGACCGACGCAGATTGGGCCTCTTGCTTCTTAGACAGAAGATCTTACACGGGATATTGTTTTATCTACGGGGGCAGCGTTATAAGTTACGAATAAAAGAAACAACGGACCGTGGCACTTTCAACAGCGGAAGCAGAGTACATGGCGATGACAGAGGCAGCAAAAGAAGCAATTCACCTGCACCAATTAATTCAAGATATAGGAATAAACCAAAAGAAAATCAAAATTGAAAACGACAATCAAGCTGCGCAAAACATGGCGAAAAATCCAGTTATAAACTCAAAAAGTAAACATATAAATATAAAAGAACATTTTATCAAAGAAACAATAGCAAATGGTCAAGTAGAAATTGAATACAAACCTACAGAAATCATGGAAGCAGATCTATTCACGAAAGCTTTACCAGGACCAAGACTTATGCAATTAAGAAAACAAATTGGACTTAACTGAACTTATTTTCAAAGACATTCGAAAGGAGGAGTGTTGAAATAATAAAAATCACTCATGCTTTGAAAATATAAATAATATATATTTATCGTAGTAATCTTGTCAATTATTGAAAAAAAAATATGTTTTTTGTGTATGTCATAAATAAAAAGAATATATTTTGAGTTATTCTGAATACCAGTGTATTAATATAAATAAATAGAATATCCCAATCAATTATAACATGTAGGTATTCTCGTCCGCCATTTTGGGTCCAGATGTCATAAATAAAAAAATTTATTGGAATCCAGTACTATGAAAAAAAAAATTAATTTGTATCTGTCAAATTTGAAGTTGATATTTATTAATATTATTGTGATATGTCATTCCTTCAAATGTTGTATTATATCTTTACAGGTAAGTGTTTTAAAATGTGCGCAAAATTTTATTTTGTACAGTTTCTATATTCAGCCAGAATAGCTATTTATGTAACCAGTTAGGAAATGCATCATTTTGTGTAACGAGTGGGATGTTTGCGGGACGAGCGAAGCGAGTTCCCGCAAAATCACACGAATTACACAAAATCGCATTTCCTATCGTGTTTCATACAAGATTTTTTCTATTTTTGATTATAACAGTTTTTTTTAATTATTAAATTATTAATTTCATAACTTTTATTGACATCAAGTAGCTACGCATATTTCGCTTGTTTGTTTGAAATTTTGTTTATGCTTCATTCATTTCATCACCAGTTGTGAAATATTTTTCTTTTCATCACTAGTTACGAAAAATATGACGTTTCGTAACGTCAATCAATTTTGAAAAGTGACACTTTATATGTCAAAATTAGAAAAAATATATTTCTTGAAATTCTGTAAAATCAAAATCCAACTCCACAAATCATACGGTAATATATTATTAGAAAGTATTCGGTAGACTTACCTCTTATCTGTTAGATATGGAATACAATAATTGAAGGAATGATATATCACAATTATTAATCAACTTCAAATTTGACATAAGAGAATTAAAGTAACTGGATTCCAATAATTTGTTTTATTTATGACACTTGGACCCAAAATGGCGGATGAGAATACTCATATATTCTAGTGCCTTAGTAATACTTTGACATATCTAGCGTCAGAAGTTAGCTAAAATTAGTGAAGTGATGCCAACATATAACCATAAAAAGTTAGCAATTTTTGTCGAACTAGTACGACAAAAACATGATTTCCGACCGCTTTAGAGATATGTAATTGTGTCAATGTCGGAGGGCGGCGCGAAAACATCTATTATTGTTTTCACCTCGCCGAGCCATCTACTTGACCAAAAATGATTCTTCTAGCTTGGAAGCGCTTAAAATACACATTACTTTTTTCCTTCCCTTTCCACGTGCGAACGACACGCGATGTGTTTATTTAGCCCCACGTGTCTTCAGAAATAGCTCCGCAATACTGTTTAAAATTAACGACTTTCCTTTCCACCGAAGGGAAAGGGCAACTTACCACTAATTAGTCGCTTCTGGGCAAAGAAGCTCATTTAGGTCTCTAACAAGAACACGAGCATCAGTTTTTTACTGTGACCTTTCGGCAAGCTCCGCGAAGTTCCGACTATGAATTATGCCTGTCGAACTCGCTAATTGACTCCTGGAGTTTCTCTTTCTTCTCGCGGGTTTACAGGGTGTCTCTTAAGTCCACAGCGCGCGCCATTGTTTAGTGTATGGTACGGCGATTTATCTTTTCAAGTTTTCGTGCCGTGTTTTGCTCAAACAATCGCATTGAAAGTAGATGATTTATTAATGCACTTTGCTTTCGGAGTTGAAGTTTTAACTCCAAAGCCTACTACATGTACGCGAAAGTTCGGAGTCTAATCTTAAATAGTGGCGACCCATTGCTTCGTATTACCTGGGGATATATTCGAGTCGGGCTGCGAAACTTCGATACGTCGTCAACAATGGAAGAAAGAACAAAGTATTTTTATGTTTGACTGTATTGTTTATGGCTCTTTATGGACAAATTCTTAATGGTAAAGTAAATAGGCCTATTATAAAAATAAACGAGAAAATAAATTACATTCATTTATTAAGTAAGTAATTAAATAGGAACATCAATTTTAGTAATGGTAATATTAACTACACAATAAAAAGTATTATTTTGATACAATTTGAATGATTTCTTCCACAATAACAAATCAGAATGATTGAGATGTAAAATAGCAACTTGGCAACAAACCAACAACAAAAAACGAACTTCTAAACTACCAAATTTTTTCATCAATGTCATGTATCAAATACAAATCATTGTATGTAACATGCTTTTATGTGACTTGCTTTGCTGCATTCGCTCGACCCCTAAATTGTCTATACTACTGTATCACATTTGCAGTTCCGTAAATGAGACTTTACAGAATTGCTATTTTCTGCAGTAGCAATATTTTAATAGGATTTAATCCACAATATCGTTTTCCGCATTCATTTTTGAAAAATAATATCTTTCTCCAATAATTAGGATACTTTTGCTCTTGTCAGCAATTTAAAAAATACAATTTAACCGTTTGTGTGTGTTAAATATGATTTCATAATTGATATATAAGTTTTAAAAGAAGCAAAACCATATGACGACACTTTTTTCAATCACTCTGTAATATGACAGAAAATAAAAATCTAAAAATATTTACAAGATTTAAAACAGACAACGAAGAAACGATAAATAATTACTGGACAAGAGATGATGACAGATAATGTGGGAGAGTTTTTAGACAATTTAGAAAATAAAGTAAACAAGAATGCGTTTACAATAAATAATATGCTTAGAATATTTTGTACCAGACGGTTATGTACATCTAAGTAAGTAAAATTTTAGGTTATAATACGAATTTACTCCGAAATCGTTTCACTTTGTATTTAACTAAGTTCATAAATTAAATTAAATCTGTATTCAAAGTTAATGTTCCTTATATTTGTTCATTTTTAGTTATTTGTTTATCAAATGATTTAGATCAAGAAACGTACTACTAACCTATAACAGTACAACAACGTAGCAATGCAGTTTTTGCATTTTTTACCCAAAACAAGCCATGAACAAACAACACTCATTACTTGTTCATCTCCTGCAATTTTCCTATAAATTTGATGGGGATCACCTCGTAAATTCGACGTTGACATACAGAAAGCCACTACACCCACAGCCACTGTCACTTTTATTTAATTTTTTTCCGCATATTATTAATCGTGAGATTCATTTTTTATATCTTAGACGCGAGCAGTACTAATGTCACATTCGAATCTTCACCCTAATTGACGCCATCTTGGATAGGCCACGCTCCCATGTCAGATCCCAATAGTATGTATAAGTAAGTAATTATTTTGTATTGAATTAACCCTCATTTTCATAGCAAGTTCACAGTTCTTGCTTCTTCAATCGACATTCACTACTCCACATCAAAATAGCCTATAATTCCTAACATAATTTATTGAAGTAACACATACTGAATAAGTCTTGCTTCTTGAACGAGTTATTCGATATTTGAACTCACCGGAAAGTGACCTCCAGCTGACCTCCGGCCTGCAGCAGCTTCCGGACTCTCGGTGCAATATTTCGACAAGAAGCGATGATAACAGGGTCATTTGGTGACGTCATCGCGACCCGTCATACGTAGCTTCCGGCCTGGACACATCCGTTCACTCCGGGTAGTTCCAGGACCACTCCGGACAATATCGAGTGCGCCGTGCGCGTTATTCTTTTGTTGTTCGCGGTTGATTTGTTCGTCGCGTGATGCGCCGTTGTTGAGATTGCGAGTGTCTTCTGTTTGTGCCGACTTGACTGTCTTCTGTTTTCTGCGTTTGTGTACTGTTTCCATCGGTGCACTTTTTCTTTTGCTGTTTTTTTCTGCTTCATGTTTCTAAATGGTTTTCCGGATTTCGCTTTGTTTTCAAGCTATTTCTGTTAGAAGTTAAGAAGAATACAATTCTTTGCTGCTTTTCCATATTCCTGGACATCTAACTAAAATTGGAATGTCTCAAGAAACTACGCAATCTGACGTTCAGGAAACATTAAATTAAGATCAACGAAATAAATTTTCCTTTGTAATGTTTGTAACTTTACCAAACTTTCAACAAAAATATATCATTTACCGAGATCTGCAAAGGCAGATCGTCACATCCAAAATTCAAAATTTTAATCGTCCAGTTTTCTCTTCTATCGTCTCTTAATTTATCTTCAAAAAATAACCCTATAACTACCATACTTATTTAATATTTAAAAGATGTTTGAATTCTCTCTTCTATCTTTAGCTTAAAATCAATATTAATTTAAACAATTTTCAGTTAGTCCTCTACATAATTTGTATTGTCCAATTTTATATTAGAAATAAAACTATGAAAATTTAAATTTTCAAAAAGAATTCAAATATCTCTTTTCTTTTGAGTTATATATAATATATATTCAAAAACCCTTCTGCCATAAGGTGTAGGGTATAAAAAGTCTCTTAATCTTGCAAATTTTGCCCAGTATTTCTTATTCTACCTGCAGTGTAACACCCCTCATCTTCAGAATCTTGTTGATGATGGTATTCCAGATGTCTTTTGGTCTTCCACGATCCCTCTTTGCCTTCATGTTTGTCAAATTTGTCATACTGGTCTCCATTTATTCATTTTTACGATTATGATCCTACGATGCTAATTGTCTTGTTTCTATGAAGTATTGGCTTGCATTACAATTTTTTAAATTATTTCGTTTCTTATTCTGTTCAACATTGTTGCTCCTATTACTTTTCTTAGATATTTCATTTCTATCGCCTGAATTTTGCTTTTCAATCTTTGAGAGAGTATCCATGACTCGCAACCGTACGTTTTTGCTTTTATTTTCGTACAGAAATTTGTGTATTCTTTGATTTGTCTATGTCCTGTTTTCCATTATTTATATTATTGTTTCAAAATACTGAAACTTATTGAATTTTTCTATTTATTTCACTATTAATTAGTCAAGTTTCCTATTATTTGTTCTTTCCCCCCCCCCCTACCTTAACCTTTGTCTTTTTAGCATTAATTTTCATATCATATTTCTCAATTCCCTCATTCCATGTGTTTAAATTCTGTTGAACGCTCTCTGCTATAACTACTAACAGGCATATTCATAAAAGGGATTAGCGCTAACTCCATTTTTATTATTACTCGTAACTTCATTTTTCATTCCCAGAACAAAATTATTTTAACTAAGGTTGTAATCAAGATTGGTTAGCATAAAATTTGATACATTTTGATAATATAATTATTTAGAAACAAAGTTACAGATGATGAAGAAATGATGTTAACTCTAATCCCTTTTTTGAATCTGCCTATAAGTTGTCAGCAAATGCACATACTAATATTTGTATTGGTCTTCGGTTTCTATACCCTACATATGTCTTGTATTTCAGTATTTATTTTGTTATAGAACTAGTAAATTTTTGCGGAATTTATTAAATACTAGGTAATTGTTTTTGTGCTAAGATCTAAAATTATTTCCGAAAATATAGCTTCAAATAGAAGATATAATAATACCTATAGCAAGTTTGCAATCAATGTACAATTAAAGTAGGAATGTAGCTTTCGAAATAACAATTCCCTTGGTCTATATATGCTTGCAAAACAGCTTAAGGATACGTAACATCTTAGTAACAAACAATTGAGTCATTTCCCGGAGTGACAGCTGTCATATTTACAAGTGTTCACTTTGTATGGTTACCATCCACGACAGATGAATAAAGCAGCAATTGAACATCGATTTTCTTCACTTTTCCTTCCCTTTTCTCTTCGTCTTCCGCTCACCTTGTCCTGTCTTGTAATCTGTCTGTGAATTTAATATCTGACAGCTGTACAACGTTGTACAAGACACAAATGTTGTACACACATACACTGTCTCAAGCTCTTGATTAAAACTTAATATTGTTGCCAAGTCTTTGTTTAGTTGCGAATTATTTCTTTAGTTTTAATTAATTTAATTAACGCTAAGTTGGACTGACGTGAAATGGAATATGAGACGCTGCAGAAGATAATCCAGCGGAAAATTTGCTGAATATGTTAATGTTTCGTACGGGTGTGAGTGATTCCACTAGGATCGAGTATAAATTCTATTTTCCAAAGAAATAAATTAATTAATTAACGCTGATCTCTAAAGCCGAGTCACTCGATAATGCAAATTAAGCAATGCTGCCCGCGGTCAGTAGTTGGATGGGTGACCGTTTTGTGAATACCCATACAAGAAAATACTGCGTGCCGTTGTCACACCACCAAAAAACGAGGTTCCGAGCCGGCATATAAACCCTCAACAGTTGAAACCGCTTAATAATAATAATAATAATAATAATAATAATAATAATAACGCCGATCTCGAAAATAAATAAATAAATCATTATGATTTCCAAACATCTCGGTGGCGTAGTGGATGTCACTAGCCTAGCACATTAGAGGTCGTGAGTTCGAATCCCACTGAAGAGCATGGTCGCCTGTGTTTTACAATCTTTCACTCGTTAAGTAGCATATGACCAAAAATAGTTAATCCGCTTACCAACTTCATAAAAAAAAATCATCATGGCGCTTTTCTTTCTCAGATCGCTTATGTGGTTACCAGTCGTCAAGATGCAGCCCCATAGATTTTAATGGCGGGGAAACCATAGGGATAAAGTTAAAAATAGCGATGATGGAATTGAGGATTTCTTTCTTATAAATAAATTAGGTGGCCGTAATTTTTTTCTCGTCACCTCTAAAACTGTCAGAAAAGTTAAAAAAATTAGATTTGTAAAGTATCAGAATTTACTGAAGCCCCTAAGTGCTACCGGATTTGGGATTTGTGCAAAAATATAGTTTTTTGGGTAAAATCTTCAATTTATTTTTTTTTTCTGTCATATAAGTGTGTGTGTGTGTGTTTTAGCTTATCGATATAAATAATTAATTTATGACTCAAGACGAAACTTCAGGATTTTTTCAGATTTTTCAGTCGACAACGGACTTAATTTAAATAGAGAAAGAAAAAACATATTTCTAAAATATATAAATATATCATCACGCCTTTTACCCATTAAGGGTGTAGCACTCTGCTTGCGCAGATCTCGGTAGGTGATATATTTTTGCGTATGAAATGCGGTTACCAGCCGTCAAGTCATAGCCCCCAAAGTTGTTAGTGGAGGGGGAACCACAGGGGTAAATTTAAATTTGTAACTGTCGGCAGTGGGATTCGAACTGAGGATCTCACGATCCACAGTACGACACATTACCACGGAACTATTTACCCCTATAACATATTTCTCTGATATAAAAAATGGAGTTTTAAATAGGTTTTTGGACATTTACAAATACATCAAGTTAGTTAAGTCCGGTGGGGACTAAAAAATCTGAAAAATATCCTGAAGACTCGTTTTGGGTCATAAATTATTGATTGATATCGATAAGCTAAAACACACGCACTTAAAATAAATAATAAAAATAAAATTGAAAATTTACCCAAAAATAGTTATTTATGTATTAAGGCACTGAAGTTCAATTTTTTATCACGAATAAGGGATTTAGTTGCCGAGGCCCGTAGGGCCGAGGAAAATAAACCATGTGATAAAAAGGAACTTCAGTGCCGAGGTACATATTAAGTTTGATTTGAAATCTAAAACTCGAAAAAACTGTAAAAAAATGACAATATTGGTTAAGTTTATACATCCGTCAGTTGTCAGTTGAAACTGACACTCAGTGTTGTCAACCTCGAAAAGTGAAGTTATCGTAAATAACACTCAAAATTATGTGTTTTGTCCTCAATTTCGTAATCGGAATTAATTAGTTAATTCTTCTTGCAAATTTTGTTTCATGTTACGTCCAAATTTACTATAGAATGTCAATATATCTGCCAAAATTATCCTAATTGTACAATCATTATTTAATGGTGGCCAACACTGGGTTGCTCTGGGTTTCTTTAGTGACGATTTCTAAGCTTTTATTGACGATTTTTGAGCACTTTAGTGCCGATTTCATATAAAGCATGTTTTTTTCACAAAACACAAATCCGGGAGTACTTAGGGACCTCAGAACATTCTGATACTTTGCAAATCTAACTTTTTTTAACATTTCAGACAGTTTCAAGGGATGGACAGAAAAAGAAAATCTTGCGGCCACCCTAAGATGTTTAAATTATGGTTAAATTTAAACATCCTGTATAACATTCTCTGTGAAAAATAGGTAGATTTCTATACAAAGTTTTCGTGATAAATTTTCTAGACTTGGCCACCATTTTTATAGATTGAACAACGTTTCATCTCGTGGTGAACAATGCATCAATTCTGTTATCTCAGCTGTCAAAATGAAGTCTGAATATACGATGCAGAAGTGGAACACAAAATAAAGGTTGAAGAGTCAAATCACTATTAATAAATGTTTTATTAAGATGACAAATATAAGTAATGGAATAAATTTCATTAATTAAAAAGATTTCTCCAATTCTGCACTTCGGCCATTATTTTCTGTTGGGTGCATAATATTAAATTAAAATAAATTATATAAAAAATATAAAAACAATAAAATTGTCAATGTTTCATAAAAATCAATCACTGAATAATAACGAAGGTATTAAGACCGGCCAATCAATCGGTAACTAAGTCACAGAGAGGTCTCTATGACTTAGTAACTTAGTTATTATTCAGAGACTGATTTTTATGAAACATTGACAATTTTATAATCTTTATATTTTTTATATATTATTTGTTTCATAGATAGTTTTTTCTTTTTGATAAAATAAATTGATTTGAAAGAAATATATTTTTATGTCCACGAGAAAATAGTGATTCTAATTTAAAAGATCTTTAATTTGCTGTTACTTTTTCTTATTGAATTTTTGTCAAAAGACTGTATTTTAAAGCGCTTCTAGTTACACTTTCAATCTTTTCCGAACGTTATGAATCACCCTGTAAATTATATTTGTAATGACATTTTTATGTTTACATTTACATTGTAGAAGATACAAATCTGTAACTGTATCCCCGATTATAATTTATCTACGAAAGTTTTCAACTTGTGTATATCAGTTAAAATTAATGATGATTGCTTATTTCGCTCACGCATAAATCGCACAAATTTTGTTTAATTACTGGACACATTTAAATTGAATCCGCCGGCAATGTACGTGCTGTAATCTGTGGTAGAATATAAATAATTTACATAATTAAATTATTAAAATCCGCGTTATGTTATTTTGTCAGGACAATGACATTTTCATGACTATTATGATAACGGCGTTCAAACAGAATTATTTTATTAATTGAATCGTTCATGTAGTTACAAATTATCAATACATATTAATGTCCGTATTAATGTAAATACTTTTGTTTATTAATTTAACAGATTTGTTTATTAAATTGAAATGTGTGAAATACATTTTGCAATTTTCCATTTGATGGGTTGATTTAGTCTAGTTAGACGTCGTCAAGCCTTTTACACTTTTCTGAGATTGGCAGATGCCCCTTTTTGCAGATACTAGCACCGCCACTGTCCCATTCCCCTTAACACTTTCGACAGTTTTTGGACGCCTCCACCAAAAAATTATTTTCAACAGTCTCAAATTAATAAATCTATTTTTATCACTTTTTTATTTTATTATAACTATAGTTGGAATTGTGGTTAAATCATTCGCCTTTCAAGCTAAAAGTCGTCAGTTCAAACCTCGCTTACATAAAAAATGTAACTACAATTTTGATTCAATTATCAAAATCTTATGAGACCGAAACAAAAATCTGTTCTTATTTTTTTAATTAAAGATGTTTTCTGATAAAGAACAAATTCGAATAACTATTAGATATAATTTTGGTTATACTTTGAGAAATGTTTGTTATTGTAATTTAATCCTAGACCAAATCCTTTTAAATTCTGTCAATATTCTAGAAACTGCGGAAGAATTTGGTCTAGGACATCAAGAAAAAAAATTAAATAACAAACATTTCTCAAATTATAACCAAAATTATATCAAGTAATTATCCGCATTTGTTCTTTATCAGAAAACATCTGAAAGTGTGCTGACAAGTTTATTTAACATTAACTTTTTATGTTGCATTTTATCTGGAACAATGCTACGAATAATAAGTACCTATAGCAATTTCTTAATAGCAGAAAAATAAATATTGCATCTTAGCTGAACTTCACGAAATAATTATAATAATTACAATGTTTCGTCTGCAAATTCTCCCCCATTTCTTCTTCTGTGGCGTGGTGTCCAATTCCTCGTATGACGTAATAAAGCTGGAAATATTGGCAAGGCCCTATCAGATCCCAGTCTGTTCTTCGTTTATTTCGCTCTCGTTCCTTGCAGCGCCGCCGCCGCCTCCACCGCCGCCAGCAGTGAGATAGCAGCAGAGGCAGTAGGCCATGCTGCCACCGCCAACCATCGACGTCGTCACCCAAACAGCCCCGTTGTTTTATTTTATATGCGAACGTTACTTTTTTACGAGACGCCTGGAATCGAGCAGGCACTGGAGGCACGTGCAGGCACGCACTCGCCCAACAGGCCGACAAATGTGCATTGGAATTGAAGATCATAATTTAAAATTAGGGCAACGGAAATGGCAGGTTGCGTCGAAGCCGGTTCACTCGATAATGCAAGTTTAGCAACACTATCCGCGGTCAGTAGTTTTATAGGTGACCGCTTTACGAAAACTCATACCAGTACCAGTGAACACTGCGTGCCGTTGTCACGCCACCGAAAACGAGACAGTTGATACCGCTTAAAATTAAAAAAAATGTAATAACAATCCAATATGCGCAAGAACTTCGTCCAACCAAGTACATAACGAATGGCGTTAACATCTACTTGTAAAATTTAAATTATACGTACCTAACCACAAGTTCATTATTATTGTTAAATTGAATGATTGGTTTGTGTGTCCAGTAAACTTTGACCAGAATCTAATCAAATCTGCGTATTGTCTTAAAACTTATGGAAGCTTCACTATTTTATCTTTTCTTGTTCATGAGATATTGCACGGATACACAGATGTTATTGAAAATGCAGGAAATTTCGTCATAATTTTTTTTATAATTCCTATACTTATTGCCTCCCGCACATACAGTGATTATTTTAATATACAATAAACGTTTTTCTTAATTTATCATATTATTTATTTAAAGAAAATAGGACTTTTTTATGTGGTTGTACAGCAAAAAAGCTCTATTCAATAGTTATATCACGAGTGCTAAGAATTTAATCGATTAAATTTGACATGTCTAGCTTATGCATAAAATTTTGCTTAAAAAGTTTTTGAGTACATAATAATTTGAAAAAATCCCGAGACCGCAGGTCGAGGGATTTTATCTTAAATCTAACCTAACTTAACATAACACTTTTTTAAAAACAAAATTTTGTAAATAAGCTAGACATCAAATTTAATCGATTCAATTCTTTAGCACGAGGGATATATGTCAAGATTATTTTATGAATTCATAGTATAAACTTTAATTTTTGGCGATGAAATTGTACTAAAACGTTGATTTTGACACATTTTCACATAAATAAATCGGTACACAATAAGCAAAAGGCACCATAACATTTTGTTGTTATATTGTAACTATAGCAAAATGTTTCTTTTTCTTTTTACTTGTCAAATAAATGTCAAAAATTAATAAATAAAAATAGCTGAAATGAATAATTCAGCTTGTTTAAATGGAATAACAGTAAAGGTAAAGATCATGTAAGTATATTGCTTCTGCAACTAATTATCCGGCTAAATATGCCTGCAAAATATTCAAAATTTGCATATAAAAGCTAGCTTCAATTTAATTGCGATAAATTCCCACGACTAGTTTTTAACCAATCATAATGCTAAACACTTGAAAATTCAACCAATAGGAACAGTTTTATATTGATAAATTCCCACGACTAGTTTTTAACCAATCATAATGCAAAACACTTGAAAATTCAACCAATAGGAACAGTTTTATACTGATAAAACCCCGTTGCCCGGGTAACGGGAGTTTTACCGCGGTAAAACCACGTTGCCCGGGTTATACCGATAAAATTCCCGCTACCAAGGAAATAAATAATTGTTACTGTCAATCACTGTCAGTGTGACAGTTAATTAATATTTCAAGTAACGTTTTGTTTTGTCTTTGGAATTTATCTTATCAAATACCACGCGACCTCTCTAAGAAAGAAGAAAGAAAGTGTAGATAGTCATCAATTTAAATAAAGTTTCATAAAAAAAAATAAATTTTTTAATGGTGAAAAACCCCATGTACGATTAATCTATCAAATGTGTTAATTTACGTGAAAGAATAATTGAGTACAGTAACTGAATTTTTATTTGAAACTTTCTATTATGTACCGCTTATAAGTTATTTAGGCGGGAAGTTATGTATTGAGAACATCAGTTTTTTACTGTAAAAGAAAGTAATTCTTGTTTGCAATACAGGGTGCTAAACATTTTTGCAGTTGTATTTTTGGTTGTAAGTTTACGCCGTACTTCACCTCAAGCCCTTCCTTAGGTCCCGCGCTAACAAAGCCGTAACATCAAGAGGATAAAATATCGGTTTGTCCTCCACCAACATCCGACCCTCCTAAATCCGGGCCTGCTGTGTACACAGGCCCGTCGCAAGTCTTCATGACTTCATGTGCTGGTTTCAGCCGCAGCTGAAGACGCTGAAATCCTCAAATCCTGATATGTATTCAGAGGTACAGATTCTAGTGACGATATTGCAAACTTTCATGGTATTCAAAATGTTTCTTTTGATATATTTTGGCAATTTACATCGCATGTACAAGGAAGAGAACTATCAGCAAATAACCTGTTGCAAAAGTCACTAAAGGGTTTGCTTTTCATCAGGCTAGTCTTTTGCTTAAATATACTGCGAGTTTTGCATCACTTATAAGAAAGCAACCCTCGAATATTTCGGTTTTGTTTCATGTAAAATGAAGTACTTATTAATTATAATGTACAATAATTTATGATATTGTTTAGCGTGGCCCTTTATGGACTAGTTCGATAAAGTAAAAACAATAAATAATTTTGTAACCAAACAACAGAAAAAAGCATTCTATTGACACCCCCTTAAATTGTCTCGTCCATAAAACCCTAAATTATATATTTGATACATAAAAGTATATTATTGAGAGTTTTTGATACTTATTATTCATTCGAGTGAATAACGATCATAATCCCGAATATAATACTATACTTTTTCTACTCCTGTAAATTCGGAAATCACTTTTAAAAATGATGTAAATTCGTTGAAAAACGTCAACACAAAAATACACAATTACAACTGACTACATGTTGTAGCAAACGGGAGTGTTGACTATAGGATAGGGATAATAAAAATAAGGAAGGAAACTTTATTGAAGGAAAGGGAACAAACCAGTCGTGGTTAAATTGGGAGCGGATGAATTGGGAGCTGGTCAATCATGACACTCGAACACTTTAAATGATGGAAAACTTGTAAAATTGTACTTTATTAAAATGCAGAACTTCTTATAACTAACTTAAACGTTGCACTAACTTATCTAATAAATAAAACTACTTAATTAACTTAAAGCTACGTAAAAATACATATTTTTCGTAGCGCGGCTACATTTTAAACTGTCGCTACTGACAACCAACGCGTAACTGAATTTCAGACGCCCGAGATTCCAGAGGTCGTCTGTTTTAGGGATGCAAGGGGGTGTCTTCGAATCTGAACTATCGTTTCTAAAAATAGCTCGAGATAGCGATAGCTCAGAGCGTAACCGAAGAAAGTCATCTTGTTACAATGTCAACTGTCAGACGGCCGTTGCTAGCTAATCCATATCAGATCTTTAAAAAACCGAATTATGGATTTCTGGCTCTGTGATTGGTCGAGAAGAGTGAATTATGGGTACTATAGTTCATCGAAAAAATTGAAATAATGAGGATATATTTATACAAGAGTAGAATAGTTATTTGTATATCAAGGCACTAAAGTATAATTTTTTATTACGAATATGGAATTTATTCTCCAAAGCGATAGCCTCCCGCCCAATACAACTCTTAAATGGTACAAAATATTATTTGATGATACAGAAAAAAAACTTCTTATTTGTTTATTTTCTATTTATATTTGAGAATAGTATATTCTACAACAAGTAATGGAATGGCACATATTCCACGCGAGCAAAAAGTTTGTAGTCCGAGCCGAAGGCGAGGGCTACGGTTTGCGAGTGTGGGATATGCCATTCCGTTACATGTTGTAGACTATACTTTCTACAACAAGATTTTGGAAATTATACAAAATTACAAATATAAAACTGTTGAAAACGTCAAACTCAAATAAATCAAATAAAAACAATCAGACCTAACCATAGTAACTGAATCAAGATACTTCATATATCGCGCTAATATGCGGCTCTGATTCGTCGAAAATATTCCATACGCCGCGTATGGAATGTTAGTGGTTCCATAACAATTTTTAGTTGTGGAATGCCTAGTTTCCAAAACAGTGTTATAGAAAAGTATTTTTCTTCCGTATATAATACTTAATTTTTGACATATATTTCATTAAGAAAACAGCTTCACAATCACAATGACACGTGTCACATTACGTACAAAATTGAAAATTTTTAAGTGTTTTCACGGTGTACATGAAATGCAAGATTTATGCAATTTAATTTCTTTACATTTTATTATCTCTAAATCTAATGAAAATTCATAAAATTTGTGTAATCAAACAGATGTAAAATTAAATATTCTACAATTTTCAGAATAACATAAATTGTTGAAAAGTTAAATTTAACAGTGTTTTTTTCACGGAAAACTGTTAAGAACTCCTATTGAACTGTTACTTCCGGTTGACCAATTTTATTCGAAATCTCTTCATATAAATATAATAAGCAAAAATACACAAAATTATATTTTTTTTTGTATTATAATATTTGAGTTATGCGAGAAGAAAAAATCGATACCGAACACATACATACATACATACATACATACACACATACAGACATCATGGCGAAAATAGTAAAATCGTATTGTACGGACCCTAAAACGTGCTTATTCATAGAAAACTCACTGCCCAATTTTTACCAAAAACCAATACCAAAATAGTAAAATCGTATTGTACGGACCCAAAAACGTGCTTATTCATTGAAAACTCACTACCCAATTTTTTTTACCAATAAACAATACTTCCCTTACTCAGAGGTAAACAGGAGGAAAAAATGAAGTTCGGTTATTTTATTTAATAAATACCCTTAACAATACTCATTTACCGGACTTATAACATAAATAACTATTACAACATAGTAATGAAAAATGTGAAAAATTTATTTTCGAAGTATCCTCCATAAAATTACGCACCACAAACTCATAAACATGATGTTCATCAGAGCAGATTTTACAACGTTATCAATATATCTGACAACACAGTGCAGACAACGTTACAGCTTTAAACGCACCATAAAAACCACTGTTTTATAAAGTAACAACTGATGAAACCACCCCTAATAAAACTCCAACAAAACGGCGGGTAGTTTTCCAGGGAACGGGGTGAAAAGTAGTTTATTTACTGTCCACTTCAAGGGTTAATCCCGGCTGTGTAAGTTAACTCGAGTTAAGCAAGACAAACACGAGAGGACTGCTCCATGCAGGTCTTTTTACTTTTTCTGGCAAATTGCTTCCTAAAATGTTGCTGTGTGCTCACGGTTCGCTCAAACTTTAAATGTGGAAGTTTTTTGCAAATGGAAAACTTTGCCAAATGTGTGGCTTTGCTATTTTCTGTTATAGTTTGTGACTACGTTCTGCACCTTCAGAAATATTATTTAAATTCTTCACACTTTACTGACATGGCAAAATGAACTGCAAAGCATTTTTAAATTGTAAAATTATTCTCAAGCTAAATTTACTAATTCTCAATAATAGTTTAGACTTCTCAAATTTTAAGGGAGAAAACCAATGAAGTGTAATAATACTGGAACGCTAATTGACGTTGATAATGCGAGACAAGAGAGACAACTAGTTGTTGGGTCATTTTTCTTTGTTGTTCAATGTTTTTACATAGCAAGAACTTTACAATAGAAATCTGGTTTGGGTACCACACTACTTTCTTATACAGACCTGTATAACTGACCCTGCGTATGACTTTATTTTGATAATTTAACTCTAATGTAAAGTAAGCCATAAAGAAAAAATAATTTTTTCTTCAAACGTCATAAAAGTACGTTGTTATGTATTTGTATTCAACAAGCAGAAGTTCAATATTGTCGCCGCCGGCGTAAAAGTGTATCCTTGGCAACACATTTACGCCGGCGGCGGACAAAGTAAAATATTATGAAAAATAGTTAGGTTGTAATTCAATAATTTGAATTAAAAATTAAACAAATAAACAAAAATAACAAAACAGCATATTCTACGGCAACTTGAAATGCTAGATAAGACAGAATATTTCTTGACGTTTTGAGCATTTTATAATATTTATAATTTTATTTTCTATGTTTGAAGAAAAAATAGCATGTGTTATTCGGAGTAAATATGACTTTGTATGCTTCGCATGTAATTGTCCGACTCGCTTCGCTCGTCGTTCAAACTTACATGCTCAGCACACAAAATATCACATTTACTCCTAATAACACAATATACTATTATCGTTTTGAGAGCGGATAAATAGGAAGGTAACATTTTGCAAGCGATAAAACGTTATTTACCTTTCTCCTAGCAACCAGATCAAAATACTAACTACATTGGTGTCATTGCATTATATGTCAAAAATATGATGTATTATAATTATATTTTTACTAATTGCACTTTAAAATAAATCTTTTCATAAATAATGTCGTTAAATTATCTCGCCGAATTACACGAGCATTTTATTTTCTTCGGATAAATTTCAGTTTGACAACTCAACCTTGTCACCTGACAACAATTTGACTCGAAATCTATTTAAAAAATAAAATCACTACGGTGTCGTGAATTTATTAAAACAGTTATCTTGTCAAATTGTTAGGTTACAAGTAAGGTTTCGTACAAACAGAAATTTATGCGGCAAAATAAAAAGCTATTGTGTAATTACAGTTGACAATTATTTGACACATAGATGTTAAGCCTGTTTAATTTTTTGTTCACATTGTAACTATGAATTTATTTTAAAATAGATATTAAATAATATATAGTCTTAAAACTTTCTAACTAATAATACAAATATTGCTTAAATAAAATTTCAAACAACTCATATTTTTGACACTTTACAATTACTTGACACGTTTGACACATAGATGTTAAAAATGTTTTAGTTTTTGTCCCATTGTAACTAAGATTATTGAAATATATTATTAAATATATAATTTAGTTTTTCTTAAAAAACATGTACAAGAAAAATGTAAATACCATTTTATTCCAAATATTTTTGCTAACATCTTTCATTTAAAACTTTTTTCACAGCTGATTCTATTTTTGAAGAAAATGGCATTTGTTGTTTTGTGTGTCCAGTAAACTTTCCCTTCCGGTTTTCCAATTTTATTCTAAATCAACCCATCTCTTCATATTTTCATAAAATTTATAAATTTCATGTTTCGTTTACATAAATTGTATCGGTCATGAGATATTGCGCACATGGACATCCATCCATCCATCTATCCTCACACACAGACATCATTGAGAAATTGGTCTTAACGGATTCAGTGGACGTCAAAATATATATTTCCGCAAAAATCTCGTCAGCAATGTTTTTCATAATTCCAATACATCCTTATACTTTGTATAAGAAAGTAAAAATGATGGCCTTACAACATCTGTCTATATCAAAGTCATTTTTAGTTTCATAAAAGCCTACAAATTCGCGTTCCAGTATTACTATATTTCAGTGGGGTAAATTAATTTAAACCCAGTGGTTCTTTCCTTGGTAACGCATCGGATTGTAGCTCATAAGATCCTTGGTTCAATCCCCACAGCAAACAAATTTTTGATAATAAATTCAGAATAATTTCACCACATAAAATTACCCCTGTGACTCCTCCAACACCATCCTTGGAGCTGTGATTTCACGGTTGGTATCCGCACTTCACATGCAAGAATACATCATAATACCGAAATCTGCTTTGAGAAAAGTACCATATGTTTTTAATGATATTTCTAACATTTTAGTGGTGGAGGAAACATAGAATGTGTTTGAACTGATATTTTATGATTCACAGTTCGATACTTTGATCCATCGAATATTTAAAACTACTCTTTGTGTTAAGAATATACAATTTGGTCAAAATGTCAAAATATTCGTCTCTCCAAGGAAACAACCGGACCCTTTACAACATTATCCGCTTCTCAAAGTATCCATTCAGCACATTTGTAGCATTAACCGTCGTTTCGCAGAATGAAACCGTTTAACGTTTAGCAAAGAAACGTTTTTGTTTCGCATGAGCGTGACCTTTGCCCCTTCCCGGACTGGTATCGCACCGCCCGGAGCCATACGCGAACCGCTGATAGCCAGCCCGGATATCACAAACAAAATGGTGGCCCTTGAAGAAGAAATAAATATATTTTCTGCTACTATTAAGATATTTGTTTGATGTATGTTTATTATTGCTACGGTTATATAGTACTTTGTAATAGTATATGTATCTAGAGATGCTCGATTGAGTGTTTATAATGGTGTGTTAGTGCCTACATTGATGTATGGTTCTGAATGTTGGGTGTGGATGAAGAAGCATGAACGACGTATAGCTGCTGTGGAAATGAGATATTTGAGAGGAGTATGTGGGTATACGAGACGTGATCGTATACGGAATACATTGGTGTATGGTGAGTGTGAGATTGAGAAGAATGTTGTTAAGAAAGTGGGAGTGAGTCAATTGAGGTGGTTTGGACATGTTGAGCGAATGTCGAATGAAAGGTTGGTGAAACTAATATATGTGGGTGTGATTGAAGGTGACCGATTGCGCGGGCGTCCGAGGAATAACTGGTTGGGTATGATTGATGGTTTGTTGCGTGAACGAATGATTCCGAGTGTGAAGAATAAACGAGCATGTATGAATCGCACTATGAATGTGGACGAGGCGAAAGTGGTGTGTCAGGATAGGAATGTTTGGAGGAGATTGATTGTTGGTTGACTGTTTTTCTGGGTTCGTGCTACCCCACTAAGTGGGACATAGCGTGACGTTATGTATGTATGTATATTGCACAACAGATATGGAATGGCACTCATTTCCTACGAGTATGCAAATTATACGAGTATGAAATGGACATTCCATGTGAGTTGTACATTATACTTTTTCTAAGACCACGATATTATTTCCCAATTAATTTATATTTTAATAATAAATTTGTCCTACTTTAACCATTCCAATATTTGACAATTTTTAATAAGTATTCTAGCAATGACACCTGTATTGAAATGCAATGACCTGAATTGAAATACTCACAAAACAAATTCATTTCGCACGATGCTCGCAATGTACCTCATTTCTATAGCAACAAACATGCAATGAGCAGATTTCTAAGTGGTCGTAGAAAATAGTATATTCTACAACAAGTAATGAAATGGCACATATTCCACACGAGCAAAAAGTTTCGGCCTGGACTACGGTTTGCGAGTGTGGGATATGCCATTCCGTTACTTGTTATACAAAAAATACAAATATAAAATTGTTGAAAACGTCAAACTCAAAAAATTAAATTAAAACAAACAGACGTAACTATAGTAACTGAATAGAAAGTATAATTTACAACATGTAACGGAATGGCATATCCCACACTCGCCTTTGGCTCGGACTAAAAACTTTTTGCTCGCGTGGAATATGTGCCATTCCATTACTTGTAGAATATACTATTCTCTTACGTGATGTGTAAACTATTTTATTCACGACCTCAATATTTATGATTACTATGGATTTAAATATCATTTTAATTGTGATATAATTTGTAATAGTTACCTTTGATTTGTTTTGTTCAAATTAAAATGGCGGTTTCTGTTATGATTTTGTTATCGAAACCTAGTCGGGAAAAATAGCTATTCAAGTAACCAGTAAAGAAATGCCACATTTGTATAACGAATGGGAATTTTGTAAGATGAACACAAAATAGAATTTCCCAATCGTGTTATATATGTGTTTTTCTAATTTTGATAAAAACAGTTCTTTAAAACTTTAAAAATCAATTAAAGTATTAATTTTGTACGATTTATATAAAAAATAAAGTAGGTACCTATACTAGGTGAACTTTTCAATAACCAGTTGTGAAAAGTATGACATTTCGAATCGTCAATTAATTTTTAAAAATGTCTCTTGGAATGTCCATTTCATACTAGTATGAAATAAGTACTTGTAGTACAATATACTATTATACATTTCATGATAATTTCTAATTTTCCAATTCTCTTGCAGCCATGTCCAGAGTCTCACGACTTTCGCGACATCCAATGCTCATCCTTCAACTCCATCCCCTACGAAGGTCAACTCCTGGACTGGTCAGCGCACTACGACGACTCCGAGGCGTGTGCTCTAGCATGTCGAGGTCGTCCCCGTGGTTCAGAAGTATCGGCACGACTTCTGGGTCATCTAGGTTCCCCCAGGGACGATTCCAGCGCCAGCAGCGGCGGTGAAGAAGAGCAGGATGACGAACGGCTCCAGGAGCTGGAGGATGAGGCTGTCGTGGTGGCGAGACTGTCGGAAAGGGTTCATGATGGCACTAGGTGTCGACCAGGAAGCCTGGATATGTGCATTGATGGGAAGTGTAGGGTGAGTGATTTATTTTGTAAATAATTAATAGTTTTATAAAAGCGCTATCGTAGTGAACTTAATCGAGAAGAAGTGTGTTTTTATTTCAATTGATAATCGCGAAAAAGCAACTTCAAACTGACGGATAATATGTATTATATAATTAATCTTAAAATCATTAAGAGCAAATTAAAAAAGTTTGTCCTCAAGAATTTGTTGTGCTCTGTATACAACTTTATTTTAAAATGTATATATCCTTCAAAATATATCATATTCCGTGATGTCTAAATGGATAAATGAACTGATAATTTAAATTCCCCTTGAAGATAGTTTCAATTTGATACTAAACTCAGAAAATTCTAATAAAGTTGGCAAGAAGTAACACCTACTTGTTGATAGATAAATAAAAATATCATTGATTTGGTTGCAGTATTTCTTTGATTAAAAGATCTTGGAACTTATTAGAATGCCAATTTTATTTAATCAAATATTTCGTAGCTAATTTGCTACATCATCAGGGAACTAACAATGTAAAAAAATTTGTATACAATACGTACAGACTATTTTTTTATTATTTTATTGTACAATTTTGACAAAAACAATTTTAATAAAATTACATTTCCAGTAAATGAGATCATTTACACAAATAAAATACCGTAGAATTTACCGAACTATTCGGTAAGCTAAGGATGTAAGATACATTTTCTGAAAATTTCATAACAATTAAAAACTAAATATGACTATTTACTAAGCAAATAGAAGTATTTACCAACAAGCTTAGTAAATTTTCAGAAAATACATCTTATATCCTCAGTTTATCTAATAGCTCGATAAATTCTACAGTACTTATACTATGTATAAAACACATTAGTAATAACTATTAATATACCAAGATTATTCAACGCCATAGTAAATAAGCAAATAAGAGGCTTACACGTCATCTATTTTGACCAATCAAAGTAATATTATATCATCATAAAAGTTTTTATCCAACACCCATCAATAAATGCTCTATAACTATGGCGATTTTAAACAAGAAAAGTAACAGATTACCCACTAGTGGGTATAATTTTGAAAAAAGCCACTAGTGAGAATTTTGTATTTATAACAATAATGATAACCAATTCGATAAACATTTTAATTTCAAAAATTTAAAGCATACATATGTCACTGTCAAATAATATTACTTTAAAAATTTTTTGCATTTATTAAGAGATGTTGGATAAAACATTATACTTCACACGTGGGCAAAGTGGAATTACCCTCTCGATAAAATTATCACACTCAGCCTTCGGCTTCGTGTGCTAAAATTTCTCTCATGGGTAACACCTTACTTTGCCCACTTGTAAAGTAAATAACAATTATTAATAATGTACTTAGTGTATTATGGTTGTTTCTAACGTATTAAGTTCGTAACTAATGTATTATATGTATAAGTAACTAACGTATTATGTTGTTTACAATTATCAATAAATGTTTAATATTATTAGGTTATTATA
This sequence comes from Poecilus cupreus, assembly GCA_963942605.1. NCBI lineage: Eukaryota > Metazoa > Arthropoda > Insecta > Coleoptera > Carabidae > Poecilus > Poecilus cupreus. The sequence continues at coordinate 6,883,886 of OZ012726.1, read as the reverse complement.
ACAATCGATGATACGGTAAATAAATGTCAATACTTTCAGAACTCATAATATAGAAATAACAAGAGTTTTGGATATAATTCTACAGATATGTTTATTTAATTTCAACGCTTCTAATTATTAAACATAACTCTTCATCAGGAAAGAAAAGAACTATACCATAAGTCTTATGATTTCTACATCAGTAAATAGTTTACAACAAAATAAGTGTTAATTCTTTACGCTGTTATTTATTGTTTTATTAGTGAGACATTTTTATTTGCGTTGCTCTATATCTAACGGGCATATCACTAGATATACAGTTATATAATGTTCAATTAAAATTATTTTATTCGTATAATTAATAAAAGCGATAATTCCATAATTGATATTTCGATACCAATTATAGCGTTTTCATTAATTGTTATTTATCATTGATGATACACTAAAGCAGTTTTTGATGAACATTGATTTTCTCATGTTAAATGAAATGTTCAATTTAATTACAGTCATTGATGTTTTAATGTCAAATGTTAAACGGAAACACAGAGCAATAACAAATTATTTCATTAAACAAATCATCCACTAATTAAAATACTCTGCACTAATTCAAATTAATTAATGCCTAAGGTAAAACATAAAAATCTTCAACAAATCAAATCAAACGAAACAGCATTTCTTTTATATTCTCCCTCATATTTGATTCGGTTAAACGCGACTCCGCCATATTTCTCTGCGTAAAACCGCGCGACAGGTATATGTCAGCATACGAACTTCCTTCTCGTATACAGTGTTACGAAATCGGCTTGGGAACTTGTGAATCTCTCTCGACTTTGCCAAGCGTGCCTACCGATAGAAATCCTCCGGAAAACTTTGCCTGCGGCCTGAATACTCCGGGTAAGATAGAGAGAGATAGCAGGACGGGATGTAAATAGGACAGAGGTGAGAATCACACATTAGTAGGACCTGGCATCGAAGCTGTAAAGGGTGGGGGGACGTATAAGTACACTTTGATCTGATGGTGGCCAGCATATAACCTCCCGCCCAATAAAACTCTTAAATGGTACAAAATAATATTTGATGATACATAAAATTACCTTCTTATTTATTTATTTAATTTTTTCTTTGGCGTGTTGTAATTCGTAAATGGTGATAAGTAACAGAAAAATGTTTCAAACAATAATTGTAGATAATAATTTTTGAAACATAATAACATAATAATATCAAAAATTTTCATTAAACCATACTTTACTGAGATATTTCAAAATAACTTGATATGGCTTCAAGTAAACTACCACTTCCGGTTATTGGATTATCACCAAAAACTAATCAGCTCTTTCAAGGGTATACAATTGATATATACAAAATATCAAAATTTTCAGTTTAGTAGTTTTTAAGAAACCGTAAATCCAGAGATTCACGCAGACTGACAGACAGACAGACAGACACATACATACAGACATCATAGCGAAATTATTAAAATCGTGTTCTGGGAATCCTAATTGAAAACTCACTACCGAATTTTTAGCATGATTCCTATACCACCCTTACAGGATGTGGCGGGATGTAAACAAGTATGTTTTTCTGATTTTATTAATATATAACTTTGAACACTTCTAGTAATATTTTACGTGAAAATAATTAAATACTAATTTTTGCTCATCTGACGATAAGAAAAAATCAAATTTATAAATAAATGATTTAAGCTCTCCTCATAGTACCATATTTATTTATTTCTAACAACCATTGAACAGGATAAGTAAATATCTCATTTACTGAGGGTTGTAAAAATAATAATACAATAGTATATTGTAAAACGAGCATGGAATGGTACTCATTTCCTACGAGTGTGAAAGTTTGTAGCATGAGCCTTTGGCTCATGCTGCAAATCATACGAGTACGAAATGGACATTCCATGCGAGTTGTACACTATACTTTTTCTACGATCACGATATTATTGCCAAATTAATTTAATTTTATTAATAAATTTGCCCCGCTTTCACCATTCCAATATTTGACAATTCTAAATAAGTATCCTAGCAATGGCACCTGTACTTAAATGAACTGACCTGTACTGAAATACTCACAAAAGAAATTCATTTCGCACGATGCTTGCAATGTACCTCATATCCGTAGCAACAATAAACATACAATGAGCTGATTTCTAAGTGGTCGTAGAAAAATAGTTATTTACTTTACAAGTGGGCAAAGCAAGGAATTACCCATGAGAGAAATTTTAGCACACGAAGCCGGAGGCTGAGTGTAATAATTTTATCGAGTGGGGAATTCCACTTTGCCCACGTGTGAAATATAACGTTTTATCCAACACTTCTTAATAAATGAAAAATTTATTAAAGAAATATTATTTGACAGTGACATATGCTTTAAATTTTTAAATTAAAATGTCAATCGAAGTAGTTACCAAGGTGTTGTGTGTTATTATTATTGTTATAAATAAAAAAATACTCACTAGTGGATTTCCTCAAAATTATACCCACTAGTGGGTAATCTGTTACTTTCCTTGTTTAAAATCGCCATAGTTATAGAGCATTTATTGAGAGGTGTTGGATAAAATATTATTTACAACACACGCAGAAAAATATAATAGGTATCAAACATACTTAGAGATAACTGTCAGACTGTACTTGTCTGTTTCATTGACAGTTGAACCTCCCAATCTGATTAAGAATTCTTGTAATGAAATTTGTATGACAATACGTCCCCAATTAAGCTCCTTCTGCTTCTCCATCTGCAAGTTAAAAAGAAGGTGTTTAAGTTTTAATAAAGCGCTGGAGTCTGCGGCAAGTTGCAAGCAAAGAGATGGAGTCGTTCGTCGTTCGCCGTTCCACTCTCGGTAGACCGAAATCCAAGTGCATAAATTAGCAGGTTACACAGGTATCTTTGAGGGGATCGCGTGAAATTGCCGCTGTAAATTTATTCGCAGCGACGGCGCAGTCGTAGCGGATTCTGCAGGGGCTCGTCACGGCCAACGAGTGCAGGAGTGCGATGCTCTCAGACCCAGACATAGGAATACTGTTAGGAAAAGTGGCGAGTTGAAATAAGGGTGACCGAGGAGACGATTTTTATCGCCGAACCCCTGCAGCGGCGTGCGGGAACTTTCCTTCGACTGGTTTTCTTCGACTTTTGATCAGATGCGTTCCACAGTTATTATTAATAACACTAGACAAAAATTGTCATCACATTTAACTAAACTACATATTAAAAAATTATATAGACCAACAAAAAAAAATCCGATGTGGCAGCACATAACTTCCCGGCCAATACTACTCTTAAACGATACAAAATAGTAGTAGTATATGATACAGAAACATACCTTCTTATTTGTTTATTTTCTATTTATATTTGAGAATTTTAATTTCCTTTCGTATATTTATTTAATTTTTTGACAAATATTTCACTAAGAAAACAGCTTCACAATCACAATGACATGTGTCAGGAAAATTTTTCCATGGTATACTAGGAATGCAAGATTTGTGAAATCTAATTTCTTTATATTTTATTATCTCTAAATCTAATGGAAATTAATAAAATTAGTGTAATCAAAACACATGTAAAATTAAATATTCTTCAACTTTTAAAATAACATAAATTGTTGAAAAAGGAAATTTAACCGTGTTTTTTACGAAAAATTTTTAAGGGCTTCAAGTAAACTGCTACTTCCGGTTGATCAATTTTATCCAAAATCTAATCAGCTCTTCATTTAAATATAAGAAGCAATAATTCACAAAATTGTATTTTTGGTATTATAGTATTTGAATGGGGTAAATAGCTCCGTGGTAACGTGTCGCACTGTGGATCGTGAGATCCACAGTTCGAATCCCACTACCGACAGTTACAAATTTAAATTTACCCCTGTGGTTCCCCCTCCACTAACATCCTTGGGGGCTATGATTTGACGGCTGGTAACCGCACTTCATACGCAAAAATATATCACTTATCGAGATCTGCGTAAGCAGAGTGCCACACCCATAATGGGTAAAAGGCGTGATGATATATTTATTTTATTATTTATTTATTTATAGTATTTGAGTTATGCGAGACGAAAAAATTACCACAGACTACACACATACATACATACATACAGACATCATGACGAAAATAGTACAATCGTATTGTAAGGACCCTAAAACGTGCTTATTCATTGAAAACTCACTACACAATTTTTTGACCAAAAACAATGCCTCCCTTACCTAGAGGTAGGCGGGAGGTAAATATTTGTAAAAATTTTATAGGACAAGTATTGGGATCTGACTTGGGGGCGTGGCCTATGGCCTATCCAAGATGGCGTCAATTAGGGTGAAGATTCGAATGTGACATTAGTACTGTTCGCGTGTAAAAAATTAGTCTCACGATTAATAATATTTGCGAATGCGCTACAACAGATCCTGCAAACTAAATTTTAAAGAAGCTGAACGCATTTTACATACTTGACAATTGATTAAATGGGGGAAAAATTAAATGAAAGTGACAGTGGCTGTGGGTGTACTGGCTTGCTGTATGTCAATGTCGAATTTACGATGTGATCCCCATCAAATTAATAGGAAAATTGCAGGAGATAAACAAGTGATGAGTGTTGTTTGTTCCTGCATGGCTGGTTTTGGGTGAAAAATGCAAAAACTGCATTGCTACGTTCTTGTACTGTTATAGGTTAGTTGTACGTTTCTTAATCTAAATCAAGTAAATAAACAAATAATTAAAAATCTGATGTGTCCAGCACATAACCTCCCGCCCAATACTACTCTTAAACGGTACAAAATAGTATTTGATGATACAGAAACATACCTTCTTATTTGTTTATTTTCTTTATATTTGAGAATTTTAATGTTCTTTCGTATATTTATTTAATTTTATGATATATATTTCACTAAGAAAACAGCTTCACAATCCCAATGACATATGTCACATTTTGTAAAAAATTTAAAATTTTTAAATGTTTCCATGGTGTACTAGGAATGCAAGATTTGTAAAATCTAATTTCTTTATATTTTATTATCTCTAAATCTAATGAAAATTAATAAAATTAGTGTAATCAAAATACATGTAAAATTAAATATTCTTCAACTTTCAAAATAACATAAATTGTTGAAAAAGGAAATTTAACCGTGTTTTTCACGAAAAACTGTTAAGGGCTTCAAGTAAACTGCTACTTCCGGTTGACCAATTTTATCCAAAATCTAATCAGCTCTTCATTTAAATATAAGAAGCAATAATTCACAAAATTGTATTTTTTGGTATTAGAGTATTTGAGTTATGCGAGACGAAAAAATTGCCACAGACTACACACATACATACATACAGACATCATCGCGAAAATAGTAAAATCGTATTGTAGGGACCCTAAAACGTGCTTATTCATTGAAAACTCACTACCCAATTTTTTGACCAAAAACAATACCTCCCTTACCTAGAGGTAGGCGGGAGGTAAAAATGAACAAATATAAGAAACAATAACAAAAGATTTCGGAGCAAATTCGTATTATAACCTAAAATTTTACTTACTTAGATGTACATAACCGCCGGTTCCAAAATATACAGAGCATATTATTTATTGTAAACGCATTCATGTTGTTTACTTTTGTTTGTTTTTCCAAGGTTTTTTCGCACTCCAAATTGGTTTACTTTATAAATAATAAATAATAATTGTCCAGCTTCGGAAAAAAAATGGAATGTAACATCCAGATTTTTACGGGACTTATTATTACACCCTTTTACTGCACAATACACTTTATTTTTAGATTTTTCGCAGTGTTTAACTACAATTTCGGTCATTTTATATCTCAAAAATCGTTATGCCCATTTGGCGTAATGTATTTCTAACGAAATATTCACCCTACTTTGTGTTCGGAAATAATCCACTAGATGGCATATCGCTACATATCAGATCCCAATAAACTAACATTGATCACAACTCTTTTCTTTATTTACTACCGTTTAAAAATTAAACTTTTCTTTCAATTATGAAACATTATTTATAGAACTAGGTAAATTATTCTTTCATTTAAACTGTAGTACAAGATATCATATTGTTCCTCGTACGATATCCAAGATGAAAAATATTGTATCGTCTACTACACATTTTTCATCTAATATTTCACACGATTTTGAAAACGATATGATTTAATGGGATCGTTCACTAGAGTCACAAAATAGAAAATAAGTCATTTGTATTATGACTAGACCCAAAAACATCGTACTAGATATTCGTTTGGACAAATTGGGCCTTCTTCAGCTTCTATTAAATTGTACCAGCTACAATCACTCCTAAAACTGCAAACAATATTTCATCAAATGTATTATATTCGTGAGAGTAACCACAGTCAATGTCTCCCATGATGTCGATGATTTTCCAGCTGATGTGAGCTGTCATCGACTGGTAATAATCTTCTGATTTAAACATCAACACGAGAGTAAAGTTTGCGTTATGTAGCGCTATGTACGCGTTGTGCTAATGATATATTTGTACATCAGTGTCGTGTTAATATGCATGCTGTATTTACACCGCCAGCCGAGTTTGCTTCGCACGATAAACAAATGATCACATGCACGGGAATATTCCCGAAATGCGCAAAGTGGTTAGGATTTGATATAATTAAAATTTTGTTGCTACACAGCGCCCATGAAACTGTTCATTTTATTGAAAACAAACAAGTATTTAACTGAAACTTATGATATATTTACTCATTTTAATTATATTAAAAATAATTCTTTGTTGAAAATAAATTTCAACAATAACTTGAAAAAGCTTTCAGAACTTCGTAAGAAAACAACTTTTGGATTTTAGTTTCTGTTTTATAAACAAAAACTAAAAATAACAAAACTAAAAACAAAAAGTTTTATAAATTTCTACAATAATAAATGTTGTAAAACAAAATCAAATTAATTCCATAGTTTTACAATTTATATTATTTGTGTTTGATACACGATTTTGTTTTAATGTTTGTTTGTCATTAATTTGTTACGTTTTGTAAAACAAATAATAATACATAGTAGTTTCTACCTCCCACACATACCGGGTGTAAAATTAAAGTGTGGAATATAGGGATTTTCATGTTATTTTTTCGATATTGCTGTAAATTTTCACCTATTCACTTTACAGCAAAAGTGTAAATACAAAAATTGTTCAGAACTTAAAAATGCATGCAATAAGACCCATTTGGTAACCTAAATGCTAGTATTTCACGATATAGCAATCAAATTAGAATGAATATTCGTTATAAAAATTGTAATACGACCATGGAAAATTAAACGAAAACTAAAAATATATGACATTTCTACATACAGATAATGGGCGAAAGCACAGTGTCACATACGTAGTGGGTAAAAGTGTGATGATATATTTATTTATTTTAAAAATTAAAATTTTTTTAAAATTATGTGATGGCCACATAAGATTTTAATCATTTTCGTACTATAACTTGGATGTTTATATTACAAGCTGATTAGATTTTGATAGCAATTCATCAACCTTGGAAGTCTTATAAGGTATTTTGATCATATCTCAGTAAATAATTGAGTTAAAGTAAATTTTGTTATAATAAAGAAACATGCTAAAGTTTTATTTAAAACTTTTTTATCCAACACCTCTCAATAAATGCTCTGTAACTATGGCGATTTTAAACAAGGAAAGTAACAGATTACCCACTAGTGGGTTTGAATTTTTTTATTTATAACAATAATAATAACACACAACACCTTGGTAACTACTATGATTGACATTTTAATTAAAAAATTTAAAGCATATGTCACTGTCAAATAATATTTCTTTAATAAATTTTTCATTTATTAAGAGATGTTGGATAAAACGTTATACTTTACACGTGGGCAAAGTGGAATTACCCACAAAGGCTGAGTGTGATAATTTTTATAATTTTATCGAGACTTTGTCCACTTGTAAAGTAAATAACTATTTATATATTTTGTACTGTTAAAAGTTATTGATTATTAAGTAAGTTAATTTTGTTATATTATATGGTGGAGGTGTCATTTAAAATTTTAATTTCCAGTCTTTATCTTGATTATCAATAAAAATTAAAACTAGCAATGTTTCTGATTGAAATGTTTATTTAATCAATACTGAAAGTACCATACAGTAAAAATTTTATTTGCGACTTAATTTTACGGTTGATATGTATTTTTAGTTAATATTGACAAATATATTGTGTTAAATTAACAATTCGTAGAAATATCACAATTTGTTAAATTAAAATTTTGTCAATTTTGAATTTTTAACAAGAAAAATTGTTGTTTTTATTTATTTGCTGGATTTATAAAATTTAACAAATAGACTCGTCAATAATAACAAGTAAATTTAGCTAACTTATCAATTTAAAATTGTTAACGAAAATTTTTATCCTTTATAACAAACTTAATTTGTTATAATAACTATAATTTATTGTTCTGCTTCAATATAATTACAAAAATATTTAGACAAAAGCACTTAAAAATAAATGTTGATACTTACTATATTCACAAATATATTTAGTTACGAAATACACAAAAATAATTTGCTACTTTCTAACAAATTTGAAACTTATTAATTTAACAAAAATTAACGGTGGATCGTCTGGGACTAAAAATTTTGTCAATTTTGACTATAAATTTTTTACTGTGCACTTTTACAACTTCATAATCATGTAACAAAGTGTATAAGTTCTTTCTTGTAAGAATTTTTAACTTTTCTCTATATTTCAAAGCACTAAAACTGTAGGAAAACTAAAACACAGCATTAAGAGAATCTATCTGACAATGTAGAAGCATCGTGACGTCACGCATGAAGAATACAGTCACAGTCAAATACAAATATAGCCACTGTCTTTTACGAGATCGTAAAGAAACGTATACTGCGTTCTAAACCAGTAAATAACAGATATTATAGCACGTAACCATGGCGACACACTGAATGTACTACCGCTTTTATTTTTTGAGAAAATCAATTGCGAATCGTTCTGAAAAATTCATAACACTATCAAATATTTCGAACAGATTTTCCAGCTCGGGAGAAAAGTTCTATTTGACTTTTGTTTCACAGTGCACATGTTTTCACAGCTAACTTTCCGTTTAAACTTGGAAACTTTTATTTGATATTCAAATATATTTGAATGTACTTTACTAAGAATATATTTCAAGTGTCAACACTTTAAATCTTCGGCGTTATCTCCAACTGAATAAATAATAATTGATTTGTACGGTCATGAATTTTCATCAAACATATGTAGATAACTAATTCAGATACACATAATTCTGTCCTTTGGGCAGCCAGCCTGTCAAATATATGCGCATTTATGTAAATTGTATTCATGTTTGCCACAAACTACATATACAAGGTGTTTGCCAAATATCTCTTGATGTTCTATCACGTTATATATGACAGAATACTGCTCCTATATTATTATTATTTAGGTGCATAGTCACACAATAAACATTATAATAATTCAGCAATTTGGAAAATTAATCAATGGTCGTTTCGCTTGAAACTTTAACAAACATTTATAGAACATATTTGTTGCAGAAGAAATTGCTAAATTAATAAGAAGTTGGTAAATGGAACGATGGTATATTTATTTATAGTGGTTAAATATTTAATTTAGTATATTTTCGAGGGATGGGCGTATTAACCGGAAAATTGAAATGCGGATATCTGCAGGGTGCAAGGTATTGGGTGCTCTGGGTGGATTGAGTGTTAGTGTCTAACATTGATGTATGTTTCTGAATGTTGGGTGTGGATGAAGAAGCATGAACGACGTATAACTGCTGTAGAAATGAGATATTTGAGAGGAGTATGTGGGTATACGAGACGTGATCGTATACGCAATACATTGGTGTTTGATGAGTGTGTGATTGAGAAGAATGTTGTTAAGAAAGTGGGAGTGAGTCAGTTGAAGTGGTTGTCCATATAAAGCGAATGTCAAATGAATAGTTGGGGAAACTAATACTTGCGAATTTAACTGAAGATGAACGATTGCGTGGACGTCCGAGAAATAAGTAGTTAGGTATGAAGGAAGAGATGTTGCGGTGAAAGTTGATGGTAGATTGAGAGATTGAGTAATTGCTTTCGTATAGATGTTAATGTGGACTGGGATGTGTATTAAAATAAAAACAATTTCTGGATTGCAGTCACAATTATAAAATTTTATTTCAACCTCTAACGGTTTCTACCCCACATGGGTCTTCTTCAGGAGGCGAAAGTCAAACACTAAAAATAAAATTTGTTAATAATAAAAACATTTTAAAATGACAAATTTTATTTTTAATGTTCGACTTTCGCCTCCTGAAGAATACCCATGTAGGGTAAAAACTTGTAGAGGTTGAAATAAAATTTTATAATGGTGACTGCAATCCAGAAATTGTTTTTATTTTAGTCTTCTTGGTTATGTAATTTGTATATGGATGTGTTGTTACGAAAGGCATTTAATGGAACGAATGGTATAGGTGGGCGTATAGTACCTGCGTTAGCTTATGCGGATGATGTTGTTGTGTTGGGTGAAACTGAGGAGCAATTGAGAAGAATGATTGTGAGCATAAATGAAGTAGGGAAATGTTTAAATCTGTTATTGAATATCAATAAATGTAAAGTGTTGGTGTTTGAGAAGAATGGTTTGGTGACTGGTTGCAATGTTTCAGTGAATGGTGTGAGACTGGAACAAGTGAATGAATTTGTATATTTGGGTAGCATATTTTCGAGGGATGGACGTATTGACCGGGAGATTGAACGGTGGGTGTCTGCATGGTGGTAGGTATTTGGTGCTCTGGGTACATTTGGTTGAAACGTGAATGTATCTAGAGATGCTCGATTGAGTGTTTATTATAATATGTTAGTGCCTACATTGATGATGTTTCTGAATGTTGGGAGTAGATGAAGAAGCATGCACGACGTACAACTGCTCTAGAAATGAGGTATTTGAGAGGAGTATGTGAGTATACGAGACGTGATCGTATCCGGAATACATTGGTGTATGGTGGGTGTGAGATTGGGAAGAATGTTGTTAAGAAAGTGGGAGTGAGTCAGTTGAGATGGTTTAGACATGTTGAGCAAATGTTGAATGAAAGGTTGGTGAAACTAATATATGTGGGTGAGATTGAAGGTGAACGATTGCGTGGACATCCGAGGAATAAGTGGTTGGGTATGATTGATGGTTTGTTGTGTTAACGAATGATTCCGAGTGTGAAGAAAAGACGAGCATGTATGAATCGCACTATGAATGTAGACGAGGTGCAAGTGGTGTGTCGGGATAGGAATGTTTGAAGGAGATTGATTGTTGATTGACTGTGTTTCTCCCACTAAATGTATGTATGTTCATAAATAACCATAGGGCTCACTTCTGTTTTGTGGCGTTTAAATTATTTTATAGTTAAGGTTTCCTGGCGCAGATTTTCATACAATCCGGAGACTAATAAATCATCTGTTTTAATCAAGACGAACTGTTTTTCTGGTATTTTAAAATCCAGTATTTTTTTAAGCCTGGTTTGTTCACTACACCGTATTTTTATACATTTAAATCTGAATTGGATTGTTTAATAATTACATTAAACAAAGCAAGTAAACAACATAAATAAGTAAATGGAAATAGTAATTATGTAACAACAAATCATGATTTATAAATGTCTTGTTCAATTCGTAGCCTTCATTCTGATTCATTGATAGATTTCTATAACTTCTCTTATAAATCTGTCATTGGCACATTTAGATCTTGCTATAATTTTTGTTTCTTCAAAATTTATTCAATGACATGACTAACCACAACCGATTTTTCTGGTTGGTTAAGACGAATGGCTTGTTTGTATTTTATATTATTGTTATCGTTCTGCTGGTCTGTCCAATGTAATATGTTCCCCATTCACATTTTGTACTGAAGCTGGAAAATATCCTTCATACTTTTCAACATACGTTGTAATTTGAGATGTAGAGCAACAGATACTAAGCTATGTTATTTCTTGACAGTATTCTCCCAATCTTTTCTGCAACATTTTAGATGTAGGGTAGAGAAGCAAACAAACGTCTATTATTATCGTCTGACTCAATGTTGTTCTCTAACTTTTTGGACAAAAAGCTTTCAAAATCTTCTATTATTTATAGCCATTCATTTTAAAAATGTCTAAGAGCATTTTCTTTTCTTATTTGTGGTAAATGTTGTTAACTCTGTTCAATAAGCACTTTATGGTACCAAATTTTTAGAGAGATAAGAAAGAGAGAGAAATGCCACTTGCTTAAAAAAGTAAGGTTCAAACGTCAACGTCAACACAAAATTCCCTAAATTTTGAAACTTGGATATTTTATTAAAAAAAAAAAACGCATAAATGGCGCAAAATATAAAAATTAGTATAAAGAACTGCACATAGTAACACAAACTTCCTTCCCACAAAATAAAATGACAATTACGAAACGAGTTCTTCAATATACTATTATTTGCTTCTCTGCCCTACGTCCAAAATACCTACATTATAATTATTCCCAATATTTAGCAAAATGCTTCTGGCAATCCTACTGACCGCTTTCTGAAACTTTGAGAGAATAATAAACCACCATCATGAATTTGTAATTGCCGCGACCCAGTTCCAGTGACTCCTCGCTTCCGGAAGCGACTCCGGAGCCAAATCGGAAGTAGTCTAATTTTATATTTTGATTGAGCTATAAAACTGCATGAAACTTGGTTACAATTGGAGTGGAGTTTATTTCCTTACAAATATATTCAGATTCAGTACACTCTGAAAATGTTATACAATATATGCGTTTCAGAAATAATTAACCTGTTTCAAATGAAAATATATATTCGTACACGGAAAAAAAATGGATTGTTACAATAGCACAAATTTATCTTATATACAGGGTGTTTCAGGACTAATGTAACAAACTTTAACAGCTTATTCCTGAGGTTATTTTGAGCTAAAAATGTCAAATGAGCACATGTCCTATTCCTTCTAGTTACCGAAATACAAGAGGTTGAAGTTCTACAAATAACACGAAATTTTTTAATTTTTGTAATCAAGGTACTTTCGGAAAACAAGAGTTTTATTGAAAAGTCATACCTTATTTGTCTTAGGGCCGGTATTTCCAACCTCAGATAAACTATAGAATAAATTATCAGTAATAATATAACAAGAGAGTGAGAATAAATTGAAAATAATTTGACAGATCTTTCGAAAACTTGTTGCCAGGCAATAGCCACGAAAGCCCGTAGGGCTTGAGTGGCTATTTCCAAATGGCGACAAGTTTGAGAAAGATACTGGAGAATTATTTTCTAATTTATCGAACTCTCGAGTTGTATTTAATTAGATTATTTTTTGATTTCATCATCAGGCACGTCACCAAATCTATCTTTTTGACTCATTTTACCTTGTGTTGATGATAACTATCTGACATCTGACATCTGTCAACAAAAACAAAAAAGCTACAGAGAAAATTGCCGGGAATATTCACAAGAGCATTATTCTCAGTATAATAATGACAGGATTGGTTAAAACGCAGACACGTGACATACAATAAAGCATTTCATTGGTTTAAATAAACGTCAAAAAATAATCAATGGAATAAACAAAAAATATCGCATCAAAAGATGACAGCTACAATAATATTCATCATTTAAGCTCTGATTCTGATACGATATTTTTTGTTTATTCTATTGATAAATTTATTCTCTAGGTAACTGAGTTTGGAAATACCGGCCCTTAATTAATTTTATTTATTAATGTTAACGAATACAATTTAGAGAACAAAACACACAATGACACAATTAAATAGACAAATAAATAAATGCTAAACACAGAACAACATAACAACAACATTTGAGACAAATAAGGTATGACTCAAGGAGCACGTATGACTTTTCAATAAAACTCTTGTTTTCCAAAAGTACCTTGATTACAAAAATTAAAAAATTTCGTGTTATTTATAGAACTTCAACCTCTTGTATTTTGGTAACTAGAAGGAAAAGGACCTATATTCATATGACATTTTTGGCTCAAAATGACCTCAAGAATAAACTGTTAAAGTTTGTTACACTAGTCCTGAAACACCCTGTATAGTGACAACAATTTAAATATTTGCAATAACAATATTTATATTAGTAATATGTTATTATTTAGATTGTTGTAGCAGCAATCGGAAATAATATCATATTTCTAATATAAATATAAATATAAATATTGTTATTGTAAATATCTAAATTGCTGTCACTATACGTAATATAAATTTTTGCTATTGTAACAATACATTTTTATTTTTTTCGTATATTAACTCCATATCGTTAACTTAATGTGCTATTTGCTTCATTATTTACCGAAGGAAATATAAATGACAGGAACTGCCGAGGGAAATAAAGTGATTCAGTCATTAGCAATGCCACCTAGAAAAAAAATTATTTTCTTAGTATTGTTTATTAATTAATATTTATTAAAAAATACGTTGAAAATTTTCATATATAATATCCCAAGTGCATGTCAAATTATCGACAATTACATGCACGAAGGATATTTGAAGGACTATTTCCCGATTAAAATTTAACCAAACGCTGTTTCTCTCATAAAAAATCAAGCAAAATTTAAAAACTTCATTTTACAGCAAGTCAGAATCACCTTGGTAATTTGCACTAGTGCAAAATTATCGTGTAATTCTACGTTGATTGGACGATATTCAGAAATGTCAGAATTCTGATTGGCTTAAATTTTATGAGGGAAATAGTCAATAATATTTATTTTGTATGAAAATTGAATGATTTTTGTAAAAATAAATTTAAAGTAATATACATTGGAACCCATTTATTTACAAATTTTATTTGAAATCGGCACTAAAGTGCTCAAAAATCGTCATTAAAAGCTCAGAAATAGTCACTAAAGTAACCCATTATACGACGATTTCAAACAACGCAGTGTTGGCAACCGTAACATAATTATTATACTAGTAGGATAATTTTGACAGATATATGACGTATTGTAGTAAATGATGTTTATGTAAAATTAAAGAATATGTGCAAAAAGAATTAACTAATTAATTTCGATGAAGAAAAAATACATAATTTTGAGTGTTATTTACGATAACTTCAATGTTCGACGTTGACAACACTGAGTGTCAGTTGCAATTGACAACTGACAGATGTATTAACTTAGCCTTTATAATATTTTTTTTAGTTTTTTTTGTAATTTTAGATTTCAAATAAAATTTAATATGTACCGCGGCTCTGAAGTTCCTTTTTATCACTCACATAGTTTATTTTCCTCGGCCCTACGGGCCTCGGCAACTAAATTCCATATTCGTAATAAAAAGTTAAACTTCAGTTGTTTGATACATAAATAGTATATTGTGTCATTAGGAATGTGATACTTTGGGTGCTGAGCATGTAAGTTTGAACGACGAGCGAAGCGAGTCGGACAATTACATGCGAAGCACCCAAAGACACATTTACTCCGAATAACACATGCTATTTTTTCTTCAAACATAGAAAATAAAATTATAAATATTATAAAATGCTCAAAACTTCAAAAAATATTCTGTCTTATCTAGCATTTCAAGTTGCCGTAGAATATGTTGTTTTGTTATTTTTGTTTATTTGTTTCATTTTTAACTGTCAAATTATTGAATTACAACCTAACTATTTTTCATAATATTTTACTTTGTCCGCCGCTGGCGTAAATGTGTTGCCAATGATACACATTTACGCCGGCGGCGACAATTTTAAACTTCTACTTGTTGAATACAAATACATAACAACGTACTTTTATGACGTTTGAAGAAAATAACAATTTTTTGAGAGATGGTGTATGGTGTAAGCTTTTCTCATAGTAGTTATTTTATTGCCCTAATAATAATAACGTAGTCTTTCAGTTGTATGACTTATCATTAATTCATTGAACTCAATATGTAACTAATAAATATTAATATTATTATGTTTCAGAGAGTTGGCTGTGACTTGCGGATTGGGTCCACGAAGAAGGTGGACGCATGTGGGGTCTGCGGAGGTGACGGCACATCTTGTGCGCAGCCGCTGTACCATTGGACCGTTGCGCCGATGTCGCTGTGCTCTGTGACTTGTGGAGGAGGTAAGATATTATTTTGTTTTTAATGTATTTCAAGGGAGCTGTAACCAACTGCTTAGGGACTATATTTTTATTTTGTGAGATAAAGAAGTATCATATTTTTTGTTCATGTTTTTAATGAGGAGGCGCTAAAGTTTAAGGACGTCTAAACATCTATGCCTGACTGCATTAAGCTTCGTTTTCCTATGAAACTATATTTGTATGGTATAACTGGGTAAAACTAAATGTAGAGAATTAGTGGTATTGGAATACAGTTATTGTTTAACCGTTTACATTCGCAGTGTTTGTGTTTGTATATGTAAACGTCAAATTGTACATAACCTCAAAAAGTGTAGCAGCAGAATAATAAAGCCATGTGTAGTTTCCTAGATTCAAAAGAGTGTACCAGATGTGACTATTAAATAACGAGATTGATACTATAAAACTTTTTCTTTCAAATTTATACATATGTAATTATCACCTACTTCAATATACACTCCTTCTCTATTCTTACACCGGTCTACGCGAATTTTCTATTGTTTAAAACAGTGTTGAAAGTCTTCTGGAAGCTCGTCCATGATGCAATCAGTTTCGTTATTTTTTAGCCACACCTCGTATTAGGGTCGATCGAAAACAGGCAATTTTTCCCTAGAACTTTAGATTTTCATAAAATAAGATTTCAGTACCTGCCACACCATTTTTATGCGTTGTGGTCAAGCGCCGAGGCACTTTTTTCATTTTTAAAAACACGGGTTTTGAGTTACTCTTACTATCAAGCTTATTTGCATACGAGTATACCATTGCGATTTTTAAACGTCTAGAGCTCCAAAAACGGCTAAAATTCACGTATTTGCTTTAAGATAAGTGTTTTAGCGCTATATAATGCTCTAACAAATTTTTATAAAAAATACTTCAACTAAAAGTTGTAGGTAATATATTTCTCTGTAACTTTTACTCGAAGCATTTTTTCATAAAATAATTTTAGAATATTAAACATCTCCAAAACACTTCTCTTAAAACACTCAAAAATAGAGCTCATGGTACTAGACAATGAGCCAAACTAATAATAAAATAATAAAACCATTTTATTTGGCAAATTGTTCAGCTTAAAGCTGTTCTTACACATAACCTTTTCAGTAATACATCGAAAAAATACAGCTTGAATTAGATTAACAGAGATAAAGATTAAATCAATACAGATAAAGATCAGTAGGTATTATTTGTATACATAAACTAACATAAATTTTAATTTAAACAATAATAAGACATTTTTCAAACATTAATTTTTTGAGATGAGTGGCGAATTTAGCAATGATTATTAGAGTATTTTTTTCCGTTCAACATTCCATTTGAAAGGAAGATATTGATGTTAGCTCTTGACACATTTCTATGAAATTTTCATGGATGAACAGTTCACCAACCCTGCGGGTTTTTTGTTTGCAGGCTACAAGATGTCCAGACCCGTGTGTCAAAATCGTGTTTCCGGAGCGGAAGTCGAACAACAATTGTGTAACGCCGCCCAAAAACCGGACGCCACGGTGGTCCAATGCAACACCCACAAATGCCCGCCGAAGTAAGTTGAGAATTCTTCAATATTTATTTAGTTGCGTTATGCTACTTCACCTCTGATATGATTCAAGCTTCGTGAATTTATCAAATTTTGTATTTAACTAAAGGGAAAATTTGGTGTGGGCACCACATTACTTTCGTATATAAAACTGACTTAACATGTATGACTTGATCCTTGTGCATGACTTTATTTTGAAAATTATTTGACATTCATAAGATCCATCATTACACACAAACATCATTTAGAAAATAGTCTAAGACAGATTCAGTAGACCATAAAACATGTATTTCCGCAAAAATCTTATCATTGATTTTTCGCGCCGCCGTCCGTCATTGATACAATTACATATCTCTAAATCGGCCGGAAATCATGTTTTTGTTGTACTAAGGCACTAGAATATATGAGTATTCTCATCCGCCATTTTGGGTCCAAGTGTCATAAATAAAACAAATTATTGGAATCCAGTTACTTTAATTCTTTTCTGTCAAATTTGAAGTTGATATTGATTAATAATTGTGATATATCATTCTCTTAATTATTATATTTCATATCTAACAGGTAAGTGTACAGAATACTTTCTAATTTATTATTACCTTATTATTTGTGTAGTTGGATTTTACAGAATTTGAAGAAATATGTTTTCAAATTTGACAGATACAAATTTTAAATGTTTTTTTTTAAGTAACTGGATTCCAATAACTTGTTTTATTTATGACATCTGGACCCAAAATGGCGGACGAGAATACCTACATTCTTCTAGAGCTCTAGTTGTACTAGTTCGACAAAAATTGCTAAATTTTTATGGTTATATGTTGGCATCACTTCACTAATTTAAGCTAACTTCTGACGCTAGAAATGTCAAAGTATTACATTGACATAAAGAAATTATGGTAATATATCTACAATTGAGTATTTACAATACAAGAAAACAGAATATTTATGGATTTTAAACATATTTGTAAGTAATTATAATTGTATTTGCAGTGTAAAATAAAAATAAAAATATGTAGATATTTTTGGTTATGATACTGGAAAATAAACATAATTGACATTCAAATATTGTGAAGTTAGCAACATAAAAAAATTCCCTGTCATTAAGAAAATGAGTAATAAATTAAATTTATTTATTAAATTTACATAAATGTTGGCGCGAAAAATCTTGTGTATCCCTCGGTTGGAAACTATTTTGCGAGTGCTCGTATTTGTAGGACTCGCCTACGGCTCGTCCTATCAAAATAAACTCGCACTCTCAAAATAGCAGTTTCCAACCTAGTGATACAAATAACTATTTTTTACTATTCTTTACGATTCTAATACTTTCTTATACTTTGTGTAAAAAAGTAAAATACTGACAAGTGGCGGTCGGATTCAAATGACCTTGGAAACACAGTTTTATGAGTCACCTTATTCGTTCAACATAGAACGTGAAAGCGAGTTTATCTTCAGGCAAGTTCCATTGAAAATGAATACTATGATTCGAGTTTGTAGAGCATGAGTTGTGTAGGATTAGGGTTAGTTTGTGAAATGAGCGAGCTAAGAAAGCTTACTTAAGATAAATTTCACAAAACGAAAAAATTTTACATCATTGCTTAAGTACCGCTGAAAAAACATTTCTATTTCCAATAATAATAATGGCATCTTTCATAAATGAACCCTAGGCCTACATAATTCACGCTGAACAAACTCAAACCACAGTATATTCTAGTAAAAAATTTTCAACACTTAAAATCAAAATTAGGGTATGAAGCCATCGTAGTAGCGTGCTAGATGTTGGATATTTTTAATGTACGAGCAAGAAGGAATAAAATTCAGCCATGAAACGTACTTTATCAATTTTTAGATTTAGCCCCTGTTTCGTACAGATTTTTAATGTACTAGCACTTATTTTTAATGGAACTTATTTTAAAATAAGTTCTCTTCCACATTCCACGTTGAACTAATAAAGTGACCTATTAAACTGCGTTTTCAAGGTCATCTGTGTCCGACCGTCCCTAATACTATTTTTCCTTTTAATTGAGGGTAAACTAGAATGAAAATCAAAAGGATTCATCCAAATCGGAGGTGAAATAGTACATCGTAACGTTGACCATTTAGTTATTTAATTTCGTATTATCCCAACAATGTAATTTTAATTTACCTAAACCTTAACGGCTAAAATATTCCAAAACCCGTGCTCAGTTTATGTTCCAATTACGGAAACAACATTAAAAAGTTTTCAAGTAAATCCCTTATACCCTACCTAGCGTATACCTGTCCAGAAATAATTGAAACGCGGTAGGTAATCACTTGAAAAACAAAAAATAACTTCAGCCGTTTAAAACAAAACACAGCAATAAAAAAACGCGCACACACGGAGTATAAATCTTAGGTTATGGGCCGCTTAAGAGATTTCCAGAGGCGGTGCTGCTAATGGGCGCCTCCACCAAATTTCCCCGACTTATTTTACCGCAATCTATCACATAGATACATACAAATAGGCTAGCTAGTATTTTTATGTAAGAATGATACCTCATTCATTATTAAAACAAATATTTTATTTTAAAAACTACTGTTTGTGTAAGTGTGTAAGTCCTATAATGTTCTTTACTGCAGCTACTGGATGTACGGTAGTTTATTTGGGTTTTTTTTGGCGCAGGTGGATCGCTGGCGAATGGGGGCCGTGCTCTGTAAGCTGTGGGGGCGGCAGCCGCCTCCGGCAGGTGCAGTGTGTCGAGGAGGCCAACAATACACGCTCCAAGGTAGGAAAGATATACAGTTCAGTTCAGAATAAGCTAACGAGAAAAGAAACGATAATGTAATTAGTTAAGATGTAAGATGTAACATTTAGGTTTCATGTCATTAATGTATTACTATGGATACCAGTTATACCTAGTACTGTTCAATGCATTGTACTTTAAGTTCTCTAATGAAGAAAAATCTCGAATGGCTCAATTCTGATTATAGTTTGATGTTTGAAAAATATTTGCGATATATTTGCCAATTTATTTCCTGAACGTCCAAGTCCAAATTCTCCTACAGTTTCGAGAATATTTACAAAATTAATAAGTGATGGATGCTTAGATATGAATCATAAGAAAAGGACAAGATCAAAACTACATGTAACAGAGACAATTATGTTTTATTTTATCCAGAATAGTTCGGTAATCTGGAATCCATAGTAATAAGTTAATGACAGATTAGTAAGTGTTGCATCTTAGTTAAAACTTATAGCACAGTATAAGAATTCACACAGTAGCGACACTTCAAATATTTGCATGATCCCAATATTTCAATGGTGCGCAGCCGGGAAGATGGCCGCTTAGTGTTCGCTGATAGGCTATCTTAGTAACCATAGCAAAGAAAATATAATATGTTAGTGTCAGTTGTATCTGTCAAATATCAAGCTACAGTATTTCTGTCATGTTAAGTTCATAAATTGGGTGCAAAACAGAGAGGTAAACTTATTTGTACCATGCAAAATTGTAGGAACTTTTATAGTACAGGTGAAATAATATTTTTAGATTTTATCCCCTTTCCTAGTGACAATTATTCAAATTTACCGCCGTATACCGCAGCTGCCAATAAGGCCGCTCGGCTCAAGGTCATCGGTTGATGCGACATAAAGATCAAAGGGACCGACAGCGAGTGTCGCTACTGTGTGAATTCTTATACTGTTTGAATGTCTCACTTTCTTATATGCACTCTCAATCAATCTTGTAATAGGTACCTCGTACTTGGTACCAAAATGACATGTGACAGGGTTTTTAATGAAAAACATAGCGTAGTCGCTGACAACAACAGAATATTTTAGAGTATTTAGAAAAAGACTTCTGTTCAAAATGGCAAGAATTATATAATATTTAATACGAACAAGCAAATTAAATTATATAAATTTAAGAGCTAACTTGACGCTATATAAAGGGCCCATAAACCATTTTTTTTTTATTAAATTGTATGAAACTTTATTAGAATATATGACGATTAGTGAAAACCCGATGTGAAAATTCCACATATTATCCGAGATATAATTTTTTAAAGTTTGTGTGACGTCACGCGTGCTCCTTCCAGTTGCACTAAAACAACGATTTTTTATGAGAGTAGATATTATTCATTTTTACCTCCCGCCTACCTCTAGGTAAGGGAGGTATTGTTTTTGGTCAAAAAATTGGGTAGTGAGTTTTCAATGAATAAGCACGTTTTAAGGTCCCTACAATACGATTTTACTATTTTCGCGATGATGTCTGTATGTATGTATGTATGTATGTATGTATGTATGTATGTATGTATGTATGTGTGTGTGTGTGTAGTCTGTGGCAATTTTTTCGTCTCGCATAACTCAAATACTATAATACCAAAAAATACAATTTTGTGAATTATTACTTCTTATATTTAAATGAAGAGCTGATTAGATTTTGGATAAAATTGGTCAACCGGAAGTAGAAGTTTACTTGAAGCCCTTAACAGTTTTTTTGTGAAAAATACGGTTAAATTTCCTTTTTCAACAATTTATGTTATTTTCAAAGTTGAAGAATATTTAATTTTACATGTGTTTTGATTATACTAATTTTATTAATTTTCATTAGATTTAGAGATAATAAAATATAAAGAAATTAGATTTCACAAATCTTGCATTCCTAGTACACCATGGAAACATTTAAAAATTTTCAATTTTTTCTTCGAAATGTGACACATGTCATTGTGATTGTGAAGCTGTTTTCTTAGTGAAATATATGTCAAAAAATGCAATAAATATACGAAAGAAAATTTAAATTCTCAAATATAAATAGAAAATAAACAAATAAGAAGGTATGTTTTTGTATCAAATACTATTTTGTACTGTTTAAGAGTAGTATTGGGCGGGAGGTTATGTGCTGGCCACATCAGATTTTTAATGTAAAAATAACATTTTACACATTGTATGTCTTAATTTACAACAATTAAACTTAATATAAATAAAGATAAAATTCCTTTGGCAACTTTAGAGTATTTTACCAACACACAAAATAAATTAAATTATATTTCGTAGTTCTATTTTAGCCCATAATTAGCGTAGGGCGCAACGGCAGACGCGCTATTTGCACTTTTCATATTTCTGGCCAATAGAATCGATGCGCTCTCGCGTGATGTCAAAATATGTTCAATTCAATATATCGCTTTACAGCAGAATTTTTTTTAAATTACTTTACTACTAATTATTCCGTAAGTGTTACACGATGTTGATATAAATTTGTCTTATTTCGTTTATGGTTTATGCGCCCATTCAAAGTATCTCTTACTCACTAAGTTTTACAGTAACTTGTAAAGATCGACGCTGTTGACAATAGACCTCAAAACTACTAATTACAACTGTGTAATAATCTTTCTGTAACACTGTTTTGGAAACTACGCATTCTACAACTAAAATTTGTTATGGAATCACTAACATTCGTATGGAATATTTTAAACGAATCAGAGCCGCGATATATGAAATATCTTGATTAAGTTACTATAGTTACGTCTGTTTGTTTTAATTAATTTTTTTGAGTTTGACGTTTTCAACAGTTTTATATTTGTATTTTTTTTATAATTTCCAAAACCTTGTTATAGAAAGTATAGACTACAACATGTAACGGAATGGCATATCCCACACTCGCACACCGTAGCCCTCGCCTTCGGCTCGGACTACAAACTTTTTGCTCGCGTGGAATATGTGCCATTCCATTACTTGTAGAATATACTATTTTAACATTTCACACAAGGAAAGCCCAAGATAGACAATTTATTACTTAAGGGATGGAAGAATGGCCCTCTAACAGGGCCCTACGCTCGTATAAGACAGTAGTTAAATATTTCCTACAACATATTACATTCGCTGATTAAGCGGGAACTGAACTGAATTAAAATTCTAAAGAACATTGAACCATAACCTTAGTTTGACATCACTGATTATCGTTTCCAAACGCAAATATCGTTTATTACAATTTGTGAAAATATAATATATGAATGACAGTTAAAAAGTCAAGTTGAACTCTCTTCTTGGCAACATACAACTATATATTCTTCAGCTAGATTAGACATAGCCGGGAATGTGAGCAGAAAGATCCTCGTCATGCGTTGAAAAGTGCGGCAGAGCCCACATCAGTCATGCGTGCGTTACGTAACTCTGCGTTATGCTGCGTTATGTTGCGTCACGTTGCGTTAACGCTAATGGTCCACTGATGCAGAGCAGGCGAATCTACCGCCATGGCATCTACTCGTAGCATACCCGCTACTCGCAGTTCGAGATAAAGCCGTACATAATAATGATAAACATCGTGCCTAAGAAAGTGGAGACGCGAAATGGCCCAACATAAATTTTACGCGTCAGACGCATTGCGTACAAGTACTGCCGGTGTTTTCATAATTTAATCAGGACAAGACTTCACCCAAAAACAAGCCTGTAATTTGTTTTAATTTTCATAAATTAAATTTATAAATAATCGTGCGAGAATAATATATATAACGGTATTTGGGGCTTTGGCATTCAATTGATTGAAGATAATTTCCCATAATTCTTCTTTCTTTTTATTTGTCATTGCATTTCTAGTTTTATTTTCAATAATATTCTTGTGTTCTGGAACGAGTTGTAACAGAAATAACTTCTCGTCCGTTGTGAAATTTGCAGATCTTTTTCTCTTCTTTTCATTTTTCGGTTCCATTTTAATACCAGAATCGTATTTTTGTGGTTGCTAATATCAGTAAATAATATTATTACAAATTTATTAACTTACTTGGTAATCCTTCTCGATAAATTAATAAATTTCCTGAAAGTTTGAAATGACATAAACAATAAACAAATCTTGACAGTTCGTATAAACTTACTAGATCCTAACATTAGAAAATGAAAATTTCGTTAACATTAGAATGCCCGGACAAGTCAAATTGACCGTTTATACAATTTAAAATGTTCTTAGTCACAGACATTCTGGCCATTCTAATGTTAAGTTACCAAAGATTCTTCTTCATTTTTCAAATTCATTTTTAGATCTCTAGTTTTAGATACAGAATGTAGAACTAAGTAATGAGTAGCTAAGTAAGGCTTAAATTCAACGTGAGCAACAAACTTAAGATATAAGGATTCCTTAGTTTTAAGTAATGCTTAGTAAAGTTTAATTTTAAGGAAGGACGGTGCAACTGGGCATAAGTGTTTTCTTTATTTATTCTATTTCTTTCATCCATTCTAACCCTATTCCCGAATCTTCTAGGATTTCTTCTCTGTTTCTTCTCTCTTCTTGAAGTTCACCGCATTCCTATAGCATAGTCCTCCACATAGTCTACATCTTCTCTCTTCCTCTAGTTTTCAGTAATCGTTGACTTTCTCTTCATTTCCGCTCCTGTACCTTGTTACTTTCCTAATGTTTTCGATTTTTTTCCCATTCCAAATATCTGGGTATGCCGAGAGTTTTTATGTTGTTATATTTTGGGTTATATCTAGAAGATTCGATGTTACTGAATCTTTCCTGGTTCTGAATGTCTATGCTTCTTTGTTTTATTCTTTCTTTTATATCCTGCCCTCTTTCTCTTTCATTGTCTATTTCTGTCAGTGCGTATCCTTTGCTTTCAATGAATTTTCTTCTCTTGCTTATCCTACCTCTTTCAATTTTTAATTGAATAGAATAATGAATAATGAAAATCGGCACTAAAGTACTCAAAAATCGTCACTAAAGTAACCCATTATACGACGATTTTGAGCAACTCAATGTTGGCAACCGTAAAATAATGATTGTACAAGTAGGATAATTTTGACAGATATATGACGTATTGTAGCAAATTTATACGTAAAATTAAACAATATGTGCAAGAAGAATTAACTAATTAATTCCGATTAAGATATTGAAGACAAAACACATAATTTTAAGTGTTATTTACGATAACTTCAATGTTCGAGGTTGGCAAAACTGAGTGTCGGTTCCAATTGAGAACTGACAGATGTACAAACTTATCCTATGTAATAATTTTTTTACAGTTTTTTTCTAATTTTAGATTTCAAATAAAATTTAATATGTACCGCGGCTCTGAAGTTCCTTTTTATCACTCACATGGATTATTTTCCTCGGCCCTACGGGCCTTGGCAAATAAATTCCATATTCGTGATAAAAAGTTAAACTTCAGTGCCTTGATACATAAATAACTGTTATCTACGCCACTAACATAATAAACATATATTCCCATCATTTTAGTGGGGTAATCTAACATATTATGCCACTCAGTGAGGTAATCTGATGCGTTATTGGCTATAATTTTTATTTAAAATTTTTAATTTGTACCGTTTATACATTGTTTCGGCCGGAGTTTAAGTGTTGGAACATGAGGTTTTTTTTGTAAAAATAAGAAGTATTCATTTCATAGCGATCTTTTCCAAGTTGGGTTGGATATACGATATAGTTATAACTACAGAGACAAGTTTTAAAGTTTAAACAAAGTTACGTGCTTACATTCATATACATAGAATCTTATAAGATACTCCTATAAGTACTTCAACAGTTAGAAATTATGGCAGAAACTTCGCCCCGATAGTGTAAGCTGTCGTTATTATTAATATTAGCTCTCGTGATACAAAATAAATTGCAAAAATAATCTAATAAAGGTGTGATATAGCGTTGAACGTCCGCTGTTATAAATTTACGAAGTAATTCGATCGGAACGCTGGAGGAAAGTTGTCGAGAACTCAGCACAAGACGAGATGTTTTTATTGGGCAATTTGACGGCGTAATGACTGTACGACACCCGATAGAATACTTAACTGGCTGGAAGAATGTTACAGAGGAATTAACGGACACTCCCAGGAGGGATTTGTGGAGAAAGATTTGGAGAAAGAAACGACAATTATACTGCTCTTCTGCAAGAAATACATCTAGAACCGACTATCTTAATTATACAATCTTCAACAATATTTGGACGATTCCTTTACTTATTTAAAACAGTTACAGATTTGTAAAACAAATTCAATGCCATTACTATTATTATATCGTGGGTTTTAAAATGAACCTTAGTTGCGAACTGTACATTGCATTCCTGCCGGGGACATATATAGTTCGAACAATGTAATTTAGCGAGTTGAAATAATTTGGAACTTCTCTGTGGTAAGGGAAAAGTTATAAAACCATAATCGCTTCAGGAAAAATTTAATTTAAATGTACCTATAAACCTTACTGAACAGAAATATTTATTTATTATGTACAAAAAGTAGAATACAACAATGTCAGGTATGAAATGTAGATAGAAAAATATACTAACATGTTATAAATATTAAAAAAAAAAAACGAATCACTTGAAAGAAAATTTATTATTACATTCACACCCGGTATATAATCACATCTTTCGTTTTTGTCCATATTTATAAGGTTAAGTCAACATCAGTTTAGCTAATACAGCTAATTAGCAAGCTTGTTATTCTTGCAAGCATGTAAAGTTCGGTCTACATTCGAGCATTGTACAATGTTATAGTTATTTACATTACAGGTAAGGTAAAACAGTTTTTACTGCTGAATGGAGGAAATGATCGGCGAGCCGATCAGGCGAGCCTGTCACCTCCTTGAAGCAGTAAAACAGTTACCTTACGTGTATTGTACAACATTTTACTTGTTACTCATTTGTAAATCAAATTAAAATTATAACCAAGTCCTGTCAGTTACACACAACTGTTCTGTCAAAAATTATTTTAAATGATTTCTCATAAGCCTTGTAAGCATTACTGTGGTAACGTGCATTGTTTTCTTTGTTAAGTAACTTGTAAAAACTTTACTATGTAGCGGTCAATTAGTAACTTGTAAAGATTCATTAGCAAAAGCAATAGCGGGCTTGGGTAAATAGTTGTTTACAAATGTAACAAGTAACAAGTAATAGTTATTTACATTACAAGCAAGGTAAAACTGTTTTTACTGCTGAATGGAGGTAATGACCGGCGAGCCGAACAAGCGAGCCTGTCACCTCCTTGAAGCAGTAAAATAGTTACTTTACGTGTCTTGTACAACATTTTACTTGTTACTCATTTGTAAATCAAATTAAAATTATAACCAAGTCCTGTCAGTTACACACAACTGTTCTGTCAAAAATTATTTTAAATTATTTCGCATAAGCCTTGTAAGCATAACCTACTGTGGCAACTTGCATTGTTCACCTTGTTTACTAACTTGTAAAAATTTTACAATGTAGGTGTCAATTAATAACTTGTAAAGATTCATTTTCAAAAGCAATAGAGGGCTTGGGTAAATTGTGTTTACAAGTGAGTAATAAGTAATTTTTTTTTAATTTTACTTTTATTAGATCATACTATTCGATCGAAATAGTCCTTGAAAACATACTCATACATGTAGGGTGCTATGGTGTTAAGATAACAGCCCGGTAAATTCTTTTTACGGGCTGAACCTGTAAAAAGATTCTTTACCACTAGAGACAGAGCTCAATAATTCTGTATATTGCAAATCCATGGCAATCCCAGATGTGAGAAGAGTGGAACATTTACTTTTCTGCATACTGTATGGTATTACATTACTATAAATACCAGTTGTAAGCAGTTGTATTCCAGATAAAATGCAACATAGGATGCCAATGTCAAATGAACTTGTCAATATACTTTAAATATGTTTACTAATGAAGAAAAATTCGAATGGTTACTCGATCCAATTCTGGTTATAGTTTGAGAAATGTTTGTGATATGTTTGATACATTATTTCTTGAGTGTACTTAACCAAATCCTTCCATAACCTATGTTGCATTTTATCTGAAACAGTACGGAATACATAAAGATTATCCTTACATCCATAGTAATACATTAACAAATGGTAATACATAAAAGTACAGAAACATTTCAGTCGACAAATGTTTAGAGGCACTGGCATCCATAATTAAGTGATATTCAAGCACGGTAATAATTAGCGTAATTTTGATTGTGGTTAATGACATGAGCACATGAGATGCGGGTGCAATTGCAGCACAATCAAACCCGTATCGGTGTATTTATTTGTGTGCATGTTCACATGTGGTAATGTGGTGTTGTGTGATTGTTTAGGTGAGCGAGCACAACTGCAGGGGAGGACATAAACCGAGGTATCAGGAACCATGCAATCAGATCGATTGTCCCAAGTGGCGGACTTCGCCGTGGTCTGGGGTAAGTGCAAGAGAATCAATCATTCAACAAGCTTCAAATTATATTAATTGTAAGAAAGGAATAATGAAAATATCTATAAACATATTCCGATAACGAAGTAACTAACTTAATTGAATTTTGACTACTGTCTTTAACTACTTTTTTTGCTTTTACTAATGATACATTAGTTATCGAAATACGTATATAGATATTTTCGTTATAAAGCCTTGTTAACAGATAGACTCATACATAACTCACAGAAGATTCTTTGATGCTTCAAATTTAGTGGCACCGCTAAATGAAGCATCTCTTGAGTCTTCAAAAAAACATGTTAATATATTTACGTTAATGTTTTCAAATTTGTTTTTTACGTTTAATTTTGAGCTTAAGTTTCTCTGTTTATCTTTTTGAATAGAAAATAGGAAAAAATATAATGAATTATTTTTGAATCTGATTATAAAATGAGTAGAAAAGATAGTGGTGTAAGTGCTCGTCATCCTTTCGTAATAAATAGATGAGACAAATGATGAAAGTGAAGAAGTAGATAATACTAAAAGAACAAGACTTTGGGTAATATTGAATGGTTGTGCCTAATTTGATGACCAGCAAAAAAGCTGTTGACTGGGTATTAAAAATTACAGTATGAGCTTAAAACTTAAGACTTAAATTTGCCACGACCTAGTACATCACGCAACATATTATGAGGAACGTAAACTTCTCCAAAGAGGTACTTTATTGTAGTGATTTTATATAAAAGCTTGCTGACTGGGTACTCTGGGTAGCCCGACAAGCTCGAAAATTCATATTCAACATAATCCGGTACATCCTAATGCAACGTATAAACATCGTAGCCTTCTCCAGAGTGGCACTTTGCTTTAGTGATTTTATATAAAAGCTTGCTGACTAGGTACTCGGGGTAGACCGACCAGCTTAAAAAATAATATTCCAGTTCAATATGACCTAGTACATCCTACTGTAACCTATAAACATCATAGCCTTATCCAGAGAGGTACTTTACTCCAGTGATTTTATATAAAAGATTGCTAAGTCTCTGGAGAAGGCTAAGATGTTTATACGTTACAATAGGATATACCAGGTCATATTGAACCGGAATATGAATTTTCAAACTGGTCGGTGTACCCCGAGCACCCAGTCAGCAAGCTTTTATATAAAATCATTGGAGAACAGTATCTTTCTAGACTACGTTCCTTATAATATAATATAGATCGTGACAGACTACAGTAGTAGCATCTTTTTTTGCTGGTCAGTAAATTAGATTCATCCATATTGATGATCGAAGATACGAAGGGCTCAGAAATTTACATCTTTTACATGAAGAATTACGTATAGAAAATATGGCTTCACATTTCTAGCTACTTATACAATCTTAGCAATGTGATTCCTAGATTTGATAACTAAAAATTTTGAAGCAACATAGCATCAACACAGAAGCATAATGTGTCTTTAGAATCTGTGAACGCCCAAAACTCATTACAAATTGATGAGTCTTCAACCAAACAATCTTCCATGAGTCTCTGTGTGACCAAGCCTTTACTTGAAGGTTTAGGGGTTAGATTTAATATTCTTTAATCTTGGAATGCATGCTCAGTTATAAATGTACATCTTCACTTCTCTTCCAGTGCTCGGTGTCTTGCGGCAGCGGCATCCAAGTCCGCGTGGTAGAATGCCGAGACAACCGCGACAACCCTTCAGTATTGTGCTCCGATATCGGCAAACCAGGAGACCAGCAGCCCTGCGCAACTGGAATCGCCTGTCCAGTTCCTCCACCTCCAGAGGATGACCACCTGGATGAGTTGCTCCCAGGGCTGTACCACACGCAGCCGCTGCTGCAGCCCTACCCGCCGGATCCACCACCACCTCCAGCGCACGCAGAAAGACTGGTTGGAGAAGTTGCACCCAGTGATCCAACGTGAGTGATGACCAAAGTTTTAAAGATAGGGATCGTGGGAACGTTCTTCTATATGAAATTATTATAGCCTAATACTACCCGAACTCTATATTAATTTTCAGAAAATTAGTGGACCAAAATAAACTATATTTTTGTACTCACCATTCGCGCACATATGTGGTAAAATTTTAAAAAAATACACTGGCTTCTTCCGGAAATTCTACATTAAAATCATTTTAAAATTAACACAATTTTGTTCATAAAATCTTACTTATACCGATTTTCGTGTATCAAAACCTGCAAAAACCATCTGAAACCATCATTGATTGCCAATAATTTAAAGAAAAATGTTTGTACAAATTGTTTTTCAGCTGTTGTATCATCAAATTTTTTAGCAGCCGGTGGATGCTATGACTTTGCTACTGCGAATTTGTAATTTCCTAGTATTATGATTAAATATTAATTCGTTGCAAAAAATATTGTACAAACCTCATGCGGGAATATTATCTTTCAGTATTTGGTATGTAAATAACTATATAATAAATAAAAAAAAGCTTAAAGAATTCATTTCAAACAAAAGATTTTTGGTTGAAGTTCTGTATATTTTATTGAACGTCATTCTTCGTCAGACAAACAAAAAACCTGATAATACATTGCTATCCCTGCATCTTTTAAAAGAAATCAAATCACAGACGCGCTACCTTCTTTTTACTTATGTTTTCGTAAACTGTAGCTTCTTTAAATATATTCTTATAATAGATAAGTTTCAATAAGCCTCCGTGGTTATTTAATTATATTTGGATGTGTTGTTACGAAAGGCATTGAGTGAAATGTTAGCTTATGCAGATGGTGTTGTTGTGTTGGGTGAAATTGAGGAGCAATTGAGAAGAAAAATTGTTAGCATAAATGAAGTAGGAAGAGGTTTAAACCTAATAATGAATGTCGATATTTGAGAAGAATGATTTGTTAACTGATTGTATTGACTGTGTTAGCTTATGCGGATGGTTTTATAGTGTTGGGTGAAGCTGAGAAGAATAATTGTGAGCATAAATGAAGGATCATGATCGACGTATAACTGTTCTGTGTATGTGGTTATAGTGTTTGGAATACATTGGTGCATGATAAGTGTGAGATTGAGAAGAATGTTGTTAAAAAAGTGGGATTGAGTCATCAGTTGAAATGGTTTAGCCCTCTTGAGCGAATATCGAATGAAAGGTTGGTGAAACTTGATATATACTGGTGAGATTGAGAATGAACGATTACGTAAACGTCCGGGAATAAGTAGTTGGGTATGATTGATGATTTATTGCGTGAACGAATGATAAATGTAGACCAGGTGAAAGTAGTGAAATATTAGTAAGAGATTGATTGAAGAAGGTTGTATTTTAATAATGTAGAATCCTCGTTGTACGTTACTGGAACTATGAAATAAGGTTCATTAGGTGTAAACTGAAACACTTGCATCCGTTCACTTCTACCGTTTATTACTAACTGTTACCTTTTACATCAACATCTTAATATTACGAACCTTCATAACAGCTATTTAATTAATTACAATAATATCCTAACTCTACTATATAACTTGATTATTTCCAATACACTACAAATAGTATTTACAGAACTTCAACCAAAAATATTTTATTTTATTAAACTATATTTTAAATTGAACTTCATAAATTTTGTGATAATCAGTTAATACTACCATAGCATAAAATAATTAGTAAACTATACTTACCTAAATGGCACTCTGCTTTGCAGGGTAAGGCCAAAAGGTCAACCAGAATTCTTTATATCTATGGACAGACTCTAGCCCACCAATATTTTGTTGTTAGATTGCAAGTTACACACATAAAACCGTTACATTCTTCTCGATTCTGCGGAATGAATTTCATGTAATTACGAAGGAAACAGTATTATCCTTAATGGATTAAAATAAAGATTAAATCATGTACTTATATGAAAATTAGCGTGTCCAACAACATAGTTCCTGATAGCCTGCCGTGCCATTAGCTCATATATAATTGAAACCAACCACGAAATTCGAACATAAATTCCAGTAAAATTTATTGTTTGATATATTACAACCAAATCGAAACACTCATTTGCAAATGATGGCGTTTTTACTGTGCAAGCTATAGAAGAACGTTCCCAAATTGCTAAAGTGTTGATTAATCAAGAAGGCCACCACAATCATACCACCACTTCGACAAAGTAAAGACGACTCTAGCATCACGTGTAAATAGCCATGGTCAGTGTCAGTGCATCCGCATTACACATGATGACGCGTGTTCGGCGTCGCGCAACGTTAATGTGTCCTAAGCTTTGTGTCGTGCCCTGATCACTATAAAGCGGAACTTGGTATTTTGGTGTCGCTATGAGTGTGCCTTGTGTTATGTTTTCAGCAAATACAAAGTGTACTTTGCCTGCGGTTGGGTGTATGTGAGGTACTGCAACTTACTCTAACGTTTTGTCTCTCTCTTCTATCTTATCTATCTAACTAATCTATCTCACTCCTCGTCGCATTACTTTCTACATTCTCTACACTGCTGTTTTTTTTTTTTTTTCATTATGTTATTGGAAGCCCACATACATTTTACTCTGAAAAAAATGTGTTTGCAAAGCTGCGTTTAGAGCGAAAATTACCACTAAGAATTAGCAATCGGTTGATGCATACCAATTGAAAATATAATTTATCAATGGAGAGCGGATTATATGCACGAAAAAACTGCATTATATGCGCATATATATGCGCTGATTTTTAGGGAAATATTCACTATATATGCACAAATATGACAATATATGCAGCAAAATATCCAAAAAAAATCTTAAATTATTAGATTAAAAGTATAAATAAATGCATTATGAATTTTATTGCACAATACAGTCTTAATCCTGATTAACAAATATACTAATAATATACATATAAACTAAGTCTAGAAACTTGATATTATAAGATTATGACATATTTACATAATTACAATAACAATGTATTCAAAATTTGCTAAAAAAAAAAGTGAAACATAAGTAAAAGATATATCCAGCTGAGAATTCTCGGTCTTATATTCATTCTCATTGTACCCACTTTTACCAGCATTCGTGTATACAATGAATACTTACCGTTACCGTTACAGGGATTTCCCTAGAAATATTAGAGTTTATTGGTTTGTATATATGCTTATTGTATTGTTTATTGCTTTTTCCGTTACATTCTTCTATTTATTGCGGCCTCCTCCAAAATTTGGGAATTATCAATATGCATTACCAGAAATTTCAGATTGTTTATCACTAGACAAAGTCGTAAAAATATTGAAATATACAATTATTATATGCAACAAATATGCAATTAGTAATTAGTATTAATTAACTCTAATCAATGTAATTCGTCCAGGAAAATGATTTTTTCTTCAAACGTCATAAAAGTACGTTGTTATGTATTTGTATTCAACAAGCAGAAGTTCAATATTGTCGCCGCCGGCGTAAAAGTGTATCCTTGGCAACACATTTACGCCGGCGGCGGACAAAGTAAAATATTATGAAAAATAGTTAGGTTGTAATTCAATAATTTGACAGTTAAAATGAAACAAATAAACAAAAATAACAAAACAGCATATTCTACGGCAACTTGAAATGCTAGATAAGACAGAATATTTTTTGAAGTTTTGAGCATTTTATAATATTTATAATTTTATTTTCTATGTTTGAAGAAAAAATAGCATGTGTTATTCGGAGTAAATGTGTCTTTGGGTGCTTCGCATGTAATTGTTCGACTCGCTTCGCTCGTCGTTCAAACTTACATGCTCAGCACCCAAAGTATCACATTTACTCCTAATGACACAATATACTATTGTTTAAAGATATGCAAAAATTAAAATATATACACTTTGCATATAATCCGCTCTCTATTTATCAAGCATAACCATCGGGATTACATTAAACTAAGTTATGTTTTTAATACAATCATTTTATTGGTTTTGTCCAGTAGTTTTTTTGTGTACGTTTGTTTTATATTTAATATATTCTGTTACATTTGTATCATTCTGTTTTTTATTTTTCTGTGTAGTCCCGACGGTTATGCTTAGTAATAGCCACTAAGTGATCGAAACTAGTTGCAATTATTTAATAAAATTTTGGAACAGTATGAATTAAGATTTGAGGATTCTTCTTTCGTCGTTTCACTAGTGAAATATTGTAATCAGAAACTGTCAATAATTTAATTATGCAGTGATAAATAAAGTAGTATTTGTTGTATGCACTATACCGTGAGTTTCAGCTAAGATGCAACATTCAAATAGTTCTCTGTCAATGACGTATTGTTATGGATGTCTATACATTACCGTACTGTTCCATATTAAATTCAACGTAGTTTGTAAATGTTAAATGCTCTCTAGAACCTTTTGTAGGAGTGGATCAATCTCCGTTTCTTGTCCTTTAAATCCTTGTATTTAGGTTTCTCTACATCTTTCTATATTTGTTTTACTTTGCCAGTTTTTAATTACTGCTGCTTTTAATTCTTCTACTTCCTTTAGCAAGTTGATCTGGGTCTGCCGCGTCTTCTTCCTCCTGGTCTCCATTCTATTACTGATCAACTGATCCTTTTCTTCTGCTCTCCATATTATGTCCAAGCCATCTGACTCTCTGTTGTTTGATCTTTTTCACTATGTCATCTCCTTCCAACGTTCCAACTCTTATTCTATTTCATAGTTCATTCTTATTCTGTTATCTTTATTGGTTCTATTATTGTTCTTATTATTTTTCGTTCCATTATTCTTAAATCTTCTTCATCTTTTTTTGTCATTGTTCGTCTTATTCGGTAAATTCTCATTTTTATCTTTAATTAAAACTCTTGTTTTTTTTAATCTTCTACTTCCTTCAGCCAAATTGATCTGAATCTGCCTCTTCTTATTCTTCTTCCTTCTGGTCTCCATTCTACTACAAATTTACTTGCATCCTTTCTTCTGTTCTCCATACATGTCCAAGCCATCAGACTCTTGCTTGATTTTTATCACTGTCTTCTCTAAACTCTTGTTCTATTTCATAGTTCATTCTTATGCTGTATTCGTTTTCTGATGTCTTTGGTTCTAAATATTGTTCGTATTATTTTTCGTTCTATTCGTTATAATATTATTATTATTCAAATTTTTTTGTCATTGTCACAGTCTCAGCAGCATACATTGTTATTGGTCTTATTATCGTTCGGTAAATTCTCATTTTTGTATCTACATAATTGTAACCATTACCATTCGAATTATTTCGTCATAGTAAACATGTCTAAATTATAATTACATGTTCATTTAACATTCACAACCATTGTCGAATTTTATCCATTAATGACAGAAAAGTAAAAATTGCATCATTGCTCATTGCTGAAACTCACAATACAATTTATATGTTTAACTTAAACTTAAAACGTTGCTAATATTCTTTTTTGATAAAAATACGGTTAAATGCTATTCTATTTAACACTTCTGAGAAAGAAAATGGCAGCATGGTATCTCTGTACCGCTAATTTCAAGTGGAAAATTTGGAGTTCGCAAGCTTCTCAATCAGTAGATACTTACAATCAACGTCTTAAATTTGTTGACGCTAACGCTAACGCTAACATTGGTTCCCATAAGTCAAAGCGCATCAAATAATTGGGTAGCTCTGAACGCAGTTTAAATATTCATCCACTTAGTACAGACTCTGAGTGGTCAGTTTTCCAGCTGATGCTGATGTTTGTCTAGAATTTTTAAAACCAATTCAGACAGATGACTTTGTATTTATATCTTTCTCACACGTCGGCTGTCTCTCCTACTAATTTCAAAAATGTTTTCTCGTAAATAATAAATAATAAATGGAGTATTTTTTTGGTTGTCTTGCCTCTTGTAAAGTAATGTGACTGGGGTGTTTTCTCACTCAACACGTACTTAAACACGCACTAATATATTTACTATCTCACTGGCACTCACAGTACTCTAGCTGCTTTCACTGATGAAACTAACGCTCACTCAATCACGACTCCGTACGTAGTCAGTAACACAGTCACTGCAGCAGAGCTTCCGACTACAGCTGACCCCTGACCCCGCTTGTGCACCTCACCTTAGTGCCTGCCACTCCCGTCGTCTGACACTCTCCCGAAAGCACAAATTTGTATTTCTTAATGGACTTGCCGTGTTACAATTACTATTCATTATTATATACTACATTTTATACAGTTACAGTTACAAATGAAACTGTTTAGGGATCTTTAGTCTTGACCAGGAGCCACGAATGGGTGAAAGCATGGATTTTTTTTTATACCTCCAGGTGCGAAAGACTCTAGTTAATGGTTCAGGGTTTTTGTTTTAGTGAGTAGTTCTACTAGGGCTGCGAGCTTTCGAATCCAAGCTGATGGTGCAACTTAAAGTGGTTCGCAGCCCTATGTTGACGGAAGAGTGGCGTAACTATCACTAGAGGATGCTAGAAAATTCTCTAAGAGTCAGTTAGATTCATAAGAAAGATGTTGAACTCCATTTTTATTCAACTCGCCAAACTAATACTAAAAATTAATAGAAAAATGTCTTATGATATACTGAATCGTAAATAATTTTTTCTACAACCACTTAGAAATCTGCTCATTGTATTGTTTGTTCTTGCTAGGGATAGGAGGTACATTGCAAGCATCGTGCGAAATGAATTTCTTTTGTGAATATTTCAATACAGGTCAGTTCATTCCAGTACAGGTGCCATTGCTAGGATACTTATTTAGAATTATCAAATATTGGAATTGTAAAAGTGGGATAAATTTATTATTAAAATTAAATTAATTAGGAAATAATATCGTGGTCGTAGAAAACGTATAATGTAGTATTAGCATGGAATGTCCATTTCAGAGTAGTAGGAAATGAGTACCTGAATAATTTAAGTTTGGCGATGTCAACAGATTAATAAAATCTTAGCTAAATTTAAAGTTACTTCTAGTTCTTCAAAGACCATTTCAAATTTTCGGAACTGGGTTAAAACTGGAATAAAAATGGTGTTGATAGTTAATTTGTTTTAGGAATCCGTCTACTAGTAATCTTTAAAAATATAATAATATGTAATTCGAGCTTAAAATCACATGAATTCGCCTGTAAAAATTGTTTTGTTAATGTTTTACTTCGATAATTTTGAATGATACAAATAATATTTTAAGTTCGAATTTTATAAGGCTCAGAGAATCCAAATAATTTTTTATAGTACATGGGTTTATTTCTTCAACAAAAAAGACATTTTGACAGTAGTTGTTTAACCAAAATGTAACCACCAAATTTATTTTTTTTTCTGATGGAGATGGGAGATTATCTTCCGAAACGTCCAACAAGAAATAAACTCATGTATCATAACTAATTATTTGTATACCTTCAAAATTCAAACTTAAAATTATAATGTTTTATAAAACTTTAAACACAAATCAAAACTGGGCTAAAATACATGGAGTCTTGCATTTTTGAAGTTGCATTATAATAATAATATTCCGTTGCTGAAATGACCTGGCAGTTCTGATTGCGACACAGACTACAGGAAATTTGATATTCTTCTTTCTTTAGAGAAGACTGTTAAACACATTTAGAAGAAAAAGGTTGTAATTGTCAAAAATATATAAATACAAATAAAACGTATACAATATTAAAAAGGATTCCTGTGAGTTATAGAAATATCTTGTGCGTGTAAGCCAGCTGTTTAGTTTTGCTGCACTTCCTGGTATATGAATCGTTCACAGGCAGTTTCTAAGCAGAATGGAGGCAAAACTGTCTTCGAGCTAGTGAATAGTTTGAATTTGGATTTACGCCCCACATTTTCAAACATAAATTTAACCTGATAGATACTAAAGTTTTAAAAAATAAAGATGGAGTTACACGTTATACAACAACAAAAAAAAAAAAGTTTGCCAGTTGTACAGTTTTATTTAATGTTAAATGTGCGTAAAATTTTAGAAATTAATTGTACAATTTAGAAAATTTTAGATGCCCTGCATAATACTTAATAATATAATAATAAGTTTTTTCATACTGCAAATATACAGAAAGATTTCCAATAACATACTTACAGTTTTAGATACAATAATATACATACAAAATAAACAATCACTCGACTTTTATAAAAAATTAAAACGAAAATTTTGAAACTGGCGAACCATGTGAATTTGGGCTCTAATATAAGATAATGATGAGTTTCAATCAATTAAAGTAGTCTGTAGTTACGCCACTGGAAGCGTACAAGCTTTAAAGGAGTGTGAATGTCGTAGCTTCCAGCAGCTTGACTAGTGGTCCTCGAGGCGACCGTTGAACAGTTTGAGAGCCACTGCATGCGGTTTACATACTTCAACGATGCATTATGGCGGAATGCTGAGCATCTTGCCGCTCTAGTCCACACTTTAGCCATTTACAACCATTTCAAAAACATTATTCTTTGTGCAGATTCATTGCCGAAGAATGGGGCCCATGTAGCGTCTCCTGCGGAAAGGGAATCCGAAGAAGAGACGTCAACTGTAAGATCTTCCTGGAGATCTCCCGAACCATCGCGAAGTTACCTGATGGACATTGTCCTGGACCCAAACCAGAAGAAACAGAAACCTGCACCTTGGAATCGTGTCCGATCTATGATCCAACCGTTCAGATTACGGTTCAAGGAAATGGAGGAGGTGGTTATATGGATGAACCCTATAGGAATTTTCCTACTAAATACTCCTGGAAGGAACAAGGGTTCACCCATTGTAGTGCATCGTGTTTAGGGGGCGTACAAGAATTAATAGTAAACTGTATTCGAGAAGACAACCAAAAAGTAACTTCCGCTTTTCTGTGTCCACCGGAAACCAAACCTCAAGTAATTGTACGAACCTGTAACGAACATCCATGTCCTCCAAGATGGAACTACTCAGACTTCCAACCTTGTACAAAATCCTGTGGCTTTGGAATTCAAACCCGAGAGGTTAACTGCATCCACGAAGTTAGCCAAGGAGGTGGAAACAATATTGTGGTGATTCCCAATCATATGTGTCCTCAACCACCTCCTCCAGATCGTCAATACTGCAACGTGCTAGATTGTCCAGTAAAATGGCATCATACCGAATGGTCCAAATGCTCGAAAAGTTGTGGAGGAGGAATAAAAGAACGAAAGGTAGAATGTAAGCAAGTAATGGCACAAAACCATGTAGTAGATCGACCTCCTGCAATGTGTCCTTCTTCAAAACCGTTAGAACGTCGACCTTGTAACACCAAAAGCTGCGTTTTAGAATCGGACAAACCTGAAATAGTAGTTTCGAATAGTTCCTACATTCAGCACGATCCGAAAAAGAAGAAAATCAGCGTGAAAATAGGAGGATCAGCGACTGTTTTCTACGGTACTATGATTAAAATCAAATGCCATGTCAAGCGATTCAACCGGACAAAAATCCAATGGGCTAAAGATCACACCTATTTATCCAAATCCAAAAAATTTAAGATCTCCAAAAAAGGTGCACTGAGAATCCAGAACCTTGCTTATAGCGATAGTGGCGTCTACACATGCATGGCTGGAAAATCAACAGCTGATCTATCCTTAACAGTAAAACCAAAACCTGGAGAATTTCCAAGTTCTGAAGAAATTGACCGCCAGAATGCTAATCGAATAGACCGGACAAGGATACAAGACGGGGGCGAAGGCTTCGCGGGAAGAAGTAGTGGAGGATATCATCAACCTTTTCCGCTGAATCAAGATAATATATCGCATGAACAGAAAGAAGGGGCTCCGCAACCGCTACCGAAGCAAATAGGGAGGAGTAGGACTGCGTTTAGACCCACCATGCCACCTAGTATGTCACATGCTGATCCGAATCATAATAAGTTGAATGCTATTCCGCCGCATCAGAGCAGCACTACTCGAGAGATCGAAGATGAGGTAAGACACTTTTAATAGTTTATTACTTCATATGTTGTTCACGAAATGATTTGAGGACCGTTTCCTTGATTCTAACTCGATACTGGAACACAGAGTTAATAATGCACAACGAATTTATTTTTAATTTATTGGCGAAGTGTTAAATAGTTGACAACTAATTTGAAGATTTTCAAAGTAATAAAACCAAACCAAATAACACAAATTACATTGTTTGATAATGAAACCACGTACGTGGTTAGGTTTAAGCTTCTCTCTCATACATCTATGCTATTCTAAATTCTTTTTACTTCTCTTAGTACTGAGCTGTCAGGTTGTCAAAGTGTCAAATGGTTGGCAACTAATTTGTAGATTTTCAAACTAAGTAATAAAACCAAACCAAATAATACAAATCACACTTGTTTGAGAATTCCCACGATAGTGAAACCACATGATTAGTTCGATTCAACGAAATTAATGACATTTTGAATCAC
Organism: Poecilus cupreus; assembly: GCA_963942605.1. Classification (NCBI taxonomy): domain Eukaryota; kingdom Metazoa; phylum Arthropoda; class Insecta; order Coleoptera; family Carabidae; genus Poecilus; species Poecilus cupreus. The sequence continues at coordinate 6,842,973 of OZ012726.1, read as the reverse complement.
ATAGGTTAGCAAAATTTATCAGTGGTAATCAAACATTTAACTGAAATAATCTTACAGTTTATTTATGTTTCTACCTGGAATAAATGGTATTCATGTATATTTTAATTATTTACCACAAAGAGTTATTTTAATTCCATTTAGGGCTGATATTTTCATCTACGAACAAACTTCCGAATAAACTATTCGTCGAATAAAAAAAAATATATATACATAAAAAAATGACAGCTAGAACAAGTATCATTTGAGCTAAGAGTTCGCTGCGATATTTTTCATTTATTCGGCGAATATTCTATTCGGTACTTTATTCATAGATGGAAATATCGGCCCTTAAATAATTTTCTAAACAATAAAATAGAACATTTATATGACTACAATTATTTATCATCTCTTCTGTTTGAGATCCGAAACTCCACAACACTGACGTCACAATATTTTAAAAAAACATTGCATCTTAATGAATAACAACTAAAACTTTAAAACTGTAGATATTCTTCGATTTAGATAAAGATTCATAAAAAAAAATAAACAAAAAATAATGAAGTTCCTGGTCCTCCTAGGACTGTTGTGTCACAGATGATGATGACTAGTTTAACTGTTCGAATTAATTTGCAGAATATATCGGGTGTCTACTTTATTTATAAGACATAGGTAAGACAATGTTAAAATTTTTAATAGGCGATAGTTCGTTCTCTTATGCCCGGTTGCACCAACGTTAGTTATATTTTAAACTTGGTTTAAATAAATAAAAGCAAATCGAAGTTAAATGTCATATGGAGTAATTGACATTGATGTCAAAAATTAGTTACACTTTTATTTATTTAAACCAAGTTTAAATTTTAACTATCGTTGGTGCAACCGGGCATAAGAATGTTATATGAAAAGTGTAAATATAAAAAAATGTTCAGCAACAAAAACTGCACCAGATGAGTCTAAATTTATTGATGTAATACATTTATATCATGAGATAGACGTAAAATAAAATATCTAATTTTTAGCTACTTCCAGAGTGCCGTGGTAAACAAAACATACAAACAGTCGTATTGTTTGAGTTTGACAGATGGCATTTGGCAGAGTTTTTATTAGAGCTCTAGAAGAATGTAGGTATTCTCGTCCGCCATTTTGGGTCCAGATGTCATAAATAAAACAAGTTATTGGAATCCAGTTCCTTAAAAAAAAACATTTAAAATTTGTATCTGTCAAATTTGAAAACATATTTCTTGAAATTCTGTAAAATCCAACTACACAAATCATACGGTAATATATTAGAAAGTATTCTGTACACTTACCTGTTAGATTTGAAATATAATAATTAAGAGAATGATATATCACAATTATTAATCAATATCAACTTCAAATTTGACAGAAAAGAATTAAAGTAACTGGATTCCAATAATTTGTTTTATTTATGACACTTGGACCCAAAATGGCGGATGAGAATACTCATATATTCTAGTGCCTTATTTTTATGTTTATTGACTAGTTTAAATTATTTCTCAGTAACCATGGACACATTTATCATTTAGACATAATCTAAACAAGTCTATAATAATTCAAACTATGCCAAATGTCATCTGTCAATCTCAAACAATACGACTGTTTGTATGTTTTGTTTACCATGCACTGTGCAAACAGCTGAATATTATACATTATATTTTACTTCTATCTCATGACAGAAATGTATCACATCAATAAATTTAGGCTCATTTGTTGCAGTTTGTGATTCTGAACATGTTTTATATTTACATTTTTGTTCTAAAATTCATAGGGAACGAATTATCGCATAATGAATATTTTAACATTATATATCCTATGTCCTATGAAAAAGTAGACACCCGGTATATAAAAAATCAGTCTGCAGAAATGCAAGAATGTTTGTAGAAGAATTCAATCTTTAAAGCTTGTATTCTCATGTAATATTCTCAGAATCTCGTAAATATGTAAATGATAATGTAATGCTAAGATCGTTCCGTGAAGGAATTTCCTAATTTCCGCAATAATTACTAAAACATTCACCGCAATAACTTCCGCACTCTGCGCTAAGATGTAATAACATTCATAACATTCAAATGAGCTACTAATAAAATCACAGAATGTGGAGATTTCCAACTATCCCTTTGAAGAAAAGGATTTTTGTGCTGTTCATATTTTATTAATTATTTACAAGATTGTTCGTCAGTTTATACCCCAGTCAATCTGTTACCGTACAAATTCGCGTCATCAATCTTTTTGCGGTTAAGGAGGGGGCTCTGCCCTCGCAGCTGCCCGCCGCGGCCACCTCTCGGCCCCCGCTGCAGGCTGAGGTGCCCCGTAGCGCCGCCGCGCGCCCTTTGCCCCACTTCCAGCAGCTCTTGGCCAACTTACAGGTGAGCCGCTCCCAGTACGGCTAGGTGTTGTGAATACGCTATTCGATGCTAGTAGATGTTTGAAATATGCTGCCTGGTTGTTGAATATTTTATTTACAGTGTACTCTCACTAATCCACTTTAATTATTATTGTAGTTATTTTTTAATTAATTGCGCAGTAAATATGTAGAATTTTTAAACCTCTGCTATCCTCATTTGTCGTTCATGTTAACGATCAATATCATTATAAATTTTAATACAGTAACAGCAAAGGTTAGCAGATCATTATCGGCTAGTTTGAATTATTGAAGGTGCACTGTAAATTTATGCCAATATTTTAGACACGCCTAAATCTAAAACCACGTTTGAGGGCTTGAGACAATTGCTACATTATTTATTTGCAATTCTCATTATTTGTTGCATTGCTTTTGTTTATTTATTATTCCTTTATTATTTGAAACAGTACAATATTATCACAAAAAATAATCAACTTATATACGTACGTCTACTTGTACAAATAGAAAATGTACATTCCGATTTAAAAGTTAATTATTGTAACAGCATTTTGAACATAAAATATACGAGTATAGGCGACACTAGCGGCCTCTGAAGCAATACCTCAGAAATATATTTAGTTTTTCTTTAAAACAGTTGTAATTCATTTTCGTTAAATATTTTTTATAATTAATAGAAAAATTAACGAAATTTGTTATTTGTTATTGAATTGAAAAAAAATGAAACATAGGCTGCTTTGAAAGAAAACAACAATTTCAGACAAATAAAAAATAATTAACTGAAACATTGCAATAAATATTTTATTAGTGGCTATTTCGTTCCCAGCATTTCTACGCTTCTGTTTTTTCTATAACTTATTAATATTCTCGGCCTAATTTGATTCAGAATTCTCACTGTGGCATTTCGTAGTACATTTTCATTCTAATATTCCTAAATAAAGAGTTTATTTTCTAAGTATCTCTATAAAAAAAATCTGATTGTGTTAAATCCCTGTCTAATGTCCTCCAAATCGAACATTTAAATATTGTACTGTCCTGTGAATTGTGAGCAGAAGCTCTGCCCTGCCGAAACCACATATTTTGAATTTGAAGTGGCAATGTATCTAAAATATCTGCAATATCATCTTGTTACATATTTTAAATATCTAGAACCATTTAAAATTTCGTTAACTATGATTGAGCCAATTAGTGGAATTCCTAGTATACCACACCATACATTCCATACATTTCCAATTTCCATAGCAGCCTACGTTTCCCTTTTTTAAGTTCAATTTTATTATAAATAACAAATTTAGTTAATACTTCTATTAATTATAAAACTTTAGTATTACTGTTTTATATCGTTGTAAAACAAACAAAAAAAAAACTATTTAAAAATGTCATAGCTTACTATAAGCTCCATATGAAAAATTAAGTTGCTACCAGTAACTCGTAAATGTTCAGATATAAAAATTTTTTGAGTACTTCTGCTAATTCACCAATAAAAAGTGTCATAAGAAAGTACAAAGCAGAATCTCGTATTATGTCATATAGCAATGTTATCAGCAAACAAAGAAAATTGCTTATTGTTTTGTTTATTGCCTTTTCCGTTGCATTCTTCTATTTATTGCGGCCTCCTCCAATATTTGGGAATTATCAATGTGCATTACCAGAAATTTCAGAATGTTTATCACTAGACAAGGTCTTTAAAATAATGAAATATGCAATTATATGCAACTTTTGTAAAAATATGCATAAAAATGGCGAAATATGCAATGTATGCAATTAGTAATTAACATTAATTAACTCTACAGAGCTGGGAGTATCTTACATAAAAAGATATTCAAGAGTATCTAAGATACTAAAAGTATCTAGGATACTTTATCTTAGATACATTCTATTTTAGGTAAAATGTATCTTTTATTTAAATACTTTTTAAAAGTATCTGTATCTTTTATCTTAAAAAAATATCTTATATCTTAAAAAAGTATCTTTCATCTTAAAAACTATCTTTTATCTTAAAAAAAGTATATTTTGTCTTAAAAAGTATCTTTTATTAAAAAAAAGGATATTGTTTGAAATTATTTAAGGTATGTGCCAGTGAAATATTTTGAAATATCTGATATATTTTTAAATGTTTAAGCTTACAGCTAGTATAAATATTTAAAATTTACTAAAATATTTCTTAAAAGTACCTAACTAAGATATTTTAAAGGATTTAAGATATTTAAAAGTATCTAAAACATCTCAAAGTATCTAAGATATTAAAAAGTATCTAAAATATTTAAAAGTATCTTAAGTATTTATATTAGATACTTTTAGAAATATATGTATCTTAAGATACTTAGAATAAAAAGTATCTAGATACTTAAGTATCTTTAACAAATTTATGTAAGTATCTTAGAAAAGTATCTAGATATTTATTAAAAGTATCTTTCCCAGCTCTGACTCTAATCAATGTAATTCGTCCAGAAAATTGTTTTTATTTAAAGATATGCAAAAATTAAAATATATGCACTTTGAATATAATCCACTCTCTAGTGATTACGTACGTGTATTTATTTTTAAAATGGCGAGAGTATAGTGGCGATTTAGCGGGGAATGTAGTGTACCTGTCGCGGAAACATATGAGGATCGTTGTCGCGGAAAAATCACCCTGATAGCGAACAATGTGGCAGCGGCAAAGGGTGATGACATATGTATAAATAAGTCGATTCAAATACGCAAATATTTCACGTCTTTCGCCCATTTTTTACCGCGAGCTTCCCGAGGCCGCCCTTGATTTTCCGAATATATTCCCGGGTGACTAAAAAATGATGAATTCTTTTTTATACACACCGTTTTACCTTCGCTATTTCCGCTGGGAGGGTCGGTACATTTATAGATTAATATTTTGATATTATGAGAAAAATTCTAAAGTTTAGATACGGATTCGCGTTGGGATTCCTTGCCGTATTTTTGTATGAAATATTTGAGCAATTTGAGTGTATAGTTTTGTGCAGTTTGGAAGTTGGCTCGTTCGTTTCTCGACACTCGCGTCCTCGCGATAGAAGTGCAGGCATTTCGCGAATAAAATACAATTTTCCAATGCAATATTGAGTTATATTTCAACCTGTTTTATTGAATCAACTTCGCTATTTTATTGAGTGCGTTTACTCTGCCAAATAAATCGAATTTACTCTCTCCCTCAAATGGAATTTACAATTGTTTCAGTTTGGAAATGCTCTTTCATCAGCCACTAAATTTAATTCTGCTTCAGTACGAGCTTATTGAAATTGTTTAGTATTCATAAAGCAAACGGATTTAATTACTGGGCCACTTATTATTCGAGTACCTACGAGCTACAATGAAATTCACACAACTATTCAACAACATGTGTTTATATTTTAAACTTGTCCGTATATACCAAGTGGAGAATTGAAATGTGGTATTTAGGGATTTCAATGCTATTTTTTTATATTTCTGTAAATGCTGCAAATTTGTACCTATTCACTTCACAGTAAAAGTGTAAATACAAAAGTTGTTATTATGGATGCAATAAGGCCCATTAGATTACATAAATATTAATATTTCACGATATATCAAACAAATTAAAACCAATATTTATTAGAAAAATTTAAATACGACAATGAAAAAAAAAAACGAAATATTATGATGTGTGGAAATTTTGTAGTAGAGTGTAATGATATAATGACGTATTTTAGAGTTCATTTTATTTCATTTCTTTCTGTTGAATAATATAGTTATTTACGGTACATGTTTCATAACCTTTATTTTGTGATTCGAGATGAGAAAAAATGTAGTTTTCACATTTCATTAAATGTCAAAGACAAAAAAAATGATATCTGACACCTCTATATTAATAATTTTACTAAAAGATATTTATTTTTAAAATTTCTGAAGATTCAAATGTACAGAAATCCGAACGCGTCGGATTGTGGATCGTGAGATCCTCAGTTCGAATCCACAGCTGACAGTTGCCAAATTAAATTTACCCCTTTGGTTCCCCATCCACTAACATCTTTAGGGGCTATGATTTGACGGCTGGTAACCGCACTTCATACGCAAAAATATATCACTTATCGAGATCTGCGTAAGCAGAGTGCCACACCCATAATGGGTAAAAGGCGTGATGATATATTTATTTATATTTATTTAGAAATCCGAAGCAAATTATGTTCCATTAACTTCTGGTTTACAAATAAAAGATTGTAAAAAGTGTATCATTAATATATATAATAAATAAATATAATTAACAGCTGTGAATTTGTTATGATTAGAACAAATTTTGTTAAAATCTACATAAATTAAAGTAGTATTTTATGTAACTGTTTTTTGTATTAGTAAAAATTATAACATAAAAATAGATAAATAAATAATTCTTAACCTGCTCTTGAAATGACAAATATTTTTCGCTTTTGTCTAATTTTTCATGCTACAATTTTCCTGAAAAATATTGATTTTAATTGATATATCGTGAAATATTAATATTTAGGTAACTAAATGGGTCTTACTGCATGCATTTTTAAATTCTGAACATCTGTATTTATACTTTTGGAAACTAATAACTTGCAGCAACATAAAAAAAATTGAAGTGAAATCACTATAATCCACATTTCAATTCTACACTCAGTATACATGGTACATAATATTTGGTGTTGGTACTACACGACTTTCTTATACAATAAACCTTTATTGAATTGTTTAATAAATACATTTGGCACGTGTTTGATACAGAATAAAAGTTACAGCTACTTTTGAACAAATAATTAAGTTTTTCACAAAATTATCATCAGATACAGAAAATTTACAAATAACATAATTTATTTCAAATATTTTAACTACCATTTTTTATTTGAAACTTTTTATCATAGCTGATTGTACATTGTCATAAAACTCATAATTTTGAAGATTCGTTACTCTAGCTTTTCTCGCTCGTGATTTATTAAACTGGCAGACACACAAACTAATTTGAAAATATGTGCAATAGTTCAAAATTTAATCAGGATATCATTTTAAAATTTCATATATATAATTTGGGAGGTGAAATTACGAGCTGATTAGATTTTGGTAGCAATTCACCAACCAAAAAGTGGTAGTTTACTTGAAGACCTATCAGGGTTTTTAGGAGTATCTTAGTGATGTTATAACCAAAAAATGTAGAATAATATTGGCTACAATTTTTATTTGAAACATTTTTCCATATTTTGCCCCATTTAAAAATTATGTGGACAAATTTCCGTCGCTTTGCGTCATGCATGTACATGTCACATTGTTCTTGTTGCACTAGCACTGCTCTATGTTACACTTCTCTTACACACGTCATAGCGGCATGCGGCCATGGCATGCTGCGATGAGACGACACAAGCTCATCGCTTTGATAAATCACTTCATTATTTGTCACTTTACTCCGCGGCGAATGATCCATCAGCCCATCTGACACGTCCCAAGAAAATTGAAAACGTGACCGCTAAATATTAAACTGTAATTTTATGGGTTTTTATTAAGTTGTGCATGAGCGATTGACGGTGTCTAGAAATTTATCAGCTTCTGTATGCGTAGTTGAGATAAAGGATTCTTCATTATCTCGACTGTAGTTTTACCATTTCAACTGTAAGGTGAATCATCAGCTTCAACTCATCCCTGTCCTACGTACAAATATTATCATGAACGAAACTATACATATTTTGTAGCCAGAGTCAAAGTTTTATCATATAAATAAATATATTGAACGATTTTTCAGTATTAACAAAATATGTATATTTAAAGTAAAGATACTCTTAAATATGATTCTCTTTAATGTCAGCCCTGAAATCCAGGAGTTAGACCGGTGAGACCACTGAAATATAGTAATACTGGAACGTGCATTACTATGCTCTCCCTGTATGGAAAAACCGTGCCGAGAGAGATAGTTTCCATCATTATCTCACACTTCTGTGTATGGAATAATTTCGACGAATCAGAGCCGCTTATTAGCACGATATATGATGTATCTTGATTCAGTTACTATGGTTACGCCTGTTTGTTTTAATTTGATTTATTTGAGTTTGACGTTTTCAACAGTTTTATATTTGTATTTTTTGTATAATTTCCAAAATCTTGTTATAGAAAGTATAGCAGGGTGTCCACCAAGGTCACTTAAAGTGATTTTGGTTACTTTTTTCATTAAAAGTAACTTAAAGTCACTTTTTAGACGAAAAAGGTCACTATAGGTCACTTTTACAAATAAATATACTTAGTTAATAGTCATATTTTTCAATTATGTGTTTTTTATTTTTGCCGGAATTAAAATTTTAAGTTTTAATTTATATTGTGTTGGTTTGGTAATTTTTATTTTTTGCTCTCGTCAACTCATCTGGACTGCGTACCAAAATCAAGTATATCAAATAGGGAATTTTTATTTTTATGAGTCACATAAAGGCCTATTCTGTAACTTACTTGCTAATTTTTAACGGCATGTAAAAATTTTAATCAATAGAAATATGTGTTAAATGATAAATTAATTTTTACAGGTCGATAAAATTTAACATGTAAGTTACAGAATAGGCTCCTAAATGGGTCACTTTTGATCACTTTTTTTTAAACTGTGAGGTCACTTGATAACTTTTTTTTTCAAAAAATAAGTGGACAACCCTGGTATAGTCTACAATATGTAACGGAATGCCATATCCCACACTCACAAACCGTAGTCCGGGCCGAAACTTTTTGCTCGTGTGGAATATGTGCCATTCTAGTACTTGTTGTGGAATATACTATTACACACTACCGTAGATAAATATTACTTAAGAATCTTCATAACGTTCATAACAATACAAACTTTTTGAACGTACTGTACGACAAGAATAGAGATACCCTTTGGTCGCTTTATCTCTCGGCTAGCATTATACCGCTAGTGAACGTTACAGTATAACTGCATTTCAGTGGTAAGAACTAATTATTTTCAGGGTGATCAGAACAAAGTGATTAAGTTGTCTATAAAGAATTAACTAGAAACTGATACAAAAATTAATTTCCGATGTTGACAGTGAAACCCAGAGGTTTCAGACACCTCACATAACCCATTTGTATTTATTTTAAATGTCAAATATTATTTCCGCCTTCACTTAACGTTTAAGAAACTGGGGAATAAAAATATCCCTAGAATTGTATTGCCAACTGAATCACATTGTTGTAATCAACCTGTATATTGCTTTTAAGTTATTCTTTGATCCTATTTTATTTATCGTTTAATTATATTTTGAACGGGCCTATCTGCCTATCCCTCCTATTGTCTCGAGTAACATTCACAATAACAAGGGCACAGCAACTGTGGCCGTTCCAGACATTCAGCAACAGTCGAGGTCACCGCATGGTGGCTAACCTTCACCCGCCGGAGGTCACCAGCCCTGGAATCGATCTCCATGACTTGGACCACCTGGAAATCAACCAAGAGGAGGAAGATCTAGAAGAAGACTTAATGGGACACGCTATCGTTCTTGGGAAAGGCACTGCGGAGAACCTCAAGTTCGACTGGATGATCACTGAGTGGACGGAATGCTCGCAGACCTGCGGAGGAAATGGGTTTCAGATGCGCGCTGCCCATTGCATGGTAAGAACATTTTAGTATTTTAATGTTCCTAGATAACTCTAATTCTAATAAAGCATATCATCTTGAAATTTCATATTTCAAATTCCAATAGTTAAGTTAGGAACTGATTAGATTTTGGTAGCAATCTTTTAACCAGAAGTGGTTGTTTACTTGAAGGCCTATCAGGTTTTTTAAGTATATCTCAGTAAATAATTGAGTAACCTTAAATTTTTTTGTCTAATTTATTCCATTTAAAAGATGTTTAATTCTTACTAAATATATCTTAAGGTTCGACTGCACAACACATCCCAAGACGTAGACGCAACTCTCTGCGAAGATGCCGGTCTCGCAACACCACCCACGATTCGCAAATGCGGGTGGGACTCGTGCCCAATGTGGGCCACATCTCCGTGGTCGCCATGTGAGTCCTCCAGGTGCCTGGCTTGGGATACGGCGCTGCAGAGGCGCGCTGTCACTTGTCAGGTCAGCGGAGTCGTAGTCAACGCTTCGGAACCTGGAGGAGTTAAGTGTGAGGAGAATGAAAGGCCGCCTCATCGGAGGGAGTGCACCAGTGAGAGATGTCGCGGCACGTGGAAGGTCGGAGAGTGGTCAGAGGTGAGGAGGAATTTTCTTATATTTTTTTTTACATGGAAAATGGTAGTTAAATTCTACATAGATATTGTCTGGACGATTTTACTTGACAAGTTGAAATAATTTAGTACGGTTTACTATTCCTTCAATGCATTTTATTAAATATTCAGAATGTAGAATTGAAATGTAGCATATAAGAATTTCAATGCTATTTTTAAATATTATTGTGACTTTTTGTCTCTTTACTTTACAGCTAGCAATAATTAAAATAGAAAAAGCTTAAAACTTCAAAAATTAATAAGAAAATAACTGTAGGTAGATAAGCATTAAATGGTTCTTTTCCAACCCGTTATCAATGTATATTTATTATTTTCTATTCCATTGCTGCAGAGAAATTCTAAATTACTTCTACTGCTTCTACTCTATATTTGTGATATGTGGCTTCTATATCGTCCAGGCTATACTTGTGTCGCTGAGTGTACTCGAATAGTTGCGCGTCAGTCCGTAAGAGTCGCCACTATACAGGCAACAATTTGAAATGACATTTGTGTGCATTAGTGGATTAGATATTTGTATCTGGGATTAGTGCCTAGTGGTTTAATGTTGAATTCAGAACAGTTTTAATATTTTTGTAAGTAATCTGTATTATATAATAACGCAGGTACATCCTGAAAACAAGTTAGCATTAAATCCTATTTAAAATTAACACAAAATCTAACCTAATCTTATTAGAATTCGCTTTTGGTTTATTTACTAACAGGCAGAGTCAAAAAAAAGGAATTAACGCTAACTCCATGTTTTCATAATCTGTAGCTTCGTTTATAAATATTAAATTAACAAAATGTGTCAAATTTTATGCTAACCAATCTTGACTACAACCTCAGTTAAAATAAATATGTCCTGAGATTTGAAAATGAAGTTACGAGTAATAATAAAAATTCTTTTTGTGAATCTACTTGTAAAAGATTAGCTAAACATGGAAACCGAAATAAAAGCTAAATCAATGATATGATTTCGGTATGTAGTGCGCAGCAGCCTGCGAAGCCCAAGGAGTGAAATATCGCATCCTGCAGTGCGTTTGGAACGGAACGAAGAAGCCCGCAGGAAGTGTTTGCAGGGATCAACCCAGGCCTCCAGTTATGAAGGCTTGCAGAGGACCACCGTGCCCTAAATCTTCATGTAAGACATCTACCATCACTATATTATATAGGATATTGGATGTAGTGGATGTTTGATTACAGGGGGTGAGTGTCTCGACCATTCATCGTTCTGCCCCCAAGTGAAGGCGATGAACATGTGCGGGGTGGCGCGATACGAGCAGCAGTGCTGCCACTCGTGCAGCCAGCAGCGCTGAAATCCCCAGAGACATTCACTTCACGCACAGTGTGGTGTCATTGTACGTATTACAAGACTGAATGTTACGATTCTGTTTCGTTGTCGGTTGTGTTGTAATCACGGCCTTCTTCTTTACTTATGATGTGGCAGTGATGAACTCATGTGTGAGGTTTTTTCAATTGCTTCTCTTTGGGGATTCTTGCCTTAAATTGTTCCCCCGCTTGACTCGATCACCACTAACATTTTAGTGAATCTCCCACCGATTTATTTTATTTGTGCCCAGTTTCTGTGACACTAAGCGATGCACTATACCTAGAGTTTTCTTTATCAGTGTATATAGTATGAATCATTACCATAATTACAGTTACAGTAAATGACAGCAATATATTAAAGCGTTTTTAAATAATTAGGCATAGGGATAATAAACATTGATTATTAATAATAGTTAATTTTAACGAAAGACACATTCCAAGTTTAAACAAATAAGAAATTTAGAAATAATAAAACTCTTGGATATAGTTCAGTAAACATAACTTTATTTAATTCAATTTTGCTTCTACATATACGACATAGAAGTTACTAATACAATTATATAAATATAATTGTACGACGTACAATAATTTAAATATAATTGTGCGGCTTACAATATTTTATTTGTTTTATTAACCACTGCTGGCAGCACCTACATGGGCAGCTGTAACGAGTGACAGTTGTGTTGCAATTGGTTCTGTCATATTTTATATTTTGTTTAAAATGGCAGAAAAAAACGACTTGTATTTTATGTACCTCAAGTTTACTTGGGAATGCTTAAAGAAAAAGTAATTTATGAGCTAAACACAAAAGTCATGTTTCAACTCCTAGTAACATAATATATTATTAATTAATTTAGTACTCATTGCGAGTGTTATTTTGAATTTTTGCAAATTGTCTCTGTAGTTGAAATAGCTTTCAGATCTCGTAGTAATAAATGAAAGATTATAAAGGACTTTCATTTAATCTTCAGTTTATTTATAAAAAAAAAAAGTATGTTATTCAATGAGCATGTAATATGATAGCTTTTACCCGTGTAATTCCTTCGGATTAGTAATAACCATTACACACGAATAGAACACTGTACTTTTTCTATGACTATTCAGCCGGCAATTGCACTTATTGATGTAGTGTAAATTCTAAAAATTGCAAAATAATCTAACAGGTACCGTGCCCACGTGACATATTTTGAATATTTCTTCCGCCAGGAGCGCTAGTAAATAATTTAGAATCGTTAAATTATTTACTGCACCTATTCTAAGTTTTTTTTTTTGGCAACCATTGGAGATCAACAAGAGGCTAAAAGCGCTCAGGTTTACAGTCAGTAACCTGACGGTCGAGGTTCGCGTCCCAAACGATATATTTCGAATTATAAAAATAATTATAATTTGTAGCTCTACTAAAACGACCACAGATGGGTCTGAGTGGACCATCAGCAACTTCGCTAATGCAAGTAAAACATCAGTCATTGAATCCGGTGGAATGTCAGCCTTATGCTCTGCGATAGGAGAAAAGGAACAAATTAAATTATTTTTCCTACAACTGTCAAAAACTTGACATTTTTTTATTGTTTTCAATACGCAAAATATGCTATTTCTTGGCTATTACTTTATACTTTATGCTCGTGCTACAATGCAGCATTTTGCACCCTTAATACACAAATAACTATTACGTTTTATTAATATTTGCCATGAGCAGAAAAGTAATAATTATGCAGCAAAAAGTTGTATAATGTTTTGCTCCAAATAATGTCATAATATATACTTGAGAAATTATCTCAATTCTTATTGCTGTGATCTAGATCTATGCATTCAAAATGACAGATTAGTGGTTAAAGACTTGACAGATGAGTGAGTAAAGTGTGATAGCGGGTGAAGTATATCATTATTCATCAAGAAACGCACAAGAAATGATCACATTATTCAATAGTCGTAGAAAAAACGCTTTCATACTTTGCTGTCAATCACTTTAACTATATCTATGATAGAACCACATCCTTTATGTATGCAGATAAAAAACTTCTGGTATATATTTTAAACGTTTCATCTAAAATAATTTGGAAACTGGGCAATAATATTATTCAAATTTGTTTTAAGTTAAAGAATCTCTTTGATGTTCGTGCTATATTTCTCCAACAAATTAGAGAAGTTATTTTATTCTTAAACTAAATAATATAATGTGATTAAGGATTATGTTTGTATATGTTAAGGAATAGTGAGAAATTCATTAAAATGCGCCCCTTATCATAAATTTTGTTCCCCTTTCGAATGAAAATTTATATAAAACCCGCTGTTAAGAATTAGCGGCGGGTTATCATTTAGTGAGTAAATGTAATAATAAAGAAATGATTATAACAATAATAAATTGATTGAGAAGGGTAGCTATCGCTTTAAGCGATCAAATCGAGTGGATTGTTTGTTAAAGTTTAAAAAAATGATATAAAGTTAGAAAAGTACTTCAAGTATTTTATCTATTGACCATAATTTGAATTTCTTTATTTATTATGAGACTCTGTATATATGTAAGCGTGTTCAGTATTATAACATGCAATCAAATCTATTGTAGTTGTCCAACACAAGAAAATCCTTCGTTATGACGGCCACAAAGGCCTGCGAGGGATTTTCAGTGTTACAGTATTGTAAATCATCTATTTCCAATGTTTGAATCAGTAGCTTCCGAATTTAATACAATTAAACAAACCTAGTTAAACATTTTCGGTACCACTGATTTAAATATCATTTGTAAATGCGTGCCTGTTGGGATTTTTAAATAAGAATCTTCTTCTGATTGGCATCACTGAAACCACAAGATACGCACAGTTTATCTATTTCAGATTTTTATAAATGTGAAAAATGCTGTTATGCCTATGGCACTTGGTCGAAGAATTCTTCGATGAAACAACAGAACGAACCCGTCTTTTAAAATTTTTAAATTCATCATTGACGAATACAGAGAATTTCTCTGTGACACAAAAGATACGTCTGAAATAAGACATGTTTGTTTTATGGATGCTTATCAATGAAATCTTTTGTGTCTCATTTCACGTAAACTTTTTTGTCACAGAGAAATCCTTGTATTCGTCATTGTTGAAATTAAAAATCTTAAAAGGCGGGTTCGTTCTGTTGTTTCATCAAAGAGTTCAGTGTGCCGTAGGCAATAGGCATTATGAGTAAGAATAATGCGTGCATTACACTGTGTTGTTCGTTTCAAGTGACTTTAAAAGTGTTTTCGTAAGTGACTTTAGTAGTCTATTTACACAATTAAGTTTTAAGTGAATTAAAATATCCAAGTGTCAAAACTCCGTTGTACCAACATAAATTGTATTCATTTAAATCTCTTCAAATTACGAATATGCATATTCGTAATTTGATTACCATGGTAATCAATCGATTTCACTGCGTACGAAGATTGATAATTGTATATATCTTCCAAGATTTCAATTCCTTCTCCATGGTGTTATTTTAAGTTTAATGTGAATTCAACACTTGTTCTGACCAAAAATATAAACACAAATAACATTTGATAGCTACTTCGCCTTTTTCAAAACATACATTTAAGTTGGTAATGCGGTAAAAGCAGCAATTCGCAAACGCACGGCCAAATATTATAGGAACTTTTAAAAAAAAGTACCGCGTATTAATCGTACGTTATTCTGAGAGAGAAATAGTATATTACGTACCGTGAACTATAAGTGATAGTTTGAAGGTCGAGTATGTAGTTTGGGATGTCGAGACCTAAAAAATTACTTACAGTTCGAGGTTAGTAAGTTATTTTTTGCAATACCTGCGCAAATATAAGAAAAGGAAGAATAGGTATCAAAATTAACAGCTGTCAGATTGAGGTTAAGAATAACATTTGAATGATATATATATTTACTTACCGTCCACCATGAACGGTAAGTTTCACTTACCATCCACCGTGGACGGTAAGTAAATGATGTAACCATGAAAACTAATTGTGCAATAAAAGTTCCACTTACTGTGTTTAAATTTTGTTATTAATGGGTAACTTACAGTACAGGTATTGCAAATAAACTTTTAAATCACTTGAAAAGAAAAACTTCATCGTGTAATGCACGCTTAAGTCAAAAAAGTTGGGTTAGTTGCGTGAACGAATGATTCCACGTAGAAGAAAAAAGTGTACGAAGGTAGAAATATTTGAAGAAGATTAATTGTGCTTGTGGAAGTGTACAGTACTTATTAAGAATCCCAATTCAAAGATATTTTTCTACCTTTGAGTTACCACCTACCATCTTTCCGTTGCTGTTCATGTACAATCATTTTAATTCCATTTGTTCCTGACTTCATAGTTACTTGTAAATATTTTAGATAGATTATTCGTAAGTTTAATTTTTTGATGCAATACTGTCGGTAGAAAATGGTAGCTTTCATGATAAGCAATACCCCTTTTATTTTGTTTAAAGTTAGGTCACTTTTAGAATATTGCGTTGTAATTTTCACTGCCGATTGTTGTACCACGTGGTTGGGAAAGGAGAAGTGTCATTATTTTTTTAAATATTTTAATTGTTTTTTTATAAGTTTCCAGTAGACAGAAAATATTGATATTTCTCTGAAAAGACACGATGCTTGACAACTATATTTGTGAACTCACAGTGAAAGTAACTTTATTTTCTGGCCATATTTCACATTTCAAAACATTTTGTGAAAAATAAAGTGTACTGCGGAGTTCACGAACTTGTTGTCAAACCTGGTATGTTTCAGTTTCTCTAGCACAAATTAATGAATTAATTCAATTAAAAAGGAAGAAACAAAGAATTAATTTAGTAGTTAAGAGTTGAAAATCGTCCTACTAGTAAGTATTATTTATAATAAACGTACTGTATAGTCTATATTTGGATGGATCGAATCCTATTTGAATTTTTACCTGATAAATCTACGCAAATATGATATGCTGCCTGATGCATTAAGACCTACTAAACTAAACGAACGGCTATTTTAAATATCAGCTACGTAGCTATCCTAACTAACTGTGTTAACCCCTGCAATACATTCCAATAAACAGTATTCAGTGTTAATGAGAACTCATGTTGAGCGTCAAGGTCATGTGACTGCGTTTCATTTGTTACTTCGTTACTTTTCGCATGATCTTCACGTTATGTTTGATCGATGATTATAGGATTATTATAAATAAAGAACATGATCTTGTTATTATGTTAATAATATTATGATCGTTTATTTTACAATAAATGATGGATACAATGAATCGATAAATCAATCCTTTATATGTTTGCCTACCGAAAATAAAATAGAATTTGACAGGTGACACCAGAGCCTCCACTGAAATATAATAATACTGGAACCCTAAGTGACATTTTAAATGCGAGCCGCGAAAGACATCTAGTTGAGGGCTATTTTTCTTTGTTGTACAATGTTTTTACATAGCAACCGTTCTTCAAACAAGTGTTAGACAAAGAAGAGTGGCCCACGATGTCTATCTGTCTCAAGCTTGCTTTTTTATTTCTTAAAAGACTACAAGTGCGCGTTCCATAATTACTATATTTCAGTACTTACCTCTTTTTTGTGTTGTCATCCTGTATCAGGTTTTTGTATTGTCATATATTGACGGTAAAATTCATCTTAATTCACTGATTTTTAAATATATTCTTGATTGTTTTCAAGAGCTACAGTTTTATCAAAGCAACACACAATGCTGTCAAATTTATTTGGATCAATTTTATGAATTCGAATGACTTCACAGGTTCTCCGCAACTAAATAAAAACAGTGGTAAGTTTAATAGAACTTGTGTAAAGTAAAAAGGATTAGAAGTTCATTTTAAAATCATTTCTTTGATCCTAAATTTAATTTAAAGTTATTTATCTGCTAAACCGTTTCTTATTATTTTATCGTTGTTTTATATACTTGGATTTAATCATGTCCGGAATCCAATTCTGCAGCGAAGCTGTTAGCGTCTCTAGCAGCCCTACCAAGTCCTCAGCTCGCAAAATAAGATAAGTAGTATTATATTATTTCGATTTTACGTGAAGCGTGTGTGAGCTCATAATAAATTTAGCAGTTTGTAACCAGATGAATGACAAATGCAGAATAATTTATGGATTATTTTAGCAAATCAAGAATGTGTTTCTATTTCGTGCAAGGACCTCCAGGACTACTTAGAAAATAGAGCAGATGTTTTAATATTCCCATAAACTGTAAGTCATTTAGTTTCTTTCTAGTTTATCATTATTTATTATAGTTTACTGTATTTGAAGCTGCAGAAAGATGATAAATATTATAACAATTTCGTTATATGTAGGCTTCTTTTATTACAATAGTCGAGCTGTTAAATAAATATATCATCACATCATTCACTCAAATGTTGATGTTGCAAGTTTACAACTACAAATATCGATCGACTACATCTTCTAGCAGAATCAATGGCTACTAGCTATTAAATTACAGCCTCCAGGATAAGGCGCAAGGATGAATTCATAACTGAAATTGAATGAAGAGAATTTGAGCTGTAAATATTGCTTGACTGTCTGTTAAATAGCAAAAGGACGCTGATATTTAAAACCAAATAAATATTTAACCAAATTATTTATTGTTTAAATACAAACTAAATTTCCGTTCTCCTTCAGATTCTGGAATGTAGAATCAACGGTTAGGTCTTCTATGGTCGTGAGCATCATTCTAGATCAACTTAAAATCATCACCAGTTACAGCTGTCAAATTTGAAGATTCTTCTGCCGTTTCTTCGTTTTAAGTCTCTATATTTATTCGCAAATGTTTAAAAGTATTTATTAACATTTCATTTATACTTTTCAGGACGCAATGAAGATAATATTGCTCGCTGAGTTTCTCGGGATTCTGCAGAGTTCTGGTGAAACAAATAGCTATCCGGTAAATTTCTAGAACAGACGACACAACTGCGGACCCGAGATAAACAGCTGCAGCATCTTCGTCAAGGATCAGCGTCTGCACACCTGGAAGAATATTTTCTGTTGTACAATAACTCATAAACTATTTAATTTATAGTTTCAATGATTGAAATTATGGATTCCCTGACAATATAAGCACTAAAAATTGTTAGATTTATTAATATTTCGTAAACAATACTTGAGATATTGGCAAAATAAAAATGTACGATTTAACGTCATACTAAACATTTTTATTTCGTTAATAAATCAGAAAGTTTTAAAGCTATAGCTTCAATTCTGGCATGGTTGGACCACGATGTCTAGTATTAAGATTTAGTAGATTTGTTAGAATTTCGCAAAACATTATTGACTTATTGGCGAAATAAATTGGTTTGGTATGACGCCATGTTGAAATTTTTGATTTGCTAATTTCTTCAGAACAATTTAAGTTAAAATGATCTAGCCACAAATTCCCAACTTATTAATTGTATAGTAAATTTCATATTTATTAATATATCATTGTTAATTAACAGTATACAGGCGATATAAAAATGTTCGTCTATTTATCATGGCGGAAATTTTTCTATTGTTGATAATTCTTAAACAGTTTGAGCTACAAATGTCCAGTTTGAAATTTTCATCCCTAAATTAGTCGTAGAGTTAGAAAATATCACATTTATTAATTTATTATTGTTAACAAGATACAGGCAATATAGAAATGCTCGTCTATATGTCATGGCGGTCATTTTTCTATTGTTGACAATTTCAAATGCTATTCAAGAGCATTCAGCCACGTAAATGTCAACATCCAGGGAACATACAAACACACCGACTGCTGGTAATTACATTTAAATATAGTAAAACTCAAGATATCTTTAACAATTTGAGATATATTGCCGTTAAAAATCAAATCTATGTACACATTTCCATATGAACTACAAATATTATTGTTTATTTAATATTTAGCAAGTAGGTAATGAATAAAGCTTCGTACACACATTGAACTTAGATACTTAACGACTGAATACACTTTAGCAAACTGATGGATTCCTGAGCTGTTTTATAAAGTTCCCAGTTGTTCTTTTATCTAATACATTGTTTTTATGTTACTAGCGACACGTGGACAACGTCACCGGAGACTAGATCACCTTCAACAGTGTCTTCGGAGCCAATATCAGCTTTGAAGTAAATTATTTACAACGAAATCGTAACAGTAATACAATTATATTAATACATGATTTGTATGTTTATATAGAGCCTCCATGGACCCGTAAACATCTTCTGCTGCTGTATCATCTTCTGCATGTCCTGCTGTTCGTGGGTCCAGCGTCTTCACCCCTGGACGAATATCGTTATTTTTCTACCAATAAATAAATGTGTTTGTATATTTAAATAAGTTTAAAACTATGCATATAAATTATGGACCGATGAATAAATTTATGTGACGTCATTTTCTCGTAACGAAGACATTATCCCTTAATTTACTAGAACGCTGTTATAAATAACAAATTAATGTCTTGTAATAATAAACGAAATATAATAACATGTATTTATCCATATAGATAATAAAGAAATAATAACAGAAACAATTTGTGTTTTATTTACTTTAAATTATGCAAAAAATAGTTTAAAATTAATATTGTCATTAAATAAAACGAAATTCATTATTTTAATTTATGCTTTTCAATTTTAATCTTAGTGCTGCCATCTATTATTTTATATCAGAAGTGTAGGTTCCTAAATTAAGAAAAAACATAGCAGTTTGAAATTGTTGCCAAGTAATCACAATAATAGTTCACAAATTTGGAAGAGATGGCAGCACAAACTAGATGCAGTAACTCCGAACCTACAATTTTTAGATTTGGTAATCAAAACTTAATTGAAGATGCTCGTTTTTTAAAATTTTTTGTTAATTGATAAGGGTATGCCCTACGCCCTTCATACTCACATATGTTGTAGAAAAATAGCGGTTTTTCAGGGGTCAACTCACAGGGGACGGCGAAATTTCGTTATTTTTGCGATATCTCTTACCGTTTTCGAGATATGACGCTTTATAGTTTTCACAATAGTTTCCCTTAAAAATCACCCTTAATATTAACTTTAAATGGCTAGAAATGATTGTATACCCCTTTTAGAATGTGCTGAATACGATTTCACCGACCATTTTGCGATAGGATGTGTAGTTACATAATTAGAGCAGTACTTACTTTGCTCTATTTAATTATATAAGATTTAAGGGTGAGCGCCAAATTTCGAGACCGCCATTGAAGTTTTTAGGGCTGAATCTATAGGAATCCACCCTTAACTCGATTTTTTTGGGTTTTTTCCAAAAAAAAGTTGGACTTATAGTCTTGGTGTTTTTACGATAAAATATTGGGGTAAAAAAAATTGAGATAAGGGCGCTACACCCTTTATTAGGGTCTGTAAATTCCGAATCTGTGATTTAAAATGTCCTAGGGTTAGTATTTCTTACGTAATTCGCATTTATATGTTATGACCCACTGCGGACTTGTGGTTCATAATTTATATCACTGCTGACTTGTCGTTCATAATATATAAATATAATTGCCGGTACGCTGAGGAACTGTGACATGCAATAATGAACTTTATATACATGTTACATAAAGCACATAAAATTTGATATGGAATACCCCAAATTTAAGGGCGAGCGTCAATTTTCGAGACCGCCATTGGATTTTTTAGGGCCGAATCTATAGGAATCCACCCTTAACTCGAATTTTTTGGGTTTTTCCAAAAAAAAGTTGGACTATAGTCCTGGAGTTTTTACTATTAAATTTTAGGGTAAAAAATTGAGATAAGGGCGCTACACCCTTCATTAAGGTCCATAGATTTCGAATCTGTTATTTAAAATAGCCTAGGGTTAGTATTTCTTGCGTAACTCGCATTTGAAATCTGAAGAAATCAGTCACGCAGTGACGGGCAGATGAACTTTTGCGAAAATTAGATTTCGTACCAGGGCAGCAAGGATTGGAAGAGCACTCTTTTTGATAAGAAGAACTTGTTTATTTTTGCTATGGTTGGCAACATTTAAAAAATCAATGTTGCCAACTATAGCAAAAATGAATCTCTTATTCTTATCCGATGGCTCTTCTAGTCTCTGCTGCCCGGATACAAAGTTAAAATTTGTGTTTTCATCCAAGTAGCACAGAGTCTTCTGACAAATGTGACGTCATTTTCTCGTAACTGGAAGACATTATCCCTTAATTCAAAGGGTTGCTCGATAAAACAAGGATGATGAAAGATAAATATATGAAACACAAGCATCATTTTAATTATTTATTGCAATAAATAAAACATTTTAACAAAATAAACAAATAACCAATGAATCAATCAATACAAAATGAACATTTTTAATTTGCCAATAACTTATTAACAAATGGTCTATTTCCTAAATCTATGATTAATTTAGGGGTGAAATATTCAAACTAGACAATTATAGCTCAAATAGTTTCAGAATTATTAGCAAAAGAAAAATGGCCGCCAAGACAGATAGACGAGCATTTTTCTATGTACTGTATCTTGTTAATTAACAACTATAAATTAACAAATATGCTAATTCCTAACTCTACGACTAATTAAGGGATGAAAATTTCAAACTAGACAATTGTAGCTCAAATGGTTTCAGAATTATTAGCAAAAGAAAAATGGCCGCCATGACAGATAGACGAGCATTTTTCTATGTACTGTATATTGTTAATTAACAACTATAAATTAACAAATATGCTATTTCCTAACTCTACGACTAATTAAGGGATGAAAATTTCAAACTAGACAATTGTAGCTCAAATAGTTTCAGAATAATTAACAAAACAAAATGGCCACCATGACAGATAGACGAGCATTTTCCATAGACTGTATTTTGCTAATTAACAATAATAAATTAACAAATGTGATATTTCCTAACTCTACGACTAATTAAGGGATGAAAATTTCAAACTAGACAATTGTAGCTCAAATAGTTTCAGAATTATTAACAAAAGAAAAATGGCCACCATGACAGATAGACGAGCATTTTTCTATCGACTGTATCTTGTTAATTAACAATTATAAATTAACAAATGTGCTATTTCCTAACTCTACGACTAATTAAGGGATGAAAATTTCAAACTAGACAATTGTAGCTCAAATAGTTTCAGAATAATTAACAAAACAAAATGGCCACCATGACAGATAGACGAGCATTTTCCATAGACTGTATTTTGCTAATTAACAATAATAAATTAACAAATGTGCTATTTCCTAACTCTACGACTAATTAAGGGATGAAAATTTCAAACTAGACAATTGTAGCTCAAATAGTTTCAGAATTATTAACAAAAGAAAAATGGCCACCATGACAGATAGACGAGCATTTTTCTATCGACTGTATCTTGTTAATTAACAATTATAAATTAACAAATGTGCTATTTCCTAACTCTACGACTAATTAAGGGATGAAAATTTCAAACTAGACAATTGTAGCTCAAATAGTTTCAGAATAATTAACAAAAGAAAAATGGCCGCCAAGACAGATAGACGAGCATTTTTCTATCGACTGTATCTTGTTAATTAACAATAATAAATTAACAAATGTAATATTTCCTAACTCTACGACTAATTTAGGGGTGAGAATTTCAGACTAGACAATTGTACCTCAAATTGTTTAGGAATAATCAACAATAGAAAAATGTCCGCCATGATGAATAGACAAACATTTTTATATTACCTAAATTGTTAACTAGCAATAATAAATTAACAAGTGTGACATGTAATTATACATTGTTTAATTTTATTTGGCAGTTTCTTATATGTTTTGCATATTTCAGTCAAGAGTCTACGGTTGGGAGATGCACCTGAAGAATCTTCAAGAGAGGTTCACTTCTTGTTGTAAAGAGACTGCAACCAGGAGGCACAGATGCGAAACCTTCATGGGAGTCTTCAACATAGTTCGGCGTTCCCAATTCAAATGGTCTGCAGGAGATGCTGAGGGAGCCTCCAGACTGTGCAAACAATTCTTGTAACCAAAATGACAGACAATAAATGCCAATATATACTAAATTATATTTAAAATATGTTACACTTATTGTACAATTGCATTATTTTACTAAAAATAAAGCAAAGATAAATTCTATCATAACAGTTCTAGAAAAACATCTGTAGCAAAAACTAGCTCACTATTTACTGTTAGCTATTTATTTCGTAAAACAATGTTTGTACAGTTTTTCAGTCAGTTTATTTGGAAAGACCTAAGATAGCAGAGCGGCTTCCTCGCTGCTGCAACTACGCCTAGAAACACACAAAATAAAATTAGAAACAATCAAATTATTAAGGAAAAAGAAAAATTAAACTCTTCTTTTACACACTGTTCTTTATTACACAATTACAATTGGGTGATTTTTTATTCTGAAATCAAATTATTGTATATAGACATTTAAAATTATGTATACAATATTTATAAAATAAAAATTTGTAAAATGATTTAAAATAAATTACTCACTCGGTAAAGCTGAAACCGCTGCAAAAGTTCATAATGTTCCAGAAGATGATGACTGAAAATATTATCCATGTAACATAAGGATCCACGTTGAAGCCAGGAAGAAGATAATTCTGGTGATGTTGTCCATGATGATATAATAGTCCACAATGATTCCAGGAGAATATGATGACCGGTGATGTTGTCCATGTTGATATAAAGGCCAATGTAGCCAATACGTCGGGGTGACTCACACTGCTGAAGATGATCAAGGCTTCGGTGACGTTGCCCACGAGTCGCTATGAACATAAAAACAATGTAAAGAAAGAGCGATGATCGACTGTGATGATGAATAAGATTAAAAAAGTATGACCGAAACGTTGGATTTTTAGCGCAAAAAAATATTGACTGCATTCCGAAGAATTTTTTAATCTTATAAAAACTGTGTCAGATAAAAGAATAAGATAAACTCAAAATACAAGGCAGTAAAATGGTTCAATAAAACAAGTTATGGTCATCATTCACACAGCACACACCCCATCATTGGCTACAATGTTGGTTTCAATAATGGTTTCTTTTCTTACGCCTTCTAGATACCCCCATTGCAGGAATGTTAAGAAGGAATTGCCGCAAGGGCCATTCGTTTGGATCTGAGAATAAAATTCCGGGTCATATTTGAACTCGCCTCGTAGAAATGTTATTTTCAATTCATTTGAAATTATAGAAAAATATATTTTTTAAAAGAGACAAAACTGAAATATATATTAAAATATAAAATGAACATTTGCCTTACAAAAAGACTCAAGAATAAAAGAATATTCATGTGACAAGCTGAGCAATTCAAATTAACAGCTAATTATATTAACACATTAACGCGAGGTACAACGCCGCAGAATATGTAGACTTGATTTTAAATAAAATTTTAAAGTGAATATTTGTAGGAAAGTTGTATGTTGTCAATTGATGGAATAAATAAAAAATAAAATGTTTTCCTGATGAAGAATTATGTAGAATAATTCGATAAACACGAGCTCTGTTAGGTGTTTTGTTTTAAGAGAAGTGTTTTAGCCTCGGTTTCAGTGCTGTACAAATGAAGTTACAGATCTACCACTTTTATTTGAAGTATTTTTTCATAATCCTCGCGCATGAAACTTGATTACAACAAAGTGATGACTACAATAATTAAAAATGTGTAATCTCTAGCGAGTCCTGGCCCAGCTGTCAAAATCAGATGCAAGGATGATGAATAAATATTTCTAGATAATCTGAGCTGTCAAAGAATAGTTTTTACCTACTTAGCTGTTGACTGATGATGAGCGAATGACCCATTCATTCCTTCGTCGCCCTGCATTTCTGCTGCAACTGTCCCTAGAAACATAAAATTAAAATTAGGCACAAAAACACAATTGTTTAGGTTAAATTTAAAATTTGAGTATAACCCGTTGGCAGTCTAATCAAAAAGATTTATTATTAGTATTGTCCCCTTACCGGACGTGGCGGGAGGTAAATATGTCTAGAAGTATAAGATATCTTAGCATAATGTCTGCTAGTATTACTAAAAAATTTATCATTTTACTATAATACGCCCAATATGTTTATGATCAGATCTTACCTGACGGTTCCAGCATTTAGTAACACGACATTTGTTCACAATTATCTTTTAGAAAAATTTTCAAATAAGTTGCGCATGTGGGCATGTGTCACCATCATACGGCAATCTCCTGAACTAGATATGTTGAGTGGTGGGAGAAATTGACAGCGGCGTAGATTTCTTTCAAAATATCGTGGGCTACTAATTTTTAATTCACAGTTTTTAGCTAAGTCTGTAATTATAACTATTTTTGCCTTGTAGACCATATAATTTTGAGAATATTGGACTTTTTCTCGTTACTAATTAACGAAGATTTAATAAAATATCAATAAAAGTACAAATTAAGCACACAAAACTAGTCGCACGCCGCTGGTATTGGCAACGAAAATGACCGATGGCGGCAGCACTGAGTGTTTGCAAATGGCCGACGTCGTAGGTAACGTGCAGTGAATGACATACGGAGAAACATAAATAAAGTTCATATAATTATAGTTATAAATAAAATATGAGCTTATTTGAAGTACGGTATTGTGTAAAGGAAAGTATTTGTGCTTTATTTATTTTAAAAATCACAGTTATACCGTCTCTTTAATATATTTTTAGGCATGGGTAACTTTTACGGTGCTGATAAACAAGTTGGTTTTCGAGAATTATTTAGATGTCTCGAGGCGACGAATTCTACCAGAAATTTTATCGAGGGGGAAGAAATAGTTAACAGTAGCTTGTTATTTTTATGTAGAGTTGTGGAGGTAAATTTAAATAAGTGCAAGCTTTTTGGGTTATGTTTGCAGATCAGTGCTCTTACTACAAATCCACATGAGATACATGGAACCATTTATGTTGAAAATATTATATTATATAACTTGTGAACTGTATCACAATAGTTATTTGTGTATCAAGTGCGGATAGAGCATTGTTTGTTGCACGCGGCGAGAAATTGTTGATCGAGGCGAAGCCGAGATCAACAACTCGACAAGTGCACCGAACAAACTCTATCCGACGAGATACACACAATATTTTTTCTACAATCGTTGACCAATATCAAGCTGTAGAAAAAAAATAATTTTCAAAATTATCTTTGGTCACGCCTATAACAATTCAGTAAAATTGTAGTTACCCATGTCACCGTAATCATGACAACGTTTATGAACAAAATAAAAATTTTCAAAGAAATCATATTTTGACACATGGAGTACATTTGACATATGGAGTATATTTGACATATGGAGTAGTTGACATAAAGTCTACAGAGTGAATACGTTTATGGTGATTAAGTTGAAGTGTATGTACGTTTATGCCAACTGTATTTGCAATAGCAAGGTTATTACCAGAAAAATCCAATGCATCATTTACTTCTTTTACCTAATTTATTTTTGTTTTGTTTTTGTCGCGCTAGTGCGACAATATGTCACTTTGTCGCCCTAGAGCGACAATTTTGAACATTTCCTAACCAAAAATGGAATAACAATGTCGATATTGTGCAACGATTGTAGAAAAAATACATTTTTATATGTTACCCTAGTTACATATTTGAATAAAACTGCTAGTACAGCATAAGTAATGTTTAGTTTCATTTCAATAAGTGTGGATATGATTTTCTCTAGTCGATAATTTGAAAATTCTTATATTAGGATGTCTATAATTATTATTCCTTCAAAATTTGGTAAGCCAGTTAAAGTATTTAATTTCTAATCAGTTTGTGTTGTACATTTTGAATTTGGATTTAAAATCCATACTAAGAGCTTTTCAGAAAACTTATGTTACAGAATAATAACAAAACATTAAGGGTATGGAAAAGGAGAAAGAATATATACAAAATAAGACACAAAATAAAAGAAAATAGCACAAAATTAATTCGATAACAACACTATATAACATGTACGCTACAAATGATTACCCAATGCAAAAGTTCATAATTTTGCCACCAGAGGGCTACGAGTTCATTTTCGTTGCCAATAATTGGTCGATTATATTCGGTGGTGGGAAGAAATGCAGCGGCGTAGATTTCTATTAAAATATCATGGGCTACTAATTTTTAATTCGCAGTTTTTACCTAAAATTGTAATTATAACTATTTTTGCCTTGTAGTCCATATAATTTTGAGTGTGTTAGGGTTTTTCTTGTTACGAATTAATGAAAAGCTAATAATTTATCAATAAAAGTACAAATGAAGCATACAAAACTAATCGAACGCCCCTGGTAGAGGTACAAGCAATCTAATTGGTCGAATGTATTTTAAGCGGCTAGACTTACAATTTAAAATTAAAAATAATAGGAGTCATAATATTAATTTATACAGCTTTTAACTGAAACATACACAATAACCTATTGATTTACTTGTATTTAAAGACGAATACAATTTATATTACAAGATTAAGAAGTCTATATTTATAGTAATTTTCGTAGGAAAATGATAATGATACAACAAATGGCGGTTTTCAAATAAAATATCATTCTCGTTTCACATTCTCAAAACATTCGTATTTGTATGTAGCAGATAAAAAAAGCATTTATTTATTTATCTCCCAAGGGTGTGTGACTAACTTTAGGTACTTGTATCGTAAATAACTATTATATACAACAAAGACATGTTCAATACAATAAGGTAAATTACTCTAACCAATTAATATGTTTTTATTTCTCACATTCCCTATTTTTTGCTCTTGGTATGTTCCCCAAATTTTAACAGCCCTTTCTAGCAGTCATTTATTTGTAATGATTCAAACTGTGAATATATATGCTCTTAAAATACAGTAGAAATCATAAAGATGTTTAGAATAATTAGTTTTATTACAATGACTTAGTTGTAACATCATCTATCATTTACATTTAGGTTTATTTCACGTGACATCTTTCTAGTTTCTCTTCTCATAATGTGATCGGGCTCAGTAATGAGCACAAGTCTAGACGCTCGTATCTTGCTTTCAGCTTCATCTTTCTTCAGGAGCTTGGGACCGAGATACAAAAGCATTATCGTTCCAATAGGAGATGTTAGAACAATAGACATCACACACACGGTTAGTATTGCTTGGGAATATTTCATTATATCCGGGTCTGGAATACTGCTTTCGCGAGCAAAGTCTAAAGCTAGCGGGCCCAATGCAGCCTAAGAGGAGAAAAGGTTTTTATTGCTATCATATTATGAACACGTCTATCAGGACAGCATTTCCCTTAGTACAGTTACTTCGTGGTTCTTGTCATTTTAATGTTATTTTTAAAATCTAGAATGCACTTACTTGAACGGTAGCCTTCGAAATCCAAGCTGCTGCTACAAAAATCCCTTCTTTGGTACTAAATTTAAACATCTTCGTCACTAACACTGAGCATCCAAAATGGACCTGCAAAAATGTACAGTTATTAATTTGTTTTTTATTATTATTATTATTTTAGCGGTCTCAAATGCTGAGGTTAAATGCACCTCTGTACCTCGTTTTCGATGGTGTGAAAAAGGCACGCAGTGTTCGCTAGTTTGGGTTTTAGCAAGCAGTTATTTATCCAACTACTGACCACAGGCAGTGTTGCTTAATTTGCGTTATCAAGTGAAACGACTTCAACGTACATGCCATGGCCGTTGCCCTTAGTTAATTATTTACCGTTACCAAGAGTATTATATTATTAACATTATCTATTAATCATAATTTACAGAGGTTTGATATGAAGATAAACGTTAACGAAACAAAAGTAATGGCAACATCCGATGATAATGAAACAACCAACTTAAAGATCGCAAAATGAGAGAACAAGTAGAGATAGAGAAATATGAGTACTGAGGAGTATTAATAGAAAGAACTGGAATACTAAACGAAGATATAACCAAAAGAATAAACAAGACAGTAAAAATATTTGATATACTGAAAAATAACTTCATAGGCAATAAAGAAATATCACAGAAAACAAATATACAATTTACCAAGTGATATAAACTTATGGCTGTATACCACAAAATATATGAAGAAATATACAAACATTCTAAATGAAATACTTTTGAAGAGTCAAATGGTAACGATGCTAGACAAAATAAGAAATGGAAGTTGAATAAATTACTACTTTAAAAAATTCATAGAAGTTGTAATGCAGAAGGAACAATTTCAGACTTTTTTTGAATTTTTTTAGAGTTTCTGATTTAATGACATCAGGCAGTTTATTAAAAATTGTAAACCAATCCGGTTAGGAGAATTTTGCATAACGTTTAACCTAGAAGTAGAAACGTATAAATATTTCTATTTCTTGTGTTATATTAATCCAATTCTGAAATCATGGTATAAGATAGTTTATTCTTGAAAATAAAACTGCATATTTTCCAAATACAGATACAAGATACCTGCGAAGAAAGTTTGGATTGCTAAAATAATGAAGAAGAGAGGAAGAATTAGACTAAGAGAAGAATGAGACGGCATCGTAAAAAAAATAACAAAGGAACCACAATAATATATACAAATGTATAATTCTTACCGTTGAGCTAATAACTATTGCAGCAGTACCAAGCATCGCGTCGTACGCAGATAAATGTTTGAAATTAATCTCCATTCCAATTAGAGAAAATGATATTGGCTCAAAGAATCTCCAAATCAACTTGAAATTCTCTTGTACTGGATTCTGCAATTCAAATACATTTTATCATTCATTCAATTCGTTTCTATATCAACTACAAAGGAGAATTAAATTTGTGAAATGTATACTAAAAGTTCATATCGTTGTTTTATAACTATTGAAAAAATACAAATGTCCCAAGCTGCAGACATAATATAGTTTGTGTCATTCTTTTTATCTCCCGCATATATACAGGATAAATTTTTACCTATTCACTTTACAGTAAAAGTGTAAATATACAAAAGATGTTCAGAATTTAAAAATGCATACAATAAGGCCCATTTGATTACCTATATGTTAGTATTTCATGACAACGATCAAATTAAAATTAATATTTATTGATATAATTGTAACACGATCCACAAAAACGAAAATCGTTTCATAAAACAGATTTATATTTCTTTATTACAGTGTTGTATAATATTTTGTACAATGGGCCATAATGTATGAATTTATAAATTCTAAACAACTTTTGTATTTATATTTTTGCTCTAAAGTTTGTAGATAAAAAGATAAAGCAATAAAAAAATAACATTGAAACCCTTGAACGCTACATTTCAATTCTATACACGGTATGTAAGGAAGGTACCTACTGGGACGGGTCAAAATTTACGATAGTGAGTTTTCAACGGATAAACACGCTTTGAGGTCCCTAGAATACGATTTCATAATTTTCAAAATGACGTCTGTCTGAATGTAATGTTTTTTTCGTCCACGATAACTGAAAATCTAATAAAGATATCTTGAATTTAAATATTTAAGTTACGAGCTAATTAGATTTTGGTAGAAATCCATCCACCGGAAGCGGTAGTTCATTTGAAGGCCTATCTCAATAAATAATTGAGTTAGAGTAAATTTTGTTGTAATATATTTTATTTGAAACTTTTTTCTTTATTTTGTACTGTTTAAAAGTTGTTTATGCAGATTCTTTCAATTGGTTCAATAACTTGAAACCTATCTACCAATATTTAAGAGTTAACAACAGTACAAACTTTTGGTATACATATCGTACCAATCAACTAACATGCCTTCTCCATCCGTATTGCCTCCATCGCACATTAGAAACAAACGCAAAACAGAAACAACCGAGTACACCTGCACCCCCGTACCCGATGGCGTGGCTTCCGAACAGTGACAGAAGACTTCCTCCAGCTATGAAAATAGTCCGTAGGGTGGTCACGTACCACTGTCAACGAACAAACAAAAAACCATTAATACAGAGAATCAAATCATCTCTTAATTCTAAGAGAAGTTTAAAGAAGAATAGTATATTCTACAACAAATAATGGAATGGCTACGGTTTGCGAGTGTGGGATAGGCCATTCCGTTACATGTTGTAGACTATACTTTCTATAAAAAGGTTTTGGAAATTATACAAAAATACAAATATAAAACTGTTGAAAACGTCAAACTCAAATAAATCAAATTAAAACAAACAGACGTAACCATAGTAACTGAATCAAGATACTTCATATGTCGCGCTAATAAGCGGTTCTGATTCGTCGAAAATATTCCATACGCAGCGTATGGAATGTTAGTGATTCCATAACAATTTTTAGTAGTGGAATGCCCAGTTTCCAAAACAGTGTTATAGAAACATATTTAGTCCGGGCGATGTAACTTGGCGAGTTGAGTAATTAAATTTCTCTTTTTTAAATTTAAATGTACGAACATTGCAGAAAAGAAAATTTATCTACGACCGTTGTTAAAAGTGACCTTTTTAACGATTGCTTAGCAAGTTAAAAGTGTCATTTTTAACACTAGTGTTAGAAATAACATAGCAACGTGTTAAAAGTGATTTTATTGCTACTTTTAACACGTTGTTAACGATTTGTATCAATAAATCAACAAATTCCTGTCAAAATATCATTCTACATTTATTAGTATTTACTAATACACAATGGAAGATCATAAATAAAATTTTGTATGATATAGGTATGTGTTAAAAGTGATTTATTTCGTTCGCCTTGTTTCACAAACTTCCCCACTTACTCATAAAATGTCACTTTTAACACTTATATCATAAATAACTATTATGTACAAAAATAAAAATACAGATATGTCAGGTACGAAATTCAGATCAAACAATTACTGACATGTTATAAATATTTAAAAAAAAAAAACATAGTTATTTGAAAAGAAAATTATTGCACGCCTGTGTGCAAACAGAAGTCAGTAAGATTATACCTTGTGTTGAGCAATGAAAAGTTGTAAAATCATTATGTCACTGTTGAAACTGCATATAGGAATAGTGGACCGTACCAAACTGCATTCCTTTTGCTCGCCAAGTTACTTCGTTTCTAATTAATACTTACATCCATGCAATGCGGTATAAACTGTGCGATATATCCCAGGATTACACCATATGATACGCCAATCAGAATTTCCACTGGTCCTTTCAGTAGAAGCCGTGTAAATTCATCTAAACATAATTAATATTATTTGTTAGAACATTACACCAACATATTCCAAACACAATCAAACTCCTTTCAAATACCTTATTTCTACAGTTGTTAAATTAACAATAATTAAAAGTACGGATGGTGAGTTGTTGTGGAATGAGTCAGATGTTACACATAGGTGTAGGTGGTGTGAGTATATTGAAGGATTGTATTTGTATGGTAGTGTCTTGAAGGAAAGAATATAAAGGAGAGATCATAAACTTATATTATAAGCTAGAGAAATGCAACCTATTGAGCTCAGACACATGCAAGCCATGGTTCTGGTTGGAGTGGGGATTTGCGCGGTACATACGTTAAAAAAATGCAGTATGGTTGCCAAAAGCTGAGGGTTGCTATAACAACGCAATAACAGCGGTTCTGGATGCAGTGGGGAAATAACTTCACCATCGCTTGCTAACGCTCTCTCCTTTATTTTCTTTCCTTCAAGAGTGGTGTAAATGGAATGAAGAAAAAAGGAGGAAATGATTAATGGAATATAATTGATAATGATGATATCAGCTTTGCATTGATGAGTGTACAGAATGGTAAGACTTCCGCACTGATTTCTGTATAACACTAGATTGGGCATAAGCCGTTACGGTGCGTTCCCAATTGAACGCCGCCATGATGGTCAAAATTGAGGTTTTGTGATACTTCAATATTTAAAAATGTATCTCTCTTGTCTATGGGTATGACTACAATTCGTGGTATGAACTAAAAGAGAGGTGGTGGTGAGCGCAGTGTAGAGAGAGTGAAAGCAGAGCTTCAGATTGTGCACTTTACAAAAGTGTCACAAAACCTCAATTTCACCCTTTCAGTTGGGAAAGTTCTCAGATTGCAGAATATGGCCTATGCCCAATCCAGTGTTATATAGAAATCAGTGGACTTCCGGCTTGGATGGTATAACCACTGTATAAGAATTCACATACATTGATGTTTCGTTCTGAATGTTGTGTGTGGATGAAAAAGTATGAACGCTGTATAAATGCCGCGGAAATGAGTTATTTGAGAGGAGAGTGTCCGTGTCCGGAATGTGTTGGTGTACGGTGAGAGTGAGACTGAGAATAATGTTGTTAAATGAGATGGTTTAGTCATCTCAATCAAATGTAGAATGAAAGATTAGTGAAACTAATAAATGCGGGTGAGATTGATAGCGAACTATTACGTGGGCGTCTGAGGAATAAGTGGTTAGGTATGATTGATAGTTTGTTGCATGAACAAATGATTTCGAGTGCGAAGAATATGAGCATGTATGAATGTGGACGAGGCGAAATTGGTGTACCATATGTTTCAGGGTTCATGCTACCCCACTGAGTAGGATATAGTGTGATATGTATGTTAAATTTTAAAAAGTACACAATTGTCTGGGCGTCCGAGGAATAATTGGCTAGGTATGACTGATAATTTTTTTTTTCTTTAACGAATGATTCCGAGAGTGAAGAATAGACGAGCATGTATGAATCGCACCATGAATGTGGACGAGGCGTAAGTTGTATGCTACGGTATTAATGTTTGGAGGAAGTTGATTGTTGGCTGATTTCAAAGTTCATATAACTGCACTGAGTAGGATAGAGCTTGATGTTATGTATGTATGTAAAATTAGAAAAAGTACATACTTGATTGAGCTGTAAGAATGCCGAAAACCAACCCAAAGAATGTGACACTCTCGATAATATCCAGAATGCAGGTAGCAGTGATCAAAGTGTGAATTCCATTAACGTTACCGTAGCCTTGCTTTTCTAATGCGAAGAGACAAGGGATTATAATCGCAGGAGCAGCCACTGCCACTATAAAACTAAACAAATATAACTGTTAAAATTGCAAAACGCTGGAATCTTGAAAAATTAACTTACCCAAGAAGCAACGACCACAGCAGTGGTAAATTTATTAAGTAATAAGACAAAATCCACATAGAGAACGCTTCCGCTATTGAGGGAAGTGTAGCCAAGACAACAATTAAGAAACACTGGTGTTTCATAATTTTGGCATCTAGAGTAAATGCTGCTGGTAGCAATACACTCAGGAGTGTCAATTTTCTATAACAAAACGAGCTCGTATTATAAATTTTTGTTATATTTCGGATTATTAGAATATTATTACCATCTACTTATATAAGTTTAAATTGTCAAAAGCTTATTATAGTAATATAAATATGTGGTATACGAGCCCAAAATCATGTCATTTGGCCCATTTAAGACTTTTAGAATAACAATAAAATTTGTTCTGATCTTACAAAGGGAAAATTGTTGTACACAATTTATTTGTATCTTAAATTCTGTTATTTTTATGAATATTTTAAGGGAAAATAACAACTGAAATAATAACAAATTATCAAAAATTACTAACATACAGATTTCATTTTGCCCAAAGATCTAAGCTGGTACCAGAAACACTGTTTTTGAATCTGATGACAACAAAATATAGAAAAATGTTTCAAATAAAGATTGTAGATAATATTTGATTCCAATGAAATTTACTCTACCTCATTTATTTACTAAGATGTGCCCAAAAACCCTGAGTGGCCGTCAAATAATCTACCACTTAATTTTGATGAACATAATACCTCCCTTACATACCGGGAGTTTTTTTTTTATCAGTATACATAGGGATGTATCATTACCATAGTTACAGTTAAAGTGATTGACAGCAATGTATTACCGCGTTTTTTTTAAGAGTGAACATAGGGATAATTTACATTGATTATTAATAATAGTTAATCATATTGAAACAAACAATGCAAGTTTAAACAAATAAGAAATTTGTTTTAATTGCTTTAGTACTTAATAAATTACATGGAATTGATAGGAATTATTATTTTTAATTACTATAAGTTATCCCTATGTTCACTCATAAAAAAAAAACGCTTTAATACATTGCTGTCAATCATTTTGACAGTAACTATGGTAATGACGCATCCCTATGTATACTGATAAAAAAGCTCCCGGTATATGTGTGTGCGAGAGGTAAAAATGATATAATTTAAGATATAAACATAGTAAATTAAATAATTTTTCTTTGTATGATTTTAACTGGGCCAAATTATATGATTCTGGGCTCGTATAAGATCTTCAGTTCGGTCACTACTGTCAACACTTTTATTTTATTCCTATGGTTTAGGAATAAAAATATATCATACTGAAATCTGCTGTAAGTAGAGTACCAAGCCTAGAAATGGGTAAATGGCCTGATAGCTGATATATTTATTTATTATCGATTCATTTACTTGTTTTACAAATAATTAAAACTGAATGTGAATGTTTTTCTGCAAAACATTATACTTAGTAACAATAAATTATTGTAATTTGATGTACTTATATTAAACTTACCGTAAAAATGCTGTTACGACTAAATACCTCTTAGATAAATTAATAAAACCAATATTTTTCAAAATTACACCCATAATTATCATTCCTATAATAGGAGGAATCTTTACCATACTAAATAAAACACCCAAAGCTTTTGCAGTTCCAAACATAACCTAAATCAAACATTTACAAATAGATTAAATATATCATTGCACCATTTCACATATGAATTAAACACCTAAAAATAAGACAAATGCTTCGTTTTACGAAACAATTTAACAGACGACTTCTTCAAATATTTAAAATTAAAAACTTTGTTCAAAATGTTGACCTTAAGCTCATCAACATTTCACAACTTCCTCAGTTGTTGTGTGACTTTATATACATACATAAACTTTAGTATTGTTAAAAAATATTGTCTATATTATCCTGTGCTTTAACATGCACTGTTTCTTTATGTTATAATGTTGCAATAGAGCTATCGTTAAAATAAAACAATATACCTGAAGTTATTCTCTTATTTTTAGTTGTTTATGATTTAAGTTTAGCGGGTTAAACTTAGAATATTCTGTATATCTAAGTAATGGTAGTTTGCACTTCAGTTTACGCTAAACCTAAATTATCTTCAATATAATTGTATTTTTTATAAATTATAATTACTAATAGACTGAATGGTTCACTGTGAGGTCCTACGGCATTCCCGAAAATGGAGAATGCAATTAACCACACTATTACAATAATAATAAATATACAAATGGCTTGAAACACATCCACAATGTCCATATTTCTAACTCGCCACTCCTTACATCGTCTTCTGCATGTATTTTCTTCATTGCTATCAATATCATCATCACTATCTTCGTCTTCATCGTTAGACCTCATTTATTACTACAAAGTGTATTCAAAGTTTGACATCTGTCAATATTATTTTATGACTTAAAAGTAAAACAAAATAAAATATGGACAATTCATTATATCCAGTAAAATATGATAATTAACCAATAGCCTTTTTGGGATAATCCTCTGATAACAGCCTGATCCAAAGTTTCTTTCAAAGAGGAATAAAATCAACTTATAACAACTATAAAACTTGTCGTCAATCAGCAAAAACACCTGAACATAAAAGATATACCGAGTATAGAACTGAAATGTGGCGTATAGGGATTTCAATGCTGTCTATTTAATATTGCTATATCTTTTTACCTTTTCACTTTACAACAAAAGTATAAATATAAAAGTTGTTCAGAATTTAAAAATGTATGCAATAAGGCCCATTTGGTGACCTATATTCATATTTCACGATATAATAATCAAATTAAAATTAATATTTATAAGAAAAATTGTAACACCGCCATGGAAAATTAAACAAAAGCTAAAAATATTTGACAATTATTGATAACATATTTAAGATTTTTTTATTGCAGTGTTGTATTATTTACTGTACAAATTTCGTAGAATATTGTTGTAATGTTAAACTGGCGAATTTGAGAGTTCATTTCTTTCTGTTAAATAATGGTATATTTCGTTACCAGGAGTTGAAATATGACTTTTTTGTTGAGAATGTTCACCTCCGAGTGATATTATTTTTTCTTTAAACATTCCGAACAGTAACCTTCTTGGGGTATATAAAATAGAAGTATATAATTTTTTCTGCCATTTTAAACAATGCAAAGCTACCCTTGTAGGTGCTGCCGCCAGTGATATATGAAACAACTAACATTGATTGTACATCGTAAAATAATATTTATATTATTG
The DNA here is from genome assembly GCA_963942605.1 of Poecilus cupreus. NCBI lineage: Eukaryota > Metazoa > Arthropoda > Insecta > Coleoptera > Carabidae > Poecilus > Poecilus cupreus. The sequence goes on along the minus strand of OZ012726.1, from coordinate 6,805,082 downwards.
TACACCATACAATAAGATTTATATTTATTAGTAACAAAATGAACCCTTTAAAGACGGAATTAATTATCAAAAAAGTGAAGATTTGAAATAAATTTAACCTATTTAAACAATTATTTAAAAATAAAAAACCATTTTAGCAAGAAAGACATATCTTCTAACAACAACTAGAAGTATTTACGACTAATTTAATAGATTCGCAGCCACCTAGAGCTATAAAGGTAACTACATGTTTACGTGACCATATGGTGACGCTAGGCGTTGAAGGGTTAACTTTTATATCCTATGGTGACACTAATTATATTTAAAAACAATAGTATATTGTGTTATTAGGAGTACAAGTAATACTTTGTTTATATTTTAGCAAAATATAAATATTATAAAACAAAAAATAAAAAATCTCAAACTGTTCTATGAAAATTTTTTTCGTATTTGTTGTTTTTCGTTTTAGTATAATTTTCCATGGTCGTCTTACAATTGTTCTAATACATATTAATTTAATTTGATTGTTATATCGTGAAATACTAATATTTAGGTAACCAAATGGCCCTTATTACAAGCATTTTTAAATTCTGAAAAACTTTTGTTACTTATACACGTTTGCTGTAAAGTGAATAGGTAAAAAATTACAGCAACATAAAAAAATTGCAATGAAATCCCTAATTCACCACATTTTAATTCTATACTCTAGATGTGTATATAAAATGGACAAAACTAATTTAAATGAATACAATAATAAAAAAGAACACATTCACAATTTGAATCATCAGTAACACGAGTATAAGACTTTCGAGCGTCAAAATTTCATACCCAAATTAAGGATTCGCTTTCTTAGAGGCTTAACTAAATATCTTCTTCCCTTCTCTTTTCTTTTCATGACCTCTTGGTTTACAGAGTGACTCTTTTTCCTCATGAATTTCCCTGCGATGGCTAACGAAACATTGAGGTCTGTCTGAAGTATCTTCAAACTTAGAGTCTTATGCTTAAAAAAATTATTAAAAAACAACAATATATCTAATGTATAAATATTTTAATAGACGAATGAAATTAAAATTAAGTACCTAATATTATATAGTATTATAATTTGAATGTTTTCTTTTATTAACGCTAATACTAACAACACTGTCAATATTTTCGTCGTCAGAGATGGCCGAGTTGCTGAAACCTTGCTTTTCTGGAAGAGTCTGGTGAAGAAGTCTTGGACCGCCTTGCATAATAAGTAAAGCACCAATAGGTGACGTTATTATTATTGATAAAACTGATACAATTAACATAATGTTTGCATAATTTTTTATGTCGATTGAGTCCACGTTTCTTGCGTAATCTAGTGCCACGGGACCCAATGCAGCCTATAAAAAATAATCAATTATACAACTCTTTCAAAACAGACAAACAAACAAACCTATAGTTAAATATATAAATGCCTTTTAAATAAACATTTAAAATATTTAATAATTAGAGCATTTAGTACCAATATACTAATGTGTTAATTCTATTATTTGCGTAAGATAAATAGTTGTATTACCTGAACTGTAGCCTTCGGAATTGAAGATATCGCGACAAAAATAGTTTCTTTCAAATTCAAGTTACTTCGTATAGTTATTGCAACAGATGCAAGCATTCTTATCTAAAAAGGCAAACATATAAATTAAATACAGAAAACAAAACTGGACTAGAATTCACACTATAAATTGATCTGTAATAACGCATTTAACAGTGAATCATGAGATTCTAAACTTCTGAAACTAAGATCTTTGGGGTTTGCAATATGACAGCGCTGTACGTACAAAAATATACTATACAGTAAAATGTAATCTGAGCAGAGTGCCACATAAAAAATGGAACAGAAACAGAAATTTCTTTGCGTTACTAAACGTTGCAAAAATATTTTTGAAAAGGACTTAAGAAACAAACGCGTCAAATAAATTGAAATTGTAAAAAAATAAAACTAAGCCCTAAGCCTTAAAGTAATAAAAAATAGTTATTTGTATCACAAGGTTGGAAACTGCTATTTTGAGAGTGCGAGTTTATTTTGATAGGACGAGCCGTAGGCGAGTCCTACAAATACGAGCATTCGCTAAATAGTTTCCAACCGAGGGATACACAAGATTTTTCGCGCTAACATTTATGTAAATTTAATAAATAAATGTAATTTATTACTCATTTTCAAAATGACAAGGAATTTTTTTATGTTGCTAACTTCACAATATTTGAATGTCAATTATGTTTATTTTCCAATATCATAACCAAAAATATCTACATATTTTTATTTGGATTTTACACTGCAAATTCAATTATAATTACTTACAAATATGTTTGAAATCCATAAATATTCTGTTTTCCTGTATTGCAAATACTCAACTGTAGATATATTGCCATAATATTTTTAATTCAATGTAATACTTTGACATTTCTAGCGTCAGAAGTTAGCTAAAATTAGTGAAGTGATGCCAACATATAATCATAAAAAGTTAGCAATTTCTGTCGAACTAGTTCGACAAAAACATGATTTCCGACCGCTTTCGAGATATGTAATTGTGCCAATGTCGGACGGCGGCGCGAAAAGTATATTATGTTACTAGGAGTTGAAACAGGCCTTGAGGTTTATAAAATACAAATATGTCATTTTTTTCTGACATTTTAAACAAAAAAATATGAGAACCATGCAATATAACTGTCACTCGTCTGAGCTACCCTTGTAGGTGCTGCCACCAGTGGTAAACGAAACAACTAACATATCATTGTACACTGTAAAATAATATTTATATTATTGTACCCAGTAAAATAATATTTATGACATGATTGTATTAATAAGAAAAAGATTAACTTCTATATCGTATATGTAGTAGTAAAATATGAATATTACAAGATATGCTTGAAGAAAAAATATCTAATACGTGTTTCGATAACTAAGTTATCATCAATAAATGCAAGAGGAAGAGGGGTAAAACCAAGTTTACATAACTTGTAAACCAAGTCAATTAACAAGACTTAATCCAACTTAAACCAAACAAACAAACTCTTGTAGAGTTACTGAATAATACTTACTAGAAGTGCGATAATCATCGAAACCGATCCCCACAGTACAACATCCGATTCAAGAACAGAAAAATCTACCTCCATTCCGATCAACGTAAACGAAATAGGTTCAAAAAATTTCCACAAGAGGCTAAAATTCGCCTTCACCGGATTCTACAAAAATAAGTATTCATTAGAACGTTTTCTACTGATTAAAGTTGTAGTCTTACAAAATTATCCCAGCCTTGCTTCCGCCATCTGAGACAGGCGACAAAGGCAGAGACAATACAGCCTAGGGTACCAGCGCCTCCGTAACCGATAGCTTGGCTTCCTACAGCAGCGAGGATGCTACCAGCGCCGATAACTAATGTACGGAGAGTTACTAAGTATTCCTAAAAATATTTACTGTTTATTTACGATGCAAGTCTTTTTTAAAAGAGGTTCTTTTTTACCGAATATTTTTTATTCACATCCTACAGAAATATAGTAAAACTAGAACGTTAACTTATAGGTAGGCTTTTATGAACGCGAAAAACGAGCCTGAGACAGATAGAATTATAAAGCCACCCTTCTTTGTCTTTACACTGTTAAAAGACCTGTGTCCACGGTGATAGAAATCGGTCCGAGATCTCGGATATAGTTCTATATCATAAATAGTGAACGTGTATCACAACAGATGTCAGGTTAGTCGAATTTATGAAGTTAGCTTCAGTCAATTCTACCAATACTAAAAACTAATAAAATATGACTCAAGATATTATTCTGACATAAGTAAATTAAATTTGTTTATACGAGAAATAAATAAAAAATATTTTTCCTTTTTTCAGAAACTGTTGAAAATACTAATTATCAGCTTTGATTGAAAATGTTTCAGCTTTTCAAACATTAAACGTCAAAATTTTAATTTGGTAACATCTATATGAAGTTAGCAACTAGTATGAAAAAGTCGGACAGAACGGGTATTTTTATCATAGTTTCCATAGTTTTTTATTCAATTTTTTCGTGCATGTTGGTAGTGTCCACGATCCGAGTTTTTGATTCGAGAACTATATCCGAGATCTCGGACAGATTTTTATCAGCGTGGACACAGACCTTTAAACATGTTGCACAGTCTTGTCCAAAAGTGATCAATAGTATTATTCAATTATTTGAAAATGTCTTAAATTCACATACATAATAGTTAATTGAACTATCTATTAATGTATTATTTAATTTTTTTATGTACATATACGTACATACATAAAGTCACGCAGACACGCTAAATCCCACTCAGTGGCACAGCACGAACCCAGAAACACAGTCAACCAAAACTCAATCTCCTCCAAACATTCCTATCCTGGCACACCATTCTCGCCCCGTCCACATTCATAGTGCGATTCATACATGCTCGTTTATTCTTTACACTCGAAATTATTCGTTCTCGCAACAAACCATCAATCAAACCCAACGACTTAATCCTCGGGCGCCCCCGCAATCGTTCACCTTCAATCTCACCCATATAAACAGTTTCATCAATCTTTTATTCGACAAACTCAAGGTGAAAAAACCACCTCAACTGACTCACTCTCACTTTCTTAACAACATTTTTTTCAATCTGACACTCACCATACATCATTGCATTCCGGATACGATCACGTTTCGTACACAGCAATTATACGTCGTTCATGCTTCTTCATCCACACCCAACATTCAGAACCATACATCCAGGTAGGCACTAACACAGCATTATAAACAATCAATCGAGCATCCCTAGGTACAGTCACATTTCAATTATTATATTAAACATTAAGGCTGGTACCACGAGCTCTGTTTTTGGGTGTTTTAAGAGCAGTGTTTTAAGCTCTGTTTTAGCCCTGTACGATGTTCTAAAATTATTTTATAAAAAAGTACTTCAAATAAAAGTAGTAAATAATACATTTCTCTATAATTTCTATTTGAAGTATTTTTTATAAAAAAAAATTTATAACATTATACAGAGCTAAAACCAAGCTTACGACACTGCTCTTAAAACACCCAAAAACAGGGCTCGAGGTACCAGCCAAAATTTCAAAATATTATTTTCTTTATATATTTTTATCAATTTTCTAATCAGACTGTACAACAAGGCAGATGGCCAAACAACTAACTGTCTCTTTCGGCTCGCAATTTCAACTAGTTAGCGTCTCAGTATTATTATATTTCAATGATCATACCTCGTACAAATAATAGTAATTTATGTAACAAGTACGCAAAATAGAGTTTTAGCGGATGAATCGATGTTTACGGGCGAGGCGCTAGCCGAGGCCGTAATATCAGATGAGTCCGCTAAAACTCAATTTGCGTATGTGTTACATACAATATTTTTTAGTTCAAGCTGTCCAAAATAATACAATAGGTAAGTAAGAAATTATTGCAAGTAAATACTAAAACAATTATGTACATATTTTGTAGTAGGTAGGCGATGGTGTAAGCATGGAAACCCATTTGTAAGTAATATGAATGAATAAATAAACTAAATCCGTTGCTAGGTGACCTTTAAAGAACTAGTTCGCTAAAACGGCATTTTGCGGCGTATAAATAGGTCGCAAAGTAACTATTTTGGAGAGCGTGTACTAAAAAATAAATTTAGTTTAAACTCACAGCTTTGGGGTGAGGTAAATACTGGGCCACAAGTCCAAAAAGAATTCCATAAGCTAAACCTAGAGCTATCACAATTGGTCCTTCCAGTAGCTGCATCGTAAGAGAGCCTACACATTACCAAATTTATGTTGAACATGTACCTAACAACGAATATTAATTAAATGAATACCAGTTGAAAATATGATTCCAATGATGATTCCAAAGCACGCAATGCAAGCGATGTCATCAAGGGTTGATGCAGCTATAACTAGGGTGTGAATCCCTTTATTGACACCATAGCCTCTGTCTTGTAACTCGAATAAACATGGAATTATCACAGCGGGAGACACAGCTCCCATCAACAATCTTTAGCAATAACAAATATTTGTTTGAATTCAGTATCCGTTTTGAAGACAAACGAGGTTTGGCTTTACTATTACCGGATTAGTAGTATAATTTTAATATTATCCATACACCTCTCCATACAAATGTTTCATTGGCTAAAGCAGTGTTGTAAATCATTTTTGAAAGAATGTTCACGGGCTACACCGCTTTTTCTTTCACAGCTTCTACTGTTTTAAATCTGGTTCCTGTCAGTGCTAGTTTGAACTTGGGGAATAGAATGGACTATGCTTCGTGAACGAGTAGACGATCTGAACTGTGGAAAGACAAATCATGGTTTCTTCACCAGAGCAACGCTTCGGCTCACGTTGCACTATCTGGTCAAGTATGAGATACTTGTGTTGGAACATCTACCCTGTTCAGGAACCAGATTTCAGACAGTAGAAGAAAAAGCGGCAGATACATGCTTTCAAAAAATTATTTACAGCACTACTTTGACTAATGGAAAATTCGCATGGAGCGGTGCAGGGAATGATGTAAAAATTGTGAAAGAATTTATAATAGGTGTGTTTTTTTATGACATGTTATCATTCCATTTACATATTGAGCATGTAACAAAATCATCTTTTAGAATTTTAGGCTTTATTATTCGTTCTTGTAATCTTTTTTCATAATTTGTGTACCCTAAAGTGTCTATACTTTTCACTAGATTAGTCTAAATTGGAATACTGTTTGGGATCAAATTTATGACAAATATATATTTTTTGTCAACTGGAATCAGTGCAAAAAATATTTTTATCTACGAATGTGGGTAAAATTGATGTTTAGTTGTTAGTTTTAAGTTTGTAAAACCGTTGTTTAGTAATACGATCTCATTAATCACGGGATGCCGAGCAACGAGTGACTAAAATTTTTAAATAAGCCAAATTTGCAAAAAATTTTTATCATGGCAAACTTCTCATTTAATATTGTGATCTTACTTCACAAATAAAAATATTATTTTTCTATTTATTGGGGTTTTTCATTATATCATAGATAAAATATTGAACGATACACATACGTAAAGCGTCTTGAGTCACTCAGGGGTCTTAAAACACTCGCTACGCTCGTGTTTACTTTTAAAAATATCATCAGAGTACACTAGTTTTAACATTAGCTATGATTATTTATTGTTGGAAACTAATTTGTTATCCTTGAGTAAGCGTAAGACAATTTAGTCGTGTCTATTTCGGTATAAATTACTAAACAATTTTAATTGACTCCTGTACTTTAAGGCAATACCATTTAGTGTTCCTCGTTTTAGCTCCTGGAATAAAATAACCATTATTTGCAGTAAAATACAAGACAAATTATGAAATTAAATCACCAATCACACATATATGTAATATTTTAAGTAATATTCCTAATGGCATTAATGTATTCGTCGATTCTTTACATGTCTTCACGTAATGTAACCTCGTTTTTACTAATTTGTAGCTAAGAGTACTCCTTTATAGCTCAAGTTGTCTCTTTTTCTAATTTATGGGTAATATATTTTTTTCACGACATGGTAGGAAACCCCACCATTCTTCTTCCGAAATAGTGAGGAAAATGTGTTATTCCTCTCTAGAGAGGAAAATATACAAGTGTTACCAATATGAATGTTATTAACAAAATATATAATACAAAAATTATAAATAAATTCCTAATTTGATTGAAAATCCTTATTTTAGTGATATACATAATTTAAATTATCTTACAATTATGTCTTATATTTTTCTTTTTCTTATTAAATCACAATTTGACAACTTATTAAACATATTTAAGATTGGTCCATTGGCAACACTGCTACACCGCCTTGTGTCTTATAACCTAACTTTTAACGTGTCAGTCTGTCAGTTTTGTTCTCAAAGTGTATTTTAGGTCCGAGCAAATCGTTTTAAGAAACATGTCGTGAAAAAAATGTTGTGTCTAATACGAGAGGAAAGCTCTTCTTCCACTCTCGTTCGAAATGCCTAACTCGCTGCGCTCATGAGGCAAACTTCGAACTCGAGGGGGAAAAAGAAGCGCTTTCCTCTCTAGTTTGACAAATAACTATTGTTTTAAAATAATACCTGATATAATGATATAATTCAATTTGTTGTTTAGTGATTGTTTATTTGCAAGACTATTGTATTCATGTTCTGTTATAATCATCCTGTAATTGGATACTTGTATTCTGTTGGATTGATTCAATAAATAAAATTAAAAAAATTAAACTACTAATCCGGTTATTTCATAGCCACGCCTCGTATTTTTGTATTTATAGTTGAAAGCTTACCCAAGTAAGACAGCCCACAGCCAGGGTAAATTCATAAGAAAATGCGAAACAACTGTCATAACTGCAACTTCTACTGCAGGAGGTAACAACGCAAGAGACAGAACCATCACACTCATCTTACGTAAAGCACTGGGATCTAAACCTAGTCCCGCAGGGAGTAAGATATTCACTAGAGCCATCTGCCTGCAATGTAACATTCTTATTAGCTTCAGATTTACTTTTTATATTTATTTAGTACAAATCATCCTCACAGGACCAGCCCAAAATTCGGATGATGATCAGAGTATAAAGGGCATACATACGATAGTGTGGTACAAGAATAAGAAAGATAAAAAGTTCTGTTTATATTTACAAGTTATTCATGTAACTGTATAACTCGTGCTGTTTTAAAAACATGATGCTTGACGCTCTTTTTATCGTACTTTTTTAAAAGTAATCATTTTACGATTTATCCATAGTAATTAATGAACTACCTATTCTTAACTATACCTCAAAACAGCAGCGAAGCTCTTGTATTCATCACTCAGATTCATAAACCCAACATTTTTCAACAACACTCCAATTGCTAGCATCCCTAACATCGGCGGAATTTTCACTAGGCCTATTAGGACTCCCGCTATTTTTCCTGCTATAAAAAGAATCTAAAATTAAGTCATTATAAAGACAAAAATTGTATTTATTGCTTACCGCTAAACTGAACATCTGACTGGATGGTCCAACTTCATTCCCGAAAAGGGAGTAAGCGATGGCCCATAATAGAAGTGCCAAAAGAACTAAAGATGTTATCTCACTTATATTTTCCCATGGCAGATTTTGTAGCTTTGATTTTATTAATGAGGTCTGTCCATTTATATGGTTTGATGGTACATTTTCCAAGTGGATTTTAGTCATTTTGGTTTTGATTGTACCTGGAATTAATTTGCTCATTATTTCATGTTTATTTTCACGCTTAGTTTGACAAGAATTACAATTATTTCACATCATTATTAAATTATGTAATATATAACACTAAAAATGTTTACTTCATGAAAATATTTTTTCGATTCTAATATAAAAACATTCAGTATACAGTGTATTTCAATTTCGATGCTCACCATTGGAATTTCAATAATTTTAGAACTAGGAGTTCGATTAAATTAGATAAAAGTTGCCGCACTAGTACGGCAATTTTACTTTTTTTTTTTTAATTACGAAGATGGCTCATGAGTGGATGATTCTGAATTTCATGAACAAAAACGACTAGGTTCTTCAGTGGGATTCGAACCCACGACCACAAAAAAATATCTTTTTGTTTTCTAGAAACTAGGTCAACATGGATAAAAAAACTATTTTTGTTAATTTTTTTATTAAAATAATTTCTTAACTATCGGATATTGAGAAAAATGTTTCAAATAAAAAGGTACTTATTTTGATTGTCTAAATAGTGGCGTAGAAAAATATTTTTATTTCATACTTGTTATTTATGTTACATTTTGCAGACTATTTATCGTACGAAAAGTGGAACTTTAAAGTCCTAGGACTTTAAAGTAAACTTTAACTTTTAATTTTGTCATTATTTATAAACAAATACTTGTTCCTATAGAAATTGTTATTTAGCCTACTTGTATCAACTCATATTTTTACGAATTTTTTATAATTTCTGTTAATAAATACTAAAATTTAACAACTTTAGTAGCCAGAATAAAATAAATGTTTGTATGTAATGTACCTCGAACGAAAAATGACTTTAGTGTCCTCGTAAGTAATTTCGACGTCGGCTAACGCCTCGGCCGTAAACAACTTGCTAGTACCTTAAAGTTTCACTTCTCGTTCTAGATACAAAAATTACTATTATCTACGACCGTTATTAAAAGTCACCCTTTTAACGGTTGCTTAGCAAGTTAAAAGTGTCACAAATATATTATAACTCTTAACAGTTTCAATAATTTTGTTTTGCGTTTTTAATTGTTGCTTGTAGAATTATTTTTTCTTAACTTTAATTAATTTATTTATTTTTGAATGTGTTGTGTTATTGTGTATTTTTGTAATTACAACGAAAATTGTATCTATAATTTTAAATATTTTATATATTAACTTTTAAAAACGCTAAATTTCTCCTGAACAAGATCGAAATGTCGGGTTTTTAATATATTAATAAATATTTTGACTGCATTCTGAAGAATCTTTTATTTTACTACTTGTCACAGTCGACCATAGTTCCTATTAATTTTTTTTTATGATTTTAACAATACGTAGTATTGTACAATATTTTAAAATATTTTACATAAAAATGATTAAATACTTTGTTCATCTGTTTATCAATTATGTTTCCAGAAGTCACATTTGAATTATTAATGTAATTTAATAAACAAATGATTAATAGTTCATTTAGTTGTCTCAATATAAAAATAGACGTTAAATTTGTAATATGGTATTTAAAATTACTAAGGTCCAGTATTATAAAGTAATTTAACTGTCACTTAAATTTACTTTTAAAGTAAATTTATTTATATTTAATAAGTGCGCATCATTTGAAATAAGTGTATGACTTAACATTGCCGTCAAAAATTTGATTGCCATTTAGACAACTTGATGTAAAAATTGATTAAATTTTTTTATAATATCGGACATAAGTGAACTATTATTTGTAAAGCAATAATTAAATAAACAAAATCAAATTGAAGTCGGCCCAGAACAGTATCGAAGGGAATGAATGAATCGTGTTAACATATTTTTATTATACCTTATTTACGATAACATTGACAATTCTCCATTTTCACAAAAACTGATAAATACGATGAGATAATTTATATTTGTTAAAACTAAATATTGAAAAGACCTACCTTCAATTCACAAACTATCTGACACTGAAATTAAAACACAAGCTTCTAAAAATACCGAACTAAATATCTCACAAACATCTCGCAAAAAATCCTTGATTACAACAATCAACAAAGACAAAGACGCCTTTATGTCTACGAAACCTTAAGTCTTATTCCACATTTCTTAGACGGAACCAGAATAACATCTGTTCAAACTGCAATAATTAAACGTTATTAACTCTTGTGTTTGTTGTTTACTGAATCTGTTAGCAGTAGCATTTAGCGTGTTTAAATTCACTGACGACATAATCTAATCTTGACTCATGAAGTGTCGAAGTGTGAGTGCACACGTGACGTCAGATTACGTGATGAACACGTGCTGTCTGACTATATTGTAATCTAATTTATGTTAAAAGTGCAAGTTTTTGTGGTTTGTGTTTACGAGAATTTAGGTTAATAATAAACAATATTTTACTATTGTTTTCTTTATCTCTCATGATATCAGTTTTGAAAATCTTATACAGAGTGGTGATTGACTTTTACATGTTAAATAATACAATTTCTTGCTGCCCTAATCATTGTTTCACGTAAAAGTATACAGTCAACAAATTTCATTCTTTAGAAATCGATTCTAAAGTACATGATGTCACTCTGCGAATATCTGTATATCTGCAAAATCAAAATAGTTTATAAACGTATACGCCTCAAATTTCCAAAGCGGGCACAATCTTGCAAATATTACAAAACAATTGTAACATTTTAATTGTATACTTTAAAAATAAATAATTTTATGTCATTTGATTACAATGAGCGAAAGCATTTACGCTCTGATAAAATACAACTATTATATAAAGTTATAACTTGTTAAAATACTAATTAAAATGTAATAAGTGCCCTAGTTTTGCAAAAAGTAAATTATTGCATTAGTGAATTTCCATTTTATGAAGGCTCTTTTACAAACCTCATTTCTCGGCGATAAAGCTGAAAGCAGGTGCTTTTATTGTTCAAAATATATTTGTTATTCCAACTTGTTTCAATATGCAGCTGAATGCCTGATTATAATGCCATTTTCATGGCCTTCTTTTCACTAGCCTTTACCTTTTTACCTCCCAACTGGTAATAAAAGCAATCATAATTTTCTTTCGAGATTTCGATGATTATTACACAATAATAATATTATCCTACTGTACCTAAAAAGTAGGTCTGTGGGACTATTTCTTTACAATACAAATAAATACAGAAAGCACCGGATGTAAAAATCACGATTGTCCCATATATTTTGATTCTTGTAATCATCGATTCTTCCAAATTTGTACTTTATTATTTACCGAGTATAACACGAAATGCGAGCCATAGGAGTTTTATATGAGAAAAGAGTTTTTCCTTGCACATTGCTTTCCAAATTATTTTGGACAAAAATGCTTCAAATAAATGTTGTAGAGTCTAACATTCTGTATGTAAATCAGTAATAAAAATTGTATATACTATCCTTTTCATCCACATATATAAATACTAGAATGTTTAAAGACTTCACAGTAATAATTGCTTTGTTTTTCGATAAGAATAATTATAAGATAGTATATTGTGTTATTAGGAGTAAATGTGATACTTTGGGTGCTGAGCATGTAAGTTTGAGCGACGAGCGAAGCGAGTCGGACAATTACATGCGAAGCATACAAAGTCACATTTATTCCGAATAACACATGCTATTTTTTCTTCAAACATAGAAAATAGACATTAAAACATTAAAAAATGCTCAAAACTTCAACAAATATTCTACCGTATCCAGTATTTCTAGTTGCCACAGAATATGTTATTTTGTTATTTTTGTTTATTTGTTTTATTCTTAACTGTCAAATTATTGAATTACAACCTTACTATTTTGTATAATATTTTACTTTGTCCGCCGCCGGAGTAAATTTGTTGCCAGGGAGACACTTTTACGCCGGCGGCGACAATATTGAACTTCTGCTTGTTGAATACAAATACGTACTTTTATGACGTTTTAAGAAAAATTAATTTATTCTAACTTGAATTTGCAAAACAAAATTCATGGGATTGAACGAACCCAACGAAAATACGTTACTTCATCTGACATTGCAATGTACAAGTCATATAAATGAAGAATACAGAATTTGCGGTTTTTTTTAAATAAAGGATTCATTCTTCGACGCGTATTTTTGACCTTAAGTATTGTATTTTATAAGAAAATATTTCGAATAAGTTATAGGCAAATATATATCTACATACAAAAACAGAGCAGTGTTTTAGCCTCGGTTTTAGCTATGTAAAAGTTTGAAAATTATTTTATTAAAAAAATGCTTAGAATAGTTACAGAAATAGTTATTTACTTTACAAGTGGGCAAAGTAAGGAATTACCCACGAGAGAAATTTTAGCACACGAAGCCGAAGGCTGAGTGTGATAATTTTATCGAGAGGGTAATTCCACTTTGCCCACGAGTGAAGTATAACGTTTTATCCAAAGACTCTTAATAAATGCAAAATTTATTAAAGAAATATTATTTGACAGTGACATATGCTTTAATTTTTTAAATTAAAATGTCAATCGAAGTGGTTACCAAGGTGCTGTGTGTTATTATATTATTATTGTTATAAATAAAAAAATACTCACTAGTGGATTTTCTCAAAATTATACCCACTAGTGGATAATCTGTTACTTTCCTTGTTTAAAATCGTCATAGTTATAGAGCATTTATTGAGAGGTGTTGGATAAAATATATTTTCTACCACTTTCCCACAGCGCTAAAACAGAGACTAAAACGCCCAAAAATAGAGCGTGTGGGACCAACCTATTGTTTAAAAAAGGGCTTATTTTAAGCAATAACAGTAATCTATGGCAACCTGTACTCTTTAACTGTAGTGCTGGTTGATGCCGCTTTGGTTAAATAGAATCCAAATTAAGGCCATAACCGGCGCTGCTTAAAATAGCAGTTTTCTAAATTTCAAATTACAGACGCACCGATCAAGCAATCAAAATAAATTTTTCTTTAGCACGTAACAGAAGAGTAAGTTTATCGGGCTCCGTACTTATTTTTTGTTAATATTAACATTTTAAATATTAAAACACAACTCAAATAAATACTAAAAAAGTGTGTTTTTCAAATACATTTTCAATGGGTATATTACCATTAATATGAAATATTATTTACGCAGCCCCATTCTGGTAACTTTAATTTATACTTTTGTGAAAAAATATTTTGTTCATATTTCTTATTCAAGCCGTAAAATTAAATTTCGTGAACCCCGTTTGGTGTGAAGCAGGTTGCCCACAGCCGGGGTAATATCGCAAAATACTGTGCTCCCCCTCTACTACACTAATAAGGCCAGCCCACTAGCCCCGGCGCGGCGTCTTCAAAAACTCAAATACATTGACAAAGACAAATCTATAATTATTGCGTAATTAAAAATATACAATTCACGTTTTTTATTTATTTAAAAAATTTAAGAAAAAAATATTTAAACAAAAATAATGAAAAAATGCAAAAAAATGCACACATTTAATGTTGAAATTATATTTCGTTTAAATGCATACTTGAAATGTTATTTTTGTTTTGTAAATAATATACGATCGTAAAGCAACATTACATTTTGAATTTTAATCTGTAGAATTCTGGGATTTTGACGATTTCAGGAACTTATTTTCAAAATAAAACATAAAGAGGCCCGTACTGGCGGTTTATAATTAAATAATGCTTTGGGAAAAGCCTTCGGATTTAGTTATTAGCAAACAAACAGTCATAAAGCGATTTCTTAGTTTAGAAAACTAATTTAAGCGGAACATCAATTTATTTATAAAAGGAAAATTCTAATTTAATAGCAAATACTAATCTTTAGGGCATTTTGAAAGATTATCCGCAAATGATATTTAGAATCGGAATCTTATTATCTTGCACATTATACAGTATTTAAAGATAGCTCAACAAGAAAGCTATTGTTGTTTGTGTATTTACCTCTTAGTTATGATCGCGCTAATTAAATATGTACGTATGTTACAATCAATAAAGTTGCAGCTACACCCACCCTTATTTTAAGGGATCTTAAAATAGCCAAGTACTCAAACAGAGCTGAGATTATTATCAAACAGTGTTTTCATGTGCATTTGTTGTTATTAAAGTCCATCATCTTGTGAAGTTTTATTACGCTATCTTGTGGAAGTCGCAAGACTTGTCTGTGTTTGTACACATACAAACAACATACGTATTCAAACGAGTATTGCAGTATTTGAATATTTCGAACGTCCATAAAGGTAAGTAATGAATAACTATTTAAATTGTTGATTATTATTATTATTTCCGTTTTTTGTTAGGTGTATCACACCTGTGATATAATTGTTGCGATACAACAATACGTTGTGATCATGGGAAAAGTTGATAAAAAACATCTTGCTTTGTCCAAGCGAAGAAAGAGTAAAAAAAGTATTTCAAGAAAACTTTGTTTGCTGCGTAAACTATCAACTTTAGCTGAAAAAGAGACGGAAGTAACGTCTCAAAATATATCTCATATCATGTTACCTGAATCTAATTCCGATATATCTGAAGAGTATATATTAATGACTGAAACCCAAAAATTGACTGATGATTCTGAATTTGTTGTCGAAGGAAGAAGAATTGTAGAACTGCAACATTTATTTGATGAAATTATCCATTTTGAACATAATGATCTTTTTAGTTGTTCTAGTAAAAATTTAAAAATTTGTAAAGAAAGAAAAGTCGGTTTGAAATCATCTTTTTTGGTTAAATGTATTATATGTCGGACTGAAAAATACATTTCTAGTGAAAATGGTAGCAGTAACAGTGAAATAGATGTAAATACTGCAGCAGTGAATGCCATGATTTCAACTGGTGGAACATTTGCACAACTTGCCGAAATAAGCAGTATTTTAAATATTCCCTGTATGAGCGCAGACTTATATCAGAAAAATCAAACTTTTTTGGCAGAAATATTTCGTGATGCAGCTTGGGACACTATGAAAGAAGCTGGTGAAGAGGAGGTAAAAATTGCAAGAGATTCAGAATCCGTCGATGAAAATGGAGTCCCTCTTATTACAGTAATTGCCGATGGGGCCTGGTGCAAGAGAAGTTATCGTACAAATTATGATTCTCTATCAGGAGTTGGTTGCATAATTGGACAAAAAACAGGCAAATTATTATTCCTTGCTGTACGAAACAAGTACTGCTGTATATGTGCCCGTGCACAAAATTTGGAAAAGACGCCCAGTGTTCATACTTGCTATAAGAACTGGTCAGGTACATCAACTTCAATGGAAAGTGATATCATAGTTGAGGGATTTATGAGAAGTATAGAAATGCATGGTATCAAATATTCTAAAATTATTGGCGATGGAGATAGCAGTGTATACAAAAAATTAATGGATGCAAGACCATATGGCAGTGAGTTAGCAGTGGAAAAAATTGAATGCTCTAATCATCTACTAAGAAATTTTTGTAATAAATTGCGTGATCTTTCTAAAAAAAGATACAGTTCAAGCGGGAAATTTGTAAGCGTTTCTTTGCGTCATATGTTAGCTAATAACATAAAACGTTTGAGAATTGCGGTAGAAAAAGCGACTATGCACAGAAGAAATGAACAATTAGAATATCTTGAAACTGTACGAAATTTAAAAAAAGATATTTTGAATGTTTCACATCATGTATTTGGCCAACATTCAGCATGTGCTCAATAAAAATACTTTTTGTTCCGAAATATTTGTTACTACCGATTTAATCACTTTTGTTCAGTATTAAATGAAATGTTTATGTATATGTATTATTTTTAATCTTTGAATAATAGTTCTGAATTATTATACTTTTGTTGTAAAATTAATAGCAATAAAACTATTGCCAAATGAAAATGTTCTCTTGTATCGTCTATATGACGAAAAGAAAGTGTACACAAGTATATGGTTATAAAAATAAAAGTAATAATATTATAAATAATATAATGTTTTACTTAATTGTTGAAAACATTTACTTTATAATTACATACTTGCAATGAGCATAATATAGTTCATTTTCATACAAAATTGCAATGAAATATCTTCAGTACCTAGTTTGCAAAATAATACAATATAAGTTTTAAAATATTTTAATTATTCTGAGCCACTGATAGAACTATCCCGGGAGAGATCTAAGTATTTCTGCATAACTAGAGCGGGGTAAGGAGCAGGTACCCGTGGCAGGTACTAAAACCAATCCCTTACGATGTGTCACTGAACGTAGTCCAGCCATGGTCCAGCCCACTGGCTATAGCTTGTACAAAGATCCGTGGCGATTGACTTGACTTGCTAATGGGATAAGCCATCCCTAACCAGCGGGGTGCAAGTTTGTCTGATGTTCAGGAGTGGATTATTATAATTTTTGGCTTAGATGCTTCAATCTCCGAAATTTTTAATACGATTATCTTTTCAATTGTTTCCCCGAAAACTGTTAAGTAAGATAATTTTATACAAATATACCTTCAGAAAACGACATTTAAAATTCATTTTATTAAAATTTTTCATATTTTGATATTACTTGTGTCTGTTTGTGTAAAACTCATTTGAAAATATTATCCAGTACAACCCTGTAAAGTTGTCCCTCATAAATTTCTTTAATCCTCTTATGGAATACCTGCTGAGAAACACTAATGGAATCAATCGCCAGGGATTTTTGTACAAGCTATACCCGCCACCACACGTCTGCGCCCCTCAGAAACTTAAAGATTGGCAGTCTATCCTCTTAAGATTCTGACGGAACCAAAATGCATTAGTCTCAAAACCGAAGAAATTCCAGAAGCCAAAATCCATTAAGGATTGTAGTATTACAGGATGAAGATAAATATAACTAGAGATAATGTTGTTTGGCTTCATTTTAATTCCACGAACGATATCTGCATCGCGACATAGAACAATCTGGTTTGTACTTAAAACTTATTTAATATTGACCAAAGAAATGATCAAAAAATTATTTTTAAAGTTGAAAGGAACACACTATACAAACAATTTCAAGACAACAAACTTTATCTTCTTCTAATTACATTGTTATCTCTGTGGACCATCAAAATCTGAACATATTGGATTTGCGTAATCATTTTTTTCTTTCCTAATATATTTATAATTGTGTACTAATAATAATTATTATTATAAATGACACAATACTTTCCCTTTTACTAGAATTACTTCTATTATAATGTGGGTATAGTGATAAACAAAGGTAGATAAATTAATTGCTTTTGTATGTCATAATTTTAATTACACAACTACCAGTATACAAGTTGTTTATTTCTTGAATCATTTAAGTAGGACATAGTGTGAAATAAATACCTAAATTTACATCTTTCGTAATTTTATTCCATTTCGTTCATTCGCTTCGTATAGGTACACATTCCAAGCCAACAATTCATTATTGTAACACAGAAGAAATCATATATGAGTCAATTAATGACATTGCAAACATTTTTATTGCTTTTAGAATGTACAAGCAAATTTAACAAATTATAAAGTAATAATTAAATACTTGTGAGTGAAGTAAGAAGTCATATAATATAATTAATCTTTTGTTCTTGATTGAGCAAAAAAATCGAATTAATTAAATTCATTATAGTTTAATTGAAATAACCTTTCATACCTACAACAATATTTTAAAAGTAGTTTTTAAGATGACTCATATACTGTTAATTCAGCAACAGTTCACATCTACAACTATGATTTATTGGAGACAATATATCACTTTAACAACAAATGAAACTACACTGCTGTATAAAAAATGGAACTCTTTTGTTAGTAGTTTTGTTTATTATTATTTATTAATTAAAATGATTTTATCCACGACCATTAAATAACATATTCATTATAAGTGCACTTTTAGTTACATAATATGGTTCATTATTAAAAAGTGTTGAATAATGAAAAGACTATTGAATAATGAGCCCATTATTCAATTGCTGTTAGCCAATCAGATCGCAGTTGCTATAACAACGTATCGCTAATGTTGAATAATGAAACATTACAGATTGCCATCTAGCGAAATTTAAAACAACTACTGAATGACGTTTGACGTTTGACACAATACATTATATTATTTATAATTTATATATCTGTACAATCAAAGAAAAACACGTGAACTTATCAATTTTCATACATTTTTAATATAAATTATAAAAACAGAGGATTGTTGACAAAAATCATGGTCAAGTGACTCTCACTTCATGCCCTTCGATAAAAGAGCCAACTTCATGCTTGTTGCTTTTTCAACTTGTCAAACGTTTTGTAAGTAGTGGAACAGTTTACTATCGTTTTTGTGTGAAATATGAATACTAGTGATGAAAATGATGAAGTTTAAACACCACCGGACATTTTAGAAACTGCCAAATTATAGTACAATTAATAGTGTAACTTCCGGTTCCGGTTTAATGGTCGTGGATAAAGTATAGTATTCAACTCGCGTATTATGGTTATTATTAATTCGGATGATTACGGGCCCTCGCCTGCGGCTCGTGCCGTAAACTTCATCCGAATTAATAATAACTATCATAATACGCTCGTAGAATAATATACTATTGTACCATGATTTTGTAACTTTTATTTAATTATTGTATTTAAATTTTCCACAGATTGTCAACAGTTTTATTAAAATTTAACAACGCGCAGCGGAGTGATCCAAACTTCCTTCTCACAAAATAAAATGACAATGGGCCCATAAACCAATTTTAAAAAAATGTTTGTATGAAACTTTATTAGATTCTATGACAATCAGTGAAAACCCGATGTGAAAATTCCATATAGTACCAGAGATATGATTTTTTAAAGCTCCAGTGGTACTAAAACAACGATTTTTTATGATAATTTACAACAATTAAACTTAATATAAATAAAGATATAATTCCTTTGGCAACTTTAGAGTATTTTACTTGATATTCTAGTAAATAACATACGAAAGTTTGAGAACAGTGGTGCTGGTAGTGATGTAACCTAACCTCAACACAATAAAGGTGTGAAATTATAGAACAAGTAATAGAAGTCCAATAAATATAATCTTAAATACGAACAAACAAGACAAATGATATTTTATTGTTCTATTTTAGCCCACAATAGGCGTTAGGCGCAACGGCAGAAGCGCGATTTGCAATTTTCATATTTCTAGCCAATAGCATCAATGCAAGTAACCGTGACGTCAAAATATGTTCAATTCATTATATCGCTTTACTGCAGAATATTTAAAAGAAAAAAACTACTTTACTACTAATTATTCCGTAAGTGTTTTATGGTTTATGCGCCCATTATGAAACTCGTTCTTTAATATACTATTATTCTAAAATATAATGTCTAATTTGTTAAATAATAAGTTCAGAGTACAGGTAGAAAATGTCTTTTGCAAATGTCATTTTAAATTAGAAATTTTTATCCAGGTTAAATTATTTATATTCGAACAACGATATTTTGAAAATACCGGGATAATATAAGTATAATCTTTACTTAATCTGTATTTCTATAGTCCGAATTATATAATGTTATTGAAAAAGTATTGTAAAAATGAGAAGAACTTCTCTTTTAACTTTAATCCAAAACTGAACATTGGAAGTATTCTTAATTGTTTTATTACAATCCTTCGGATTTTGGTGGGATAAAGTATAATCAAAAGGAAACAAGAAACCAGAATTTGCAAAGGATTGTAAAGCTGCAGGAAGAAGAAGATTTGTTTAAAATTTACAGTAAGAACATAGAATACTTTTTATAAATTTAATTTTAATTGTACAGCGAGGAATTCAACTTTTGTGGAATGTTTGTTGTAACAAATAAAGTAATAACGTCAAATTTGAGTAACATCTCAGCTAGGTAACTAGAAGAATTATTTACCTACTTTCTTACAATATTAATTTAGAACACTAGTATTAATTTTATGACTTGTATAATACCTATTCTTTACTCATATTATCTGCGTTATAAATCTATGAATTTCCTTTAAAGTAAAATATCTAGAAAGTAATGTAGGGTAGTTTTTCACCGAATTATTTATAGCGAAACATAGCATGTATTCATAAATTCAGAATATTTGATCAATATTTAATAAATAATAAATATGTCACATTAAATGTCCTTCATGCATTATAGGGGTATCACATAACAATAACTGTCACACTATGATGGCTTCTATGCTTTAATGCATGCACAGGTCACACTATGACACCGGTGACCTTCATGAATGTAAATGCAACCTCTTGTTGCGTACTAATTATGATTTATGTATTATGTATAGTGTATTCAGTGACGAACGATGGCCGTAGGTGTTTTAGTTATAATTATACATGAAATTGGCCTCACAGCTCACACGTAGAGTACTGATATTAATTTAGAATTAGGGAGAAATTTCTATTTGTAGGTATTACAATAGTAACACTAAAGGGAAATTCACACATGTTAAATGTTTTAGTTCTTCAACTTCTTGTTTGTTTTCAAAAGATTTCATTTGATACATAGGTTTCTAAGATTTTTTTAGTACACAATGGAGGGTTATACTAAGGTACTAGAATATATGAGTATTCTCATCCGCCATTATGGGTCCAAGTGTCATAAATAAAACAAATTATTGGAATCCAGTTACTTTAATTCTCTTCTGTCAAATTTAGAGTTGATACTGATTAATAATTGTGATATATAATTCTCTCAATTATTATATTTCATATCTTAACAGGTAAGTGTACAGAATACTTTCTAATATATTACCGTATGATTTGTGTAGTTGGATTTTACAGAATTTTAAGAAATATGTTTTCAAATTTGACAGATACAAATTTTAAATGTTTTTTTTTTAAGTAACTGGATCCCAATAACTTGTTTTATTTATGACATCTGGACCCAAAATGGCGGACGAGAATACCTACATTCTTCTAGAGCTCTAGTTATACAGAAGCAAATTTTCGTGCTACCATCTATTGATGTTTTCATTGAACTACGATGAAATCCACGTGGGTGTCAATTAGCGAAATACAAACAAAACGCTGTCAAAATGACAGTTCTTAAAATGATGGCAAATATGAAAAATAAAGTTTGTGTAATAGTGACTCCCGTTATTGCAATAAAGAATATATGACCATTGTTAAATTTATTAAGTTTCATAAATCACAAACATCAAAAATAAAAACATAACCTTGTTAGAACACAATCTCAAACGTCAAAACATAAAACATGGATGTTTGTATTATGATCTTCCATCTCAACTTTTACCTCATCTTTCTCTTTCTTGCCTGTGACGTCAAAATCATAACCCTCCATTGCCTATTCCCTATCGTAACGATTAATGAAAATAAATAAACTATAAACGAAATATGACAAATTTATATCAAAATCATGTAACACTTACGGAATTATTAGTAGTAAAGTATTTTTTTTTATATTCTACAGTAAAGAGATATAACGAATTGAACATATTTTGACGTCACGGGTACTCGCATTGATTCTATTGGCTAGAAAAATGAAATATATAATACTGAGATACTACCACTTTCGGTTGACAGATTAAAACCAACATTGAATCAACTTGTAATTTAAACATCCAAACAAACATGCAACATGCTTATCCGTTGAAAAGTCACTATCGAAAATTTTGACCCGTCACATTACCTCCCTTACATATATGTGCACAAGGTAATAATTATCAACTTTTAGAAACTACAATATTTTATTTCGCACGATTTATGCTGTGTAGTTTGTGAAAAATGAAAATTCAATACAATATTAATGATATTGTAGACAACAAACATATTCAACGAAATGTTTGCAAAACAAAATACCACAGAAGAATGTATTTTATATTATTTATCAATAATTGTACATGAGTAATTATTTCAATGGAAATTGTAGACGTATGTAATAGTTCGGCATTTTTATCCTGATCAAACAATCAAACATTATTGATCAATCTAAAAATACCTGTTCGCCCACGTATATGCTTATTACCATCATATGCATATGTTATACATACACGCTAAGTGAATAGTTATTACCATAACTGCCTGCGTTTTCTCCCCTAACCATAACAGTGAATACCTGGATGAATCATTAGGTTTTAAAGTTAGAACAGACGAACATAGTCGGAACTTAAAATATTATTCTTGCTGTTTTTATAAAGAATAGTATACATGTTGCAGATGTAGACTACACTTTCTCTAACAAGATTTTGGAAATTATACAAAAAATACAAATATAAAACTGTTGAAAACGTGAAACTCAAAAAATTTAATTAAAACAAACAGACGTAACCATAGTAACTGAATCAAAGTACTTCATATATCGCGGCTCTGATTCGTCGAAAATATTCCATACGCGGCGTATGGAATGTTAGTGATTCCATAACAATTTTTGTTGTAGAATGCGTAGTTTCCAAAACAGTGTTATAGAAAAGTATATGAACTCATAAATAAAGTAAATACAGAATGGCCGATCTGGTTGGTGTAGTAGCTATGTCACTAGCTTAGCACACTAGAGGTCGTGGGTTCGAATACCACTGAAGAGCATGGTCGTTTGCGTTGTTCAAAAATTCACAATATCCATTCATAAGGCGACATATGAACAACGAAGTTAACCTGCTTCCCATCTTTGTAAAAAAAAAATCTGTTGTGGGTACCACAATATCTCCCGCCATAGATTTCTTATCGAACAATGCAGAAACACGGACTACCACTATCAAGAAACGCTCATCCCTTCAAAAAAATTTAGTGTTCAATTATGACACAAGTAAAAAACGACATTTTTCAAGCGTTGTTTTGTGTTTTCAAAAAGCACAGATTAGCAGATTTAAACGAAAATATAATTTTTTTTCATGACATGGTAGGAAACCCCACCGATTTTCTCCCGAAATACTGAGGAAAATGTGTTGTTCCTCTCTGGAGAGGAAAATATGGAAGTGCTACCAATATGAATGTTATTTACAAAAAATATATTATAAAAATTATAAATAAATTCCTAATTTTATTGAAAATCCTTATAATTGTCTTATATTTTTATTTTTCTTATTAAATCACAATTTGACAACTTATTAAAGATATTTAACATTGGTTCATTGGCAACACTGCTACACCGCCTTGTGTCTGATTACCTAACTTTTAACGTATCAGGCTGTCAGTTGTGTTCTCAAAGTGTATTTTAGGTATGAGCAAATCGTTTTTAGAAACATGTCGTGAAAAAAATATTGTGTCCAACAGGAGAGGAAAGCTCTTCTTTCACTCTCGTTCGAAATGCATCATGAGCTCAGCGAGTGAGGCAAACTTCGAACTCGAGGGGGAAAAGAAACGCTTTCCTCTCTAGTTTGACAAATAACTATTCTTTAACGTGTTGTAATTCGTAAATGGTGACAGTAAGATACAAATGTTTCAAACAATAATTGTAAATAATATATGAAACATTATTATCATAACAAAAATTGTCATTAAATCATAATTTACTCAGATATTTCAAATTAATTTGATAGGGCTTCAAGTAAACTACCACTTCCGGTTATTGGATTATCACCAAAAACTAATCAGCTCTTGCAAAGGGGATAAAATTATATATACAAAATATCAAAATTTTCAGTGTAGTGGTTTCTGCGAAATCGTAACTCCAGAGATCCACACAGACTGATAGACAGACACACAGACATCATCGCGAAACTATTAAAATCGTATTCTAGGGACCCTAAAACTCACTACCGAATTTTTAGCATGATTCCTATACCTCCCTTACAGGATGTGGCGGGAAGAAAAAATAATACAGAATGACTCATTTTAAATTACTTTCACGAATATTTCGAAAAGTATACATCGGACAAAAAAAATGTTTAGATAGAAAATTATCAGGCTTAGGAGATGACCAAGGAAAAGGTAGATCGTGGAATCATGATGATTATGATTTAAACTATCGCTGAAAATAATTCTCCAGAACATTTCTATTTCTATAAATAAGTATTGCACAGCGTATTACCTTTTTCGTCTTGAAAAATACCATAAATAAAAAAAGAAAGCAACAGTGGGCTCAGACGCGCCGATTAGTCATTGACTCCCTTTCGATCGTCTGTTGTTTTGAACGTAGAACTGAAACAAGTCGCCCTCGACTCCCGCGATCAATTCCTTATGCAGAGTGAGGTGACGTCACAGTAATGGGCTTGTGGGCGGGGCGTCAACGTTTTGTGACGTCACTTGTTCTTGTGGTACCTACACAGGTGTACGCACAAGATCTATTTGACATTTATTGGTCAGAGACGCACTTGACAAATTTTTTTATTGAAATAAATAATTTAAAATGTTGTATATATGAGTTTATATTATTTTTTCTTCAAACGTCATAAAAGTACGTTCTTATGTATTTGTATTCAACAAGCAGAAGTTCAATATTGTCGCCGCCGGCGTAAAAGTGTATCCTTGGCAACACATTTACGCCGGCGGCGGACAAAGTAAAATATTATGAAAAATAGTTAGGTTGTAATTCAATAATTTGACAGTTAAAAATGAAACAAATAAACAAAAATAACAAAACAGCATATTCTACGGCAACTTGAAATGCTAGATAAGACAGAATATTTTTTGAAGTTTTGAGCATTTTATAATATTTATAATTTTATTTTCTATGTTTGAAAAAAAAATAGCAAGTGTTATTCGGAGTAAATGTGTCTTTAGGTGCTTCGCATGTAATTGTTCGACTCGCTTCGCTCGTCGTTCAAACTTACATGCTTAGCACCCAAAGTATCACATTTACTCCTAATGACACAATATACTATTATTTTACAGTGGTAAAAATAGTGGTACAAATGGAGTGGTAAAAATTTCCCCCTGCCAAAATAATTAAATAATAAATGGAATGACAAAAATTTGGTATTAAAAATCTGGTGTGGGCACCACACTACTTTCTTATACAAATAAAACCAACTGAACACGTATGACTTGTTCCTTGCGTGACTTTATTTTGTCAATTACTTGATATATAGATGTTAAACCTGTTTAATTTTTTATTCTCATTGTAACTATGAATCTATGAACTAATAATACAAATATTGCTTTTATAATATTTCACACGACACATATTTTTGGCACTTCACAATTATTTGACACGTTTGACACATAGATATTAAAAATGTTTTAGTTTTTGTTCCCATTGGAACTAAAATTATAGAAATATGGTTTTAAACATATAATTTAGTTTTCTCAAAATTAGAAGCATGTACAAGAAAAGAGCAAATAACATTTTATATTCCAAATATTTGTGCTAACATCTTTCATTTGAAACTTTTTCTCATAGCTGATTCTATTGTTGAAATAAATGGAATTTGTTTTTTGTGTCCAGTAAACTTCTTCTTCCGGTTTTTCAATTTATTTCAAAATCAACTCAGCTCTTAATTTTTTCATGAAACTTATAATACTTTGTATAAGAAAGTAAAAATATAAAACATATACTAAAACAAAATGTGAATGTATATTGTATATTGAAATTAGAAGCATCCAAATATAAATATTTTAGTTTATAATATTTTAATGACAGGCGGAAAACTTTGTAATGTTTGCCGTTTCTTCATTTTCCATTTTCTTACATAATTACTGATTACTCTACAGTATTATGATTTAATTACAGGATCTACTTTCTCTAAAATGTGTTTACTTTCTGTTTGTGTTGTTTCCTGTTTACTTGCTTCAGTTACGATGATTAAAAAACATAATAGTAATTGATAAATCATTTTCTAATTTAATATATTACTATAATTACTATTAATTACAATACGGGCAAGTTGTGGATCAATGATTAGGACAGGATTGCTTTATAAGCGGGTGTTCGTGAGCTAGCTAAACCATTAATAATTAAAAATCCTTAATTATTTGATTACAATAACAAATTAAATTTGATTCTATAGACCTTCGAAAAAACGCATCGATTAGCTCCCTGCCTCAAAATTGTAATAGAAACTGTTTTGCGAATGCACTTAATTTGCAAGCCTCGTCTTAGGTTCGGCTTGTCAAAATATACTCCCACTCGCAAAAGTTCAGTTTTCTCATAAATTTATTAAATTAAATTTCTGATTTATTTGTCAGATATGAAATCCTAGAAATATTGTATGTTGGTAACATCAGATCATTCGTAATAAGGATACGAGGGATTTATAAATATAAACAATTTATTTGTTTTCTTTCAAAAAATAGATGACATTTATTTATTGGTTGTGCACTTCAACAGAAAATTTAATTATAATTACTTACATTTGAGGTTACAATGATCAATTTAGCTCTTAAATTGATAGAAATCTCTAACCTCTAAGTACTCAGACACAATAGGTTTGTTCCAAGTGGTCATTTCTGACAAGTTTGTGACATGTTTGTGACAAATTTCAGTGCGCCTGCGAAAAATGTACACAAGTTAACTTAACATAAGTTTCATTTCTTTTGTGTGGCGAAAAATGTATGAATTTCTTTATTTATATATTTATATTTAAGGTTAGCTGTCAAAACAGAAAATGAGCATGCACATGCGCTTCATTCCATTCGCCGTTCCAGTCTATGTTTCTAACTTAACTTGTTTACATTTTTCGCAGGCGCACTGAAAATTGTCACAAACTTGTCAGAAATGACCACTTGGAACAAACCTTAAATAAACCCAAGGCACAACGATAGTCAGTTGATGTCAACCCTAATCTTTAAAAAATCCCTAGTTTTTTCCCGATCTAGGTCTGAAATCAAGAAGTTTCTGGACAATTTTGAGATGTGTCAAACTACCTAGTGTTTTTAGACAGAGACACGAAATAGTTATTTACATACCAAATGCGGGAACCGAGTTCACGCAAGAGGTTTGTACAATATTTTTTGTACGAAAAATATAAAACTAATAACAGTCCTTACAAAGAAATGAAGTTCTTCAAGGAGTTATTTTGATAATTGTTAAAGTTGCTCTATAAATATAAACACACAAATTAATTTGTGTAATATATTAGAAAACAATTAAAATATTTATAATATTTACCGTATTCACTTGTAAATTTATTATATTTCTCATTTATATTGAGATAACTAACATTACATTTGTAGGTTATGTATTTTACAGCTGTCATATCGGGCAGATTTTATTGCCAACATTGGTAATCAAATGCACTAAATTTGTTATTAAATTCAATTTCATTCTTATTCCATCTTTGTTTATATTTATATATTATGTAAAGGAATGTTTGAAATACTATATTATTTTATTATAAATATAATTGATTAATAAACGCTTTAGAAATAGGAATGCTTTCGTCGAAATTTCCCGGTTGTCTATCTGGTGGAGACCTGGGAAATGGACATTTCGGACGTTGCTTAGGCAACGCTAAACAACACATTTCAATGTATGAGTACAAAAAACACATTTCAATGTATGAGTACATTTACCGTAACCTAGCAACGACACTAAAATACCGGATTACGATTAATGCACTTTACGGTTCGAAAACACACCGGAAAGGAGTCAGTTTTCGAACGATCGAAAAAAAAAAATTTAATTGGTTGCTTGAACTCGAATAAAATTAAACCAATAATATATACCCTCAATGGATGCGCAACTTCTTAACGAAGTTCTCTAGATTATTTTTTGGGGAGGATCAATTTCCATTTCCTTTATTTCAGATTTTCTGCCATATGTGTCTCACCGCCTTCCTGTCTCGGCAATTTTTAATTCCTGCTCTTCTTAGGTCTTCTTCTACTTCTTTCAATCATTTTGACTTGGGTCTGCCTCGTTTTTTGCAACTTGGTTCCCATTGTAGTCTTGACTTTATTGTGTATCTTTCATCTGTTCTCCTTGTATATCTTAACCATAGCCATTTCATTCTCAGTTGTTTTATTTTCTTGATTATGTCTTCCCCTCCTAATTTCATGGTTCATTATTATTTTGTATTCGTTTTCTATGATTTTTAGGTATGATTGATGGTTTGTTGTGTGATTGAATGATTTCGAATTTGAAGAATAAGACGAGCAAGTATGAATGTGTGGACGAGGTGAAAGTGGTAATGTTTGAAGGAGATTGATTGTTGACTGAATTTCAGTGTTCGTGCTACCTCACTGTGTGGGATATAGCGTGATGTTATGTATGTACGTACAAATGAACCATTAATAAGACCAAGAATAGAATTCAAAGAATACATAGTAAGCAATGTAAGAGGAAGTGACTTTCTTAATGAAAATGCATCTATCTGCTTTGTATCATCGTTAAATAATCATATTTAAGTCATTGTTGTGTTTAAATTGTTATTCGTCGTATTTATAACTTTTAAACAAAGTGATGTTTGAATAACATCTGCTCCTTCGAACTATTCTTTCCCTCGAAACCAATACAATCAAATTAACAATTTTTTTTTATTTTAAAGAATCACACATAAATATTCCATGAAATTTGAAATTAAGACGAATAAATAGATTTATAAAAAATGTTAGACTATACTCTTCCACATCAAAACAAACTAAATAATTATTAAAATCTGACAGTGTGATTTTTTTTTAATAATAGTTTCTGTACTGACTATAATAAACTAGAACTGTTTTAAAGAGAAACATATAATCTTTTAAATTTTGCAAAAAATATTGGATATTTCATTACAAATATAAAATGGACAATGGAACACCCGACAGAAATACTTAAACTGCAGATATATGGACATTTTAATTTTTAAAAAAAATTTAATATAATCGCATAAAGTAAAAAATACAGAGTTCCTTAGAATTTACTTTACTATTTGATAAACTGATGATATAAGATGCATTTTCTGAAAACTTACCAAACTTTTTTGTAAATACTTTGAATTATTTAGTAAATAATTGCTATTAGTTTGTAGTTTCTTATTATTATTACGAAAATGAGAAGCGGACTAACCGTTCTAGTCATAACAACACAAACGACCATACTCTTTTACTTTAGATTCATTATAAAAGTAGATAAGCTGTGGAACTTCGGAAACACTGTTTTCAGTTGATACTACTGACAACTAATATGTAGCGCGAAAATTTAAGTTGTTTCATTAAAAAAGGTATAAAGAAAAAAATAATCAAGTATATCTGGCACAGATATTGTTTTTTTAGAACTTCCATACTTTAATTTATTTTAAAACTATAGCACCTATAATGTGGTTTCACGATGATGTCCGTGTATGTGTCTCTCTGTCGGTCTGTGTGGATCTCTGGAGTTACGGTTTCTGAAAATGTCTTAAAAAGAAAATTTTGATATTTATAACACCCCAGAGCATCCAATACTAGTACAAGTAGATACTAACGCCATTCGTCTTATAGTTGAATGAGGGTAGTTAACGCGCAAATCGATTTGTAATGATTTTAGTGTGCCAGCAAGTAAATCCTGCTACAGATTAAAGAGTAAACCCACCTCAATCCAATCCTGCTTTTCCTAACACGCGACATCGCAGTCGTTCTTGCATAAGCACACAATCATTCCACGCGGCGGTGTTCAGGAGTTCACACCGCGCAGACTAGCTGCCGCGCGCACAGTTGATGGCAGCCAGCCATCGGGTGCAGAGCACCACCACCTCATCCACGACATCATTCCTTCCGCGAATCCACCATCATCCATTCGCTCAAACAAACACCAAGTCCAATGCCCGACCTCGCACCATGAAGTGGCAACAGCGTCGTCCGGGTCAAGTACGACCCTTCCTGGTGCTGCCACTCCTCGAGGGGGAGAGATCCGTCAGCGCGGATCCTGCACTTCCGACCCCAAAGAGGAATTCTTCTTCGGGGACCTCAACGGGGACTTGGCCGCCGAAATTAAAAGTCAAGCTCAAAAAACGAGAAAAAGAGAAGTCGTGTGATGTGGAAATTATTGAAAGACCTCTTACTGCTACTTTAGAGCGACCTGAGTTGCTCAATATCAATCTTCTTGATAAACTTGATATGTCTTTAGTGCGAAAAGAGTTTTTGTGTATTACGAACTTGTGTAAAGAGACTGTTAATGTTGCGGTTGTACCAAAGGGAAGACGATTTGGTTTTGGAGGGACTAGAGGAAAGATAACACCTCCTGCGATAAGTGTTACACCTAGTGAACAGACTAAGAGATCTAGGAAGCCAGAGACAAGTGAAGATAGTTTAGAAAGTGATGAAAATTCGAGTGTGCGGCGGTCCAGAAGGAAAATAACAAAAGTGAATAAGGTGACAAGCAAACCGGCTGTCAAAGTCAAGAAGGAGAAAAATGATGCCAACAATAATACTGCTCATTCAAGTAGGATACTTAAATTTATATTGTTTTTATAGTTTACAATAATATGTCATCACGTCATTTACTTGTATCTGAGTGTGGCACTCTGCTTAACGCAGATCTCGGTATACCGGGTGATTCATCGGTGAGTTCTTTTTCTTCTCCCTACTCAAATCTTTATGGGCGATATAGTAATCGTAATCATGCTTAAAATTTGCTAGTCAGTACGTTTTAGGGCCCGTAGAATACGATTCCAATAGTTTCGCGATGATGTCTGTGTATCTGTCTGTCTGTCAGTGTGTGTGGATCTCTGGAGTTACGGTTTCTCAAAAACTACTGAACTGAAAATTTTGATATTTTGTATATATCAATAGTATCCCCTTAGGAAGGGCTGATTATTTTTTGGTAATAATCCAATAACCGGAAGTGGTAGTTTACTTGAAGCCCTATCAAGTTATATTGAAATAACTCAGTAAATTATGATTTAATGACAATTGCTTTAAATATTATTATCTGTAAATGTTGTTTGAAACATTTTTCTCTTACTCTCACCATTTACAATTTACAACACGTTTAGAAAAAGTGTTTTAACATTTTTGTTTTTTGGTAACCTGTGTTTTTTGAAAAAAATCTGATGTGTCCACCACATAAGCTCCCGCCCAATACAATTCTTAAACGGAACAAAATAATATTTGATGATAGAGAAACATACCTTCTTATTTCTTTATTTTCTATTTATATTTGAGAAATTTCATTTTCTTTCGTATATTTATTGAATTTTTTGACATATTTCACTAAGAAAACAGCTTCACAATCACAATGACATGTGTCACATTTCGTAAAAAAAATGAAAATTTTTAAGTGTTTCCATGGTGTACATGGAATGCAAGATTTTTAAAAATTTATAAAATTTTAATTTCTTTATATTTGATTTTCTTAAAAACCAGTGAAAATTAATAAAATTAGTGTAATCAAAACAGATGTAAAATTAAATATTCTACAACTTTCAAAATAACATAAATTGTTGAAAAATAAAATTTAACTGTGTTTTTTCACGGAAAACTGTTAAGGGCTTCAAGTGAACTGCTACTTCCGGTTGACCAACTTTATCCAAAATCTAATCAGCTCTTCATATAAATATAAGAAGCAAAAATACACAAAATTGTATTTTTTCGTATTATAGTATTTGAGTTATGCGAGACGAAAAAATTGACACAGACTACACACACACACACATACATACATACAGACATCTTCGCGAAAATAGTAAAATTGTATTGTAGGGATCCTAAAACGTGCTTATTAATTGAAAACTCACTAAGTACCCAATTTTTCGACCAAAAACAATACCTCCCTTACCTAGAGGTAGGCGGGAGGTAAAAACCAAACCAACGCTTGAAAATGTCATTTTTTGACATATGTCATAATTAAAAACAAATTTTTTTTAAGGGATGAGCGTTTCTTGATAGTGGTGGTCCGTGTTCCTGCATTGTTTGATAAGAAATCTATGGTGGGAGGTGTTGTGCTGCCCACAACAGTTTATTTATTTTAAGTTACTGTTATTTTCTACATGTTTCTTTACTTTTTGTAAAAGACTATAATTATAAAAATCGCAAAACTATATCTACCTATTTTGTGTAATTGCAAAATTCGAAGCGGTGAAATAATTTTGTCGAGCAGTATATTATTATTATTAACTGCAGTTGGTGGATTTGTCATACACTGTGCTGTCATTTTAAAATATCAAATTTAATTTACTAGCATTTCTATTAATTTTTTATTTCCTCGTCGATTATGGGACACTTTATCAGGAAGTGGATTAACCGGGCCAATTCTTATAAATTTATCATTAGAAACGTGTTTTCATTTTGTTTCTTTTAGTAAAGTTTAATTTCAGGAAGAGTTCTGAATTTGCTCCAAATATTTAAAAGTACTTATTCACTTATAAATTAATTGTTTATCCAGCTACACCAAAAGACTCATTTCAGTTCTTAAGTTCTGATGTACCCAGTAATGGATAAATGAAATGATGATACATTTATAGTGATCTTGAGTTTGAATCCCACTATGTTACCACTTTTAACTTTACTTCTATGATTTCCCATCCACTAATATATTTGGGGTCGTGACTGGACAGCTGGTAACTGCACTATACTTAACGGGAAATATATTCTGTACCTATACCGAGAGTGTCACAATCAAAATTGATTTATTTTTGATTGCTCGAGAAAATCTCGAAATATGCTATATTTTTTAGAGTTTCCGCCTGTCAAATTGCTGCGTCCTTCAAACATATTACGTTGGAAGAATCGTGGAGGGGGGCGGGGGAGGGTATAATTGTTTGTTAACTGCAGAATGAACTGATACGAAAAAGAAACAAATTAAAAATTATTTATGCAAATTTTTTGCCTATTTCTTACACGAACATCATAAATATTTAATTGCAGTTTGATGACCTCAAATTATATTATATATAGTATAATATTTTTATCTCATGTAGGGCAGGAAATCTTGTAAGGAGAATGTAAAATATAGAATCTAATACAGGAACCATTCAAGAAATTCGAGAGATACTTTTTTAATTAATTAGAATGAAATATTACAACTATATTTGAAACTTGCCACGTGTTCTATTTTAAGGCATACCGTATATAGTGCATTTCAATTTCCGGCCTCACCATTGGGATCTTGAGAACTCTACGGACAACGACTTCGGTTAAATTAGGCAAAATTTGCCTCACTAGTACTTCTAACAATTTAGTACTCCTAGTAGTAAATCCGGTAAAGTTCACATGATACTACGACTACTAAGTAAACTAATACTTATTTGTTTATAAAATTTTATTTGTTAATTCAAATGTAACTCGGTATATTTCTGTAAGAATAATTCATAAACTCATCGTCAGACGAACAAAAATGAGTATTTAATTATTTTCACGAAATATATTATTAGGAGTGTACAAAGTTATTCATCATTAATATATGTATGCTTTTACTGCTCGCCACATCCTGTAAAGAAAGTATAGAAATGCTGAAAATTTGGTAGTGAGTTTTCAGTGGATAAGCATGTTTTATAGTCCCTAGAATATGATTTTAATAATTTCGCGATGATGTCTATGTGTATCTGTCTGTCTGTCAATTCTGTTAGTCTATCTGTCTGTCTGTTAGCCTGTCTGTTAATGTTTTTCTGTTTATCTGTCAGTCTGTCTGCGTATGTGAATCTCTGGAGTTACGGTTTTTCAAAAACCACTAAACTAAAAATTTTGATATTTTGTATATATTAGACTTGCAACGAATAGTGTATTCGGCCATAGGCCGAATACCGAATATTCGGCGGATTCCTTGGCCGAATAGCCGAATATTCGGCGAATAGTATTCGGCTGGTTTTTTGTGTTTATTACTCAGTATTTTTAGTTATTATTGACAAATTTGTTAAATTAACATTTTGAACAAATATGACAATTTGTTAAATTAAAATTTTGTCATTTCTGAATTATTAACAAGAAAAAAAATTTTTTTTATTTATTTGCTACATTTATAAAATTTAATAAATAGACTCGTCAATAATAAAAAGTAAATTTAGCCAATTTCAATAACTAGGATTTATTGTTCAGCTTCTATATAATTACTAAAATATTTTGTCAAAAGTACATAAAAATAAATGTTAATAATAACTATATTCACAAATATATTTTGTTAAGAAATACACAAAAATAATTTGTTACCTGCTAACAAATTTGAAACTTGTTAAATTAACATAAATTAACGGTGGATCGTCTGGGACTAAATATTTTCTTAAAATTTTGTCAATTTTGACTATAAATTTTTTAATGTATACCTATGTATCTTTATTTATTACTTATGTCCTGTATGTATGGGGAATATTTAAATTAAATAAATATTTTAACTAATAGAAATGTGGCAAATGAAATTTTCAGTTTTTATTCAGTACCGTCTGTTATCATTGGTTAAAATTTTTAACAGGCCGTTAAAATTTAACAGGTAAATTACAGAATAGACACCCTTATGTGTTTTACATTTATTATTTTATTAGAAGCAAAAATTACCGAATGAAATACCCTAAATTTCCACTTTTCTCTATATTCTAAACTATTCGGTATTCGGCCGAATAATGCTTAACTATTCGGTATTCGGCCGAATAGTAAAAATGTGGCCGAATAGGCCGAATACCGAATAGTTGCCGAATATTCGTTGCAAGCCTAGTATATATCAATTGTATCCTCTTGGAAAGAGTTGATTAGTTTTTGCTGATAATTCAATAACCGGATGTGGTAATTTATTTGAAGCCCTATCAAATTATTTTGAAATATCCCAGTAAATGATGATTTAATGATAATTTTTGTTTTAGAATAAAGTAAAGTAAAATATTTTTATTTACAATTATTGTTTGAAACATTTTTCTCTCACTGTGATTATTTACGAAGTATAATACGTTAAAGAATAGTATATTATACATTAATGGAGAGAACTGTATGATTTTTTTCCGCAAAGTAAATTGAAGCACGAGCCGTAGCCGAAGGCTACAACACGACAAGGGAAAAATACACTTCTCTCCTGCGGTGTATACATTTTTTCACAACCCCAATATTTATGATATTCTTTATGTATTTCAAAAATACTTGAATTGTAATATAATTTATGATGACTACATTTGATTTGTTTAATTTCGTACATTTTTCATATTATTTGAGCATTTTCCCTCACGACGGGAGAGAAAATGAATGCACCAATCACCGGTAGATATGAAATTGTCTATTTCTGTCATGATTTTGGTATCATAGAAACTGAGTTTCTCTCCCGGTCGTGAAAAAATTATATTTTGAAATTTTTGTTTAAATCTTATAACCTGTGCTTTTTGGAAGAGGCAAAATAGCGCTTGAAAAATGTCATTTTTTGACAGGTGTCATAAATGAAAATTACATTTTCTGAAGGGATAGTAGTGGTTCGTGTTCCTGCATTGTTTGATAAGAAATCGATGGCGGGAGGTATTGTTGTGTATAAAAATTATAAGTTTGTCATATTTCAAAAATGAGCCACAAAAAAATTTCTACGCCACTGGTTAGACAGTAAAAATATGTACCCTTCTTATTTGAAACATTTTGCTAAATTGCTAGCAACTATTTAAAAATGAAAAATCAACGAAAATAAGTTTATCCAACACCTCTCAATAAATGCTCTATAACTATGACGATTTTAAACAAGGAAAGTAACAGATTACCCACTAGTGGGTATAATTTTGAGGAAAGTCACTAGTGAGTATTTTTTTATTTATAACAATAATAATAACACAGAACACCTTGGTAACTACTTCGATTGACATTTTAATTAAAAAATTTAAAGCATATGTCACTGTCAAATAATATTTCTTTAATAAATTTTTCATTTATTAAGAATAAATAATAAATAAATAAATATACCATCACGCATTTTACCCATTATGGGTGTGGCACTCTGCTTACGCAGATCTCGGTAGGTGATATATTTTGCGTATGAAATGCGGTTACCAGCCGTCAAGTCATAGCCCCCAAAGTTGTTAGTGGAGGGGGAACCACAGGGGTAAATTTAAATTGGCAACTGTCAGCTGTGGGATTCGAACTGAGGATCTCACGATCCACAGTCCGATGCGTTACCACGGAGCTATTTATCCCATATTTATTAAGTGGTGTTGGATAAAACTTTATACTTCACACGTGGGCAAAGTGGATTTACCCGCTCGATAAAATTATCACACTCAGCCTTCGGCTTCGTGTGCTAAAATTTCTCTCGTGGGTAATTCCTTACTTTGCCCACTTGTAAAGTATATAACTATTTTTATTTTCGTGAAAACAAAAACAAAACAATTGGGCTATTAGTGCAGCAACTTTTGTCTAATTTAACCGAAGTCGTATCTCTTGTAGTTCTCGAAATTGAAACACACTGTATGTGTACATAATGAGCCGCTCCATTACGTTTATTATCCATCATTACCATGCTGCATATTTAAATTCAACCTATTCAAACATTTATTCCCTATCGATTTGACCAACTCTACAATATGTAATTTATTTTCTCAGTGCTAGAATCCAAGCCCGTTCAAAATCGATCGCTGAGTCGATCGAAATTCACTCCGCTTGTATCACCAAAGTTAGTCGACGACGCACTAACCACAAAACCACAACCTATCCGTTCTTCTCTGCCTCTACCGGAGCCCTGCAAGACCTGCGGCCGTCCCGACGCCCCGGAGAGGTTCCACAGTCACCCTGCGACGCCGCTCGTGCGTCACAGTCCGAGGAAGAATCCCACTACGCCGACAGTCAAGAGCACAGTACAGAAACCAGTCGCTATCAAGTACAAGTCGCAGCCGCGAGAGAAATCGCCGCAGAAAATTGTACACGCGCCAGCTACTGTTGTTCCGAAAGCTGTACAAATTATTAAAGAGAAGAAAGAAGAAGAACGAGAGAGGACACCAATGAAGGGACCACGCACTGTTACTTGTTACTTGTGTGGGAGGGAGTTTGGGACGAAGTCACTTCCGTTGCATGAACCGAAATGCCTACAGGTTAGTAATTTATTCATTTGTGTAAATTTAAGTTGAAGAAAGCTAATAATATAAATGCTATTACACCTGGGCGCAATTTATTGGCCAAGCTTTCTCTCAGTATAGTGTCAACTATGGTACTAATATTTTTGTTTATTGACATTATTCATACAAAGATATTACAATCTTAATGGTTTCACTAATAAAATTGTACACTATTTTTGCTTAATAAACAACACAAAAAATTAAAAGTATACGCACAAAAATGACACAAACCCAAAACAAAAACAAATTTGACGTATTGGTAATGACTAAAATCCCCCAGAATTCATTTAAAAATTGTCGAAAAATAAAACATATTATTCTTGTTTTACACGATACACGACGCAATTTATGGGTCAATAAATTGGCCAAGCTTTCTTGTCAATATTGTCGTTCGTTTTATATACATCACGTTTCCGTCAATTTATTGTGACAATTCCAGTAGTACCAATACAATCAGCTGTCACCTATGCTACTTACAAAAATGACAAAGTAACCTAAACATAACAAGTTTGAGTGGTTGGCAATGACTAGCATTCCCTAAAATATTATCGAAAAACATGTTCTATTTCTTCAATAAATTTATTTATTCTTTTAGGAATTGTAAACTTACAAAAAATAAATTATCAAAACACAACTTTTGATACAAAGTTACATGTTTTAATAAATTTTTTTAGAATATTATTGCCGATAGTGTTGACACCAAGTGTCCGGTACTGGAACTAACCGGCCAGGAGGCGGAGTTAACCGCACTTCATACGCAAAGATATAACATCGAGATCTACATAAGCAGAGTGCCAGATTCAATAGTGGGTAAAAGGCGTGATGATATATTTATTTATTTACTGTGTTATCGTTGTGAGTCGGCCATTCCATCTACAGTACTACAACTACTTCTTATTGTCATTATAAACATTTAAAAACACTAATTCATTAGATTCTTTCGACCTAAATATTTATTTTGAAAAATCTGTCATCGGTCTGTTGGTCTGTAAGTCGAATATTTCCAAAACGTACACGAATTTTAAAACGAAACTTTATATTTAGACTTACCATCACAGCCTCAAGGCTAAGTTCAATAATGAGCTGCATTGGACCATAGACAATAGCACGAGAAATCTTTTTATTTCTAAATTATTATTAACATCAATAAATAAATATATTATCATTCTATTAGAGCAGATCTTGACATGATATATTTTTGTGCGTGTCGTCAAATTACAATTCCAGTGTTTGCTAAAGAAACGCCGAGGTAGTTCTGTGTTCCCCACAGCAGATTATAATCTATTCATCCTATTGTTGACATAACTTTTGATATTTCTCTACGGATATGAGTACTTACTGCTCCAGTATATAGTCCGATCAATATTTATGAAACGTGCGACGTAATACGAGAATTGTTGCGTTTTGTTTTCTATTCCAAAAGTTTTAATTTAAATTAATAGTTGAATGTTGCAGTTGTTTATATTGGTTTTTTATCTCGTACATAGAAATAGCAATGACGTGATAAATAATTTATGCAAATTATTTTGTTACAATGTTTTGACCTATGATGATATCATGTTGTAATTATACCTTTTTATATTCAAATAATGTTCAAATTTAAAAAGAATAACCAGCATCTCATATAGGTACTGCACGTTGACTATACAAGGTAATTTTTATGCTGGTTTTTAAGAAGCTATAAAAAAAACTTCCGTAACATTCTATGAGCGCCTGACAATTTAAAATCACCCAAAATTTGTTTCGTTCAAATCAATTCTTAAAGCATAATAACTCTCTTAATCGGTATTGTGTAAATTGAGAAAATAAACGTTCTACCATCTGTAAACGAAAATGGTTTACTGTTGAACATACTCGAAATATTTCTTTAATAAATTTAAATATACGAGTATAGTTTCATTTCAGACACCTGTCTCTTACAAATTTCGGGCTACGTCAGTGTTAAACAATTTACTGAAATGAAATAAATACATATATCTAAATAGCTCCGTGATAACGTGTCGGACTGTGGATCGTGAGATCCTCAGTTCGAATCCCACTGCCGACTGTTACCAATTTAGATTTACCCCTGTGGTTCCCCCTCCACTAACATCCTTGGGGGCTATGATTTGACGACTGGTAACCGCACTTCATACGAAAAAATATATCACTTACCGAGATCTGCGTAAGCAGAGTGCCACACCCAAAATGGGTAAAAGGCGTGATGATATATTATATATAAATAAATATATTTGATTGTGAAACAATGCTTAGAGCAGATGTTAGTAGAAGAGGATCACAAGAGAAATAGAGCTTAAATAAAAAAAAATGTTTTAAACTGTACAATACAGCTTTTAAATAAACATTATTCTACTTTATACTGAATATAACAAAAATTATTCTAAATCAGTTATACAGAGTGGTGGCTCGAACGACGCAGCATAAGGTAAATTTTTAGTGCGAAATTATTTGCTATCCTAAAAATTACCTATCCTAAAAATTTCCTATATTATTCTACACCTTTTTGAATATAACAAAATTTACTCTAACTCAATTATTTACTGAAATAAAAAATATATCATCACGCCTTTTACCCATTATGGGTGTGGCACTCTGCGTACGCAGATCTCGGTAAGTGAGATATTTTTGCATATGAAATCCAGTTACTAGCCGTCAAGTCATAGCCCCCAACGTTGTTAGTGGAGGGTGAACCACAGGGGTAAATTTAAACTGTCGGCAGCGGGATTCGAACTGAGGATCTCACGATCCACAATCCGACGCTTTACCACGGAGCTATTTACACCATATTTACCGAGATATGCCTGAAAAACTTGATAGACCTTCCAGTAAGTAATGAGTGGGTGAAAGTAGTGGCGAAAGAATTTTCGCCCACTCATCTGTCATTACCCATCCCGTTGTCATAGGAATGAGTTGAGTGGATAAAACAGAAGGTTTCGAGCTCTATATCCAAGTAAGAAACAAGTTTCAGTAGCAGGATTGAACAAAAATTGTTACCAATATATGTAACAAAATTTATTCTAACTCATTAATTACTAAGCTTTGTCTAAAAAACCTGATATACCTTTAAGTAAATTACCACTTCTGGTTAATAGTTTAACAATATCTAATCAGTTTGTAACTTAATTCAACAAATTGTAATAAGAAATTTGAAATTGCTTCAGTTACTAGGTATATTTTGCAGGAAAAAAATCGTCACACATATACACATGTGCCTTGAATACTCACACGTCACAATACCTCCCTTACATAAACGTGTGGTTGGTAAATTTTCCTTAATTTGTAAATTATTATTGATTACAAGTGTGAAACATTTTACTTTGAAATTCTTCATCTAATTCTTGTTATAAAAACCATAAAAATCGCTACACATTCGCTAGCATGAACCGGTGATGGCGCCACTAGGCACCATCAAACTATTGTCCGTTGTAAACTTTTAACTTATAAATAGAATTCCGGTTATTTTCTACCCGGAATTTTTCTTAATATACATTAGATCTATTTAATAAATCAAAATTTAGAATTTATGATTTCTTGTCTTCTTACCTCCCGCACATATACATAAGGCAGATATTGTAACAAGGCAAAATTTTGAGTAGTTTGCAACGAATAAGCATGTTTTGGGGTCCCTAGAATACGATTTCACTAAGTACAAGATGACGCCTGTCTGCGTGTGACTTTTTCTTTTCATGATAACTCAAATTTAATGAAGCTATCGATGTCATATTTCAAATATAGATTTTAATTATTAATATTTCCAGAAACTAAATTTACATTATAAAAAGACAATATTGTAATTCCGTTCGTTTACAAAAATTACTTATTGTATTAAATTTTCTTTTCATTGTTCATTATAATAGTATATTGTACAACGAGCATGGAATGGTACTCATTTCCTACGAGTATGAAATGAACATTCCATGCGAGTTGTTCACTATACTTTTTCTACGACCACGATATTATTTCCTAATTAATTTTATTTTAATAATAAATTTGTCCCGCTTTAACCATTCCAATATTTGACAATTCTAAATAAGTATCCTAGCAATGGCATCTGTAGTGAAATGAACTGACCTGTATTGAAATACTCATAAAACAAATTCATTTGGCACGATGCTTGCAATGTACCTCATATCCCTAGCAACAACAAACATACAATGAGCAGATTTCTAAGTGGTCGTAGAAAAAATATTTTTCTATAACACTGTTTTGGAAACTACACATTCTACAACTAAAAACTGTATTGGAACAACTATCATTCTATATGCCGCGAATGGAATAATTTCGACGAATCAGAGCCGCATATTAGCGCGATATAGGAATTATCTTGATTCAGTTACTATGGTTACGTCTGTTTGTTTTAATTTTATTTATTTGTGTTTGACGTTTTCAACAGTTTTATATTTCTATTTTATGTATAATTTCCAACATCTTGTTATAGAAAGTATAGTCTACAACATGTAACGGAATGGCATATCCCACACCCGCAAACCGTCCCTCGCCTTTGGCTCGGACTACAAACTTTTTGCTCGCGTGGAATATATGCCATTCCATTACTTGTTGTAGAATATACTATTCTTCACAGTTTGAACATACTTTGAACCCATTTTTTTGTTTTTCTGCATTATTTAATGTTATAAACAAAGTAATTATTGTTGAAAAAAATCTAAAATAAGTGCAATCGATAGATATGCATTTCCTAAATTCAATAAACAAAAGTGCATTTGTTTTTAACAATTTCTTCAACCAAACGAATGGAATTACGATTGGAATGTATTAGACGGCGACCTTAAGTGAATGATAAAATTAATTTAGCTTGTGATATTTTTCATTTTTCCGCTCTACACTTGAGACATATTTAAATGCCCTATAATTTAAGAAAGCAATTAAACAAGCGACCCAGTTTTAAATAAAAATCATGATAAAACAAAATACAGTCGGAATTTTCCATATGTGTTTGAATGTGTAGGTGTATGCTAAGTGAACAGATCGATTTCAACAAACCCAATTTAATAATGAAGACAAATGAATGTGATGTTTGACGTCAGTATTTCTTCCAATATGAAATATAAATTAAGCGTAGTGGTTTCATTTACCCCTTTACTGGAATTTGACATTGATTTCGGCCTTTTATAAAAAGTGTGAGAAACGACATTTGGTTGACACTGAAATTCCCAATCAATTTGAATTCATCATTATTTATTTATTTTTTCCTCGCGGATTTTCTGTTGCAGCGATGGGAGCGTGAAAATAGCAACTTGCCGCGCCATCTGCAGCGGAAGGCTCCGGTGAAACCGGAGAAGCCTATGACTCCGGAGGAGTGGAACAAGTTCGCGTGGGAGGCGTCGCAAGTAAGTGAAGACAATTTTTTTTTCTACGACTCTTGAATAATGCGTATATTTCTTGTGCGTTTCTTGATAAATAATGATATACTTTACCCGCTATTAGTAAGTGTTACACGATTTTGATATAAATTTGTCTTATTTTGTTTATGGTTTATGTGCCCAGTCATTGCTTTTTCAATATTTTTAGTTGGGTGCATAATTGAATATTAAAATAACACCAAATTATCAGATTTAAAAGAAATATGTTTCTTAAATTTTAATTTGCTGTAACTTTTTGTTTAGTGAGTTTTTATCAAAGTTTTATTAAGAAAAAGCATTATTTTGTGCCCTTCTAGCTACACTTCCAATTTTTTCCGTACGTTATGAATCACCCTGTATATTACATGACAATATTTGGTGCAAATAAGAAGTAAACATAATTTTATAAAACATTAGCTGACGATTTGCTAATTTATTTTTGTAAATCAGATGGTACTAGTGATTTGATTAAAATTATCATTTATTAAATTAATTTTTCCTGTTCCTGATAAAGAATAGTTATTTGTCAAACTAGACAGGAAAGCGCTTTTTTTTCCTCGAGTTCGAAGTTTGCCTCATGAGCGCAGTGAGTGGAAGAGCTTTCCTCTCGTGTTAGACACAACATTTTTTTCACGACATGTTTCTGAAAACGATTTGCTCGGACCTAAAACACACTTTGCGAACACAACTGACAAACTGACACGTTAAAAGTTAGGTTACAGACACAAGGCGGTGTAGCAGTGTTGCCAATGAACCAATTTTAAATATCTTTAATAAGTTGTCAAATTGTGATTTAATAAGAAAAAGAAAAATATAAGACATAATTGTAAGATAATTTAAAGTATGTATATCACTAAAATAAGGATTTTCAATAAAATTAGGAATTTATTTATAATTTTTATAATATATTTTTTGTAAATAAAATTCTTATTGGTAACACTTCTATATTTTCCTCTCTGAAGAGGAACAACACATTTCGGAAGAAGAACGGTGGGGTTTCCTACCATGTCGTGAAAAAAAATTATTAATTAGGATATTAGGTGCAGAATTTGTTTCTTTACAAAAAACTATTTAACTGTTGAGCTGAAAAATAATTAGGCGAGCCAATATTTGAATATTTCAAAATTAAAATTGATATCCCTATGGTGATTCTTCCGGTTGCTTATCTTTCAATTTATTAACCCACTTTTTTTTTTTTGTTCATTTTTATAGATTTTTGCTCTTATAGAATTCATTTTATTTGAGATTAACGAGATATGAGGCCAAATTAATGATAATTTTTTACTTATTGGTAAAAAATTCGATTTCCACACATTTTGTGTAAATTACACCTATGTTTAATTTTCGGCGAATACTCCATATATGCATGTACATAATAATTATGTGAAACGTATTTCGTGTATTTTGTATTGAACAATTCAACATTTGCGTGCTTACTTGTGCAATGGCAAAACCCTAGCGCTACTCTTATGATTATTGTTATTATTATGTCCACCTATAATAATGTCCATGCCTTTTATCTTTGTCGCATGACATCGGACTGCCCTGTCCCCTAGCAACGCTAATGCTATAATGATAATAAAAGTTCAAGGTTTTCACAGATATTACTTTGTTTTACTTTGTGCTTGTAATGATAAAAATTATTTTACAACACATTGTGAAGCATTGTAATTATCTAAATTATTGGTGTAGGGCAACA
Source organism: Poecilus cupreus (assembly GCA_963942605.1). Lineage (NCBI taxonomy): Eukaryota > Metazoa > Arthropoda > Insecta > Coleoptera > Carabidae > Poecilus > Poecilus cupreus. Next base: position 6,760,206 of record OZ012726.1, on the reverse strand, counting down.
AACTAATATGCGTTCATGTGAAGTATGGCTAGTGTCTGGGTTTATAGTATTCTCATACAAATTAAAACAATAAAAAAATAAACAAATAAATATTTTTTATCCAACACCTCTCAATAAATGCTCTATAACTATGGCGATTTTAAACAAGCAAAGTAACAGATTATCCACTAGTGGGTATAATTTTGAGGAAATCCACTAGTGAGTATTTTTTTATTTATAACAATAATAATAACACACAACACCTTGGTAACTACTTCGATTGACATTTTAATTTAAAAATTTAAAGCATATGTCACTGTCAAATAATATTTCTTTTATAAATTTTTCATTTATTACGAAGTGTTGGATAAAACGTTATACTTCACACGTGGGCAAAGTGGAATTAGCCACTCGATAAAATTATCTCACTCAGCCTTCGGCTTCGTGAGCTAAAATTTCTCTCGTGGGTAATTCCTTACTTTGCCCACTTGTAAAGTAAATAACTATTACGTCAATAATATACCTAATCGAATATTATTTCTAATGCGCTATAACAATGAAATTTTTTATTTGACTGTACATTTTAAACTTATACCACGCTTTTCGTTGTATACTTAAACGGGCGGGGTTAATGCACATTCTGCTGGGGACGCATACCGGGTGTCTGCTTGTTTTTTGAGCTATAGAAAATACAATTTCGCACCAAGTTTTTACCTATTAATTTTAGAGCAAAATTGTAAATAGATAAAATGTTCAGAATTAAAAATCAAATGAGCCTAAATTTTTCGATGTGATACATATCTGTCATGAGATAGGCGTAAAATAAAATATATAATTTTATCTATTTCCAGAGTGTCATGGAAAACAAAACATACTAATTTTCGAATTGTTTGATTTTGACAGGTGATATTTGGCATAGTTTTAATGATTATTGACTTGTTTAAATTATTTCTCAGTAATCATAGTCACATTTACCATTTAGAAATAATTTAAACAAGTCAATAATTATTAAAACCCTGTCAAATGCCATCTGTAAAATTGAAACAATACACCTGTTTGTATGTTTTGTTTCTATCTATCGCATGATAGAAATGTATCACATCAATAAATTTATCCTCATTTGGTGCAGTTTTTAATTCTGAACAACTTATCTATTTACACTGTTGTTGTAAAGTTAATAAGTAAAAACTTAGAGCGAAATTAACATTGTATTTCCTATAGCTCAAAAAAAGTAGACACTCGATATAACATTTATTTATAAGTTTTTACATATAGAGAAATCGAGTTAGGGGCCTATTCTGTAACTTACCTGTTAATTTTTATCGGCTTGTTAAAAATTTTAACCAATAAAATTAAATGTGTCAAAGGAAATTTTCAATTTTAATTCAGTGCTGTCTGTTATCAATGGTTAATTTTTTTAACAGGCTGTTAAAAATTAACAAGTAAGTTACAGAATAGGCCCCATAGTAAGAATGACACGAAAAATTCAATAAAAAAAGTAATTCAGTTACTATTACTGTCTTAGTCAATGTAACTAAAAAATTCAGTTACATACTATGTATAACTAATTCGAGGAACAACTGAATTTTTCTCTGTTGAATAACTGAAAATTTAGTAGAATTCAGGTTTTATTACATTATATTTCATCTACAACCTGATTTGTGTAAATTTAGCCGTTTTGCATAGTAAAAACATTGATTTATTACTTTTTTATATATTTAAATTGCGTATTCTATGATTTTGTATATCAAATATAACAATCTTAACATTCAAAGAATTACATGAAAAAAAAAACGACATATTTGTAAGTTTTTGTGGGTTCTAAATGCATATTTCAAAATGTTTTGTAGGGGTATTATAAAGTATTTCAACTATAATATAACTTGTGTAAAACTGACTCACACAGTTCAATAAACATGCAAATGTGATAAAATATTAAAAGTGTGATTTCAAATGTTTGAGGCACTTAAATGCACGTAGTACCGTTTAAAATTAAAATGAAATGAGAATATAATTATCTTTATCACATACATCATTTTATGGGTCAAATATTTCGACGATTAATTAAAAATTAATATAAATGAGTCTCTAGCGACGTTATTAGTGTCTCACATAAAAACACAATTTATATCAGATAATTTTCACTGCTCAGAAATATAGTACAAGAACTATAATTAATTTTGTCATTATGGATTTTTAGTTATTGTTTGTAATTTGTATGGTAATCAGATGTCCTTGAACCATATTATTTTACCCTCTCTCCCGCTGGGAAGTTTTTTACGGGTCTAAATTTTCTGTAGTGACTTTTCAACAAATAAGTATATTTTGGGATTCTTTAGAATATGATTTCACTAGTTTCATGATGACATCTGTCTGTGTGTGTGTGTGTGTGTGTGTGTCAATATCATATTTTAAATTTCGATTTTAGACGTTCATGTTACGAGCTGATTAGATTTTGGTAGCAATCTATCAACCGGAAGTGGTAGTTTATTTGAAGGTTTTTTTGAGCATATATCAGTAGATAAATGAGTTAGAGCATATTTCATTGTATTCAAAAAGATGTAGAATAATATTAACTACAATTTTTATTTAAAACGTTTTTCTATATGTTGTACCGTTTACAAATTAAAATTTTTGCGACGTTACGTGTTGGCCACATCAGATTTCAATGGCAATATTATTTTGAAATATTCAAATTCCACAATTAAAACTTGAATGTCCAAATTACAAGCTTATAACTATTCAAATATAACTATTAATATATTTTATTAACATATGTAGATATTCCCAAATTCAACATTTTAAACAATAAAATTATTGCAGTATATATTTTTAAGACATAAACAATATAAAAGACAGATTTGTTAGAACGAGTAATAGAAAAATTTTTGAAATAATATTACAATGTTATATTTCATGTATATTGTGTAGAATACGTGCAAAATCGCAGATCTAGTTTCAGCGGTCACAAGCTAAAAATAGAAATATCACTTCTCAGGATTTTTCAAGTTCAGCTCTACTTTCAATCGGCTAAATTCTAAAAGATCGGCGGCTGCTAGATTTTATATTCGATTTTGATTATAAATTAACTGATTCGACTGCGCAAGTCACTAAATAATATTTGGTGGGAGAAATTTTGTTAGTTTAAAAATATGCTATTTCATTTATAGGAATTCATGCTTTAAAATAAATGAAAAATTACCGTAGATACAATTCCATTAAATTGTGACATTTTGTTTGGATATTGCAATGAAACTATAGCTCTTTTTTTATCCAACACCTCTCAATAAATGCTCTATAGTCTATAACTATGACAATTTTAAACAAAGAAAGTAACAGATTACCCACTAGTAGGTATAATTTTGAGAAAATTCACTAGTGAGTAATTTTGTATTTATAACAATACTAATAACACACAACATCATGGTACTCATTTCGATTTTAATTTAATTTTAAAAATTTAAAGCTTATGTCACTGTCGAATAATATTTCTTTAATAAATTTTGCATTTATTAAGAGATGTTGGATAAAATGTTATACTTCACACGTGGGCTAAGTGGAATTACCCACTCGATAAAATTATCACACTCTGCCTTCGGCTTAGTATACTAAAATTTCTCTCGTGGGTAATTCCTTACTTTGCCCACATGTAAAGTAAATAACTATTACTTATAATCAGAGGAATATTATAAATATAAATAATGATATAAATTATAATTTGTTGTTACTTAGTTACTGTTTCTATTTACTTGTTTATGCTGTTTACTTGTTCTTCCTGACGAATAATTGCGTTTAATAAACCAAAAATCTTATCTTTTATTAGTTTATTATTATGTGTTCAGAAAGCTTTTTCTATTTATTGAAAATATTTCAAAATTCTATTTGCTATGAGAACAAACAAATAATTGAAACTTCTATATGTTAAACATGTGTCAACTTTAATTATATATCAATAAGAAATTCGTGATATTTAATGTTACCCTTTTGAAAATATGCCAACTATTTATTAGTTTCGTTCTACTTTTCCACAAAAAATCATTATTATATTATCGGGAGTATGTCACATATCAGAAAACTCATTTAAGATTGTTCATATTATTTGCTGCAGGACTAAAAAAAATTGCAGGCTGCTTTCGTGACCTGTGTCACTAAAAAATCTTCATAGGTCAATAGGTCATTGAGTTCGTGGCTAAGCATGCACAAGGAATAGTTAAGCATTCAACAGAAAAAACAGCAGTCTTCAAAATGCGAATAATTCACAAGTTTTCTCTACCTTAATTATTAATAAATAAATATATCATCACGAATTTTACCTATTTTGGTCACTTACTCCTCGGACGTCTACGCAATCGTCTCACCCATATAATATTAGTTTTACCAATCTTTCGAGATGACCGAACTACCTCAACTGACTCTCACTCCCACTTTCTTAACAACATTCATCTCAATCTCACACTTACCATACACCAATGTATTCTGGACATAGTCACGTCTTGTACACCCACACACTCCTCTCAAATACCTCATTTCCACAGCAGTTATATGTCGTTCATGCTTCTTCATCCACACCCAACATTCAAAACCATAAATTAATGTAGACACTAACACATCATTATAAACACTCAATCGAACATCTCTAGATACATTCATGTTTCATTCCAGTTTTACATGATGTAATTTATTGACGAATTAGAACATTTTCTATTTTACGAAAAAAAAAAATAATTTTTATTCATTTTAGTCATTGCCAATCAGTCAAAATAATTTATCTTTTGGGTTTATGTCATTTTTGTACGTATATTATTTTCTTTTATGAAGATGGTATGCGGAGTATGGTCATATGCTGAATGATTATGAATTTATGTGAAAAAAAACGACCATGCTCTTCAGTGGGATTCGAATACACGACTCCTGGCATGCTAGGCTTGTAACATAGCCACTTTTCGTTACCGAGATCAGCTACGTATATTTTTCATTTTTGGTGTTGTTAATGAAGCGAAAATGGTGTAAAATTTTACTAGAGAAACTATAAAGATTTTAATATACTATATGATGAATATCAATAACAATATTATATTATATGAGTGATTATAATAGTCGCTATCGTAGGCGAATGATGCAAATCATCCGAGTAAATAATGACCATAATCTCGAATAAAAACCAATACCTTTTTCTACTCCTGTAAATTCGGAAATTACTTTTGAAAATGATCGACATTCGTTGAAAACACACGTTGAACAAGTTCACATAAAATACACAATGACAACTGACTACATGTCAACTGTCAGATGGCCGTTGATGAGTGATCCACATCACATTGAAATAACCGTGAATTATGGATTTCTGGCTCTGTGATTGGTCGAGAAGAGTGAATTATGGATACTATTATTAATAGAATTAATTGAAATAATGGGAATATATTTATACAGGAGTAGAAAATAATATTATTAGCATAGATGACAGCTGATATCGTGTTGGTACTAATGAAATTGTCTCAATAAATTGACGGAAAACTTGAGGTGTGTAAAACGAAAGGCAATACTTTTGTTCTTGGAAATTTATTGACAAGAAAACTTGACCAATTTTTTAAATAATAAAATTGCGTCGTGTAAAACAGGCATAAGTGATATACCGGCCGTCAAGTCACAGTCCCCAAGAATGTTATACAAAAATTTATTGGAACTAATGGTGCTTAATACCAGAGCAAGTAGATGTGAGCAAAATATAAATCAAAAGTTGTTATCAAATTTAATTCAATTGCGCTGCCACCAAAGTTCTTCCTCATCGAGACAAAAATTGTGCTATTCTAAGTTTGTTTGAAAGCGCTGGCGAAGGATGTTTATCTTTCGCACGAGCTTGAGCTTTCAGTGACGCCCTTTTGTACAAATTACACCGTTTAGTTGTTAGCGAGACTATCTCAGACCGGTAAATTCGGACCGGTTGACTGGAGACGGCACAGATAACCGGGTTTTTTCCCTTGTGATTACGACGCTGTTCCAATTTCCGACATTTGCGAACTAGGTTAAAAGTGAATTAAAAGTTGGCGTACAGTGATCACTTTCATGGTTTTTCATCAAACACGAGTTGGAATTATCTTTTCACGTTTATCAAACTGAAGACAGTAATATGTTTCGTACCTTTCACATGTTGATTGATGCTAGAACAAAGTACACAGTAAAAAATTTGATTTGCGATTTGTTAATTTTGCGGTTGTTTAGTTAATATATAACAAATAACAAATATATTGTGTTAAATTAACAATTTAAACAAATATGACAATTTTTCAATACAGAATTTTTAACAGAATAATGGTTGTTTTTTGTTTTATTTGCTGGATTTATAAAATTTAACAAATAGACTCGTCAATAATAACAAGTAAATTTAGCTAACTTATCAATTTGAAATTATTAAAGAAAGTTTGTATCCTTTGTAACAACTTAATTTGTTATAATAACTATAATTCTGTTTCAATATAATTACTAAAATATTTAGTCAAAAGCACAATAATTACTATATTCTCAAATATATTTAGTTACGAAATACACAAAAATAAATTGTTACTAATTCGAAATATATTAAATTAACAAAAATTAACGGTGGACCGTCTGGGACTAAAACTTTTGTTAAAATTGTGTCAATTTTAACAATAAATTTTTATTGTGTAAATTCGGTCAATTGAACGTCTGCCTTAATTACTTATGTTATATGGTACTAGGACTACTAAATAAATTATGAACCATTTGTTTTATTATTTTATTTGATAATTTAAATCTAATTTGACTTTTTTTTGAAAAAATAATTCATAAACTAATTGTCAGACGAACACAAATTAGTATTGAATTATTTTCACGTTAAATATCATTATTAAAGTATAAAGTTATACTTCATAAATATCATAAAAAAATAATGCCGATCTCGGTGGCGTGGTAGTAGCAATGTCATTAGCCTAACATGCCAGGAGTCGTGGGTTCGAATCCACTACAGAGCATGGTAGTTAGTGTTCACATACTTTTACAATCATCTACTCATTAAGCGACATAAAACCAAAAGTAGTTAGCTTGCTAACCATCTACATAAAAAAATTGTATATTATAATATGAGGAATTATGATAGTTATTATTTGCTCCTTGGTTATTATCATTATTCATGTAGATAAAGCAAATCATCCGAGTGAATAATGACCATAATCCCAAATATAATACTATAGCACTATAGATACTTTTTCTACTCCTGTAAATTCGGAAATCTCTTTTGAAAATGATCGAAATTCGTTGAAAACACACGTTGAAAAACGTCAACATTATACACAATGACAACTGACTATATGTCAACTGTCAGTCGACCGTTGCTTGGTGATCCACATCACGTCTTCAAAATAACTGTGAATTATGGATTTCTAGTTCTGTGATTGGTCGAGAAGAGTGAATTATGAATCATCTATCGTGAATTATGAGTACCATAATTTATCGAAAAAATTTAAATAATGGGTATTTATTTATACAGGAGTAGAAAAAATGTTTTTTTTCACGACATGGTAGGAAACCCCACCGTTCTTCTCCCGAAATAGTGAGGAAAATGTGTTGTTCCTCTCTAGAGAGGAAAATATGGAAGTGCTACCAATATGAAAGTTATTTATAAAAAATATATTTAAAAAATTATAAATAAATTCCTAATTTTATTGAAAATCCTTATTTTAGTGATATACATACTTTATATAATCTTACAATTATGTTTTATATATTTCTTTTCGTTATTAAATCACAATTTGACAACTTATTAAATATATTTAAGATTGGTTCATTGGCAACACTGCTACACCGCCTTGTGTCTGATAACCTAACTTTTAACGTGTCAGTCTGTCAATTGTGTTCTCAAAGTGTATTTTAGGTCCGAGAAAATCGTTTTTAGAAACATGTCGTGAAAAAAATGTTGTGTCTAACACGAGAGGAAAGCTCTTCTTCCACTCTCGTTCAAAATTCCTCACTCGCTGCGCTCATGAGGCAAACTTCAAACTCGAGGGGAAAAAAGAAGCGCTTTCCTCTCTAGTTTGACAAATAACTATTTTTAAACATTACTCCCTTGTTGTCAATCATTTTAACTGTATCTATGATAATAACATATCCCTATATATACTGATAAAACTTGTTTAATTAACAAAAATTAACGGTGGATCGTCTGGGACTTGTTAAAATTTTGTCAATTTTGACTTTAAATTTTTTACTGTGTACATTCATTCAATGCGCCGTAACCAAATAACCCAGATTCGAAAATCCATTTACCTATATTTAATTCTTGTTTGCGAATAATTGAAGTAACTGCTCGAGCATGATTCTAAGCAGTATTTCAATATTTAACGTTTTACCTCAGTTAGTTCAACCATGAATTTCCAAAGCGTTAAGTACAGTGTCAAACTATTGATTCTGTTCTAACAATTTCCTTTAAATTCTCGCCCTCTGTGTTTTTGCTTTAATTAAGGAATAATGATTATAATTGTAAATTTACGTCACTAGAGTATCAAATATTCAAGTTCAAGGTTATATTGAGTCTTATCGAGCTTTTTAGGAAGTTTCACCAACGTAAGCAATCTAAATATTCATTGTTAAATTAACATTTACATCCTGGATCAAATATTATACAGTTGTTCAATAATAAATCAATACGATAGTTGTATGATAAAGATTATCTAAATAATTAAACAAAAGAATAACTGAATAAAAATATACCCTACTTGACATTTGACGTAATGACAAAATCCATAATAACAAAGAAAAGAACAATACCTACAAAACCATGTATGTAAAGTAAAAATAAAATGCTAGTTAAATGATGGGAACGAATTATATAAAGATTAGAGATAAATATTAAATGACAGAATAAGTTCTACTAGACCAGGCGTGGGCAACCTCCGGCCCGCGGGCCAATTCCGGCCCGCGTAAAGTTCCAATCCGGCCCGCGAGATCTTTAGAAGAAATAATAAATAAATATTTCCAAAAACAAAAATTTTAAATTAGGTTAGTACCCAACATAAAGAAAAAGGGGAGATTTACAGTTTAATTTTCGATATAATTCGTCTAATTGATATTAAGAAATAAATGTAGTACTTAGTTAATTATGTTTTATTTTTTATATTTTAAGAAAAAATTATAAGTAACAAAAATGTGTCAATTAACTACTACGGCCCGGGTACGAAACGTAAATCTTATTCTGGCCCCTGTTATACAAAAGGTTGCCCACCCCTGTACTAGACTACATGACGTCGGAGTTTAGTTATGAATATTGAATGTATATTTCATGACGTCTTTTTTCCATGATAAATCACATGTAAACTTTTTTCGTGACAAGTGACAGGAGAATAACATAAAACGTAATAGAAATACTGCTATTACAACTTAGAGCTTTCCCAAAAAATATTTAGAGAATTAAATTAATATTGTATCCACAAAATTAAATAAACTGTTCTTATTATTAAACTAGATGAAATGTAGCTCAAATACAACCCTATTATAATATATTATTATAATGATTATGAATATACATAAGGTTGATTCATAATATATTGATAAGATTGAAAGTATGTAGCTAGCCCAAAATAATATTTATTTCTTAATAAACGTAATAACCAAAAATTTACGTCAAATTAAAGTTCTTTATAATTAACGCCCACCTATTGAAACATCTTTCTTTTAAATCTGACAATTTGCTATTATATTAATTTTATATGACGCACCCAACAAAAAATAATGGTAAAAGCGGTGAATTGTAAAAGGCTTTTTAATTAATGAAACTTATTTTATAAACTTATTCCTTAAAGCATAATTATGTCAACATATTCCTCGTTAACTGAAAGTATTAATGATTTTACACTTAAAATACTTTCACGACTAATGAATTGACATTTAAATGAATTTCAACGTTCTATTTCTAGTTGTGTTTTTGTTTTGAAGTGGCTATTAAATAGCTGCAAATTTTATGATTTTTTAAATAAACATTGTTGAACTAACTTTAAATTATTCCCAATTTCTAAATACAACATAATTTACTGCTATAGTTTGTAACGACTGCTTATAAACTTTTTACCTCCCGCCACATTCTGTAAGGGAGGTATAGGAATCATGCTAAATATTCGGTAGAATAAGTTTTCAGTGGATGAGTACGTTTTAGGGTTCCTAGAATACGAATTTAATAGTTTCGCGATGATGTCTGTGTGTGTGTGTCTGTCCGTCTAACAGTCTGTGTGTGAATCTCTGGAGTTACGGTTTCTCAAAAACCAAAAAAACTAAAAATTTGTATATTTTCAATTGTATCCATTTAGGAAGAGTTGATTAGTTTTTGGTGATAATCGGAAGTGGTAGTTTACTTGAAGCCCTATCAAGTTATTTTGAAATATCTCAGTAAATTATGATTTAATGACAATTTTTGTTATGAAAATAATGTTTAAAATATTATTATCTACAATTATTGTTTGAAGCAATTTTATCGTACTGCACCATTTTCGAATTACAACACGTTGCTAGCATAATGTCTAAATATAGAATTTTTCAAATTATTCCCACTGTATTCTTAACTTTATTGTCTCTTTAATCTGCTCTCCTTATATCCTAGCCATTTCACTCTTTGTTGCTTTATTTTCTTGGCTATGTCTTCTCCTCCACCTAAAGATGCTAGTGGTGGAGGAGCCACAGAGGTAATTTTATATAGTTAATAAATTTGTTAAAGCGATAAATGTCTTTGTGAAAAATACCTTGCATTTTCTTGAAAACATAATGAGTTGAATGTGAATTGAGGTGATAAAGGGTACTATTTAAATGCGTGCCATTTCAGGTAAATGCATAAATTTCACATTTCTTGGTACATTAAACAATTACATATTTATGATGCAAATTTATTAGTGTTTATTTATGGAAACAATATTCTACAAGATGCTTTTGTTGTAAGCCACGTTAGAGACGTTAAAATAACTTCGGTAATTTTCATAAAGAACAGCAATAATTTTTATACCGTGAGTTTCAGCTAAGATGCAATATTTACTAATCTGAAATTAATGTATTACAATGGATACCAGTTTTATATCATCGTACTGTTCTTACTGTTCCAAATAAAATGCAACATAGGTTGTGGAAGGATTTAATCGAGGGCATTCTCAAACATTTCTGAAACTATAACCAGAATTGTATTAAGTACCTACCATTTGATTTTTCTTCATTAGCAAACATCTTGAAAGTATAATGACAAGTTCAATTGACATGGACATCCAATGTTGCATTTTATCTGAAATAGTACGGCGATATAATAACAAAAATTAATTGTATCGTAGCTGGTTAAAATTCATGGTATACCTATATTAGGCAGCTGACAGATAAATCGTATTCCGATTACCTAGATTTTAGTTCTGCCCAAGAGACGGTAGATTACTAATTGGCGCTAGTATCGCATTTGGAAAATCTTCGGTCTCATTCGGATACACTCGGACTTTTAAATTCATTCGCGCTTCTTGTCAGTTTTATGTTTATTGTTTACAAGGGTTGTTTACGTTTCGAAGCCTTGTGTCATTTATTGAATAACTTGTGTTTTTGTCGTTGATAGTGCGTTTTACCTTGAGAACTGTAAGTATTAAATGTTTATTAAATTAAATTAGCACTCTTCAGAAGCTTTAGTGAAGTTGGTGACAGATGTCAGAAATAATATTTTTGGAATGTCCCCTAAGATTTTAACATCCTTTCCCAGATTTCTTACAACGATTTCCCCTCGGATTTCCCTCAACATTTCTGCGTTTCCCATGGTTCAGAAATGTCAAAAAATATTACATTTGTTATATTTATTCTTAACAAATCATTTTATTAATTTATGCAATCAAAAAATGTATATAAATAATTTTGTATATAGCTGTATATTTTGTAATTAAATATGTTGTGAACATTATATTATTTGTTTTTATTTTTGAAATTGGAACCAATAATTTTTAATATATAGAAACCTGCATTATCCACTTTCTACATTTTAGTTCTGCCCAAGAGTCGGTAGGAGTAGCCGCCAACTGCGGAAATTTTTTTATTATGTACTTGTCAAGTCTGATAGTATAGATGGTCTGTGACCTATATTAAAATAAAAAAATTGAAATTCATTTGTCAATAATCCTGTCAAAACATGTCAATTTCGTAAAGAAAAGCTACATGAAATTTATGGCGATATATTAACGAAAAATTTCCTATAAATCTGTGAGTACTTATATTAACTACTTATTTTCAAAACAGTGGTCTGTCTTATAAATATTAATCATTTAATTTCATGATTACGCTTGACACATGTATGATATATAGTTTTTACAGTTACTTGTTCATTCTCATAGCTACTAAGATTATTCAACATACAATGTAAGCTATATACCGGGTGGAACAGCATACCTGTGTACATAGGCGATTAACATGAAAAAACTGTTTTTCCGTGTGCATTGCTCCCCAAATTATTTTTTCTTCAAACGTCATAAAAGTACGTTGTTATGTATTTGTATTCAACAAGCAGAAGTTCAATATTGTCGCCGCCGGCGTAAAAGTGTATCCTTGGCAACACATTTACGCCGGCGGCGGACAAAGTAAAATATTATGAAAAATAGTAAGGTTGTAATTCATTAATTTGACAGTTTAAAATGAAACAAATAAACAAAAATAACAAAACAGCATATTCTACGGCAACTTGAAAAGCTAGATAAGACAGAATATTTTTTTGAAGTTTTGAGCATTTTATAATATTATAATTTTATTTTCTATGTTTGAAGAAAAAATAGCATGTGTTATTCGGAGTAAATGTGTCTTTGGGTGCTTCGCATGTAATTGTTCGACTCGCTTCGCTCGTCGTTCAAACTTACATGCTCAGCACCCAAAGTATCACATTTACTCCTAATGACACAATCTACTATTAGACAAAAATGCTTCAAATACATGTTGTAGAGCATAAAATTCTGCATCTAAATCAATAAACTGAATTACTTTTACTTGCTTTGTAACGACAGAAATTAAATATGAAAACATCGAAAATTAGGATGAAAATATCAAATAGCCAAGGAATTGAAACAGAAATAAATAAATGCTTGTCATTTTTCTGTCTATTTGATATTTTTTCCGTCAAATTAATCATTCATCTGTCAAATGTCAAGCACTTATTTATTTTTGTTACAATTCCATGGCTATTTGATATTTTCTACGTAATTTTCCATGTTTTCATATTTAATTTTTGTCGTTACAAAGCAAGTACAAATAATTCAGTTTATTGATTTAGATGCAGAATTTTATGCTCTACAACATGTATTTGAAGCATTTTTGCCTAAAATAATTTGGGGAGCAATGCGCACGGAAAAACTGTTTTTTCATGTTAATCGCCTATGTACACAGGTATGCTGTTCCACCCGGTATATGTTTCATTCCAAATATATCTTTCATCTGAAACTGCTCTATATTTGAAATAAATTGAATGACTTCAACCAAAATCTAGTCAGCTCTTTAAACTTGAAGTTATTGCACGCAAACACAAGCTCTGTTTTTAGGTATTCTAACTAGAGAAATGTTTTAGTGCTGTACAATTTTCACATAATAAGTGGTTGGGTTTGATTGATGGTTTGTTGTGTGAACGAATGATTCCGAGTGAGAAGAATAGATGTGCATGTATGAATCGCACTATGAATGTGGATGAGACGAAAGTGGTGTATCAGGGTAGGAATGTTTGGAGGAGATTGATTATTGGTTGACTGTTTTTCAGGGTTCGTGCTACCCCCCTGAGTGGGATAAAGCGTGATATGTATGTATGTATAATATTCTAAAATTATTTTATAAAAAAATACTCCAAATAAAAGTGGAAGATAATATATTTCTTTGTAACTTGTAACTTGTAACTCAAAACATTTTTTTGTAAAATAATTTTAGAACAATAGACACCGTTTTTACCTCCCGCCTACCTCTAGGTAAGGGAGGTATTGTTTTTGGTCAAAAAATTGAGTAGTGAGTTTTCAATGAATAAGCACGTTTTAGGGTCCCTACAATACGATTTTACTATTTTCGCAATGATGTCTGTATGTATGTATGTATGTATGTATGTATGTATGTATGTATGTATGTGTGTGTGTGTGTAGTCTGTGGCAATTTTTTCGTCTCGCATAACTCAAATACTATAATACCAAAAAATACAATTTTGTGAATTATTGCTTCTTATATTTAAATGAAGAGCTGATTAGATTTTGGATAAAATTGGTCAACCGGAAGTAGCAGTTTACTTGAAGCCCTTAACAGTTTTTCGTAAAAAACACGGTTAAATTACCTTTTTTCAACAATTTATGTTATTTTTAAAGTTGAAGAATATTTAATTTTACATCTGTTTTGATTACACAATTTTTTTTAATTTTCATTAGATTTCGAGATAATAAAATATAAAGAAATTAGATTTCACAAATCTTGCATTTCTAGTACACCATGGAAACATTTAAAAATTTCCAATTTTTTGCGAAATGTGACACATGTCATTGTGATTGTGAAGCTGTTTTCTTAGTGAAATATATGTCAAAAAATTAAATAAATATACGAAAGAAAATTAAAATTCTCAAATATTAATAGAAAATAAACAAATACGAAGGTATGTTTCTGTATCATCAAATACTATTTTGTACCGTTTAAGAGTAGTATTGGGCGGGAGGTTAAGTGCTGGCCACATCAGATTTTTTGTATAAAATACTCCCCTTTTTGAAATATTTATCAACAAACAACTTTACAAATCTGACATTGTTTTCACAAACAAAAAATAAAAATCACGCCGTAGGTACCCATTTTCAGTGTGGCACTCTGCTTAGAGCGATCCCGATTTGATATATTTTTCACTCAGAAAGTTGTCCTAGAATTTTAAAATCCAAATATATTCACATATTTTATAAACCTTCTTTTTGTGATAATATGTGAAGTAATATATGGATGTGTGTTTGGTGTATTGTTGCAGGCTTCACTAGCGCCATGTGAGAACTGCGGACGAACTTTTCTACCGGATCGGTTGATTGTGCATCAGAGAAGTTGCAAGCCGACTTCTCACCATCGCCCGCCACCATCGCTGGCTGTCGCGGTAGGTTCTACATCCACTAAATAGTTACACAATTTATTCAAAATTTATTCTAATATATATATTATGCTTATTCCGCTTGTAATCTATATAGTATTTCTGTTCAAATGTAAGATAATAATGAATAAATAATAACTCGTACTTTTAGGGACAAAATAATATTTATATTTTCATGTATTGTTTGCTTTTCATTGTTTACCAGTTATTTTATAAACACCTCTATAGTAGTGCACCACGCGGCACCTCCGCCAAAAGTTAGGTACAATTTGTATATGAGGTGCATACCAAAAGTCAGTACCTACACCGTAAAATGCAACATTTACATTTCTGTCATTAATGTATTATTGTGAATGTCTGCTGTAGAGGGTGTACAATTGAAATGTGTCGTATTGAGATTTCAATGTTATTTTTTACATATTGTTGCAAATTTGTACCTATTCACTCTGCAGCAAACGAGTAAATACAAAAGTTGTTTAATAATGCATGCAATAGGGCCTATTTGGTTACCTAAATATTAGTATATCACGATATTTCTATCAAATTAAAAATATTTATTAGGAAAATTGTAACACAATGGAAAAATATTTGACATTTCATAAAACAGTTTTAGATTTATTTATCTTACAGTGGGGCCTATTCTGTAACTTATCTGTTAATTTCAACGGCCTGTTAAAATGATAACATACGTTATTGAATAAATATTGAAAATTCCACTTGACACATATATTTTTGTTGGTTATAATTTTTAACAGGCCGTTAAAAATTAACAGGTATGTTACAGAAGAGGCCCCAGCAATAGTTACTGGTGTACATTATTCAATTTTTATTCACAAGTGACTAAACTATTATCTTATAATAACGAATGACAATGAAATGATATTATTCATTTGTGAGATTTACCATTTTCGCTTCGCTCTAGAACTAAATGTCTCACTTATGAATAACATCTAATTTCACTCATTTATAATATATTATTATTTAACAGAAAGAAAAGAACAATCAAATTTGCCCTTATATCATTACAATATTCTACGAAATATCTACAGATAATAATGCAACACTGTAATTTGTAATACATAATTCCAAGTATGTTTTCTAAAATGTCAAATATTTCTCGTTTTAATTTTTGGCTAGATTATTATTTTAAATACTAGTATTTAGGTAACCAAATGGACCTTAAAGGATGCATTTTTAAATTCTGGACAACTTTTGTATTTACACTTTTGCTGTAAAGTGAATAGGTAAAAATTGAAATAGCATTGAAATCCCTACACCACATTTCAATTCTGCACTCCGTATAAATGTTAGGTTAGTAATAATTGCATCTTAGGTGAAACTCACGATATAATACAAAAAAATACGACCAATGATTCGAACTGTTGATATGTTAAACATTGCTCGAATTATATTCAGTTTGTTTACCCAAAAATAAATACTATAACGTTTAACCAACAGTACAATGTTTTGACATGCACCTCATTATTACAGTAATATTTTTAAAATAAATTTGTCTAATTTCATTTGCATCATTCCAGCGTGAACCTGTAGGTCCAAGTGGTGAAAGCGGTGCTGGTGGAGCCGGGATGCCGACGTCTCCACCAGGTACAGTGGAGTGTTACATCTGTGGTCGCATGTTCGGATCCCGATCGATTGCTATCCACGAGCCGCAATGTCTGAAGAAGTGGCGTGCTGAGAATGCACAGCTGCCTCCTTCGCAACGACGCCCTGAGCCCCAGAGGCCCACCGCCGAAGTGCCTCCAGGTGGGTACACATTATTAAAAAAAAAAAAAAATCCGACGTGGCATAACCTCCCGAATACACAACTTTTTAAAAATGGGCCCATAAACCAATTTTCTTTATTTTTTTTATGAAATTTTATGAGAATATATGACGATCAGTGAAAACCCGATGTGAAAATTTCATATATTACCCGAGAGTTTGTGTGACGTCACTGGTATTACAACAACGATTTTTCATGATAGTAGATATATATTTTTTAATGTAAAAATAATATTTACATATTATAAGTCTTAATTTACAATAATTAAACTTAATATAAATAAAGATAAAATTACTTTGACAAATTTAAATAATTTTTCTTGATATTCGAGTAAATAACATACAAAAGTTTGAGAGCAGTGGCGCTAGTAGTGACGTAACCTAACCTCAACACACAATTTTATTTAATAGTTTTTCAACACAGCACGATAAAACAGTGAAATTATAAAACAAGTAATAGAAGCCCAACAAATATAATATTATATACCAACAAATAAAATAAATGAAATGACATTTCGAAGTTCTATTTTAGCAGTTTAGTAAATTTTCAGGAATTACATCTTACATCCTGAGCTTACCAAATAGTTCGGTAAATTCTATTGTAGTATTTTTTTCCTTGTAGATTTTGAATTATCGTGGACGAATGAATCGTCATACACAGTTGGTAGCATATTATCATTTTTCGATACGACTGCATTAAATGTAAAAAATATCTAGGCAAAGACAAAATCATTGTCACCAACTTAATTATTCTATGGAAATTGAAATAGTCCAGTATTATTATGAAGAATAATAGAAAACTACTAACTATAGAAGGTTCTCGAGCTAGAAGACTGACTTGTATATTTTCTGTATCCACGAAGCAATGTGTCCTCTATAAGCATTCTTATGTATTAAATAAATGTTCCAGCATCTCCAGCAGCTCCTGCGGCAGCCCCCGCCGCTTCCAGCGGGTCCAGCCGGCCTCCTAGTGGACCTCGCAAGCCCATGTTGCCGTGCTACATCTGCGGGCGTGAGTACGGCACGTCGTCCATCTATATTCACGAGCCTCAGTGTCTTAAGAAGTGGCGTGCTGAAAACGATCGTTTGCCACCGTCCCAACGCCGTCCTGAGCCGCAGAGGCCCGATATCAAGTTCACACGTAAGTTGTGGGAGGGGGTATTGTTAAGGTGCAATATATGCTATGAAGTTCAAAGACAAGAAGTTAAAAATACAGGGTGGTTTCAGGACTAGTGTAACAAACTTTAACAGCTTATTCTTGAGGTCATTTTGAGCCAAAAATGTCATATGAATATAGGTCCTATACCTTCTAGTTACCAAAATACAAGTTCTATAAATAACACGAAATTTTTTAATTTTTGTAATCAAGGTACTTTCGGAAAACAAGAGTTTTATTGAAAAGTCATACCTTAATTGTCTCAATTAAAAATTGTTGTACTTTTGATTGTATTTTTGTTTCATAATGGATGGTTATAGTACTGCTGAATATGCAGATATAATTTTTATTTATGGATTATGTAATGGTAATACCCGTTACGCGTCTAGAGAATACCAAGACAGATACCCAAACAGACGCCAACCTTCCCATGTTGTTATGTTGTTCTGTGTTTAGAATTTATTTATTTGTCTATTTAATTGTGTCATTGTGTGTTTTGTTCTCCAAATTGTATTCGTTAATACTAGGTTTGTTCCAAGTGGTCATTTCTGACAAGTTTGTGACATGTTTGTGACAAATTTCAGTGCGCCTGCGAAAAATGTAAACAAGTTAAGTTTGAAACATAGACTGGAACGGTGAATGGAATAAAGCGCACATGTATGCTCATATTTTGTTTTGACAAATAACCTTAAATATAAATATAAATAAAGAAATTCATACATTTTTCGCCACAAAAAAGAAATGTTTCAAAGTCAACTTGTTTACATTTTTCGCAGGCGCACTGAAATTTGTCACAAACATGTCACAAACTTGTCAGAAATGACCACTTGGAACAAACCTATTAATAAATAAAATTAATTAGACAAATAAGGTATGATTTTTTAATAAAACTCTTGTTTTCCGAAAGTACCTTGATTATTAGTCCTGAAACACCCTGTATATAATCTGGCCATAAGCATTTAACATGGGAAATCAGTTTTTTTCTGGTGCCAAAGTGGTCGAATTATTTTTGACAAAAATAATTAAATGTTGTAGATTATTTTTTAACGTTTCTTAAAACCAATGACATGTTTCATTGTATGTCACGTGTCTGCGTTTTAACCAATCCTGTCATTATTATACTGATAATAAAGCTGTTGTGACTACTCCCGGAAATAAATTCTGTAGCTTTTTTGTTTTTGTTGACAAATGTCAGATGTCAGATAGTTATCATCGACACAAGTAAAAAATGAACTGAAAAGATAATTTTAGTGTCGTGCCTGATAACAAAATTAAAATATAATCTAATTAAATGTAACTCGAGAGTTCGATAAATCAGAAAATAATTCTCCAGTATCTTCTGTGGCTCCTCCACCATTACCAACCTTGGAGGCCGTGATTTGACGGCTGGTGAAGGCTCTTCATGTGAAAAAATATATCAATATCGAGATCCGATGACGAAATTGAGGACAAAACACATCATTTTGAGTGTTACTTACGATAACTTCACTTCTCGAGGTTGGCAACACTGACTGTCAGTTTCAATTGACAACTGACAGATGTATAAACTTAACCTATATTGTAATTTTTTTAGTTTTTTCGAATTTTAGATTTCAAATAAAACTTAATATGTACCTCGGCACTGAAGTTCCCTTTTATCACTCACATGGTTTATTTTCCTCGGCCCTACGGGGATAATAAATTGACCTTCAGTGTCTTGATACATAAATAACTATTATTATTATGAAACCTACAAAAATATGTGAGTTTTCCTTATTATAATAATGATATTTTATTTCAAACAAATTCTTGTCGAAGGGTGTGTCTTCATAGCGTATAGTTCACCTTAAGAAAAATATTTGCATTTTGATCTTGGATCAGCCAATAGGTTAAATTTAACAGAGATCACGATTACATTTTGTTACAACTTTATTTATATTTAATTATAACCTCTACCTTTTTATGAGCTTTTTTCTATGTAGGTGCATAATTTATATAAATAATTTCTAATAAAAGTTGTGGTTGTGATAACCACGTAAGGCATATGCGTGTAGGTCCAACAAAAGAAAACCAGGAGAACTGATGCTATCGACCTCAAACAATGAATTAGGGAAAGGGTGAAGTTCTTTTATGAAAAGTAGATTAAGTCAAATCAACAAAACTTCCTGAGAATAGCGAAACCAAATTCATAATCAAATACACACATTAATCAATAGTATAAAAGAAATATTATTCTACCTGCTTTACTTTTGATTATTGGGTGGAAATTCATGTTATTTTATTTTGCGTAGTGGGTTTTTTGTATCCTTGACCGGTTGTTTTATTGGGAACAATGAAAAACAAATGCATTATTTTTGTTCTCCTTTCTCTAGAATTAAATATAGTGCAACCAAATTGTCAGCAATTCTATGAACTAAGATGATTTTTCTAGCTGTACGTATATATTACTAAACAATTAAATTAAATGAAAATAATACTTTTTTAACATTGTACAGACAATTAATTTACGGTTTTATAGAAAATAACAAAGCACATGAAGCTTACAGATTATTAAAATATTGATTCGTTTTTGATGATTACTTGCCAGCCACTGATTTCTGTTTTAAGATTAGCGCCATAATCAATACAAAAGCTCTTCGCTGCTCTCTTTAAAGGTGAGTAGTTAGGGCACTAATAGAAAGGTCATTCACCTTAAGATATTTCTTAAAAACTTACTTATTCAGTAATGTACATACATTTAAATTGTAATATCTTTGTGAATCTGATAAAATGAGAATGTTTTTAAAATCCGAAAGATATTCCAGGAAGTTTATATAAATTTAAAAATGTAAGAGTTACTTTCTTATACTGCGTATAAGAGAGTACACGTCTCCTAAATCCGATATTTTTCATTGCGTTTCTATACACTTTTAACCCCAAGGAACTCATTAGAGTATAGCGCATATCTTCTACATTTTTTGAGATATATGGATTTTTTAAAGTTTTTAACATGCAACTTTGACTATCTGCAACTCAAGAACTATGCGAGTTATCGAAATTTAACTACAAATTAACAAATATTGAAACTTTGATTTTTTTTTCCAAAATTTCGTTTGACAATATCTAAAAATCTGTTGTGGGCACCGCCATAGATTTCTTATCATATAATGCAGGAACACGCACCACCAATAACAAGAAACGCTCATTCCTAAAAAAAAATAATTTTCCTTATGACACCATGTCAAAAATTGATAATTTTCAAACATTCATTTGGTTTTTTTTAGCACAGTTTAGCAGATTTAAACGAAAATGACAAAATGTAATTTTACTTTAACATGTTGTATAAATGGTGACAGTAAGACAAAAATGTTCCAGACAACAATTATTTAAAACATTATTCTAAAAAAAAAATTGTTACTAAACCATAATTTACTGAGATATTTCAAAATAACTAGATAGGTCTTCAAGTAAACTACGTCTTCCGGTGATTGGATTATCACCAAAAACTAATCAGCTCTTCCAAAGGGATACAATTAATATACACAAAATATCAAAATTTTCAGTTTAGTAGTTTTTGAGAAATCGTAACTAGAGATCCACAGGCAGACTAACTGATTGACAGACAGACACATAAACAGACATCATCGCGAAACTATTAAAACTCACTACCGAATGATTCCTATATCCCCCTCACAAGATGTGTTGGGAGGTAAATATATTAAAGGTGCGGAACTAAATCATACGCCATTGGATTTAGCTCTATGAAATACATATGTATACAAAATTTCAGATCAAAGGGTTGAAAAGTAAGAGCAAAAAATCTGAATATGGTTGAATATGTCTAAAATTCCAAGGGTTTATTAGGTTAAAATTCTTACGAATTTAGCACATTTTCAGACTTTCTATTATAAGTAATCGACGAGTTGACCAAATATTTTGAAATTTTGCATACCTATGTATTTCGACGAGCTGAATAGATTGGTTGATACCGCAAGTCTGTATTTTTTATATTTGTCGAGTTATTCCTCATCAAATAAAAAAATAATTTCAAAATTGGATAATTTATTATAAAATACGTGAAAACCCAAAACCGAAGAGTATTTGTCGATATCTTTCATAGTTCTTGAGTTACAGGCCCTCAAAGTTGCACTTTCAAAAACATAAATTGTAATATTTCAAATAATATAAGAGATATGACGATGCGTTTTATGGCATTCAAATGCAATAAATATGGAAATAACTATTAAAAAATATTTCAGGTAGCGGATTCAAATATAGATTCATAAGTATAAGAAATTCATGAGGTGACAACATGTTTTTTTAAAGAGCATTTAAAGTTGTAACGAACGAATTTTGCATTCATGTACATTAAAATTGCAGAAACTTTTTTATCAGATCGTTAGAAATGTTTTTCCTTGTTTAATTGCCAGATGGTGTGTTGTGCCTCGTGTAATGAATTTTTATTGTTTTCGTTTTTCCTTATAAGAACTAAATTTACCTTTGGATTTTTAAAAATAAATGTTCAGAAAATACACAATCTTACGACTAGTTTATTATTTTTGAAGTTTTTTATGAAGGAACCTTTTACCAACAGGAATAGTTTTTCATTGGGATCTAAAGAACTACAAAGATTTGAGTGGCAAATTAAATAATAAAAGATACCTTCAAGAAGTGTAGATTATTACACAACTATTCGATTTAATTTTCAGTCGCAATTGCATTAAATATAATATTTAAAATATAAACAATTTTAGTAGTTTTCTTTCAGCTTTGTAGTGTAAATTCATTCTCATTTTATTGCCTATTTTCTTGTATTTACAACAGAAAATATAACAGAACATATCAACAATTCATAGCTTGAATTTATGACGATTTTATCATCGTATGTTGTAGTGATGATAAATAAACATAAAAGGAGGGTATTAAATTATAAATGCGAGTGGTTTTGTGTGCTAGTCATAAAGAAAAGCAGCACTAGACACCGGCACAGGTTGTGGCCACTGGATTTCGATTTGGAATGGGTGCTGCGCTGGTGGTTTGTCTGCAGGGGTCACTGACACTCCACCAGGATGCGTATTTCCATTCAGTACCTTCATTCAGTGATGGGCACTATCGAATAAATTTTAATATCGAATAATTAGTAACAGAATGGTTCGGACTGTCGAATGTTTTATTCGAATAGATTCATTCATCCAAATAATTTATTTTTAAAAGCTTGGATCCTGTATGTAGTATTACAGATAGGCTCTGCTCACTTAGCCGAATTTTTTTAAATGTTATATAATCTTTACTCCACAGCTCAAATTCCTTCATTATATTCGCTTACGCTAATGAGACAAATTCGCTGGTACATGTGTAAAACCTGGTTCAAGCCTTTATTTATGCAAAAAAATCCTTAAATCAAAGCAATGAAATTGTAGAAAAAGGTATAAAATAGTTAATTTGACACTATTATAAAATTGTAAATATCTGTTGACTGATCGAATTATGTAACACAGATTGACTTGTTTACTATTTGCATTTACCAAGTCAACTAAAATAACTTAATAAGAATAGGGTAAAAATAAATATAGAAATGGAATACTTGATATATTTAACATAAAATTTAATAAATAGCTAATAACTGCTACAACTATATTATTTATTTGTTTGCATGTAAATATTTATTTGAACATTTGAATAAAAAAATATTTATTCATTTATTCGAATAATTTCGTATATATCGAATTATTCGAATAGTTGTCAACTATCAAATAATTCGATAGTATCGCCATCACTACCTTCATTCAACACGAATGTTCAATTATTACAATTATTTTTACAGAATTGGCCTAACATTAGATTTGAAATAACAATTCTGAATGGAATAGATGTGTAAGGAAAGGTTAGAGACGTAGACATAATATGTTGAAGATTTAATTTCAAATGCCAAAATTATACCAGGTGCATAACATAAAAATCTGGCTAGCATAGGCGTTTAAAATGGGAAATCAGTTTTTCTTTCCGCAAAAGTGCCCAGTTAATTTTAGACAAAAATGCTTTAAATAAATGTTACAGATAATTGAATTCTGCATCTAAGTCAGTATTCACATATTATTTTGCAGGTTTTGTAACCGAAATAATTGGATTTAAAGTTTTATATGAATTGCTTCTATATATGTATAGTGATAGACATGGAATTGAAACAATATAAATAAATATTTGACTTTGAACTATCAAAAAAGTTTAGTTTATGATTTTGTGATTGATTTAAATGACAATAAATATTTATTTCTTTAACTAGGCACCAAAATACCAGATTTACAGAAGTCAATGAATACTGCCGAAGTTATAAATCTGAGTTTACTACCATGTTGAACACATTATTATATTTTGCCTATTTGGAACTAATATTAATTGATTATTTTTAATACATATTTTTAAAGAATAAATAATTAAATATTTTAAAAGTTATCGCCATCAAATTACGTTGCCATGCAATTGTTGAACGGTTGTTATGCATTTGTTGACGGTTACTATGCGTTTGTTGAGCTATTGCTGCATAAAATATTTCTACAACCTAGGCCATAAAAATGACACTTTACAGAATGTTAGCAGTCTGTAAAATGTCACCTTTAAAGTCAATCGGCAAAATAGGTATATTATTCACTATTCACACGAAGAAAATAAATAAATACAATAATTGTTTGGGTGAAAATTTTATTATTTATTTTAAATATTTATTAAAAAATTGTAAAATAAATAAATATATCATCACGCCTTTTACTCATATTGGGTGTGTCACTTTGCTTTCGCAGATTAAAATAAATTATATATTTTTATCTATGAAATGAGGTTACCAGTCGGCACATCACGCCCTCCAAAGATGTTAGTGAGTGGGGAACCGCAGGGATAAAGTTAAAATTGCAACAGTCGGCTGTGGGATTTGAACTGAGGATCAAACGATCCACAGTCCGATGCGTTACCACGGAGCTATTTACCCCATTATTATAAAATAAAAGTCAACGTAATTATATTTAATTTATCTTCAAGTGAATAGTTATCTATTTTCAAGAATAAATTTTTCGTTTTCAGAATTTAATTATCTAGGTACATCATTTATTTGAAGCATTTATGCCTAAAATTAAAGCCAGTTTCATGTTACACTGTATATTTTTTCCCCCTCAAAAAATCACCCTTGTATCATAAATAACTACATATTAGTCCACGGTCCTTTATTAAATAATAAGGTTCATTTTAACACTATCGAAGAACGAGTCCGTAAAATTTATCTTGTAAAATATTTCCACTGCTTAATGTTCTTTATAAAACGCGTAAACGCATAAGACATATTTATTTACTTTCATTTTAAAAATTTGTACTATTTATGCTCCTGTACTAGTATGAAGGATGAAGAAAATAAAATGCAGATACAAACTCATAAAGTATTTTAGATTTCCTTAATGTTGTTAGAATTTAGGGAAATAATTTATAAGGTGAAGGTAATACAAACGATTAGTAGATTATAATAATGTCCTATATCCTTTACCATGCTAATAATGTACATATTGATTATAACGAAGAAAGCTAACATTGTTAACAGGAAATCATTAAAAAAATTACACATAATTTCAGTATAACAAATCAATAGTTTCGTTCAGTTCCGTGTATATTCATTGTCGTTTACAGTGGAAAACTAAAAATGTTTGTGACGTATGTATCTATTCCCAGTATCATTAAATCGTTATTTAGAGGGATTCACGAGAATCTAACAGCTCTGTGTGATTGTTATGAAGTTTCAGTGTTCACTAGTTCTTGTAACATGTATTTATTTTTGCTCATGAATATTTTGCATGATTCTTATGTTTGCAATGTACAAAGCCATAAACCTAGAATTTATATTTATTTTACATAAAATGTCGGATAGAGTCTAGCCGCTAACTTTAAGGTCACTGACTTTTCAAGAAGTCATATAATGCCGCAATAATTTCGTAATTAGCATGGTGCATACAGTACGATAACTTTGTTTTCAATGCATAGATTTACTCTAATAATAGTTCATGTTCAAGAGAAGTAATCATCATGCATGAAGGGTGAACGAACTATGAAATGCATTCTTGCTTTTGAGGGGTGTGAGAACTGCCAGCTGATTTGTAGGTTAGAAGTTGCATCGACTTTTCACCTGACAGATTTTTATCTCCAAAGTATAGGTTGTGAGAATGTGATTAGTTTTTAGCGTGATGAAATTATATCAATACTTGTTATTTTATTATTTTTGTTGCCAAGTTATTTTATCGGTTCGTTTATAGGTAAATGAAAAATTAAATATGTTCCTACCTTATAATCGCTGAAGTTTCTGCTCTGGCTGTTGCAGGGAGATTCTTCACTACTAAGATTGCTTTCACTGTTTTAAATATAGTCTAGTACTTACTACTAAACAAAGTACTTCATGTATTTCACTGCAATTCACTCCAATATCACTGATATTATTTAAAATTAACACTACAAGAATTAAACCAAACACCTAAACATTCAAAGCGACTATCTATCTTGGCGCAGCGCAATGTTGTCTGTCCTAACAAAACAAGTCAAGTTGGAACGCAAGCAAATTCTTGCAATAATAGCCGTATAAAATAATTTTAAAACATTTACGTATTATGTATATGTATTGTAAATGAAGACACACTTTGTTATGGTGGCATTACAACATTCAGCAAATGGTTCACATTATTAAATATTTTTGTTTGTATCTGCAGATCTATGCGATTATTTTTATAGGGCCCGTATTTTCAAACTCAGTTAATTATAGAATACCTTTGGTTGCAAAAATCGTAAATAATTTCCATCATATTGTTTTTCTTTTTTTGTTATTACTATTATCTTGTGGTATTCATTTGTTATTATTAATTTCTTAGTAAAACACCGAACACGTTATTTTAGATATAAGAAGGTTGCGATCTAGGCAATAATCGTATTAATAGTTGTTTATTGCGTAGCCTATTTCAATATTGTAAAAATATTTCTGATTTTTAAAACCATTTTTCTCAAACAACCTCATAGCATATTTATATCGTTTAAATCAGAAAAAAATTCTCTATCTAATGGACTAAAAACTTATATAGGTTAGTATTTAAAAATATATAATTTTATTCTACCGTTTGAGAACCACAGGCTTAATTTTCTGTTTGTTATTTCTATTAAATAGGGCCCTTTTTCCTGGTCAATTTTGTATATATCATTTTTCTTTAAAATCATTAGTTCGCACAGAAAAGCGCTGGTTGTTTTAAAGGAAATACCCTCCAATAAATTAATTTCGATTCAGTATAACGTAAAGCATTGAACAATGCTCGACCGTAACCCGAACTTTACATGCTTGCACTGATAATAAGCTCGCTTCGCTCTTTTGTTAAGTACCATGCTTGCCAGCATCGATAAAGTAATGAAAGTAAAGTTTTCAGTAACATTTTTACAATGTAATATGAATATATCTCAAAATACAAGCGTTAAAATATTGAATTTGATTTAATTGACTTACGAAATATATTTTATTTTCTATTTTGTACATCACTATAAAAAATCATATTGTTTCATTGCAGCATCTGGTCAAATAGATTATGGAGCAACAAACGAAGTCCTGTGGCAGAGCCATCTAAGTCAGCTGGTGCCCTGCAAAATGTGTAGCAGGACCTTCAATCCTGACAGAGTCGTAGTCCACGAACGCAGCTGCAAAGGACAATAAATAACACTATTATTAAACCTAACCCTATCGCTTTCCTTATGTAGGTGCGGCAAAACAATCAGTCTAGTTTCAATTTAATTCACCTTCAAAAGTAGTTTTGCCGCGCCTATAATTTATTTCAAATTTTATAGACTACGAGAGAAGACATTACAATCTTGAAAAGTTTCAAACAGACATTGATTTTTAATTGTAATCAACCCAAGTTACCGGAAAATTCAAACATATTTCACTGAGAAATGTTGCGTTAATAATGCCTTGAATATTATTTCTGTAAATTCGCAATGTATTACAATATGTATAACAACCACAGATGTCCAAATGTCCTGGGAATTTGGGTTGTTTTGATTAAAAAAAAACCCGATGAGTGTCGTAAACTTTTCAAGATTTTGTCATCAATTCGCAGTCTACCCCTGTGATTTCTCTGGCCTGCTTTATATTTCTGTTTTGTTGGTAACCTGTTTGCAGGCGCTCACATCGACAATACGTTGGATCACTAATTCAGAAAGCGGCAAATGATATATTTTTCAATTCGTTGTAGTGCATTGCACAATATTTGTATATACTGTATGAAGTATTGACTTTTGGCACCACAATGTGTAATATGAGAATAACTAATTGTATTTTATAAAATTGCACCATAATATTAAATATAAATTGATAAAATAATATAGCTTGACTGTTAAAACTCTATTTTAAATGTATATATTATAAATATTGTTTGACTAATAACTAAAAATAAATAATTTTTATATGAAAAATGATTCTTTAATTCTGGAAGAAATGTTTCTTTTGTTACAGCGTCCGGCGGAGTAGATTTCATCGGAACTTTTCATCGAATTTGGGAAAACCATTTGGCTGAATTAGTGCCTTGTAGAATTTGCGGACGAAAATTCTTTCCAGATAGAATAGAAAAGCATGAACAAGCCTGTAATAATTTACCGATAAAATTAAAAAAACGAAAACTATAGAGCTAATTCTTTTTAATAAACTTTAATATTTAATCATGAAATATACATAGAACTTTTGTAACTCATTGAATAAATGTATTAATCAAAAACAATAAAATATTTAAGTTACAAATCTTCAAAAATATATTTTCAAATGCATAGCTGTAGATTAGAAAACAATTCAATTTGAAGCAAATAAATTCATGCATGTTTAATAATTGTTAGTGCAAATCCTGCCTAATTATAATATTTATTTAAGTTATAATATTATGCAACATTACTTTACTTATTTTATATCGTCCTTGGCAATGAAAAGAAAATGATCAATGCAAGCTTATTTTGTTTATTTTGCCGCTCGATATCGTGTGATATCTACTAAAATCTGCAGTCTATAAAAGCTGCATTGCGATTGGCGGAGGACACAAAGCGATAGGCGAGAGGTGGTGCCATCTAGCCAGTCGACAGCTGCCTGTAAACTAGAGAGACTTTTCTCTTCCTTTCGTAGGGAGTACGCCATTGTTGGCGTATCGTATTTAGACTTTGCTGAAGAAATCAACAAACATCCAAAATGGTAAGCAAATTTATCATCTAAAATGTATATTATATTATTTAGCTTTAATTTTGCTATATATTGTGCCATGTATTTTTCATGTTTTTCTCCTAGATTACAAATTACGAGTCTCCGAAGTTAGGATTGCACAACAAAATGAAACGCTGTTATATTGCTTATTGTTTCCTAAATTGTGTTTTGTGGTGTACAGTGATATTTTGAGTGCGCGAAATTGTGATTGAAGTGTAAATTATCGTGAAATAATATCGGTTTAACTCTTCACGTTATCTAAAATATGGTTGTCGATTACACGTTGACAGTCCTAGTTTTTCAGACACGAGGTGTTTGTTCGCACATCATGCACACTTCTTCTAAAGTCATCGGAAAACGGTTAAATGTGGAGAAAATACTTGAAATAATGCATATGTGCATTAAAATTATAATTTTTTGTCGGATAACCTAAAATTTTCAGAACATATGCTGATTGAAATTCAGTCTTGTAATTATTATTTGTTGTTGTTTTTAGTTTATACAATGTAATTACTGAATTATTATTGATGATTAGCTTCATTATTCATTAATAATTGATGTAAATTTCTAGTGTTTCTGGATTATAATTGTAATTTCGTTTTCAGGTGAATTTCACCGTAGACGAAATCCGTGCCATGATGGACAAAAAAAAGAACATCCGTAATATGTCCGTCATTGCGCACGTAGATCACGGCAAGTCTACCCTTACCGATTCACTCGTTTCCAAAGCCGGTATCATTGCTGGTGCCAAGGCTGGCGAAACACGATTCACTGACACCCGTAAAGATGAACAGGAACGTTGCATTACCATCAAATCTACGTAAGTGCAAAATTTTATCTTTCTTGTAACTGTAACAGTCAGATTCACAAAACAAATTTGAAAATGTATGTTTGCTAACAACTGTATCTTTATTGTGAAATGGTGTTTTGCGGATATTTTATTAATTTGTTTTATGAACCTAACTGAAAATGTTATATTATTCAACATGATGATTGTTCTCGCTAACGCCCGAATTTCTGTGAAGATGATATAAGAACGGCCATCTGACGCATTTCTACGAACTTTCAAGATAAATTTGTGTAAATTCTTTAGTTTTAATGCCTTGGTTTGTGTTACAGTGCCATCTCTATGTTCTTCGAGCTCGAAGATAAAGATTTAGTGTTCATCACCAACCCCGACCAGCGTGAAAAGACCGAGAAGGGTTTCTTGATCAATTTGATCGATTCCCCCGGACACGTCGACTTCTCCTCTGAAGTAACTGCCGCTCTTCGTGTCACCGATGGTGCTCTTGTCGTCGTCGACTGCGTCTCAGGTAAACACTTCTTTCTTTATATAAAACTTAACACTTTTTTGGTAAAAAATTTACACGCATTCTAATTAACAATTAAAGAATAATCTGCAATAAAAATGTAATTTTTCGAACTCCAGTTCTACCATTTTGAAATTACTTGAATTAGAGTGGTACCCTTAAATACTGAAATATAATAATACTGGAACGTTAACTTGTAGGCTTTTATGAAAGCAAAAAACGAGCCCGAGAAGGATAGATGTCGTAGGGCCACCTTTCTTTGTCTAACATTGGTTTGTAGAACGGTTGCTATGTAAAAACATGTTGCCACTGAAATAAAAAAAACTGGAATGCTCACAGACGTTGAAAATGCAAGTCGAAAGTGACAGCTAGTTGAGGGCTTTTTATCTTTATTGAACAATGTTTTTACATAGTAACTGCTCAACAAATACATAACAACCGTTGTTTTTACATAGCAACCGCTCATAAATGCATAGCAACCGTTCTACAAACAAATGTTAGACAAAGAAAGGTGGCCCTACGACATCTATCCTTCTCGGGCTCGTTTTTCGCTTTCGTAGAAGACTGCGCAAGTGCCTGTTTAATATTACTATATTTCAATGTATGTTGCACAATATTGTCCAAAAGTGGTAATAATATATTCTACAACATGTAATGGAATGGCACAAATTCCACACGAGCAAAAAGTTTGTAGTCAGATCCGAAGGCGAGGGGTTTGCGAGTGTGGGATATGTCATTCCGTTATATGTTGTAGACTAAACTTTATATAACAAGATTTTGGAAATTATACAAATACAAAACGTCAAACTAAAATAAATAAAATTAAAACAAAGAGACGTAACCATAGCAACCTAACTAAGATACTTCATATATCTCACTAATATGTGGCACTGATTCGTCGAATTTATTACAAACCCAACATATGTAATGATAGTTGTTCCAATACAAATTTTAGTTGTGGAATGCGTAGTTTCCAAAACCGTGTTATAGAAATAATATTTAATAGTCCAACGACTGACTGTCTCTTTCGGCACGCATTTTCAATGTCAATTGGCATATTTCATTATTACTATATTTTTATTTAATAATTAAAGAATAATCTGCAATAAAAATCTAATTAGTCGAACTGCAGTTCTGTTGTGTTTTAAATCTGTTTGATTTAAAGTGGTACCTTTTACAATCTGCGTGTTTTGTCCTATTTTTAAGAGCGTTATCTCTACTTGCTCAAATATTGAACATATACAAATATACAACGAACAAATATATTGTCTGTAAATTTGTGTATCTAAAGCATAGATCAATAATCTTTACAGCAATAAAATTTCTTTTACTGATGGTTATTTTTGTTTTTTTCTGGCAGGTGTGTGCGTCCAGACCGAAACCGTACTGCGTCAGGCTATCGCCGAACGTATCAAGCCCATCCTGTTCATGAACAAGATGGACCGCGCTCTCCTTGAGTTGCAATTGGACGCTGAGGAACTCTACCAGACCTTCCAGCGCATCGTAGAAAACGTCAACGTCATCATTGCCACGTATTCCGATGACAGCGGACCTATGGGCGAAGTCAGAGTAAGTACCCAGATAACAAAACCTCCAATCATCGGTCCACTGCAAACTGATAAAAAATGATAACCTTTGTTTGTTATAGCCAGCTATTATGTTTTTTAAAAACTTATTTTATATAATCATGACAATGCAGTAATAAAATGTTGCTAAAACCTTGAAATTTTATATTCTTCTAATATCACTGAAATATAGTGATACTGGAATATTAACTTGTAGACTTTTATGAAAGCGAAAAACGAGCCTGAGACAGATAGATGTTGTAAGGCAATCCTTCTTTGTCTAACAATGGTTTGTAGAGCGGTTGCTATGTAAAAACGTTTCACAATATTGTCCAAAAGTGATTAACAGTGTATTGTTCAATTATTTGAAAATTTCTTGTCAGTTTCTAAGCGAACTATACAATAAAGACTGACTTCTCTCTAGCGTTAGTTGACATTCCAGTATTCTAGTTAATTTAGATAAAATGATGATACTCACAGACCTGTTCTGACGATCTTTGAAGAGACAGTATTTCCATCTGATGTTCCCTAAATTTTCTATCTACAAACTATTTAAATATATTTGTGGCTAACACTAGGATTTTTTCCCGTAGGTTGACCCTAGCAAGGGATCCGTCGGTTTCGGTTCCGGTCTCCACGGTTGGGCCTTCACCCTCAAGCAGTTCGCTGAGATGTACGCCGAGAAATTCAAGATCGATGTCGTGAAACTAATGAACCGTCTGTGGGGTGAGAACTTCTTCAACGCCAAGACGAAGAAGTGGGCCAAGCAGAAGGAAGCCGATAACAAACGTTCTTTCTGTATGTACATCCTTGACCCCATCTACAAGATCTTCGACAGCATCATGAACTACAGGTAAGCGGTTTTTATTTTGTGAATTTTCTTTAAAACTTTTACATCCCACACATTGTATATTTAAGAGAGGTTTTGTGAGGGATCAACATTTTCTATAGTGAGTTTTCAACTCATAAAATACCATTTCATTATGAAGTCTGTCTATTTGACGATTTTTTCTTCCACGATAACTCAAAGTTTGATGAAGCTATCAATGTCATATTTCGAATTTAGATTTAATTAGATTTTGGGAGCAATCCATTAACCGAAAGTTGTAGTTTATTTGGACCATCAAGTTTTTGCGCATATCTCAGTAAATAAATTAGAGTAAATTTACTAATTATAAAAAATATGTAGAATAATATTAGTCACTATTTTTATTTGAAACTTGTGTCTATATTTTGTTCCGTTTAGAAATTAAAATTATCAAAAAGTTATGTTTTCAAATTTCATATTTAGAAATTGGATGTTCAATTTACGAGCTGATTAGATTTTAGTAGCAATCTATCAACCGGCAGTGGTAGTTTACGAGAAAGCCAATAAAGTATTTTGAGCATATCTCAGTAAATAAATGAGTTAGATTGAATTCAAAGTTGTTTCGGCAGGAGATTATGTGTTGGGTACATTAGATTATTTCTTGATCAATTGCATTTCATGTGATTTCAATCTATTATTCTATTCTTTTCTAAATCTTTCTGGTTGTTTCTCAAGTAATTTCCTGTGACATTTGAGTTGCTCTGACTTTCAATGCGGAGTTTTCTAGAAAACACAGGTACAGAAACTGTTAGCCTCCGTGCTGTACTGCATCAAAATTGCATTAACGGCCCCGTGGCTCTCAAACAATTAACTTAACCTAATTTTCAATAAAAACAAAATATCTGTCACCTATAAATAACAATCAATATCTTCTTCAGGAAAGAAGAAGCCGAACAGCTGCTGCAGAAGCTTGGCGTTGTCCTGAAGCACGAGGACAAAGACAAGGACGGCAAAGCCCTCTTGAAGGTAGTTATGCGTACCTGGTTGCCCGCTGGAGAAGCTCTGCTTCAGATGATTGCCATCCATCTGCCATCCCCCGTCGTCGCCCAGAAATACCGTATGGAGATGTTGTACGAAGGCCCCCATGACGACGAGGCTGCCATTGGTGTTAAGGTAAAATTAATTCTTACTTCTTTTAAGTTAACTATATATTTAATATGATGACACTGATGACGAGACTGAGAAGTGGATCTGGTTGTATTCTTGTTGCTGTTTGTAAGTTTTTTATGAACAGTTAATTAAGTCTATAGCTTTTCATTTTCTAAGATTATTATGGCATCTGATTTATACAAAACAAAACAATTATGTGAAAAATCAATAAGCTTTTTATTAATAATAAATATTTCTGATACAGAACTGTGACCCCAACGGCCCTCTGATGATGTACATCTCCAAAATGGTCCCCACCTCCGACAAGGGTCGTTTCTACGCTTTCGGTCGTGTGTTCTCCGGCAAGGTCGCCACCGGCATGAAGGCCCGCATCATGGGGCCCAACTTCGTGCCCGGCAAGAAGGAAGATCTGCACGAGAAGGCCATCCAGCGTACCATCCTCATGATGGGACGTTACGTCGAGGCTATTGAAGATGTGCCTTCCGGTAACATCTGCGGTCTGGTCGGTGTTGATCAGTTCTTGGTTAAGACTGGTACCATCACCACCTTCAAGGATGCCCACAACATGAGGGTCATGAAGTTCAGTGTGTCCCCCGTCGTGCGTGTTGCTGTTGAACCCAAGAATCCCGCTGATCTGCCCAAACTCGTAGAAGGTACGAAATATATCACAAAAATTATTCTATTGGGAATAAACCTTGAATGTAACAAATAACAGCGAAACGGGGATGTTTTTCCAAGAAACAACTTTAATTAGACGTTCTTCTTCGATATTATTACTATTGTTGTTGAATTAGAACATTAGTTCGAAACATATTTAATTAATTTTTCGTTAAATTATGGAGAAAACCCCACTTTTCAATTATCTATTGATTAAATATTGGCCAGCTAAAATCAATATTTATAAATTCATATAAAGATAATGACATACCAAACTAACTAAGATAAAAATCAGTTACCAGGAAGTATCATAATAAACAGATATATTTTTTTATATAGACTACAATTCGAAGAGCAATTGCCTATTTTTTCGATATAAAATTAAAACTGCATCTAATAACTTTAAATTGTTAATCAAATCGGTCTCTTTCACGAAATAGAAGCAAAATAAAATTTGAGCCTAATTACAGACTGCCATGAAAAATGGTACAAATAACTTAAAATTTTTGTGGACAGATTGGTCAAAAATATTTTTAATTTTTCCAAACTGTTCTATTTGTTGCTGATTGATTATTGATATTTGATGTTAAAAATGAAAAATCAGCATAATAGAACAAAATACAATGCGTTAAACAGTAATAAAAAAATTTTGACAGATCTGTCTACAAAAATGTGCATTATTTGTTTTAATTCTCATGACACATTAATTGTGAATTTTCTTTTGCTTTTTTTTCGCGTAGGAGA
Organism: Poecilus cupreus; assembly: GCA_963942605.1. Lineage (NCBI taxonomy): Eukaryota > Metazoa > Arthropoda > Insecta > Coleoptera > Carabidae > Poecilus > Poecilus cupreus. Next base: position 6,724,744 of record OZ012726.1, on the reverse strand, counting down.
CCGATTTGATTAACATAATTTAGGTTTATTAATTGTAGTTTTTTCTTTTTAAACATTTTTTGTATTTACACTTATAGTTTAAAATCTATATATATACCGCTACAATAATACGTATTTTATTTCCAGTTACATAAAAAAAAAGTCAGCACCCGGTATATTCACATGCAATGATTTAACACTACTATATTACTATATACTTAAACAGTATTTAACATAGTAATAAAGAGAGAACATAAATTCATAAATATACTTGTAAATTGAAAACAAATCTACCGAAGTACCATATATTTAAATGGAAACAATGAATGTTTTCCCCGTTTCACTAGTTTAAACTTCTGCTGCAAGGTGTCAGCTACTTTAATTTTTTTCCCAACTTAAAAATTTTCCAACATGATGACATCGATGACGAGGTTGAGAAATTGGCCGTAGCTATTTACTTGTTACTATTTTGTAAGTTTTTTACAGGTAGTAATTTAAGTTTATATCTTAACCAATTTCGAAGATTAGTGCTACAATCTGATTACCACAAATAATTATTTCTTTTGCTAACATAAATGTTACTTTATATTACATTGAATATCGGTTTTCAGGTCTGAAGCGTCTGGCCAAATCCGATCCTATGGTCCAATGTATCATTGAAGAATCCGGTGAACACATCATCGCTGGTGCCGGTGAACTCCACTTAGAAATCTGCTTGAAGGATTTGGAAGAAGACCACGCTTGCATCCCCATCAAGAAGAGTGACCCCGTCGTCTCATACCGTGAAACCGTCTCTGAGGAATCCGACCAGATGTGTCTGTCCAAGTCCCCCAACAAGCACAACCGTCTGTTCATGAAGGCTCAACCTATGCCTGATGGTCTTGCCGAAGACATCGATGACGGCAATGTCAACCCCCGTGATGACTTCAAGTCTCGTGCGCGTTACCTCAGCGAGAAATATGACTACGATGTCACTGAAGCCAGGAAGGTCTGGTGCTTTGGTCCTGATGGCACTGGACCTAACATCTTGGTGGATTGTACCAAGGGTGTGCAGTACCTTAATGAAATTAAGGATTCTGTTGTTGCTGGATTCCAGTGGGCTGCTAAGGAAGTAAGTTATTCTTTTGTAACTAGTATAAAGTGAAGTATTCCTTCCAGCACAAACTGTGCCACTCTACAGCATGTGATTGTGGGGTCAGTTTCGGCTGACGTCACCACGTGCAGAGACAGTGTTGGTAGTGCAAATGGAAGGAGATTAAATGCTTCAGTTGCATTTAAACGCTGTCACAGGACCTCTATCTCTATGTCCGGTTGTGATACGCTACGGTGTTACTGACACATTTTACATAAACATTAAAAGGCAGATTCATAAAAGGGATTAGCGCTAACTCCGTTTTTATTATTACTCGTAACTTCATTTTCCATTCTCAGAACATAATTATTTTAACTAAGGTTGTAATCAAGATTGATTAGCATAAAATTTGACATATTTTGATAATATTAATTTAGAAACGTTACAGATGATTGAAAAAATGGAGTTAACTCTAATCCCTTTTATGAATCTGCCTGTAAAAGTGTATTCCAAAAACGAACCGCTGAACGGATACGGTTGTACCACTTACGGTACAAAAAAGGGAATACTGTGATTAAATTGGTAATTAAATCTTTTGTGAACTGTCTTCAAATTTAAATATCATTGTTTCATTTGACATATTTCTTGTAATATGGAGGCGTGGTATGTTTTTAGGAGAGTTTTAATATTTAACTGATAGTAATTTTGAGGGAAACGATTCTAAATAGTTTGTTTTCTGCAACCATTATGTGTTTTTGGTTGTTTTAAGAAAAAAGTTTTAGCGCTGAACAATGTTCTAAAACTATTTTATAAAGAAAATGCGTGGAATAAGAGTTCCAGATAAATATATTATCTACCATTTTTATTTGAAGTATTTTTTTATAAAATAATTTTAGAACATTGTACAGCACTAAAACAATTCTCTTAAAACACCCTAAAACAGAGCTCGTAGTACCAGCCAATGTGTTTACATTTACTGTTACTTGCTTTACAAAGTCCAAGATACCATTAATTTCATGTGGACTAGAGTTTATTGAACTTTGTTTGCATACAATGACCAAAAATTTTGTTGTTTTTCCAAAGTTCCATTTAAAATCAGGAGTTCATCTCCATCGTTCAAAATTGCTTCTTCCTCAATAAAATATCGAGAATTATCTAAAAAGCAAAGATATTTGAACATTTCACTTAGAGTTAAATGTTTCGGTACCATAAAACTGATTCATTTCGCTTAAAAACAAAATGATGCAGTAAAAACAACTAAAACAAATATACCGTGTGTCCCACGTAAATGTTGGCATAGGCAGTTAACATGTAAAATCAGTTTTTTGTAAATAAAAAGTGTCCGGCAAAAAATTATGCTTCCAAATTTTATATCACAATACTGCCAGTATCCCTACATCTTATTTAATACAGATTACTTTATTTTGATACCGCAATTTAATGAAATTAATAATAATAATTTCTAATTTTCGCCTACTCTTTTTTATGCTACTGACGTATAGTGCCTGCAATTTGTTTTAAATATTTTAATCTGTCACTGTCAATTTCTGACGATGGAAATTATTCAGCGTTCATTGCTGTGGTGTATTCAGATATTTGTCTTGCACTGCGCTCCCATAATACATTCTAATAATATTTACACGATTCTCGACATTTAATGTATTCTTGATGACAGTGACAGATTAAAATATTTAAAACAAATTGCAGGCACTATACGTCAATAACAATAAAAAGAGTAGGCGAAAATTAGGAATTTTTATTATTAATTTCATTAAATTGCGGTATCAAAATAAAGTAATCTGTATTAAATAAGATGTAGGGATATTGGCAGTATTGTGATATAAAATTTGGGTGCATAATTTTTTGCCGGACACTTTTTATTTTCAAAAAACTGATTTTACATGTTATTTGCCTATGCCAACCTTTACGTGGGACACACGGTATAACAAGGATAGTTCTGTCTACAAAGCACGGTATACTTTAGTCTAGAGTCTAGAACGTCCATTTTCAAGAAACAGTGCTTTATAAAGTTAGGATTATAATTAAAGTTATTGTTACGTTGTAGGGTGTCCTGTCCGAAGAGAACTTGCGTGGTGTCCGTTTCAACATCTACGACGTGACGCTTCACGCCGACGCTATCCACAGAGGTGGCGGTCAAATCATTCCCACAACCAGACGTTGTCTGTACGCTTGCCTGCTCACTTCCGCCCCACGTCTCATGGAGCCCGTCTACCAGTGCGAAATCCAGTGCCCTGAAGTAGCTGTCGGTGGTATCTACGGTGTGTTGAATCGTCGTCGTGGCCACGTATTCGAGGAAATGCAAGTCGCCGGTACACCCATGTTCGTCGTCAAGGCATACTTGCCTGTCAACGAGTCATTCGGCTTCACAGCTGATCTGCGCTCCAACACCGGAGGACAGGCCTTCCCGCAGTGCGTGTTCGATCACTGGCAGATCCTGCCCGGTGATCCGCTCGAGAACGGAACCCGACCATACAACGTTGTACAGGTATGTCGAACAAACACCCACGTATCATACACCATAACTAGACAACGCTGTATATGTCTCAAAGTAGCAGCGTTCGCTGTTGATGGTAGAGCAATAGCTCTCAAGTTTGAGGTTTCAGATCCTTTTTGTCTTTAACCTTGAATAAGGGACCTTACATTTTCACTTCCAATTATTCAAATTTAAGTCTGATTTACACAGCTCACTAAGAACTAAATTACCGCTAAATTAATATTAAAATTCTTACGAACACTGAGAAAAAATTAATATTAAATATTGGACTTGTGCATTTACTGTTTCTTAGTATAACTAAATTAATATAATCAACTGTCATCACTAGCTAAGTTAATTAATTGACTTCACAATACATAATACACTGACAGGTAAAAAATATTGTGACACTAATCTTGATTTCTGTAACACAGTACATTTTATTTCGATCTAGTAAATACCCAACAGATACTTTCTTTGCATTATAATGAGGTTAAAATGTCAAAAAACAAATGTATTGGCTTGGTACCAAGAGCTGTGTTTTAAAATGAGTGTTTTAGTCTCTGTTTAAAACGCTGTACAATGTTCTAAAATTATTTGATAAAACAATACTTCAAGCATTTTTTATAAAAATAATTTTAGAATATAGAAAGCACTACAGAGCTCGTGGTATCAGCCATATTGTTTATTTGAAATTGTTAAATTTATGTGTTCATATTGACTGAACATCAAAACATTTACTTAATTGCAGTTACATAACCGGTCATTACTAAATCAATCTTATTTGAAAATGTCATTAATTTGGTAAATGTAACTAATATATTTTTGCATTTTCAGGATACCCGTAAGAGGAAAGGTCTTAAAGAAGGCCTGCCAGACCTTACACAATATTTGGACAAGTTGTAAACACAGGGAATTTAGGCACTGTATAAAGTATTTAAGAAAAAAAATGATATACAAAAAAAATCGTAAACTCAATGAAACTGAAGAAATAAACCAGATATTACAAGAAATTTCTTTACGTTAAAACATCGATTCCCGATGCAAACCTTGTGTCATGACATTTCTAATAAATCGTTACAACTTTGTACTGTACTAATTGGCTTAATATTGTTAAATTTTATCAATGACGATTTTTAAACGGGATCATTTCATTTTTCTACTTTGTTGCCTTCTCTTAAGTTGTTATTGGGAACATTTTTTTAATTTCCTCTTCCAAGTACTATTATATTTTACATTGTGAGTTTTTTAAGGTAATACAAAGATATTGTTATGTTGGATAAGACTATATTTAATAAACGTGGAATTATTTTTACTTCAAAATTTGTTCATTCTATTCTATTATTTCAAGTGTTGTGTTTTCATACTTTCGCGAAAATATAAAACAGGTAATACATACTTTCTTGTTCTTTTCAACGGTTTTATTTATTTTTATATTGTTCACAGGTTTACTTATTTATCTGGAATTCTTCTTTATACAAAAGGTGAGTCAAACATTTTTCTTAATACATGACAGGCACTTAGAATCAATCTCTATTTATAACCCAAATTGAAATTATTAACATTATTTACAAACCCATAATTATAAGTCTTATAAGTTTTATTCTCGTGCATATATTTTGTGAAATAAATAAGAAGTTAAAGTTAAAAATTTTAAATGGTATCTGTCTATTTTATTGTATTCTATGATGACAACCTATAACACCATATTCATCTGTGAAGGATGTTAAAGCTCAACAGGCCTGAAGTTTCATTAACAAAATTTAAATTGAACAAAATTGAATCAAACACTAATTTGAAACTGTTTTTTACAGACTGAAGCGCCACTACTTGAACGAAAATAGCTGAATATCTATGTGCAAAACGTAAGTACCTAATTTTTGTAACAACCTAATTTCCTTGGCTGGTTCTAAAATTATTTTATAAAAAATACTTCAAATAAAAGTGGAAAATAATCTAAGTTCTTATTGTAACTTCTATTCGAAGCATTTTTTTTTTATAAAATAATTTTAGATTTTATACAGCGCTAAAACACTTCTCTTATAATACCCGAAATTTTTTCGCCATAATTTCTTTCTCGATAATTTTCTTATTGATCCCTTTCTTAATGATGACAACCTTGACACCATATTCTTTTGTGATGGATGTTAAAGCTCAACAGGCCTGAGATAACTTTACAAATATAAATTTACTATGTAGAAAATGAATTTGAATTTAAATATTCAATTTTGTTTCAGACTTCTGTGGAAATTTGGGAATCTACTGTAAAGCATAGTCAGCCGATGTACGAAATGTAAGTAATCTATTTTATTTTACTGAAATAATTACATTTAATATGATGAAAATCACAGACCTGTTCAGAGTTTAGATGTTTGACAAAATTTATAACTGATTTGTTATTATAATTTTATGTTTTACTAATTTAAATTACAAATTAATTAAATAAGTTTTCTTTTGCAGAAATTCTCGGACTTCTCAAGGTCGGGCAGAAGTAATCAATACAGTGATATGTAGTAATTAATTGCAATAAAATATTTAAAATAAAAGTACATCAACTTGTTTTATTTCACATAAAAATACATCAATTAGGATTGGATCTTGATATTTCTTGGTAAAATTAGTTCGTAAAATATAAATACAATTATATAATTAAAGTTAATTTTAGTTCAACTACAACACTAATAAAATATAATTCTGAGTATATATAAACTTATACACATTTAACATTCGAGACTGTAATATTAATTTTGATTTAAAGCATTTTTATACAATCCAGCTAATGTTTTTGCCGCCAGCAGAATCATTTCTCTCCTAGATACACCCGTTAGTGCTTGATGCCATTGGGAATGGTCCACCTAACAAATAAGTTTTATAAATCTTCAACATTTCATCTCACACACTCATTTAAAATTAAGCTATAAATACATATATAATTAAATTTCCGTATCTAGTTTAGGCAGTATTCTACATTAAGTATGAAGTTTCCTTGCAAAATTCTATGCGCTTTTGAATTATTTGCAAAAAGGCAATTTAAATCTAAAACGGCATTTTATCAATCTAATCGAAGCAATAGTAGTAATTGAATAATTAAATATAAAATATTGAAAGAAGCTTTTAGAACTCATCAATAAAACTATATATTTTTAAACTTGATTTATAAGTTGTTTGTATGTCGAATTTGTTAAGTATACTACCAATTTTGTCTTTCATTTTACAGAAATAATACTCATTAAATTAAATTATTGTGTACCTGTAAATTGTTGGCCATAAGACTTCCAATGGTAACAGAAAATCCAGACCACCTTAACGGATAATCTGTAGGAGTATCTTCTTGAGCTAAAGTGACGATGGCAGTTGGAACTGGTGTCATTTGTGTAAAGGTTTGTAAAGTGATTTGCCGGGCTGGATCATTTAAAATAAGTACACCCATATCGTACCACCTGCGACAAAATTACGATAATTATTTTCACTAACATTAGTTAAGAACAATAATTCATGATTTGATAGATCAATCTCCAAATATTCCTATCCTGACACACCACTTTTGCCTCGTGCACATTCACAGTGCGATTCACACATGCTCATCTATTCTTCACACTCTGAATCATTCGTTAAGGCAACAAACCATCAATCATATCTAATACTTATTCCTCGAACTCCCACACAATCGTTCACCTTGAATCTCATCTGTACATATTAGTTTCACCAACCTTTCATTCGACATTCAAGATGTCCAAACCACCGCAACTGACTCACTCCCACTTTCTTAACATTCTTCTCAATCTCACACTCACACCAATCCATTCGGGATATCTTTTAAGTTTATAATAAAAATAATTACTTGTCCTCCCCAACTTCAAGCAAGAAGTTCTCGACGGCAACAACAGGCACTGGACGCACGTGGGGTTTAGCATAAGCAGATGCTAGTCTCTCTTCGGCTGCTTTTACACCAGCTGCAAAACCTACTGGTTGTATTGCTACATTTGATGACTGTACCTTAATACCTCTGCAAAATATATTCCCTCATTATTGAAAGGTATGTAAAATATTTCTTGTTTAAACTTACGTTACCGTAGCTTTACCGAACACAGCTTGAAAGGCTTCACGAACTGGACTAATTTTTATTTCTTTATCCGATGCGACTAGAATGTCCAAATCACCGCCAGAATCTGTCAAATTAATTTAACATTTATATAGAGGTAGGTAAATAATATACGAGTCAAATATCATATCATTTAACGCAATTAAGACGTTCAGAATAACAAAAAAAAAATTGTTGTGTTCTTATAAAGGGAATATTGTTGTACTCAATATATTTGTATCTTAAATTACGTTATTTTTAAAGAATATTGTAAGGAAAAATAACAATTTAGCTGATCTTAGTGGTGCAGTGGTTGTCACCAGATAAAGTATACGTACAGATAAATTCTCGCATTTGTGGATCAAGTGTGGTGATCATGGAATCGACGGAATTTTTCGCCTTTTCCGCAACTTTTGACAAAATTCCACCGCTAGAGACTGCATCCTTCACCCATCCAAACAATCCATTACCGCCAGCAGCTTCTGCTTGAGGAGGCAGTGTTGATGTTTCCGGGGTTACAACTGTGGTTTGTCCATGAGGAATTCCTTTGCTTGGAGGAATGGCCGGACTACGAAAAAATACAATATCTCAAAGTAAATACTGAAATAAAATTAAGTGCATGACCTACATAAATTATTTACAAAAGTATACCAAATATGATTTGAATACTCGTTGAAATGAACTTCTTTGAAATTTTGTTGTATTTATAAGCGGTGATAACAATAACAAATGTGGTGATACATACCTGAAAGCAGTGGGGTAGAATGGCTCTTTCTTATCGTTATCACTGGACACAATTGTTAAAGGTGCTTGTGCAGCAGGAACTGGGGAAACTAAGGCTGGAGCAGCAACTGGAACTGGGGTAGCAATAAAACTGGGAAGTTCAGAAGGTGGAGGAACACTTGATAGTAAATTTCCTCCAGGAACACTAGAAACTGGTACACCAGGTGAAGGGATTAATGATGCTGATGAAGACATACTGCTTAAGGAATCTGAAAAACAATTTCAACGATTCTTGAATTCAACTACGTAACGAAGTTGAATACTATAATACTGATTAATCGAAATTTTTATCAAGAACCTAAATGTCAGTCACTGAACTCATTTCCGAGAGAGATCAAAACAAAACAGAATAAAATGGATAATACAGTATCAGCGAGAAGAAAACACACCTGTTTTTTCTCCTGATATTGACAACTCATCAGTTTTCTTGTCAACGATTTCAAACCCTTGTTCTCCATTTGAATCGTCTTGTAACATTGCATACGTTTAGAAGAAACAGCTGTTAAAATATTTATATTCTATAATACATTCGTCGCCTTAAAATAAAGTTATAAATATTTGCGTAATTGAATACACAACCTGTCACCAACAGCAAATGTACACACAACAAAAATACGAATGGTTAGGTCAACCATTCGGGCTGAAGATAACACAAGATGAACATGAGTTTTGAGTAGATCGGAAAATGTCACTAAAATTTTTACTTTATTTCAATTCTATTATACAAAAACTTTGAATACAATTGATTTGATTTATTGAATAAATTTGAATAATTATTTTAGAAAATATAAACATTCCGTTTTGATTTTAAATATCCCGGTTCCAATTCATTTGTTTGTGGAGCATATCCTGTATGTTTCTTTGTTTCTGGAAATGAAATAATAATTACAAATTTGGCACTAATATACCATAAATATCTAAATTTATATATAAGTTCATATAACGTAGTTGTTTTCCGAACATACGACTATAATTTCAAGTTAACAGTCAACATTTATTCTTATTTATAATTTGACAAGTAATCAAGAGAACGCAGTTGCGGGTGATTACTGGGTAGGGTAGCCGGCTGTGGTTGTCATTTCTGGCATTTCGCATCTGCCAAATCAAAAATATGGCTGATAACATGGAGCCTCCCCCTTTATTTGAAAACGTTAATATTGATAAATCTGAAGAAAATGAAAGCGAGTTATTTGAATCAGCGATCCAGGTAAGTGTTCTTATAATCGTACGTGTAAATATTATCTTTTTTGCTAAGGAGAAACCTGTGTATACGTTCACAAGTTTTCCTCGTAGCTGACGCTTAACCTGCAATTATCAAATAACGATAACCCAAAGAGCAAAGTGATTAATTTATCTTAATTTCATTATTGAAAAGAATTTAATAATCATATTGACAGTTTGCATCCTGCATTATAATTCGAAGAACAGTAGTAGTTGTTCATCCCCTATAATTTATACTACTACGTTTTTAATTTCAAGGACGTACCACCCTCCCTCGAAGACGATAATTCTGATTTATTTAACGGCGACTTTTCTACTCTGAAAATAACCGATACGAAAGCTGAAATGGAAACGGTGCCTATCAACAGCTCAAATTCAGTACACACACCCACTATGGAAGAGGTATGGCGAAAACCTTAAAAAAGTACAACAAAATTACCCTTTTCTTCATCTACAGGTGGAAGCCGATGGAGGAGATCAATTTTTAGATATTACCATAACAGATTCACAAAAAGTTGGTGATGGAATGGGTGCTTACGTAGCTTTTCGCGTGGCAACAAGAACAAATATGCCTCTGTTTAAAAAGAAATCCTTTATTGTTATGAGAAGATTCAGTGATTTCTTAGGGCTTCACGACAAATTAACAGAAAAGTATTTAAGAAACGGCAGAATTATCCCTCCAGCTCCAGAAAAAAGTGTCATTGGTGAGTAGAATTCCCAAAATTAACCATTTACAAGTTGCATCAAGTTGATGCGCGTCCATTCGAACTGGATTCTAATATGAAGCTGATATGGAGCATTTTACAATCAAAAGTTTAATTTTCTAAAGTATTTTTCATCCGATGTACCGTCAAATCAATGCGCGTAACGTTGCTGTTCCTATTTAATCAAATAAAGCCAAGTAATCTAATTATAGTTTGAGATATTTGTAAAAATCTTGTTTTTTTTTTATACCGTAGATATTGTTTTAGAATTTCATGTATTCATTCCTCTTTCAAATACTTCAAAAATAACAATAAACGTTTCCATGTAACAACTAAAACTTAATAGTTTTGGTTCTCTCCCAGCTTGCATCACGCAAAAACTGTATTTGTAGGAATGACAAAGATCAAAATGTCGAATCAACCTGAGCAAGGCACCAGTGGAGGAGAATTCGTGGAGAAGAGACGAGCTTCTCTAGAAAGATATTTAAGACGTACAGCTGCTCATCCTGTGCTTTCTGTAGATCCTGACTTTAGAGAATTTTTAGAAGCAGGTATGTAAAACTATTAAATTTGTTATCATTATTTATGTTCGGAAATGTAATGAAATATCACAACTATTTCTAAATTATCAAGTAAACATTGATAAAAACCAATAAACAAATGACGCATGACGGACCTGAAACTGTTTACACTTTTTACGATATACGAACCCAGAATCATATCATTTGGCCCAGTTAAAATCGTAGAAAGGAAAATTGTTTAATTCACCATATTTACATCGTAAATTCTATCAATTTTATCTTCCGCACATACATATATGTAAGGGAGGTATTATGTTTATGTTCCGAATTTATTAGATTTTGGGAACAATTCATCAACAGAAAATGGTAGATTATTTGAAGGCCTATCAGGGTTTTTGGGCATATCTCAGTAAATAAAAGAGATAGAGTAAATTTCATTAGAATAAAAAAGATGTAGAATAATATTTCATACAATTTTTATTTGAAACATTTTTCTATAATTTGTTGTCACCAGATTCAAAAACAGTGTTCCAGCCAATACTTTTAGGCCAAATTAAATCTTTGTTAGTCTGATTTTTTTTTGTTAATTTATTATAATTTCCGTTCTTATTTTTCCATAAATTATTTTTTTAAATAACAGAATTTAGATACAAATAAATTGAGAACAATTTTCCCTTTGTAAGATCAGAACAACTATTCTAGAAATCTCAATTGGGCCAAATGTTATGATTCTTGGTTCATAATGAGCTCTGTCTCTTATTTTGTTTATTTTGTTATGAGAAGGAAGGAAACTATTATTTAATTTTGTATAGCAATAACTTATCAAATTCATATTTTATGTAAGATTTCTTGGTAGTGGGTACATTTATAGTTCTATGAACTAAACATACATTAACTTTAATTGAATAATACTAGACGGAAGTATTCATATGTTAATTTTATGTTCTACATTACTTCACACTCTTATTATTTGATTGTTTAATTTATTCACTCACTCTTGTTATGTATTTTTAAAATATTCAAATATTTAATATCTATATTTCTATAATTAATTAATCTACGTATGCAAATTCCGGGGTTCAGATCTACCGGTCGGCAAGTATGTATGCCAATAAATATCGCAATATCAGATATTTAATAACACTCAAGTCACAGTATGAGTACTATTATCAGTAGTTGTACTCCCCGGTATTTTTGTTTTGTGAAAATTCCTCATTTTTGATATCAATACTATCGCCAATAAATTTATATTCTTAAAAATAATAAATTTTTATAATATGAATATTTAATTCTTAAAAACACGTAACTTGAATCAAAGTTATTTCAATAATTATTTTTTTGTCAGTTTAAATTTGACGTTTATTTAAATTCCACCGCTTCGCATACCAAGAGGCGGAGCATAGATGCACAAGAAAATCTGACACGTTTACAGAACATCAAAAGTGCCGACAGAATATGCGACTACTGCTGATAGCATTTGTACTAAGAAAAACGAAGAATACCAACACAAAACATATTTACAAAGTTACTGTACATTACTCTATATTTCAAAGTAATCGCCATAGCTGACAATGCATTTATTGTAACATGATACCAGTTTTTCAATGCCGATGTTACACTCTTCTACCGCCAAAAATCTGAGCCAGTATGTTACTGTTTCTTTGAGGTCTTTCCACCCAAAATTTCCTTTAGTTTTGGGTGGGTGGAAAACAGTTCGCAAACGATGAAGACCTCAAAGAAGCAGTTACATCCTGGCTTAAATTTTTTTCGATGATAAAAGGGTATATCATCGGCATTAGAAAACTGGTATCATGTTACAATAAATGCTTTGTCAACTATGGCGATTACATTGAAAAATGGAGTAATGTACTATAACTTTGTAAATAATGTTTTGTGTTGATATCTTTCGTTTTTATTTACTTATCCAATTCGTTTTTTACTTTCTGGACGACCCTCGTACATTAGGGGGCCCGGGTGCAAAAATATATCCGAAGCCATTCTTTTTTGACAAGATAAATTTGGGCATTTATATTTTACATAACATAAATATACATTGGTTCCTACTTTAGGGGGCCACATAATACGGGGCCCAGGTACCTTACACCTTCTGCACGGGCACTTCAGGCCCTACTTGAGGCCCTGGCCCTCCTATGACTGTTGTGTGATGATGAGGGCGACGCGACGTATGCAAATTCATTTTAAAATTCGTACATGTTTTGTAAATATTTGTTCCACTTTTTTACAAAACTGCACCACCAGTTTCAACGGATTTTAATTGCACTATTGCCTAGTGTGGAAGAACAGTTTTAAATTAAAAAAAAATATTGTTTAAATTTCTAGATATCGAGTTGCCCAAAGCTACAAGTACTTCAGCATTAAGTGGCGCCGGTGTCATGCGATTATTTAACAAAGTCGGGGAAACCGTCAACAAAATCACATACAAAATGGATGAAACCGACCCTGTAAGTGAAAAACCAACTATTAAATTTTATAGATGTAGAATTAAAATGTGGCGAATAGGAATTTCAATGCTATATTTTTGATATTTCTGTAAATTTTTACCACTTAACAGCAAAAGTGTAAATCTTAAAAAAAAATAACAGAAAATAATACAACACTATAATAAATCTAAATCTGTTTTTTGAATTGTCAAATATTTTTTGTTTTTGTAATTTTTTTATGGCCGTGTTAAAGTATTCCTAATAAATGTCGTGTAATATTAATATTTAGGTAACCAAATTGGTCTTATTGCATGCATTTATAAATTTTTAACAACTTTTGTATTGACACTTTTCCTGTAAAGTAAATGGTAAAAATTTCAGCAATATAAAAACAAAATAACATTGTAATAACTGTTTCAATTACAGTGCATATAATTGCGAGAGTTAGGGTATTTTGTGTACATGTAAAATTAATCTCTCAACAGTGGTTCGAGGAAAAAATCCAGCACGTCGAAAGCCTAGACGCCCAGCTTCGCAAGCTTCACGCCAGTGTCGAGGCGCTGGTGATCAACCGCCGTGAACTTGGCAACTTAACCGCAGGAGTATCCAAGTCCGCAGCCATGCTCAGCAGCTGCGAAGATCACAATTCATTGTCAAGAGTTCTCTCTCAACTGGCAGACACAGAAGAGAAAGTTGAGAACTTACACATTGATCAAGCAAACACAGATTTCTACGTGCTGAGTGAGATGCTGAAGGATTATATCGGACTGCTAGGAGCGGTAAAAGATGCGTTTCATGAACGTACTAAGGTTTTCCAGCATTGGCAGCATTCCCAGCAGATGTTGACCAAAAAGCGGGAGAGTAAAGCCAAACTGGAACTCAACGGGAGAACTGAGAAGCTGGATAGCGCGTCTGTTGAAGTTATCGAGGTAGAAAAATATAAAATAATCATGCCATGTTTTCATTGTAGCACATTTCGGTTACATAAAACCGTGGAAATAACATTTAAAATATACAAAAATACTGACTGTCCTCGGATATTCTACAGCAAACTTTATGTTAAACATAACAAAATTTAGATCACAAAATGTTCTTACACAAATGTTCGTGTACCAAAACCTGCAAAAACAATCTATAATGTGTCAATAATTTAAAGAAAAACACGTAAAACTTTCATATCATCGAATTCCTTAGTAATCATTGATTTCTATAAAACCTTTTTCGGAAAGATGACATCGGAAATAAGCACTCACATTGTATTGTAAGTGGGTTAAGGTCAAACATACGCGTCGAAAGAACGAATCCTTTATTTTTTAAAAAACTGCAAAATCTGTATTCTTTATTTATTTTCATGTTCTTTATGGTCCAATACCCTCCATCAGTCAAAATTTCATGGATTTTTTTTGCAGTGACTTGTACATTGCAAAGTCAGATGAAGTACAAATTTTTGTGGGTTCGTTCATTCCCATGAATTTTGTTTTGCAAATTCAAATTTAAATAAATATTTTCTTACAATTATTCTTATCGAAAAACAAAACAATTATTACAGTAAGGTCTTTGAACATTCTAGTATTTATATATGTGGATGAAAAGGATAGCTAAAACGTTGAACTATAAAAAAATATTCGTTGAAGTCTAGTTGGTCAAAAATTCAGAACTTTGATACTGTGTCTCTCATTCCCATGAACGACTACAGTAATGAAAATAATTCGTATATTTGTAAATATGATCATTTATAACATACTAAGTTTATTTTCAATTTGAATTTACAGTTTTTGAGAAACAAATAAAAATATACCAAAAAACACACTTTTTGGTATATTTTTATTTGTTTCTCAAAAACTGTAAATTCAAATGTAAATTAATTTTAGTATGTTATAGACGATTATATTTATAAATATACACATTATTTGCATTACTGTAGTCGTTCATGGGAATGTGTGACACATATTTGACTACTTTGAAAATTATGTTCATGGATAATATGTAAACAAAATAAGCTTTTTAAAATTTATTACAAAACTTTGGACTTTTATCTACAAACGTAGGTAAAAAACATTATATGTTTCATTTATTATAATAATGATATATTGTTTCAAAAAAGTCATGTTCATCTTGCGCTATCTTCAGCCCGTATTTGCCCGGATGGTTCACCTTAAGTGAATAACTATTATTTGTGTTGTTTGCGCAGTGGGAGGCTAAAGTCGAAAGAGGCCAAGAAAATTTCGAAAAAATCTCGAAGATGATCAAACTGGAAATGGAACGTTTTGAAGAATGTCGTATTCAAGACTTCAAAGAAACTTTCATTAGATATTTGGAGAACCATATGGAACATCAAGCTCAGGTACATTTCGGAATAGTAATAATTTCATTTTTGAATTGAATGTAATTGTGTTTTCAGTTGGTGAAAATTTGGGAAACGTTCTTACCAGAAGCGAAATCGATTGTTTGATCTGCATTGATGAATTAAAACCAGAAGCTAATTTGATTGGTGTAATTTGTTCGGAGCTCAAGTAATAAACAGTTAGGTAGTGTGTTTTGTGAGTAAGGCAATTCTTTTTGAATAATGAAAGTAGTTTACAAATTTCTCTTGCAATTTAGCGCCATTGAAACATTATTAAAATGAAAAATTTTTATTAGTAGAATATTGTTTGGTGGCGGTAAAATGTAACGGAATAGAAAATTAAAAGAAACGTTACTTTTTTAAAACAGCAGTGTTCCAAGTTTAAATGGTGGGTTTCCCATGCATTTATTTAGCTAGCTTTTTTAATTGTATTAAAGTCAGAATTATAGAATTATTATATTCATATCATGACTGTATTTTGTTAGTATCTCGCCAAATATTACATTATCATAAATTTGTAATATATACGAAGGGTGTATATTAAAAACTTATTTTTTATATTCATTTTTACAGTTTTAATATGCATTTAGGAAATAAATTTCTAATTTTTACTTCTCACCTTTCGTATTATTTTAGTTTGTTGTTGCTATTAAAGTTCGATAGTATTTCTTTGTTTACTTTAAATTTTAATTTCGTAACTTTCTTTGATTATACTGTTTTTAATTATAAGGCTTTAATAATGACAACAAATTAAAAATAAAGGAACGTACCGATATCATGAATATATATTTATATAGAGATATACTTTCTTATCATAAATACTTTCATGTCCAATCTGTAGACATCATGTAAACGTACTAAATTAGAATATTTGTAAATCTTTAAATATTGTGATACTTTGCCATGGGCTACTTTGATAATAATGAGTTAACAATATGTAAGTGAAATACCAAGTTTAAGTAGATTTGTGTCGCTGAGTATTTTTTATGGAATTTTGTCTAATGTCCCCTGTATTTAATGATGTTATAATAGGCAAGTTTTAGATATATTCTGTACATTATGGTTTCCTGGTATCTTTAACAATGATGTCTGTATTATTTAAACTCTTAATCGATCTTGTATTTTAAATACGCAACTAAAACTGGTTTAAATTTACAGCACGTCAAACGAAAACATTTAATATATATTGTTTCATATCTATATATTTCATACAGTTATTATATTGTATATATTAGAATTTAAAAAATCAGATGTAAATTTATGGATTTATTATATCATATATATTATAAATACAATATAAATTCATTTGCACTTTGTTGTTTGGTTCAATTATTCCAGGGAAGGATTGAAATATATTTTGTATATTAGCGCGAAAATATTTGGAGGGATTTTGCAGATAAAGATAAAATTCAATACGAAAAAACATGAAGCAGTAAAATACGTTATAAATATCTTGTAACTTTAGTAATTTTTAAATAACTGCTACTTTAATTCATTGTTGTGGAATGTTTAAATAATTTATTATGTTGACACTAGTTGTAAAATTAATACCCTAGTCAGCAAATACTTCTTTTTCTTCATAACCGGTGTTTGTCCGGCGTCCTTATTTTGTGCGTTTGGCTTTTGTAAGTATTTTTGCAATATATTTGAAACTAAGTATAATTTTAGAGCTTATATATAATTAGACAAATGTATTTAATATGTTTATTATTTATTGTGTTTGTATTTGCTCCATGTGTAATGCGTATGTCATGTTGTATAACCTCACAGTTTGTATTTATAAATACAAATGTTTTTCAAACATGAACATTAGAATCGGTGATTACGTTTGATTATTGTTTCTCTTTTATCCTTGGTTGTTAGGTTTATTTTAACTACAGCTTGTATTTTATAGTAGTATTATGGCAGATAATGAAGATTTGGGGCTGGGTAATGACGAACAACTGGACAACTTAGACGAATCCAATGGTTTGAATGATTTGGATACCCCTTTACTAGAAGAGAATGACGGCGATGGTGGTGGTGCCGACGATCCAGAATTAGAAGCTATAAAAGCTCGGGTACGAGAAATGGAGGAAGAGGCCGAAAAGTTAAAACAGTTGCAGTCAGAAGTCGACAAACAAATGAATATGGGCAGTCCCCCGGGCATAAGTAATTCAAAAATACTTCTAATCACTTGAAAATTACTCATTACAATACTATTTTAGCGAGTCCGCTGAATATGTCATTAGAAGAAAAAATGGAAGTTGATAATCGCAGTATATACGTTGGAAACGTAGATTACGGTGCCACGGCAGAAGAATTAGAGCAGCATTTTCATGGCTGCGGTTCTATTAACCGCGTTACTATCTTATGTAACAAATTCGATGGCCATCCTAAAGGTTTCGCATACATTGAATTCGGAGACCGGGATTCTGTTCAAACTGCCATGGCCATGGATGAATCATTATTCCGAGGACGACAGATTAAGGTGAGGATGTTTTGACGCCACTGATTCTACGAATTTCTTGCTTAACTAATACAAATAAATAAATAAATCTAAAACAATTGCACATAAATGCATCATTTTAATTGAAGGCGCGTATCAAGTTTAATGTACCGGTTATAGTTGATAAAATCAAGAAATGTTTGACCCAGTCAGACATTATCGTTCAAATAATTAGTATCCGCGAATTGTTTTCAAGTTAGAATCTTGTAAAGCATTGTATATTGCCGTACAAACATCCATAAAAAAGTCTGTTGTGGGCACCACAATACCTCCCGCCATAGATTTCTTATCGAACAATGCAGGAACACCACTATCAAGAAACGCTCATCGCTTCAAGACATTATGACACATGTCAAAAAATGACATTTATCAACCGTTGTTTTTTTTTTTTTTTCAAAAAACAGGTTAACAGATTAAATATCAAATTATAATTTTTCTTTAACGTGTTGTAATTCATAAATAGTGACAGTAAGAGGAAAATGTTTCAAATGTAGATAGTAATATTTGAAACATTCTAACAAAATTTTCATTAAACCATAATTTACTGAGATATTTTAAAATAACTTGATAGGGCTACAAGTAAACTAGCACTTCCGGTTATTGGATTATCACCAAAAACTAATCAGCTCTTCCAAAGGGGATACAATTGATATATAAAAAAGGTTCAGTCTAGTAGTTTTTGAGAAACCGTAACTCCACAGATCCACACAGACTGACAGACACATACTCGTACACAGACATCATCGCGAAACTGTTAAAATCGTATTCTAGGGACCCTAAAACGTGGTCATCCATTGAAAACTCACTACACGATTTTAGCATGATTTCTATACCTCCCTTACAGGATGTGGCGGGAGGTAAAAATTGAAATGGTATTTTTAGATACTCAGTAAACGGAAGCAAGCTTTGAAAATGAATCTCTTGTAGCTAAATATCTTAAAGTTATTTGCAGCTTTAATTTTGGTGAAATTAATTGTCGCATTACTGTATCTTGTTTCTTTTTGTATGCGATCCTGAACTTTCAACAGCAGTTCGTTAAATTTTTCTTCAGACATTAGTAAATTATTTCTATATTTTTCTTTAACCTCTAATGCAAGTTTTCTGATGCTTTAAAGCGATTTCCTTCTAAAATTTATTGCCTCACACGTTTCTTATGAATTTTGTTCACGTTAAATAAAATGATTTTTAAGTCCTCTTTTAACAAAACTGTTATTATCTGTACATCTACATGGATAACTGCATTCGAAACCATTTTAAAAATGAAACGGTTGATCAGTTTCTATTGAAATGTGTGAACAAAAACTAATTCGCGATATGTAATTTTTGTTGATCAACTATAATCGGTCAATTAAACTTTCTGTGATAACGCGATTTTACATTAGCTAAAATTAATGTTATTTTTGAGGGATGGACGTATTGATCGGAAGATCGAAAGGCAGGTGTCTGCAGGGTGTAATTGGGTGTTCTGGGGTACATATATGTGAATGTATCTAGAGATGCTCGATTGAGTGTTTATAATGGTGTTTTAGTGCCTACATTGATGAATGTTTCTGAATGTTGGGTGTAGATGAAAAAGCATGAATGACGTATAACTGCTGTAGAAATGAGATATTTGAGAGGAGTGTGTGGGTATACGAGACGTGATCGTGTCCAGAATATATGTTGTTAAGAAAGTTAAGGTGGTTTGGACATCTTGGGCGAATGTCGAATGAAAGGTTGGTGAAACTAATATATGTATGTAAACGATTGCGTGTGCGTCCGAGGAATAAGTGCTTGGGTATGATTGATGTTTTCTTGCGGGAATGAATGATTCCGAACAAGAAGAATAAACGAGCATGTATGAATCGCACTATGAATGTGCACGAGGCGAAAGTAATGTGTTAGGATAGGAATGTTTGAATGTTGCTTGATTGTGTTTCAGGGTTCGTGCTACGCCACTGAGGGAGATGTAGGATGTGTATGTGTGTTATCACTTGTTGTTTGTTGTTACAGGTGATGCCTAAACGAACAAACAGGCCGGGAATGTCGATGACAAATCGCCCGCCCCGCGGACGAGGATTCGGCAGAGGAAGAATTAGCAGAGGAGCTTCCTTTGGATACAGACCAACCAGGAGACCTAGGTTTGTTTCTCTCCATAACCTATTTTAGTTCTTTTATACGTGCATTATCATTAGTATAGATGTTTTACGGGAACTATTCAAATGAATCATTTAAATTAATGTGGATTTAAAATTACTTTTTGTCAGCGAAATACATTTATTTTCTAACTAAATGATAACATAATTTTAGTAAATATTATTTATTTCCTTTTTTACACTTTTACAGTTTGAATGAACTTTTATACAGTGCGAGTGTAAAGTCTGGAACTGCTACAATAAATTTTTCATTAATTTTTTTTCTTAATTATGACATAATTTAGTATAATTGTTACCTTCATAGGTCATCCTGAAGATTGATACCCATTTAATTATTTATGGCTATCATTTAAACGGTCAGCTTAATTGATGTTTTAAATATTTTCTGCCAGCAAATATATTTCGTTGAGCCGTCACTTGTGGTCAGCAAGTAGAACAATATTGATCAACAAATAATGTCATATTCAACAGCTCTACAGTAATTTCTAATTAAATACATTTGTAACAATATAACTAAAAAAGAGGCAAATCATAAGTCAGATATAATAAAATTTTGGCAAGCTGTGAAATAGATTTGTTAGTTCGACCAAGACGGACGCCGACGATGCGCTCCGCGCATCCGAACGCGGCCCTTGGCGCTCACCCTTTATTCTAACAACCCTATCTTCTCGGGTCTCAGTGACGCTGCTCTAGCTACGAGGTTTTTCATACGTCCAACTCATTCATACCACATTAAAACACAGATACTTTAATAAAATCGCACTTCAATGAAATAGAACATGGTTCATTTTAATTTGTCAGCTGCTCATGATTTTAATATGCAAACGTATAAATATTACAGCTTAAGGGTGTTATTTTGCTGCTGATTTATTTTTGAATTGAAAAATTAAGCTGACCTAAATGTGTTTACTTGCTGATGCAATTTAGTTTGTTTGTTAACCACGTATTGAGCCTGATATTTTTTCTCTGCCAACAAAAACATTGTATGATGATTCCAAATATTTAATAGTTGTTGGTGAAACATTTAATTACTTTTCATTATTTATTTTTTTATAACTTCTCCAATCTAATAACAAAGATTTTCAAGTTTTAATAAAAAATAATTAAGTAGCCATTACTCAAAAACAAAAGATAATCTAAAGGTAACAATCTTATTAACAATTACACTAAAATATATTTTATTGAAGATAAAAATCGACGTGTTCAAATATTTTTTCAAAAACGATAGTTCCAGACTTTACTCTCTCATTGTACCAGGTATTAATAAAATCTGAGAATATCTGAAATGTTACAGATTAACAATTAACATAATAATAATACTTTTTATTCATTAAAAAATGTTTCACCATTTTTTTTTACTAGACATTTTAATTTAAAGTGCAAAGATATAATTTTAGTAACTACCATACGCTTCATTAATAAAAATTAAAGAATTGTTGAGAAAAACTGGTAGAATTTATGATTTGTTTCTTTTATAATTGCGCTCGATTAATTTTCTGTAAAATATCATTACTTAACGAAATCCAAATCTTATTAATCCTGAACTATGCTTCATAGTAATGAAGTGTTATCATTTAAAAGTACAGTTTAAAATGTGCGAGAAACAGAGATTCATTGAATTTGTTTTTAGGAGTTATAGACGTGTGGCGTACTATTCCCCATACTGATCTCAGTCAGACCTAAAAACGACGACTCATCCACAATACAGGTTTTAAACATCGTGAATAAGATACTTCTAATTTCGTATTCGTAATAGAACAGTGTTTATTATAAGTTGAAATTTAAATATTCCGCTAGAACTCAGAACAGTTCAATTCATTTTGAGACATTTGTACAGATTTAAATGATTTAATATTTTTTTATTTAGTGTTCAAAGAGTTGATATCAATTTAGTTTTGGAATTTGTACGAAATGTCCCCAAATATCTGAATCTAGCATGGTGTGTGTGAATGTGTATGGGTGTTGATATGTGGACTTTTATTATACTTTCGTCGAACATTGCGTATAATGATATAAAGTATTGATTCATATATTTTATACCATTGATCCTGAAAACAAATGTACAATGTTTTGCTAGATTGAATTTTGATACACGAGTAAACATGTACGAGCTGCATACCAAAAGATTCTACCAAAATTACTCTCTAAAGTAGTCAAAAAATATTTCTAACTGCAGAGATTTCTAGTTTCATTTCTTGTCTTACCTGTACAACCGTTTTTACTTCCTTTATTTACTTGAAGTGTGATTAGTTATTAGATGCATTCTGTTTCGTTTGAACATTTTGAAATTATCTTCGTACATACAAGTTTCCAATATTTTTTATTTCAATGACTACAAGTGAATGTGTTTAATATAAAACGCTGTAATAGGATTGAAGAAAAGATGTCAAATTTATGTCTTCCGGTTTGAAATGTTCTATTGACGCCTTTGAGTTGTTCAAAAGCGGTACAATATTTTGGTATGCACCTCAAAATTATGTGACATCACCACATAAAATGGGTGAGTGGTCATTAAACATTAATTGACAGCTATTGTTTTCACTTAAGATATTTCGATATATGATGTAAAATTTTCTATGTACCTTTCCGTCATTGTCAAATAAGCTCTCAATATGTACATCCTAACATTATGCTTACCTACTTATTATTTTGTTTATTTTACAATTTTGAATCATGCTTCAGTTATATTTTTATATAAATCTATTATTTCGATTCGTTTATGTACAGTTACAGGTCATCAACTTTCAGGGATTTCATTCACATAAATATAAAAAAATTATTTCAAACAAAAGTAGAATAAAAATGTAAAAATGTTTATTTGCTGTAAAATAAAAATAAATAAAGGTCCCTTAATGTATATTATTGTTTATTTTTTACTAGAATTTAATACATCGTTACTAATATGATAAATTTACAACAATTAAGATGAAAATCATTTTGACTTTTCTGCAAATAACTATATTCGCTAAACTTGATGCATTTTTCATTTTATGGACGCTATTATAATGTCATAAACAAATGATTAAAGTACGTAATAGTGTTTGGTTACCAAGTTGTTCATTGTTTTTACTTTATTGGACTTCTTCATAAAAGAGCTACTTTATAGCCGCTAAACATCATAAACAAGTGATTAATACAGTCGAACATAAGACAATATCTGAAAATTTGATAGCGCAAAATCTATATTATTTTATTATTTATTTATTTATCTAGTTAATGAACAAGGTGTACAAAATAGGGAATCAAATATATTCCGTACATAGACCATTGGATATTTTAACGCTTGCATTTAGAGATATATGCATATATAAAGCTAGACATAAATGTGTACATTTTATTAAATTTTAATCCTTATTTATATTTTTACAAAGAGCTGCTTTTAACTCGTATTTAATTCAAATATTTCACTAGTTTTTGATTCCGTATCTGACGACGCAACGTCATATTCGAGCTGTCAGGCTTGCTTATTCTTTTGTTTCGTGGCAATGACGTAACGTTGGGTGATGTTCAAAGGTGGGGAGTAGCCCTGGGGGTAATTTAAATCTTCAAATAATACTTCATAATCATCCAAATGTGTACTTGGTAGCTGGTTTACTATCGCTGGATAAAAGCACGTGGTATGCGGATACAGCGCCATTACTAAAAACAAAATTTAAAAACGGTATAATCACTGAAATTTAATAATACTGGAACGCTAACTGACGTTGAAAATGCGAGCCGAGAGAGATAGTTGTTGTGTCTTTGTTGTAGAATGTTTTTACTTAGCGTTAGCAACAGCTCAACAAACGCATAGCAGCCATTCTACAAACAAGTGTTAGACAAAGAACGGTGGCCTTACAACATCTATCTGTCTCCGGCTCTGTTTTCGCATTCATAAAAACCTACAAGTGCGCGTTCCAATATTACAATATTTCAGTGCTTGTTAACTAATCATTATTAAGATGATTTCATATACCTTCTGCTCCTTTCGGAAACAGCGCATTGGGATCTGTTTCCGGATTAGCGCGCATCAACGGTAGTGGAACCACTCGTCTTCTACTTAATACATGAATATATTTATCTTCTTCGTCGATATCATCTACTTCATATTTGTTTGTAGATGAATTGTAGCTTACAACTTCTGCTAAAATCCAGTTTTCTTCATTATCTAATACCTTCGCAAGTGCTGCTACCATATCACCAACCTGTTAAATAATAATTTAATAGAATATAAAAATATACATATACACATTTTACAGGTACTTTGATAAGTAAATGAGTAATTACAGCGCATAGACCTGTAAACTGTTACAGGCTTCTAAAAAAGACTGGTAAAAATTCACGGGTTTATAGAAAAGACTTGTAAAATTTTACAGGCTCCTACCGCCAACCACATTTGATTACAAAATAAAATATACTATATTTTAATAATAATCATAAAAAAAGAAAACTGAAAGTGGAAATAAAACTGTACGCGGCACGCTTGCAATTAATCTTTACTGGGATCACTCGATTATGGAGGCTCACTCCTTCGTCGTTCGCCCCAAAAACTTTCCAGCCTACCTGTAAAGATTAATTTACTACGAAAAAATGATTGCATCCATGCGTATGTTCCTATTCGTTATCATTTTCCAGTCGCTTAATTTTCGCATTAATTTACTACGCTCGCCACGTATGGTTTTATACTGGACTTACTATTTTAAAGATTTAAAATATCACCATATTTCTTATTCTAAATCAAAAATTCTAAATCTAGCCAAACACAGCTTGACTGGGTAACAAAAAACAACTATGACAACAGTAAAATGTGTCTAGATTGTCAGTTAAACTGATGAAGCCAAATTATGATTGGCAGAACCAGGTACATATATCGTAAATTTAAAATCTAAATTTGTAAATTAAATCCAGTCTGTATAAAGCATAAACAACTGTGACAACAATAAAATTTGTTAAGATTGTCAATTAATCTGATTTAATTGTGATCATAAAATATAGTTATAACATGAATGCGGAGAATGTTAAATATAATATAAATTTATAATCATTGATTAAAGAATTTTAAATAAGAAACCAAGTTAAAGTTATTTCTTGAAGTTACATATGTCAAAAATCGTTAGCCTAATCCTGATTGGTAGATTTGAAATTTAATAAATACAGTATGAACCAGGAAGGTAAATCATAAATTTAAAGTCTTAATTTGTAAATTAAATTCAGTATAAACCAGCCATTAGACTGTGGATCATAAGACGGGTGAATAGTACTTAATTATACATAAAGTAATATGTCAAGAGAGTAAAAGTTACCTTCGCAATGTAATTAGTATCTGCAGGAATCGCGCCGCATAGTGGCGGAGACTTCTCTCCTGGTTTACCAACAAATAGCGGCAAAGTTTGTGCAATACTTTCTAACAGCTTCATTCTAGCTCCTCTCCGAATGGTGTCCTTAGTCCCTGCATTCCTTGCCTGTGTTCTGCACTCATTTCTAATTGTTCTGATTTCAGTAATTTTGTTCAAAGCTTTTCGTAATAATTCTTCCTCGCGTTCTGTGTCGGCTATAGCAGTTTTAATAAGGCTTTTGAGCTTCTGGTTTGAAGTTCTTCGTTCTTCAGGAGTCATTTTTTCCTTCGCTTTCAGTAAGTTAGTGACATTGGGATCGCTTCGTACTCGTTCTTCTTCGATTTCTCGAGTTAGAGTGCACAGAGCTTTTAGACGCTCTTGAACTTGTTGCGTGATTGCATCTGGTGATAAAGGCATCGTGATTATCGAAAACAGCTCTGCCTATTCGAAAGTTTATCCCCCAAAATAATTACGTGTAACCAAGTAATTACGACAATTGTAAACAATATCTGAAATAGAAACAACATATACAATTATTGGTTAACCAAAATATATTATCGAAATTTTTAAGTAGAATTTATAATCATTTGATGCGATAACTTATTTTACTTACTAAATTGCATACAATACTGGGCGATAGTTTAAATTTCGCAGAAGAAAAATTCATTGATTTTGACAAGCATCATACAAGCCTGACAAGTGGACAAGTGCGCAAAATTTACTTTTTGAATTTACAGTGCGCATCTTAATATTCATTATTTTTGTGGTACATTGTATAAATTATTCATGGTATTGTTAGTTTATGAACATTAAAACGAATTGCAGTTTGAAAAATACATGCAAGGTGTTAATTTATTTTTGGTAAAAATTAGATTAAAATGTTTGATGAATGAAATATTAGTAGACGCATGCGCAAGTTCGTTTCGTTGTCTTTTCTACCCGTCATTTATTTTCTATACAAGGATTTGTAATTGTAAAAAAACGTGTAGTTGGACAGTAATAAGTGATAAAATATATGAAGAACCATGTCTGAAAATAGAGAAGAAATATTAGCAAATTTTCAGGTAAGTTCAATCCCATTCATTTAATTTGTACGTGTTTTTTATTCGATAAAAATGGACAGACAGGTTATGAGAATGACAGACAGATATTCCCACGGTACATACTTTGTTAAATGTCTTTGAATCTTTTTTTTAGGCCTGTACTGGCATTGATGATGTTGCACAAGCAATATATTTTCTTGAAGAAAGCAACTGGGATCTTTTGGTATGTAATAATTTACTAATTTTTATTTTAAAAGCAATTTACGACTTAAACTCTTTGTTCATGTCATCACTCAACATGTTGCAATAACAGTTAATAACTTCTAGGGTGCTGTTAACCGTGTTATGCCTCAAGATCAATTTAATACCACAGCTGATTCAGATGTGCAAATAATAGATGAAGTGAAAAATGAAGCTGCAAGTCCAGTTGAAACTGCAACTGATATGATGTCTGTTGGAAATAATGTGGGACATCATTCGGCGGATCACAATTCTCAACCATCTACCTCCAATAACAAACCGAAGAAACGTCTGTTGCATTTCTCAGTGCATTATCAAGATAGGATAATACAGCTGGAGATACCTGACACTGGCACAGTCGGTTAGTAATTTTAGATTTTTTATTGAATCGTTCTGATCTGTAATTTTTACGTTTTTAGGTGAATTAAAGTTGATGTTACATGCTCAAGTAGGTATAGCTCCTTGTCAGCAACTTTTATCTGGATGGATTCGACTTCCACAATCTGAAACTGCTCCTTTAGCTAATTTGTCATTGCCCAGAGAGAATATTTTGTTCTTGGGGACAGTTACCAGCACTGATGGCGTTACAGCAGAAGAAGAGTAAGTTTTATTCATTAATTCAGTCAATCATTTGACATATTAAAACAATTCTGAATATCTATTTACAGACAAAGTGTGTCAGATCGCTTATCATCAATTTACACATTAAAAATAACAGACGAAACATCAAGTAAAAAATACAATTTAAAATATCCGGGTACTCGGACAATTCTGGGCGTGAAAACCGACGTATACGCTTTGACAGACATCCCAATGCGGCACCAGGTGTGGACAGGCTGGCCAGCATCCTCCGATGACCATACTATGTTGGCTCTGTCTGGCATCTCATACCCAACACACGATCTGACTGTTAAGAAATCTGTCATCACTGGACATAACAAAGATAAGAAAAATCTTGTCGTTGATTTAGTTGACAGTGATAACAGCTCGGTTGAGGAATTTGAAGATGCTTCGGAATCGTTCAACGTGGAAGATGATATGTTTATTGATAATTTGGGCACGAAGAAGATGGAACCACTTAGTAAGTAGATTGTTTTTTAAATATTTTCGAGTTTGTATCATATATATTTGTTGTGTTTAGTTCCTGAAAACGTCGACGATGAAACCATTGGATGCATTCATTTTTCTGAACAATTTACATCTCGCTACGGACCAATTCATCCCACTTTTTTCACCGGAACTCTAGATGACGCAATTAAAGAAGCTTGTCTTAAACCAGCTAAAGATGTGAGTCATAAAATTACGCATGCATATTTTTTTGTAATAACCGGTCACGCGTTGTATCGATCGCAGTAAAAATTCCAACTAGTGATATGTTATTATAACTGTTTACTTATCAAGTACGGGAAGACATTCTTCCTGAATGAGGTTTATACAATGCTTTTTGTAACAATAGCTATTTGTATATCACACGATTGCTGCTCACTTTTCAATGTTCTTGATAGAGCGACAAAACGTAATTCAATATATTTCCGACGAATGATTATAAAGAAAAAACATTCATCTAATTTCATTAAAATAATAGTGTATTATATGAGGGATTATGATAGTCATTATTCACGAAGATGAAGCAAATCATCCGAGTGGAAAATGACCATAATCCCCAATATACTTTTTCTACTCCTGTAAATTCAGAAATCACTTGAAAATCATCGAAATTCGTTGAAAACACACATTGAAAAATGTCAACATAAAAATTCACAATGACAACTGACTGAATTATGTATTTCTGGCTCTGTGATTGGTGGAGAAGAGTGAATTATGAATCTTAATTCACTGTCCTGAATTATGGGTACTATAATTCCTAGTAAATGTGATATACAAACTCACATTTATTTCGAATAACACATGCTATTTTTTCTTCAAACATAGTAAATATAAATAATTAAATAATGCTCAAAACTTCAACATTTATTCTGCACAGCATTTCTAGTTGCCTTAGAATATGTTGTTTTGTCATTTTTGTTTGTTTGTTTTATCCTTAACTGTTAAACTATTGAATTACATCCTTACTATTTCTCATATTTTACTTTGTCTTCCGCCGAAGTAAAAGTTTTACCAAGTAGACACTTTAATGTTGGCGGCGAAAAATTTGATCTGCTTGTTGAATACAAATACATAACAACGTAGTTTTATGACGTTTAAAGGAAAAGTAGTTTTTATGCAGTTAGTAGAATATGGACAAGATTATCGCACGCATGTGAAAGTTGCACCATATATTATCCCACGTATTATGTACAAATATTTATCTACGATTGTTCGGAAATTTGTAAAATAATTAAATTGGTATGTTTGTATCAAAGTAACATCAGGTTGAAATAGTTTTTTTAAATAATAGCACCGCGTTAAAAGCCATACCAACGAAATAAACAGTGTAGTAACAGAAAAATCTGATGTGGCCAGCACATAACCTCCCGCCCAATACTATTAAACGGTACAAAATAGTATTTGATGATACATAAACTTACCTTCTTATTTGTATAATTTCTATTTATATTTGAGAATTTTAATTTTCTTTCGTATATTTATTTAATTTTCTGACATATATTTCACTAAGAAAATAGCTTCAGAATCACAATGACATGTATCACATTTCATAAAAAAATGAAAAATTTTAAATGATGTACTAGGAATGCAAGATTTTTGAAATCTAATTTCTTTATATTTTATTATCTCTAAATCTAATGAAAATTTATAAAATTAGTGTAATTAAAACACATGTAAAATTAAATAAATATTCTTCAACTTTCAAAATGACATAAATTGTTTAAAAAGGAAATTTAACCGTGTTTTTCACGAAAAACTGTTACGGGCTTCAAGTAAACTGCTACTTCCGGTTATCGGTTGACGAATTTTATGCAAAATCTAATCAGCTCTTCATTTAAATATAAGAAGCAATAATTCACAAAATTGTATTTTTTGGTATTGTAGTATTTGAGTTATGCGAGACGAAAAAATTGCCACAGACTACACACACACACACACATACATACATACATACATACAGACATCATTGCGAAAATAGTAAAATCGTATTGTAGGGACCCTAAAACGTGCTTATTCATTGAAAACTCACTACCCAATTTTTTGACCAAAAACATTACCTCCCTTACCTACAGGTAGGCGGGAGGTAAAAAATGCACTTGTACAGTCATTATCTGTCTGAAATGAGTGGGATATATAGGATATATCTCTCGATTGTAAATAAAATAATGTGATTTATTTTTTGAATGTCAAAACGAACTGTATCAAGATAATTATATATCAAATCTCTTCCTGAAAGTAATAGTTTATTCTGATCTAAAATAATGCGTCTTTTTCATTTTTCA
This sequence comes from Poecilus cupreus, assembly GCA_963942605.1. Classification (NCBI taxonomy): domain Eukaryota; kingdom Metazoa; phylum Arthropoda; class Insecta; order Coleoptera; family Carabidae; genus Poecilus; species Poecilus cupreus. Next base: position 6,694,494 of record OZ012726.1, on the reverse strand, counting down.
GCGTAAAATCCTTGCTATGTACTTACACCATGACGCAAGCGTTCTCTCCAACGTGTTTTGCACCCAGCTACTCGGCTTTGAATCTGTGATGCAAATGCTAGAGAACAACTTTGTGCTGTGGGGCTGGGATTTGACATTCGAGTCGAACAAGGCGCGTCTGCAAGCGTCCATCAGCAGGAATCTTGGCAGTCTGGCCGCCATGACAGTTCGCAACATTCCCGTGGATAAATTACCCGCTATTATACTTATTATGAAAATTAGATCTTCGACTGATATTTATACTGTTATTTACGGTAAGTGCTTCAACAGAAAATATTCTGTTTCATAGCGAATTAAATAAATTTTAATAAAAAAATGTGTATTTTGCAGGTAATGTAAGTGTGAACGAATTACTGTTGCGACTTGTGGATGCAGTGGATGTGTGGACTGGTCACCAAAGAGTGGAAGTTCGTGAAGAAGAAGAGAGAGCAGCTAGAGAACTTGTTAAATGGGAGCAAGATCAAGCTTATCGAGAAAGTCTTGAAGCCGACCGGTAAATTATATAATTAATTATACACAGTGTAGAATTGAAATTATGAATTTTAACCAATTCACTTTACAGCAAAAGTGTAAATACAAAAGTTGTTCATAATTTTAAAATATATGCAATAAGGCCTATTTGGTTACCTAAGTATTTCACTATTTATTAATCAAATTTAAATCAATATTTATTAGGGTAATTGTAAGAAGGCTTTGGAAAATTAAATAAATCTAAAGATATTTGATATTTCATAAAACTTTTTATCTACGACGATCTAGTGTTAAAAATAATATAGCAACGTGTTAAAAGTGATTTTATTACCTTACTTGTCAAAATGTCATTCTACATTTTTTAGTATTTATTAACACACTAGGAAGATCGTAGATAAAATTTTGTATGATGTACGTGTTAAAAGTGATTTATTTAGTTCGTTTTACTCGGCTTCGGCTCGTTTCACAAACTTCCCCACTTACTCATAAAATGTCACTTTTAACACATTTTATAAATAAGTATTTTGGTTTAGTTATTTCTTTATATAAATAAAGAAACACTCAAATTCGTCGTTATAAAGCTTTACAATCTTCAAAATTTCTACAGAAAATTTTTGTTTTTGTTTTATTTTCCATGGTGGTGTTACAATTTTTCTAGTTAATATTAATTTGATATATCGCGAAAAACCTAATAATTATGTAACCAAATGGGCCTTATTGTATGCATTTTTAAATACTGAACAAGTTTTAAATATATTTGTTCTAATTTGTAATTCTTTGTAAAGAGCCAAAGAAGAAGCAAAACGTCAGCAAGAAAGATTAGAGACCGAAACCCGGATGCGTGTGGAAACAGAGCGAGCCGAGGAAGAAGCAAAGAAGGAACGTTACAGATTAGAAGTACAAGCAAACTTGCCTCAAGAGCCCCCAGAATCGGGGGGAGACAGTATCACGAAAATCCGGTTTCGGTTACCGAAGGGAGAGAATTTAGAACGCCGATTTACTGCGAATACCAAACTTAAGGTATTTGTGAGATTTATTTTGAAATGTTATATTTTAATTGGTTGTGGTTTTTTAGGTTTTGCTGGATTATTTAATAGTTAAAGGTTATCCGACACAAGAATATAAGGTTATTTCTAGTTGGCCCCGGCGAGATGTAAGTACTCTTGAATTTTTGTAAAAAACAATTAAAATTTTCAATATTTTATATTTTACAATTAAGTTCATTTCTGGGTGTAACACTCTGCTCGGAGCAGGTCTTGGTATTATGATTTCTTTTTGCGCGTGAGTGCGGTTACCAGCCGTCACGGCCTCCAAAATGGTAGTGGTGGAGAGGCTCACGGGTAATTTAATATGGTGAAAATTTTTGAAATTTAATTTCGAAAATTTGACGGCTTTGAAGCTCAAACTAAGGATCTTATAACCTTTAAGAAAAGTATTTTGGCACTGTACAATGTTTTAAAATTGTTTTATAAAAAAAAATGTTTGGAATAGAACTTACAGAGAAATATAATCTGTAGCACTTTTATTTGAAGTATTTATTTATAAAATAATTTTAGAACATTGTACAGTGCTAAAAACTTCTCTTAAAATACCCAAAAACAGAGCTCATAGTTACAGCCAATAAAATGGAGGAACAATAAAATTTTAAGTTGAAAAAACTCAGCTCATAATTGTGACATTATTAGAAAATATTTCTGTAAATTTATTTATTTAAACTACTCGAATTATTAAACATAATAATTCTTTATCAGGAAACTAAAGAATAACAAACAAATAAATAAAAACACTGTTTTGATTTATGTTTACTTGTTTATGTTTCCCGATGAAGAATTATGTTCAGTAATTCGAAACATTTAGTTTAAATAAATATATTTACAGAACAATTATCCAAAAGTCTTTTCAATAACATTTTAATTAATAAACAAATTGAAGTCAAAAATTAAATTTATACAAAATGTAAATAAGTCTATGAATAATTCTCGTTTGTTTTATCCAGCAGTGTAGTTATTTATCTTCAACTGTCAAAAGTATTGATAGAAAAGCTGAACTAGTTATGACAGTCAGTGTTTTAACAAGTGACAGTATAATCCTAATTCTTTTGTTTATTAAGAAATACTAATCTTTTGCAAGTAGATTCACAAAAACGATTAGCGCTAACTCCGTTTTAATTATTACTCGTAACTTCATTTTCCATTCTCAGATCATAATTATTTTAACTAAGGTCAAGATTAGTTAGCATAAAATTTGACACATTTTGTTAATTTAATTAATTTAGAAACGAAGTTATAGATGCTGAAAATATAGAGTTAGCGTTAATTCCTGTTGTGTATCTGTCTGTTAAAATGAAAATATCTGCGTTACGATAGAAAATCCGTGACATCCCAAATCAAGTAAATACATACCTATATTTAAACTAATTAAAAAATTGTATTGTTACTTTGAAATTTCTGACAGTAATTTTTTATTTTAATTGATTAAAAACCATCTTTTTAACTAGTTTTTATCATAAGTTCTACGTATAAATTCAGCAGTATCGAAATGAAAAATTCAGCCAGTTTTCAGTGTAACCTTAAATGCAATTATCTTGCTTATTTAAATGGTTACCTATGATTTTTTATTTTAAAACAAAACTCAACGACTTGTAATGAATATTATATATTAATTTCGGCTACATCTTGGGTTGTAACCATTTACGGATTAATTACTTTCAAATCTACATTGAAATGTGTCGATTGAATATATGTGGTTATGTGTTGTTTATTTGCTGCCAGCTGACATCTTTGGACCCAACAAAGACGCTGCAGGAGCTGAATTTGTGTCCCCAAGAGACTGTGATACTGGAGGAACGTTAATTTGTTACATCGACATCCATTCTGTGCACACACAACACAAGTAAGCCTTCAACATTTGATACTCTTTTATAGCATTGTTTTTGTTTATAATGTACATAGTTATAACTTATATCGTGAATGCTTTCAATTATAACACTTGCTGTTTACTACTTTTATCATACTTTTAAATTACGTATTTTAAAAGATCAGTATGTTTTTGTTTAATATTTGTCCTGTAAACAAATAAATTGCCCCGAAAAGGCTATTATCTACAAGTCTCGATTTCTTGGTTAACGCAGTGCTGCAGTATTATTTATAATCTACCAATACTACACATAATACGACATTGTATTTTTTATTATAACAGTATTTTTAAGCATTCACACCTTCATCTTCATGTGACATGTACATTTCTTTTAACTCTATTTATATAAAATTAATTTATGAGAAACAAAGTATCTACCTTCTTTAAATTATTTTATTTTTATTGGAGGCTGCATTTCCATTAGACTTAGAACTTGTGTGTTATTGTTGTAAATACTTTTAATCATAAATAAAAATTTACACATATTGTATACACGAACATAATTCTTATACAGTCTTTGGTAAACATTAATCATTTTCTCGCAAGAAAAAAACATCTTACACACAGATTGAGATTCTGAATGCATCAAGATGAATTGGTCATGTATCTAGTACCAAAGTACTTGAGGCCCTGGTCCTCCTAGGACTGTCGTGCCATTGGTATTGATTTAATATTTCATTTAGATTTATTGAATCTTATTATTCAAAATCTTGATTATCAGATAAATTTAATTTTGTACATGAACCATATTGATGTGCATACATCATCATTTGCGATTAATCCCGAAAAATTAAATTAAAATTTTATTTATTTATTTGCATCACTGCACAACGGGAAGTATTCTCAAAAATTTCGATAGTAAGTTTTCAACAGTTAAGCACAAATAGTTCGTTTACAATAACTCAAAATATAATGATTATATCACTTTCATATTTCATTAGATTGATTAGACTTTGGGAATAATCCATCAACCGGAAGTGGTAGTTTACTAGAAAGACTTATATTTTTCAGCAATCTCAGTAATTATTTAAGTTACAGTTAATTGTCTTATAGTAAAAAAGATGCAGAATAATATTGACTACAATTTGTATTTCAACTTTTTTCCTCTTTTTTTGTATCGTTTAGAAATTAAAATTTATTTGGATTCTAATGACATCATTTTAAAATTTCATATTTAGAACTTAAATGTTCAAATTACGAACTGATTAGATTTTGGTAGCAATCCATCAACCGGAAGTGTACTTGAAAACCTATGAGGTATTTTGAGCATATCTCAGTAAATAATTGAGTTAGAGTAAATTTTGTTATAATAAAAAAAGATTTAAAATAATATTTGTTACAAATTTTATTTGAATCTTTTCTACCGTTTAAAAATTGTTTAATTGGAATGTTGCAATGCAATATTATTCTGCTTTTTGGGCATATCAATAAATAAATAAGTAAATAATTGAATTAGAGTAAATTTTATTAAAAAGACTCAGAATTTTGGCTACAATTTTTATTTGAAACTTTCTTCTCTATTTTAACAGTTTTGTTATTAATGAATCAAAAATCATCTGATCACAGTAGACTATTTCATTATTATAAGTGTAATTGAACGAATGAACTCTGTCCAATATTTAGGGTAAAACAGATGTTTTCGGTTCTGATACCTCATTTGCTTACATAATGATTTGACACACTACCGGCTATAAAAAATGAAATCGAAACATTGCTACACAAATTAAATAACAGATCACGTTCGATGTCCGTCGATTACCTGTTGTTTTAATCGCTCTGCGCATAAGGTTTAGATTTCTCTGCAACATGAATTTCGTACTGGTTCCAAATGCACCCTCGGAATTTTTAATGCATTTGATTTCGGAGTATATAAGCCCGCTTGATTGACAGTGTGGACATTGTATTGTTCAACGCTTCTAATACAACACCAAGCAAAATGATCGCTAAGTTCGTGGTAAGTACTTTGCTACTATGCGTAAGTATTTCATTTATTAATAAACTGTTTGTGAAATCACAGAATAAGAATTAATACAGTAGTGACACTCTCTGTTGGCACTTTTAATCTTTTTGTTGCATTGACCTTGAGCCGAGCTGCCATTTTGAAAGTAGCTGTATACGGCTGTAAATTTGAATAGCTGTCACTTACAAGCGGGATAAAATCAAAAAATATTTCACCTGCACTATAAAAGTTCCTACAATTTTTTCATGGCACAAATAAGTTTTTCTCTCAGTTTTGCACTCATTTTATAGCATTTTACCCAATAAAAATTAAAACTAAACATGCATAAAATACTGTGGCTTGATATTTGACAGATAAAACTGACAGTGACATACTATACTCTCTTTTCTATGGTTACTAAGATATTAGCCTATCAACGGACATTGAGCGGTCATCTTCTCAGTAGCTCAGAATCATATCATTGGGCCCAGTTAAAATCATACAAAGAAAAATTGTTTATTTCGCCATATTTATATTATACATTCTATCATTTTTACCTTCCGCATATACATATACTTTTTTTTTCGCTATAGGAAATACAATGTTAATATTTTAATTTTAGAGCAAAAGTGTAAGTTGGTATAATGTTTAGAATTAAAAACTGGACCAAATGAATCTAAATTTATTGATCTGATACATTTCTGTCATGAGATAGACGCAAAATAATATGTATAATTTTTAGCTATTACCAGAGTGCCATGGTAAACAAATCATGCAAACAGTCGTATTGTTTGAGTTTGACAGATAGTATTTGGCAGAGTTTGAGTAATTATTGACATGTTTAAATTATTTTTAAATGGTAAATGTGTCCATGATTACTGATAAATAATTTAAACTAGTCAATAATCAATAGTTATATAACGAGTGCTAAGAATTTAATCGGTTAAATTTGACATGTCTAGCTTATGCATAAAATTTTGCTTAAAAAATGTTTTGAGTACATAATAATTTGAAAAAATACCAAGACCGCAGGTCGAGGGATTTCATCTTAAATTATTATGTACGATAACACTTTTTTAAAACAAAATTTTATAAATAAGCTAGACATCAAATTTAATCGATTCAATTCTTTAGCACCAAGATTATTTCATGAATTCGTAGCATAAACTTGCCCAAGAAATTGTACTAAAACGTTGATTTTGACACATTTTCACATAAATAAATCGGTACACACATAAGCAAAAGGCACCATAAAATTTTGTTGTTACATTGTAACTATAGCAAATTGTTTGTTTTTCTTTTTACTTGTCAAATAAATGTCAAAAATTTGTAAATCAAAATAGCTTGAATTGAATAATTCAGCATGTTTAAAGACATAGAATACCAGTAAAGGTAAAAAACATGTAAGTATCTTGCCTCTGCAACTAATTATCCGGCTAAATATGCCTTCGAAATGTTCAAAATTTGCATATAAAAGCTAGCTTCAATTTAATCGCGAATAAACAGCATGGTGCTGTTTATTCACTTATCTAAAATGTACAACAATGGAAAATGAGACATTATGATTGGTCAAATTTGTAATGAGTGAAATAATCATTAAAACTCTGCCAAATGTCATCTGATAAACTCCAACAATACGACTGTTTGCATGTTTTATTTATCATGGCCCTCTGGAAATAGCTAAAAATTATACATTTTATTTTACGTCTATCCCATTCTGAACATTTTACCTATTTACACTTTTGATCTAAAATGAATAGGTACAAACTTAGAGCGAAATTAAGATTGTATTTCCTATAGCTCAACAAAACTAGACACCCGGTATGTATTAGTTAGGTATTATGTTTATGTTACGAATAGATAAGATTTTGGGAACAATTTATCAACAGTACCTGGTAGATTATTTGAAGATCTATCAGGGTTTTTGGGAATATCTTATGAATGAGACAGAGTAAATTTCATTGAAATCAAAAAGATGTAGAATAATATTACCTACAATCTTTATTTGAAACATATAAATTGAGTACAACAATTTTCCCTTTATAAGATCAAAACAATTTTTTAAGTTATTCTAAAAGTCCTAATTGGGCTAAATGATATGATTCTGGGCTCGTTTATGAAAGTGTCGTTACTGTATTAATTCTCATGCAGTGGTAAAACTGTTCAAATTATTTTATTATGATATGTTTGAATGATTGATTATGCCTGTTGAAGATTCTCGCCATCGTGGCCGTCGCATTTGTGGAGAGTGGCGTAGTCCCAGCGGCTCTGCCGTACGCTGTGGCCCCCTACGCTAGCTCCTACAACGCTCACTACGTGAACCATGCGGTCGCTGCCCCTGTCGCTGCTCCTCTTGTAGCCGCCCCGGCTTTCGCAGCTCCAGTTGCGGCGCCTCTAGTTGCAGCACATGCTCCAGTATTCGCGCACTCTGCGTACACTGCAGCTTTACCAGCGGCGTACCCAGCTCTGCTTGGTTAGTTTGAAATTTGCCGGAAAATTTGTTGATGTTTTATATGATTTTTTTCGATTGTTGTTATTGGTAAATAAAGTATTTGCATATTATTACGACTGGTTTTATTTGTATTAGGTACATTAACTGTTTTTTTCTTCTCGACCAATCACAGAGCCAGAAATCCATAATTTACGGTTATTTTAAAGACGTGCTGTGGATCACCAAGCAACGGCCGTCTGACAGTTGACAGTGTAGTCAGTTGTCATTGTGTATTTTTATATGTTGACGTTTTTCAACGTGTATTTTCAACGAATTTCGATCATTTTCAAAAGTGATTTCCGAATTTACAGGAGTAGAAAAAGTATAGTATTATATTTGGGATTATGGTCATTATTCACTCGGTTTCATTCTTCTTGAATAATGACTATCATAATCCCTCAGATACTATTATATTATTATATTTTACTATATTATAAGCACTTGTTTATGATATTGTTTAGCGGTGATAAAGTAGCTCTTTATGGACTAGTCCATACTGACAAAGTATATAGGTCTATTAGTAAAACAAACGACAAAAGTTTCATTAATTTATTAGATAAATTATTATATAGGAACATCATATTTAGTAAAAGTAATATTAAATACACAATTAGAAGTATTCTTCCATAATAACAGGTCAGAATGAGAGAGATGTGAAATGTAAGCATGCACAATTTTTTCAAAACAAAAAAAACAACTTGGTAACCAAACAAAAACCCCACTTCGAAACTATTTTTTTTTTCATGTCAACATCATGTGTCGTTACCATTAGTTAAAGAAAAATGCAATGTAGTCAAAGATAAAATATTGTATGGACATATACATAATAGGATTTTTTCACGATCGGGAGAGAAACTTGGTTTTTATGATACCAAAATCATGACATGTGCGATCAATTTTATTTCAGCGGGAGATATGAGCACTTTCTCTCCCGTCGAGAGAAAGAGTGTTCAAATAATGACATTTGTTGTAAAAATTAACACAAATCAAATAAAAAATAACTATAATATATTATATCACAATTTTAATCATTTTTAAATACATGGTATCTAATCATTATATATATATTGGAGCCGTGAAATAGAAATAGTATATACACCACGTAAGAGAAATATATTTTTCCCTCGTCGTATTGCAGCCCTCGCCTACGGTTAGTACTTCAATTTTAGTTCTCAGAAAAAAATCGTACATTTTTCTCTAGTTGTATAATATACTATTATTGACCCCCCTTTTATGTGCCTAGCTTTGTTGCACTCACTCGGCCCCTAAACTGTCTCTATCTATTATGATATACTGAATCATAAACCTAATATTATTGAGCTGTGTACATATTTATTGTGTATGTTTTCAAAGACTATTTCGATCGAACCGTTCAATGTGTTGTGCTACACGCTCCAATAAATGTAAGATTTTTTATAAATTATTTAGCATTGTATTACTACTCGACCGTAACCTGAACTTTACATGCTCTGAGTAACGGTATTCCAATGTAAGTTACTATGATTATATGTATATAGTGTATTTGAAAATGTAAGTGGACGGAAATGCGGCTAGAACTAAATTAAATCTATTTCATTTTTGTGCTACGGTTCCATTATTTTAAAGTAAATAGATTCAAGAAATATTCAATACTGCTTATCTTTTTTTGCAATATTGCAGGCATGGGTATTTTTCATTTTTCCCTTTATAGTTGATCCAAACCTCTACCCCAAAAATAAGTAAACTGATTATAATTCCAACCATGTAAAATAATATAGCTGGAAAAAATTCATTAATTCCAACAAAAATTGTACTGGAATCAACAATTTTAATACATTCCGGTTTTTTCGTTGTCCATCTTATTCTTTGCCGGTGAACTATTCCAGCCTCAACCATCCTTTGAAAACTGAAAAGAACAAATTCAATATAGAATAGTTTTCGATTACAAACTTGAATACCTGTAAATCAGTATTTCTTTAAATGGTGAATCTTGTTGTATGACTCCAGCAGTGTACTGATTTGGATACAGCTGTACTTCTCCTAATTGACAAATAACCTCATTTGAATATTCTTCGGCAATGATGGCATATCCAGTACTAGTATCAGTTTGAAAAGCGAAACCTCCTTTCTTTACGTATTCCATCCCAGTTTCAACATCATAAAAAGCGGCAGAGCCATTTTTCTTTCCCACCATTTTAGTCTTATAAAGTGCTATTGCTATGGGATCGTTTGTTTGCTACAAATTATTATTAGATAATAAAACCGAATGAATAAATGAACAGTTATTTACATCAAAATAATCTCTTTGATATAAGATATCTTCCACGCCAACTTTCAAACTGCTATGGAGCAAGTCTTCTAGATTTCGAATTGATTCTACTGGTTCACTTAGCAGAGATGAAACTATACCTCCAGAATAAAACTGGTACAACATATAAGTGAAGAAAATTGATATGAAAATAATCGCTCTGCTGGAATACAAGTTCGGCACGCGAGGAACATCTGAAATAAAACTTAACTAAGGTAAAATTCTGATCTTATTTTTATTTATACAAGCTCAACTCCGAAAAATATGATATAATCAAATATAATTTTTCTTTTCACGTTGTTATTGTCGCTATACAAGTATAAATCATTATGTCATCTATGTTTTGCACTGTACTCAGGTAAATGATCATTTTTGATAGAAATTTGTAAGATTTATTAGCGCAATGGAATCACAATACTTTTTTTTTTTTGTAAATACGCACCTAATGCACTTCCACAAACCATAATAATAGTTATTTACTTTACAAGATCAATTTTCTCGAGGGGGTAATTCCACTTTTCCAACGTGTGAAGTATAACTTTTTATCCAACATCTTTTAATAAATGCAAAATTTATTAAAGAAATATTATTTGACCGTGACATGTGCTTTAAATTTTCTAAATTAAAATGTCAATCGAAGTAGTTACCAAAGAAATGTGTGTCATTATTATTGTTATAAATAAAAAATTACTCACTAGTGACTTTTCTCAAGATTATCCACTAGTGGGTAATCTGCTACATTCCTTATTCAAAGTCGCCGTAGTTACAAATCATTTATTGAGAGGTGTTGGATAAAAATATTTTTCAACCGTGGGCTAATAAATTAGTTCTGTTTTATTGTAAATATGAGTATGTATTATTTATTAAGAAATTTCTCATTATAACAATATTTTATGCGCGGTTCAGAAATAATTAACCTGCGTCGAATACTCGTATTTACATTAAAACATCTAATTTATTAGTACCTGATGTATGGTTCTGAATGTTGGATGTGGATGAAGAAGCATAAACGACTTATACTAACTGCTGTAGAAATGAGATATTTGCGAGGAGTGTGTGGGTATACGAGACGTTATCGTATCCGGAATACATTGGTGAGTGTGAGATTGAGAAGAATGTTTTTAAGAAAGTGGGAGTGAGTCAGTTGAGGTGGTTTGGACATCTTGAACGAATGCCGAATGAAAAGTTGGTGAAACTAATATATGCGGGTGAGATTGTAGGTGAACGATTATGTGGGCGTCAGAGGAATAAGTGGTTGGGTATTATGATTGATGGTTTGTTGCGCGAACGAATGATTCTTAGTGTAAAGAATAGACGAGCATGAATGTGGACGAGGCGAAAGTGGTGTCAGGATAGGAATGTTTGAAGAAGATTGATTGTTGGTTGACTGTGCTTCTGGGTTCGTGATACCCCACTGAGTGGGACATAGCGTGACGTTATGTATGTATGTAATTTATTAGCCCACAAAAAAAATCTAGTCAACAACTAATTGAATATTGTTTTTAATAATTACACATTCAGTATCATAAATGACTTTTGGAAGGTCGAAACTTTGAGTAAATAATTATTTAAAAAAATGATTAAAACCCAATTTATTATATTACCTTTGAAACTTCTCCAGTCCAATAACATGGAAGTGCGTTAGGTGCGTATTTACTAAAAAATATTGTGATTCCATTAAGTCAGTAAATTGTATAAATATCTATCGAAAAATTATAAGAGTACAGTGCAATACATAGGATGACTTAATAATTAAGACTTGTACAGCGATAATAAAAGTGTGAAAAAAAAATATTTGATTATAGCATATTATCATAGACCTAAATCATTGTAATAGTAATATAGGTCTGTGGTAATACGAATACATTAGGGATTGGACTCATATACCTTGTTGACAAATGCCCCCAAAAATCAAAAGCGCTATATAACTCCAATCATGTTCAGTATAATTCTGATCATCATGTCTCATTCGTTCCAACGTCCACTCATATTTGAAAGCAATCCGAATGATAATCCCAGTTATTATCATTATTCCCCAAGTACATATCCAAACAATTCTAGACAGTGGACTAAAAAATGCACCTCTTATAGTTAACACAGGTTTTGGTGTTCGAAAAATAAATCTACATCTAGAAAAACAGAAAAGAATGTTTAATGTATGTGGTACTTTCTAACTAACTAACTAACTTCATTAAATATGTAGGAACTAAATAGTCGACGAATGGTATCCGGTCAATTTTATAATAAATTGGCGTGAGTCCAAAATCTACTTCTCTTCTTTGTAGGTATCCTACTAAACCGTTGAAAGATCCATTGGGAGCTATGCTACCATAAATATTGCCTAGTTGTATGATTAATCTATAAGGAACATAGTTTTTTTTTTATAGGTATGAGATCGAACAATAATAATTGATATTTTAGTTTAGAAACTTACGTGAAATTGTGGATATCTTTTAGATGATCGAATAAGAGGAAATAAAATCTGGTGAAATTTTCCAAAGTTTTATTTTCTTCATTATTGTATAAATAGTCTAATAATTCTCCTGGATAACTATTTATTAGCTAGAAAAGTTAATAACAATCTACCCTATTCTCTAACAAAGTTGTTACGGTAGCAACTTTTTAAAGAGAAAGAGAAGTGTTTTAGCGCTGTACAATGTTGTAAAAACATTTGATAAAAAATACTTTAAATAAAAGTTACAGAAAAATATATTATTACCACTTTTATTTGAAGTATTTTTTATAAAATAATTTTAGAACACTAAAAAACAGAGCCGAGGTACCAACAAATGTTAGGTAATATATAAATTATAGTTCATTCATTTATTATTTAAAAACTACTGGAGCTACAAAAATATTTGCAGCGTTTATAATGGCCTAGAATATTATTACTTTTGTGTTACAAAGGGAACTTTTGACTCGAAATGTACTAGTTAAGCTATTTGGTTTAGAATCTTATATCAAATACTTACAATAACCATGGCAGTAAAAGTCAATTCAGATAAATCTCTTCTTAGAAGATACTTCGGCAATTTCATCGTTTTATTAAATTTAAATCCAGAAATGGAGTCCCAAGTACCCAAATTATTTATTTTCAAAGATCCTCCATGTTTATATCCAGGATTATATACATCTAATAATTTCCAATATGACTCAGCTGTTGTTTTAGAAACTGCTGTAATTTCAGCATTTACATTCATATAAACATCTTTCATGGTTTTTATTAATGTTGTGTAATTACTAAATATAAGCCATTTGTATTTATCAAAAAATAACTCTTCTTCTGCACACTGAAATAATAATTTATTTTATTATTAATTAATCTAATTTATATTTATAATTATTACATATTTTAAAATTTCTTCATGATTTTCGCAATCGGTATCCAATACAAAACCTTGTTGTCCGTGTTTAAGAACCAAATTATTAATTTCCTTTTTGTTTGTTGCATTAATATTATGTACATGTACAGAAGCATAAATATTATTTTTCATTAAATTTGCTGATAACATAACATACTCCGATTTATTTACACAAGAAAAAATTACTATAATATTAATACTCTTCATTTTGAAGTATTCTGTCATTAAATTTTGTTCAACAAGACAGTTAAATTCTGGTAATAATATAATATTTAAGAGACCAACAATCACGAAACCTTTCCGAAACATGATTGTTGCTTTTTGTAAGTGGACATAAAAAAATGGGTATTTTATAGAACGTTCTTATAAATTATTATCCTGGAAAGGATATTACCACAATTACTGTCATCTTGTCACATTTGCTTTGACAAAGTGGACAATTGAGACTGAAATTATTACATACATGTAGGTCAAATTGGGAATAAGCAATTGAAACAATTTTTACATTTGCGGTATTTTTATTTTCATGTACTTTTATAGCCCAAATATAAATGCGCTTTCTAACATTGCGTGAATTAATGGTTTTACAATATACATAGAATGTTTTTGAAGAAAATGTACTTTTTTCTACGACCACTACAGAAAGTATGTCATTACAGAACAAACTACAATCAATGTAAGTGCATTGTTACGAATAGTGTTACGTAATGTTCATTCAAGTGTTACGTAATGTTCATTACGTAACACTTGAAAATGAAATTTAAGTTGGCATTACTGACTGTCACATTACCAATATAATTAAAATTTGATGCATTAAATCTTAGATTTAAATGTTATGGATTCAAAGGCTAACTAATAAAATTTTATAACTAAATTCATATTTTGCTGGGTTTATTATATATTATAACACCAATAAATATTTCAATAATATATGTAGAGGGGACTATGTTTCGTCATGTATCCCTACGCTCAATAATTGTCGTTTATTTTTTATAAACACAAACAAAGCTTGTTTGACATTTAGGTTATGTGCGTAGTTATTACATGTAAACTGGTAATATTTTTTTATTGTGAGGTAAATATATACTACTAAATATTATTATCATTTACTTATATTTATTAATATTTTAAGTAAGAAATGTCAAGCGACAGTGATATTTCAATTGGAACACCACTGGAGAAACAAGCTAAAGCTAAAAGTGCAACAAATAATCTTTTGTCCACAAAATCTCGAGAACGATACGAATGTGTGTATCAAAAATTCGTGGATTAGAGAAAACAAAAAAGCATAATAAATTTCTATTTGAATATTGTTTTTAATTTAGAAATAGTATTGAGTGGTCGTAGAAAAAGTATAGTACAAAACTCGAGATGTAAAGCAATTACGCCCTCGTGAAATTACAAACTCGCCGCTACGCGGCTCGTGTGTCAATTTTTTCACTCGTGCGTAAATTGCTTCTTACTTCTCTCGTTATGTAATATACTATTATTTTATTGGTTTTATTACATTAATATTAGTGAATCATGTGATTATATAAAATAAACGTAAATGCAAAAAACGAAATACACCAACTATTTTTCCGAAAACTGTTATAGAAAGTTAACTTTTGCGCTTGCATTTGTCAAAAGAAAGTTGATGTTTTTTGAGGAATTTTACTTTGTCGCTCGTTTTCAATAGCAACGAGTGGTAAAAAGTTCTTTTTTTACTAGTTCGTCACCATGGATACATACTAATAGAACAGCTACATTAATCTATGACAGGAATGAAATATATGCGTTTATTTTAATAAAATAGATCAATATTTTTTTCTTTACTCATTCGTCGGAAAAATATTGTGTATTTTATTTATGTCGCAAAACATAACTTTGCGCTCTAAATATACAAACAGCTATTATGTTCAACTATATTATAATCACTTGTTTATGATATTGTTTAGCGGCTGTAAAGTGGCTCTTTGTAGAGTAGTTCGATAAAGTAAAACGGTCTATTATCAAAATAAATTTCATTGATTTATTAGGTAAGTAATTAAAGAGGAACAATATTTTTAGTAATGGTAATATTAATTACACAATTAGAAGCATTATTTTGGTGCTGTTTGAATGATTTCTTCAATAATAACAGGATAGACAGAATTAATGAGACATAAAATGACATGCATTTTTTTAAAACAATATTTTGTTTAAAACAAGAATACAAAATTTACAGCAATGATTGCTGCCGAAGCTATAAATCTGTGTTTGGTGCCGTGTTGAACACATTATTTTTTTGCCGATTTAGAATTAATATTAATAATTTAATGATTATTTTTAATACGTATTTTGAAGGTTATCGTTATCAAATTACGTTGCCATGCGGTTGACAGTTAATTATGCGTTTGTTGGGCGGTTGGTATATGAAATATTTTTATCTACGATAGTGTGTAAAATTGATGTTTAACTGTTAGTTTCGAGTTGTAAAACGGTTGTTTAATAACACGATCCCATTAGTAACGGCTTGCCGAGCAACGAGTGATTAAAAATAAATGCGCTAAATTTGCAAAAATTTTGTTATCATGGCAAACTTCTCATTTAATATTGTGGCCATACTTCATTCATAAAAATATTTTTTTAATAATGACTTTTTCATTATATCGTAGAAAAAAAATTTGTATCGTAAAATTACTATTAATGTCAATCGGAAAAAAATAATAAAAAATAATAAACAACTTGGTAACCAAACAATAGAAAAAAAGCACACTTCGTAACTATCTTTTTTTTTTCATGTCATAGCCATGTTTCATATATTAATTTCATTCTAAACTAAAGAAAAATAATCTGTAATGCAGTTAAAAATAAAATATTGTACGTAACACGTACATAATAAAGTTTTATGGATGAATCAATAAAACCCGAAATTATGTACTTGTTACATATCATTTAATGATAACTAATGTCTTGGTTTTTCTTATTTGTATTTTGCGATGCGCCCAAACTTCTACCCCAAATATAATCAAAGTGATTACTATTCCAACTATATAAAACAACAATGCAGGAAAAAATTCTTTTATGCCACAATAAATACTACTTGAATCAACAACTTTAATACATTCTGGTTTTTTAGTCGTCCAACGTAATCTCGTTCTGTGAACTATTCCAGCTTCAACCATCCTTTGAAAACTAAAAAATAAACCTAAAGCATCAGTCCGGCGATATTTTTTCTAAAAGGACATTACCTATACACAAAAAGCTCTCTGAAAGGTGAATCTTGCTGCACTACTCCGGTCATGTATTGATTTGGATATAGCTGTACTTCTCCTAATTCACAAATCTCTTCATTGGTGAATTCTTCTGCTATTACCGCATAGCCTGTGCTCGTGTCCGTTTGAAATGCAAAATCGCCTTTTTGAACTAATTCCATGCCGGTTTTTTCATCGTAATATGCATCGGAACCATTCTTCTTACCTTCCATCTTCGTTTTAAACAATTCTATAGCTATTGGATCAGTTGTTTCCTAAAAAATGCATATAGAACTATTCAACATACATACATACATACATAACGTCACGTTATATCCTACTAAGTAGGATAGCACACACCCGGAAACACGGACAACCAACAAACTCCGCCAACCATTCCTATCCTGGCACACCACTCTCGCCTCGACCACAATCATAGTGCGATTCATACATGCTCGTTTATTCTCCACACCCGGAATCAATCGTTCACTCAACAAACCATCAATCATACCTAACCACTTATTCCTCGCACGTCCGCGCAATCATTCACCCTCAACCTCACCTGCATATATTAGTTTCACTGATCTTTCATTCAACATTTGATCAACCAACATGTCCAAACCACTTCAACTGATTCACTTCCACTTTCTTAACAACATTTTTCTCAATCTCGCACTCACCATACACCAATTTATTCCGGACACGATCACTCTCCTCTCAAATACCTCATTTCCACAGCAGTTATACGTCGTTGATGCTTTTTCATTCATACCCAACATTCAGAACCATATATCAATGTAGGTACTAACACACCATTATAAACACTCAATCGAGCATTTCTAGATACTTTAAAGTTTCGAGCAAATGTACCCAGAGCATCCAATACCTTGCACCCTGCAAACACTCTTTATTTAATCTCCCAGTCAATAAGTCCAACCCTCCAAAATACACTACCAGAATATACAAATTTATTCTCGTGTTCCAATCTCACACCATTCACTGATTCATTTCAATCAGTCACCAAATCATTCTTCTCAAACACCAACACTTTACATTTATCGACATTCAATAACAGATTTAAACTTTTCTATACTTCATTTATGCTCTCAATAATTTTTTCTATTGTTCTTTAGTTTCACTCAACACAACAACATCATCCGCATAAGCTAACGCAGGTATTATACGTCCACCAATACTACCACCAATAATACACCATCCGTTCCAATAAATGCCTTTCGTAAAAACACATCCATACACAAATTAAATAACCAAGAAGACATTTCACAACCGTTTCACACCAACATCTATACGAAACCAATCTACCATCAACTGTCACCGCGGCCTCACTTCCTTCATACAACGCTTGAATCGCTCCCAACAAATTACCATCCATACCCTACTCAACAAATACATCCCACATAGTATCTCGAAGAACACTATCATATGCTTTCTTTAAATTGAGAAAGCCACAAAACTATTAAAAATATATTTAAAAGGTTAAACGTACATCAAAGAACACTTTTTCATACACTATGTCCTCTACTCCAACTTTCAAATCGCTATGAAGTAAGTCTTTTAAATTTTTTATCGTTATCGGAGGTTCACTTAGCAATGATGACACTATTCCTCCGGAATAAAATTGGTAGAGCATATAAGTAAAAAATACTGATACAAAAACTATAATTCGACCAGAATACATATTTGGAACTCGTGGCACATCTTAAATTAACAAAATCGAATTAATATTTGTTTGTTACAGTTGAAGTAAAATAATACCTTGTTGACAAATTCCTCCAAAAATCAGCAGTGCAATATAGCTCCAGTCATGCTCCATGTAATTTTCTTTATCATTTCTTAACCTTTCTAGATTCCATTCTTCTTTAAAAGTCAACCGAATTATAAAAGCTGTTAATATCATTACTCCCCAAGTACAAAGCCAGACTGTGTTGTCTAGTGGACTGAAAAATGCTCCTCCAACTGTTAAAGGAGGTTTTGGATGGCGAAATAAAAACCTGGTTCTGAAAAATAATGTATGAAAGTATGTTTCTGTAACACTGTTTTGGAAACTATGCATTCCACAACTAAAAGTTGTTATGGTATCATTAACATTCCATACGCGGCGTATGGAATATTTTCGACGAATCAGAACCGCTTATTAGCGCGACATATGAAGTATCTTGGTTCAGTTACTATGGTTACGTCTGTTTGTTTTAATTTGATTTATTTGAGTTTGACGTTTTCAACAGTTTTATATTTGTATTTTTGTGTAATTTCCTAATCCTTTTTATAGAAAGTATAGTCTACAACATGTAACGGAATGGCCTATCCCACGCTCGCAAACCGTAGCCCTCGCCTTTGGCTCGGGCTACAAACTTTTTGCTCGCGTGGAATATGTGCCATTCCATTACTTGTTGTAGAATATACTATTCTATAACACTGTTTTGGAAACTAGGCATTCCACAACTAAAAATTGTTATGGAATCACTAACATTCCATACGCTGCGTATGGAATATTTTCGACGAATCAGAACCGCATATTAGCACGATATATGAAGTATCTTGATTCAGTTACTATGGTTACGTCTGTTTGTTTTAATTTGATTTATTTGAGTTGGACGTTTACAACAGTTTTATATTTGTATTTTTTGTATATTTCCAAAATCTTGTTATAGAAAGTATAGTCTACAACGTGTAACGGAATGGCATATCCCACACTCGCAAACCGTAGCCCTCGCCTTCGGCTCGGACTACAAACTTTTTACTCGCGTGGAATATGTGCCATTCCATTACTTGTTGTAGAATATACTATTCCAACTTTGGGGCAGGTAATACGATGTAAATAAAAAATTTCATATAAGAAAGCAAGAAGTAAAATAAATAATAAGTGTTGGTGTTTGGGAAGAATGATTTGGAGACTGATTGAAAAATTTCAGTGAATGGTGTGAGACTAGAACTAGAGAATGAATTTGTATAATGTCGAATCGAATTATATTAAATTTCATGTAAAGGACATCCACTTTATAAAGTGTAATTTCAAAGTTTTCCGCTACCTGGACAAACATCCCATTCATTTCATGAAGTGGAGCCTACATATTATTTCTATTAAAAATGAGTACTGCGATTCGAGTTTGTCGAGCGTGAGTTGTGTATGGTTTTTTGCGTGAATGAAAGATTCCGAGTGTGAAGAATATACAAGCGTTGGAAAATATTGATTGTGTTTCAGGGTTCGTACTATCCTACTGTGTGGAATATGGCGTGATGTTATGTATGTAGGAATATTTTTGGATTTAAACATAAGTTTAAGTAATATTACTTCATTAAATATGTAGGAACCAAGTTATCGACATAAGGACTTCGATCAATTTTGTAATAAATTGCTGTTAATCCAACATCAACTTCTTTTCTTTGTAGAGCACCAACTAAACCGTTAAATGACCCATTACGTGATGCGCTACCGTAAAATGGAGTTAATCTAACGGATAATCTATTCAAAATAATATAAATTAATTACTTTCAGTTTTATTTTACCGGCCAGACTTACGAGAAATTGTGTATATCTTTAACATGAGCAAAGAGAAGAAAGTAAAATCTGCTGAAATTATCAATCGTTTTATTTTCTTCATTGTTGTATAAGTAATCTAGTAGCTCGCCTGGATATTTGTCTACCAGCTGAAATATGAAAATGTGTATTATTAAATTTTTATTCCTGTATTTCCCAAAATCTTGATAATAATTGCTAATTTTTATTTACCACAACAATCCCTGTAAAAACTAATTCCGATAAATCCTTTCTACGAATATACTTGGGTAAATCTAATGCTTCATTTGTCTGAAACCCATCAATTAGGTCCCATGTTCCAAAATTGTTTACTTTCAAAGATCCGCCGTGTTTATATCCAGGATTATAGGCGTCTGACAGATTCCAGGAAACTTCCGTTGGAGAAGCGATTGTAATTTCAGCGTTTACATTCATGTAAGTATTTTTTAATATTTCTAACACTGTATCGTTACTACTGAATATAAGCCATTTATATTTGTCAAAAAATAATTCCTTTTCTGCACACTAAAATATGTAGATTCATTATTATATTTTTAACTTAGTTTTCGCATATTTACTTGATGTAATATGGTTGAACTCTTTTCGCAATCAGCGTCTAATACAAAGCCTTGCGAACCATGTTTCATAATTAAATCGTTAACATCTTTGTTGGTAAATATATTTAGGTTGCGAATAGAAACGTATATATTATTTTGCATTAGAAGAGTTAATAAATTAATGTACTTAGATTTATCTTCGCACGAAAAAATTGTAACTTGGTTAATACTTTTCATTTTGAAGTATTCTACTATTAAATTGTTTTCGAGAATAGCATTGACTTCATTTTTCAACAAAATATTTACTAAAACAACGAAAATAACCTGGAAATTCATGATGGTTAAAGCATGTAATATTTTGAATCATGGTATTTGTAGATATCAATCTTATGAATTATTATTATACTGATGATTTGTTGTTCCAATCATCTTGTCAAATTTAAAAATCGTGTAGTAAATTACTTCACATTAAACTAAAAAAATGCAGAGGACTTCAACAACTTTTCAGTGTGTTTAAAATTTTAATAATCCAATTTCCTTGAATTTTTAAATGAAAATTAAAGGATAATTGACGTTTGTAGTCGACTAATATGCTTTGAAGAGCCCAGAATTATATCATAAAATAAATTATACAAGGGAAAATTGGACATAGGAAATACAATGTTAAAATTTTCATTAGACGATAGTTCGTTGCTTATGAATTATAGAACAAAAATGCCAATACCCAATATGTTCAGAATCATAAACTGCACCAAACGAGCCTAAATTTATTAATGTGAAACATTTCTGTCATGAGATAGATGTAACATAAAATGAATAATTTTTAACTGTTTCCAGAGTGCCATGGTAAACAAAACATACAACAGTCGTATTGTTTGAATTAAACAGATGGCATTTGGCATAGTTTTAATAATTATTGACTTTTTTAAATTACTTCTAAATGGTAAATATGTCCATGATTACTGAGAGATAATTTAAACAAGTTAATAATCATTAAAACTATGCTAAATGCCATCTGTCAAACACAAACAATACGACTATTTCATTTATATATTTTGTTTACCATATACCTAGGCACTCTTATAACAGCAAAAAATATAAATTTTATTTTACGTCTATCTCATGACAGAAATGTATTACATAATAGTTATTTGTTTAACTATGCACCAAAATACCAGATTTACAATGAATGCTGCCGAAGCTGTAAATCTGTGTTTGGTGCCGAATTGAATACATAATTTTTTTGCCGATTTAAAATTAATTTATATAGGGATTATTTCATATACATATTTCGAAAGTTATTGTTATTAAACTACGTTTCCATGTATTTGTTGAACGGTTGCTATGTATTTGTTGCAGTTACTATGTGATTGTAGAGCGGTTGCTATGTAAAATAACTTTACAGCCTAGGCATAAAAGTGATACTTTACAGACTGTTAGCAGTCCGTAAAGTGCCGTCTATAATGTCAATCGACAAATAATAAATTTAGGCTCATTTGGCGCAATTTTTGTTGTACATTTTTTATATTTACACTTTTGTTCTTAAAATCAAAAAGTTATAGAATTATATTACCTACAATTTTTATTTTAAACATTTTTCTATTTTGTTATCAAATTAAAAAACAGTGTTCGTGGAATCGGTCAATACCTCCTGAACCAAATGAAATCTTTGTTTGCGATTTTTGTTATTTAGTCGTTATTTTTACTGAAAGTATTCTTAATAACAGAATTCAAGACATAAATAAATTGAGTGCAATTTTCTATTTGTAAGATCAAAACAAGTTTTTGTAAAAGTTATTCTAAAAATCTTATTTGGGTCAAATGATAATAATTCTGGGCTCGTATATGATAGGAAAAAAATTATAGAACAATTTTGTTTTATACTTTTATTTTAACGACACATAATATATGAAAATAAATTAATATAACATCAAAATTAAAAGATATTATTGAAAGGGAAAACAGCATTAGAGGGATGAGTCAAATCAGCTAAAAAACAAGCCGTTCCAGCAATTCCTTCATACAAACTGTACGGATTATCGGGAGTTCGTGCATTTTTCTTAAAATCGTCCATCTGCATGAACTGAGCAAAAGACATGGCTCGGTGTAAATATTTCTGATTGTTGGTCAAACGATACAGCAGGAGGAAAACGTAACCATTTCCAGCAACTCCATGACAAATTCCAGGACCTTTTCGCAACAACCCTTTGTTCCAAACTAAATCTGCGCTTTTCTCGCACGAACGGAGATACTTTTCGTTGCCCCAAACAATATAAGCTCTAGCCATTAAATAAACAACGCCAGCTGCTCCGTGACACCAGTGAATCAATTCATGTTCTTCTCTTCTTTGATAAAGATTTAATTCATCTGTAGCGCAAGGAAAATTGCCATTAGGTGTTTGGAAACTTAGAAGAGTATCAACACTTTCTTTGATCTCTGCTGCTTCTTCAGGATGTGCATCTAAATATCCAGGAACGCACATCAACATTTGTAAAATTGTACAAAGACCATGACCGGCTCCTAAGTATTCCGTTTGGTAATACGCGTACATTAAAGGCGTGACAGATCGGTTAAGTTTTGAATAAGCTCGACCAGAAGCAACAATAGTTCCGCAAATGTCATATAAATCATGTAAAGCTAATTGAGATTCAGTAGCTCTAGCAAGCCATAGGGCTCCACAAATATATCCAGCTCTTCCAACAAATAATTCATCGTCGCCACAGTCTAGGAAAGAATTCTTACAAATCCCTGCAATTCGCATATATTTTTCGCGGTATGTCAGTGATAAATTTGTTTCGCCAGCTGCGTGAAAAATAGCTGAAGATACCGCGTAAATTCCTCCATTTCCAAGAAGGAACGAAGGTAGATGCTTAGTTACATTTTCGCATTTAGTTGCAAGGTTCAAAGCTGGTTCAATATATTCCAATGCATGGCTGATATATTCTGCCTGGTTTTTTTTCAAAGCCGGAATTGTGCTCAAATGGTAAAACATATAAGCAACACCAGCAGTTCCCAAGTAAAGGCCATCTTCAGCGTTTTTTGCGACTGGAGGGAACTTTTTCAGAATTCGAGATACAGTTGAGCTTATTGACTTTTTCAATGTATCTTCGTTCAATTCAACTTCACCAGCACCGAAATCTGGCAACTGATTTGGGAAGTATCGCAACATTGATAATTGTCTACGATGTATGATAGAGTTTAGTATTTTTTTAATGAACATACATGTATTATTAACATTTATATTTTCAAAATTATATTTATTTGTGTTGTTAGTTACGGTTATTTTGACGTTTAAAAAAATCGCATCTTCCAATACCAACATAATTTTTAGTAATTTTTTGCGGTGATGTTGGTGGAAGTGGTGAATGGTTGCCGATAGCTGTCGGCACGATAAAATAAAATTTGATTTAATTTGAATCAGTGATAAATGTAATATCTTATTATAAAAAATAATATAATTATTTAAAAAATATTATCACAACAAGAATGTTGTAAAATATATAAACAAAACTCTACTTTAAATTATCTATTTATAACCTATTTATGTGGACCTAACCTTGTTTTCATTGTTAATAAATGTTGTGTGTATGTTTATTACGAAGCAAAATATATTTAAATGGCAGATAATGCTAAGGGATCATCAAAAGCTATTTTATTACAACCAACAAATTTACAGTGCAAAAATTTACATGATTACTTAAAAACAAGACCTCCAGAGTTACTGGAAAGACTTTACAATCATCCCGCTATTTGTTTGGCTGTGTACAGGTATTTTTAACTATAAAATACATTCAGCTATCTACTAACGTGCTATTTTATATTCAGAGAATTGCCAGAATTAGCTAGACAGTATGTAATACGTATCTTGTTTGTTGAACAACCAGTTCCGCAAGCAGTAGTAGCTTCCTGGGGTTCACAAGCCTTTTCCAAGTAAGATTTTATACAGTCAATGGCTTTGACATATGAATTAATTTAATATTTATTTCAGAGAACATATTTATGTGAGTAGTGTGTTGAGTGAATTATGTGTTTGGCAAGAAGCTGGGATTCCTGGTGGCCTTTTAGGTTGGATTTTATCATCTACGTTTAAAAGAAATTTAAAAATTGCTTTACTAGGAGGGTGAGTCATTATTAGTATAATGTTTGTTTCTATATGATAAAATATTTTAATTTCAGCGGGAAACCATGGAGTATGTCAAATCAATTAGAAACTGATAGCAAAGCTAGAGATGTTTCATTTTTGGACGCGTATTCCATAGAAAGATGGGAATGCGTTCTACATTACATGGTTGGTAGTCAACAACAAGAGGGTATCTCTGCTGATGCTGTCCGAATTCTTCTTCATGCAGGACTTATGAAACGGTAGGTAATCCTTTGCAAGTAGTTGTAGGCCTGTGGTTGTAACGCTGGCCTCTAATAATTCCAGTTACATTTCAATTAAAAAAAGCATTTTAGTAATTTACATTGCGAGACCGTTACTCACTCCTTTATTATGGCGAGCCCGATATCTAACGAGCTTGTTATCAGTGTGAGCATGTAAAGTTCGGATTACGAGCATTGTACATTGTTAGGGACCGTAAAAGGATTCTTTATCACTAGAGGAAGAGCTCGGTAATATTAGGGACGATTCAGTATATTGTAATAGTAGGTTTACGATTCAGGGCATTGTATTGGTTACGATTCAATATAACGTAAAATATTGTACAATCCTCGACCGTGATGGGTTACTTTACATGCTTATTCGTTAGGTACCGTGATTGCCAGTAAGGTTTTGAATAACGGTCTTGCAATGTAAATGACTATGATGTGCAATAAGATTAAATCATTTGAGTATACCGGGTGTAGAATTGAAATGTGGTGTATAGGGTTTTCAATGCTTTTTTATATTGCTGTGTATTTTTACCTGTTCACTTTACAGCAAAAGTGTAAATGCAAAAGTTCAGAATTTAAAAAAGCATGCAATAAGGCCTATTTGATTACTTAAATATTAGTATTTCAGGATATACCAGTCAAATTAAAATTAATAAACAAAAACGAATAATCGGCCCAATTCTCGAATTCTCTAACAAACTTGTTACGTAGCAACCTGACAAAATCGTATCAAAACTCCATGTTTACTGGGGAATATATCGTTAGCTGTCAAAAATCGATTCATTTTTGTTAGAATTAGCAAGTTGTTACGGTTGTAATTTTTTAAAGAATAGGTCCGATTATTTGACATTTCAGAAAACAGATTTAGATTTATTTACCACAATATTGTATTATTTTCTTTAGAAATTTTGTAGAAGATTGTAATGTTGTTACAACGACGAGTTTGAAGGTCATTTCTTTCCATTTTTTTTTTTTCCGTTAAATAAATAAATCTAAAACTGTTTTAGGAAATGAAATGTCATTTTTATTTAATTTTATAATAAATATTAATTTAAATTCGATTGATATATCGTGAAATACTATTATTTAGGTAATCAAACGGGCTTTATTGTATGTATTTCTAAATTATGAAGAACTTTTATATTTCCTTTTTTGCTGTAGTGAATAGGTAAAAATACACAATATTACAAAAGTAGCATTAAAATTCCTATACGAAACATTTCAATTCTACAGCCGGTGTGAGGTTATTTGAAGAACCCTCAACAATAAAATAATTCATATGTCAACTTTTAATTCATTTTCAGTGACGAAGAAGACGGCAGTCCCGTGATCACGCGCCAAGGTTTCCAGTTCTTGCTGCTAGACACACAAGCACAAGTCTGGCATTTTATTTTACAATATTTAGATACAGTAGAACAAAGAGGACTTGATTTAGCAGAATGTTTAACATTTCTCTTCCAATTAAGTTTTAGTACCTTAGGAAAAGTAAGAAGTATGAGTTGTTAATTTGCGAA
Organism: Poecilus cupreus; assembly: GCA_963942605.1. Classification (NCBI taxonomy): domain Eukaryota; kingdom Metazoa; phylum Arthropoda; class Insecta; order Coleoptera; family Carabidae; genus Poecilus; species Poecilus cupreus. The sequence goes on along the minus strand of OZ012726.1, from coordinate 6,667,794 downwards.
TATTTTATTATTACATTTGTATTTGATAGGATTATAGTACAGAAGGAATGAGCAATGGTCTGCTTGTATTTTTGCAACATCTCAGGGAGTTCGGTTTGGTCTACCAGAGAAAGGTGAAATTGTTTGATGGCTATTCAAAATTTTAAGTCAAATTTCTTTTTTAGAGTTTGCCGGTTTTACGCGTTTGTACTTTTCAGAGGAAAGCTGGCCGTTTCTATCCAACAAGGTTGGCATTAAATATCGCTAGTACCCAACAAAAGGGGGCCACAGTTGTAACAGAAGGGGACACCGCCCCTAAAGGTTACATAGTAGTTGAAACCAACTACAGAGTATATGCGTACACTGATTCTAATTTACAAGTAGCCCTTTTGGGTTTATTTACTGAATTGCTGTACAGGTAACCATCAAAATAAACAAGCAGAAGAAACGAAAGATAATGCTGAATATAATTGTAGGTTTCCTAATTTAGTAGTAGGTATTTTAACCAGAGATTCTATTCGCCAAGCGCTCAGAGGTGGAATAACAGCAGAGCAAATTATCGGATATTTACGACAACATGCTCATGGGCAAATGCTAGACGGTGAAGCTGCCCAGCCACTACCGCCAACTGTTGTCGACCAAATCAGACTTTGGGAAAATGAAAGAAATAGATTTACATTTACCGATGGTGTTCTCTATAGCCAATTTTTGTCACAGGTAGGTATACTCCATTTGAGAATGAGAAAGAGTAATAAATCTAAATTTTCAAGAGTAGTATTGAAGTTTTTAACCTAAAAAAAGAGGTTCTTAAGTCGACGCGTATATTTTTTTTATATATGACCACGCACAACTTTTTACAGAGTAGTCCGATTTTGACGATTCTTTTTTTATTAGATAGGGTATACATCGAAGTTGGCTCCATTTAAATGTGAAAAAATCCACTACCGGATGATTGATTGTTTATCCACTAAATTTTTATCTGTTAACCGATTCTACCGCACATAACTTTGTACTGGGTTATCCGATTTCCATGATTCTTTTTTTATTGAATAGGGTATACTTAGAAATTGGTTTTATTTGAATTTGTAAAAAATACCAACCATAATGTCCTTTTCTCACGTTACTTTGAAAACACTTGCGTGCAACTGTAGCATGAGAAAGAAGAAGTACGGTTTGTGTCCCTTGTCAAATAGCAACGCCGCTAATTTGTAGCATGAAAGTGTCCTAGAAAAAAGAAGTACTTACGTTGATAGTGTCACACCGTTGTATTTACAGAAAATCGTAGTTTTTGTTTTGATTCGTATATTTATTATTATAATGATTTAGTTGTGTTTTTGGATCTGGATTAATTATTATACCGATTTATGGGCTTTGTTTGATTATCTTTTATGACGAAATTTAGTGGTAGATCTCTATCGAATTCATTCTATTTTACTATTCCTGAGCAAACAATTATTGGCGCGTCATTGTGACAGACAGATTTATTACTCTCTCCGTTCTCAAATGGAATATAAAATAATATTCAGAAGCGGATTAATGTTTAATTTTGTAAATTTTTGTTAGGCTGATTTCAGTGCGCTGTGCGAATACGCTCAGTCAATAGGTTCCTTGATATGGAGCAATGAAAAGAGTCGAACGATGGTGGTAACAAAAGCAGGCCACGATGATGTAAAAAAATTTTGGAAAAGATACTCCAAAACTGGAAATTAAAAGGATCTTGAGTGTTCTCCTTTTAGTATTAAGTAGCTTTATTAAATTTATACCGTAAGTTTATTAATAAAATAAATGATTTTTTTCAATAATCATGTTGTAAATGGTGGGAACTGAATTTTGAATGATGCGTGATTGTTTTCCTCACTTCATGGCGTTTGGTAATGGTGGGGATTTTCAGTTTAGTGTTTAGGAACAAAAACGTCAAATTCAGTCAAGCTGGTGTAAAGAAAGACGCAATATATGTAACAAGTAAGTATTATTGTTATTTTACTCCTTTTGGAGGATGGTTTAAGTGCGGATTATTTATTTTTACGTCAGAAATAATTAAAAACTTGTTATTGTTTCCTGACGCGTTATCAACCTACTTTAACGTATCACATGTCAAAAGTGACGTTTGTTTGAATATGTTGACCTTGATTTCTGATACTGGCTGTCACTTGTTTAGAAAAATAACAATGGTTTCCCCAAGTAGATTTTAAATTATTGCGTTTCACAGTTTTTGTCGCAATCGTTGCAAGTGCGAGTAGTGGATTACAATTAAAATAAAGTGTACAACTTTACAATATGTTACCAAAATTATTAGCTTGCTATCAGCGATCTTGGATGGATGATGATACAGGTAAAACAGTTTATTTTGCATATTGAACAACTTTCACACATTTTTCCTTGAAAGTAGAATGAACAGGTAGCAACAAATTCTTTTTCGAAGTACATTCTTTCACCTTGTGTCAAAATTATTAACAATGACTGTATCTTTTACACAGTTTTTGAAGTAATACTTTTGTTATTTAGATGCAAGTATTTTTTCTTTTGCGTAGACATGGGCAACGATAATTGTGGCTGCCTTGGTGGCTGGCCTAGAACGAAACCGCCAATAAATCAGGATTTACATGGATGGGCATATTTGCCCAGCGTTTTACTGCATGAAGTTTTTCAATTATTAGAACCAGCTGATCGATTACAAGCTTCCAGTGTGTGTCGAACTTGGCGTCAGGCTCTTTATCACCCAAGGTATTTGAAACAAATTTAATTCTTTAACGAGTTTAAACATAATGCATTTCATTTTGCACTTTGCAGTTTTTGGCAAGACATGTGTTTTAACATAACGCGGTATGATTTGCAACGTCATAATTACTTTTCAATGGCGTGTGGCCAGTTAGTAAGAAATGCAGTCGTAAAATATAATTCATTGTCTGATATTTGTGTATATGAAGTTGCAACTCTTCTACAACGAATGACCAAAAATTTGAATATACGATCCATGATGCTAGAACCTTCTCATTGCCATATGTTATTACCTCCAAAGAATAAAATGTTTCTTGAAAGGTAAGCTAATAAAATTGTGCAAACATTCCTTAATTTTATAATTATAATTTGAAATTACTCATTTTATAGTGTGAATTAAAGTTTTATAATAGAATGGAGAAAGTTATTTTAGTTGTTCATTCACTAAACATATTTAATTATTTCATAAACCTACTTTTATTTACCGTTTGATTTCTCATAATTATATAAACACTAATTATTTATTTTATTGCCTGAAACATTGTTATTAGAGAAGAAAAGTTAATTACAATAACTTACATTTTTTGTATAAAATATTAACTGCAAAAAATTAATTGTAAAACACTAATGAATGATTGTTGTGTATAGGTGTGTGTTGGGCCCCCTAATCCAAATCAGTGCGCATTTAGAACGTCTAAGTTTGGGCTGCTGTGAAGATTTGTGCCAGTACGTTCCACAGATCTTGCAGTCTGAGTTAATCTGTCCGCAGAATATCAAAATTTTAGGACTGGCGTCAATGAAAGATGACCCGGGGAATTATCTCATACCTGACTGTGATCCAACTATTTTCGAACCATTTGTCAACATTCAGGTAAATATTTAATCATATTGCATGATATATTTCACAAAAAAATTAACTATGAATGAACCGTTTCTAATTAACGGACCATATATTTGGAATTGTGTTTTCTAATATCCTATTTAACATAAAAGCCCGTTCAAATTTAACGGATACGTTTAGACTTTAATGAAAGTAAATTTTTTGGCAATTAAATTAGACGCCGCATCAAATTATGATAAAAAAAATCAACATTAAAAGTGTTGTCAAGCTAAATATTTTTTACTTCATCTGCAGTAAATATTTATATGAAGTCGAAATGACTAACTTCGAATAACTCTAAAGTAGAGTAAACACAAGCTTAAATTAAAATTGGTTCCGTGTTACATGCCGACGAAACTTTCTATGACTTTTGTTAGTCATTGAAAAATATAAATAGATAAATTAATGTTGTTTTGTTAGTCATCACATTATTGTTATTATTTGTAATTTGTAGTCCGTTATTGTTAACCGGATGCAACGATGAGATATATAACAAGATATATAATGCACAACTAATTATAAATGCATGTGTGGTTTTAATTTTGTTTACAATTTCAAAATGACAGTGTATGAAATTATCAAAATAAATCGCTGACGCAATTGTCATAATAATTTATATTTAAAATATCTACGTATGACTAACAGGCGCTTACATTTCAAACTGGAATCTATTTTTATAAATATGAAAAGCCACTTCAATTATTTTTTTTAGCATTATTTATTTGAACAACTTTTATAAGTTAGAAATTACATCGCTATTAAATTATTATTATAACCTTAAAGTAAAATATTTTGTATCTACCATCGTGCGATGTATACTACATATCCCACTAATTTTCGACAGGTAATGACTTACATTACCGCACTGTTTATTTAGTTGGTGTGATTTTCAACGCGTTGCTATCATTTTAAGAACTATTCCGATCTGTTGCTATTTTGATTTAAAATTAATTAAATTTGTATTTCACTGTACTGTTAATTCAGAACGATCGCAGATAAAATTTTATGTTCAATACGTGGAATACTACATGATTATCGCACTTATGTTATGCATTGAAATATGTGTGTAGATAGTTCCTTTATTACTTGAAGGCTTAGAGGTTAGATTTAATATTTCAGATTATTATGAAATCTGTATAAAGATAATGGGGTCTTTCACCATTTCTAAAATTTTTTTTTATGAAACTATTTAAATTTAACACTATTTACACTTTTAAAAAATCTTAATTGTTATTTATTAAGCCACAATGATATTTTTTTAAAATGTTGTGACGTCATTGTAGAGGTATTGCTGGATCTTAAACAGTGCAGATTGTAAATAATTGTAGTCATATATTTTTGTACTTATTTTATTATTACTATTACAATAAAATAGAACATTTATGTGACTAAAATTATTTAAAACTCTACTGTTTGAGATGACCTCTATAATGACGTCACAACATTTTAAAAAATCACTGTGGCTTAATGAATAACAATAAAGACTTTTTAAAAGTGTAGATAGTCTTCGCTTTAGATAAAGTTTCATAAAAAAAAATGGTGAACGACCCCATTGTAATATAATTATTTGTGAAGGGTAGAAAATATTTAGGACGTTTCACCAACATTTATGGCATCATCAGGGCAAATGACTAAATTAGTAAAGTAATATTACACAGTAAAATAATTCAACATAACATTAATTGTTAGTTTTGTTAGTGAAGAAATCTAATACACATAACTTATTACAATAACACAAGTTAACAACAAAGGTTTAAAACAATTCAAACAAACAATTAATAAATACAACTTGACTTCAGTCCTGATTATTTTCTACCCTTCATATATCCAAGCCAGTCGATAAACACATCGGCTGGTACCACGAGCTCTGTTTTTGGGTGTTTTAAGCTCTGTTTTAGCGCTGTACAATGTTCTAAAATTATTTTATAAAAAAATACTTTAATTAAAAGTGGTAGATTTATAAATTACTCTGTAAGTTCTAGTTGAAGCATTTTTTTTATAAAACAATTTTAGAACATTGCACAGAGCTAAAACCGAGCTTAAAACACTGCTCTTAAAAACACCCAAAAACAGAGCTCGTGGTAGAAAAACCTTCAGCCTTCATTTCCATAGTTTTTCATGATTAGTGTTGGAAAATTTCTGGGCATTTATTTTTTCTTAGAATATTGTTGTTTTATTACTAATGATGTCATAAATTAGTTGCTTGAATGTTAGTGATGTAAGTATTTATCTTGCAGATTCTAAGTGTAGACTACGACTACGTTAGTGATAAGTTCCTGGAGAGCTTGTGCGGCGCTACGCAACTCAGCCGCCTGGTGATCCATCTGCACGGGCTGTGGAGCGACCATCCGGGCACCAGTAACGAGGCGTGGGAGAACTTCGTGGCCAGCCATCCTCAGTGCCAGCTGCGGCTAACTCTAATCCACGCATACGAAGCCGTGCAAAATATGCACGACCAGATTTTACACCCTAGCATGCCACTAACACATCTTAAGGTTTTCTTCTGTGAAGATGTGAGTAGCTTTACGTTTACTTTTGATTTCCGAAAGTTTTCGCCACCTTTATTGTTCTGGCACGTATCAGATTTTTGGGCACATCTATGCTCCGCTTCTTGGTAGGCGAAGCGGTGGAAGTTAATAAACGTCAAATTTAAACTGCAAAAAATATGAATAATTAAAACATAATTTTTGATACAAACTATGTGTTTTTAATAGAGTTGGCCAATTTCCGGGAATTTATTTTGTGGGAAATATTCCCAAGAAAAATATGGAAATTTTTTTGTTTTCAAAGTTATGTCAATGACAAAAATAATTATTGTATTTAAAATAACAACATTGGAAACAATAACTATCATAATCATAATACACATACCCCGCTATTAGTAGAAATATCTTTAATTTCTTTTTTACGTTTTTGTTTTTCTTCTGATGGACAAGAATTGCATTTTAGAATATGCTAAACAAGAAGTACAAGAAACATAGGTTATGTTAAAAAGAAAAATTTTGGGAATATTTCATTTTGGAAATTTTTCGATTGGTAAACACTAGTTTTTAACAATTAAATAATGATAAATTATTACCAATATTATTGACGTTAAGTGGCCGGTATGGAAACTAACCGACTAGGAGGCGGAGTTTACCGCTTAATGGCCAGTTTTAAAGGTACAAAAATATCGGGTATTGCGGCTTTTGCTTATACGTAGCATTATTTAATATTCTCCACTAAACAGACCCACTTTTTTCCAGATCCTTTTCAACATTATCATTCTTCTTTACTTCCTGGGGGCTCGTACATACCATCCTCTTGTTCAACATCTTTTTATCAATTCTATCCTCTTGCATTTTGCTCACATGTCCCATCTCAATCTTTCTGTTTTGAATCCAACGATATTCTGTTCATTATATAGTTCTTCGATTTCATAATTAATTCTGATTCTTCAACCTATAGCTCTTTACATTTGCTAATTTAAATTCATTGATTTTTTATCTGCTAATAAATGGTGCAAGGCTTATTTAACAGGCTATGTAGCACTTTAGTGAATTTGTGAAAAAAATAATTTGTTTTTGGTACGTGTGCTTGTAGTTGAACCTGACTGTCTTCAACTTGATATCCTCTTGGTACGCCCGCAATTTCCGAAGTATAATGTGGGTGGACTCTCAGTGTCAAGAAACCACTTGGAGTTTGATCCGCAGTATGGGTGAAAATGACGCCAACAACCCCGATCCGTTGGTAATGGCGGCCTGGCTGTGTCCCAAACTTGAAGAAATTGTGCTATTAGGTTTGTAAAAATTGTTAATTGAACGTGTTTTAAATTAATCCTCAAATATAAAAAATATATATCAATGAATTTCTTCAATTATGACGAAGGAAATATTCTCGACAGGATTCAATAAATAATTAAAACAAGTAATCGGAAATGCAGTCAATATATTTAATAGTTATTTTTAAACACCGACGTTTCAACTATTATTCAGCCTTCTTCATAAAACATAAAAGAAAAACAATATTTAATATATGTATGTACATCCACACTCAAAAAACTTATATAATTACAAAACGTCAGTGTTGAAATCATTTATTGACTGCATCTCCGAATATTTGTTTTAATTATTCTTTAGATATATTTGAGTACTAGCAAGACACTTCTAACTGAAAATCGGGTTGAAATTTGAAGTATTAATAAATGAATAACTAAAGAATTTTGTTTTAGGGTATAAATATTTTGAAGAAGATTTGGTGGGAGTGGCTCGATTGTGTGAGAATAAGTTACAGCGATTAGAGGTTGCCGACGATGATGTTATCTACTCGCATGAGGTTTATCGAGGACTCACGGATTCTAAAGAGGTTAGTTTACACATCTTTTGCGAATAAGAACAATTCATCAATGCGCTATTTATCATGAGATTGTCTCAACTTTGCGCACGAAAGATCCAATTTCTCTGATTTGAGATTCTATTGGAAATGTGAATAGATGTGAATGTGCACAATCTCATCTTAATATTCCTATAATTAGTTTAATTTTTGAAATCCAATATTTTATGTTTTACTGAATTTGTAAGGTTATGTTTAAAAACAAACTATATTCTCATCCACATTTAATTTTAATAATTATATCAATACACATTCGATCATTTCCAGCTCTTATTGACATAAACACTATTTCATTCGTAGTTTTAAAATAAGTAGAATGTTTTTCAGTTGGTTATATCACATAGATAAATAACAGGAGCTATGAAAGCTTCTGCTTTAAAAGCTGAAACTGAATTACTTAAACAAGCTTCAGAGGAAGCGAATATCTTTAAACATGATTTTGGATAAATGATGTCCAACTCTTAGTTTAAACACTGCAAACTAGATGCTGGGTTAATTAAGCTGGCCTCAAGGGAAGCGATTGTTTTAAATCCAATTTCAGGGTGGATAAAAAACGTTTCACCTCTTCGTTTTGGGGGAGGAAGCCTTGCTGAAGACTTGGTTGCCTTTAAACATCTCAAACTGGATGTTGAATGACTTAAGCTAACCTCAAAGGAAGCTGCTGTTTTTAAACCAAGTTTTAGGGTAGATACATGTAGTCCTATCCTTGGAGAAAAGAATACAAAAGAGAGCGTTAAGGCCTGTGTCTACGGTAATAGAAATCGGCCCGAGATCTCGGATATAATTCTATATCATAAACAGTCAACTTGTATGACTACAGATGTCAGGTTAGTCGAATTTATGAAGTTAGCTTCAGTCAATTCTACCAATACAAAAAACCAATAAAATATTACTCAAGAAGTTGCCGACGATTAACTTGTATGAAAAAATGTGACAGAACGCGTTTTTTCACAATAGTTTTCTATTCGAGTTTTTCATCCGAAATCCGAGTTTTCGATTCGAGAACTATATCCGAGATCTCGGACCGATTTCTATCACCGTGGACTCAGGCCTTTAGCAAGCTATAGTGAATCCGCTTCCTCCACTACAATTTAAACCGCTGTTATCGCGTTGTTATAGCAACCAACAGCATTTGGCAGCCGTACTGTTTTTTTCTGAACGTATGTACCATGCAAATCCCTACTCCTATTAGAACCTTAGCTTGTTTGTATCTGCTTCACCCTTACCGCTAATATAAGCTTATGTTCTCTCCTTTATCTTTTTTCCTCCAAAGTCCTACTTTTAGTCCAGACACCTTGTTAAAAAATCTGTTGTGGGCACCATAATACCTCCCGCCATAGATTTTTTATTGAACAATGCAGAAACACGGGCCACCTCTATCAAGAAACATTCATCCATTCAAAAAATTGTGATACATGTCAAAAAATGATATTTTTAAAAACAATAATTGTAGATAGTCAGCTCTTCCAAAGGGGATGTAATTGATATATACAAAATATCAAAATTTTCAGTTTAGTAGTTTTTGAGAAACCGTAACACCAGAGATGCACACAGACTGACAGACAGACATACAGAAACATCATCGCGAAACTATTATAATCGTATTCTAGGGACCCTAAAACGTGCTCATCCACTGAAAACCCACTACCGAATTTTTAGCATGATTCCTATACCTCCCTTACAGCATGTGGCGGGAGGTAAAAATTGTTGTCTTTAATAAAGAGTTTTTGATTTATAAATGTTCTTTTTATGCTTCGCTGGAAATGATCTGTGATAGTGTGTATTTGAACCATTTCTGTAATGAATGTTTGTGTGATGCTAGGAAATAAGCAAGGTGCTAGGCCGCCCCTGGGCCCCACTACAAAACAGCGAGCTGCACCCAGTCATCTGCAATCCCACCGCCGGGGACTCAGACGAATATCTGCTGCCCGTTGTGCTCGCCGACCTGTATTAAGATAAGTATCGCAAGACGCAAAGTTACCATTGTGAATAGTCCATCTTTGTTAAGTTTCAACCAACAAACAACAAAACAAGTGACTTGTTAGTGAGACATTTTAAACCAACCATGCAATTCCATATTAATGTTTTATTTATTTTGTGTCGTGCCATTATATTGTGAGTTTGTTACCAGTTTTTAACGTCAGGGCAACAAAACCATTGAGCACCACTGGTATATGTTTATGGAATTGCATTGTTATTTTACAGCAAACGTAATCAAGAAAGGCAATGTTTTATTTATTTTATACTAACTGAACAAAACGAATAATAACAACTTATTATAATATAACGTAAAATTGTGGATGCGCACAAGTTATTGTGCTGTTTTATATTTTATACAAAGATCTTTTATTATAAACGTTTTATATTTAGGTTTACGAACATCTACAAAACTATTAAGCTTGGTTTACGATGGATTTCAACTATACAATTAAGGTTTATAATTTTTATTTCTTATTTTACCCAAGATAATCGAATTTTTATTGAAAATTCAATCCACGCGAATAATCTTACACCAGGTGCATACCGCAGCTACACCATTCTTGAAATCGTTTATTGACACTCGTTCGTAAAGTGGAATCTATAAAAAAAATTATATTCCTGTTACGTTATTATTTTATTTAATTGAAATACATTATTTTCAAAATTATTTCGGGTTTTACCTTCAACGCTAATTTAAATGTTGTCCGTGGTTGTTGAATAATATTCATGAACATCAACTAGATTTCACGAACCTAGCCTTTCTAATTTCATAGTTTCAATATGAATAATGTAGTTAATTTTTGTGGTATGCATCGCGTATTTCTATAATACAGTTTGTTAACAAACAAATAATATATAATATAAATTAGGCCCTGTTCAGACACATGGGCAACAGTAGCACAATGAAAAAGAAGTACGGAGACACAAAAATGTGAGCCGTTCATATATGGAACTTGTTTGTGGATTCAAAATTAAAGCAATTAGTTTTTGTCTTTCCTCCATATTTTATTTATAATTAAACACAAGATTATACAAAAAACAAAGCCAAATCAATAAAACCAAAAGAAAAATCTCAATCGGCAGTAATCAACAACAACAAAAAAACTCGCAAGTGACAGAATAAATCAATTTTTAAGGCTACAAACAAAACATTTCATTGATTTGAAATTATCAGTGAATTCGAATTACTTTTCCAAGACACATAGTCTGGTACCACGAGCTCTGTTTTTGGGCGTTTTGAGCTGAAAAATGTTCCAAAATTATTTTATAAAAAAGTAATTCAAATATAAGTGGTAAATAATACATTTTTCTGTAACTTCTATTTGAAGCATCCTTTTATAAAATAATTTTAGAACATTGTACAGCGCTAAAACCTAACCTAAAACACCCAAAAACCAGGGCTCGTGTACCAGTCATTGACGCCACAAATTTCCGGCGTCTTTTATTTGACAGGTGACACACACCGTACTTCTTCTTCATTGTGCAAATGTTACCTGTGTGTGGTTTGAATGTGTCCTGGTATGTCCATGTCTGAACAGGGCTTCCGGACAGTATTCTGAATATTAATTTAAATTAATATATTTAAAAATAAAAATTATAAATCTTTTATTTAAGATATGAATTAAATAATCCATTCTAAACCAATTTTGCACGTTGAGATCACGAGATACAATGAATTTAAAGTATTTTAGTTACGAATAAAGAAATGAAAAATGAATAATTTTGTATTGAACGATTTAAGATTAATTTGTGATTGAGTAGAAAATGAAAAACGTAGAAATTTTAGTTATCTCGTGGGTGACACGTGCCGCCGATATGCCTAAAACAGAACAAAAGAATAACAGAATAATTTATTATAAATGTATAAAGTAGCTAATAATGTCCGACCTCGTCGGCGAATCAAACATCTGTGATAAAGTCCACACTACATAGCAAGTGCACAAAATACCGTGCGAAACGAACCGTGTAAATATGCATTTTTATCTTGAGAAGGAACAACGTTTTTACGCATTGTGTGGAGTACGTAATTTAAAACTTATATTAATGTTATACACCCAGATGTCCTAACCGAATCTGCTGATCCGGCAGCAGCAAATGACGCGTGAATTATGATTCGTTGATCTCAATTCACTTAATTTCAAACATACTTTGCGCCAATTTAAGGACGATTTATTTTATGCAGCGCGATCGTTTGTGTTCTGTTGATGGCGTAATACAACAAAGTTATCTATAAGTAATATTTCAAGTCCCTTCGTAAGTTCCTAATACATAAGAGGCCATTAAGACCCAAGAATATAAATAAAACTTAATGTTTTACCATTCTACCAGACCACTATCTTAGCTGTTAGTTTCTTTTTCTAAATTGTATTCTCGAAATTTTTCTTTTTTGTAAATCTTGTGACATTTTTGTCGTGGATTATTTTCTGTAATGATACATTCCGCATAAAATAAAGCAACTTTCAAAATTATATTCCAAATTTTTGTTTCAAAATCAGGCTGCATTTTCAACCACAGAAGTTCACAACAATAATTTATTTTAAGTAAATAAAATATATATCATCACGCCTTTTACCCATTACGGGTGTGGCACTCTGCTTACGCAGATCTCGGTAGGTGATATATTTTTTCGTATGAAGTGCGGATACCAGCCGTCAAATCATAGCCCCCAAGGATGTTAGTGGAGGGGGAACCACAGGGGTAAATTTAAATTTGTAACTGTCGGCAGTGGGATTCGAACTGAGGATCTCACGATCCACAGATTTTTTAAGAATCAACCTAAATTACCCTCTCTACGGACTCGCTATATGGATAGATTATAGATATAACAAGACTTTTGCATATAGTTTTCTAAATAAAAATATATTTAAATTCAACGTTTCGAATTATTAAACATCGTCAGGAAACAAAAGAATGACTTGTTTATGTTCTTTTTGTTTTGTTTCCTGACGAAGAATTATGTTTAATAATTCGAAATGTTGAATTTAAATAAATTTTTATCTACAGAACTACACATCCAAAAGTCGTATTATTTCTATATTATGAGATTTTTTTTTAAATTGATTAGTTTTCTTTTTCATTGTTGTGAATGTATCAAATTGAAATTTTGTGTGGTTGTATTGTAGTTATATGTCAAGAAACTGGTAATCAAACAATCGAATAATACAATTGATGTGACGAATTCAAAAAGAAGGGAACACCATTGTTGAATGTAAATAAAATATCGTTTAGTTCAATCTGCCAAGTCGGGCTACGAACCTGATACAAAGAACTGATTAATAACGCACGTAGATAATGTAATTAAGTTAATGAAGGGTTAACAGCCAGAAATGTTGTAAATATAACATCGTGTACCTGATAAGAGTGACCTATAGGCGTTTTAGACCTAATCATAGTGAACAAATCCCTAGTCTCGATCAAATCATTTTGTTGAAAGTTGAGTGTATTTTTGGTGATATATTTAATGCGTGTTAAAATCGGAATATGTGAAAAATTGAATGTCTGCAATATTGTATCGTGTGCACTAGACTTTTCAGCATTGTTTATGTTACCTATTTTTGTTATCTTTTTTTCTGTTGCATAAAAAATTACTTAGCAACAAACTGATATTCCGGTGCTACTTAACATTATCAGTACAGGAAAATTAAATTTTTACATCGATAAAATGTTTTAAAATACAAACTATGTGTCATTGAGAGTTTAATTAAACATTTTAGTCATGTTTCTTTTATAAAATTATTATTTGTTTACAACATTCTGTTTTTAATAGTATTATACAATTGCGAGCAATAAAATAGGAACACTACTTTTGAATTTCTGCTAATATCATTGTTTTTATAGTACTTTCAATGAAACTTTGATTAGTATGATGTAGAAAAAAAAAATAACTTTATTAGTGTATTTAATTAACAATGATAATTGAAAATTAAATGTAAAAATTTTAATAGTTAGAGTTAGACAACTTATTAAGACTTTTTTTAATCTTTGTTAAGTTTATTTTGGAACAATTAATTTTCTTATTTCATCGAATATTCAATTTCTATCAACATTTTTTTTCTGCGCACTTGTATCGTAAAACACCAAACGCTTTTTCTAAGTACTATAAAAATGATGACATTACGCAATTTTTTTAAAAAAATGTGTGCCGGTTTTTTTGCTTGCGAGTGTACTTTCGTATAAAATCAACTCTTTTTAAAATTGGAATGCTAATTATCTGTCCATCTCTTCATATACAAAAGGTTGCAACAGAGAACAAGTTGCTTGGGATATGCAATGTATCAAAATGTTTTAAAGAGTGCCTTGCTGAATGATATAAAGAACTAATGATGATAAATCATTAATAAATAATACAAATTGTTAAAATATTTAAAAACACGAATGGCTGTGTTACAATGTGCAAAAATTGAAGTACCTCAAAGAAACTAACAAGAAGCCAAATGTGCTTTAAAGTAACACAGATTAGTGGGCCTAAGAACACAAAGTTAATGATAATCTTTCTGTTCTTATTTGTTATTGAAACTCATTTATGAACAGTAGAAAATTTTCAAAAATAGGTAAAAATCGTGAGAATGCCATGATAATGGAAGTAGACTTGCAGCATGGAGTGTACTTTATTGAATGCTGCGATCAGCGCCATCTCTAATAAGAGTTAAAAGTCCCTATTTTATAATTTTTTAAAGAAAAGTGTGGTGCACATGTAGATACTTCTCATATAATTGTAAAAATGAATAACCTGTGATATTTGCAAGACGTTTCAAGAAATCGAAGCGTACATATGTTAAAAAACGCTCAAACCGATTCACGAAATGTAGGCGTATGTAGACGTTTGATTTTTCTCGTAAAGTTATTTAGAATGAGGAGAAAAATGTATTTGTTATTGGGGATAAATATTTTAAAAGATCCAGAAATTTATTATCGAAATATCTGTGTAATAATAAATCAAAAGAATGAATATCAACAGTGAGGTAAAAGAAATAAAGCCAAATGGAATAATATTTTTAATAATTCCTGATGTTTGGCAAAATTATAGCCATGTAAATAAATTTATATTGCAGTTGTAAAAATATTTAATTTCAGTAAATAATCTTCGTAGAAAAATATAATTACATATTTGTTGGAACAGTTATTTTTTTATGTTGTAGATACAGTAAAGTAGCGATTCTTTTTGTAACAAATATTAGAGTTTAGTTTTTTAAATAATTATTACTAATAAACTAGGTTTAAATTGTAATATTACAATGCAAATTTTAACCAAGCTCTTAAATAAAACGTTGAAAATATGGCGTCCATCAAAAAACGGTTCAAATTTGTTATTGCAATTTAAATGTAGCGTACTAATGATTTTAATTATTAAATGTCAATTTTAATACAAACAAACTATAAAAAATTATGGATTTTTATCGACTAGTATTTTTTATAAAAGGCATTTAAGTACTAACTTAATGATTAATTCCAAAATCATAAGTGCTATACAAGGACTGTTTTAACAGTAAGGAATGCTTTTCGGGTAAAGCTCGCTTCACTCGCATTAATGACTAATAAGTCTCGAATATAGAGACTGTGATTGTTTATTGAAACAATGGTTATAATCGCAAATTAAGAAGCGAGTAAACTGTAAACAATGACGTAGAATTAATTTGGACGTTTTTCGTTTTTATCATCTTTTAGATAGTAAAAATAAATATTGATATATGTTATTTTAACATGACAAAATAAAAAAAGTTTTAAATTAAATTTAAAATATCGCCAGAAAATCTTGTCCAGATCTGCGAACGCAGAACGCCACACCCGAAAGTGGGCAAAAGCGTGATATATTTATTTTTATACTTGGTTAAATATTTTAAAGAGGAACGTAAAATATTCCTTTGTGAAAAGTTTCCGTGATTAAGTACTATTTTCGGTAATAAATCCATAATGTATAATAGTAAAACTATTTATAAGAAACAGAGGATGATTCAACACTACTTAGAATCATTAAAATCGCGGAAAGTCACGTTTGTATTGCGATTTATTTTTGGAAATATGCGAGAAATCTGTAAGGCATCCAGTGTTCTTTTTATATGTTTGCATGTACGTGTTTTAAATTGATATAATCCTTATAATCGTACTAAAGTATAATTGCTAACGGCTGCGTAATATGTTAAATAGTATTCCGATAAATTTTGATAAGAGTTGCCATATTTCCATTCTCGATATTATTAAAGTCATTGGTGTATTATTTTAAAGTTAATATTGCACAGCTTCGTGTATACATTTGTATAAATGTGTTAGAAGGAGATACAGTTATCGGACGTAAGTCGTAGTAGCTACGATACACTGTTAAAGGTAACCATATGAGTCTATCTACTTTAAATGTAACTGAACGTCTCGTTTGTGAAATTTTGCTCAGAATTGCAAACGAGGATTGATAAAAATTATATATTATGACTGTGTACCGTAACGATTCATTTCAGCAAAATTCAATATTGATCAATGTATTAATATAACTTTGTTTCCTTTGCTAGGAGAATACTTAGGACTGTGTTTATTTTTTAAGTAAGCGCACAAAAATTTCTGTCCTATCGAAATTTTTGAAAAATATAAGATCTAAAATCTAGTATTAATGCATTTATAAAAATTAAATATTTTGATCTTATAAATATGCATTTCAGAACTGAGAGAAGTGCTATTTTTAATTATTATATAGTTTATTGTTATAATTGGTGTGGTAAAATTAATTAATCATATTTAATTATATACTATATGTACTAAATTAAAGATAATTTTGATCGTATACACCATATATAATAGAAAAATATTTGAAATTTTCGCAAACAAAAGATATTATATGCAAATTTCAAATGTTTTTTTCATTGATTGTGATTCTATATTAATGTGTTGTGTAAAATTGTGATTTCTTGTATTGTTTTACGAAAGTATTTTAAAATGTTAAAAAAAGAACTGCAATATTATATATTTTTGTTAATTGAATTATATTTTGTTTAATATCTAAATTAAACTTATTTTTGAACTATTGTTCATTTTCTTAAATAATTCTATGTATTGTATCAAATAAATAATGTATTTCAAAGAAGTCATCATTTCTCATTTTTTTTAAGTTTTCCGCCTGCACTCCTGCAACCAACATAACCGATTTGATTAATATGTTGCTCATATTAATTTAGTAGGGGTAATTAAAATTTAATTATCTAATTAATTCAAAGTAATTAAAAATATAAATGAGTTTTGGAAAAATAAAACTTGTAACGATTTTTTATTAGTATATTTATTGTTTTATGTGGTATGCATGTAACATATACATGTATTATTTTTGATTGTGTATGTGTGTGATGTGTGCGGCTGATAAGAGTATTGACGATGGAGTGATGCGGGGGTGCGCGGGGCAACCGATGAAATTGTAGCACGGTCACGTGTGCAGTGTCACCAAACAGAATCCCTGGTTTTAATCCTGGGAACCCCGTAGCATGCCCCTGGCACTTCGTCTCGTTACCAGCAAGCAAGCCAGCCAGCAGCCGCCAACCCCTTTCATCAACAGGGCACGGACCGCACGGACAGGGTACAGGGTAAACTTAACCCACCCACCGCCTGCTCATCGAGAGAAGTCACACATATACATAGACAAAACGCGCGCGCATACACACAAAACTGTGTCGCGATCAGTGGAAAAGAGAACAAGATTGAAAAGAGCAATGTTGACAATACAAAGCCGAAAGTGACTTCTTGTTAAGTGAACATTTTAAAACATCGAAATTAACAGTTTTTCTGCATATGGTCTTAACAGTTATATAGATGTATTTATGAACGAAAAAGTGTGACGAACGTCGCACAAGATTGACGCGTTGACGAGTGTAAAGTAGAAGAAGATGGCGATAGGCAGGTGATGCTGATGCATCGCACTTGTATACAGGCTGTCTGCGTGATCCAAATAACAAACGTTTCACTTTCCCAAGATAGAAGCAGCGCGAGAGCGAGAAGGCGAATAGTATGGTGTTCTAGTCGTAGCGTACAACATACGGACAACAACTCTGGCACCTCTAGTAGCGAATTACACACATGTTGTTGAGTGTTCGCATGGGAGAGAGAGAACAATGATATGGTACGTATTTCCTGTATAACAGCAGTGTTTTGTAGACGCAACACAAGGCCACGCCATATTGAATTGAATCAGTCGTCTGTTAATTTTGGCCCGGAGTGAAGTCGGTCTCCCGGTTTATTTTTCCGTGTTTTTACCGTAAAATATTATTTAGTTTACTTAAAATGGTTATCAAACATCGATATAAACAATGCTTGTGGTAATAGTGCCGGCAGTGCTAGTGCTTGGTTTCAAGCGAGTAACTTTTTGAGTGAGAAAAGTGTGTGTGTACAGGAAGATAATCGATTTGTCAACGCGAGGTTTAGATTACAAATTTCGGTACACTAATTGACCCTAGGTATGTGCATGGATTACGTCACAAATATGTCGTGTTGGGTGTCGTTTTAATCGTCTCTTCATGCAGAATACACGTGTCCGATTGATTATTCGATTTGATCTAATGTAGGATTACGTTTTTTTAAAAATTCTAAACGGGGTATAGTTAGCGGCCATTCACTCGTCTGTGACTGGTCGGGTCTCGGGTCGTGGATGCTGATGCTGGTCAAGAGTAGACGCACGTTTTACGGTAGCTGTTGTCGACACGCGGCCCTCGAACACGAGCTCCACAACTGGACGTGTGCCGGTGCTAGATTAGCCACTTGGATAATTAGCCGCGTTGACCTGCCATCGCCGCCACCGCAACCGCCAGCCGCGTTTGTTTATGAGACCTGCTCGCTGCTCGATTCACCTCTATTGTTCTTTTCTTAGTTTCATTTCTCTCAATCCAGAGCAATGTACACGAACGCATCTTGATGCGATTTATTATTTACATTCTCATCGTGTCGACGTGAAAATAACCTCATCCAACTATGTTTTCCTTACAGGGAAACATCGCGACAGGAGTGGTAAACTAACCTTCCTGCGTTTGTCATGGAAAAAATGGAAGTAGATGAATCTGTTGTCGATCTCAGTGTCAGGTATGTAATTAATTATTCATTACAAAATACTTTTGTTTATTTTTAAGTGTATACGTAAACAAAATTTGTTCTCAAATTTGGCAAGTAATTTTATAACCTGAAAATGCAGTGTTATTGAACACGTAATTCGTTGAAATGAAACGTAGTAATTAATCTTCTAATACTGTCTTTGTTATATCTAATTATAAATTTAAATTATTATTCATCCATTTTAAGAATTTATAATTGTACTTTTTTTTTCTTTTAGAAGATAAAATTTAAATATTTCCATATTTTTTGATGAATTTATTTTGTTTTTACCTTAAATCAGTTGAGTGATTTAATTTTTTTCACTGTATTTACTGAAATATTGCGAAAGGTACAAAGTTTATTTTATTTATTTTTTATCATTGCTATTAACCTTGTCAAATATAATTTATATTGATGAATAAATTACGTTTAGGAATAAGTAATTATTGAAAAATTACTATTTGAATGTTATATAATCACATAACCTTATATAGTAAATATAATTATGTTTACATGTATAATATAGTTTTGGTGGTTAGTTCTAGAAGAAACACACCAAGCTCCGAAAACAGTCGAGTACGAAGGGTGCTGCGCCCTCGCACGGAACCACGCAGCTACGCCGAGAGCCCCGACGCACTAATCAACGGCTCTCTGGGCAAACCTCGCACAAACGGTACCGCAGACTCCGAATCCAGCGACAGCGACGAAGGCGAGATGCCACCCTTAGCCCCCATCAAGGAATTGACCCCTCAGGAAATATGGCAGCGGGAACGCGGCTTACGAAGACTGAGAGAAGAACTCAGGGCGGAAGAAATGAAACTTGTTTTGCTCAAGAAGCTGCGCCAGTCGCAGCAGCTGAAGGAGAACGTGGCGGTGGTTCCACCGGCGATCCCTCAGCAAGCGCTACCCCCTACGGGGTTGCCTAGTGGACTGAGTATCACTCCTACCACGGTTAAGGTTCCGTCCGCCAAGGGCCAGCAGCCCCAGAGTGCCCACTCGAGGCACAATAATAACCAGAAGCCTGCTGTTCCTGGCCAGGTTTCTTCTCTACATAGAGGGGTATGTCGCTCATTATTTCATTTTTATTTGTTTTAAAATGAATTGTGTATTTATTTTTTAAAATGAACATATTTTACGGTTAAAATTTTATCGAATTAAGTAAAAACATTTGTTCTACTCAAGGTTGATGAATGAGAATAAATTTAAATGACCCAAAATATTCTGCCTACTGCATTAATTGTAAGTTTTAAGGCGGCAGAAATTCTATTACTCTAAATTTAATTTCAATCTTATTCCGTTTTGTAAATAGCTTTAATAATTTTAATCGAATTACAATGAAACATGTATTTCAATTATTTTATTTCACTGACTCATTGCAGTTCAATTAAAACATGACTTCTTCATATCGAGTTAAATTAAAAAATCTTTTATATGGGGCGGAAGTTTATGATTTCCTTGTAGTTTTCAAGTAATAATATGATTAAAAATCAAGGAAAATTATGAATTTATATAAGCCGGAAGTTTACACATAATATTCTAATCAATTTTAATTTATAGATTTGTAACTTATGACGTCAGTTTCTTATCTGTGGTCTGCCACAAATTTTACTTGTTTGTCTTACCTTAAAATATTTAAGTAATTTAATACATATTTTGCTATTGTAATATTTGTTTACATAAGGAATATAATTTTAAAATTTAAATCTAGGGTTACATTATACAAAGTGATCAAAACAAAGTTTCAGCTGGCAATTCTAGGGATCTTTTTATTCCACAGTTTGCTAAACTTCAATTGAAGGCGGAAGTACTATTTGACATTTAAAATAAATACAAATAGGTTTTGTTAGGTTTCTGGCACCTAATAGAATTTTGAATGTTATAAATACTTCAGGTTGTTTAGATTATTGTTCTCTAGGAAATGTTAAGAATTAAAAGGATGTGGGTTAAAGTAACAATGATTTTATTTATGAATATTAAAAAAAAAAAATTTAAATGTTACCGTCAAAAACCGAAATTAATTATTGTGTCAGTCTTACTAATTTCGGTAAAACCGTAGTTTACGGCCAATTGTGAAGTTAGCTACGAATCGCCAATGATGTTTGGTAGATATGACAGTTTGGGGTGATGCAAGTCAAACAACAAAAACGTAGCAAATTTGCATTCTGAAAATGCTATTGAACAAATTCGTGTTTATTCCACCTCAAAACTAAAATAAATCTGAGTTTCTTGACTTTTTAAAATTGGTTTTCTTTAACTATGACCGGCTAAAGGAACTAGGACCTGCAGCTAACTTCTCTTGTGACCGTAAACTACGGTTTAGCGCTAATTTCTAGTTAATTTTTAGATTGCCGCCGGAATCACTTTGTTCTGATCATTCCATTGAAATATAGTAATACTGGAACGCGCACTTTTGGCTTTTATGAAAGCTAAAACAACTTTTGAGATATGCATATCGTGGGCTACCCTTCTTTTTTCACATTTGTTTTTGGAGCAACTGCTGTGCGTTTGTAGAGCGGTTGCTATGTAAAAACTTGTTGTACAGCTTTGTCCAAAAGTTTTTTTTTTTAACAATATATTGTTCAATTATTAGAAAATTCTTTTAAATTCACAGATATAATAGCTAATTGAACTAATTTCTATTAAAGAATTATTGAATTTTTTTATGAAACAATTTATTTCAAAATTATTGAATGTTCATTTCTTTATAAATTTTCTTATCAACGTGCTAAGCGGACTGTACGACAAAGATAAGTTACCCACATATTGCCTGTTTCTCTGGGCTTGCATTTTCAACGTCAACGAGAGTTCCAGTATTACTATGTATATAAAATAACTTTACAACTTTGTTTCACTATTAGTTCATTCAAGATTTTTTTCTTTAACATCTTTATAACTTTTTAAAATTTAAATCGTTTTAATTCCCAACTAGCTTGTATGATCAACCAATAATTGTGATAGAGTTTGGTTTATTTTCTTCTTTTATGGCCCCAATTCGATTGAGTTTTTTTTATTACGTTTATTAAGTTCGATAAAAAAAATCGATGCAATTTGTCATGTTTTTAGAGTTCTGCTGTTGTTAAATACTTCTTGGTAGATATATCAAATATCTCGATATATCAAATATCTCATAAGTTTTGTTGTTGCAGCCCCCTCCAGCACGGTCGAGTCTCCACGCTCCATCATTACCGCACGTGTCGATAACCAGCAGAAACTCCTCGAGCAGTCTGTCGGTGCCCCAGCCGCCGCAGCGCAACTCGCTGAACCGGCCGGTTTCGTCATTCCCTGCTGTAGCCAAAGAACTGTCGCCCGCTGTCACGATCACGCCCGCTCCGCCACAACCCCAAAATAAGGTGCGCGGGCCTATCACCCATAACTGTTCACTGTATGTGCGGAGATCCATAACTTGCACTCGAAATTTAAATCTGAAATAAAATTTATAGCGGTGAATCAATCAGTATGTTTAAAGCTGGATTTATAGTTTGCACCAGAATACCCAAAATTTTGGTCATAGCACAGCACATGATGCGAAAATCGCCCTCTTGGTGCAAATGAAGCATTTTGATTTGCTTATATCATAATGAAGGAAATAATCTCTCTAAAATTTTATTCTGTCGAAGTGAAACTTCTTATTTAGCGATATTATCAGTAGTAATTTATTAAGGGAACATTATTTTGCGGGGAAAGTTTGTATATCGAAAGATTGTTGCTTGATAACATTCGGAGACAAATAAATTGATAAAATCACGAGTCGAAAGGATTTTGTTATTCCATTGGTCGAGGAATGTTACCTAAAAGCAACAATCTTGAGAACAAATTTTACATGCAAAATAATGGACCAGAAATATATTTTATCGGACTATTTTCCAAATAAGCTGTCACAAAAAAAAAATTACAATTTTTGGCAAATTATAAACAAAAATACAAAAAGCAAACAATATTTTGTCACACATGTTAGTTAGCCAAATGATTCGTTTATTTTGTATGTGGGAAATAGCCACTGAAATGTAATAATACTGGATCGGCAACGCAAGTTGAAAATGCAAGCTGAGAGAGACATTAAGTTGTTGGGATATTTGTCTTTGTTGTGCAATGTTTTTACATAACAACTGCTTTACAAGCAAGTGGAGGACAAAGAAGGGCTGCCTTACAATATCTATCTGTCTCAGGCTTGTTTTTCGCTTTCATGAAAGTTTACAACTGCACGTTTCAGTATTAATATATTTCAGTGGATATATTTTTTGAAACGGAACCAAAAATGGTTTATTGTTTTAAAGCATAAGTTGTGAAACGTTTTTCATGCTTTAAAACGAATTTAAACTGTAAAATAATTTGTAAACGTTATGGGTGGCTGAACATAAAACTAACTGTAAAATTAACGTTTAAAATTTGAAGTTTTATGAAACGTAAAAGAAGTAATTGTTCATTGATTTAATTGCATTTCATTATTTAAGTTAGTTGTTGCATTATTTGACGTAATGACAAAATAAATTAATAAAATTAGGTTTCTTGTCCTCTTCAATTTCATGCGCACGTATTTCAAACTGAATGATTCACTTTCTTGAGTGTACTTTAGGAAAGTGAGTAGCTTATGCGAGTTATGGATATCTGTTATGATTGATCATTTGATTGAATAACATTCTCATTACTAATTTATCAAAGTACGTAATAAATAAATTCATGAGTTGTTTGTTGTATCGCGTAAAGTGTCTTTTTGTAACTAACAATGTTTGATTATGTTGGGTGCAATCAGGCTTCCAGTGGTGTAGACGGCAAAGGGTTGGGGGGTAGCACAGCCCCCCCACAGTCGACGCCCTTGTCTACCACTGACCAGGTATAGACGCCATTTTCTATCGTTTAGTTCTTTGTTAGTTTTCATGTAACTCTTAGTTGAATGCATTGGCATTAGTTGTGAATGTATCATGAACGTTGTTCGCAAAAACAACTCGATGTTGAAACAATGTGTTTGTTTCTTTCAGGAACGGACCAGGGAAGACAATCAAACTCCTGCTCAAAGGCAAGCGGCTGCCAAGTTAGCTCTTAGGAAACAATTAGAAAAAACGCTTTTACAGGTCAGAGACGCATTTTTTATTGTTATTTATAACGGGTGGTCCATTTTTTATTATATTAAATATTACAGATAATTTTTTCAAATAAAATGTCTACTTATATGCAATATAAGTTTTTCTACAGAGTGTTCAACTTTCGCACAATGTTATTCCACTTTGATATTTTTGCAAAATTTTAAAGATGTTTTATTTCACACGCAGAAAGTATTCCATGAAATTAAGAATAATTAATAAATATTTCGACTCTTTTATAGAGAGTTGACATTTCCACTTTCATTTTGTCACCGCAAACTTGATGTTTTCTATGGAATTTTACTTTGTCGCTCGTCTGCAATAACAACGAGCGGTAAAAGTTACAACAATGACAGGAATGTAATATATGTTTTTCTTTTATAATAATTCGTTGGAAACATATTGTGTTTTTAATTCGAGCCCATAGATATAATGTCGATCTCACGTTTTAAACGTGAGCCATAGGTGAATATTCGTGTTCGAACAACAAAACATAAATTTGAACTCTAACAAATAGCTAATATAAAATAAGTTCAAATATCTGCCCGTCAACATCATTACGATATGCTATATAAAATATAACAATGAAACGTTGATAAAGTAATGATGAAGCAAATAATAGTTTCTGCACTAATCATTTCAGAACTATAATGAATAGGAATTGTTTTATACCCGGTTGCACCAAAGTTAGTTAAATTTTAAACTTGGCTTAAATAAATAAAAGCAATTCGAAGTTATATGTCATATGGAGTAAATGACATTGATGTCAAACATTATATACGCTTTTATTTATTTAAAGCCAGTTTAAAATTTAACTAACGTTGGTATTAGAGAATCAAACAAGCTTTAAAATTTTGCAAAAATATGTACGGTGTTCCATTAATAGTTATTTACTTTGCAAGTGGGTAATTCCACTTTGCCCACGTGTGAAGTATAACGTTTTATCCAACACGTCTTAATAAATGAAAAATTTATTAAAGAAATATTATTTGACAGTGACATATGCTTTAAATTTTTAAATTAAAATGTCAATCGAAGTAGTTACCAAGGTGTTGTGTGTTTTATTATTGTTATAAATAAAAAAACTACTCACTAGTGACTTTCCTCAAAATTATACCCACTAGTGGATAATCTGTTACTTTGCTTGTTTAAAATCGCCATAGTTATAGAATATTTATTGAGAGGTGTTGGATAAAAAATATAAAGTTACATTTCGCGAAAATGGAACACTGTAGAAAAACTTCGGCACATGTGTGGGCATTTCAATTTAAAATAAACTTTGTTTTAAAAAAATCTGTATTTTTAAAAATAATTGTATAAAATAAGAAATACGGACCGATGAATCATCTGGTACATTATTCATAACACAGAATCGGCCCATCACATTTAATATTTCAACTTAACTTAAACTCGTCTAATAATTAAAACAGCCACAATAATTAACGATAACTCAATAACTAAATTTGAAACTCAGTAAAATTTATATAAACTTCTCTTGTGTAGATACCTCCCCCGAAACCTCCACCGCCGGAGATGCACTTCATCCCGAACCCGAGCAACACGGAGTTCATCTACCTGGTGGGGCTGGAGCACGTGGTGGACTTCCTGACGAAGGAGCCGAAGGTGACAGTGCCTGTGACGCCGCATGCATGTCAGCAGTGCAAGGCAGACTTCACCCCCGTGTGGAAGTGGGAGAAGCAAAGCAAAAATCGGCAGTCCAATGCCACGTTCCCGCAGCCTTCCTCGTCCAATGGTACACAAAGAAACCTTTTTATTTATTCTACAATAATTGATGGAACAAGAGAATGAATTTGTATGTTTAGGTAGTATGTTTTCGATAGATGAACGTATTGATCAAAAGATTGAAAGGTGGGTGTCTGCAGGATGCAAGGCATTGGGTGCTCTGGGTACATTTGCTCGAAATTCGATGTGTGTTAGTGCGTATATTGATGTATGGTTCTGAATGTTGGGTGTAGATGAAGAAGTATGAATGACGTGTAACTGCTGTGGAAATGATATTTGAGAGGAGAGTGATTGTATCCGCAATAAGTTGTTGTACGATTAAGAAAATGGTTGTTTAAAACTGGAAGAGTCAAAGAGTCCAAAATCTACAACATAATATTTGTCATTATTATAAACATTTTAAAACAACAAAAGAAATAGTTTTATTTTAATTTTAACTTTGGATACATTTGTTCGAAACGTTAATGACTGGTACCACGAGCTCTGTTTTTGGGTGTTTTAAGAGCAGTGTTTTAAGCTTGATTTTAGCGCTGTGCAATGTTCTAAAATTATTTTATAAAAAAATATTTCAAATAAAAGTGGTAGATAATACATTTCTCTGTAACTTCTATTTGAATCATTTTTTTATAAATTCATTTTAGAACATTGTACAGCGCTAAAACCGGGCCTAAAACACTTCTCATAAAACACCCAAAAACAGAGCTCATGGTACCAGACAATGTATCTAATGTAGCTCGATTGAGTATTTATAATGGTGTGTTTGTTGATGCATGGTTCTGAATGTTGACTGTGTATGAAAAAGCATGAACGACGTATTACTGTTGTGGAAATGAGGTATTTCACAGAAGAATGATCGTATCCGCAATACTGTATGATTGAGAAGAATGATGTTGAAAAATTGGAGTGAGTCAGTTGAGGTGGTTTGGCCATCTCGAAAGGTTAGTGAAACTAATATTTATTTGCGGATGAGATTGAGGGTGAACGATTGCGGCAGCGTCCGAGGAATAAGTTATGATTGATGATTTGTAGCGTGGTGCAAGGTATTGGGTGCTCTGGGTACATTTGCTCGAAATGGTAGTATATGTAGAGATGCTCGATTGGTGTTTATAATGGTGTGTTAGTGCCTACATTGATGTATGGTTCTGAATATTGGATGAAGAAACATGAACGACATATAACTTCTTTGTAGATATACGAGACACAATCGTATCCAGAATATATTTATGTACGGTGAGTGTGAGATTGAGAAAAATGTTGTTAAGTCGAAGTGGTTTAAAAATTTCGAAATGTTGGTAAAACTAATATATGCGGCTGAAATTAAGTGTGAACGATTACGTGGGCGTCTGAGGAATAAGTGGTTAGGTATGATTGATAGTTTGTTGTGTATACGAATGATTCCGAGTGTGAAGAATAGATGAACCTGTATGAATCGCACTATGAATGTGGGCGAGGCGAAAGTGGTGTGCCTGGATAGGAATGTTTATAGGAGATTGATTGTTGGTCAATTGAGTTTTAGGATTCGTGCTACCCCACTAAGTGGGATATAGCGTGATGTTACGTATCTATGTTTGCATGTCTAATTGATAAAAATGATACTATAATAATTTTAATACAATGTGTTCACGAGTGTAACAATCTAAATACAAGATCTATTTTTAAAAATTTATTGTGCTTTTCGAGCTTGAACTTACATTTCCGTCATTGTCAATATTTACTGCAGATTTGTTGCATTTGAATGATTATTATTTCAGTGTACTTGCCGATCAAGCAATATTCTATTAATTAATTTGTTGCAGGTAAAGAAGTTCGGGTGATATGCGAACAGTGTGTGACTAGTAATGTAAAGAAAGCATTAAAAGCAGAGCACACGAACCGACTGAAAACAGCATTTGTCAAAGCGTTACAACAGGAGCAAGAAATTGAGCAACGATTAGCACAGGTAACTGTATTCAATACATTCAACCACTGAAATATTATAATAATACTGGAACGCAAACTGTAGTTGAAAATGCAAGCCGAGAGGATTGTTGGCAAACCGGTCTTTGTTGTATAGTTTACTTAGAAAGTTAACTATTATTCCTCATCATTATTATGTATGTAAATTAAAAGGAAATTTTAAATAATTGGACAATACACTGTTAAATATTATTTATCACTTTTGGAAAAGATTGCGCAATATGTTTTTACATAGTTACCGCGCAACAAACAGACAAATAAGGGTGGCCTTACGACATCTATCTCATGCTCGCTTTCATAAATGCCTACATGTTAACGTTACAGTATTACTCTTATTTCATTGCATCCAAGAATATATTTAAATATTTGTGTTTCGACAGAATATGGAATCTACTGGTTTGTTATTTTGAAAACTGGTTTTTATGCTAATTTTACGCACATTAGAGTAAAAATGGAATTGTGGAATTGGTTTGTCAAAGGAACATTGATTAGACAACAATTTAAATTTCTTGTTACAGAGGATGTTATTTGAAAGGTAAATTTTACGCAACAAAAGAATTTTCAAAACTAAAACAGATGGCTAGTAACCGAGAATTAGCCGGGAATATTTTTTTGTCATAGAAACACCGGGGAATAATAAAAATACTAAAAACTACCTGAAGAAAACGCATCGTATGAACCTTGTACGATATATTTTACATATTCCACTCATTTCAGACACATTTTCGCACTAGTTGCAATATTACCGCATTATTTATTTGCTTACTTACATACGTACGATATTTTTTGTTACACTAATTGCGTAAATAACTATTAAATAAGCTGGAAAATTTCGGAAAAAAATCTAGGAAAACTGGGAATTTTGTATTTCGCTAGACACACTGTAAAAATATCAATCATGGGTTACTTTAATATTAATTTAATTGTGTTGATTGTGCTTCCAGAACGGTGTGTTCCAAGTGTCGTGTAATAGTCCAGCGCCGTCTCCCGCTGCCCCTGAACCGGCGCCGAAGGCAGCGACGCCGACGCCTGCGCCCGCGCCACGGCATGCTGCAACGCCCCCGGCGCCACCGCCAGCGCAGCCCACGCCACCGCCCGCCCGACAAGATAAGTTCAGCCAGTCCGCCGCTGCTATGCAGGCTCTGCATCAGCAGCTTTTGAGAGGTGAATGGACTTTTTTTACTTCAATTTATTTTATTATAGCGCGCTCTAGCCAGAGATTTCACTTAACCTTTCGTTAGTCTGCTAGGGTATAACAAACCCCAAATGAATTTGATCATTATCTGATAGATCTTTTTTTTTTTGCATTAATTTTATGATTTATTAATATACGAGTTGTGACAGGAAAGTAATAAGATAGACGCATATATTATTTTGGAATAGACATAACTTTCGTCTCCTTCAATATACTCTCCTGCTGCGTCTACACAATGCTTCGCCTTCTCAACAGACTAAAGAGGTATTCCCATCTGCACATTTTTGACTTTTGGAAATAAAAAGTCAGACTGGGTTAGGTCGAGAGAATAGGGTTTTTTGTTCCAGCACTGTGATTTGATGTTTGGCCAAAAATTGCTATACCGTGAGCGCACTGTGAATCAAAAAAGCAAAATTCGATTCGAACGACTCCAGAACAAAGTAAAGCTAGCGTTATGTTTTAACGTTTGGTTAAACATAAATAAACGTCAATGGCAATTGTTGAAAGACGACCATCACAATTTTGATTGTTGAATATGGTATATGCTGTGTTATTATACTTTATTGTCACATCTCGTATTAAAAATAGCTATTTGTATATTTGGAACGAAAATTTGTTTTGTCTCTCGATCACGAGTATAACAGGCGAACGTTTTTATCGTGTAAGCAGGACATAAATACTTTGCGACTGAATTATACACAATATTTTAGACATTAATCAAATTTCATTAAAAAAAAGTATGTATGGCAATCCTGTCATTGATTGTTGTAATGTTCTTTTACTTCGTATCGCTCCTTGTTCGTATCCATAGTGTCATGCATTAGTAAAAATAGAAATAAAAAAAACAGACTCTTCCTGCTTGGTGCTATTTGAGCGATAAAAACTTTGCGTTGACAAATGCATGCACGAAGGTCAAATTTCTGGAGCAGTCGCCGAAAAAATAGACTGGGTACACATATTTAAATAGAAATGTATTAACACAATTACAAAATTTTCAACATTTATTCATTATTTTTGTAATGTTTTTCTTTAACAATTTTCGTTTTTACCTTCGTAGTTGCCTTCAAATTTTCAATAAACAGTCTAAAGAATAAAAACCACCAAACTATTATTTAACAAAAACTAACCTGTCACTCGTCTAACGGGGTGTGATTTTACACAACTTCCATGTTTCCGAGAAGCAGTCTACTTTTACCAATACAAATAATTTAAACATTTAACTCGGAATACGATCATTCTGTCCGTATTATTAAAATAATATCGTAGCCAGACTAACAGAAGATTAATAATAAGAATAGTATTAAGTAACTGAGCTTCGCGCGTAAAAATATATCACTTACTAGATTTGCGAAAGTAAATGACATGATGATGTATTCATTTTATAAATGAAGACGCACAAAAAATTCCAAAATACAATTAGAGGCGCCTCTAAAAATTTTAAGTCGAAAATAAAAAATATAAACAGGATGATTTGAGGCGCATATTGAATGTTGTTTCTTGGGTTAGGTTTATCAGCAGGCACTCCACCACACATGCTGCCGTTCTCCCCGCTGTTCTACCCGTACCAGCTAGCCATGGCGCAAAGTAAGGGCGCTACGCCCAACATCGCCGACATCCAGCGCGCCGCCGAGCTCCAGCGTCAGTATCTCCTCGACATGATTCCCCCGCAGGCCGGACAGGCTAGGCACAACTGGAAAACGTGATATGTTACTACACTTACTGTTGTCTGTCAATAACCAGTGATCATTCAGTCTCAGTCAGTCGCAGTCGCGGACCCAACTCTGATTTCGTATTGCATATATGCACGCTCATAACGCTCTACAAATATCCATACTACTTGCATGTCACTTCAAATTATTACAAATCTAAATATATTGCTATACAAACATTGATCCAACAATATCTTTACAGGTCTTTAGGTTTTTCTGATTTAAATAGGTGTACTTTGTGTAAAAATAAATTTAACTAAATGAAGTTCTGTGTGATTTATGCAGCGTTCGATGAAACATGTCGTGTGTGATAAAAAATAGAAGCGACTTTATTTCCATCGAACTATTATTAGGAAACCATTCGCTACTGAATTTATTACTTTTTACTTTGACAAGATAAACATCCAACAGAATCATTCAGATATGACATCTGATGAATATTACATCTGTGAAATGACCCACCTAACGACGCATTATTTTTATAACTAATCTTAGCTCAGCTGGACTTGAACTTAGATGAGATTCAGTTTTACTGAATAAGATAGTCGCAAGATCATAAATATATGTTGCGAAAAAATTAATTATTGCCGTACAAAATAATTTATGATTAAAGTTATGCAACATTCAGAAAATATATAAAAATACACTAACAAAATACAGTAATAATGAAGCTGAACATCGGAAATTGATAGCGCCAGAAGTAATATTTTGGCAGACCAATAAAAATTAATACATAAAATTGAAATGTAACTCATAATTTTACTGAAACTTGGAATTACGGTTTGAATTAAAAAACTGGTAATTTTTAAGAATTACCGGTTCGTTACCAATCGCTGATAAGAATATTGATCAGATACAAATAAAAATTGTTTGACTTGAAGTTAAACTCTTATATGTGTTCATATTTAATATGAATGATATTTAAAAATGATGTATTAGAAATAAATAAAAATTTCTCTTCAAATGAATTAAAAATGGGATATATAATTATGTGTTGTATTATTTTAGCAACAAAATTACTAAATGTATGTTTTTTGAAGTGACATCTTGTGAATGAAACTATATGAGAAAAATGAAATAGTGTATACATTTTTGTTTTTCAAATCACGATTATGTTCATTGATTTTCTTTAAAATATTATATATTTTGTTCTCTATCATGTATATTTTATACAATTTTTCTATTGTAAGTTAGTTACGAATATTTTAGCTTATTGTACTACGTAGAATAAATCTCGGTTACTAAAGAGAGTAATAATTTATTATAGTAGTGATAATGTTTTGTGAATCCACTCTAAGTCATATATGCAGTACAAAATCGTATCGTGTTCCCAACTGTAAATAAGCAACATTTTTTTATATGACGGTACAATTTATAGGAGCATTTAATAGATATTCGCAAGATAAGAAGTCTGGTACACGAGTGTGTTAACCATTTTAAAATATAAATATTTGTTTTTACGAAACAGTACCATTTACGTACGGAATCATTTTGTAAATACATGTTCTTGATATGCAGCTATTTATTACTGACACTCAGAGTTGTCTAATTTTGTAAGTGAAAAATGAAATGAGTGAAAAATTTACACGAAATTATGGATGAATGATTGTGTCAAAAAAAGATGTTACTTGTTTCTTTTTTGTAATTATATCGTAAATAAAAGAAACGCTAGTGTTCATTTGTCAAAACGAAAGAAAATCTGGTGTCAGTACAAAAATATCTCTAAGTTACTTTGTATATTAAGAATTTATTTAAGTAATTTTTTATGTAGAAAACGAGATGAACGAAGTCTGTGTAATTATGAAAAAGAAACTTGTATTCACGGTCGGTGATCGTGACACGAGAAGCTGAATCTAGAAAGCGTTGTGTGACATGCAAAGATCGCGGTTGGCTGTGTGGATACGATACGATAGTCGTTAGTCTCCCGCCGTCTTGTTTCCATGTCTCATTTATGTGAATAATAAACTCTAAGCACAATTATAAGACGTTTAGTGGGAATTGAAACGATGAATTTGTTAGGGGAACGTGTTACAAAGTGCATAAATAATTGACTTTTAATTCTTAGATTATTAGAACATGTAGGTAGTGCTTTTCCATTTTTCTGCTGTAAAATTATGTAATCAGGTGTTTTTTATCGATATTCATGAACAGTTGCATTTCTCACGACTGGAATATTCTGTTAAAGTTGTCCTGTTGTTTATTTAATTAAAATTAATTCACAAATGAATTAATTAACTATTATAATAGTGCAGGTCTGTTGTAGAGACCTTCCGACCCATGTGTAACAAATACTGTCATGTAAATTACGTCATTACGTGCTCAATTGTTGATTTCCTCTTCCGGTTTTTCCCACGGAGTTTGAACCAGCGTTGTTTTTTTTTTTTTTCAAAGTCACTACTTAATTTTACAAGAGTATTGTAAATTTTTATTTTGATAATTTACTTAACTTCTCTATGCACAAATAGAATAAATAAAACATGTAAATGTAAACAATTTTGAGTAAAAGTTGTGGGTTTTTCAAGTCTCAAAAGTATGTAACTATAAAATAGTTTTTGTATAAGTAATGTATAAATAATTTTATTTTTATTAGTACTATGATTTTCAAATAATAAATTATATATTGGACGTCGTAGTGTATTTAACATTTTTGCGAGGGGCCAAATGTCGTTATTGATCAGTGTTTATTTTTAGCACAAAACTATTAAAACGCGATATTTTTCCCTGTTCGAGTGACTGCAATAGAATACTATTCTAAATTCTATTTCTGTGCGTTGGATAGAATTTATTTTTATTTTATTTACTTTATAAACTGTTTATAGTACACACTCTTGAGGCATCTGGTGTAGCATATTTCCATTACACTGTGGGAATCTGGTTTTGAATCAGTGTTTGTTTCATTATTATGCAGTGTTTGTTTATATGAAACTGATGTTGAAAACTGAAATGATAAAGGCAATACAATATGTGAAATATTCCAGTTTGTTATTTTGAAACTCCCACCAGAAAATTCAGATCGATCCGAATTTGGTTAATGGTGAGTAAGACAGTGACAAAAATTCCTAGCTAGTGTTGTGCAAACATTGAGTGATTTAAGACGTAAATATGGGGTTGTGAACGTTCTTTCTAAAAATTAAGTTATATTTTAATGTATTTTCAAGTGACTCATCTCAATAATTACATTAATCGACGTATTAACAATGATTAGACAATTTTTGTAACGTTTTACGCAAATATTTGTAAAATGACATTTCGCATTTTCTAATGGATTATCCCTTGCAAGATTTTGAACTTGACGAAGAAACAGACTTCCTTCTCGGTGGGGCATCGCAGCATGGTGGCACCATGGACGGGGACACCGCAAGAAATAGGACTCCTCGTAAACGCCGAAAGCTAGTTACATTTTTTTGCAGGTAGGTACATAACCTGTACATAACTTCATATCATATGATGTTGACAGCTCATAGTTTTGCGAAACTTTGTGATAAATAATAGTAATCTATGAAACGTTATCGTTTCTACTAATTATATTAACAGTGATTAGTAATATTTTTGTGATTAATGCGTGTATTTAATATGAACGATGGAGAGTGTTGAATCCCAAAATAGTTTAAATAAGCCTCAAACGTCAAAAGAGGATATCCCCTTGATAACAAAACCCCGAAGAGACTCTTCGTTGTTTAGGTGAGGTTTTTAGCTATCTCTCGTTATAAATACCAGGATATCGTACGAAAATTGTTTAGAATGCAGTCAAAAGCAGAAACCTTGACCTTATTGTTGACCCCTGTAAATCATAAATTCCCTGATCTGACTAGTGCCACTTAAATAAATAAACAGTGCGAGATTACATCTTGTAATAAATGATTCAATCTTTCCAGTTGTTGGTGTTCACTATGGCGCCGATGTTGCGGACCGAGAGAATTACGATCAAGAACAATTCACCTCGGGAAAGCGACATTAGGACAATTTCCCGCAAATGCAATCAAGAACAGAAAATACAATATTGTCACATTTTTACCCCTGGTTTTATTCCAACAGTTCAAGTTTTTCCTCAATTTATACTTCTTAATTATGGCAACCAGTCAATTTATTCCAGATATTCGAATAGGGTACCTTTACACTTACTGGGGACCACTTGTAAGTTTTTTTTTGTTTTGTTTTACCGGCGAAATCAGGTGTTAGTAACAATAATTATCTTCTAATAAGTCTTCAAATAAAAAATGAACGGTAAATGTTTGTGCGCATTTTTTATTTGGTTTGGTGACGTCAAAGATTTGATATCAAAATTCAAATGCAACGGTACACTTTTATTATTTAATCCTTGAAGAAAATGTTTGTTTTAAAAATAACATAACTAATAGTGTTCTAGTTTTCGCAAAATTTCGCTAGAGTTTTCAACGAATAAGCACGTTTTGGGGTATTCTGTGTGTGAAGATTCTTTTGTTCATAACTAAAAATTTAATGATGCTATCAATATCATTTTTAAAATTTAGATTTTACATGTTTATGTTACGAGCTGATTAGATTTAAGCAGCAATCCATAAATCGGAAATGGTAGTTTATTTGAAGGCCTATTAGGTTTTTTTTATAATAGTTCAGTAAATAAATGAGTTAGAGTAACTTTCATTGTAGGTATATGAATATTTTTCTAGTTTTTTTTTCTGTAGTTTTTGTTTTCAATTACAACTATTTCCCATAGTTTTTTATATCCACTGACAACTTTTTCTTATAGTTCTTTTTATCGCTCGCACTTTTAACAAACAAACCTGAAGCCTACATAACTCACGTTTGACAAACTCTAATCACAGTACTCATTTTAACGAAAAATGTTTAGAAAAGAGGAGGGTCAAATTGCTGAGAGTATCTCTTTGCCACTGGCCACAATATTCAATTTTAAATGTATTGTGATTATTGTAAAATAAAACTGAAACCTAATATAAATTAAATAGAAAAAAAAATGAGTGGAAATTATGGAATTGAAAAAAGTGTCTCACTATCGAGTTAGACTAGTAGAGTAAGTAAAAAAGATGTATATTTTGTACCGTTTAGAAATTAAAATTTGCGGGATTTTTTTTTATTTTATGAATAAAATTTTTGCGTTTCTCGCACCTGACGTCGCTGGTGGAAGAATGTCATCTTTTGTTATGACTTATTTCGCTATTTTTCGCAGTGTTTTGTTCTATTCGTGACAATTTGTCGCGAAGCCGTAGACGACCTCCGTCGTCACAGACGCGATCAAGAAGTGAACAGTCAGAAATATCGTCGGTTATTACCGCACGGTGATAAACCTACGGAACTTGTAGCGGCTTCCAAACTGAAAGTTGGTGATCTGATATTAGTGGATAAGGATGAACGTGTGCCTGCAGATTTGGTTCTTCTGCGAACTTCTGAACGAAGTGGATCGGTTTTCGTACGCACAGATCAACTGGACGGCGAGACTGACTGGAAACTACGATTGGCTGTACCTGCTACTCAGAAACTCACTACTGACGATCAACTGTTTAGTATTAATGCTAGTATTTATGCGGAGAAGCCGCAAAGAGATATTCACTCGTTTATTGGCACCTTCACTAGGGTAAGTCAACAAAATTATGTACAACTATTAGAATTAGAACACCTTTCACAAATGATAGTACTTTTAGTTATTCCGTTGATCTTTATTGTTAATTGGAATTACTTCATTTTGGTGGATTAAATAAACAATTTATACTGCAACTTCTGGTTATACTGAGTGTAGAATTGGAATGTGGCGTATAGGGATTTCATTGCTTTTGTTTTGTATTGCTGTATTACCTATTCACTTTACAGCAAAACTGTAAATACAAAAATTGTTCAAAATTTAAAAATACAATATGACCCATTTGGTTACCTATATATTAGTATATCACGATATATCAATCAATTAAAAATATTATTTATTAGAAAAATTGAAACAAGGCCATGGAAAATTAAAAATTATTGTTATATTATCTTCTGTAAAATTTTCGTAGAAGATTGTAATGATACAATGGTGAATTTGAGAGTTCATATTTTCCTGTTTTAAACACTGAATCACTGAAAAATAGTTATAATGGAATGCTAACTTGTAGCCTTTTTGTATGAAAGCAAAAAACGAGCTTGAGACAAATAGATGTTGTAAGGCCACCCTTCTGTGTCTAACACATGGAGTACGTCTAAAGCGTGGATTACACGATGAAGTTTTTCTTTTCAAGTGATTTTAAAATGACATTTGATAGCTAATTCGCCTACTACAAAATAAGCGGTTAGATGGTAATGCGGTAAAGCAGCAATATGCAAGTGTACGGCCAATTTTTTTTAGGAAATTTAAAGAAAAAGTACCTTATATTCTATTTTCGATACATCTATCTCTCTTACACTTGCGTAATTGGCTTTAAAATTTTTTCTCTACACTTGTTTGTAGAGCGGTTGCTACGTAAATACATTGTACAACAAAGGCAGATAGCCCAACAAGTAGCTGTCTTTCTCGGCTTGCATTTTCAACGTCTATTAGCGTTCCAGTGTTATTGTATTTCAGTGATTATAAATAAATAAATTTGAAACTGTTTTTTCGTTTATGTTTAATTTGATTGATATATCGTGAAATACTATGATTGCATGCATTTTTAATTCTAAACAACTTGTATATTTACACTTTTGCTGAAACGTGAATAGGTAAAAAAAAACTGCAACATAAAAAATAGCATTGAAATTCCTATACGTCACGTTTCAATACACAATAGCGACTCTTGTATAAATCGCAAAAAAAAACTTATTTTAAACTATAGTAGCTTACAATTTTCAAAATATTGAAAAAATGTTGGAATGTCTCTCATACGATTCGGCTTCTGCGCTACGGGCATTCAATTCGCTCCATTCCACCAATTCTGTATAGAATGTGTTCTCGATCGATTGCTATTCACTCTTTAGATGGCTTAGGTACTGCACAAAACTAAATCGGGTAACAGCGCATTTTCTTGTTAATACTTTTCAATAACTTTCTCTGTATTTGAGAATCGAAATTTTAAAATATTTACTTCAATTATACAGGATTATGCAGCATTATGGTGCGATTTATTTAGTTTATTGTTTGTGAGCAGTATTGTTTGAAGTTAGAAGTCTAACAAACAAATTCTAAAACGTAAGAAATGAGATCAACGAAACTTAATATGTATATACATAAAACGATTTATTTTTTGTTAACTAGTTAAAAATCTCAACAATTTCATCTGAAAAATAAATAAATAGTTATTTACTTAACAAGTGGGCAAAGTAAGGATTTACCCACGAGAGAAATCTTAGCTCACGAAGCCGAAGGCTGAGTGAGATAATTTTATCGAGTGGGTAATTCCACTTTGCCCACGTGTGAAGTATAACGTTTTATCCAACACTTCTTAATAAATGAAAAATTTATTAAAGAAATATTATTTGACAGTGACATATGCTTTAAATTTTTAAATTAAAATGTCAATCGAAGTAGTTACCAAGGTGTTGTGTGTTATTACTATTGTTATAAATAAAAAAATACTCACTAGTGGCTTTCCTCAAAATTATACCCACTAATGGATAATCTGTTACTTTGCTTGTTTAAAATCGCCATAGTAATATAGCATTTATTGAGAGGTGTTGGATAAATGTATTTTTCAGCACGATTCAACCGAAACAGAAGAGAGTTTAGATCTGGAAAATACCTTATGGACAAACTGTGTGATTGCGTCTGGCC
The DNA here is from genome assembly GCA_963942605.1 of Poecilus cupreus. Classification (NCBI taxonomy): domain Eukaryota; kingdom Metazoa; phylum Arthropoda; class Insecta; order Coleoptera; family Carabidae; genus Poecilus; species Poecilus cupreus. The sequence goes on along the minus strand of OZ012726.1, from coordinate 6,629,414 downwards.
AAGCATTGGGTGTTATTATTTATACTGGTAATATTTACTATCATAAAACTTTAGCAGAGATTTATAATTTATTTATTTAGGTCCAGAAACTCGTTCAGTAATGAACAATTCTTCACCCCGTTCCAAAGTTGGTTTACTTGACATGGAATTGAACACACTTACAAAAGTCTTATTCGGTGCTGTAATTGGTTTAGCGTTTGTTATGATGGCTTTGAAAGGATTCAGCGGTCCTTGGTACAGATATATGTTTAGATTTGTTTTGTTATTCTCGTACATCATCCCCATCAGGTAAAAGTATAATCAAGTAGAAAATACAACAATATAGTAATTATTAATTCTTGTAGTTTGAGGGTAAATTTGGATATGGGTAAAGCTTTCTATTCTTGGTCAATTGGAAGAGACCCGGCTATGGCTGGCACCCAAGTCCGTTGTACAACAATCCCAGAAGAATTAGGAAGAATTTCCTATTTACTCAGTGATAAAACAGGTACTCTAACTCAGAATTCCATGGTTCTGAAGAGACTGCATTTGGGCACTGTTAGCTATACACAAGATTCATTCACCGATGTGAGTAAAACTTCTTATATTAATTTTAAATTCTGTTTTTTATTGATGGTTATTTACAGGTAAGCTCGGTACTTAGTTCAGCGTACAAGTCCCCTGAAAACAGCGTCGCATCAAGTGCTTCCGTAGGTAAAGTTCGAAGGTCTGAAAATTCCCGAATCAAAGACGCTGTTCAAGCTCTAGCTTTGTGCCACAACGTCACCCCGATTTACGAGTCAACCGAAGGCAGCGAAACCAGTAAGAAACCATTGATCTCTACCTGGTGGTGAATTTTTTTGTTACTTAGAAAGTACAACGTTATTTTCGTATAGTAGCGGCAGTAGTTTGTTTCAAGGGCTTTAGACTAAAAGCGTAAATACAAAAAATGTTTAGAATGAAAAACTGCATCTAATAAGCCTAATTATGTTACCCAAATCAGTCTTCTTCACCAAATAGAAGCAAAAGAAAATTGACAATTTGAGACTAATTTAATTTTAGATTGCCATGAAAAATAAAATAAATAATTTGACAGATCTATCAAAATATTTTTAATATTTTCAAACTTTTCTATTTGTTTTTGATTGATTATTGATATTTGGTATTAAAAATAAAAAAATATAACATACTAAAAAAATACAATGCAGTTTGGAAATATTAAAATTATTTTGACAGATCTGTCAAGTTATTTATATTTTCTTCAAACGTCATAAAAGTACGTTGTTATGTATTTGTATTCAACAAGTAGAAGTTCAATATTGTCGCTGCCGGCGTAAAAGTGTCTCCTTGGCAACACATTTAGTCCGGCGGCGGACAAAGTAAAATATCATGCAAAATAGTAAGGTTGTAATTAAATAATTTGACAGTTAAGAACAAATAACATATTCTGTGGCAACTAGAAATACTAGATACGTCAGAATATTTGTTGAAGTTTTGAGCATTTTTTAATGTCTATTTTCTATGTTTGAAGAAAAAATAGCATGTGTTATTCGGAATAAATGTGACTTTGTATGCTTCGCATGTAAATGTCAGACTCGCTTCGCTCGTCATTCAAACTTACATGCTCAGCACCCAAAGTATCACATTTACTCCTAATAACACAATATACTATTATTAAGCGATATGATTAACATAATTAGGCTTTTAAGATGCAATTTTTTATTCTAAACATTTTTTTGTATTTACGATTCTAGTCTAAAATCCATAGAGCACAATTTGCCGCTACTATAGGCGAATAACATTGTATTTCCTATAATAATAATAATAATAAATTTATTAAATATTAGCAAGTACAGCGAAAAGGTACACTGCTAGTAGTTACAAAAGATTATAGATAACAAAAAAGACATGTTAAAGTAACAAATGTTTTTTTAGTTTTTTCTTAAATTCTATTGCATTTACAGAGTTTTTTATGTCTGCATGTAGACTATTATATTTTATGAAGCCCTCGTAGAATACATAGCCTTTAGTTCTTGTATTACCTATGTTAACATAACATAACATATGTTAACATTGTATTTCCTATGTACATTAAAAATGTCACCACCCGAAAAACATATAACATTCCGAAAAAGCAAATGAACAAACAAATAATTTGTTAGGTTCAGTAACGTCCGAAACAGAAGCAGATCAACACATGCAAACAAGCAGCGAAGGAGTCGCGTATCAAGCATCAAGTCCCGATGAAGTTGCGTTAGTTCAGTGGACTCAACAAGTGGGCCTGACGCTCAGTCGCCGCGATTTGACTTCAATGCAGTTGCGGGCGCCTGATGGACGACTATACAATTATTCCATTTTACAAGTCTTTCCTTTCACGAGCGAAACCAAACGTATGGGCATCATTATAAAGGTAAGGATTCATGTACTGTTATTAACATTGAAAAATACTGGAACGCCAACTAAAATTGGAAATAGAAGTCGAGAGAGATAATACATTATTAGAAATGAGTTCAATTTATTATTGTGCATGTGAATTTAAAGGAATTTTCCAATAATTGAACAATACACTTTTATGACGGGTTACACTACACTGATGAGCTCCAATAAGAGCGAAACGCGTCTGTAGTTACCGATTGATTGGCTTGGCCGGTCTCTGTGAATTAATAACTTTGTTATTATTCTGAGACTGTATTTTATGAAACAGTTGACAACATGTTTGTACATAACATTCATTCTAAAAACAAGAAGCTTTGATAAAAGCCTAGGAGTTAGCGTTCCAGTATCCAGTATTACTATATTTCAGTGACTGTTAAGTACAAATCAAATTATGTTTTCTTTTGTGCTAGGATTTGCAAAGCGGGGAAATTTGTTTTTATCTAAAAGGAGCTGATGTGGTTATGTCTGGTATTGTACAATACACAGATTGGTTAGAAGAAGAATGCGGAAACATGGCACGAGATGGTTTACGAACTTTAGTTGTTGCTCGGAAATTGCTTACGGAAGAACAATATTTCGACTTTGAGGTTAGTACTAAAGCTACGTTTCTTCCACTTAACATAGTCAGTGTTTTAGTTTTAAGACGTAACCTTGAGAAGTTTGACATATTTTATCATTAGTTGAAATAATTTGATTCATTTCAGAGTCGTTACAATGCAGCAAGAATGTCAGTGACAGACAGAGTTGCGCGAGTAGCACAAGTTGTAGAATCTCTGGAACGGGAAATGGAACTTCTGTGTGTTACTGGCGTCGAAGACAAGCTGCAAGATAACGTACGGCCCACCCTGGAATTACTGAGAAATGCTGGTATTAAAATTTGGATGCTCACGGGAGATAAACTGGAGACTGCCACTTGCATCGCCAAAAGCTCCAGGCTTATTTCTAGATCGCAAGGTTAGTTATTAAGTTATAAACTGTTGTTTTATTTGTTGTTGAGTTTTGTGAAATTGAGGAGCAATTGACAAGAATAATTGTGAGCATAATTGAAATAAAGAAATGTTTTATTGAATGTCATTAAATGTAAAATGTTAAGTGTTTCAGAAAAATAATTTGGTGACTGATTGTAATGCGAGATTGGAAGAAGTGAATAAATTTGAACATTTGGGTTTTATGTTTTTGAGGGATGGAAGAATTGCTCGGGAGATTGAAAGGCGGGTGTCTGCAGGGTGCAAGGTATTGGGTGCTATGGGTACGTTTGCTCGAAACGTAAATGTATCTAAAGATGCTCGATTGAGTGTTTATAATAATGTGTTAGCGCCTATATTGATGTATTGTTTTGAATGTTGGTTGTGGATGAAAAAGCGTGAATGACGGATAACTGCTGTGGAAATGAGGCATTTGAGAGGATAGTGATCGTATACGCAATACGTGAACTATTGGGCTTCCAAACTATCAAGAGATGGCGCTGATCACAAATCTCTAGCGGTACATGTCAGATTCATTTTGTATGGTCTTCTATGGCGAATGCGTGCTCTAGTTGTGGTAATTTGTGTTTTATTAGTGTATTTGGTAGATTTGTTTAGATTTAATTATTATTAATTATTGACCATAGTTATATTTACTAATGTAAATTGTTGTTTTGTAGTTTTTTATTGTAGGTAAGTAGTTATTAACTGAAGCATTATTTTGTTTAAGATAGGTTATCATTTTTCTTTGTTGATATTAGTTTGTGGTTGTATATATTTTCTAGTAGTATTTAATATTGATATTTTTGTAGTTATTTGTTGTTGTTTCAGTAGTTTTATTTTACTTTTAGTTTAAATAGTAGTATGGATTCATTTATTTGCTTAGATTTAGATAGTATATGTAAGTTCGCATGTTGCTCTTTATCTTCTAGAAGCATGGTAGAAGGCCAGCAAATAATAAATAGTGGCCACATAGTACATCAACAATATCATCGCAATTTTCAATGCTCTTTTCCATGCCTTTAATTTGTCACACTGTCACACATCATTGTGACACCCCATTTTATTCTTCACACAAACTAGTCTTTCACCTTTTTTTGAGAATGAATGAAATCGAACTGTTCGACTTTTATTAGCAGAAGAACTGCAGCCATAAACAATGCAAATTTTTCTGTTTTTAACAGGTTTTTTTTGGAGAAAACTCCATCTTAACCTCTAATCTACAAATTAAATGTAGTACTTATTTAAATAATACGTCATAGATAAATGTAATTCTTCCATTGAAATTCTTCTATAGTCACTACTGTTGATATAAATTTAGAAAAAATAACAAATAAGTTCAAATTCTTTAAATAAATAAAAACTCAGAATAAACGTCAAAAACACAATGTACCGCGACGTAGTTCAGAATTCTGCCGCTAGTTAGCGTATTTTAATATTGGAAGCCCAATTAAGAACGTTGTTAAAAAAGTGGGAGTGATTAAGGTGGTTTGGCCATCTCGAGCGGATGTCAACTGAAAGGACTCTAATATCTTAGGGTGAGAATAACGATGAACGATTGCATAGGATACAAGTGGATGGTTTATTGTTTGAACGAATAATTCCGAATGTGAAGAGTAGACGAGCATGAATATGAATGCGGACGAGGCGAAAGTGATGTACCAAGATAGGAATGTTTGAATGTAGGTTGACTGCACTGATTTCTATATAACACTAAATTGGGCATAGGCCATATTCTGCCATCTGAGAGCGTTCCCAATTGAACGGGTGAAATTGATGTTTTGTGACACTTTTGTAAAGTGCGCAATCTGAAGCTCTGCCTTCACTCTCTCTACACCGCGCTCGCCACCACCTTTCTTTAGGTCATACCACGAAGTATGGTCATGTCCATAGACAAGAGAGATAGATTTTTAAATATTAACGTATCACAAAACCTCAATTTTGATCAATATGGCGGCGTTCATTGGGAACGCATCGAAGCGGGTTATGCCCAATCTAGTGTTTTATAGAAATCAGTGGTTGACTGTGTTTCAGGGTTCGTATTACCTCACTGTGTGGAATATAGCGTTATGTTAGTGTATGTTTTATTTGGTTACAGTATTTCCTCCGGTTTGGGTTAAGAAAATAATGATTATTTTGTTTACAGATTTATATGTGCTGAAGAAAGTAGTGACTCGTACAGATGCTCACTTGGAACTAAACGCATTTAGAAAGAAACACGGTTGTGCCTTGGTGGTCAGTGGCGAAAGTTTGGAAGTGTGTTTGGCGTACTACCAACCAGAATTCTTAGAATTGGCAACTGCGGCGCCTGCAGTTGTTTGTTGCAGATGTTCTCCAACGCAAAAAGCCCAAGTTGTAAGTTCACCCTGAAATGTTTCCAAGATTCTTTTTTATTTTATATATATTTTAAAGGTTCAACTAATTCAAAAGCATACGGGAAAACGAACAGCGGCAGTTGGTGACGGCGGAAACGATGTCAGTATGATTCAGCAAGCAGATGCTGGCAAGTCATAGTTATTCATTTTTAAAACTATAATTAATAAAGAGAAATGAAACTCACAAGAATGCAGTTAGTTTAGATGGCAGTTTATTTGACAAACATATTTCAAATAATGTTTTGTATTTTGATGTATCCTTTAGCATCCAATTTTCATTTTATAAATTGAATTGACTCCATTCTGAAGAAGTAGTAAGCTACGAAACGTCGATGCTTGTCAAATAAACTGACTGCATCCCTGTGTATATCATTTTTTCATCACTTCTACAGTCGCTTAGTAACTTTTCCTTGTATAATTAATAAATATTTACATCTTAGGTATTGGTATTGAAGGGCGGGAAGGTAAACAAGCCAGTTTAGCTGGAGACTTTAGCATCCCTCAGTTTTCGCACCTTGCTCGCCTTCTACTCGTTCACGGACGCAGATCTTATAAACGTTCAGCGAGTCTAAGTCAATTTGTCGTACACCGTGGTTTGATTATTTCTACAATGCAAGCGGTTTTCTCTAGTGTGTTTTATTTGTCGAGTGTCGCCCTCTACCAAGGTTTCCTGATGGTTGGATATGCTACGCTGTACACCATGTTTCCAGTAAGTTACTTGAAACAATACAACATAACGACATTATAATAGTTTTACAATATATCACACGCTTAATCATTTAATCTGTTGGGTGTTACAATTTAGTTAAAATGATTCAGAACCTTTAAAACTTACTTTAAATGTATGCACAATATTTGAATTGTTCTATAAAGCCATTAAGCTTGTAATTCTAGTCTCCGTCTCAGATATTTGACTTTGAATTGAATATTTCTTTTGTGACCTCATTAATTTTTACAATGTATCTGTACAGATATATTAAGTAAATTTTATTGATATAAGTGGCAGTACTTTACTTACATTTACTTAATTACTATAATTACAATTGGCTAATAATATAATACTATGAAAATACTTCATCCTAAAATGAACTTTAATTAATTTGATTTATATGTTTTTGACAGGTTTTCAGTTTGGTTCTGGATCAAGATGTCAGTGCAGATATAGCGTTAACATATCCGGAGTTGTATAAAGAGTTGGCGAAAGGAAGAAGTTTATCGTATAAAACGTTTTTTATGTGGGTGCTTATATCAATTTATCAGGGTAAGTTAATTTTTTATTTTTGTTTGTTTCAACCTAACCTAACAAATATTTTAACTTTTTTTATTACTGCAATAACCTTGGTTCTTACTTAAATTCTCTAGTTTCATTTTATATAACTAACCCAATACTTAAACATAACAGTATTTAAAATCACTTTGTTTCTTTTTTCTACTAATACTTTAAGGACAAATTATACAAGCTACCATTAAACGAGTTAATAATGACAATTAATGGTGTTACAGCGATCTAAATTCTTGGATAATAAATGTAATACATTTTCCTCGGGGCTTGCATCCTATCAAAACTTCAATTTCCATCTTAAAATTTTCGAAATAAAATGATTTAACAGAAAATAAAATTAATGTGATCTTTTATTTTTACTTAATTAAATTAATAAATCCGGTGGATGCTCAACTATCTACAGTTAACTTTGACAAATCTAAGTTTTGTTGATTGATTTAAGTTGTGAATAAGTAAAATATTAATTGTTAATGCAAGCAACGAACTCCAGAAAAGAGAATTCACAACAAAGCTTTGGTATTTATTATTTTTTCGTAAGCCGAGCTTATGAAAAAAGCGAAGTCCTATCCAGAGGAGAGGAGAGTGATTATTACCCCGATGTAAATCCTCGACTAAATTTCATAATATTATTAAATGGATTGTGTTATATTTACAGGTGGAGTGATAATGTACGGAGCGCTGCTCCTGTTCGAAGATGAGTTTATACACATAGTTGCTATCAGCTTCAGTTCTCTGGTGTTGACGGAGCTCATCATGGTCGCTTTGAACATTCGCACTTGGCACTATATAATGGTTCTTGCTGAAGTCTTATCTCTCGGCCTTTATATCCTGTCTCTTGTCGTCTTTCCTGATTACTTCGGTAAGTACAAACCTTCGTTCACTTCTTTACAATGTTACAAATTGCCAACGAATTACGCCTTCGTATAAACAAAGCACAAACGAAAAGATCAAATACAATGACACAGCCCTATGAGACAGGTTATTTTCTTTAGCGTTATATAAGCGAGAAAAGTGATTTATTTATTCTTGAAACTTTTTAAAATAATGTTACAATACAGTGGAAACGTTACTCTACAGATGCTTCGTTTAAAAACAAAAAAGTTTTCGTTTCGTCTGGAATGGTATCAACTTTTATTTTTTAAACGGTATAATATTTTATCATATTTTCGGAAAGTAATTCAAAATACTTGAAAAAATTTGAAATGTAAACACAAAGTTTTCCATGATCTACCAAGATTGAAATATACTTGAGTAATGAGTTTTGTCTTTTTTCGAAAACTGCCCAATAAAATTGACATTTTCCACTAATTTCATTTCAAAAATTAGTTATTATTGCACAAATTTTTGTTGCCTTGAAATTGTCTACAATCCGTGAGTAATAAATTATTACTCATGACCATATTTACTTTATCAAAAACGCACGTATAATAATAATATTCAAAAGAAAATATTGGCTTATTGACACAGACAAATATAAATCACATAATATCGCCACATTTTAAATAAATAATACATTATGTGTGTGAAAAACTTGCAGTACCACATAGCAAAATAAATTTATTTATAAAACGCCCAACGATGCACTTTTTTACGTTTTTTTTTTTAATACAGTGGATCAAGTTAAAATCAGGCGAAAATTTATACAGGTGTATTTTTTAAATACTACAAAATGATTCAATTTGAATAAACATTCGTAAACAAAGTATTAATTATTGAAAATTTACTTCAATTTAGTTATATTATTATGTAATTAACAGTAATCTCTTTTGGAAAAGTTACTAAAAAAACTGGTAGAAGTGATGAGAAATGAAATACACTTTTTGACTACAAATATTATCCAGTGAAATTGCTTATTTACTAGCGTATGATTTACTATTTAATATAGGATAGCAACTAGACTATTATTTATATTTAAAATACATAATATTCTTTTCGTATCAGATTACGAATTTATCCAAACAACGGACTTCCTATGGAAAGTGCTAGTAATCACATTAATATCCTGTTTGCCTCTCTACATCTTGAAGTTCTTGAGGAAGAAGTTCTCACCGCCCAGTTACAGCAAACTGACGTAATGGTGATGGCACATCATGTGCAGGTGCAATCGTCCTATGACGTACGCATTTAATAGTGTAAACATTCATGTGATTAAAAACGAGCTGTCAAGTCAGTTGAAATATCCAGTGTAATGGCCAAATTAATGCATTTTCTTACATCTTCACACTAACAAATTATTATATCTATATTCTAACTAGAATTTAGAATAAGTTCCTAGGTACACAGTTTGAATCATTTTCGACTGCAGTAGTTTAATAACGATTTTTCTTTCTTTAATTTAACTATATTGTGTCTGTGATTATATGTAAATAAATATTAATAAAGAGACAAGTATTTTAACTTTTTATTATGGATTATTGTAGTCCGGCTACGAAAATATGAGTTTTAAGTGCTCTACTATTATTTCAGTACATTTTCATTACTTTTATACTTGAAAACATTTGGGGCTGGTTTTTCCATCTGCCAATATTTTAACAATTTTTTTAAAATTTGTTCTGTACTTATATTATACAAACAGTATATCAAAATATAAACTAACTGTTAACGTTGAGTTTTACGTACATAAAATATATACACGATGGTGACTGACTCAGCTGGTCATAAGTGTTTTATTGTTTAACTAGGCACCAAAATACCAGATTTACAGCAGAGGCTACCGTTTCATTGACGAGGTAAAGTCGGGGCAATGAATGCTGCCGAAGCAATAAATCTGTTTGATGCAGAATAGAACACATAATTTTTTTATGTCATACTGGTTACTTATGTTACATTTTTCGGACTATTTATCGTACGAAAAGTGAAACTTTAAAGTCCTAGGACTTTTAATTGGTTCATTATTTATAAACAAATACTTGTTCCTATAGAAATTGTTATTGAGCCTACTTATATCAACTCATATTTCTATGAATTTTTGATAATTTCTGTTAATAAATTCTATAATTTAACAACTTTAGTAACCAGTATGAAATAAAATTTTGTATGTACCGCGAACGAAAAGTGACTTTGGTCCTCGCAAGTAATTACGGCCTTGGCTACCCGCCTCGGCCGTAAACAACTTGCTTATACATTAAAGATTCACTTTTCGTTCTAGATACATAAAATACTATTTCAGACTTGGAATCAATACTAATTTAGTGATTATTTTAATATATATTTTGAAGGTGCAATTAAATTACGTTGGCATGCTTTTGTTGATCGGTTGCTATGTAAAATATTTTTACAGCCTCTGTAGTAAAAGTGACACTTTACAGACTGTTAACAGTCCGTAAAGTGTAATTTTTAGTGTTAATAAGTAAAAAATAAAATTATCTACTTGCTTACTTGATTATAAATAAATACAAATAATTAAATCATCACGCCATTTCTGGGTGTGGCACTCTGCTGAAAGCAGATCTCGGTATTATATGTTTTTGCACGTGAAGTGCGGTTACCAGACGTCAAATCACGACCTCCGAGGATGGTAAATATTTACTTGAATTCAATTCCATTTTCATGGTATTTACTAAATAAGTAAAATGAAAATTTGTTCACTGATTCAAATGCAGATATAAATTCTCTTCAACTAGTATTTGAAACATTTTTCTCTAAAATAATTAAAGAAGCAAAAAATTGTATAAGTATTATTTAAGGTAAAACGCCCATGACCCGCAGAGTCAGTCACCACCCATAGAAGAAAGTTTTCCATAATTTATTTTTACAACGATCATAAAGAAAGCACGTATGTAGCTGAAGATTGTGGCCAAATTAATTTGTTTAATTGTATCTTTCTTTTATAATAATTGTTAATTTTAACTAAGAGCTCACAAATTTTAAAATATTCTATAACTATCTGTCAAATTAGTATATCATCAAAGAATTATACCAACATGTACTGTGATTTCAATTCGATATTATTTCAATTATGAGAAGAAATGGAAAGGAAAGCCCTGAATTGTACAAAATATAGAATAATGATTTTTAAAATTATTTAATAGCTTAGAAATAATAAGCTAGATAACTGAAGAGCAGGCCAGCGATAAAGATGACAAATGTTACAACTTGAAGTTCATATTTTTGTGGTCCTGGACTATAGTGATAAACTTCTGTTTGAATGCTTTAAGAAAGATCAACTGACTTGTCTGTGTGCTCTAATGTGGTTGTTATAAAAGTCAATGATCTAATTTATTAATTTACAATCATGGTCAGCCATGTAAAGTACTGAATGTGACTATATATTTTATTACGATTATACCAATTACATAAGTGTTGTTGAATAATATTTATACCTAAACAGTATAACTAACGCATAATTAGTGATAAAATAGCAATTATATAATGTCAAGACATATTTTAAAATACATTTCAAATCAGACACTTGCTTTATTTTAACTTCACACAAAACTATCACTTGATCTACGTTGACGTTGATTTATTGATTTCTGTCGGGCATTAATAAATATCTGTAATTTAAAATAACTGTTGTTTTTTATTCGTTTATCTCAAGAGTACCAATTAAGTTAACATTTTTGAGTGTGAAATGCGATCCAACCTTTTAACTCGATCCTATCCATTTTTCCTGAATGTAGTATTAAAATACTTTACAGCAGTACTTGACTACATTTGGTAAGTACAAAACGAAATACTTTACAGTGCAGCAAAGGAGTATGTAGCCAAGCCATTTGGTTTTTCTAATTAAATGGGTATTTCATAATTATTTCTACATAAAAAGTAATTATAGAAATGAATAAAAATATTATCTTGTTGAGGTATTTTGCAATATTAATGAAATATTTAGCTTGACAAATCGATATAAGCATGCACTATACTAAATTGACTCAAATAAAATTTGTGATAGTAAATTTTCAACGGATAAGCACTTTTTGGGATCCCTAAAACCCGATTGCATTATTTTCACGATGACGTCTGTCTGTGTGTGTATTATTTCGTCCAAGATAACTATCTTGAAATTTTATATAAATTACGAACTAATTATATTTTAATAGCAATCTACCAACCAGATGTGGTAGTTTACTTGAAGACATCAGGTATTTTGGGCATATCTAAGTAAATAATTGCGTTACAGTAAATTATTTTGTATTTAATAAGATGTAAAATAGTATTTGCTACAATTTTTATTTGAAACTTTTTTCTATTTTTGTAGTGTTTAGGAAACAAAATAATATTCTACAATTTTTATTTCTACTTTGTGTTGTTTAAAAGTTAGGCGGGAGGTTATGTGCTGGGTACTATAAATTGTGTATATTGTATCAAAAGTAAATTGTACCAATATGATACCTGAAGCTACACCTCCTGGGTTCTTTGTCGTTTTGTCTATCTTTATATTGTTCAGAGGCAGTCTTCTTGAGAATATACCTAAGTAAAAATTTAAAATAATAATTAATAAAAACACAATAATGATTACTTTATTATAACAGATATGCCATGTTACACTGATATACATTGAACAGTTACAAAAAATGTATTAAATTTTATATAACAGGAATACATAATATACATATGATTTTGTATACAATATAATAAAAAAAAATATTAATAACATTTCATAAATGTTCAAATATCAGCCAAGTTAACAAACAACAATGAAATTTAATTTCACACAACAATAAAACTATCCCAGAATTACCTAAATGTTTGTACAAAATTTTAAAAACTTCTAAATACAGACAGTAACTTTAAGATTAAAAAGTACGAATTAATAATTAATACTTAGGTAGGCTTATAACATATTTCATGGATTTGTTTTATAATATCACATTTTAGGATGGAATATTATACCGAAAGTTTATTTTATAACTTAAATATAAACTCAAATATTTATTTATTGTCAGTATTGGCACTATTTATTTAAACTAAAAATAAAATATGTACAAAGTACAGCAAGCGCCGAAAATAGGGGTCATAAATATAAGAACCCTTCACTTAAAAATATCAATTTTTATTTTACAATTTGCTACAATAACATTTTGTGACAATTATTCTAACTTTTCTGGCTAAAAAAGATTTTATCTTATTTCGGTTAAAAATCACAGATTGTAAGAATCAAATTCGTAAATTGGATATGATGTACTTACGACGCATACTGTACATATAAGATTTAAAAAGTAACAGTGCAGAAGAAAAAAGAATCTACTTATTTACATAGAATTACAATTATTACATTATTTAATTGTTTAAATTTTGTACACAATTATATTACTACATTATTTTTAAACATTAGAGCGGAAAAAAATAAAAGTTAAAAAGTATTTCGTAAAATTAGTCTACTGTACAATAGTGTAAAATTACTGTCTGTATCGTAACGAATTAATTTATAAAACGCGTTGATATTGAAAGCAATTAAATCCATGACTAGACAAACACAAAATTAAAAGAATAAATCAAATGCGTCATGTCCGTACCATCCATAGCAACATAATATAATTTATATACATTGTCTAAAATCAAATTGTCCTAATCGAATGGAGGATTCCGAGATTACGTTTTGTAAAATACGTATTTATTTCATAAATAAATTAGAAACAGTAGCGATAAGTTAATCAAAAGATTAGAAACCTCCATTCTTACAAAACAGTAACATAACATAATCCTATATTAACAATAATTATTGCATATGAAAAAATTCTAAAACATGAAGACCTGAGTTAAAATAGTAATATCAAAAATCGTTGATTTGTATGAAAATGGAAGAATTATACATAAAATAATGTCATGTGCGACATTTAAACATAAATTGTGCAATATAAATATTATAGCTATCAATATAAACATGTTCAAAAATTGTTGATATTTTGATCCATTTTATTAGGTTAAATTACATTAGACTATAGTCCTCAAAAAATATTTTTTTGTTATTTTATCACTTTCATTTTCTCTCTTAGCGTCTTACCAGGTATTAGTTGCTAAACATTTAATACGGAGTTGAATTGTTTGTATAAAAATGATTATACTGCTCAAGAACAAAATGGTTACATTTTTAATATGTTCAATTTAAATAAAACATAAGGTCTATGATTACTCAGCGTTTTATGCACAATGCAGGTTTTCATTATTTGAAGTATTTCAATAATAAATTCTCCTAAATCTAATTACGTCAACAACCTTGAATATAAACGATTGTAAAGTAATTTATAAGAAAATAAATAGTTTTTTTTCCTACGTGTTTTTAGATAGTTGTTAGTTTTTATTTGGCTATAAATATACATATAACTACAGATAATAATAAAAATATGACACCGATATAAGTAAAAATAAATAAATGGTTTGTTTCAGTAAAAATGTACCCTTTTGCTCAAGTGCAAGCATAATTCCACCGAATAAATTCGCAGTAACCACGCAGGCCGATAGTAAATATTTTAAAATCGGCCAAATTTTAATCACGATCGAACAGACAAAGCATGCAGCTGTTCAGTTTCCATTTTGAGCTTTAGCAAAACATCTTGAATGCAGTCTGTGATAGCTTTCCGAGCTTCCACATCGGAAACACGTTTTTCTTTTAGAGTTTTCACCATTTCTGTAAAGTCAATTGGTTTACCAAAGTTAAACGTTAGTCGTTTGTGCAATCGTAGAATGTAAGGTGGTGTATTTGGCAGAACATCATCCATTCCTATGTGCCAAATTGGAATCACAATTGGTGGGACAGGAGATTCGAAAATCATGCGGCCGATTCCCCATTTTAATCGCATGACTTCTTTTGTCATGTTCACTTTCCCTTCCGGGAAAATATGGACCCATTGGCCCCTTCGCAGTCGCTCGATACAAAAGTCTATGGCATCTTGATACACCCCATTTCCTCTTATCACAGGCACACATTTACCCAAAGCAAAAAAATATGAGTGAGACGGCGCAGAAAAGCAAATATCATGAGCTGCTAAAGACCATCGCATTACCGATTTTCTAAATAAATGTCGCCATCGTAGAGTCCCTACAATTCCACATTAAATATTCAATCTTAACCTAAGTTTCGTTTGTCAGTGTCAGGAAAATCTTACCCCAAATTCCGGGATCATCGAAACATGAGTGGTGATTTGAAACTGTAATAAGTGGAACATTTTTTGGTCGGTCATCCAGAGCATTTAACATTATATTTCGATTGTAAACTATAGGTTTATTGAACCATCCTGAAAAATAAGAATAGGTTAATCTAGTCTTACAATTGGATAATGAAAGAAGATTGAGCTAACCTATTAGGATTTTAGTAAACAATCCTACAGCAGCAACAGTCAATGTGCTAGCAAACTGCCATAATTTAGTTGGCTGCCTTAACGTAGGAATAATCCAGTCTATGCTGTAAGCCATTTTGCTTACGACTGCAGCCTTACAATTATTTGACATTGTTAAAGCTTTTTAACTATATATTATTGCACAGTCATTTCGTTTACAAATCACTTTAACTAAAATTCGTCCCACTTAACCATTCCATTCTTTAATTCCACTTGTGGATTTGCAGATTCGTATTGCCAACAGCTCGCACAGTACCACAATATTTTATAACTGTACTTTCACTTATGAAAAACTTCAATGAAAAATTACTTTATTTTCCCTAATCAACACACTGAATACACATGAATTTTCATGATTATATAATTATGTAATAGACGTACATCTTATCGTGACGTACATGGAGTATCCCGTTTCCTAATAAATTTACAAGCACTGATTTCGGTTGTAGAAATGTCAAGATAAATTACAGCTAACAAGCGGTAGATGTCAGCACTACATGGCAAAATAAACTTTACCAAGCTTTACATTTATTTTGAAATAAATATAAGTTACTCCTATACAGAAACACGCAGTACGCAGTGTACAATTTATATTATACATAGGAATTTGTAAAAACAAGTATATTTCAATTAATAGTGACAAACAGGTGGTTGTTGTCCAACGAAAACAAATAGGTTAACGGTTAACCAAAACAAACAGCAGTTTTGTTTAGCAAAACTAAATCTTTTATGAAAATGGCAGATGAAGAATTAACACTAGAACAACTTAAAAACATTCACGAGCAACTTGTTCAAGATGTTGCAGATTTAAAGCACGAAGAGAAAATAGTGTTAGGTACTATTTCAAATCCTGAACAAATGCGCTTGATAAATGAATTACAAAATTATCATAAACTTCCAAAGCATAGCAGAATGCTCATGAAAGTCCAGAGTAACAGCGAAATAGAAACAATGGATATTGAGGAAGACAAATTAATTACTTTCTACAAAGAATTGTCTGGAGTCACAGTAAAAAATGTATCAATGAAAACAATACCTATTTCTGAAGATCCAGTGGATAAATGCTGCTATTTGTATAAAGTAGACGCAATCATAGAAATCGTTCAGTTTGAAATTATTTACTGCACAAATAAATCACCTGATAATATTTCTCAAGGCAATGAAATTATTAAAAATCTAAAAATCAAACTTGCAGAAAATTGTTACCAACCGGACCTCCAAGAAGGCTTTGACTTTTTGTCGCGACATCCTGTAAATATTTCAAACGTTATTCTATATCTGAAAAGCGCCGACAATTTCTTTATTATTAGAAAAAATATCTGCAGAGAATTGTTGATAGAACATGAACAATGTATTAAAATTTTATATACTGCCAATACAGGGCAATATCTTCTGCTTTGCGTAGGAAAGAAGAACCTTACTGAGTTGTTTCGTATTAACTGGCAGATAAAATGGAAAAAAGGAACACATTCTGCAAGAGATGCATTTAGAATTAAAGCAAACTTTGATGGTTATTATTTATTTAAATATATATTTGTACAATATAAATATATCATTTTATATTTCAGACAAACAGCTTCGTGATGATACAACACCTTTATTTAATACAATCTGCGATCATGAAAAATGGCCCTCACTTTCAGAAAAGGAAAAATCAAAATTGTTTAGAAATGTTGTAAAGTTAGTTTTAGATGCAGATGCTAATAATTTGACTTCGGATTGTACGAGTAATTTCAGTCAAACTGAATATTCCAGTATTGGATAGTTGTATTACTGTAATTTAATACTTTTGAATAGAAAAACTATAAAGCAATAAATATAATTCGTGCGTGTTATATTTTAAAATAATTTTACAAATATTGTTAAAACATATTTTGAGAGATCAACACAAAAATTTCTATTGTAAACAATGGACGGTTGAGAATTCTCTATCACAAAACAATTTTATTAATTAAACATTATGTCACATGTGATTGATACTATCCGGTAAACTCTTCGACGACGGTTTCTTAATAATAATCGGTTTAATCTTCTTTCGAACTTGGGTCAGTCGTGACGACCTGTTCGTTTTTGGTGTGCAAGGTTTAGATTGACTTGCAATTATTTCGTTTTCAATTTGTACGATTGATTTGAGGTCGAAAGTGGGTGAATTACCCAAAGCTGGGCTCATTAAAACACTGCTTCGTTCACTGCCATAGTTTCCGTGGGTGTCTACTTCAGGGGTGTCCAAAAAGAATCGAGGCATACTGTGTTGTCGAATTATGGGCAGTTCGTCTTTGTCTAATTTTAATGTTAAACCCGCTGCCGATTTTCTCCTTTCTTTCAGACTCTTTTTTCTGTTTTTGTTTTCTTGGGAAATTGACCCAGATCTTTTTTCAATTTTTTCCTCGATTGCTGATTGTTTACGCACTTTATTTTTTTCTTTATCTGGGCTATCAGTGACATCAACAGGTTGCTTTGTTTCATCATTTTTCTTTTGTTCAGCTTGTTTTTTGTTTTCTTGTTCCTTTTTCTCATATTGTTTGTCAACTATTTTGTTTTCAATTGGTTGTAGCACATTTTGCTCCGGATTGTTGTTTAAAGGTTGGCCAGGTAATGGTTGGATTGTAACAACTGAGCGATTTGCAATGACAGCTACACTATCCCAAAATGCTACATTATCAAAGGACCTCCGATCTTTTTCTTCGGCTAGAGGATCTTCGTATAGAGCAATGTTTTCATCGTAGCACCACCACTTTTCGAAACAGTGCCAATAACAAGATTCAAAACATCTAAAAAAATATTATTTTAGCAATAAACTTACAGTTATTATAATTATAGTAAAAAGCAGGTAATTATAATAAGTCACAAGATATGAATTCATATCTAAAAATATTTATAAGTACACAACACGTCTACAAAACGTGGACACTTTTTTGTTTCTTACAAAACTTTTTAAGAAATCTAAATTTCTTTGTTCTTAACTTTAATAATTAGTGTAATTATCAAGTTAATGTAATTATAAAATGATATACTTACGATTGACAGCACTTACACATTTTGTTATAGTTACAATCTTGTAGAATAACGAAATCAGTGCTGATAGGAATAATCTGGTTTAAATTTTTTAATGATGTTATGATGATAAGATAACAAATTTGATTTCTTTATAAACAGCTCCACAGTCAGCCTGAACAAAAACCTTTGAAAATTTCATCTTGGTAGAAACTAAAACTCATAATCACTAATTTTGACATTTAATAATTCAAATCCAATTTGACCTTCACTGATAACAACTAAATACAAACTCAGGAAATAAGCCGAGATTTTGTGATACGAAGCAATCACGCTCAATCGCTCGGACACTGTGAATAAACGTTAAAACGTGTAACGTATTTTCCTCCGAGTTGGGAATTTTGTGACCGCCAAACAAGAATGTAAATTATCAGTAATCGTCTGCCTAATTTGTTTTTGACCAACGAAATACCGTCTTTACTTTTATTGAAAATTTTCACTGCTTAGAAACAATTACACAACTTTCCGAGCGATCACGTGTTCAAAACACTTCTACATTTATTATTACTATTAAATAAACTTACATTAGTTAGGTTTTAGATAAATGAAACAATTTTAATTGTCGTCTTCCAACAATGCGCTCCAGTAAACTGATGCACGTACAGTGTTTAAATGTTTAAAATTTAAATATTTTGCGGCGGCATTGAACTGGCATTGCTTTCACTTCGAAACTCATGTGTAAAATGGAGACACGATTGGTTCTTCAGCGACTCAAGGTGTTGCCACCATTCCTTGACATGTCAAACGTGAAAACATCCTCGGTGTTTGTAAAATTCGCCGGAAGTAATTAACATAATTAGTAGACCTGTAGCCATCTTTTTATTGTATTTGCAAGCATTATCATAATATGTAATATGACGTGATTCAGACACGCTATCGTTTTGAATTGTGATCGCAGTCTTTATATATAAAAAACATAAATCAGTTATGATTCTAGGAAATGCTTATGACGAAGTATTCTTTGTTTGTGGAAACAAGCAATTATTTACTTATTTTATTATTGTATATGTAACGCTAATAATACTCGCGAAACAATAAAGATCATAGATAATTTATTTTTAATTAGGAACTAATTAAACTGTTTTCTATGTACATACGAAACAATTACTTAAATTATACATTTCTTAGTTAATACATAAAACATACAAAGTATACATTGCCTTAAATTAATAATATCAAATAGTAGAATATCTAATTATTATTTGTATTCTTTTATTTAATGTACAGAACATTATTTCATGACTCAGAATTGTATCCGTAACTATCTAAAATATTTTAAGAATGTCAGATTATTACGTTAAGTTTATTTATAGAAAACTTAAGGCGAATTTTGTCAATACTACGAAAATAATCAAAACCCCATTAATCATTGATGATTCCGACTATTTGTTTTGCTTTTAACAAGACATAGAGAAAGTATTGCGATATTTTTTTTATCCTCTCCATGTTTTGAAACCCCAGCTCATGAATAATTAATTTTAGTGAATCATCTTCTAGATTTAAACTTTGATTTTTATATAACTTCTTCCACCCATACAAAATGAAATAGCCCAAGTTTAATGGCTGGTTTATACTGGATTTAATGTACAAATTTAGATTTTAAATTTGCTATTTACCTCTTGGTTCATACTGAATTTATTAAATTTGAAATCAGTCAATCAAGATTAAGCTTCAGATTTTTGACATGTGTACAACAAAAAAAAAAAAATTTAATTTGTCATATTTGATGTACTTCAATCCAAGAGATCAAAGATATTAAATAAATGTCTTATTTAACACTCTCCGCATCCATGTTACAACAATATTTTATGATGATCAAAAATAAATCAGTTCAACTGACAATCTTGTTACATTTTACTATTATCACAGATGGTTCTTTTACTAGTCAAGTTGATTGGTTGGACCTACAAATTTAGATTTAGAATATAAAATATGGTAATATTTTAAATATAAATTATAAATCTTAAATTTGTAAATCCAGAACAAACCAATGAAGGTATTTCAGTATAAACCAGGCATAAGTTATACACTGAATAGTTATTTACTTTACAAGTGGGCAAAGTAAGGAATTACCCACGAAAGAAATTTTAGCACACGAAGCCGAAGGCTGAGTGTGATAATTTTATCGATGGCTAATTCCACTTTGCTCACGTGTGAAGTTTAACGTTTTATCCAACACCTCTTAATAAATGCAAAATTTATTAAAGAAATATTATTTGGCAGTGACATATGCTTTAAATTTTTAAATTAAAATATCAATCGAAGTAGTTACCAAGGTGTTGTGTGTTATTATTATTATAAATAAAAAAATACTCACTAGTGGCTTTCCTCAAAATTATACCCACTAGTGGGTAATCTCTTGCTTTCCTTGTTTAAAATCGCCATAGTTATAGAGCATTTATTGAGAGGTGTTGGATAAAAAGGTTTTCTTAAAAGAAACAGATTCCTCTTAAATGAAGAGAAAAATTGATTTGATTTGAATAGTGCCAATCCGATGCCGTTTTCATTGAAAACTTTTGTAGGTTTAATAAATATAATCTAGTTCTGAAGGAACATATCAAAGTATACAACTCATTATGGGGACGAAGTGGAGTAATTTTAATTCAAAATGATATTGTTTTAAATGAAAATGTTTTGTTTAAAATTAAAACTTCTTTTTCATTATTCTTGAAAACAAAATTTAAAATACATATTTTTTTTCCTTCAATGCAAAAAAAAGAAGATAAATAAAATTAATTTTCAAAATAAATAGGTTTATTGAACCTAATATTTTTATAAGAAATAAAATTTTCTTCAACGAATGCATACAAAAAGAAAACCGACAATATTCTTGAAAGAAGTTGTTTTTATGATTGTACATTTTGAGGCAAATGTTCATCACAGAAAATAATACTTCAATATTAAATAATTAGATATTCTACAAACTAAATAACTCTCAGGCACACATCTTCTGATTAAAAGTCTATCACAATTTATTAAACTTAAAACCTATCTTCAATTTTGGGCACGACCACATGTTCATTTCTCGCAGAAGCACTTTGCTTTATCGCGTCATCATAACTTGGCGGTAAAATGTTGGACACGGCTAAACAAAAATCACATAAATAATTACACTGGAATATAGCTCAATGTCAAGTGTTGTTGCTGTGGTTTTACTCACCTGAATAAGGCGGTGGGGCCAATTGTTCTTCAGTTGGAAACACACTTGACATGTTCGCTTCATTTTGAAGTTGTACAGGTGTTGTTGGGATTCGAATGTGGGTGACGAGGATGTTTCTTTGAGCGAGCCGTGGGTTACTACGAGCTGAAAGCGAACATTTTATTACGAAAATTATTACCTACCAAAAGATCCGACGATTACAGGAAATGTTAAAAATTTATACATTGCAAAATATACCGGGCGTTTCCTGAAACAGACGCATCCCCCAAAAGAATTGTATTTTTAAGCCAATTACATTTATATTATATATTTATAAACTACATTCAAAGACGCATTGAACTACATAAATAATGAATTTTTTATTATACCTGCATCATAATCCGTGTTTAAAACCACGCTACAGCGTACATAAACGCAAGATTAAAACACGCCGTGCTTTAAAGGTTGCTAAGCAACAACACAAATAATTATTGTTAATATCTGTCAAAACTGTAAACGTAAACATAAGGTTTGTTCCAAGTGGTTATTTCTGACAAGTTTGTGACATGTTTGTGACAAATTTCACTGCGCTTGCGATAAATGTAAACAAGTTAAGTTTGAAATATAAGTTTCATTTCCTTTTTTGTAGCGAAAAATGTATGAATTTCTTTATTTATATGTATATTTCAGGTTAGCTGTCAAAACAAAAAATGAGTATGCACATGCGCTTCACTCCATTCCACCGTTCCAGTCTATGTTTCTATGTTTATCACAGGCGCATTGAAATTTGTCACAAACATGTCAGAAATGACCACTTGGAACAAACCTATTAAATGCTAACCAATCTCCATGTAAACGATATACATCAAAAACATCACACGCAAAATTATCAATCAAAAATCTAAATGTTGCTTTCCAGGTTTTTCCAGAGTATAATGCAGGTATAATAAAAAATAGCGTATGACACACGTGTATAAGTGCTTTTAAAGCAGTAGCGACGTTAAAAGCACTCCGCTTCGCGTCGTGCTGTTAAACTCGTCGTACGTGCTTTAAAAGCTTACTTATACACTTGTATCATAATATACTATTTATTACTTCCTGTTTAATCTGAAGTGACATCAACTTCCTTATTTTAAATTAAACAACCCGTATATGTTTTAAGACTGAATAAAATTATACGAAGAGTTTTACTATGTATTCAAGAAAATGGCCATTCAAGGCCATTTTGAAATTTCACTATAAATAATATACCTAATTGAATTGCAATTCCGTATTAAATTATTTATTTTTATTATTGACATTTTTTCTGTCATAAAATATGTTTTCTATTATTTATTTCATAACTAACTAGGAATGATTCGATTTATTGTTTTTGTAATATCTTAATTATTTTTTTACTTAGAAATAAACAACGAAAAAGTAGCTTATTTTACATGGTTGTATTCAGAATTTTATGTAGAATCAGAATCTTAAAAACGATACGGGATATTCCATTTAAATAAAGGAAGTTGATGTCACTTCCGGCTAAACAGAAAGTAATAAAAATTCATTATTTATGTAGTTCAATGCGCCTTTGAATGTAGTTATAAATCTATAATATAAATGTAATTGACTTAAAAATACAATTCTTTTGTGGGGTTCGCCTGTTTGAGGAAACGCCCGGTATAACAGGAAGATTCATAAAAGGGATTAGGGTTAACTCCATTTTTTTCATCATCTGTAACTTTGTTTCTAAATTAATAATATTATCAAAATGTGTCAAATATTATGCTAACTAATCTTGATTACAAGCTTAGTTAAAATAATTATATTCTGAGAATGGAAAATGAAGTTACGAGTTATAATAAAAATGTAGTTATCCAGCATTTCTAGTTACCTTAGAACATGATGTTTTGTTATTTTTGTTTATTTGTTTCATTTTTATCTGTCAAATTATTAAATTATAACCTAACTATTTTTCATAATATTTTACTTTGTCCGCCGCTGGAGTGGAAGTGTTGCCAGGGACATATTTTTACGCCGGCGGCGACAATATTGAACTTCTGCTTGTTGAATACAAATACATTAACAACGTACTTTTATGACATTTGAAGAAAAACAATTGTTTCGGAATGTAATAGCACGGATAATAAGCTTGCCCGTAGAGTTCTGAGTAAAAGTCTTGTAATGTACAATGTTTTACGATATTCTGAATCGAAAATAACTTTAAAAATCTTACATTTATTGGAAACTGTAGCACAATACATTAAACGATTCGTTCGAAATAGTCTTTGAAAACATACACAATAAATAGGTATGTTGCTTTGGTTTTGAAGGAAAATGTTTTATGTTCGGCAGTATTATAATCACTTATTATTAAGCGGTTTCAACTAGTGAGGTTATATGCCGCCTCGGAACCTCGTTTTCGGTGGTGTGACAACGGCACGTAGTATTCGCTGGTATGGATTTTCGCAAAGCGGTCATCCATCCAACTACTGATCGTGGACAGCATTGCTTAACTTGCGTTATCAAGTGATTCGGCTTTAACGCTACCTGCCAAGCCGTTGCCCGCGTTTATAATCACTTATTTATGACATTGTTTAGCGTCTTTAAAGTAGTAGAATGGATTAGTCCGATAATGTAAATCAATAAACAACCTGCAACCTAACAACAGAAAAAAGCAACCTTCGAAATTATCAGTTTTTTTTTCATGTTCAGGTTCAGTCCGTAAAGGAGTTATTTACATCGAAAAAACTTTTAGAAGAACAGTAAAATTATAAAAGACTTTTGGATAAGTTATGTACATATTTTGTTTAAATACGACGTTTCGTATTACTGTACATGATTCTTCATCATTTGTTTTTTTGATACAGAATTATGCACAATAATTTGAAACGTCCTACTTAAATTAAATATTTATAGAGTCGAATCCAAAAGTCTTTTATAATGGGCCCATAAACCAATTTTAAAAGAGTTTTTCCAACACCTCTCAATAAATGCTCTGTAACTATGGTGATTTAAAACAAGGAAAGTAATAAATTACCCACTAGTGGGAATAATTTTGAGAAAAGTCACTAGTGATAATTTTTTTATTTATAACAATAACATTAACACTCAACACCTTGGTAACAACTTCGATTGACAATTTAATTTAATAATTTAAAGCATATGTCTCTGTCAAATAATTATCCTTTAATATATTTTTTTTTATTAAGAGATGTTGGATAAAACGTTATACTTCACACGTGGGCAAAGTAGAATTACCCACTCGATAAAATTATCTCTCGTGGGTAATTCTTTACTTTGCCCACTTGTAAAGTAAATAACTATTTTACGATACGAATAAAATTTTTTCGGCCGAGGCAATGCAGGATCATTAACGGACGTATGACGTTCATCGGTTTATTTCATACCTGTGTCATATTTTTGGACTAAATATTGCTTTCTTTCTTTCTTAAGAACAATCAGGTTGCCTCGGTTTTAATAAAAATAAGAAAATAATAATTGCAACAACTATGTTTTGTTGACATTTAAAAAAAATGAATACAAGAAACAATATTGTGGAATGTGGATCTAATCTTATTAAAATATAGCTTAGCAACAATACAGTGTCGTAAAAAACAATACTGAGTTTAATAATAGTAGATTTACGATTGAGTATATCATAAAATTTAAACTTGTGCAAGTAGAAGTGACGCCAATCGTTATGTATATGGATAAAAATATGCATGTTTATTTTATTATCACATATATTTCAAAATATTTCGTAGGGCTTTTAAGGTCAAAAATATATAATAAATTAATGACAGTACCAAAATAAATATGTACTTACGTTTTCTTGCGAATATGCCCTTCAAGCTGCGAAGAAACCCGCAACAGAACGCCAAGAATAAAATCGCGAAAAACAATAGCACTGTTTCCACTGATAGTGAAAGACCGTCATCCATTTTACCCACCGGACAATTGATGCATGCTATATCTACTATATTCGCCAGCCATTTCGATAAAGTGACAAGATCTTTTCACGTAATGCGCTGAATTTCCGATAACTTATCTAATCTGCGATGGTGTCTATTATTTAAAACAGATTTAAGCCTGTGATAGGAACGCAAAAAATTCCACTGCTTATCTTGAAATGTGCAAAATAATTTATTCATTTAGTTAACAATAAAACTTATAAATACAAAAATATAAAGTCAAGATCTAACAACAGTTTAGTTGTAACCCGGATTGTAAGCTGGTTGGGGGGAGTATTCATTTGGACGTATGGGTTGATGCACACCTTCTGAAAAATTTTAAAAGTTATACATGACCTCAATTTACATTATTTTGTAATATATCTAGTTATTTACTAATAATAATAATGGGGTAAATAGCTCCGTAGTAACGTGTCGGACTGTGGATCGTGAGATCCTCAGTTCGAATCCCACTGCCGACAGTTACAAATTTAAATTTACCCCTGTGGTTCCCCCTCCACTAACATCCTTGCGGGCTATGATTTGACGGCTGGTAACCGCACTTCATACGCAAAAATATATCACTTACCGAGATCTGCGTAAGCAGGAGTGCCACACCCGTAATGGGTAAAAGGCGTGATGATATATTTATTTTATTTATTTATTTTATTTACTAATCATTAATTCATTTGATTGAGAAAAACTTCCCAGATACTGGTACAAAATATAGAAAAAAGCTTCAAATAAAAATGATAGCCAATACCATTCTAAATCTTTTTGAATATGACAAAATTTATTGTAATTCAATTATTTACTAAGTAAACTATCACTTCGGTTGATAAATTGCTACCAAAATCTAATCAGCTCGTAACTTAAACGTTCAAATTCTAATTATTAAATTTAAAGATGATATCTTTATTAGATTTTGAGTTATCTTCATCACACGCAGACGTCACTGTGAAAATAGTGATATTGTATTCTAGGGACCCCAAAACGTAATTATCTGTTAAAAACTCACTATCAAAAATCTTTACCCGTCACAATACCTTCTTAAAGCGACATTACACTAATTTTAAAATGACATTTGATAGCTAATTCACTTATTGCAAAACATGCCGATAGTAGGTAATGCAGTAAAACAGCAATGTACGACCAAATTTTGAGGAAATTTTAAGAAATGTACCGCATATTCCTCGGCTTATTCTTTTTGTCGATTCATCGATCTCGCTTTCATTTATGTGCGAGAGAGAAAACTTTTTAATGTCACTTGAAAAGAAAAACTTTATCGTGTAATACACGCATTACATTTCTACGAGCTTAAATCATATCATTTGGCCCAGTTAAAATCATACAAATGAAAATAGTTTAATTCACCATATTGGGTAAATAGCTCCGTGGATTCTGAGATCCTCAGTTCGAATCCCACTGCCTACAGTTACCAATTTAAACATGTTTGGGGGCTATGATTTGACGGCTGGTAACCGCACTTCATACGAAAAAATATATCACCGATATCTGTGTAAGCAGAGTGCCACACCCATAATGAGTAAAGGGCGTGATGATATATTTATTGATTAGATTTTGGGACGAATTCATCAACAGTAAGGTAGTAGATTATTTGAAGGCCTATCAGGGTTTTTGGGCATGTCTTAGTAAATAAATGAGAGAGAGTAAATTTCATTAGAATCACAAAGATGTAGATTAACCTACAATTTTTATTTGAAATATTTTCTAAATAATAAATTATTTCAGTTGTTATTTTTCCTTAAAATGTTCTTAAAAAATAACAGAATTTAAGATAGAAATAAATGGAATACAACAATTTTCCCTTTGTAAGAGCAGAACAAATTTTTTAAACGTTATTCAAAAGTCTTAATGCTAGCTATCAAAACATTTTTATAGTTTTATATGTAATACTCTAGATTGACAAACTGCATCTCCAGTAGAAGTTCTTGTTAATTTCCTCACCCAATTATATAACACTCATTCAAAAGTTCATTATAATCAATAGAACTAAGAGGTACCATTTAACTTGTTGATTAATCCAGTGGTCAAGATCGAATCTTGATCTAGATATTTTTTTGTGTAAATATTATTGAAATTATTTTAGGCGTTCCAATTTAAATACATTAGTGGCTTTCGAAACTACATCTCTTTATATGTTTATAAATAAATTTTTATCTGGAAGTTTCCGACTATTTCAATTTGCTTCTTCAAAATAAAACCTAGTATCCTGGTATTTTTATTGGAAAAACAACTAAGTATTATTGTCTTAGGCCCGGTTGTTCCACCTTCAGTTAGGAATTCGGTATAAATTTATTCGACTGGTAAACCTTGTTTTGGTTTTTCCATGTTCATTTAAAAATTACCAATAGGATAAACATCTGTTAACAGTAGGATAGGTAACTGGTAGTCAAACTGCCAGTTAGATGGTTTACCAGGGGGATATTGTACCGAATACAAACGATTTAACACACGAAGTGAACCGAACATATACATTTTGACACTTGTCAAATTAATTATTTTCATAACCTATTTCTAGGAATTTATTATTATTATTTATAAAAATGGATTTGTATGGCGCTGATGTATTCAAAGGTTTACCAGGAGAATAGTGTACCGATTGCGAACGATTTAATACGTGAAGTTAATCGTAAGTTCATATAAATTTTGTAACTTGTCAACTTAATTATTTTCATAAACAATTTCCAGGAATTTATTACTATTTATAAATGAGTATGACCATATGAAGCAAATAACGAAGAAAGCTAACATAGCACTCCCACAAATCTGGGGTATAGGGCAAAGCAGCACTGTCCGCGGTCAGTAGTTGATGGGTGACCGCTTTGCGAACCTACACCAGCTAACACTGCGTGCCGTTGTCACACCCCTGAAAACGAGGTACTCAGGCGGCCTATGACCTCAGCAGTTGAGACCGCTTAAATAAAAAAATATAAGAATATTGCTATTCGATAAATTGATTACGAGCATTATGATGTATGGAGCGAGTCGAAATTTGGGGTTGGAGAGAACAAGATAAAATAGAAAGTATCCAATCATAATATATTAGATGGATACTTGGGTTAGACAAATAAATATCGATATACTTATTAGAGGAAGAAACAAAACGGTACAAACTAAAGACTGAACAAGCAAGAGAGCAATGAAGTATAAAGAGAAACTAAGAACACCATAGAAAAGCTTAGAATAAGATTGTTGGATACAAATATAAAGAAAAGAAGAAAGATTGGATGAAGAGAATTCGTTGTAACATACCAAATATTTTTACATAGTATTAGTTTTTATTATAAATAAATGATATACCACAATGATAATGTAGAAATTTGAATACCGCAAGGGATCAAATAAAACATATACTACTTTACTATTACGATTTATAAGAAAATATTTATTTGTCGGTAATGATGAAGAAATAATGAATTTTTTCTTTAATAATATAAATGTGCGTAAACAGTATACGGTACGGGCAAGGTGTAGTCACTCGGAAAAGTGGAACAATGAAGAATTTTTCATGAGATTTCATATATCAAAGAATACAGTATTGCATTTATTTGAAAACATTGAAGACAAGTTGTTATTTTTATTTAAACGGTACGTTCTGGGAATATGTGAACTATTGAAATTATAATTCCAAATATTCCGTTTTTAGGAATCAAGGTGTTGGCCACAACTTGAATTAAATTGTGACCCGAGCTGATTCCAAATTTTTTCTTTCTCTTTCCAAGAAATAGAATCTGTCTTTTTTGGCTCTATTATATCTTTATATTCATAAAATCAAAACAAACATCAAACTATAACCTTCAACGTCATATGAAAAGTGACAGCCAAGTTACCAATTTTATAAAATAAACACAAATTTTAACCTTTTATTCGTTAACTGCCAGTTAACTATCTGGAAGATAAAATTTCGTGGAACAACCGAAAAACTTTAACCTCCTGACAAGTAGCTAAAATAAATTTATCTCTCAGATAGTTAACTGAAATTTTATCAGAACTTGGAACAACTGGCCCTTAATCTTTCATGTTATCTTCAAGTAGATAACAATTTTTACTAAACAATTGAACTGTCATCCTACGCAGGTAATAATTTAAACAATAGTGATTAATAAATAAAAATATTTCACAATTATGACAGAATGTATTGTTCGATACTTACGATTATAAATAACAGGAATTTGATTTTGAAATTGAGGTACAACAACGACAGGAACAACAGTGAGCTGTTGTTGTCTTCTTTTATCTGTAAACAACAACTGATAAACTAACTAACCAACATATGTTAAAGAAGTTTACCTTTCCGCCATGATTTCTTCTTACAGGCTAGAAACATAATGATTAGCAGAACCACAGCTGCAACACAAGAGACGATTATTATTATTTCTTTTGAATCTCGTCTGAAACCCATTTTATTCAAGTACAAATCATGGAACACAACTTCATTCTAGAATCTCAAGTAAATGTTTGATAAATTCGTTTCATATCACAGATTTTAGTCCCATATTTTGTAATGCAAAGCTGATAACGGAATTGTGTGCGAATTTATGAACCAGGTTTTATTGAGATGCAGTAAGCAGTAGGTTTTGTTTGATAAGAATATTTATTACACAACTATTGATGTGGGCAGGGAACAAGGAATCTATATTTACCTATGTAATAATGTTTAGTTTGATGTTTAGATGATTTTCTGCGAAATAAATTTCACTAGAATAATACATATATACGTCATATTTTATCTCATCTGATAGGTCATTTAGTATTAATTGATCGTATTTGATTAGGATAATAAATAATTACCTACATTTTTTTATTTTATTTAAAATTTCATAGAATGGAAGTTACAGAGAAATATATTATCTACCACTTATTTTTTGATAAAATAATTTTTTATTATACCTGCATCATAAACCATGTTTAAAACACGCTACAGCGTTCATAAACGCAAGATTAAAACACGCCGTGTTTTAAAGATTGCCAAGCAACAACAAAAATAATTACTATTAATATCTGTCAAAACTGTCATGACAAATTGTAAAAAAACGAGTCTACATAGTAACGTAAACAATAAATGCTAACCAATCTCCATGTAAACGATATATGTCAAACATCACACGCGCAAAATTATAAAATGAATCAATAATTAAATCAATTTACAAATAGAATTAGGATTGAAAAGATAATTTATTAAAATTATTGAAAATAATAATATGAAGTATAAACATATCGCGCGCCATTTGGGCGACTGTGTTTTGTTCATTGTTGTTATGTGGTTTGCGGCGTAATCTTTCCCACTTTGTAAAGCAAAATTTCGTGTAAATTTCATCATTGAATATACAATTTTAGTACGAATCGCTTCGCAAAAAAATCTCGGTCATTTAGATGTTCAACACATAGGGCGAATTAAAAATTTTGTCGCGCAAAACTTATTATAAATTTTATGACATTTCATCCGTTTAGAGATCAAACGTGGCGGCCATGTTGAATTTTTTAAGTGGCAATTATTAATTATTTTTAATTAAAAATGAGTTTTAAAAGGTTGTTTTATTTATTTTATTTGTAATAATGTTAACAAATAATTAATTCTACATCTTTTGATATACAATATGTCTGTTTGTACAAAACATAAATATCAATAAACTTTAATAGAAATTCTTTTATTTCAGATTGGAGTATCAGATCCCAGCAGATCAGTCAACATAGGAGGAAAAATAAGTGAAGTGACTTTGATTTATTTATAATTTAATTGACTTTTGTATTTAATAAATTTGCTATGGTATTTGTATGCAATGATTGTTAGTTTGTATGTAATATAGACGCGGATTAAGGGTGACTGCCCTCATTTCTCTGCTGTTAAACGTTCCCCTATTGTTTGTGAGATAATGATTCTATGTATTAATTAATTATGAAATATTCAGGGTTTATTTAGAGTATGTTGCTTCTTCAATAATTTAATGAATCATTTTTATACGTTCGTAATGTGTTTTTCTCCCCAACCATACCGTACCTTGCATGTTAGATTTAAGTTTTACGAATGTATAAAAGTTGAACGACATATAATTTAATGTTGATTACCACAAATAATTACATAAATATTGTCCTGAATATGTTTTGTATCGTTCAGTAGTTGTAAAATGAATTATTTTGGAACTTTTGTCGGCTGTTAAATGCTGATAGTCATTCTTAATCAGTGTCCATGTTAACAGTCATTGTGTATGGGTTAGTCACGACTGAATTATTCAGTTCAGTAAATATTTGCATTAAAATTGTTTTCTGTATTATAGGGACGACTTTATCAAACAGTCACCACCCTCTAGTCCAGGCTGGGGAATACAGGACGCGTTATCCTTGAAAGGATTCCAGGACATCCCTAGGAAGACAACTCGACAAACTGAAACCAGGATTCTAAAGGTTAGAAGTTTTTATTTTTAATAATATTTAATTAAATTTGAAACATTAATTGACAGAGAAATGTTTTAAATAAATTTAATAATAAATTTAATTTATCTATTTTGATTTATTGAATTAAATCTTCAAATATTCAGGGCATATTTTACTATGTTGCACGTATTTTCTTATGGAGATGAAATTTAATTAAGAAAAGCACTTTGTTGTATGTTAATTTGTTTTATAATATTCGCTCTATTATAGATTTAAGTTAGCTACCCTCGTACCGTTTTAGTTATAAGTTAAGCGAATATTATAAACTTTATACTTTGAGAAATATTTATTTGTTCTCCTAAAATTGCTCTGAATTTTTGTCTATATTTATTGATATCGGATGATTATCCTTTTTAATTTGAAACAATTTCTCTCGTATTTTCTTTGATCATAATTACAAAATTTTTGGCTAGAGAATAAGTAAAGTATATATTTAATTATTGGTCTGTTCTCTTTGTCCGGTCATCTTCGTTGATCTGGGAATCTGGAGATCTTCCCCATCGAAGATGTTGTCATCCAGAGTGAAGTAGAATCTTTGGAAGGGGACCATCTGTGAATTACATCGGAGGTTTATCGTTTCCGAGTACTTCCGACGTGTACCTGAAAAACTTCGCCAAAGAAATCTTGATACCAATGAAAAAACATAAAATTTTGTAGAAAATAATAATTTTATTTTATTTTTTTGTATTTATTGTTAATATTCTTGTATTTCTTGCTTGCTTTGATTGTTCAACTACGGACAATTGCCCCATGGGCAGATTGATACCGTTGTTGGACATTCTCGTTAAAAAAAAAAAAAAAACAATTTATATACTGGGGAGGGCCTGGGTTTCTTATGTATGTTTCATTGTTATGTACCTATGTACATGAATGTCAAGATATTTGGTGACTTGAAGACAAACATAATACTTTACATACATACCCTCGAGATGTGTCGAAAACAGGTACGTAATTTACATTTTTTATTCCTTTATAAAATTAATGGCTGGTATTTTCAATACTATTTAATAGTAGTTTGTTTAAAACATTCAATTATATTCAGGTTTTCAAAATTTTAAATAATTGTTAGATAAATTCATAGTTTGGTATGAATTGTAATAACTATGTATAGTTGCCAAATTATAACTGAAAGGAAATTTAATCTCAGTTGTGAGAACACTAACAATATTTTGATATAAGTGCAAATTGAATGCATTAATTTTTTACTCTTCATTCATTTTTAAATTTAATAATGAATGTTAAAATTAATAAATTATTTTTGATCATTTGTGTACAAGTTATTGTCACCCAGTTTTTCACTCGTTCCAAAATCCTAAAAACAATTTTATCGTTTTTGAACACGGCCATACAAAAATATATTTAAATGAAAAATTGTTATATTTTCTCTACTTTGAAACATGTTTTGGTCAGGGTTCTAATTTCTAAAATAATTATAATTCCAAATGGATATCCATTTTATAGTTTGGGGCTAGACCCTTAATTAAAAAGTTTGAAATATAAAACATTTCATTAGTTTCTACAACGTTTATTTGAAAATGTCATTCGTACTTTTATATGGTAAATCAAAGGGCATATATTTATAACATATTGTGTCCAATATTGTCGATTTAATTTAATTCTTGCAGATGCTATAATTTTTCATGTTTAGTTTTAAAAATATATACTAGCGTCATCTGATGTCTTTAGTATTAGGATTGAACTTTTATGTTGGAAAAAGATATCTGCAGTACTTAGAAAATAAAGTATATGTACATTGTTCCCATGTACCGTAAGTTGTATTTGTTTATAATAATTTCGATACACAATTATTTCGTTAGTAATTTACTTTTAATATTCGAATAAAAGAGTTAAACAAATATATCATCATAGTATTCAACCAGGTATTTTTGTTTTACAGGTCTGGAACTATAGCTCTCCTTATACGATATCTTCTAGAACGACTTGAAACCATCAGTTTTCAAATTACAGCACTCAAGATGTGCTATAGGCTGATTTTATAACGAGTTATATTCAGTACACCTGAACAGTCAAAACATTGCTGTCATCCACTTTCATGTCTATCAAATAGCAAAAGGTTGTAGGTAAATAATTAAGTTACACATTTATTGATGTAAATAAAACTAATTGTATCTTATATTTTGTAGGTTACAATGATAATTATTTTGCATCCTGGAATCAGGATTCGATATGGAAAACACCTAGAATTTTTAAGAAATGGAATCATGTTCTAGAACAGTTGGATTGTCAACAATAGCAGCTGTCAAATTTCAAAAGATTGTTCTGAAATTCCTTCAAATATGAAAGTATAATTTATTCAAAATTATAACTATTGAAGATCCAAGTATTACTGAAAGCGATGATTTGATTATTGTAATAATAATAAGTTCAGTTGTAAATAGAAGATATCAGTCTGTCACAATCAAGAAGCACCTTGGCCATAATCTTGAGTATTTATTGTATTTTAATCTGTCTTTTTAACTTCTGTGTTATATTATTTCTGCTTTAGTTAAAAGGTTAAAACAGGCTATGGACCCAGAGCGTTTTTAAATGTGCAGATATTAACATAGAGTTATTCGCGAAAGAATATTAAAATGACAAATAAATAAGCTAACAGGATCAGAAAAAAATTGAACAAGATGGAAGTAGCAAATGTTTTCTGTTTAAATGTCATGGTCTGTTAGGAATCGTGACAGAAGACCTACGTCCGGTTAGAGAATCAAGAACAAGTGAATCGATAGCGATGTTGAGTAGTAGTAGCGCTTTAAATATTCGAGAAGAACGATGCACACGCGCAATTACTGATTACAAATGCTTTGTCGGAAGATGTTCATATAAACAGATCAGGTAATAAATAGTTTAATGATATTGAATCTGCGTGCAAAGATTTCAGCAATTCCTGTGAAAATATTTGCTGCAACACAACAGATAGTCTACAGTTATATCATGAAATATTTGGCCATCAAAGTAAAAGGAATGTACAGAAAGAATTGAAACGACTTGGTATTAATCTAAAGACAAATACAATTTTTCTTTGTCTAATAAAAGAATAGCTTAATTAACACCGCGACACTAAATTACACTTGTCATTTAAATGCATAAGCTTTGTTTACATCTGTCATAAACAATAGCAACTACAGAAAAGTCACCTAATGTATTTAGTTTCAACATTACTAATAATGAAAATATCTGCGTATTTTCAAGTAAATATGGCATGCTCCAATCATGTAAAATATTGTATAAGCCTCACGAACAGTAAGGAATTACCGATGGAAGGAAAAAATTGGATCTTTCGCTTAGTCTCTCAAATTTTGTCTGCCACCTTACCTTTCTTGATATTTAATATACTATTTTGTCTTTAAAATTATTTATAAATGTTTATAAGTATGTAATAAAATTTGATTTATATTTTTCCAGGTGCAATGAGGAAAATATTGCACGCAGAATTCGCCAGAACTCTGGTGACTTTTACCGCGCTACAACAAATTACGTAGTCAACATCATGAATATCTCTGCTGACTGCTGTTGGTGTCGTACCTGCTGTAGATTGGTGACACATCTGCTCGTCCGAGACAGCTTCTTCGCCAAGAATCAGCAGCTCTGCAGCGTCTACGCAGCTAGAAGAATATCTTCAGTTGTTGCATCAATGAATACATAGTTCAATAATTGAAAATTATGTTTAGAAATATCCTAAATATTATTTGTTAAATGTAATAGAAAATTTTGAAGATGAAACATTTTCTCTTATTAATTTCTTGAAAGATATCGAAGCTATTGCTTTTATTATTAAACATTTAGTCTTTGTTTGGAAAGAGGCATAAAAAACTATTAGATTTATTTATATTTTATGTAAAAGTAACGAATTTATAACCAATATATTATTGGTTGTAATGAAACAATCTTATAAATTTTCTATTTCATTAATGTCTCATAAAGTACTTCATTCTAATGATTGAAATTATGGATTCATCCCTATGAATATGTCCCTAAAATAGCATTTTGAATTAATAACAACTATATTAATATAATGCACAAAATAATTGAAATATTTGCGAACTAAAATTATAGGA
This sequence comes from Poecilus cupreus, assembly GCA_963942605.1. Classification (NCBI taxonomy): domain Eukaryota; kingdom Metazoa; phylum Arthropoda; class Insecta; order Coleoptera; family Carabidae; genus Poecilus; species Poecilus cupreus. The sequence continues at coordinate 6,593,450 of OZ012726.1, read as the reverse complement.
TACGACGTACTACTGATCCATTTTGTTTCGTTAATTTCTCAAAAAATAATAATGTAATGTTGTGAATGTTGAACAATAAGGGTAAAATATGATGTATAATATTAAGAATAATTAATGATGTGAGTATTTTGAAAAGAATGATTGATTTATTGGCGAAATTAATGTTAAGTATGAAGCCATATTGATTTTTTTTGTTTTGTGAATTTATTGAAAACTATTGATGGTAGTCTTTTCTAGTTTCAAATTTTCATCTTCAGATTAACTACAGAGTTCTGATGTATCGCATTTGTTAATTAATTAACATTAATTAAAAAGATGTAAGTGATTTAAAAATAATCAAGTACTTCATTTATATGTTTACTTAGGACGTCCTTGGACAGGGAACCATCTTCTACTTCTGCATCATCATCATCGTAGAGCTGCTGGTATTCTGACCAGTCTCGCCGGACCCTGCATCATCGTGGACAACTTCACCAGGGCGCTCTAGACGTTTGCTGAAACATCATCAGGACCGACGTTGCCAGCAACATCAATGTAAGAAAACTATTATTGTCGCTTGTCGACTTTATTTATACTTGTAACAATTAAAATGTTAGTTCACAGAAAAATTAAATATTTTTGTAATGAAAATAATTAGTAAAATTTATTTGTTATTTTTCAAAATATTGATTTAATTAAAATTATATTTTCGTGTTGTGTTTGCAATTGTTGTTAATTTGTTTTTGTTTGTTCCAGGTCACAGTAGCTATGGAGACGATGCTACACCACTGCTTTAAATTTCGCTGAGTGTTTTATTGAGGCCTAAGGAAGGAATTTCCGGGGGTGCGATCAGTTTCTTCCTCTCAGAGTCAATCCAGGAGGCCGATTCCGGCTTTATAATTCAAATATAAATAAACATAAGTTTTATTATTATTAAAATAAATGTACAACAAATAAACATGTACTATACTATAATCAATTTATAATATATTAACAGTACTACAATATGTTAATAGTTTTTACATTACACAGATGTTATTTTACACTAGAAGAATGTTATAAATAACATAAACTAAAGTCTTGTAATAATAAGCGAAATATAATAACATGTATTTTATCCATATAGAAAATAAAGAAATTATAACAATTTGTGTTTTATTTACTTTAAATTATGTAAAAATAGTTTAAAATTAATATCGTCATTAAATAAAACGAAATTCATAATTTTAATTTATTCTTTTCAATTTTAATCTTAGTGCTGCCATCTATTATTATATATCAGAAGTGTAGGTTCCTAAATTCACAAAAAACGTTGCAGTTTGAAAATGTTGCCCTGTAATCACAATAATAGTTCACAAATTTGGAAGAGATGGCAGCACAAACTAGATGCGGTACTCCGCACCTACAATTTTTAGATTGGTAATCAAAACTTAATTGAAGATGCTCGTTTTTCGAAATTTTTTGTTAATTAATAAGGGTATGCCCTACGCCCTTCATACTCACATATGTTGTAGAAAAATAGCGGTTCTTCAGAGATTAACTCACAAGGGACGGCGAAATTTCGTTATTTTTGCGATATCTCTTACCGTTTTCGAGATATGACGCTTTAAAGTTTTCACAATAGTTTCCCTTAAAAATCACCCTTAATATTAACTTTAAATGGCTAGAAATGATTGTATACCCCTTTTAAAATGTGCTGAATACAATTTCACCAACCATTTTGCGATAGGATGTGTAGTTACATAATTAGAGCAGTATTTACTTTGCTTTATTTAATTACATAAGATTTAAGGGTGAGCGCCAATTTTCGAGACCGCCATTGGAGTTTTTAGGGCTGAATCTATAGGAATCCACCCCTAACTCGATTTTTTTGGGTTTTTTCCAAAAAAAAGTTGGACTTATAGTCTTGGTGTTTTTACGAGAAAATATTCTGGTAAAAAAATTGAGATAAGGGCACTACACCCTCCATTAGGGTCTGTAGATTCCGAATCTGTGATTTAAAATGTCCTAGGGTTAGTATTTCTTACGTAATTCGCATTTAACTTTTATATGTTATGACCCACTGCGGACTTGTGGTTCATAATTTATATCACTGCTGACTTGTCGTTCATAATATATAAATAATTGCCGGTACGCTGAGGAAACGTGACATGCAATAATGAACCTTATATACATGCTACATAAAGCACATAAAATTGGATATGAAATACCCCAAATTTAAGGGTGAGCGTCAATTTTCGAGACCGCCATTGGAGTTTTTAGGGCCGAATCTATAGGAATCTACCCCTAACTCGATTATTTTGGGTTTTTTCCGAAAAAAAGTTGGACTATAGTCTTGGTGTTTTTACGATAAAATATTGGGATAAAAAAATTGAGGTAAGGGCGTTACACCCTTCATTAGGGTCTGTAGATTCCGAATCTGTGATTTAAAATGTCCTAGGGTTAGTATTTTTTACGTAATTCGCATTTAACTTGTATATGTTATGACCCACTGCGGACTTGTGGTTCATAATTTATATCACTGCTGACTTGTCGTTCATAATATATAAAATTGCCGGTACGCTGAGGAAATGTGACATGCAATAATGAACCTTATATACATGCTACATAAAGCACATAAAATTGCATATGAAATACCCCAAATTTAAGGGCGAGCGTCAATTTTCGAGACCGTCATTGGAGTTTTTAGGGCTGAATCTATAGGAATCCACCCCTAACTCGATTTTTTTGGGTTTTTTCCAAAAAAAAGTTGGACTATAGTCTTAGTGTTTTTACTATTAAATTTTGGGGTAAAAAAATTGAGATAAGGGCGCTACACCCTTCATTAAGGTCCATAGATTTCGAATCTGTGATTTAAAATTGCCTAGGGTTAGTATTTCTTGCGTAACTCGCATTTGAAATCTGAAGTAATCAGGCAAGTAAAAAATGCTGATATTTTGAAAAAGAGACGACAAATTAGCGATTTCGAAAACCTTTGGCCCTAGACCCTTCATGCTCACATATGTTGTTTTCGTTATTTTTGCGATATCTCTTACCGTTTCCGAGATATGAGGGTTTAAAGATTTGAAACGCATCCCCTAAAAAATCTACCCTATTTTCAATTTTTTTGGTGTTTTTTCTCACTAATTAGAATATGCTAGGTAATATCTCGAGAAGGGTTATCTCAAATTTTTAATATCTTGTAACATTTAAGAGATACATCCCCTTAAAAATTAAGGGCCTAGGGCCAAGGGTTCTCAAAATCACGTTATCATCATAATGTGGGTCCACAAATTTTACTAAATCCAATTTAAATTTTAAATGACTCACCCCGAAATGCTATGATTTTTTTATATTAGCATAAATAAAACAATATAAATCATTTTAAACATATTTATTAATATTTTCAAACACAATTTAAAGTATATTATTATTATTATTGTTTACAAATTATATTCTAAAATATTAAATAAACTTAAACAGAATGGAATATATTAATACTACAAAATTGCACTAAACAATAAAATAAAAACAAACCCTTATTATTTCCTAAAGTTGTATATTTAAATAAAACACAACAGTATAATATTGATATTTATTTGATTATTTTTTTGAATAAATACAAAGATGTGAATCTTCAGATCTCCTGAATTGACTTTGGAAGCAAGAGACTGAAACTTCTCTGGCATTTGCCTGACATCCCAGGGAAACTTCCAAAAACCTCGGACAGAGAAGTGCTGCCGCCGCCCACTAAACCAACACAAATACATTAGTAAGTCATTCAATTCATTAATAAATGAAATAAATAAACTTACATTTGAATTGGGAACGGCGAACTATGTTGAAGACTTCCTTGAAGGTTCTGCATCTGTGTCTCCTGGTCGCAGGCTCTTGACTACAAGAAGTGAAGCTCTCTTGAAGACTCTTCAACTGCATCTCCCAGCCGTAGACTCTTGACTGAAATAAACGAAACAAATAAGAAACTGCCAAATAAAATGAAACAATGTGTAATTACATGTGTGAAGTAGAAAGTAAACACGTAGAAATCCAGCGAAGACAATTGACTGTGTCCGCTTCATCTTCATTCCTGTCTTAAGAAACAAAACAAACACAAATGCAAACAAAACATACGATGAAATGAAAGAACACCTATCTTAAGAAAGAGAACAAACAAAAGTTAAATAACAAATAGAAATTCTCCACAAGAAGGTATATCCCACGATGGAAGAACAATTTCCATCGACGGCAGGCTACAGCTTCATCCCTCGGGGGTTGACTCAGCTACATTGTCCATTTCCCCCGGTGGCTGACTCCGCTACTAGCTGCTGCATCCCTCGCCTGCAGGCTCTGCTACTTTTACTATTTCCCGCGGTGGCTGATTCTGCAATGATTCTAGAAACATAAAAACAACAAATTAGACATAAATAAACAACAAAAATGTTGAAAAAATAAATATAAATCTTACTTTTAGTACTAATACTTCTTGTCTTCATTATTCTTGATCTCTGTAAATAAATAAAAACAAACAAACAAATTAAAAACATGAAACAATTTAAATCTGCAAATAAAAACTTACATAATAAAAATACAAATCTGAAAGAAAAATGCTGTAAAGGAATACAAGTACATGGGTTAGTAGACTTAAACCTAACTTAAATTTAAGCTGAAATAAAATGGATTAACTTAAAATTAGCTTAAAAGTACCCAAACCATTAAAACTAAGATTTACACCACCCCACAGACATTCCTGTGCCTCTAGGACTCTAATAACAGCAACCGGTGTGTTGTCTGTTTTATAAAAAAAGAAACGTGGGTCGTCTAGCCGAACCCCGCATGGTCTCCTACTTCGCGATCCCGCAGGGGCCCGAGCTCATGTCACAGAATCACGTTAGCCGATCAACTACTTTCTCTGCCATCCGGAATTCACATTGAAAACCTAACCATTCACATAGAGCCTATCATATGTGTGGTTGAAAAGTTATCGTGAAACCTCAGAATTCTGTTAAGGCGCATCGGATGCGATATTTGCCGAGAGATGGTACCAGTCATGACTCTGGATCCACTCTAGATGATCGGACTGCTGTGAGCATGCCCCACGCGCCGCGTTAGCGCTAAACCAGTAATCGGAAGAAATTTAATCGATGGTCTTCACGTGAAGACAGAGCGCTTTGCAAAAATCCCGTAAACGGTTCCCGGCTGATTCTACAACGGACACAGAGTATGACCTGCAGCGGTGCGTTCTCACCCACCCACCTACTGACTGTACTAAAGCACTCCAGCTCGTACTGCGTAGGCCGCACATACGAAATCATACTCCGCGAACGTTCACGGCTGATTCTACACGTAGTTGCAACGGACACAACAGTATGACCTGCAGAGGTTTGTTCTCTCCACCCTATAGGAAGATGGAGAGACAACACTGACTGTACGAGCCACTCCAGGCATGCACTGCGTGAGCCAAACATACGAAATCATACTCTTGTGTAGTGAGAGAAGCCCACTCGCGAACGATAAATTTTGATTGTAATACGACCGGCTGCGGCCAGGCACCTGCCGCTTCATTGCTCGAGAACGCGCCCAGCCTCCATCCAAAATACCCGACTGCTAACCGATTTCACAAATTTAGTCACCCACTTAATCACCCAACGGTCAAACTTGAATTTTATACTTAAATACAGTAATTGTATACCATATCCAACTATAAAATTCACATTTAATTACCGCGAGACGAGTTTCAACACAACAAAAATTGAACAGAGCGACGCACCTTTCACTAACGCGGCAGAAACTCGACTGAACTATGGGTAAAGTGTCTCAGGGGTATGGTAAAATTTCCTCGCTGCTGTGTCACGTGCCAATTTCCGACCTTCTGATTGGTTCCTGCATTGCAAAATTTTTCAAGGGCATCACAATGTTAATTTTATTATTTTAAGTTATAAAAAATGGATAACATTACAAAATGAAAATATATACATTAGATAGATTATTTTTCAAGGATTATTTTAATGCTAGTATCGTTTCTGTAGATTTTGTAGTTCTCAAGATACATGCTTCTAAAATATGACGAACATTGACAGCTGATTTGGGAATGGACAATACAATTTCTTAAATCTTCTCTATTTTTTCATAATTTACCACAATTTATACGTTGAAATAATTGTCACATTATTAATTCACTTTTGTAATTACTTAATATCACAATTTCAATGCCATTTACTAAATTCAATGACCTAACCAGTAATAGAAACACAAAGTACTAACTATGAGTTTTTGTATAATTAAAACCTTTCTATGTCCTAAAATCATTTGTATACCTTACTTAAACTTCATTCTGTGCTTTTTAAGCTAACATGATATAGAAATTATATATCGATTATTTTAGTTTGAAACCTGTATATGCATAACCTATATGGCTCCATCAAATTTAAATTGTTAATATGCATACAATAAAATTTCATTGCTAAAAACAGTAACTACAATATGAAAACAACCCTAAGCCATATTATATCAGCACAATTGCATTTAATATAATGAACTGAATCATGTGTGTCGTGATTTGAATTATGTTTATCCAAATTGAAGCTTCTGGAATATAACATGCTCAAATAATTTAATAGCATACAAAGAATCTTAATAAGAATAGTGATAATTATTTCATAAAGTCTGAAGAATCAAACTATATAATTCGACATGACAAAAATGTCATAAATTTTACTATCCAAGTAAGTTCCTACAGGTGTCAGTTTGGTTTGTCATTTATCTGCAATTGAAGGTATTTATATGATGATGTTAAATTGATTTTGCATTTTAGAGATCTATAAATAGTTATTCACGAAAGTACACAACGAACCACAGATGATTGTTCTGGATTTGCAGAAATGTTTCTTCATTATTATGCATCAATAAATCATCCGGTTACAAATGTCTCGAAACACACACATAAAGAATCCCGCAGTATATTCCAAGAAAACACGGATATTGTGAATAATTCTGTATCTATAGAGCTCCAATCTGTAGAAGTTTGGCTTATGTATGTGTTGTCGAATATTATTCTGCACTTAAACATCACAAAATATAGTTGGAAAGTACTGAAATAACCTAAAAAGCTACGCATTTATCACTGACTGTTTTCTTAATATATTATAGAATCTAGAGGTGCTATGGAAACCTGTATATAAATGTCTGGTAGTACCGAACTTTACTTGGTAATCATTACCTTTTAGATTCGAGGTTAGTTTTCATCAAATAAATTAATCAAAACATTGCTTTGACAATGAAAATTAGAATCGTGGAGATTCTAGTGAACCAGGGAATTCTGAATGATCACATATTATCTTGTGTCATGATACATTAAATTCTTTTAATTAGCAGAAAGTGTAATATTGTAACTATTTTTATTCTAAATGATTATGTGCAAAAATATCTACTAGTGTTACTCAAAGTCATCACCGAATACACTCAACAATTATGGTCTTACCTGAAGACTCCAGCATCACCATCAAATACCACGAACCTAGAAAAATCATCACAGTACGTACAATTTTTCCGCAGGAAATGAAACAAAATTAATTTAAACATAATTCTAGCTCTAGAATGTTTGGATAAGTAAGCCAGAAAGAAAATCTAAAATGAACGTAAGAAACCAAAGATAACTATCAAAAGAACTTAACATTGACTATTTGCAAAACGATTTACCTCGGATTTACCCAAGCTGATGTTGCTGCAAGAGTCCGGAATGTTCCAGAAGGTGATGTTGTCCACGTATCTACTAAGTCTAGGTATCTACTAAGTCCCTTGCCAGATGCCTAGACCGGCCAAGCCGTCAGTTTAGCAATCAATTCTTGCTTATTTATGAGCAGCGCTTTTCGCTGCAGATACGTCGATCCACTGATATAATAATACATCGATCTATGATACATCAATATTCGATGTACCAATATAATATCGAAACATCGATGTAAACGCTCATCCAAAGTAGATAGTATTTCATTTATATTTATTATATTCATTAAAGATAATATTTTCCACACCAAGATTTAATATTTAACTTGTTCCTTACGTATGACTTTATTATGAAAATTATTATAATAATATTTTCTTCTCGTAACTATAATTTTATTTTAAAATAGGTATTAATTAATACCTTGTCTTTCTAACTGAAATATTGCTTTTATAATAATTCAAACGACACATATTTTTGACACTTCACAATTATTTGTCACGTTTGACACATAGATGTTAAAAATGTTTTAGTTTTTGTTCCCACTGTAACTAAGATTATTGAAATATATTATTAAATATAAATTTAGTTTTTCTCAAAATTAGAAGCACGTACAAGAAAAGTGCAAATAACATTTTATATTCCAAATGTTTTTGCTAACATTTTTATTTGAGAAATTTGTTTTGTGTGTTCAGTAAACTTTCTCTTCCGGTTTTTCAATTTCATTCAAAATCAACTCAGCTCTTCATATTTTCATGAAACATAAATTCCAAGTTTCTTTTACATAAATTGTCTCGTTTATGAGATATTGCGCACACGGACATCCATCCATCCATCCTCCCACACAGACATCATTGAGAAATTGGTCTAACGGATTCAGTGGATGTCAAAATATATAATTCCGCAAAAATGTCGTCTGCGATTTTTTTCATGATTTCAATACATTCTTATACTTATACTTTGTATAAAAATGTGGATTATTAAGTCCTCTACAAGTTTTACTTGAAGCTTTTTTTCTCTAAAATATTGTAGAAACAATCTACAGAAGATAAAGTGTTAAGTTAGTTACCTCATATTTCGGATGACTATTCGTATAATAATACTATAATAATAATATGGTTTCAAGTCCTGCTTTCTAGTGTTATGTATACGGAATAAGAATTTCAAATACTTTAATTTTGTGTAATAAGTATTATATAGTTGATAATAAATCTGACCCCAAACCTTATTTGATCGATTGAGGAACACCGCTTACCGTTTTCGTATAAAACAAAGTCTCCTTGCCCGCTCTCCATCATTCTGAAAAAAAAAAAACATTATAGTAAATGAGTTTATATCTAGTCACAGTCACTGATAATCATTTTAGAGAAAAAAACGAAATTAAAAAAATAAGAAAATTAAATCTCCTATCATATTTATTTGAAACATTTTGCTGTAGAGCCAAAATAATTATTTGTATACCAAGACCGCGAAATCGCTCTTGCGGCTGCGAAATACTTATTTCGCGTTCGGTTGCACAAAAATATATTCAATACAGTATATGCTAATTAATCAATTAGAAAAGAAAAATTACATTTTAAAAGATAGATAATATTATGTATTCAACGTAATCTGACGCGAAAGCCCTCTGTGGTGCTAGTGTTCCAAGGTGTCGTCAAAATGTTTGGCTGTCTCTCTTCTTAAGTTCAGTTTCATGTCCTTCAGCGCCTCCAAAACTTTGGGACTTGGGTCTGACAGTGACACTTTTAGTAAGAACTATATACAGGATGGGCCATTTTAAGTTGCGTTCAGGAATATCTCGGAAACGAAGCATCGGATGAAAAATCCAAAAAACACAACTAAAATATTTTCGAGGGGGACATCCTATGACACCAAATTCAACTCCCCGCCCCAACCCTGGTGGGGTGGGGCGGGGGTAAGTTTGAAATCTTAAATAGGAACCCCAAATTTTTTTTGCAGATTCGCATTCTACGTGAAAAACGGAATTCAGTGCAATCAAAATTTTTGCCCCCGCCCACCCCCCCGGGCCAGTTGGGTGGTGGGAAACTTTCAAATTGTTACGGGAACACCCACTTTTTCTCGAAGATTCGATCCAATTCTCGAGTCCCCTCGCATCTAACCAACGGGGTTCACGGCACTGGCACGGGGGAGGGGGACAGGGGCGCAAATTTTGATGTTACTGAATTTAGTTTTTCACGCCGAATGCGAATCTGTAAAAAAATTTGGGGGTTCCGATTTAAGTTTTCATACTCACCCCCACCCCACCTTCCAGGGTCGGGGTGGAGGCAGGGGTGAAAATTTTGATGGTACTGCATGTAGTTGTTAACGTAGAATGCGAATCTTTGAGAAAAAGTGGGTGTTCCCGTAACCAATTTGAAAGTTTTCCACCGCCCAACTGGCCCGGGGGGGTGGGCGGGGGCGAAAATTTTGATGTCACTGAATTCCGTTTTTCACGTAGAATGCGAATCTGCAAAAAAAATTTGGGGTTCCCATTTAAGATTTCAAACTTACCCCCGCCCCACCCCACCAGGGTTGGGGCGGGGGGTTGAATTTGGTGTCATGGGATGTCCCCCTCGAAAATATTTTAGTCGTATTTTTTTGATTTTTCATCCGATGCTTTGTTTCCGAGATATTCCTGAACGCAACTTAAAATGGCCCACCCTGTATAAGAAAAGGTTGGATGGAAAGAGGCAAGATCTGGTGAACTTGCCTTGCATCTTCTTAACACGCTGGATGAAGCTGGTGGATATCCGCTGTTGTTGTGAGAAGCGCAGACATAAGATGGTCTCTTACGTTGGCAAATAATAAAGCATGGTATTCAATCGTTGACCTGACGAAAGTTCGATATGTATGACAAAGAACTTGTTGGCTGCATCCGTTCAGTTTTCCTGCTAGTCAGTAGATTAGGTTCGCTCTGGATCATATTGTCTGTTAATAATGTGCGACGAGGGGCTTCTGGTAGAGAGTAATTGAAAGGTAAGTAGCAGCCTTGGATGTTGGTTCCCCACAAATTCACGCTGGTGTTGTCGTCCTAATGGATGCGCTGTGAATTGTGAATAATATAATTTAAAATATGATTGTGCGCAATCTTCTTGTCTTGTACTACATGTAAATTCTATGTTTAACATCTAGAGCAAGTATCGGCAACGTATGACCCGCGGATCTTCAAATGACCCAGCCAATATTTTGAGTGATCCATTTGTGTTCCGTAAAAATATAAAAATCACATGTAATCTTCAATTATTTACCAATAATTGTGTTAGCATTTGTATGTCTATTTGATTTACAAAAACCATGATAGAAATATAACATTAATCTAATTGAAACATTGTTTTTATAATAATTAGAATTTGTATTTAGTTGACCTGAAAAATCATTCTTATTTTGGTTGTTTTTGACCCGCAGCCAAAAAAAGGTTGCCGACGAAGTCAAAAAAGCACGATCTACAAATTTTGATACTATGAGGGTACTTTGATTTGAAAAAATATTTGGTCAACCAGAAAGACCTATGTAGGTAAACGCAGCAGAACAACTCAGTTAAGAAAACGTCTAAATAAAATATATACTAAATTTTTTCGATCTAAAAATATAAATCAAAATAAAACAGATATTACTAGGACTTGTTACTGGTATACTTGTCTTTTGACAAGCAGTATTGAATTTGAAACAGAAATACAGCCCTGGAGGCTTTAAATCGTAGGTAAGATTATACACGGAGACTTGTAGTTCTATTCATTAAATAATGTTACACTATATGACAAAACAATAGAAGTTTTATATTGTTTATACAATACTTACAGTATATAGGAATATTAAGACATCTGCTGGCTCTATTATCTAAATGATTCTGGAGGCCCTTGCACAACATAGAGGCACAATTTCAATGCTATACTTATAAAAATTAGACAAAAACACAAAATGACAAAAAACTGTCACAAAATTAGTTAATAACACAGCTGTTTTTAAAATGAAATACCATTGCTAATTAAGTTGACAATAGTTAATTGTTAGAAAACTTAAATGTAGCTAGAGTTAATATGACATGACAAATCATTTATTTGAATATATTTTTGCAAAATAAACATTCCGATAACTTCAACAAATGCCCAAAGAAAGTTTCGCTAAATTAGAGCATCTTTAGAGATTTGCAGTTGTAAATTTAACACAAGCTATGTTAAAAAATGTGTTACCTTAAATTTATTTGAAGATCATTGAGAAAATTGCATAATTTAATTAATAAATAAAGCTTTAGGGATACTTTTTGTTTATTGACTCTTTTGAAATTTATTAGAAGTATTAAAAATTTGAATGTTGTCCAAGATGTTTTCTAATATTTCAAAGGACGATGAAACAAAACGCTTATATGTTTCTAAACTTTGATCACATTAAAATTTACTGTACCTACATAAAGAGCATTAAGTTATTGCTAAAGACTATAGTCTTTCATCACTAAAATTTACTGAATATCTCTATAAAGATACATTGTAAATACTAATGGGATCAAAAAAAAAAAGTTATTGCTATGTGGTCGAATAAAGAGTGTCTTAAATTTTTAAATAAAATATATGTCTCCTGAAACCTTCAGAAAATAAATCTAAAAAAAAATTAATATCAGTTTTAGTTTTATTTTTGTGCAAAACATACTATAAACTGTACATAAGTATATTATTTATAACTTAATGTTTAAAACAACACAGATCATTTGTATATGTAAAGAGATTTAACATCTATCGGATTTGTAAATAAAATTACATAATTTGAATAATTAACAACTACAGTAAACAAAAATTTATTATGTACAATTTAATCACAAAAATATATTAGTTATAAGTTAAAAACTTATTTTACAACAAAATGCACACAGTAGGTAACGAGGAGATAAAAATGAATTCAATCCATTTGATTAAGTATTTCCTGAGGTATTTTCCATATCTTTAACAGATGATCTTTCTTCGTTCCAGCAATGATCTATAAGAAATAGATCATATAATATTTTAGTAATATACTTCAACTCTTTAGTTTAGTTCCACTAGTTCAAAATGAAAATTCAATTCAGCGAATACAAGAAATTTGTGAAAAAATAACACAAATAGTAACTTGGATATAACGAAAAACACTACTTACCATGCCATCGCTAATGGCAAGAGAGAGCAGCATTCCTTCCCCTGGCCCCGGGACTGTGATTATATGTTTCTGTGTCTTTGTATTATAAACATAGATCATTCCATCATAACAACCCGCAAATAACAAAGTTTTGTACATCACCAAACAAACTACACCCTTGCCTGAATTGTACAGTCCAGTTTGGGTTCCATTCTGTACATACAAAAGTAGTCAGTAAAATAAAATTATGTCAAAAGATTAATACAACAATTTGAACCCAGAATCATATCATTTGGCTCAGTTAAAGTCATACAAAGGAAAATTGTTTAATTCGCCATATTTATATCTTAAATTCTATCATTTTTATTTCCCACAATGGAGATATTAAGTTTATGTTACGAATTGATTAGATTTTGGGAACTATTCATCAATAGTAAATGGCAGATTATTTAAAGATCTATCAAGGTTTTAGGGTTTGTGATACTAGTCAATACCTTTGGGGAAATGAATTTTTTATGTTATTAATTTTTGTTAAATTGTTATTATTGAAGTTACTATTTTTCCTTAAAATATTATTTAAAGTAACAGAATTTAAGATATAAATAAAATGAGTACAATTTTCCGTTGTAAGATCAGAACAATTTTTGTTTTAAAGTTATTCTACAAGTTTTAATTGAGCCAAATGATATGATTCCAGCGTGGTATATAAAATCAATTTTCAATGTTGATTGTACTTACATTAAAATCCAAAATAAGAATGCCCTTGTCACTAGTACCGCAGTATACTATACTGCGATCCAACAGCAATGAATAAATCGTTGGTTTTTGGTCTTGACACATCGTGCGAAGTAATAATCCAGTGAATGCATCTCGAACCATAATTTCACGTTTTCTTGAAGCCAGAATTAGAACCTGTCGGCTACCTTCTTGCGTTGCTTTTATCATCAACACGGTTGCGTTTGCAATCGTTAAGCTTTCATCGTTCAATAACTTTTTCTAGAAGATTACAAATATTTATTGAGGTTGTGTGGATCAATTTTTTATCTTTGTATCATTGTTGAGAAGTAACTTGATAAGAACAAAAAGGTGCTTTGCGGATTTATCGATTTAAAGAATGTGTATGATACTGATTTTTTGATAGTTTAGAAACTAGGTGTAAGGTGTGGAATGTTTCAATAGTTATTTATTTTGTATACGGATGTGTTGTTACGAAAGGCATTGAGTGGATTGGATATTGAAAGCGTTACCAAACGGATGATGTTATTGAATGTCGATAAATGTAAAGTGTTGGTATTTGAGAAACTGGTTGCAATATTTCAGTGAATAGTATAAGAATGGAACAAGTGAAAAATATATATTTGGATTGTATGTTTTCGAGAGATGAACGTATTGAACGGGAGACTGAAAGGCGGGTGTCTGCAGGGTACAAGGTATTGGGTGCTCTGGGTACATTTGTTCAAAACGTGAAAGTATCTAGAGATGCTCGAATGAGTGTATATAATGGTGTGTTAGTGCCTGAATGTTTGGTACACTGAAATATAGTAATACTGGAATGCTAACTTATAGACTTTATGAAAGCGAAAAACGCGTTTAAGACAGATAGATGTTGTAAGGCCACCCTTCTTTGTCACTTGTTCGTAGAGCAGTTGTTATGTAAAAAATATTGCATAGTGTATTACATTTGAAAATTCCTCTAAATTCACATACATAATAGTAAATTGAACTCATTTCTATTAATGTATTACCTATTTAATTTTTATATAAAATATTTTATTTCAAAATCATTGATTGTTAATTTCTTTATATTTTTATCAACTTTCTAAATGTACTGTACAACAAAGTAAGACAGATGTCCCAACAACTAGCTGTATCTCTCAGCTCGCATTTTCATCGTCAGTTAGCATTCCAGTATTATATATAATTGGTTTGGTGTGGATGAAGAAGCATGAACGACGAATAATTGCTTTGAAAATGAAGTATTTGAAAGGAGTGTATGAGACTTGATCGTGTCCGGAATACGTTAGTGTACGATTGAGAAGAATGATGTTAAAAAAGTGGCAGGAATTAGTTGAAGTGAACTGACCATCTTAGAGATTGAGGGCGATCGAATACATGGACGTTCGAGGAATAAGTGGTAAGGTATGATTGATGGTTTGTTGCGTGAACGAATGATTCCGAGTGTGAAGAATAGGCGAGCATATATGAATTTGGAAGAGGCGAGAAGATTAATTGTTTAAAGGTTTTTGATGTATATATACTTCTAGACAAAAAAAGTATTATGAAAATTTTAAAGTCAATGGCTGGTACCACGAGCTTTGTTTTTGGATGTTTTAAGAGAAGTGTTTTAACTTCGGTTTTAACGCCGTAAAATGTTCAAAAATTATTTTATAAAAAAAATACTTCTACAGTTACCACATATATTTGAAGTATTTTTTTTACAAATTAATTTTAGAATATTGTACAGCGCTAAAACCGACCCTAAACACTACTCTTAAAACACCTAAAAACAGAGCACGTGGTACCGCCAATAAAATGACAGTAAGGAACAATAACATTTTAATTAACACCCAAATTATAATTTAAGGGGGGAACCTAGTTTAGACTGTTCAAAAAATTGTAAAAGAGTGCGAAAAAATCATACCATTTTATTAAAACACCCCTCAAATATGAAATTTTCAACTGTTTCGACTGGAATTTAGTTCATAGTTTAAAAAAATATGTTGTTAATAAAATTATACAACCGCATTGATTTTAGATGAAAATTGTGAAATCTACATTTCCCGGAAGTGGCGAACTGTGATGCCGACCGTCCACAGACAACAGCTTACAGCTCGGCTATTTCCGGCCAAAATGATTTGAAAAAATTATTACATGTACTTCAAAAAATGATTAAAATATTCTCTTAGTTTGAAAAAAAATATAATTATTCCTTCACTATTAATAAAATTCACGAGAAAAGCTACGAAATCGTGATCCTAAACTAGGCTCCCCCCTTAAAACCAAACGATGATAAAAAGTATCTTTTTGTTCAGCAGTGTATGTGTTTTGTATGTATATTGAATGATTGAATTACCTTAATATTGTAAATGAACAGCAAGCCCTCGTACGTTCCTAGGAAAATGTACCCCCAAGCGCTATCCATACACTGAATGGCTTGTTCAACTACTACAGAGTGAAGAATTTCAGCTGTATCGATATTATAACACTTCAAATTACAATCTAGGGATCCACTATACATTATAGTTGAATCTACATCGAGAATTTTACCGCTCATAACGTTCATGCAAGTTACTGCTCTCTTGTGGCCCGTGTACGCATCTTGTAAGTCACCTGTTTTTAAACAATATTTATAGATGGTTCCGTCCTCGGAAGCAGCGAGAAATTCATCTCCGATTATCTGGAAAAGATTTAATTAAAGAATTCGAAGAATGTAATATACAAAATTTATAGGTACCTTAATGTCCAAAATGGATTTTCGGTGGCCCAAACAAAACATTCCAGTGTCAATACTTTCTGTTTCGACATCGGAATTAATTTCAATTCCTTCTGGTATATTTGTTTTTTCATATCCTTTGAAATCTTCGCCATCTTCTGTTAAGTCTTTTATATCTTTTAATTCGAGATATTTTGGATCCTTTTCTATTTCATTCTCACCAAGACTATCATCATTTTTACTTAAATCCTCTATCGAGTCATCAATTTTATCATCTATGTTAGCAATATTACCAATTATTTCTGTAGATGTATCTTCATAATTTTCTTTGTTTTCTGTGTTATCTTCAAATTCGTTTGAAATATCTACAATATCATCATCATCTTTGGTAGTTTTTGATGTATCATCGGTTATATTTATACGTTCTAATTTTACAAAACATGTTTTTAGTAAACAATCAGGCACATTTTTATTATTTAAAGATTCTGCTACAGGCGAATCAGATTCTTTGCTCAATTTTCTTTTTCGTTTTGCGTTAATTTTTTTATCAGCGCGTATTTTTTCGTCGATATGAGATGAATCACTAGTTTCGGATTCGGAGAAAATTTGTTTTCTTTTAGTATTTGGGTCTGTTAATGATTTAGCATCGTCTTCGTCACTGGAGTCCACAATTTTTTTGGACTTTTTAAAATCACTTTCTTTTGACGCTGACCTTGATCTACTTCTTCTAAGGGATTCTTCTTCAGATTTTTTTGATTTTTTCTTCCGGATCAAAGCTGGAGCAATTAATATATTTTCTGACGGTTGAGCTGTATTTTCATCTGTAGTCATTCGTCTAGATCTTCGTAAACTAGATGGGTTTTCATTTTGTTCTATGACATCGTTTTTCACTTTTATGTCCGATTTCACAATTTTTAACTTAATACTTTTGTTATCAGAATTTTCTGGAATCATATCTTTTATTTTATATTCTGCCGTAGGTTTTTCTTTCTCAGATTCATTGTTGTTATTGAGATTTTCTTCATTTGATATTTCCATAGTTTCATTTTCATGAATATTGTCTTCTATTTCTTGTATATTTGTTTCAGTTTCTTCTTGAATATTATTAGTTGTATCTGTTTCTAAATTTATTACTTGTATGTTATCTGTTGGAATACTTTTTACTATTTCATCTTTTTGTTTTCTTTTCTGTTTCTTTGATTTAATTTTTTCACTACTTGGCAAATTTGGTATCTTCTCTGGTTCAGTATTAATTTCAGCAGTTTTTTCTGGTTCAGCTGTTGTTTTCTTTTTTTCAGGTTTCCGTATTTTAATAAAGAATTTTTTATTTGGTTCCTCTGTTATATCCGTTACGGATGTGTTGAAATCTGATTTTTTCTTACGTTTTTTCGGCAGTTTTTTCTCATTGTTAGCAACATTTTTAATTTCTGTTGTTACAATAACTTCTTTTTCTGTGTCTTGGTCATTTTGAGCAGTTGTATTTACCTCAGGAATTTCTTTTATTTCATTCACTGGGTTTTTATTAACATTTTTCTTAGAACATTCTTTTTCAATGTGTACATGTTCTTTATTTTCATTAGATTCAATATTTTTCTTTTTAATTTCATTACTTTCACGTGTTTTAATTTTAAATTCTTTATACAGAGATTTTTCATCTTTTCTTGTTTCAGGTTTCTTGTCCACTTTTCTTTTCTTTTTAACCGTGATATAATCAGAATCGCTGTCTTCATTTTGATTATCAATCGTGGGTTTTTTAGAAGCTGTTATACTTCTTTTTCTTGTCTTTTTGGGAATTTCAACATCTGAATCATCGTCAATTATTCTTTTTGTCTTAGTTTTAGAGTTTTGTGACATTGCAGATGGCGGTCTGTGAATTTTTTGATTTGATACGATTTTTTTCTTTAATTTTTTCCGTGGTAATTTATTCCTGATAATTTCATCTTCTTCGTCAGATTCCTGAGGTTTTTCGTCAAGATCAATTAAGCTTGTTTCCGAACGCGCTAATGAGACTGCTCGAGAATTAAATGGTTTTTTGGAATATTCGCTTAGAGTGCTTGTTTCTGAAGGAGTTGCAGAGACAGGTCTTATTTTTACATTTTCATGTAGTTCAGGATATTTTTCTGTTACTTCTTTGATAGTCGGTTGAGTTTCTATTAATTTGGTTGGAATTGATATTGCATTTGAATCCTTAATGCTATTTGAGGTATTCGTAAGGTTTAATTGTTTGTACAAATCCCATTTTTCTTGCATCAATTTTTGAATTTCCAAGTCAATATTCATCAATCTGTTTATTATACTTTGTTGATTATCGCAAACTTGCATTGTATCATTTTGTGGTTTGATTATTGCTTCCTGTTGCATTGTTTGAGGAAATATGGCTATATTTGTTGATATTTGTGGTGAGATTAAATGTGGTTTAGGTAATGATTTATCATTTTTATTATCAGTAGTATGACTAGTCTTTATTGCTTCTTCTGTTTCCTTTTTAGCCTCGTTAGATTTTCTATTCGATTTGGAGGATTTTTTATCTTCATCTTTGTGTTTATGTTTAGATTTATCTTCTTTGAATTTAGAATTATCTTTCGATTTATGTTCTACTGGGTCCGAATTTTGTTGACTGTGATTTTTTGTAGTACTTGGTTTATTTATATTTTCAGTGCTGTGGACTTCTATTTTCTTCGTCTCACTTTTTATGTTTTTGTTATGTGTATTTTTATTTTTGTCTTTTGGTTTAGACTTTTGACTTTTGTGATCAGAGCTTTTATGTTTATTGTCTTTTGTTTCCACAGAATTCCCTCTATGTGATTTCTTATCTTTTCCTTCGCTGCTTTTAGCTCTTTCCATACTTTTCGCTCTGTCTATACTCTTGGCTCTATCAATACTTTTTGCTCTATCTATACTCTTGGCTCTGTCAATACTTTTTGCTCTGTCTGTACTCTTGGATCTATCAATACTTTTTGCCCTGTCTATACTTTTGGCTCTTTCAACTGTTTCAACACTTTTAACTCTCTCCTTCTGATCATCAGCTGTAGAATGTTTCTTAGATATTTCTTTGTGTGGTTTTATTTCTGAACATTTTTCATTATTTTCCTTTTCCTTGAAATTACTATTGGACTCCTTTTCTGTTGAAAGATGGTCTGGAACTGTTTCATTTATTTTACAATTCTCAGTTTCAGTAGAATCTTGATCAATTGTGTCTGAAAAAGAAGTAATATTTTGCGATGTTACACTAGTAATGTCTTTTGTAGATGTGTCATTATTCGTTTGTATATTTAATTTTAATGGACGTATTTCTTCCTCTATTATTTCGGGATAAATACATATATTCTCATTTTCGATTTTATCTTCACTGTGATTTGATTTCAATTCATTACTTTCATGTATTTCCTGATTCAAATTTTCCGTGCTAACAGATTTTTCAAACACAGGTTCACTTAAACTCCCTTTCTTTTCAGAATTTTCTATTACATCAGAAATTTTGTTTTCGTCAGATGTCTTCAAGAGGTCATTATTTTCTGCTTCCGGTGATTTAATTTCCTCTTCATTACTGTTAAAATTATCATCAGTTGAGGCTTCTATATTTGTTGAGACATCATCTGGAGTTTGCGTATTTAGAGTACAAACAGTGTCTTGATTTTCATTACTCACACCGACATTTTTCGTATGATCTATTTCTGCTTCTTTATCATTGCAAGTAATTTTCATTTGTTTTGCGGTATCCTCTGTCTCCATTGTTGAAACAAAAGTAATCTGTTGCGGCTCAACAACTGTTGTTTCATTATTTTGTATTTCGTTTTCTTGTTCAAGATTTTCCTCCATTTTCTCAGCATGATTTTTATTCACTTCAATTTCTTCATTAATACTGGCAGCATTTTCTGATTGTTCTGCTTCTGCAATTTCTTTAGAAAATAAACTTTCTTTGCGCTTTATTCGAATACCTGGAATATCCCGATACTCAATTTTCTTTTCTGGTGTTTTTTCTAATTCTCTTCGAGATTTTTCTTCAATTTTGACAGGTGAAATATCTTTTAAAGCTCCTTTTGTAGGTACTATACTTTTTCTAACTTCAATAATAGGTTTAGATTGACTTACTTCCAATGATTTATTTAATTCTCTTACATGTTTTGTAAATATATTTAAACTTTGATCCTGCTTTTGGGTACTGTTGTCGTTTATAGTTTCCTCCAATTCTACCTTTTCCTGTTTAATTTTAATATTTGGAGTCTCCAAAATATTTATTTCATCTTGTTTGTTGGAATTATTAATTTTCTCTTGCTTATTGCTAGAGTGAGTTTGTTTAAAGTTCTCTACATGAACTTTAACTTTAATTTTGTTATCATGTTGCGAGAGTTTTTGTTTCATTTGGTGTAATTTCTTCTTTTCTAGTTTCTTTTGTTTTCTACTTTTCTTTTCGATGTTTTCAAAATTTTGTTGTTTCTCAGGTACTTCTTCAGTTGTATCTTCTTCTTGTGGTTTTTTCGACCCTGATTGTTGCATTTTCATCATCATTTTTATTCTTTCATCTAAAGATAAACGATTCCTTGGCGGTGACTCATCTCTAGTGTCTGTTTCATCGGCTGTGTTATTGTTTATTTTATTTATGTTACGTTCAAATACGTTTTGTTTATGTAATTTAGAATGGATGTCAATAATAGGAAAATTACGTAGGTTTTTATCTTCTGCAATAGAATCAGTAGATTTTGAAAAATCATCTTTGGTAGTACTGATTGCGGGTAAAGATTTAGTGCTATCGCATAAATTGTTTGTAGTAACATCATCTAAGAAACTAGTAACATTTGTCATATTATCAGGTTTTAGGGTATGAAACCATGTTGGTTCGAAATTAAATAACTGCTTGGGCTTCCCCGAACTGTCACTTTTTGTAGTGATATTGTCAGGGTTTGATTTACGAAGCCAAATCGGCTCAAAATCCAATAATTTTTTGAGTTTATCAGCAGTATAAACTGGTTTTATTGAACTATCGTTCGTTTCACTTCGAGCAGCAAGAGGGCTGTTGCTATATGAAGGAGATTTAAATAATGGATTTGATGCTGGTATGCTAGAACTTCTAATTCTATTTAAATTTAAAACCGGTTCTAATATATTTGTACTCTCTGGCAGATTAGCTTCTAAGATTTTTTTCGAAAATGGAGAAGAATCTCGACTACAAACTGGAGTTTTTAAATTGTTTGTTTGTGTAGAAAATTTTGGACTTTCTTCAATCGGCAGATTTGAACTTGGTAGAGGTATTTCATTTAAATTCGATGAAGAATCGTGATCAATAGGTTGAAAATCTGCTTCGTTTTGTTGGACAGTTGCAGCTAAATTTTCATCGATAATGTCGTCTATGTCCATATCTGCCGTTTCTATTAAATCCGCACCCATTGGAGTATAATTATTCGATTGAGGAGCAGAATTACTACTTAATTGAGGAGGTAAAATATTTGTTTGGTGTGGAAAATCATTTAATTGAGGAATAAAATTACTTTGTTGAGAAGCAAAGTTTATATTTGGTGGTGGTTCATTACATAAAGGACTTCGCTGCATAAAAGGATCATTGTTTAAGTGATCAAAGCGCATTGAAAGTGGGCTGTTGTGTGTAGTAAAATTCGCGGTTGAATCCGGAGAAAAAGTGTTAGTAACATTTTGAAACGAATGCTGAGATTCTTCAGCTTGCTGGTTTAAAGTGCCTTCACACATATCAAAAGACGAATCCAAAAAATCTGTATTTAACAATAATTTTTCCGCTTGTTTAAACATATCTTCTGGTTCAACTAATGCATTATCATTGACACTTTCATTTAAAGGTGAATTCGGTACCTGAATATCATTATTAACATCAAACTGCAAAATTTTACTTAACTCTGCGACCATTGTGTCGGGCAGAGAGACCAATTCAACGCCTAAATCAGGTACAATTGAATTAAAATGATCAATCATTTCGTTATTTTCTGTTGTAGACTCGCGGTTATTGTACATGTTTCGCAATTCTGAAGATAAATGAAGCCGCATATCACGAACTAAATGTTGCAAGTATCCATCGTATTTGGATGAGCCCGGGTTGTTGACCAAACTTTGAATTTTACCCTTTGACATATATGTAAACTGAGTCAAAATTTTATTGCGTAACTCTTCGACACTTTTTGTTGGTTCGTTGGGACTTGGTTTTTTAGTTCGTCTTTTTAGATTTCTTTCAGATTTAGTATTTTGTATTTCATTATCGTTAAAATTAACTATTGTACAATCCTCTTCAAATTTATTATCACTTAATGAATTATTAAAACACGGCACTGGTTGATCGGTTTTATCAGCTTTAACAAAACCTTCAGCATTTTCGTCTAGATTTAACTGTTCTTTAATTCTTGCACTAGCTTCGGCGATAACTTTCTGTCGAGCTTCTTCCGATCCTGGCAGAGGAGACACGGGCCTAGTTTCCACGGGAGGCCTCTGAATATAAGGAGGTGGCATTTGGGGCCGCATGTACTGCGGCATTCGAGGTGGTGGTGCTCTCCACACATTTGAATGAGGTGGTCGTTGCCATCTATGTTTATTGTCCCTTAAATGACAAAATATACATAGACATATCCAATTTTCAAGTAATTTATGTTTTGTCAATACCTATAATGCGGCATTGGTAGTAAAGGAGCAAAAACATTAGGGTTTGGCCTTCGAACGTTGTTGAAAACAGAACCTCGAAAATTATTATTATGTTGAAATCCCCCTCGTCCTCTACCTCGATAATGTTTAAAATCATTCATATTTTTTTTTATTATATGGCACTGTAAATGAAAATGTATCTCATTATTAATTAACAATAATCATTTCATTTCGCCTACTTAATTTGTAAGCAATGATAACGATGTTGTTACTGCGTACTTACGAGTTCTTTAATTCAATATTATTTAAATAATTAAAATACACCTTCAACAAATCGTAATATAATTATCTATTCTTTATATTATGACATTAACTCATGATTATTTACTATGATGTACTATTTACATTTGACAGTTTAGAACCTAGTGATATATTTTGCACATTCCTTATCTAGGGATTTTTAAATGGACAAAATTACTAATATTTATAAATTACAAATAATGTACTTTTCATACGGTTCAAAACTTAAATTATTAGTTGATAGCACATAAATGACTTGTATAATTATAAATGTATAACTGCATTTGAGTGGTTCAGAGTTCATTTAAATTACAAGGTCTTCAATTCTGCAATAAAAAGTGGGAATAGTATATGCTGTTGATGAAAGAAATAAATATATAATTTTCTTCATTTTTTATTAAACTATTTAAAAAATTAATAAAACTTATTATAAAAATATAAATTCAAGTATTCATTATTTTACATAAATTAACAACACTTATTCTTTCGCATCTCCAATTCCATCAGCATTAATAGCAAACATAGCTTCAGATTCCGGCAAACAAGGAGAATCATAAATTTTACAAATTCTAGTCTCGCCTCTCCCTTTCCTTAGGTACAATCTAGTTGTTGATGAATGAGCCATAATATTTCCTCCGATAGGCTTCTTCGGATCCGCTGCGAACATCGCAGCTCCATCAACTTGAGCCACAACTTGATTTGTAATTAAAACTGCTACACCAAATTCATCAGCTAACCTTAACAACATTCGTAGAAACCTCGCCAAGTGCATTTGACGAGCTGAAAGTTCGCCTCTTCCAGAATAATCAGTTCTGTAAAGCGAAGTTGCACTGTCGACAATTAAAAGAGCGTACCTAGATTCAGCCATCATCGCGGAAGCTTGGAGTAAAAGTTGGGTTTGGTGGTCAGTGTTGTACGCTCGGGCGTAAGCTACGTTATCAAGAACTGTAGATGGTGATAATTTATACCTATCAGCGACTGCTAATAATCTTTCTGGTCTAAAAGTTCCTTCTGTGTCGATGTATAAACATTTACCTTCACCCCCGTTGCTTTCTATCGCCAGCTGACAAGTGACAGCTAAAGTATGGCACAGTTGTGTTTTACCTGTTCGGAATTCTCCAAAAACTTCTGTTATAGATCCAGTTTCAATTCCTCCTCCTAACAAACGATCCAATTCTTTTGATCCTGTTGTTAATTGAATGATCTCTGATCTTTTTTGATGAAATTCTGTAGCTGTTGTAAATCCCATAGGAACCAACTTGGATGCTTCTAACAAGATTTTGTCAGCTTTTGCTTCTGATATTCCTTTTATTGTAATTAAATGTTTTTTAGGAGCAAAAGCTATTGCTTCTACTGTGTGATATCCGGCTTCTTCCAGTTTTTTTATGTCTCCAGCTGTAATTCCATTGCCCTAAGAGAATGAATGTATATTTGCAGAACCAAAATAATGTTTTGTTTACCTCTAGTTTATTAATTAACTGTGGTCCGCAATCTTCGTCTGCTTCTTCATCAACAGTAACTGTTGATGCAGTTACTGAAGCCGTCATTTTATTTAAATAGTAACAAAATAAACACTTTATTAAACGAACAACGAACTTGAAATAGTGTATGGAACAAAACATTTAACTTTTGAGTTGTAGGTTAAAGCATGCGCGGTAAAGTCAACATTAGTTATATTATTCGTATTATGTTGGTATCGTTGGAAATTGTAATTTCAAACATTCAAACGATAAACTATTGGGAAAAAAACTCGAATGTAGGTGGCAGGTCGGACAGTGGCAAAATGGCGTCGGAACGAGGAAAACAAACTATCTGTCATAGTTGCATGTACATGTTTATCGAAGAAAATACTGTTAATTAACCATTCTAATTCGATATAATTGCATTTGTTGTTGAATTGGAGTATTTGGTAGTTCGGTATGTAGAGGTTTTTTGAATAAAGCTGGTTATTTACCGTACTAATTCGATACTATTGCTGTTGTTGCTGAGTTTGAACATTCGTAGTTCTTGTTTCGAATTGTAAACATCTACACATTTTGTGAAATTATGGAGAAAGTTACTATTGAGTGAAGTGATATTTTTGAGTATATTTAGTTAAAATAATACAAATTTTCTTTTCTATGCTATTGACATTCAAAGTTGGAAATAGCTTCAAAGTATTTATCACTAATTTCTAAATAGTGTTAACTTGTACACTTTTGTCAACATACACTGTTTTATCTACAGCTACTAATTTAGCATCTAACTGTCGAATGCTCGAATGTCTTCAACGAATTCTGGAGTTACTAATATTTCTTCTTCCAACTCTTCTGCACCCAGAACATCTACAGGTTGATTTTAAAATTCTCTAAAACCAATAGAAATATATATTGTTTACAGACACTTTAAAGCAAAATATATGAATACAATAATATCCTTTTCCTCTTTTTTCTTTAGTTCTAATCATTCGTTTAAAACTGATCAGTAGCCTGAAAGTGATCAGCACAAATAGACATTGCTTTTGAGACAGACAGGTTTCCCAATTCGGAGAACAATTGCCCATTTTTTTGATAATAATGGATCAATGGATCTTTAGGGAAGGAGTGTATACTGATATCAACTGTTTTATAATTATTACACTGTGCCAGTGAACAATATATCTTGCATTTGCTCGTCATTGTTCGATTTCAAATCTTCTCATATACTAACTAAACACTACTATATACACTATTAACACATTTAATACTACTTAAAAGTATTAGACTAATACTAAAACACTATCTATTTACTATAATAAACCTAAATATATTTGTAAATTTGAATACAATTCTACAGCTTTACTACGTATTTCAAATGGAGTAACGAATGTTTTCCTCGTTCCTTTAGTTTATATTTTTGCCGCAAGGTGTCAGCTACTTTGATTTTTTTCCCCAATATTACAGTATGATTTTTATTAAAAGTAAATTTTCTTTGTACAATTCTTATTATCAAGTTCTTAAATTGTCGAAGTGTCAAATGGTTAGCACCTATTTGAAGATTTTTATTTTGAATTAGTAACAAAAATAGCACAAATCCATAACAACAGTGACGTCATAACATTAAAAAAAATCATAGCGGCTATTTAAGACTGCAGTCTCCAATTTAAATAGTTTTATAATAAAAAAAAAGGAAAGAGCTTCATTGAATGTAGTAGTATTTTATTAACAGGGAAAAATAAAAAAACATTTAAACAAAATTTTGATGAAGTAATCATTTGAGTGACAATTTACACCTTACAAATATGATACAAATGACATTTTATGAATTGCAAAATCATTCTATTAATTTCTTGGCTTTGAAATAGCGTCTCAAATACAAAACTTGCCATGTTGCTAAACCTAATAGACAACACATCGAGAATACACTGAAGTAGAGAACTCTGCTATTTGTGGATTCTGAAAAAATAATATATTCATTAAAATGTTACATTTTCACAACAAATTGCTTATTTACCGTTTGTATCACGCATTTCTTCTTCCCGTTTCCTCATAAGTGAAAAGTCTTTTACAATAGCATCAGAAAGATCTTCCAATCGTTTTAATTCTACTTCAATGGGCTTCAGTTTTGCTACTTCACCAATCTTAAAATATTTGATGAATGAATAAAAAACAAATACAACTTTAGATAAAATTTACTTACAACTTCGTAACTTTTAGCTTCAATGCCGTGTTTTGTTACTAAAGAAACTTCTTGACTGAGTCCTCTTTGATCTAAGATAAAAATACATTTACAAATATTGAAATTTAATTTTTGTAACAATTTACTTACGTGGCGGAACCCTAGACATGAAACAAATTTCAAAGGTATCATAGTTTTCAGTAACGAAAGAGAATTTTCCTTTAGTAATATCCTCTCTCTGTGAAAGTATGTGACCCTTGGAGTCCCTAACCTGTAGCCGAAGAGGAAAATTAGGAAAATGCATCAATTTTCAAAATTGTAATCAATATACATACAACATAATCAATTTTTTGTCCGGGTGCTTCCGAAACTTCAAACTCTCCAGTAATTAAAACATTTTTCTGCAATTCTTCTTTTAAGCACTTCTGTGTGTTTGGTTCCAGATTCCACATAATACAGTTTATGTGCGCCACTAAACCAAGGAATAACACACACGCGTATTCAAACTTCATTTTTGCGTTTTAAATTTACGATATATAAAATAAAATTGTCTATTTATATCACTGGATAAATAAAACATAAATATTTAACATTGCACTTGACAAGTGAAAACGTACGAAAGGTGAGCTGGCGTTTGCCGATTCGGTTAGTGACTTTGTACCAACTGAATTTAGGAACACGTGGAAAACTTGGGAAATTTCATGCTTGTACTATTTTATTTTGAGGCGCGTTTAAATATATTTAAAACATTAAATACAAATAAAAATGTATTGATAAGTATACCATTTAGATATTTATGCTTGAACATGAACCTCAACAAACTCATAAATCCGCGACAGGAATGCGCATTATCTCCGCCCATTCAAGTACATAACGAATGGCGTGAGTGTGTAGTCTGCTGTTTACATAAAATACTGCTCAGAGAATACATTTAGTTTTATTTTAAAAATAATTTATTTATATTATAAACGTCTACATTTATTTGTTCATTTTACATTAAATAGATGCATTTTCAATTATATGATATGCTAAATATGTCACTTAATTCAAATTATTAATTATTTTATTTCTTCGTAATTAGCCTTTCTCAAATGATATTTTTCGTTATTATTTAGCCAGTTGAATCCAATTAAAACTGTGGCTGGCAACACTTACATGTCCAGACCTCAGAACAAATTTTTTTCTTGAATAAATTTTTGAAGAATTTGAATTTTTCGTTGTGCTTTTCATTAACTTGATTATATTCACCAAATTTAACTGTAAATTGATATTTTTAAGATAAAATTATGTACTATATAGATAAAAATTTGTATTACCTTTCATCGTAAATAAAAAATAGTAACTTTTACACAAAATAATATAGTTTTTGATCTTCTAAACAACGTGCTAAAGACAGCAACAATAAATTAAAAATGGGTCAAAAGCAATTTTTATATTACTTTTTTCTGAATGCGTAAACGGAAACATTACCGCATGTACCACATATGATAATACATTTTTTTAGGAAATTATTCATCTACGTGTAAATAACTTGTATTTCTTATAATATGAATAATTAAGCTGCGGAAAACTTATGATAACGTTTGGGAATTATTTTTTCATACATGCAAAAACATCATGTTCATGACCTTATACATACTTACAATTAAAATTCAATAACATCTTTTAAATGGAATTCCCCGTGAATCGATTATGCATATTTCTCCTTGCATATAAGATTGTAAACAATATAACAACATATTTATTTGTATACCATGGAGTTAGAATCATCTCAAATTAGGTGCTCTTGGAAAAAGTGTAAAATACCAATTAATATAATTGTATTTATATTAATTATTCTTATTACTGGCTATCATTGTGGAGCAGCTATAGTGAGATATCATTACTTATTTAGTTGGCATGTTATTTTTGGATCGCTCGCCGTAAGTAAAACTTTATTACTTATAAAAGAATTATTAGAAAAAGTTTTGTGTCTATATTAATATTTTATTTATCTGTAGTACCTGTTATTGATGCCAGTATCAATTATAATTTTCGATGATGTTTTTTTAAAAAAATATACGAGAAAACAAAAGTCTAAGATACATGGAATCATTATTGCTGTAGCAACAATGTTTGCATTAATTAGTGTCATTGTTGATTATTCAAGAAAAGAAGTTTATAAACCTCAATATCCCGATATAACACATTTCGAATCACCTCATGCCATTACAGGTAATATAATTATTTTTTTTCTAACGTTATAAAAGTATGTTATATATTTGTATTCAACAAGCAGAAGTTCAATTTTTTCAACTGTAATTACACAAGAGACTTTTCTTTTGCCGGATAAATTTCTGTTTGTCACAAAGCCTTGTTACCTAGCAATTAGACAAGAAAACTGTTTTAATAAAATCACGACATTGTGATAACTGAAATTTATCCGAAGAAAATAAAATGCTCGAAAGTAATTCGGCTAGATAAATTAACGATATTTTATTTACGAAAAGGTTTATTTAAAAGTACAATTGGAGAAAATGATTTTCTATAACACAGTTTTGGACACTACTCGCAAACCGTACAAACTTGTTGCTCGTGTGGAAATGTGCTATTCCATTACTTGTTGTAGAATATACTATAATCCAACACCTCTCAATAAATGCTCTATAACTATGGTGATTTTAAACAAGGAAAATAAAAGTGGGTATAATTTTGAGAAAAGTCATTAGTGAGTAATTTTTTATTTATAAAAAAGTTTATAACAATAATAACACACATCACCTTAGTAACTACTTCGATTGACATTTTAATTTAGAAAATTTAAAGCATATGTTACTGTCAAATAATATTTCTTTAATAAATTTTGTATTTATTAAGAGATGTTGCCCACTTGTTAAGTAAATAACTGTTATATCACAATTTTTGACATATTTTCTTCACGAATGACATTAATGTAGTTAATATTTTGATCTTGTTGCTAGAAGAAAGGTAAATAACGTTTTTCCAACACCGACTCATAATAAGGCTGTAACTATGGTTATTTGAAATATATAATGTCCAACATTCCTCACTCAGTGAAAGAATAATACAGAAGTTACGAAGAAATTAATTACTTTTTAAATTCACTAAATTCTTTGTTATAAATGTCTCTGGACTTGTTGGGAATTAAATTTAGACATGCTTCCAATCAGATATTTAGCGGTATTTCCACATTTTGATCTATTTGTTACCATTTTCGTGTTTACAATTTACAATGTCAGATGAGAAACAACCATTTTATGACTACTTTGTAATTTCTATATTTTATAAACAGCATATCAAATATCTTGTCCGTGTCAAACAAGAACCAAAATATACAAACGATTTAAGACGTTTTAAGAGTGGTGTTGGATAAAACGTTGTATTGCACTCGTGTGGAATGCATAATTCGCAACTGAAATCGCCGATGGCGGCAGCACTGTACCTATAAAATGGCTACTAAATGGAGTATTCGGAGTTGTAGATAACATGTGCAACATAAGAAAGTGAATCAAAAAATTAAATTAATTTTGAATAGACGTAGTTTTGACGTCTAATATTCTGTAATGGGGAGTATTGTTGCATATTCTATTGCGCCGAGTACAGTTATACCACCCTTTTTGTTTTTATTTTTAAGTATTGACAAGACTAGCGCTGGGGACTCGTTCATCACTTTTGGAAAACTTTTTTACATAAAATGTTTCTATATATTGTATATTATATTATAATTACCTTCAAACGAGTCACTTTATTATTAAAATTAATATTAAAATGGTTTATTTATTACTTTATCCTTTAGGTATGGGTATGAGTTAAAAATATAAAACATATAAATAATGGTTTCGATAATGGTTTGTATTGATATAACTAACTAGAACAATACATTAAAAAATACATTTTTGTATTAAAAATATTCAATTTCACTGCTTAAATGACTTATTCCAAAAACTTATCCTCACTGAAAATTGGTGAAGAAAGGTTAGGTTAGGTATCACACAATCTATTATAAAAAACCTAGGAATATAAAATTCTCAGCTATTCGGTCAATTCAAGTTCTCCATATTTGATTAATATTTACACTTGCACCCTTTCTTGGAAATAAATGGAAACTATGTAACACATTCTTGCTGACATACGAAAATAGCAGCCATGTACACAGCAGTTTTTGTTGTGATTTTTTCTTGATTGTGGAACTCATTATAAAACGAATCAAATTTAATACGGGAGGTGAAGAACAAATAAATGAGAAAATAAATTAAATGGAATAATATTGCACTAAACATCTAGACAAATATCACTTCTATTAACATTGCATCAAATGCGTCATACACACCAGTACTCCACATAGCAGTTTATATTTTTACCACCAGATGGATACGGGTCCATTTCAGTTGCGAATAGTCACTCAAGAAACGGGTTCGAGGCTAAACTTTTTCTTTCGTGACTAATATGTCATATTCCACACTAGTACAATAAATTACTATTAGTTTATCACTTGCAAAAATTTACCTTCCTATTTATCCGCTGTCAAAACGATAAATTTTTTTTTCTTTGTAGCTTACTTTACATTAGAGTTATATTATCGCCGGCATAAAATGTCTCCTTGGTAACACATTTACTCCGGCGGCAGACAAAAAAATATTATCAAAAATAGTATGGTTGTAATTAAAAAATTTGACAGTTAAGAATAAAACAAATAAACAAAAATAACAAAACAACATTTTTTAAAAGTTTTGAGCATTATTTAATAGTATTTTATGTATCTAGAACGAAAAGTGAATCTTTAAGTTATGAGCAAGCTACCCGCCTCGGCCGTAATTACTTGCGAGGACCTTAAAGTCACTTTTCGTTCGCGGTACATACAAAATTTTATTTCATACTGGTTACTAAAGTTGTTAAATTATAGAATTTATTAACAGAAATTATCAAAAATTCATAGAAATATGAGTTGATATAAGTAGGCTAAATAACAATTTCTATAGGAACAAGTATTTGTTTATAAATAATGAACCAATTAAAAGTCAAATTTTACTTTAAAGTCCTAGGACTTTAAAGTTTCATTTTTCGTACGATAAATAGTCCGAAAAATGTAACATAAGTAACCAGTATGACATAAATTATTTTTAATTCTATTTTCTATGTTTCAAGAAAAGAGTAAATATGACTTTGGGTTCAAACATATTCTGCACCCAAAGTTTCACATTTACTCCTAATACCACAATATACTATTATAAAACTTGTTAAATAATATACTATTGAATTTTGTTTATATTTTTCATTTATATTTTACAGGGCTGGTGTCAGTGATTTTATATCTTCTCGCAAATTTTAGTGGTTTATTTACGTACAATGTAACGTGGTTCCAAGAAAAAGTGGTAGCGGTTAGACCTGTGGTTCTAAAACTGTGTCACAATTTGATGGGACAAGTTGCATATATTCTTGGAATGATCAGTATCATTGTAGTACTGATTACTCCTTGGTTTATTCATCATAATACTCTTATTGTAGCAGTTATAATGACAATTTTGATGACTTTTGTAACAATTTGGAGTTTGGTCAACTCGGTTTTAAATGCTTACAATCAAATTCAAACATTGTCGTCTTGAATTATTTATTTTGTTACATGGCAACTATTTTTTCAATAAATACTTTTAAGTTATTTATTTATTTTATTCTGTAAATCACACACTAAAAATAGATACATGGTTTGTTTATATATTTATTTGTTATTTCATAAACAACATCGTAAATTGTATCCCAATTACTTAATAACTCAGAAAAGTAAACAAAATGTAGTTTGTTAAATGCATACAATTATTTAATTAACCGCAGATAATTAAGATAAGATTGATTGCGTAATTCTTAATATAATAATAATTGCATCTCAAATTCTAAGAACAACAGTTAACATGTTTGCGATGCACAACAAGGAAAATAATGATAAAATATTTAGACCACAGGAAACTTGGAAATCCCTGCTATGGCATTACAAGGCTTCAAATAAGTAATAAGTAACATAAAGTGTTTTACTATCACGACATGGAGACCGCAATTGAGAAAAATGACAAAGAAAAAAAATTTGTGTACGTTATTGATAATTTAATTCATATTTTTATTATTGGTTTATTATTTTATATTCTTTGGATTCCAATATTTCATTATAAAAATTTATTGTCATGGCACGCAATCTTAGGAACATTTGCAGTAAGTATTTGTTGATTTATTCCTCTTAATAATTATACATAAATATTCTTTACTTTTTCGTTACAGTTTCTGTTTTTAATGAGCGAATCCATAACTTTGTTATCAACTAATCCATGGTTTACAAAATTTATAACAACTACAAAAGAAAAGAAAATATGGACTCATGGAATTTTGTTTACTACTGCAACTGTCTTTGCTATTTTGAGTCTGTATTTTGAATTTTATAGAAAACATTATAAAAAACACAAGGAACAGCATTTTAACACCGTTCATGGGGTTACAGGTACATAATATTTATATTTAAAAAAAAACTTATCTTTTCTTTTTTTGGATATTATTAAACACCAATATATAAAAAAATGTTATTTTAAACGTACTGTAGATATATAAATATTAATTTGTATGATCCACAAACCGATATACGTCCTACACAAGAATGTGTGTTAACTTCACCTACTCATACGAGCAGTTAAAATCATACAAAGGAAAATTGTTTAATTCACCATATTTATATCTTAAATTCTATCATTTTTACCTCCTGCGCATACATATGTATGTGTAAGGGAGATATTACGTTTATATTACGAATTGATTAGATTTTGGGAACAATTCATCAACAATAATTGGTAAATTATTTGAAGGCCTATCAGGGGTTTTGGGCATATCTTAGTAAATAAATGAGATAAAGTAAATATCATTGCAATCAAAAAGATGTAGAATGATATTTCCTACAGTCTTTGTTTAAAATATTTTTCTATATTTTGCTGTCATCAGATTCAAATTCAGTGTTCGTAGAACCAGTCAATACCTTTGGGTCAAATGAAATCATTATATTAGTGATTTTTGTTAATTTGTTATTATATCAGTTGTAATTTTTTCCTAAAATATTCTTAAAAATAACAGAATTTAAGATGCAAATAAAAATTGAGTACAATTGTTCCCTTTGTAAAATGAGAACAAGTTTTTTTAAGTTATTCTGTCTTAATTAGATCAAATGATATGATTCAGGGCTCGTATACTAACCAATGGTGTTAATGTCCATTTGTACAAAATTAAATTGTACATTCCAAATACAAAGTCCATTATTATAATACATAGCATTAGCAGATATTCGGGCTTATTCTCTAAAAAAGTTGCTACGTAACAACTTGCTAAATATGACAAAAATGAATCGTTCTTTGACAGCTAATGAAATATTACCTATTAAACAAGAAGTTTCGATGCGATTTTGTCACCATTAGCAATATGCTATGATACCATAACTTCGTTAGAGAATTGGGCCGATTGTAATAGTAATTTACATTGCTAGACCGTAACTCAGAACTTTACTGGCGAGCATGGTACCTAACGAGTGAGCTTGTTATTCGTGCTTATATAATGTTTTATGATATAATGAATCGTAAATAATTTAAAAAATCTGATGTGCCCAGCACACACAACTTAAATATTTACAGGATTGTAGAAGAGACCTGTAAAGTTTTACAGGCTTGATGTAGAGACTGATAAAATTTTACGTGCTTATAGAAGATAAATAAAACTTTATACGTGGCATGTTTGCAATTAATTTTTAATGGGCTCACTGGATTATGGAGGCTCACTCCTTCGACGTTCGCCCCACAAACTTTCCACTCACCCGTAAAAGTTAATTTAGTACACTAGCCACATAAATAACTATTATAAAATAGAAATTAATATACTAAGGAGACCTATAATTATTAGTGATTTCGAACCATTAAACGCAGTTGTATTTTTTTGTTATAGCTTCTAAATTAACATGCTATATTTTATATAAGTTACGATATTATTTATCAAAACCTGGAAGGCATTTGATCAATTGATATTTATCTAAAAATCCCGGATTTGAGTCGTTTAATAATTTCCGCAGCGCCGACTGTTACGCAACATAAACTACATAGAAGTAAAACAGATCATTACTTACCAAATATCTTGTCTTTCCTCAGCGCTTCTAGCGACAATCTTCACCGCCATCGCCTTCTGCACCGGACTTTCCGTGTCGAACTGTCAAAGATTTCAAGAGAAAATTCGACCTGTGGTAGTGAAACTAGTGCACAATATTTTCGGACAACTTGCATACGGATTAGGAATGTTTAGTTTGGCATGTGCTTATTATTCCAATTGGGTGGTGTCGAGAACTACAATGTTAGAAAGAGGGGCGTTAGTAATTTTGACTTTGTTTATTACAAGCTGGATTTTGATTCATGCTGTTAAGAGTTTGTATCAGCAAATTAAATCAGTTAAAGAGTAAATTTTGTATTGTACTCGTCAAACCTTCCTACATTATGTGAAGAAATATGTTTTGAATATTAGTTTACGAACGTTTGGCTGTGGAAACATTATGACAATAACAATTATTATGTTTATATTTTACGGTTAAAACAACTACTTTCAAGTATTCAACTAATTTGTGACTAGTAATAAGTCTACAAAACGTCTGAATAGTTTATAATCAGTAGTTATACAACAAGAGGTTTGAAAATAATCTAATATACAGTTGAGAGGACGAGATGTGTTTCCTATTCAACACATCGAGTCCGCAACTGTATATTCAGATGATTTTCGAAGCTCGAGTTTATATGTTATGACTATACAACAAATGAACCAATTATAGTAAACAATTCATTTATTTAAGTTAAAAATATTAATTGTTTGTTTATATTCATGGATTATATGATTCATTTGTTTGCGACCAAAACACAACTAGTAGTGTTTCACAAAACACAACGCTAACCGCGTAATTAAGAAAAATTGAGCTATCTGATTGGTCTATTTTCCTATGAGTTGTATAGTGTTTATACGATAGACATGTTGCTGTTTTAACCACAAATATTGACAGCCAACCAAATGTATACTGTACTATCTAAGCAGAAATAATAAAATATAAAAGACAATGACTAGTACTACGTGCTTTGTTTTTAGATGTTTTAAAAAAAGTGTTTTCCTATTTCACGTACACAAAGTCAATTTTGTGTCACTCTTTTTCTCAAAAACAATGCTACAAAATTGAATTTTGTGCAACTGTTTTTGGGGAATTTATTATTTGTAAAATTAACATTCTGTCAACTTGGGGATGTCATTGCTCACATAAAATTATTGAATCGGAGCCCCTGCGTCGGGGTTGCACCCTGGGATCCGATAGGCCCCGCGGGCAAAGCCCCTTGGTGACCAGTGGTATATTAAACATGCCGTACAATTTTATTTTATTTTTATTGAATTTATGAACGTGAAATAGGAAAATTAGTATGAACAACTCGTGTTACAATGCCTAATTGTAATACTCGTATTACAAAAAAGGTCATTGTAACACTAGTTGTTCAATATACTATTTAGCCTCGATTTTATCGCTGTACAATGTTCCAAAAAATTTAGTTACAGAGAAATATATTGAGGCCTATTGTGTAACTTACTGGTTAATTTTTAACGACCAGTTAAAAATTTTAACCAATACAAATATATGTGGCAAATGAAATTTTCAATTTTTATTCAGTGCCGTCTATTATCATTGGTTAAACATTTTAACAGGTAGTTAAAAATTAACTGGTATGTTATAGAATACACCCCATAATCTACCACTTTTATTTGCAGTATTTTTTTATAAAATAATTTTAGAACAATGTACAGCGCTAAAACCGTGGCTAAAGCACTTCTCTTAAAACACCCAAAAACAGGGCTCGTGGT
The DNA here is from genome assembly GCA_963942605.1 of Poecilus cupreus. Taxonomy (NCBI): domain Eukaryota; kingdom Metazoa; phylum Arthropoda; class Insecta; order Coleoptera; family Carabidae; genus Poecilus; species Poecilus cupreus. The sequence goes on along the minus strand of OZ012726.1, from coordinate 6,556,806 downwards.
ACCAGCCAATATGTTAGTAATTATTAAAACGAAATTAGTAGTTTAAAACTAGTGAATAAGTATGTTATGTATTTTAAGGTTTACTTATTGGATGTGTATTGATAAAATGTTCTAATAAATACAAATCGTTTGACTATAATAGTTTTACACTTATAATACTTGGATACCTTATTATAAACATTGTTAATCATACGTAAAATTTCATATAAATAGAGTACATTTTATTTGGCAAGCACAGTCTTAGTCTTGCAGCATGTGACATCAATATATTCATCATTTTTGGAATATTAATTTATCAACAATATACAAAATTTAAAATTAAATAATATCAAGAGGATTCAAAATTTTAAACTGTGAAACATCTACAACTAACCTAATACTTTACAAGCGTTTATATATTACGAGTTAGGCCTCCGGGTTAAAATTTTGAATCCGATTTAATTTTCTAGATCACTTTACCTGGCAGTGCTTTAAGCTTTCTCTAAATTCCAGTAGGCACTCATCGAAAAAGCGTCCAATTGTAAAATTACATCATGCAATTCTAGCACACATTAGAGCTTGTATATTTGAAATAAAATCGCGTTTTTTTCTATCCATCTATTCGGTATTTACACTTTACTACCATCGCACCATTCAAACATAACGGAGTTATGTGAAACATCGATCGAAATAAAGAAACAGGTCGATGTGTTGTCATTGTGACGCCTCTGTCATTTTCTACTGTTAGATTATGTCGTATACAATTCTACTTATTTTAATATGGCAGTACTTCATATTTTATGACACATTAAAATGTAAACAGTAGCCTATAAATACCGACATGCATTTTACTCATCACAACTGAACTGGTAACACAGCCTTATCATTCTTTTGTGTCTTGTTGGGCTCTTCTACATGAGAGGCAGCAAGATGTTTTGTAGTACGGGTATTGACACAGTCTCGCTTGAACTACGAGGGCGCAATTCGTGAATTGGTCGGAACAGCCACCTAAACGAAATTATTTATTAAACATAATTCGATTTTCAGAAGTTCTCAACACTTACGGTGATCAGGAGATGGTTCATCTTGGGCTTGAGAGCTTTCTCGGGATGTATAATCTGCAAATAAAATAAATACTGAATATCAAAAAAGAAAAATTCAGATATTTTATAGATTTTTACTTTCTTAAATAATAAGGAAGTATTAGATTCATGAAAAAAAAAAACAAACGCTGACGAGATTTTTGCGTAAATACACTGTATCCGTTTTGACCATTTTCTCAATGATGTCTATGCGTCTGTATGGATTGATGGATGGATGTGTGTCTACATGTGTAATATCTCATGAACGAAGATATGGTAACGAAACTTGAAATTAAGGTTCTGGGTAGCAGTCTTTGACTGATTTCAGAATCTTTCAATATATTGAAATAAATAAAAAAAAAAAAATTTAAAAGTTTCATGAAAATACAAATACTTGAGATGTTTTTGAATTAAATTAAAAAACTGGAAGAAGTTTACTGGACACACAAAACAATGAATTGTATTTTTTTCAAATATAGAACCAGCTATGAAAAAATGTTTGAAATAAAAGATGTTATTTGGAATATAGAATGTTATTTGTACTTTTCCTGTATATGCTTCTAATTTTGAAGAAACTAAATTATATATTTAATAATATATTTCAGTAATCTTAGTTACAAGAAAACTAAAAGTAAAATATTTTTAATTTCTGTATATCAAATAATTATGAATTATCAAAAATATATATCTTTTGAAATAAAAGCAATATTTGTATTACTAGTTAGCATGTTTTAAAGACTAGATATTAATTAATATTTTAAAATAAAGTTATAGTTACAATGAGAATAAAAAACGAAATAGGTTTAACATCTATGGTACCACAAGCTCTGTTTTTAGGTGTTTTAAAAAGTATTTTGACTTCGGTTTTAGCGCTGTACAAAGTTCTAAAAGTATTTTATAAAAAAATGTTTCGAATAGAAGTTACAAGGAAATATATTACCTAATACTTTTATTTGAAGTATTTTTTTATAAAGTAATTTTAGAACATTGTACAGCGCTAAAACTGAGCCTAAAACACTTCTTTTAAAAAAGTCAACAACAAAACAGAGATCGTGGTACCTGGCATTATGTCAAATAATTGTCAAAATAAAGACATTCCCAAGAAATAAGTAGATGAATTTAAAATTTTTATATATTTACTATAATTATGGCAAAATATTTAATATTAATTACAATTTTCAGCACTGTACCCTCTATATTAAATGAATTATTTTTTTACGAAGATGGGAAGCCGCCTCATGAATGGATTTTTATGAATTTATGTGAACACAAACGTCCATGCTCTTCAGTGGGTTTCGAACCCACGACCTCTGACGTATTAGGCTAGTGACATTGCCTCTATACCACCGAGATCCGCATTATTATGATTATTATAGTTATTGCTACATTGCTAGTCTGTAATAAATTTGGATGAAAAAAATGAAATATTTCATAGACCTTTCTTACCAGTTTTGGTCGACAATCCCTGAGTACAATGACAACTTCTTTTCAACGGCGGCATATCCTGATTACATCCCGTGGCATAGCGCCCATCGTACTCCAGACATCTCACTTCCCGGCGCTGCACCCCATTGGGGCAGTGACCCTCACATGGGCCCCATTCGCCCGTGAACCAACGAGGAGGGCACACCCCGTCGCAGAGTTTGTCTGTAGCAGGTTTTTCGATTGCAGGGCAAGTCATATCAGAAACTATTCTGGCTTGACCTCGAACGTAGACTATGCAGACGACCTAGAGGGATAGAGGGTACAATTTTAGTATAAAGCCAGTATATAATTGACAATTTTATTATGAGGGTGTGTTGATAAATAGTGAGCCTTGGAATAAAACCAAAAGCGGTTACCATAAAAACAAGTATGTTGTTTGACAAACAGTTTCTCCAATTATGGAGATAAAAAAAAAAATTTTTAAATATACCACAGTATAAGAATTCACACAGTAGCGACACTCGCTGTCGGTCCCTTTGACCTTTATGTCGCATCGACCGTGACTTTGAGCCGAGCGGCCATATTGGCAGCTGCGGCATACGGCGGTAAATTTGAATAACTGTCACTTGCAAAGGGGATAAAATCTAAAAATATTATTTCACCTGCACTATAAAAGTTCCTACCATTTTGCATGGTACAAATAAGTTTACCTCCCTGTGTTGCACTGATTTTATGAACTTAACATGACAGAAATACTGAAGCTTGATATTTGACAGATACAACTGACACTGACATATTAGATTTTCTATGTTTATTAAGATAGCCTATCAGCGAACACTAAGCGGCCATCTTCCCGGCTGCGCACCATTGAAATACTGGGATCATGAAAATATTTGAAGTGTCGCTACTGTGTGAATTCTTATACTGTGAATATACCATGTCCGATAAAAATTACAATTTTGATAATATTGAGTATCGATCGGTGATTAAATACTTGTTTTTAAAAGGATTGTACGGTAAGGAAATGTACGCGTATATGTTGGATACATTGAAGGATCACTGCCCTTCATACGCCACCGTAAAAAAATGTGTTGCCGAATTTAAGAGAGGAAGAACAAACGTCAAAAATGAACACCGTGTTGGGAGACTCGTTTTAACCATTTCGTACGAACGTATCTTTTATATCGTACATCATGATTTGGTTATGAGAAGATTATCTGCCAAATGGATTCCCAAATGCTTGAATGCTGATCAAAAACCAATCAGAGTGACCACCTCCAAGTGACTTTGCCGCCTTTTTAAAGAAGATTCTTCGAATATTTTAGATCGTATTGTAACTATGGATGAAACATGAATCCATCATTATGATCCAGAAACAAAAGAACAATCAAAGGAATGTAAACACGCTGGATTTCTACGCCCAAAGAAATTTCGTGTCTAAAAATTGGTAGGAAATGTTATCGCATCAATTTTTTTGGGATAAAAACGAAATAATTATGTCGGACAACTTATAATAGGGTAAAACTGTGACAGTCGCGTATTATTCTAGATTATTAACGAGGGTTCGAGAACAAATTGTGGAGAAACGCCGTGGAAAATTCTCCAAAGGTGTGATTTTCTTGCAAGACAATGCTTCCGCTCACAAGTCCTTGATTGCGATGCAGAAAATTGATGAAATTGGGTTTGAATTGATTGACCACCGCCCCTGATTCGCAAGATTATGACTCGTTTAATGGACCTTATCTGAAGTATAACGAATAAAGTAACCCATTGTTATTTTGTGCAAGCGGCCGCAATACTAAATTTCAGCGGGATTGAGTTATTTTTTCACGCCATATTGTTTAAACATGTCTTACCTCTCTGGTCTGCTTGGCAGTTTCTCCACAAGCTTCCGAACAGGGTCCCCAAGGTCCAGTGTACCACCTCCCACCACACTGCTTGTCACTTGAGCACGCTCTACTGACCTCCGGCTTGGTTTTGGGGTCACACTCCCCAGTGGGGCACGTGACCCACCTCGTCTGCGTACCTGTCCCACACCCATGGGAGCACTGCTCACTCCAGTCAGTCGCCATCCACCAATTATCAGCCGCAGAGGATGTTGGCGGGAGTTGTGGTTGGTTGGTTTGTAACGAGTGGGGGGTCTGGGACTGATGGTGGGGGTTGTGGTGGTGGTGCATGTGGTGGTGGGGAGGGAAGGTGTGCGCAGTGGGAGGGGAAGTGTGAAGGGCATGACAAGGGGGGCCTTGGCAGGGTTCTAAGTGAGGGGGGCGGTCTTCAGGGCGGCAGCGACCCGGGCAGACGACTAGGCGGGTGCGTTGACCTGAACCGCAGCTTACTGAACACTGAAACATGAAGAACAATTAATTGATGTGGCCAATACATAATCTCCCGCCTGAACTACTTTTGAAGGGTACAAACTAGACATAAAAATTTCAAATAAAAATTGTAGATAATATTTTACATCTTTTCTATTATATACTCTAATTTAATAACTTATAGACCTTCAAATAAACTACCACTTCCGGTTGATGGATTACTACCAAAATCTAATGAGCTCGTAATTAGAACATTTAAGTTCTAAATATGAAAATTGAAAAAGATATTGGCTGGTACCACAAGATCAGTTTTTGAGTGTTTTAAGAGAAGTGTTGAAGTGCTGTACAATGTCTAATAGACATTTACGATATTAGAGGAATAAGAGCATTATTAAGACACAAATGTTAAATTTGCACAATGAGACGATAGCCGAATTGTGTAATCACATAAGTATATTAATAATGCATTATCACACGTGATTTGTACAATATTTTATCTATGTCCGTCCTAAGTTAAAAAATTAAAATAAATTGACTTTATTTTTTTGGCAAGTAGAAAATTAATTCAAGTAGTTGTAAAAATGTTTCTATAACACATTCTACAACTAAAAACTGTATTGGAACAACTATCATTCCATACGCTGCGTATGGAATAAATTCGACCAATCAGAGCCGCATATTACCTCGATAAAGTATGAAGTATCTTGATTCAGTTACTATGGTTACGTTTGTTTGTTTCAATTTAATTATTTGAGTTTGACGTTTTCAACAGTTTTGTATTTGTATTTTTTTATATAATTTATATAAATCTTGTTTTAGAAAGTATAGTCTAAAACAGGTAACGGAATGGCATATCCCGCACTCGCACACCATACAAACTTTTTGCTCGTGTGGAATATGTGCCATTCCATTACTTGTTGTAGAATATACTATTTTAATTCATGTCGGCCACAATTTGACATAAAACAATTATATAGTTATATTTCATAAATTTTGTAAGAATTTCGAGAAAATAAGTGATTTAGAAAATATTTCGTCGGACAGAGAAGAACAAGCTTCAAAAATTATTAATTAATTTAAAGAATTGTAAAGATTGTAATACTAATATTTATAATAAATAATACGTTAATGAAAACTAGTGCAGCAACGAAGCTCTTAAATTATGCAAAATGAGTGGGATAAGTGACATTTAACTCACGAGCGTAAATAAAATTATTTTATAAAAAAAAACTTCCTAATAAAGTGGTAGATAATATATATGTTTCTGCAACTTTTATTAGAAGTATTTGTTTATAAAATAATTTTAGAATATTGTACAGCACTAAAACACTTCTCTTAAAATATTTAAAAACAGAGCTCGTGGTACCAGCTATTGCCATTAGAATTTAATGTGTCCACCATATAACCTTCCGAAAATATTAATTTATAAGTGGTACAAAATATAAAAAAATGTTTATAATAAAAATTGTAGTTCTATCCACTCTTTCTTATTATTACAAAATTTACTTTAATTCAAATAAACTTCCGGTTTATAGATTGATTCCAAAATCTAATTAGCTTGTAACATGAACATCTAAAATCTAAATTTATTATTTGACATTAATAGCTTCATTATTTTTGAGTTTTCGTGAAAATACAAAATAGTGAAATCGGGTTCTAGCAATCCCAAAACGCACTAATGTTGAAAACTCATTATCGAACATTTTGACCTGTCATAATACTTCCCGTACACGGGAAGCAATGAGTAATAATTTTTAAGATATGGAATGTTTGCAGTTTAAAAGAGAAATGAAACTTAATTTAGATTCGTCAAAATTACGACCACTTTCGATAACTGTGCAATTAAGCAACAATTAACCTAAAACAATAAAACCATTAGTTCTGGGTCAACATATGTGAAATATTAATCAAATTAATAGGTAATTAAATTAAGCAGATATGAAACATGAGCCATTGTTGCTTTTATCTCCATTTGAATTAGATAATATAATATTTGGGGCACCAAACATGCAGTCAAACATCAACGATTCCAAGAAGTAAATGCACGATGCACTTATTTGAAAATTAGATCTACTGATACAGATCGCAGTAAATTAACAAAAGATATGCGTTGTTTCGTCCAAAGTTGTTAAAAAATGCTACCTTTTGGCACGGAATGTATGTACTCGTACTATTTAAACCTAGGTATAGAAATTAACGCCATTCGTTATATCGGAAACATAGTTTAATACTTATTGTAAGGTATATTTTTGTATACGACGATATTGTTGTACCTATAAGAAATGTGTTATGTTCTTTGATTTTTTGGATTGTTTTGTTTTAGTTATCATGTGTTCTACTATTTAGAAGGTTTTAATTAATCTTTTAATCAGTTTAAATACTGCATTTCTTTGAATCGTTTTTAATAGAACTATTGTGCTTAATGTGTATACTTATTTTACTTGCTTTATCTCTTTTTTGATATTTTTATCTAAAATTATTATGGATACCATACAAAAACGCAGATTTGGTCGCAAAAATTGTTGTATTTATGGTTGCAATTCTCGATTTCATAGCGATCTGAATATAAGGTTTCAATGTTTTCTGAAGAAAGGTGAAAGAAAAGTACGATTGATGAATACATTTGGAGAAATGGCATTAGTGATTTCGAAACATACGCGAATTTGTTCACTGCACTTTATTAATGAAGATTATATTTAATGATGATAATGACAAAAAAAATTGAATTTCGATAACATCAAGCACTTGAAGAGAAAAGATATTTGAACATTTCGTTTTGAATTATAGTATATTGTATAACTAATGCTGAAATATCCTTTCAGCATGTGTTGTACACGATACTTTTCCGATGACCACAATTAAGTAAAAAAAAAAGAAATACAAAATTTACATAAAAATATTAAAACAGATTATGTTAATATCATCAGAATTCATCAAAAATTATGTTAAAATCTGATAAATCAGGGTCCAACCTTCTCAATCCATGTAAATTCAGCAAATTATTTGCAACTGAAAGGGTCAATATTTCCATCTACGAATAAAGTTCCGAATAAATTATTCGCCGAATAGATAAAAAATGTCGCATCGAAATCATAGCTCAAACGATAGTATTTGTTCTAGCTGTCATTTTTTGGTGCGTACTTTTTAATTATTGGACGAATAATTTATTCGGAACTTTATTCGTAGATGGAAATACTGGCACTTAATCTTTTAAATACAAATTTTTAGGTTAGTTTGCTCAGTTATAGCAGCGTGTGATAAATTCATATCACATAGTTGCGCACGCATTTGATTGGCTAACGAGCTTTCACACAGCATTGCTAGTTATATGCAATGACCAACTTTCAGTAATAGCTTAGCGTGTGAATTTATGTACTTTTCGAAGTGGTCGTCGGAAAAACGTTTTTCAGCACTATCAAAATCATCCATTTGATCTAAAAACTGATCCATTGGAGGGTTTTGATTTTGACGTCACAGGCAAGAAAGAGAAAGATGAGGTAAAAGTTGAGATGGAAGTTCATAACACAAACATCCATGTTTTGACGTTTGAAATGGTGTTTTAACAAGGTTATGTTTTTATTTTTGAAGTTTATCATTTAGGAAACTTAATAAATTTAACACTGGCCATATATTCCTTATAGTAATAAAGGAAGTCACGGTAAAAGTTTACTATACGCCCTGAAGTGTTTTAGATTTTTGCCGATAGGCTGCGAAGCAGTCGTCTGTAAAAAACTAGACCGTACATCCAGTGGCACCAAAACAGTGGGTTACAATAAAAATTTTAGCAACAATTTAAAAATGAAAACTGATAGTAAAGATAAATATAAATTGCATTTTAGAATGGTAAATCTGAGTTTCAAGATTTTTTATGTAGTTATTCTACAAACATAACCTGCTAAAAACACTAAGACGTACAGCCAACAATTTATAGAATTGTTTTGGAACCACATGATAACGTAAAAATCCCAAGATGCAACAGTGTTACTCTGCGCACGCGTCAGATTCAGGGCGTATAGTAAATTTAAGCCGAAGTCACTATTGCACAAACCATACACACACTTTATTTTTCATATTTAGCATCATTTTTAGAACTGTCATTTTGACAGCGGTTTGTTTGTGTTTCGCCCATGTGAATTTCATGGTAGTTCAATGAAAACATGAATAGATGGCAGCACGAAAATTTGCTTCTGTATAACCCTCCATTAACCAAAACAAATAAACAACACAAATAATACTTCATCTTTAAATGATTTGCAAACTTGTGACATAGTGTAAATTTAAGTAATTCAGTTTTACATTGCTATTATACGTTACTGTCTGAAAAGCATACGGCTTTTTGAAGAAACAGTGCTGCCGCCATCGGTAGTTTTCGTTGAGAATACTGATTCGAATTGAAGAATGTAATGTAATGTAATGTTAACTCACCGGAGACCATGATTCGGTGTGCCACTGGGCTAGAGTAGGTAGTTCTTGCTCGAGTTCGTTATCTCGGGTTTCGCACGGTACCATATCACAACGTCTGGTGGTTGCAGGACGTGGTTCTAGACATGCGCCATCTTTCACACGCATTGTTAGAGTTGCACTGATTTCCTGCCACAAAAAAGAAATTGTATATTTAAATGGAAAAAAACTTTAATCGAAATATTAATGTTTTATTAACATTTATTTTTATGTACTTTTGACTAAATATTTTAGTAATTATATCGAAGCAGAACAATAAATCATAGTTATTATAACAAATTAAGTTGCTACAAAGGATACAAACTTTCTTTAACAATTTCAGATTGATAAGTTAGCTAAATTTAATTGTTATTATTGACGAGTCCATTTGATAAATTAAAAAAATCCAGCAAATAAATAAAAACAACAATTTTTCTTGTTTAAAATTCAGAATTAACAAAATATTAATTCAATAAATTGTCATATTTGTTCAAATTGTTAATTTAACACAATATATTACAAAATTAACAAATCGCAAATAATAGTTATTTACTTTACAAGTGGGCAAAGTAAAGAATTACCCACGAGAGAAATTTTAGCTCACGAAGCCGAAGGCTGAGTGAGATAATTTTATCGAATGGATAATTCCACTTTGCCCACTTGTGAAGTATAACGTTTTATCCAACACTTTTTAATAAATGAAAAATTTATTAAAGAAATATTATTTGACAGTGACATATGCTTTAAAATTTTAAATTAAAATGTCAATCGAAGTGGTTACCAAGGTGTTGTGTGATTTTTCTCAAAATTATACCCACTAGTGCGTAATCTGTTACTTTCCTTGTTTAAAATCGCCATAGTTATAGAGCATTTATTGAGAAGTGTTGGATAAAATTTTTTACTGTGTACTCTTGCGGTCGAAACGTTGACTAATTTCATTACAAGGATTGAAACCCAATCATAAACTTATGATTAAATTGGCTACCTGCATGCATTCCAGCACTCGAGTCTGCTGTCCAGGTCCGCAGGTCGCCGAACATGCGCTCCAGGCCCCAGCCCAATGAGCAGGACATGCCTGGGTGTTACACCTCTGTGTTTGGTTCCTCGGACGTTCTAGTCCAGTACAGCGACGGTCCAGGACAGCAGCTTGATTGTGTTCACGCACACAGACTATTGAAGGATACTGGGTACCTGTTCAAGAATTAAATCGGAGTCAATGTAGCTCAGATGTTAGATACGAGGTCTGTTATAACCGGACATTTTGAATTCCGCAGTATTGGAGATATTTAGTGATATGAGGTTGGCAGAATTAAGTTGGGCATAACCTCTTCTGTAACTGCATGTTCTTGGATTGTTGATATTTCGTTTAGTTTTCGTAATATTTTTATTTGAGTGCGTGCGATTTTCTGGAGCAACGATGCTACATATAATTTTGCGTGCAACTGGGGAAACGCAATAAGAGACCAGAGGTGGTTCTTGAACCACGACAGTGAGTCAATTGATGACTTTACTTCCTCAGCCTCCCTACTCGACAGTTTTGGTTCCTTGCAATTTTTTTTATCTTCGAAATTAAGTTAACGTCAAAGTAAATGTGTCTCAATTCTTAAAGGTCTTTTCAAATAAAGTTATCCAAGACTGTTTCGCGAAAAGGAAACACCTCTCTAAAAGTGTTACAATGAGGGAGGGGAGGGGAAGGGGACTAGGACTAATAATCTGTAAAATTAATAATAAAGTTTGGTTATTTTCTAAACAGACCTCGTATTTGAGTAAAGTACATTGCAATTTAAATATTGTTTTAATTAAGTTTATTATTAATTTTGTAAAAATGTGCGATGTAATTTACGCCGCGCCTTCTTGCATCATCAGTGCAGGATTTAATATTAATTGCATGAAAAACTAAATTGAATTTTTCCGCTTATAGTAATTACTAATTAAAAACCAATTAACAGCTCATAAAAGGACTATACAATAAAGTAATGAAAATAATAACTTACGAGTAACATTCATGCTAATTAGAATGCTCTTTATAATTACATTACATTGTTTGGATTTATTGAATTCTAGGTAATATTATAAATTATAATTTTGTAATATCATTAATAATATGTACTGTTATAAATTTAAATGTACTTGTAATAGAGAAGTAATAAATAATTCTTGTGACAGCAGAATTACTTTTACTCTTTCAATATTCTGCTCAATCTCACACCCCTCATATACATAAATGACCACAATCCTCTCAAATATTTAAGAAATAAACATAGAATTTTTTAATTGAACACCCCCTAGATATTATGGAAGCTGCGAAAGTAAAGTCTATACAGGATGGTGCCTTGGACGACGTAGCATAGGATATATGGTAAATTCTTATTGTGTAAGTATGTGCTTCCCTAACTATTTTAAAGCAAAAGTTTATTTAGATTTTAACTAGAGAAAAAAATTCTGCATCTAATGATAACATTGTTCATAAATTTCCATTACCCAGAAGAGAAGAAATTGAAGAAATAAAATTTAACATTTTTACAAAAATCAATGCCATGGAACAATTGAAAAATAAATTAGTCTTCTCAGAAGAGCACTGGAATCAAAATATAAACCTGTAAAAGTTCCTCAAGTTGTTACCGAGAAGAAATTATTTGCCACTTTACTTTACATTGTTAATGTTAGCCACAAAATTGTCAGGATTCATAATTTTGAACAATAATAGTACATTGTGTCATTAGGAGTAAATGTGATACTTTGTTCGCATGTAATTGTTCGACTCGCTTCGCTCGTCGTTCAAACTTACATGCTCAGCACCCAAAGACACATTTACTCCGAATAACACATGCTATTTTTTCTTCAAACATAGAAAATAAAATTATAAATATTATAAAATGCTCAAAACTTCAAAAAATATTGTCTTATCTAGCATTTCAAGTTGCCGTAGAATATGCTGTTTTGTTATTTTTGTTTATTTGTTTCATTTTTAACTGTCAAATTATTGAATTACAACCTAACTATTTTTCATAATATTTTACTTTGTCCGCCGCCGGCGTAAATGTGTTGCCAAGGATACACTTTTACGCCGGCGGCGACAATATTGAACTTCTGCTTGTTGAATACAAATACATAACAACGTACTTTTATGACGTTTGAAGAAAAAATAACTGGTTGAGAAGACTAATTAGAGAAGCTATTGAAATCAAGAAATCTTCAAATAATCTTAATTTTTTAATGCTGGCTTTGAGCTTAATAAGTCACGCTTAACTGTTCTTAATTTTCTGTTTATATTTTGTATAACTTTGATCCAAGTTACCCTTATTTTGTCAACTCGTACCTTTGACTACAGGCGATTTTGACTGTCACTGATTACTTGCCGGTTACGTGTTTGGTTGGTTTCAAACATTGACGTCACAGTGACCGAACGGTAACTGAAAACGTGCGGCAGATTTTGACATTAATCAAATTTGACAGAAAACATGAAAATGTGACAAGGTACTAGTTTGAAATCATAACAAGTGAAATTCAACCAATCAGAATACTAACCGTTGGCCAAACCGAGCTCTCGAGCATGTTACTGATTTGACATACCATAAAAGTGCCAGTCGAAATTAATGGGGTCTTTCACCATTTTAAAAAAATTTTTTTGTTTGAAACTATCTAAATTGAAGACTATCTACACTTTAAAAAAATCTTAATTGTTATTCATTAAGCCACAATGATTTTTTAAAAATGTTGTGACGTCTTTATAGAGGTGTTGGTGGATCTCAAACAGTAGAGATTTAAATAATTTTTGTCATTTAAATGTTCTATTTTATTGTAATAATAATAATAAAATAAGTAATAATACAATACAATCTGTACTGTTTTAGATCCAGCAACACCTCTACAATGACGTCACAACATTTTTAAATAATCATTGTGGCTTAATGAATAATAATTAAGAATTTTTAAAAGTGTAGATAGTCTTCAATTTAAATAAAGTTTCATAAAACAATTTTAAAAAATGGTGAAAGACCCCATTGGTTACTCTATTTACTAACCATTCCAGTGACCAAGTACTAACCGTTGCCAGTCGAAATCGCCTTATATATTTATGATTTATTGTTTTATAGTTTACCAGAAGAAGGCAGCACTTTGCTGTCGAAACGTCGTTATTTTAATAAATATTTTACAGAACTTTTACCCAGTTATTGTTTATTTATCATATTATGAGTTCTGAAAGCTTCTATCCAATATATACTTTCCTTTTGCCCGCCAAGTTACATCGTTCGAACTAGCATGTATGCATTTTCGATGCAAAAAGTAGCTGTTTATTGAAACAGTGTATACAACATCATTAACAATTATTACTTTTTCGACTTACCCCCTCCGCACGTCTTGGAACAAGGCGTCATTCCCGTAATCTTCCACACAAACTTCCTTCGTCTTCTCCTAAGTGGCCTAGCATCATCTCCTTGACTCAACGTCGTCAATGGTTTATCCAATCTCCTCGGTTCTACTCCATCAACTTTCCCTTCAACAGCAACTGCATTTCCTCCACTTCCTACACTCCCCACACCACTCAACTTCCTTCCATCAAGTAAAGGAGGAGCAATATGATCCACTGTCTGCTCAACAGGAAACATGAACTCGTATTTGATGCCAGGATTGGGCTGGGTGTACCACATCATAATGTCGACCGGATGGGAGAGAGGGCCGGCTGCGGTAATGGTTTCAGGGATGGTGGAGTCTTGACGACGGTAGATGAAGCGGGTTGAAGCAGAGGTTGCTTCGGTGTTGCGGCCCAGTGAGGACGGGTCGCCGTTGAGGATGTAGGTTCCGTTCGGGTTTCGTAGAGCTGGAATGAAAACATAACAATTCTTTTTTATTTCTTTTGCAAATAATAAAATTAATATCGTATCGAACTGTCTGCCAATGCACGCAATGTCCGTAAATTAAACGGGTCAAGGAAAAGTTGAACTTGCCGAATCGCTAAGATTTGGTGCGATGTGGAGTGATAAATTAATTTTGGCCAGGTATATCAATAAGAATTGCAATGCTTTGCATGTAAGTATAATATATTTTTACATGATCAATAGATCAGTAGATTTAGATCGAAAATGTGGTTACCACACGACTTTCTTATTCCGGATGTCTGCTTTTATTTATAGAACATATATTAGCAAAAATTTATCTGACATATAGTGACAGCAATTTAGATATTTATAATAACAATATTTATATTTATATTAGTAATAATGTTATTGTAAATATCTAAATTTCTGTCACTATATGAAGATAAATTTTTGCTATTGTAAGAATCCTTTTTTTTTTCGTGTACAATATTATATTTTTATCCAACACCTCTCAATAAAAGCTCTATAACTATGGCAATTTTAAACAAGGAAAGTAACAGATTACCCACTACTGGGTATAATTTTGAGAAAATCCACTAGTATTTTTTTATTTATAACAATAATAATAACACACAACACCTTGGTAACCACTTCGATTAACATTTTAATTTCAAAAATTTAAAGCATATGTAACTGTCAAATAATATTTCTATATTTGAAATCAGCACTAAAGTGCTCAAAAATCGTCATTAAAAGCTCAGAAATCGTCACTAAAGTAACCCATTATACGACTATTTTGAGCGTCCCAGTGTTGGAAACCGTTAAATAATTATTGTACAATTAGGATAATTTTGGCAGATATATTGTACTATAGTAAATTTGGACATAACATGAAACAAAATTTGCAAAAAGAATTAACTAATTAATTCCGATGACCAAATTGAGGACAAAACACATAATTTTGAGTGTTATTTACGATAACTTCACTTCTCGAGGTTGGCAACACTGGCTGTCAGTTTCAATTGATAACTGACAGATGTATAAACTTAACCTATATTGTATTTTTTTAAATTTTTTCGAATTTTAGAATTCAAATAAAACATGTACCTCGGCACTGAAGTTCGTTTTTATCACTCACATGGTTTATTTTCCTCGGCCCTACGGACCTCGGCAACTAATTTCCATATTCATGATAAAAAATTTAACTTCATTGCCTTGATACATAAATAACTATTAACTAACGTTGTAATCAAGATTGTTTAGGATAAAATTTGACATATTTGGATAATATAATTAATTTATAAACGAAGTTACAAATGATAAAAAAATGAGTTAACGCTATTCCCTTTTATGAATCTGTCTGTTTTCGTATTAAACGGTTAGTTACATCAATGCAATTTAAAAAAATCATTTTGAATGTAAACTGAAATGAAATTCCATAAAAAAATTAAAAATGCTTAATTCTATTCCCAGATTTACAAGTTTTAAGGCTTAATGTGGCCTTAGGAAGGAGTTATTAAACATAAGAACACACATCCATCCATCTACAGATATGTCATTGAGACGTCGTAGAAAATAGTAAAAAAGCTATTTTAAAACAAGTACCAAGATTGGATTTTTACACTATGTAAATAAATATAAAATCCAATGCGCTATTAATACTTGATGAATTAATTATATTCTTTAATAGCTCATGGTATAAATTGCTGCGAAGTCCTAAGCAAAAATTTATCGATTAAGTAGTCGAATTCAAATAAAATGACTAACAATACCTAACTGCTATTGTAGAAATACTACTGATTATGGTTATTTATTAATAAACAAAACAATCAATTGTTAAACCATTTTTGCAAGCACAAAACAATAGCAGTATTTTCAATCTCCTAAGTAGATAAACGTAACTAATTTGCTTGAACGAGTTGTATTCAACATTGAAGACAATTGCGAAATAAATGAGCATTACATTAACAATGATTTATTCTCTTATTATATTCCAAAACGGGTGAATTTCTCAGTCAGTCTCGCGTCTCCTGCGCAGTTAATTATCTAGGATTGATTGACGCAAATTAGCGCAACGAATGCACAGTCTCAGACGTATTATAGCTGATAGCTAAGCAGCAACTTCTAGGAGCACTACTACCGGTATTCGCCGCGAAAAATCCTGCGAGTGGCGCCAGTAAGGACGGTTAATCGTCCAGGTTCATCTGCAAAATTGTTTGTCATTTTAACTTTACTCTTGTGGTACCAGGGACGGATGGGGCGGCCGGGACACCGGGCAGTTGCCCGGTGGGCCGCTGGATTAAGGGCCGCCGGAGAGAGTGTCGCGGTCGGTTAGATAATTTCCATTTAGAATAAAATAGAAAAGTTTAGAAAAGGATAAGAGTAAACCTAGCTTTAAATTAATTTTATATATACTTACTTGTATAGCAAACCTACATGGACAAACTCTTTAATAAAATCAGTTATGTTCATCGTTTACTTTCTGTATCTATTTCATCATTTGAGTACCAAAAAGAACCTAAAATTATTTATTATTTACCAAAAAAACAGTTTTAACAAATGAATATATACCGTGTGTCCCACGTAAAGGTTGGCATAGGCAAATAACATGTAAAATCAGTTTTTTGTAAATAAAAAGTGTCCGACAAAAAATTATGCATCCAAATTTTATATCACAATAATGCCAATATCCCTACATCTTATTTAATACAGATTACTTTATTTTGATACCGCAATTTAATGAAATTAATAATAATAATTCCTAATTTTCCGCCTACTCTTTTTATTGCTACTGACGTGTAGTGTTTGCAATTTGTTTTAAATATTTTAATCTGTCACTGTCATCAAGAATACATTAAATGTCGAGAACCGTGTAAATATTATTAGAATGTATTATGGGGGCGCAGTGTAAGACAAATATCTGAATACACCACAGGAATGAACGCTGAATAATTTCCATCGCCAGAAATTGACAGTGACAGATTAAAATATTTAAAACAAATTACAGGTACTATACGTCAGTAGCAATAAAAAGAGTAGGCGAAAATTAGGAATTATTATTATTAATTTCTTTAAATTGCGGTATCAAAATAAAGTAATCTGTATTAAATAAGATGTAGGGATATTGACAGTATTGTGATATAAAATTTGGATGCATAATTTTTTGCCGGACACTTTTTATTTACAAAAAACTGATTTTACATGTTAACTGCCTATGCCAACATTTACGTGGGACACACGGTATAGATAAATTTTCAACAACAAAAAACATCAAAAAGTTTAATTTAATAAAATCAGTTATGTTCATCGTTTACTTTCTGTATCTATTTCATCATTTGAGTACCAAAAAGAACCTAAAATTATTTATTATTTACCAAAAAACAGTTTTAACAAATGAATATATATAGATAAATTTTCAACAACAAAAAACATCAAAAAGTTTCCATTCAATTAAAAATTAAAATGAAAAACCATGTAAAAAGTATAATTTGTTCATTTGATGGTAGGCTAAGTATCAAAATAAGTATAAAAATAGTTATTTAATAAACTAGTATACAAGGTGATGAATCTAGGAACGCACCATAGCGTTTTGAATGTTATTTTTGATATGTTCAATTATTGGCTTCCCTAATTATTTTACATCAAAAATGTTAAATAGTTTATTGTAGAGGAAAACTTTATGAATTTTTTTTTTTCATTAACATTTATAATTTTACTCTACCTGCAATCGGAAAAGTAACTGAAATATTTATTGGTAAAAAATCGTCAGTGCCATGAATTGGAAAATAAATATTATATTAATTAAGAGGCAGATTCATAAAAGAGATTAGCGTTAACTCCATTTTTGTTATTACTCGTAATTTCACTTTCCATTCTTTGAACAAAATTATTTTAACTAAGGTTATAATCAAGATTGTTAGCATACAATTTGACACATTTTGATAATACAATTAATTTATAAACGAAGTTACAAATGATTAAAAAATCTCTTTTATATGAATCTGCCTGTAAGAGTTTATTTTATTTACTACATTTTTGTCGTGCACTATTTTAACTATTAAACCATTTGAATATATCTTGCTTTTCCTCCAAATTTTTTTTTATTATTTTTTTATTTATTTATTTTATTTTCTCCAAATTATACATTTTTAATTAAGACACTTAAAATCAAACACTAATGACAGCATATGATAGATAAAAGCAATAAGTTTCAATTGGTACATTTTTTTGTTTATTATTTCATCATGGCACTGATTTTAACATATTTTCAGTTCACATTTTAAATATTAGTGTTAGGAATGCAGAATTTCTTCCGCTACAATAAACTGTTAACTATTTTGACGTTAAATAATTAGGGAAGCCAATAATTAAACATTTCAAAAACAGCATTGAAAACGCTATGGTGCGTTCTTCACTTCAACACCCTATATATGTTGCTAACGGGGCCGATCACTCCTAATTTCCCTGGCCGGTGTAAGTTACCCCATCCGTCCCTGTGTGGTACCCTCGCCACTAAAATCTTTACTACAAAAAGAGAATAACTACTACAAAAAGAGAATAACGCTAATCGTTTATGTACTTAGGTAGACGATGCATACCCGTATTCCTATTCGGGAGACATGTTTTGCTGGTACAAAAAATAGGTACTGAAATGGTATATTGTAGAACAAGCATGGAATGGTACTCATTTCCTACGAGTATGAAAGTTTGTAGCATGAGCCGAAGGCGAATACTGTAAATCATACAAGTATGAAATGACATTCCAAGCGAGTTGTACACTATACTTTTTCTACGATCACGATATTATTCCCTAATTCATTTATATTTTTATAGTACATTTGTCCCGCTTTCACCATTCCAATATTTGATAATTCTAAATGAGTATCCTAGCAATGGTACCTGCACTGAAATGAAATGGCCGGTATTGAAATATTCAGAACATAATGGTATATTATTACATGATGATCATCCGAGTGAATAATGACCATAATCCCAAATATAATACTGTACTTTTTCTATTCCTGTAAATTCGAAAATCACTTTTGAAAATGATATTATTATTTACGTGTCAGGTGTTACATACAGTATTTTATGTTCGACCGCAATGCAGATTATTTTTCTTTTTTTTTAGAATGGCATATATAATATTTGACTCATGACGTTGATATAAATAAAATTGATATTTGAGGTGTGCATTTTTCTGTTGTTTGGTTCCCAAGTTGTTTATTGTTTATTATTATTTGATTTGAAAAAATGTACAAGCTGTCCTGTATTTTTAAAATTATGTTCCTATTTAATTACCTAATAAATTAATGAAATTTATTTTGTCGTTTATTTTGATAATATGCATTTTTATTTTATAGGACTAATTCACAAGGAAACACTTTATGGACGCTAAACAATATCATAAATAAATGATAATAATACAGTAGACATAATAATTATTTATGTCATAAGTCCGGTAAATGAGTTTTTACGGTACGAATAAAATGTTTCCGGACGTAACGACGATGGTGCCAACTCAGAAACGCCAAGATAGGCCAAACCATGTAAATTAAAGCGCGCTTTAGATAGGCGAAGAACGAGAAAGGGAACAAAAGTTGGAAGACAGAAGAAATAAAATTATGTCGAATATGCAAGAAAAAGAAGAGATTATGTAGCATATGATGTATGATTGTGAAGAAGGAACGAAAGAAAAGGGAAATGGATATAAAAGAGGAAATAAAGATTTTGGATAGGAATAATAATCATTATTGATATAGTAATGTTGAAGGATCTAAATAATAGTATTTTAAGTTTGAATTTTAAAAACCTTAAGGAATCCAAATAATTTGTTATTTGTTGGACATTTCGCAAGATGATCCTCTCAACTTCAGCAAAAAAAAAAAAAAAAATTTAATTTGAAAGGGGTTACATGGCCAAAAGGCTTGAAATAAATGGTATGAAAGTATTTTGATTCCAAATGAAACATTTCGAAAAGAAAGACCAACATAATCGAATCATAAAAATGAATGTAAAATTGAAAAGATAAAAATTTTAAACTGCTCAAAACTTTCCAACAAGTAACCACTTTCAAATTTTTTTTACCTCCCGCCTACCTCTAGGTAAGGGAGGTATTGTTTTTGGTCAGAAAATTGGGTAGTGAGTTTTCAATGTATAAGCACGTTTTAGGGTCCCTACAATACGATTTTACTATTTTCGCAATGATATCTGTATGTATGTATGTGTGTGTGTGTAGTCTGTGGCAATTTTTTCGTCTCGCATAGCTCAAATACTATAATACCAAAAAATACAATTTTTTGAATTATTGCTTCTTATATTTAAATGAAGAGCTGATTAGATTTTGGATAAAATTGGTCGACCGGAAGTAGCAGTTTACTTGAAGCCCTTAACAGTTTTTCGTGAAAAACACGGTTAAATTTCCTTTTTCAACAAATTATGTTTTGAAAGTTGAAGAATATTTAATTCTACATTTGTTTTGATTACACTAATTTTAATAATTTTCATTAGATTTAGAGATAATAAAATATAAAGAAATTAGATTTCACAAATCTTGCATTCCTAGTACACCATGGAAAAATTTAAATTTTTTACGAAATGTGACACATGTCATTGTGATTGTGAAGCTGTTTTCTTAGTGAAATATATGTCAAAAAATTAAATAAATATACGAAAGAAAATTAAAATTCTCAAATATAAATAGAAAATAAACAAATAAGAAGGTATGTTTCTGTATCATCAAATACTATTTTGTACCGTTTGAGAGTAGTATTGGGCGGGAGGTTATGTGCTGGCCACATCAGATTTTTTATGAAGAACTTATGTACCAAAACAAATTATTTGGATTCCAAGCCTTACAAAATTCAAGCTTAAAATATGAATAATTCAACAAATATCTGCATTACGTACAATTGAAGATGTATACGAATTCATGGCGCCATCTCCGCGCAAGAAGGCTCGCCGATGGTCAGTTATTTCCAGCAGTTGTTCAGTCAAGAAGAGCCTACTAGTTTGAGTGATTTATCTGTTATTTTATGCACGGCTGCCAAAACCCGGCAGCGGCTAATTGACTGAACTTACCGATAAATTCGTCGAGTTAAAAGCACGCGCGTTCACTCGCTCCGATTGTAATCGCGGCTGATTTACATGGCCTTCTTGGATTGTTACCAAAGATATCGGAGTGGAACAACATGTAAATTAACTTGCTCCATGTAAACATCCTCTGAATTTGTTAATGCTGGGAACATGTGTTTTTATTCTTTTCTTTTTAGATGATGACAAGGAATTTTAAATACTTTTAGTGCTTCCTTTGTAGTGTTTAACGCTTGGTTAAAACGTTTAATTGATCTCTAAATCATTTTGTTTGCAAGTGAAGACATCATTAGGTAAACTGTTTGAATTAACTTATTACCTCTGATGCTGCCGTCAAAATTATCTGTTTTATTTTGCAGCGCTGCATTTCTACAGCTGTTTTACTGCTTTTAAATATTTATCAGTTTCAACAGACTGCATTCCTTGCTCTCAAAATTTGGGCACCACCTTCGCAATTGCGCAACAAAGAACAGATCAAGAACTTGCACACCAAGGTGCTCCCAGATAATTTTACTAGCACTTTATATAGGGATGCGGATTATATTCTTACGGATGTGATTCTGGTGCGGATCACATGACAATAAGTTCGAATTAAAATCGGATATTTTTGTACTTAAAAAAATATATCTATATCGGGTGATCAATCGGTAGGTATTTTTTATTTGAAATCGGCACTAAAGTGCTCAAAAATCGTCATTAAAAGCTCAGAAATCGTCACTAAAGTAACCCATTATACGACGATTTTGAGCAACCCAGTGTTGGCAACTGTTAAATAATTATTGCATAATTAGGATAATTTGACGTACTATAGTAAATTTGGACGTAACATGAAACAAAATTTGCAAGAAGAATCAATAAATTAATTCCGATGACAAAATTGAGGACAAAACACATAATTTTGAGTGTTATTTACGATAACTTCACTTCTCGATGTTGGCAACACTGACTGCCAGTTTCAATTGACAACTGACAGATGTATAAACTGAACTTATATTGTATTTTTTTTACAATTTTTTTGAATTTTATATTTCAAATAAAACTTAATATGTACCTCGGCACTGAAGTTCCTTTTTATCACTCACATGGTTTATTTACCTCGGCCCTACGGGCTTCGGCAACTAAATTCCAAATTGAAGTTCAGTGCCTTGATACATAAATAACTATTATTTTACTCGATTCTTTTAAATATTACCGAAATTTTTTGAATACAGTTTATTTTTAATGCTCACATATCTATAATACCTATAAATTTTTGTACCAGGTGTTTCATTTACGCGCAATGCTATGGAATTTTATATTTTTAAATGGAATAGTCTACATATTTTTGCAAAATTTTAAAAATTTATTTTGTTTCACTCTAAAACAGATATTACATTATAGTCTTAAAATGATTAATACAGAAACTATTCATATTTCTGTTAATGAAGAATCAGATAAAGAATATGATGTGTTAAAGAAAAACAAAACATATTTAGGGGACACTAAGCAGCCATCTTTTCGGTAGCTGTATACTGTTAAATACTTTTATTTAAAATTAATTATAACTTTACGTTTCTGTACTTATATGTTTCTTTGTATTTAAAATTATAATATATTTTATAAAATAATACGAATTTTAAGACACTTAGGGCCGGTATTTCCAACCTCAGATAAACTATAGAATAAATTATCGACAATTACATACCCGAGGGATATTCGAAGGACTATTTCCCGATTAAAATTTAGCCAAACGCTGTTTCTCTCATAAAAAAGCAAAATTTAAAATCTTCATTTCACAGCAAGTCAGAATCACCTTGGTAATTTGCACTAGTGCAAAATTATCGAGTAATTCTACGTTGATTGGACGACATTCATAAATGTCAGAATTCTGATTGGCTTAAATTTTATGAGGAAAATAGTCAATGGAAGAAACAAAAAATATCGCATGAAAAGATGACAACTAGAATAAATAACATCATTTAAGCTATGATTTTGATGCGATATTTTTTGTTTATTCTATTGATAAATTTATTATTAATTTTGAAATACCGTCCCTTAATCATCTAAAAATCGGTGTGAGTATCGAAATTCCCGTTATTAAATAGCGACGATCCCGAAATTCTATGCCTAAAATCCCGCTATTCTATACCGGGATACCTACACATAACCCATTGCTTTACCGTCTACTTGTACAAGTTTAATTTATTAATTTCAACCCAGAAAATCAGCAAATTTTTTTTTATCTGGGATTAAGTGGATCGACTGAAAAAATCAGTATCGAGATTGCAAATATTTATGTAGCAATAAATTTATTTCTCGTATCACAGTAATAAAAGTGCAGTGTAATGTCTATCTATATCCAATAAAAACTTGATGCTTTGTCGACCCATGCAATATTTTTTCATAAGAAATCTGTACGTGTTTTGAGTTTTACTCACCAATATAGTTGCTAGTATGTTTCAGCTGGGCTACAACCAACCGGCACGCCCCCTTGGGTACTGTGGTGACCAAGGAATACCCCGGGGGCAACTGGGGTCGAGTGAACAGTCCGGAAATGGTACGACAGCCAGTGACACATGCCGGACAGAGTTCTTGAGGTGCTTGTGAAGCTCCGGATGACGCTGTTGGACCAGGACGATTGGCGGGAGATATTGCTCCGATTATACCATCTGCACTGACGCTCTGAAAAAAGAAGAAGAAATAATATTAATATTTTTAATTGCTATTGTGTATAAAAATCATAGAACAGTTATTTTTAAAATTATAAAAGACTTGTGGTGTTCTAGATTAAGTTCTGTAAAAATGTTTTATTTAAATACAACGTTTCGAATCATTCTACATAATGGGGTCTTTCACCATTTATATAAAAAAAAATGTTTATGAAACTTTATCTATATTGAAGACTATCTTCACTTTTAAAAAGTCTTAATTGTTATTCATTAAGCCACAATGATTTTTTAAAATGTTGTGACGTTATAGTAGAGGTGTTGCTGGACCTAAAACAGTACAGATTGTAAATAATTGTAGTCATATATTTTTTTACTTATTTTATTATTATTATTACAATAAAATAGAACAAAAATTATTTATATCTCTACTGTTTTAGATCCAGCAACACCTCTACTATGACGTCACAACATTTAAAAAAAATCATCGTGGCTTAATGAATAACAATTAAGACTTTTTAAAAGTGTAGATAGTCTTCAATATAGATAAAGTTTCATAAAAAAATAAAATAAAAAATGGTGATAAACCCCATTCTTCATCAGGAAAACAAATGAATAATATAAACAAGTAAATAAATAAATAATTGCTTGCTCCTGTTATTCATTTGTTTGTTTTTTAATAAAATATTATTTAGAGTAATTCGAAATGTAATATTTAATAAAAAAAATTGTGCCCCGTCCAAAAACAAGTACTACACATTTCAAAATCGTCCATAAAATACTTGGTTTCAGTTCTAGGCTAGCAAAACTGGAGACTTTTGTAAGATTAGGGTTGGAATCAATTATAGGCTGTCAATTTTGTGCGTTGGTTTGTTCATTATTTGAGTTATTGGAGGGTTGAGATTTCTATCAATTTTAGAGCTAAATTATTAATTGTAAGTTCAAATGTAAGTAATTCTAATTAAATTTCAGTTGCAGTGCCAATAAATAAATATCAATTACATAAATGTCGCCGAATTTTTCAAAGAAAACAAATGAATTGTTTATATTTATAAAACCCTCGTACCTGGGCGCGTTCAGCCGAACCTAGTGGCTAGCTAGCGTTTGCTAGTGCTAGATTCTAGCAGATGAAAAGTAGTATGAACATGAATGGAAATTTGCTGATGCTGTCATCTTATGTCAGTCAAGTTTGGTGGAATTAACCTCAAATTCAAAACAGTATTTTAAAATTGATAAGTAATAGATGTCAAATACTTCATATATTTCACTACATTTTAATTTTTTTTTGCAGACATTGTTAATATTGATGACATTACAAATGAATTTTTATACATTTGACAGTTCTAGAAAGTTCGCTAGCTCATCTAGCGCAAATTTATTTCTAGCGGTTACTTACGTTCAGCTGTGACCGCTAGGTTAGCGATCTAGCTGCTAGGTTCGGCTGAACGCGACCCGTTTACAAATGATCTGGTGTTACTAATATAAAAAAAAATCCTAGTAATTCATATTTAACAAATAAATCAGTAATTTCATTTAATAAATTTATGACAAAATCGTCACGAAAAATAATGTGTATCACACGTCCAGAAACTGTTTTGCGAGTGCTAGTAATTTGGCTTGGCCTGTCAAAATGTACTCTCACTCGCAAAAGTGCAATTTCTGGACTAGTGAGATACAAATAACTATTCACGGAACGAAATTCAAAACTCTTTTATAATTTTAGTATGAGTTTTAAAAGTATTTCAAACTTATTGAAGTTATTTTTCTTTTAGGAATCCAGAAATCTTAAAATGCTTGTAACATAATTACTATGATTTATATGAAAGATAATTATTTGCAACTGTAACGTTATATCAATATATTAAAGCAGAAAAACTGGTTCCTCTTCGTAGGATATCCATCATCTATCATGAATCAAGTTTCAGGATATTAGTTTTAAGAGCAAGTCGGTGTGTTTATGAATATAAATAATCTTCAAGAGAATCAGGGTGTTTTTCTGTGAAAATGAGCGTGAAATTTATGAGAAAAAATACCGTGTTTTGATCTCAAAGGGGAAGATTATTTTTAAAGTTGTTTTTTGATGGTATCCTACAATGAGGTGATAATTTTAAGATGCTTTTTATGCATGAAAGAGTTCGCTTTTTTAAAAATTTGCATAATTCTAAATAGAAACTGCTGCTGTCTCTAGAACTTTTTTATACAATTAATTTATATATTTAAGATTGTACTTAATCAAAATATATCATTTATTACAAAATTTCACATTATGACAATAATTAACCTTGGTCAAATAAACATAACATACTCGTATATTCGTATTTACATTAAAACAGATCTAATTTTTGAGCCCACGTAAAAAATCTAGTCACCAAATAATTGAATATTGTTTTTAACCCTGGACAATCACACTTTTTTCACGGATACACAAAGGTCACACTGGGGTCTAGGAAACCCTAAGAAGAGAAAAACTATTTCCCATGACCAGATGTAATTTTTCTTGAAATTTTACCTTTGGACTACAGTAGAGCGTCAATAAATCTACTTCGTTCCCATAATGAGTCTCAGTTGAATACTTGGATATATTTCTTCAAAACTAAATTAATTTTCATACAAGAATATTTATTAAACTTACAAAAGTTTTCAATGAAAACGAAATCGGATTGGCACTATTCAAACAATTTTTCTCTTCATTTAAGAGGAATCTGGTTGTTCCAAGAAAACATTTTTATCAGTGTAAATGAAACTAATCATTATTGTGTTTTCTACGAATTTCGATTATTTTCGAAAGTTATTTCCTACAGGAGTAGAAAAAGTGTAGTATTATATTCGGGATTATGATCATTATTCACTACGATAATTTTCATCACTCGCCTATGGCTCGTGACGCAAACATCATCTTCGTGAATAATGACTATCATAATCCCTCATATAATAATATACTATTAAACTTCCATTAACCCAGTACGATGTTTTGGGTCTAGTTATAATATAAACGACTTATTTGCCATTTTGTGACTTTAGTGAAAGGACCCATTGGCTGGAACCACGAGCTCAGTTTTTGGGTGTTTTAAAAGCAGTGTTTTAGGCTCGGTTTTAGCGCTGTACATAGCTCTAAAAATATTTTATAGAAAAATGCTTCAAATAGAAGTTATAGAGAAATGTATTATTTACCACTTTTTTTTGAAGAAATTTTTACAAAATAATTTTTAAAATTTTACAGCGCTAAAACCGAGCTTAAAACACTGCTCTTAAAACACTCAAAACACAACTCGTAGTTCCAGCCATTATGTTTAGTAATTCGAAACGTATTTATTAATAAAATATTCCTCAGAAATTTAACCAAAAGTCCTTTAATTTACTATGAGTTCTGAACGTTTATTTTTTTCAACTTATTCCAATATTTGTTTGTAGTAGCTACATGAAAGTAAAAAGGTGTAATATAATAATTAACGGCGAAGAATTCCCAGCAAAAAATTAAAACAACAGTAAAAACATTACTGTGATTAATTCCTATGTCCAAATCTCCCGAGCAAAAAACCAAATTAAATTTGGTAGCCAACCAAAATCAAATTAGAAATTAGTGAAAGATTGATTGAATCCGTTACTCAACTGCTACTGGCTTAATAAAACTCCAAATTCCTACCCATACTCGTAAAAGTACAAGAGGCATAATTTCAAATCGGTGTGGTCCTCTACAACTCTCCTCTAGCGCTCTACTAAACCTAGCCGGGCGATTAATTAAACCCTGTCTGCTTTATCTATGCTGCGCATTCATCATAGTAATCGCCTAATTAGTGAAGACACGGCGGGTGGCAATAGCATCGCAGTTAGCCAAGAAATTGGAGAATAGGAGAAACGAACCAAAGACGATGGCGCAATGAATGACAATTGATTTTGTTTTGATTTGTAGAGGGAATTAAGTGGAATGTTGATGTTTCTGAGGCAATAAGAAATAGTAAATGTTAATTAAGCTTGCTACAAAATAATGTTGTTGGCTGTTAATTCTGTGAGAAAGTGGAGCTTCTTAAGAATCTTTATGTCTTATTTAGAAGTTTCAAGAAATTCTTGGTTTTTACTGTTAAAACAATTAACGTGAACGAGATTTCTAAACCTACAGTAATTGACAGGTAATGCTAAATTTATTCCTGCTTTAATTATTCCCTGTTATTCAATTTAACTGAAGACACTTAAATATCTCGAAAACTACACGTCGGAAAAAAGTTAATGCCCAGTTGCACCGCCCTTCCTTAAAATTAAACTTTACTAAGTATTACTTATTACTAAGGAATCCTTATATCTTAAGTTTGTTGCTCATACGTTGAATTTAGGCATTGCTTAGCTAATCATTGCTTAGTTCTGCGTTCTGTATATAAAACTAGAGTTTTAAAACTGAATTTCAAAATCGAAGAAAAATCTTCGGTAACTTAACATTAGAAAGCCTAGAATATCTGTGACTAACATTTTAAATTGTATAAACGGTCATTTTGACCTGTCCGGGCATTCTAATGTTAACGAAATTTTCATTTTCTAATGTTAGAATCTAGTTTAATAAGTTTTTCTTCAAACGTCATAAAAGTACGTTGTTATGTATTTGTATTCAACAAGCAGAAGTTCAATATTGTCGCCGCCGGCGTAAATGTGTTGCCAAGGATACACTTTTACGCCGGCGGCGGACAAAGTAAAATATTATGAAAAATAGTTAGGTTGTAATTCAATAATTTGACAGTTAAAAATGAAACAAATAAACAAAAATAATAAAACAGCATATTCTACGGCAACTTGAAATGCTAGATAAGACAGAATATTTTTTGAAGTTTTGAGCATACTCGTATTATAATATTTATAATTTTATTTTCTGTTTGAAGAAAAAATAGCATGTGTTATTCGGAGTAAATGTGTCTTTGGGTGCTTCGCATGTAATTATTCGACTCGCTTCGCTCGTTGTTCAAACTTACATGCTCTGCACACAAAGTATCACATTTACTCCTAATGACACAATATACTATTAATACGAACTGTCAATAAGATTTGTTTATTGTTTGTGACATTTCAAATTCTTTAATTTATCGAGATGCATTACCAAGTAAGTTAATAAATTTGTGCAGATTTGGATTCTCTAGGAAAAAAAACGTCAGTCTTATCTGAAAATCACAAAAATCAAAATCGGTAAAAAATCGTTGAAAATTAGGGATATCTCGAGAAATGCATATCAAATGTATGTACGTATATAATATTTTGAATTAACCCTCAACCCCCCCGCTCCAAGGATGGGAAAGATAATAATTTCATTTAATGTGAAACCCTAATCTCAAGGTACATTGTACAACAAAGACAGATAGCCCTACAACTAGCTGTCTCGGCTCGCATTTTCAACGTCAGCGTTCCGAATTAGTTGTTTAAAAGAATAATGTCTTATTAATTTGTTTTTCTACTCCTGTATAAATATATTCCCATTATGTAATTTTTTTCGAAGAATTTTATAATAGTACCCATAGTTAACGACAGTGAATACATCATAATTCACTCTTCTCGACCAATCACAGAGCCAGAAACCCATAATTCACGGTTATTTTAAAGACGTGATGTGGATCACCAAGCAACGGCTGTCTGACAGTTGACATTTAGTCAATTGTCATTGTATATTTTTATGATGACGTTTTCCAATGTATGTTTTCAACGAATTTTGATCATTTTCAAAGTAAAAATAATATAAAATAATATATCATCACGCCAAATACCAATTATGGGTGTGGCACTCTGCTTACGCAGATCTGGGTAAGTGGTATATTTTTTCGTATGAAGTGCGGTTACCAGCCGTCAAGTCATAGCCCCCAAAGATGTTAGTGGAGGAGGAACTACAGGGGTAAATTTAAACTGGCTACTGTCAGCTGTGGGATTCGAACTGAGGATCTCACAATCCACAGTCTGACGCGTTACCACGGAGCTTATTCCGAATTTAGAGAAGTAGAGAAAGTATAGTATTATATTCGGGATTATGGTCATTATTCACTCGGATGAATTGCACCATTCGCCTATGGCTCATGTCGCAAACTTCATCTTCATGAATAATGACTATCATAATACCTCATATAATAATATACTATTATTTCATATATTGTAGATATTTTGAAAATATTTAACAAAATAGGTCGCCTTTGCTTTGGGCTTAAAATTGGCCTGATTATATTTCTTTGTTCCTGAATAAGTATTGAATACATGGACACACATCCATCCATTCACACAGATGTTTTTATGATGCATTTTCGTGAAAATTTCGTTAAACATGGCTTATGTAAATAAAGTAAATATACTTAATTAAACCGATAATTTATTATGTTAAATAATTTTGCAGCATATGTAAATTTCCGATAATTCTTGAATGATTATATTCAAGATATGCCAAGAGAAATTCGCTCTACTTTTCACGCAGTCTGTCATGTGAACGTCAAAATAATCAACATCTTTCCATCGCTTGCAGCATTCTTGTTAACTTCTCGAATTCAATAATCCAATTTAAGCCCTACCACGTCATTTCATAAGTTCCACCGCCTGTAGCCAAAAAATAACAAAAACTGCAGCTGTTAATGAATCCGGTAGTAATTAAACTATAACATATGCAGCTAGAAATGGAATCATTTATTTTAATCACCGTTTACGCAAACAAATGAGGCCGCCCTGACATACTCCATGTTGTCGGTTGATGTGTAATGGCATGAGAGATTCACACATCACCGCCGAGAAGTTGCCTTCCCTCTTGCGCCGCTGTTGGTTTGATATGGACACTATTAACGAAGCGGACAATTTTTTCTCTCGGTGATGCTATGGACTTCGGTGTTCTAATTTTATTGCTACTTGTGTGGCCGGCGAGTGCAATGTGTGAAATGGACAAATGTGCAACCCAAATAGTAAGTGATTTCATTAAGGATAAATGGAAACAGAATTGACAGGAGAGAGAAGTGTTATTTACCCTCAATTTAGCGCGGCTTTGATTTGCTCAAGAACATCTGGATGTTGCTTCTTTTTCAGGGTATGAATTGCTAAGTGGTAACGCCTCGACTGTAGATTAAGAGATCCCTTATTAACCTATACACTAATCCCTTTGGGGGTTGCTATTTGACGGCACTGCACGCGAAGAAATACATCATACTGAGATTTGTAAAAGCAGACTGCCATAATTAAAATGGGTAAATGAAGTAATTTCTAAGGCCAGTCTTGCTTCAATGTTGACTCAAATACAACAAATGTGGATAATTATGACATCAATGAGAAAATAACTTATCCATTCAATATCTTAGAACGCTCTACAGAAATGCAGCAAGGAGAGGAAGATGAAGGCGAAGAAGAAGAAAACGAAGACAGCGAAAAAGAAGACATGACTGCTGAAGTAGAATTTGAAGATTATTAATCATATTACAATTTTCAAAAAATCAACAATAATCCGTTCATTTTGATAATTACCAACTGTTTTTCCGAAGTTACATGTCTTATTTGACTATAATGATATATTTGTTTACCTCTGTATCTAAATATTATCTAAAATTCCAATTATACAGGGTGATACATAACAAACGGAAAAGATTTAAAGTGTAGCTATGGAGGGTCCAAAATAATGCATTTCCCTTAATAAACTTTTGGCAAAAACTTAATAACAAAATGGAACAGCACATTAAAGTTGAATCAATTAATAAGCATTTGTTACAAACTACGACAGTTAATTATGTTTTTAATAGAAACTGGGAATACTTTAAAGTTAGTTGGACCATGTTTATCTAAAAAATAATAGTATTGTATTATTATAATTTACGTATATTTAAATTTTTCTTTTATTGTTCAAAAATTCCTGTCCACATGGTTGAGAGCCACTTGAAAACAAAAACACAACTGAAAACTAGTTGCCATTGAAATTAATTTAAAAGTCAATTCATTAAACGTCAAAGTATAATAAAGTTAAGTGCAAAATTGTTAATACTTTCAGTAACGAGGAATATGTACTATGTAGACATAATTATGGTTTATGGAATAAGTTCAATAATTAAAAAAAATTCTACAACTCACTGCTTTTTGGCAAGTTAAATAAAAACGAAATTTATTTGACATTTCAGAAGAAATCACTATCTATATTTATTTATTTATTACAGTGTTGATGTTGAATTATTTTCTATAGAAATTTCGTAGAAGATTGTAACGATTTGAAGAGTTCATTTCTTTTCATTTTTTTCTGTTAAATTAATAAATAAATCTAAATATATTTTATGGAATATCAAATATTTTTCGTTTCGTTTAATTTTCCATGATCATTTTACAATTTTTCTACAGACAATAATACAATACGAAATTTCTACAGAAAATAATACAGCACTATAATAAATAAATCTGTTTTCTGTAATATCAAATTTTTTCGTTTTTGTTTTATTTTTCATGGCCGCATTCCATTTTTCTAATAAATATTAACTTTAATTTTAATTAACTATTGTATATACACTTTTGCTGTAAAGTGAATAGGTAAAAAATTACAGAAATATACAAAAAAAAAATTGTTTAAAATCCTTTACGTCACATTTCAATCCTACACCCGGTATACAGGATGGAATCCACAGTAATACATTAATGATAGATCAGTAAATATGTTAGCATCCGTACTGAATGGTTTACAATAATATTTTGCAAGAATGTTGAGGCGCGTTTGATGTCAATTTGCAAATAAATTCATTGCGCGACAAACCATAGGGCAATGTTCTTGCTATTACTATTTGATTAGTTTTTATTGAACATAAATGAAAAGTTTTCAAGATAACAATCTTGTATGATGATAGTGTCTTGTTTCTTGTGTACAGCTGTCTGGCTACAATTCTACAACCAGTTGACAATGAGATTGCAGAAACGCGACTTTCTTTTGTCCTACAAGTACTTTAATGATGTTTACCAATAGTTGAGAAGATGATGCTCGAAAATCTTTCACTAGAATGTCTGGCCTTTGAATGTTAAGTTCAAGCGTGGTTTTAGGTGATGAACAAATTAATTTTTTGAAAGGCGATCTTTAGATTTGTTCTTTATAATTAAGATATCAACATTTTAATTAGCGATATCTATTTTATAAATAGTCTGTTCAAATGATGCGTGCTGATATTGTCAGGCTGTCTCAACTTTGTGGTATTTCTCGTATCTAATAAAACCGATGCTGGTATTATTAAATGCAATCAACATGTAACTAAACATCTCGATGACATATTGACAAGTTTATCTGACAAAACTAATTATTGTTTTGACGTTTGTGGATAAATAACAGTCCAAAGAAAACCAATAAAACGTCGGGAACTTCTGTTCACGATTACTTCGTGGTTTGAATTGACAGCAAGGAATTTTAACATATATTCACTTATAATACCATGAGTAGTCATAGTTATATCGAATATATTTATGATAGTATAACGAATGTTACTCCTACTTGGATAGGAAATAATCTAGTAACTTTGACTACGAATGGTATTCGAGGAACGATTCATCGAATCAGATTCAGTTTTAAATTAAAATGGTTCAAAATGCAGTTACCTCTTGGAGGAAAAAAGATAAAGGATAAAAGTATAAGCTTATATTAGCGGATAGGGGAATGTAACCTGGTGAGGGCAGACGCATGCAAGCCATGGTTCTGGTTGGAGTGGGGATTTGCGCGATACATACGTTAAATAAATAAAAAAAAAAAACACTACGACTGCCAAATGCTGATGGTTGCTATAACAACGCGATAATAGCGGTTCTAATTGCAGCGGGGGAAGCGGCTTCGCTATCGCTTGCTACCGCTATCTTCTTTATATTCTTTCCTCCAAGAGTTGCTCATTATTTCATAATCAAAGCAACCAGAAAACAAATTTTCAACATCAATTAGTATATTGTGCAACGAGCATGAAATGGTACTCATTTCCTACGAGTATGAAAGTTTGTAGCATGAGGCGAAGGCAAATGCTGCAAATCATACAAATATGAAATGGACATTCCATGTGAGTTGTACACTATACTTTTTCTACGACCACGATATTAGTTCCAAATTAATTAAATTTTAATAATAAATTTGTCCCGCTTTCACCATTCCAATATTTGACAATTCCAAATAAGTATCCTAGCAATGGCACCTGTACTGAAATGAAATGACCTGTATTGCAATACTCACAACACAAATTCATTTCGCACGATGCTTGCAATGTACCCCATTACCCTAGCAATACTGATTTCTATATAACACTAGATTGGACATAAGCATAACCCAATTGAACGTCGTCATGATCGTCAAAATTGAGGTTTTGTGGTACTTCAATATTTAAAAATCTATCTCTCTTGCCAATGGATATGACCACAGTTCGTGGTATGACCTAAAAAGAGGTGGCGGCGAGCGTAGTGTAGAGAGAGTGAAGGCAGAGCTTCAGATTGCACACTTTACATTACAAAAATGTAACAAAACCTCAATTTTACACGTTCAATTGGGAACGCTCTCAGATGGCAGAATATCGCCTATGCCAAATCTAGTGTTATATAGAAATCAGTGCCTAGCAACAACAAACATACAATGAACAGATTTCTAAGTGGTCGTATAAAATAGTTATTTGTATCATTAGTCCAGAAACTGCACTTTTGCGAGTGCGAGTATATTTTGACAGGCAGAGCCGAAGGCGAGGGTTACATACGAGTATTAACGAGCACTCACAAACCAGTTTCTGTACTGTAACTGTTGGTAGACAATATTTTTTTGTGCCGATTTTGTAATAAATTTATTAAATAATATTTTTTTATATATACAAAGACCCATCTTCGCTTCCCAAAGCGGACTAATTACTTTGGTTATATGTCGCCTCATTTTTTGATGATTGTGAATTTCATTAACAACACAAACGACCATGCTCTTTGGTGGAATTCGAACCCATGACCTCCAGTGTGCTAGGCTAGTTACATAGTCACTATACCAACGAGATCGGCAAAATAAAATTACTGATTTATTTGTCAAATAATAAATATTAATGCCCGATATTATAATGAAATTTAAACTCTAGTTAAATTTACTTCCATACTAAATTTACATCCAGTTATCCAAATGACAATCAAATATTTGACAGCGATGTTAAGTAAGTCATAAAATAATTTGAAATGATGTGCACTTATTAAAAACATTAGTTATTTGTCACACTAAAGAGGGAAGCGCTTCTTTTTCCCACTTGAGTTTGCCTCATGAGCGCAGCGAAAAAGGCAATTCGCAAATTTACAGCAAAGTATTGGATTAAAATAGAATTAACTTGAATATGAGATTTGCGATCTTTTAACTCACAACATAACCTTATTTTTTAAATGTATATGTCTTTAACAATGTTTAACTTCCAAGAATAGTATTTGTGCAACGAAATTTCCGCTGAATCAACTCAAACTTATTTACGACTGGAATCAAACAGAACAGAGCACAGAAACTGCAATAAAACAAACCAACTTAGATTATGATTTATGCTGGCAGATCACACGCAGTAAAACGGTTCGACTTCGGTTTATGAAGTCCTGTGAATCATTTTATTAAGCCGTGGCCGAGACGTTGTCGAGGCTGTCAGACTTGGTTTTCTATCCCGTTTGTATTCGGACGGTTTCATCTGAGATGCCAAGTATTTACTGAACGTGCCGATGGCAAATTTAAAGTACACGGCAGCGCAGAAGTTTCAAGCTTTCACGAGGTCTGCTCAGAAAATAACCGGACGAATTTTATTATTAATTTTACTCATTATTTGTAGTTGTTCCCTTCAAAGTACTCACATCCTCTATTCACTCACTTTTCCCAGCGGTGTTTCCATTTTACGAAGCTGTCTTAGATAGCTTTAATGTTTCACAAGACTCTTGACCTTGTCTTGAAACCAAGACAAGATCAAGACAAGACCAAGACAAGACCAAGACAAGACCAAGACAAGACCAAGACAAGACCAAGACAAGACCAAGACAAGACCAAGACAAGACCAAGACAAGAAGTATTTTAATATTTCCCAAACAAAACAAGAAAGTATAATCAAGAATCAAGATTTCTTGCCAAGAAATCTTGATATCTTGATAATAAATTTTTTCTACGACCACTTGGAAATCTGCTAATTGTATGTTTGTTGTTGCTAGGGATACAAGGTACATTGCAAGTATCGTGCGAAATGAATTTGTTTTGTGAGTATTTCAATACAGTTCATTTCATTTCAGTACAGGTGCCATTGCTAGGAAACTTATTTAGTATTGTCAAATATTGAAATGGGGAAACCGGGACAAATTTATTATTAAAATTGAATTAATTAGGAAATAATATGGTGGTCGTAGAAAAAGTGTAGTGTACAATATGTTCGTTGTACAATATACTATTTCAGTTCTGCATTTATGATTAAAATATAAAAATTTAATATTTATTTGTTAATAAAGTGACTTTGAGGTTCGTTCCACATTTCTACACAGGTTTTAACACCATCTGGCGGCCTTAATGTGAACCTCAAAATTTTGTAAATGTGCAACACAAGATTTTATAAATAAGTCAAGATTTATATTTAAATTTTATGTCGCAAATATATTAAGTTGATACTTTATAAAATGTTTAATTTCTTATGTATAAATTGAAATTATTTATATATAATTTACCTTTTTCTCTAAATATATGGTCGAAATGCATATATATTTCAAAACTTAATTTATGCTGAAACATCTACGTAAGAAACATTTAATTAAAACTGAAAGAGAGGGGCAAAGGCAGAAGTCAACACTACACTCTTGAGCGTTCGGATTGGATAAAACGATAAAGAAAGGGATTTCCCCTAAAATGTCAAGAATCAAGAAATATCAAGAATTCTTGAATCAAAACAAGAAACACATTGTCAAGAAATGAGCAAGACAAGAAGTGATCATCAAGACAAGATTTCTTGTCTTGATGAAACACTAGATAGGTTCATTTGAAATTGCCTTTAAGGTTTGTGACCACTGAAATATAGTAATTATGGAACGCACACTTGTAGGCTTTTATGAAAGAGGAAAACGAGCCTGAGACAGATATACATAGTGGGTTATCCGTCTTCCTCCATCTCTTATTTATAGAGCGGTTACCATGGGTTTATTGAACGATTACTATGTGTTTGTTAAGTGGTTACTAATGTGAAAACATATTGCACAGTCTTATCCAAAAGTAATAAATAATATTTAACAATGTATTGTTTAATTATTTGAAAATACCTTTTAATTCACGTAACAATAGTTAGTTAAACTCATTTTATTATTGTGTTATTTTATTTTTATATTAAATATTTTATTTCAAAATGATTAAATGTTAATTTCTTCATATTTTCTTATCACCTTTCTATATATACAATAGCAAACATCATTTTGATATTGGATTGATACTGAAGTGCTTTTTTCCATTCGTAACACTGTAAAAGACTCAGAGCATCACCTCTGTAAGCTTGTTTCAAAAGTTGAATCTTTCTGTGAAAGTTTTTTGTTCTCCACTTTCACGAAATATCTATTAACATAGGTACCTAGTGATGTTATGAGTATCATAATATCCGTGGTTTGTTCAATAATTTACCGGTTTCAAAATATGAAGACGTTAAAGTCATTAATAAATATTTTTTGAAATTTTTTATGAACAACGGCTGTCATAATTTTAGAAGGTGATAAAGTATAAATCATATTTATAAATATTTTTTTTCACAACCAGGAGAAAAACTATGATACTTATGATATCAAAATTATGACATAAACAGCCAATTTCATATCTACGTGAGATTTCTGTACTTTCTCTCCCGTCGTGAGGGAAAGTGCTCAAATAATATGAAAAATGAACAAAATTAAACAAATCAAAGGTAACTATCATAAATTATATTACAATTCAAATAATTTTGAAACAACAGCAGGTGAAGATCTGATCAGTTTAATTCCGTCTGTATTAATACATACCGTTATATTGTCATTGTGATTTATTTTTATTTTTTTTTTTGACTGTTTGACAAATCAGTATGGTAATATTACCATACAACAGTATAGATCAATTATTTACTTACCAGCCTACTTTTGTGCATGTAAACATAGGTTTATTCTCCTGAAACCGGTATAATTTTATGTTGCATCATTACTTCAAAAAATCGTACATTTCAAAAAGCGCTACTAACATTTCTCAAACACAATATCACGAAAAGTAAACGAGATTTTAACAATCCAAGTACCCAAGTATATAGTTACAGAGGAGGTTATGCGCAACGCAATGCTGTCAACCGCATATCAATAAATATTTCCATTGGCGCGTAATTCAAAATCTCCGGTTATTTTCTCAACAGACCTCATATCAACTTGAATTTCATTCCAAGGGGAAGGAAGACTGTTGTACAAGTAAGGGGAAACCTTTTGTCATTTATATTAAACTTCTAAAACTTTGTATGTTTGTGTACAGCTGCGTTTCCCCGCCCAAGTTGGACGTATCTTGCGGCATCTGATTCTATAACTTAACTAAGTGCAGCTATATTTCTTCCTTGACTTACAGCGCTGCGGATCGATTTAACACAACAATGGCCCGAGTCAAGAAACGGACTTACATTTTACAATCGCGCAATTATTTTCTAATAAATGACAAACTTCTTATTTACTAGCTTGAACACACCTCTAATGATTATTTATGTTCGCCATCGAGGGACAGTTTTCAGTGGACTGTTTTAAACATACATGCATACATACATAATATACATCGGGGTAGTGAACTCTGTAAGAAGAGGGTTACAATGTTTGCTCGCTATGCCGCAAACAACCTCCGCAAATTTTAATTGCTAAACGGTACAAAACATAGACATAAGTTTTAAATACAAGTTGTAGCCTATATTTGTTCTAAATCTGTTTGAATATAACAAAATTAACTGTAATACAATTATTTACAAAAATACGCAAAAAACACGATAGGACTTCAAGTAAACTACCACTTGAAAATGATAGATTACTACCGAAAACTAATAAGTTCGTAACTTGAACATATATATATATATATATATCTACAGACTGTCCCAGATTTAAACGACCTAACTTAAAATTAAGATTAAACACCTAAAAATAGGGGGACAAGTTCATTTGAGCAAATGTCCGTAAATGCTTTATTCCTGAAATATTCATGTTTTTCTTATTGAGTAGCGCTACTTTAAAAAATCAACTTCATAACGAAATATCCACTATTATCTTATTGATGTGAGGCATAATAATTAAATTAAATTAATAATACATTGGTTATTACCTAATTTTAATACAAAATTTAGTTTACTTGCACTGATGTCAAGGAAAAATGAGAAAATATCCAT
This sequence comes from Poecilus cupreus, assembly GCA_963942605.1. Taxonomy (NCBI): domain Eukaryota; kingdom Metazoa; phylum Arthropoda; class Insecta; order Coleoptera; family Carabidae; genus Poecilus; species Poecilus cupreus. Next base: position 6,517,688 of record OZ012726.1, on the reverse strand, counting down.
GAATATAAGAAATTTTTATAAGGTGCCATAAAAGAAAAACTCTATGAAGAACCGATAAATAATTTAGACTCACTACGTAGATAAATTATTCAACTTTGCGAAACCGTATCTGTGGCAGATCATTTTAGTGCTTGTTTACGTGTTGCAGGTGAACATTTTGAACAAATATTATTTTAAAAAATAGTTTATGAAGTTATGTTATTACTTTATTATTTTAAACAATAAATTTCTTTAAATTCATTGATAGTTTCTCATTTTTTCCCAGACATCAGTGCAAGCAAACTTAATTTTGTATTGAAATTAGGTAACAAACTAATTATTTTTAATTTAATATGTAACATCTCAATACGATAATATTAGATATTTCATTATGATGTTGATTTTTTAAAGTAACGCTACTCAATAAGAAAAACATGAATATCTCTGGAATGAAGCATTTACGGACATTTGCTCAAATGAACTTGTCACCTTATTTTTAGGTGTTTAATCTATGGTTTAAGTTAGGCCGTTTAAATCTGGGAAATTAAATTTTGAGTTATCGTGGACGAAATAAATCGTAACCTTAAAACGAGCTTATTTGTAGAAAACTTACTATCAAAAATTTTGACCCACCATAATCCCTCCCTACGTACCGTAAGTGTACTGTGCCGTGATTTTCAGCTATGATGCAACATTTACTTTTCTGTTATTAATTTATTAGTATGGATACTAGTTTACGGTTCCAGGTAAAATGCAACACAGGTTGTCAATGTTACAGGAACCTGTCATCATACTTAAAGAGGTTTACTAATGAGCAAAAAAATTCGAATGGTTACTTGGCGTAATTCTGGTTATAGTTTGAGAAAAGTTTGTGATATGTATGATAATTTATTTCCTGGAGGTCTTAGAACAAATTCTTCCACAATTTTGAGACTATTTACAAAATTTTAAAGAGATGGATGTTTAGATATGAATAATAAGAAAAATACAAGATTAAAAACCGAAACAATATTGACAGCCTATGCTACATCTAGAACAATACGGTTTATATTCAGGGTGTTTTATTTAAGTGTTGCCACCAATGCCATTATTGGTATCTTTAGAACTATAAGAGATACGAAGTTGTTTAAATTAGATAACAATTTCTATTTAGCCAAACTATTACAAAGAGCAAAAAAAAATTTTTCTTAACCAGTGGTTCGCAATATATGGAATCCAACTTTATTATTTTAAATAGCAACATATATTTTTTATTGGCTTATTAGATAGAGAATTTTTTCTGAATTCAAGGATATAAACATATATTTTAATATAACAAAATAACTAAAAAAATGTAAATATATGTATTTTATTTATATCTGATTGAAACAATAAAATAAATATTTTAAATAAATTTGATTTGCATTTTTACCTCCCGCCTACCTCTAGGTAAGGGAGGTATTGTTTTCGCGATGATGTCTGTATGTATGTATGTGTATGTGTGTGTGTTTGTGTGTAGTCTGTGGCAATTTTTTCGTCTCGCATAACTCAAATACTATAATACCAAAAAATACAATTTTGTGAATTATTGCTTCTTATATTTAAATGAAGAGCTGATTAGATTTTGGATAAAATTGGTCAACCGGAAGAAGCAGTTTACTTGAAGCCCTTAACAGTTTTTCGTAAAAAACACGGTTAAATTTCCTTTTTAAACAATTTATGTTATTTTGAAAGTTGAAGAATATTTAATTTTACATGTGGTTTGATTACACGAATTTTATTAATTTTCATTAGATTTAAGAGATAAAAAAATATAAAGAAATTAGATTTCACAAATCTTGCATTCCTAGTACACCATGGAAACATTGAAAAATTTTATATTTTTTACGAAATGTGACATATGTCATTGTGATTGTGAAGCTGTTTTCTTAGTGAAATATATGTCAAAAAATTAAATAAATATACGAAAGGAAATTAAAATTCTCAAAAATAAATAGAAAATAAACAAACAAGAAGGTATGTTTCTGTATCATCAAATACTATTTTGTACCGGTTAAGAGTAGTATTGGGCGGTAGGTTATGTGCTGGATACATCAGATTTTTTTTGGTTATTTTGATATATTAAAATATGGAATTCAGAAAAATTGCTCTATCGAATGAGCCAATAAAATAGTTCAATCAAGGCACTAAAGTATAAATTTATATATGGAATTTATTCTCCTAGGGTCCGAGACGATAGTCAAGGAGAGTAAACCATACTTTAGTGCCGAGGTATATGTTATATTTTTTTCCAAAATCGTTATTTTCCAATTATTAATTAAAAACATAAATAAATAGCATTATGTATTTGTAAAACGTCAGCTAGCTGTTGCGACGGGGTTGGCTGTGCTACCAAAATACTGTCAAAGTGTCAAGAGTTATACTTTCATAATTTTTTATATATTATATATCTTAGACGTGTTCTACATATGATCTGCATTAAATCGGATAAATTATTATCAAAGGTAAATAATAAATAAATTCACCAATAGTAATAGTACATAGAGTAATTTGTTTGTTATTTTAGGTTTGTAATTCAAGTTTGACATAAGAGTCTGTGAAGTAAAATTTTGACATAAGAGTCTGTAAAATTAAACTTTAGCTACTATTTTGGCTAACTTCGAGTAGTAATTTTGTGTACTTTAGTATCGATTTTGGAAAAAATATGTTTTCATTAAAATTAAAAAAATGCACGGGATAAAGTTTCGAGTATTCAGCGTCCGATGTAATACAAAATACGTAGGTTGTGCTAACAACTTAATATAGACATATTCATTAAACAATTTTGCATTTCTCCTTTTTGTACAAAATAATCTACCACCCATAACATCGGCGTCCCAAAACTCATACATCACCCAACAATACCGCCCGGTATTAACCAACGACTATAACCACTAATAACTTTATAACCACTCTTCGCGGTTATCTCCAGTAAAAATCAAATCTCGCGGCGGTCACACACGTAACAATCGAGCATCAGCGTGACAGATCAGTGTGGCGGCCGCCTTGAAATCACAATGGACTCGTCCGATTTGCGCAGGGCGGATCGAAGTAGGCGGGGTAAGTGGTTCTCTGTGTGGGTGAATAAAACGTGCTCGAAAATGTGAATCGAAGATTGAGCCGCGAAAACTCATTGTAATGATAGAGATTATTGTGGAATTACAAGAGTAATTTTTTGAATTGCTACGTAACTCGTAATTGGCTAAAACCATTTTAAAACATGGAGAAATGTATGGAATAATGTACGATTGACGAGATGCTCTATCAGCTAAAACATTACCTGGATTCTTACCAATGCGACATACGAATTTGTATTTCAGCAAGCTTATTTAATAATTGAAAAACACACATAAAAAAATAGTACTATAAAATTTAATTATACATTGCATGGTCGACAAATATATATCCAGCTTCGAAGGTATTCGTTTCGCTTGTATATTCTGTGTTTCAAATATGTTTACAAATTATAACTGAAATAAAAAAAATCTGGTGTGAATACTACACTACATTCTTATACATGTAAAACGAACTGAACACGTATGACTTGTTCCTTGCGTATGACTTTATTTTGACAATTATTTGACATACAGATGTTAAACCTTTTTAATTTTTTGTTCTCATTGTAACTATATTTTATTTTAAAATAGGTATTAATTAATGTCTAGTATTTAAAACTTTCTAACTAATAATACGAATATTGCTTTTATAATATTTCAAACGACATATTTTTGACACTTCACAATTATTTGACACGTGTGACACATAGATATTAAAAATGTTTTAGTTTTTGTTCCCATTGTTTTGAATTATTGAAATATATTCTTAAATATATAATTAGAAGCATGTACTAGGAAAGTGCAAATGACATTTTATATTCCAAATATTTTTGCTAACATCTTTAATTTGAAACTTTTTTCACAGCTGATTCTAATAAAAAAAATATGGAATTTATTGTTTTGTGTATCCAGTAAACTTCCTTTTCCGATTTTTAATTTCATTCAAAATTAACTCAGCTCTTCATATTTTCATGAAACTTATAAATTCCAAGTTTCGTTATATCGTTCATGAGATATTGCGCACACGGACATTCATCCATCCATCCTCACACACAGACATCATTGAGTGGTCTTAACGGATTCAGTGGATATCAAAATATGTATTTCCGCAAAAATCTCGTTAGTGATTTTTTTCATGTCAAAATTCTAATGTAATTGAAACATCGCGAAAAATGAATATTTAGGTAACCAAATGGGCATTATTGTATTCCTATTTAAATTCTGAACATTTGTTGTAAAGGTAAAAGATACAATATAAAAAAATAGCACTTAAATTCTATAGGTAAATCAACATCCGGAATATGTGCGAGGTAATAAAATAGTTTCTAGACAAAATAGTGTTGTATAAGTATTCGTTTTCTGTTAAATTGGATTTTTTTATGTCTTTGGATTTCAAATCCAAAAAGACGAGCGAAGCGAGCATGTTCGAAGGAGCGTCTATATATTTAATTTATTTTTAGAATCTATTCACATCTCTGATTAACTGTCTGTAAATAAATTATTTATATTCGTGTTTATTTTCCTTCAGTACCTACCACAACATTTTGTTATAGCACTGACTTTAGATTTTGATCACATACGATGCATTTCCTCTGTTCACAGATTTTCTGAGAGCTTTGAAGATATATAAAACGGTAAATCTGATCATGAGGTGCGTTTAAATTTATCCATTATTTTGCACATCAATTTAAACAACTCAATCATATGTGCGTTGTAAGTTAATTCTAAAACCCTACAGTAATTCTGTAATTCCAAGGAAGTGTAGATTTAATGGTAGATATAAATCTATAATTTCCTACAAAGCAATTTTCTCCGCGATCAAGATATAACAGTCATTTGTCTTGGCAAATCAGAAATCACACTCTTCGCTGATTATGCACTGTTAAGTACAGCAACAGCTGTTGAAGTTGAAGAATGAAGATCTGTAGATCAGCGATTGTCAACCAGTTTGATTAATGGCCACAGCAAATTGAATGCGCAAATTGTTGTATTTCCACGTGATTATCAATGTAATAGATATGTAATGATTGTAGGTAAATTAAATTGTAGTTTGTTGCATTATTGATGTTAATGAAGAAAATTGCATTGGATGCAATCAGATTTAGCTGCGAGCCATTATTAACGATTCCTATTAAAATAAATATCCAATTATGTTATATAATAATGGGTTCATAACGAAATAATAATATAAATATAACTTTGCATTTATAAAATAGACTTTCAATAAGTATAATACAACAACTAATGGAATGGCACATATTCCACGCGAGAAAAAAGTTTGTAGTCCGAGCCGAAGGCGAGGGCTACGGTTTGCGAGTGTGAGATATACCATTCCGTTACATGTTGTAGACTATACTTTCTATAACAAGATTTTGGAAATTATACAAAAAATACAAATATAAAATTGTTGAAAACGTCAAACTCAAAAAAATTTAATTAAAAAATGGACGTAACCATAGTAACTGAATCAAAATACTTCATATATCGCGGCTCTGATTCGTCGAAAATATTCCATACGCGGCGTATGAAATGTTAGTGATTCCATAACAATTTTTAGTTGTAGAATGCGTAGTTTCCAAAACAGTGTTATAGAAAATATTTTTTTGCACTTCCGGGTTTAAATGCCTTAACTTATTCTTCCTTCTCGTGGACTGAAGTTTCAGTTTTAATCTCGAAGGGATTAAATTTCGAAATTTAATCCCAAGGGATTAAATTGGCAAATAAACAAGTATCCACAGCAACAAGTAAAATATTTATTAAAATTATTTTATATAAATTACATTTATTATTATTAGTTTTATACAGTATCTTGGATATAGTTCTATATCATAAACAGTGAACTTGTATGACAACAGATGTCAGATTAGTCGAATTTATGAAGTTATATTCAGTCAATTCTTCCAATACTAAAAACTACCTAATAAAATATAACTCAAGAAATTATTCTGACATAAGTAAATTAAATTTGTTTGTATGAGAAATAAATAAAAAATATATTTCCTATTTCAGAAACTCTTTGAAAAATACTAATTTTCAGCTTTGATTGAAAATTTTTCAGCTTTTCAAACATTAAACGTCAAAATTTTAATTTGGTAACATCTATATGAAGTTTTCAACTAGTATGAAAAGTCGGACAGAAAGAGTTTTTTCATCATAGTTTTCTACTCGAGTATTTCGTCCAAGCTGGTAGTGTCCACGATCCGAGTTTTTGATTCGAGAACTATATATTTCTGTCAACGTGGACACAGGCCTTAAAAGGCCTCACTTTTGCGCATCGAGTTAGGTGTCTAGACTAGATTATGTATAAACAACTATGCCTAAATATAAGGATTTAAAGGAAAAGTAAAGGAGATTGATCCACTCCAAGAAAAGGATCTAGGCAGCTTTATAAGAAGCGGCATTACCTCAGAGCGGTATTGAGACACCATATATTTATATTAGAACCTTGGAAATATAATATAAATGTGCTTGGAAACAATAAATGCATATGAAAACTTTATTCAAGTTATTTATGTTACTAGCAAAACTGCAGAAACCGTCATTTATATGTCTAAGTTTATTTATGATTTCAAATATTGGCGTTCGAAAATACACCCATTGATTTAAATTCCTCGTGACGTCACCAGGGTAAAAATAATTCAGTTTGAAGGACATCTATTAACTATATTTATATTATCTGAAAATAATTACCTGCAGTATAAATTGTAGCATTGCTCTCATATCTTAGTGACAACACTTGAAAGCATTTGATTGGTGGCCAATTGTGACGTAGAAATCAACTAATTTATGGGTCTTGTTAATGTGTGCGATGGTTTGGACTTCTGCCATAGTTTGATAGATATTTTATCAAACTGAAATGTTTGTTACATTTATATTGAGATTATTCGTGAATCTATTATAATTTAATCATTGTTTGTTTATGTAGGCGGACGGTATTTGAAAAATTCTAAGAAATGAAACTATAAATGGGTTGTGCTAATAAACTCGGAACATAAGAAATTAGAAATAATTTTTTTCTACAAACCCAATAAAAATGAAACTTTTAACACGACCTATTTCTGTTAATAATGCAATAGTATAACACGCCGTGTTAAAAGTAAATTTCGTCAGAGCACTTGCTTTTGACATTCTTTTTGTTGCACCATTCCTTCAAGCGCTTATATGATAATTCATACTGCTTTTTAGATTTAGCAGGGAGAAAGTCTAAAGTTGCCCTTTTAGCAGTTTCTTCAATAGCCTCGGGAAGCACAGAACAAATATACTATAGAAGAAGCGACACGGACAGGTTATTTGCAACTTAGCACATTGATACTGGCGCCATCTATACGCGACACCTTAAACTATTATTGTAGAGAAGCGAAAAGCGGGCTTATACAAAACAAATCTATATTTTTAAATATTAAAATGTATACAAAAATAAAAACTATTGAATTATATAAACATATGTATATATTTTATTGTATTAACAAATAGGTTACATACTATATTAGATATTGAAATAACTTATGTTATAACTTATCTATATATTAAAATGAATCAATTATTTTGAATTATCTCTCTCTGAATGGAAATTCATATTTACATTCTATTCCCAAAAATACTGAACATGAAAAATTGTTTACAACTAATTATCGTCATGAACTATTAAAAATAATCTAATTTAAAAATTGCCAAATTAGTGCAAAATTTATCATTTGATTAATATAATCATAAGTAGATAAATAATTAAAGAACAAAAATTTTTGTTGTAATTTTTAGTAGACAGAGTGAGAGAAAATTTGAAGAGTAGGAGAAAGAGAATTAAATTTATGAAGATTTCCTGATATTTATATCTGCTTGTTTTTATTGATTCGTCCTGCCTTCATCACTCTTAACAGAAGTTCTTTTCTCTTAATTTGTTGTTCTCTGCTGGTCAACTTAGTCTTTCGAGAAACTCCCAATTTTCTCAGCGTAACATTTTCATTAGCTACAATATAAATATGTAACATATAAAATATAACTTAAACTGTTTTTATAGCCAGTCTACAAAAAATAATAACACATACCTTAAAATGCAACAATATCTGGGGTATCCAGTCGTTGAATTTTATTTAAAATTCCGTCAGCCACAAACAAACGACGTTTTCTTGAGCAGGTTCTAAAAGTAGTCTTTAAAATGTCTTCGCTGCATTTGCCCGGAGAGGTTAGTGAAGCACTTAAATAAACTCAACTATTTTCAATAACATCATCTTCTATTATTGATGAAAATTTTGATGGCTCCACAATCCGGAATAGTATTCGTGTTTAATTTTTGGCTCCCCTTGAAGCTATACATTTCAGGAGAAAAATGTTTCCCACAGACACGAAAGTATTTAAAGTAGGAGATTGGTTTTTTAGATCTTGATGATTGATAACTGTTTACTATTTTTCTCGCTGAGAAATATTTTTGGGAATATAATGTAAGAACGTTTTGTCATTTTAACAGCCACAAACGGTGCAACGGTACTACAAAAAATATGAAATAAATGTTTATGTTCTATGTATTACATCTTATATTTATCTTAGTACTGTATCTACTATTATTATTACTTACCATTATAACGAATGATTCAAATATTTTCGCAAGCAGTACAAAATTTAAACTTGAGATGACCTGTCACAGAACAAATTTACGCAAGTGACAATAAGAAACAAATGCGTATGTCATTTGATGAAAGTGAATTAAATAGCCACCTTAATATCTATGTAGTTAATAGTTTTACGGGGGCGCGTATAGATGGCAAGAGTGTCATTTAATAAATAATAATTCCTATCTCGTGTCTGTAGCCTGTCGGGAAGTAATTCACATTCTTCAATATTCATATTTCAATGTTTACTGTCAAAAATTTTCACGTAACTAATGTAACTGATAAACAACTATCAAAAATTGTCATTAAAAGCTCAGAAATCGTCACTAAAGTAACCCATTATACGACGATTTTGAGCAACCCAGTGTTGGCAACCGTTAAATAATTATTGTACAATTAGGATAATTTTGGCAGATATATTGACGTACTATAGTAAATTTGGGCGTAACATGAAACAAAATTTGCAAGAAGAATTAACTAATTAATTCCGATGATGAAATTGAGGATAAAACACATAATTTTGAGTGTTATTTACGATAACTTCACTTCTCGAGGTTGGCAAAACTGACTGTCAGTTTCAATTGACAACTGACAGATATATAAACTTAACCTATATTATAATTTTTTTTACAGTTTTTTCGAATTTCAGATTTCAAATAAAACTTAATATGTACCTCGGCACTGAAGTTCATTTTTATCACTCACATGGTTTATTTTCCTCGACCCTACGGGCCTCGGCAACTAAATTCCATATTCGTGATAAAAAATTTAACTTCAGTGCCTTGATACATAAATAACTATTATGTATCAAGGCAAACTCTAATGTTTTTAGGGAAATCCCTGTAACGGTAACGGTAGGTATTCATTGTATACACGAATGCTGGTAAAAGTGGGTACAATGAATATAAGACCGACAATTCTCAGCTAGATATATCTTTTACTTATGTTTCACTTTTTTTTTTTTTAGAAAATTTTGAATAATTTGTTATTGTAGGTATGTAAATATGTCATTATCTTATAATATCATGTTTCTAGTCTTAATTTATATGTATATTAGTAGTATATTAGTTAATTGTGAATCAGGATTAAGACTGTATTGTGCAATAAAATTCATAATGTATTCATTTATACTTTTTAACTAATAATTTAAGATTTTTTTTGTGCATATTTTGCTGCATATATTGTCATATTTGTGTATATATATAGAGCACATTTTCCAAAAAATCAGTGCATATATTTGCGCATATAATTCAGTTTTTTCGTGCATATAATCCACTCTCTAATTATAACGCATTAGACTGCGAACTGAGAGCTTCAGTTCGATTCCTACGTAAGACTTAACCATCTTTTGGAGTTTAACGAAATCTGTAAAAGCAGTTTGCCACGTCCTAAATGTGTAAATGGCGTGATGATATATTTTATTGATATTGAATTATGGAGTTAATAATCATTTCAGCGATATCATAAGTGTATCGTTCTGATTGAAAATGACACGCAAGAAATCTCATCTCTTTCTGCTATTAATTTATAATTACATGATAATTAATAAAAAAACAAAACATCGCTTTAATTGGAGACACATTTAATAAGCAACTACGCGGTTATCTTCACAAAAATAATATACAAGGTTATTAATTACTATATTAACAAACCATGGAGAACCACAAAAACTTAAACTCGTCTCTAACAAGATCCTACGACACATGATAGCCTGCAAGTAATGTATGCAGAATAATTAGCATATGAAATGCCCATGTGCACTTTTCGATAACTGTTTTCTACGAATTTTACACAAGGTACTGTTTTTCAACTTGATAAAGTTGTTCAAGTTGTATTTATATTCAGATTTCACCCATTCATGAATTTGATTAATTATTAAATTATTACCGTCGTTTAAATTCTTGTATTACGCAATAAAATAAATTATTATGGTCATATTTCATTTGGATATTTTACAGAAATCTTGATGTGTGGCCAAAAGCATGAATAAAATATTTTTCGATAAATGTTAACGATACATTTAGACAAAAATTAATGTTGGGATATTAGTCAATAAGTACATTTTATCCTTTAAACTCATTTTTACTATTTTCACGAGGATGTCTCTGTGTGTGTTTGTGCGTTCCTGTGGATAGATGAATGTATGAGCAAAATTTCGTTCAGACGCATTATCTCATAGATTGGGGTACAATTTTCCCCTGGCGTTTTTCCCATGGTATTTTTCCCCGTGGTAATTTTTCGCCTGTTCTTTTTTCCTGTAATAATTTTTTCGCCGGAACTAATTGAAATTTTATTCTATGGACTTGATTATACGACACTTTTTCCATACATTACTTACGCTCGATAAACTCGAATTACAGTACATACATACATACATAACATCATGTCCCACTTAGTGGGGTAGCACGAACCCAGAAACACAATCAACCAGCAATCAATCTCCTTCAAACATTCCTATCCTGACACACCACTTTCGCCTCGTCCACATTCATAGTGCGATTCATACATGCTCGTTTATTCTTCACACTCGGAATCATTCGTTCACGCAACAAACCATCAATCATACCCAACCACTCATTTCTCGGACGCCCATGCAATCGTTCACCTTCAATCTCACCCACATATATTAGTTTCACCAACCTTTCATTCGACATTCGCTCAACATGTCCAAACCACCTTAACTGACTCACTCCCACTTTCTTAACAACATTCTTCTCAATCTCACACTCACCATACAGTATTCATTCTTAATGGAAATTATCAGCTATAATATCCCTAGGCCATTGATAATTCGAAATAATTTTGTCACAGTTACCGAAAGAACGTTGCTTGGTAACCGCCCGACGCCGTAGGCGGAGGGCTGTTACCTTCAAGCAACGTTCTTGAGGTAGTTGTGATCAAATTATAAGTATTTATCAATGGTCGAGGGATATTCGGTGAGAAATTTTTTTGCGATAATTATTATTATTTTCATACCCATACCGTGAAAATGACATTTTGAAATATATAAATCATATATTGAATTAACTGTCAAACAACTGTCAACAACTGTTAACTTAGCAACAAGTGATAATTTCCCGGGGAAATTATCAGTAATAATATAACAAGAGGGTGAGAATAAATTGAAAATAATTTGACAGATCTTTCGAAAACTTGTTGCCAGGCAATAGCCACGAAAGCCCGTAGGGCTTGAGTGGCTATTGCCAAATGGCGACAAGTTTGAGAAAGATACTGGAGAATTATTTTCTAATTTATCGAACTCTCGAGTTATATTTAATAAGATTATTTTTTGATTTCATCATCAGGCACGTCACTAAATCTATCTTTTTTGCTCATTTTTACTTGTGTTGTTGATAACTATCTGACATCTGACATCTGTCAACAAAAACAAAAAAGCTACAGAGAAAATTGCCGGGAATTTTCACAAGAGCATTATTCTCAGTATAATAATGACAGGACTGGTTAAAACACAGACACGTGACATACAATAAAGCATTTGATTGGTTTAAATAAACGTCAAAAAATAATCAGTGTAATTATTGTGACCTGATTTTGCACTCGTGATCAGAAATACAGTGATTCGATTGGATATTTTTTTAACCAAAATATTTTCAATAGTTATATTACGAATGCTAAGAATTTAATCGATTATAATTGACATGTCTAGCTTATGCAAAAAATTTTGATTAAAAAGTGTTTGAGTACATAATAATTTGAAAAAATCCCGAGACAATTTTGTTAAATGTTATTTTAAAAATCTTAATTATTTAGGCAAAATGATATGATTCTGGGTTCATAGTAGGTACTAAGTGTTAGATTACTGGGTTACTGATACTATTACGGAATAATTCATTTTAGTTTCATATCATTCACCTAGCACAATTACTTGATAATATGTCAATATTCAACAAAAAATATAGTGATTTATAACCTATAGATAGCAGTAAATTATATTTAAGTATCTGAAATGTCTAAATATGACTAAATTTACATGTTATTTTCGCGTATGGAATAAATAAAACTAAACAAGTATCAAATTCCTTGCCAAATAGTAGTAAATGTATTTTTGAGCACTGTTTTGATTTGTCCGTAAAATTTATGCAGACACTCGCATTTAATTTACAAATTTTACGATGATTACGAACAAATTTGACAGTACTTTCTAAATATACTCTTGTAAAAGGTAAAATTATTTCCCGTAAAATTCTGCCATGTCATTTTTGGAAGTAAAACAAAAGGACTATACTTTGATCTCTCCCAAAGTTGTAAATAACATTTTTAGTTTACAAAACAATAAAAGTTACTAGACTGTTAAAAAGATTTATGTTGCAAATAAAACAGTTGGTATCTTCTGCTCTGAAAGAGATAAATGCGGGTATATCTTGTGTTTCATTTTCTGTACAACACAAATATCAATAATTACTGCAATTTGTTTATAATTAATTAATACTGCATAAAACTGATATCATCATGAGGAACATGTAATTAATGCATATAAATAACATGTTTATAACTTTATTTATTACTAATCTGTATTTAATTAGAGTTGCTCATTAATAATAAACATCTTCCTTGATCGAAATTAGCCAGATAGAGATCATTTACATACTATAATTTGATTCTAGTTAGATCTTAGATAGTGTCGCAAAAAGAACTACTTTTTACTTGATACAGTATTTTTAAATCAGATGAATGTACTAACACTTATTTTATTATTTACATTGAAATATTTTGAATATAAATTGTAGATTTAATTTAATTTGTTTTAAAAAATGCAAGAAATAAGTTAAAAGGCGATTTTATATGACAAGCCATTGAATTAAAATAAAATAAATATATCAGGGTAAAGTGTCAAAGTTCTGCTTCAGACAAAACATTGATAAACAAATTGTTGAGTTTGTCTCAAATTTTGACACTCAGTTTGTGCTTTCCTATTTTTTAAAAGTAAGCATCTTTCAGAGCGACTCAAATATCAATTACAGGTATTAATCGGCTGAAGCATCTTAAAATTACTCTTTTAAGATATTAATTATACTTAGAAATATTTAGTGGAAGTGGCATCAATTGAAACATTGTTGAAATAATCAGAAATCAATAATACAATTAAACAGTGATAAATAAAATGGTATTTGTTGTGGAATACATATATATGTAACAACTAACAAGTACATAATTTAGGATATTATGGACGAGACAGTTTAGTACAAGAGCAAGAGACATAAAAGAGTGAGTTAATAAAACCCTGTTATGTACTTGTTTCTTATATTAGTTATTTACTTTACAAAGTAAGGAATTACCCACGAGAGAAATTTTAGCTCATGAAGCCGAAGGCTGAGTGAGATAATTTTATCGAGTGGGTAATTCCAATTTGCCCACGTGTGAAGTATAACGTTTTATCCAACACTTCTTAATAAATGCAAAATATTATTTGACAGTGACATATGCTTTAAATTTTTAATTTAAAATTTCAATCGAAGTAGTTACCAAGGTGTTGTGTGTTATTATTATTGTTATAAATAAAAAAATACTCACTAGTGGCTTTCCTCAAAATTATACCCACTAGTGGATAATCTGTTACTTTGCTTGTTTAAAATCGCCATAGTTATACAGCATTTATTGAGAGGTGTTGGATAATAGTTATTTACTTTACAAGTGGGCAAAGTAAGGAATTACCCACGAGATAAATTTTAGCTCACGAAGCCGAAGGCTGAGTGAGATAAGTTTATCGAGTGGGTAATGCCACTTTGCCCACGTGTGAAGTATAACGTTTTATCCAATACTTCTTAAAAAATGAAAAATTTATTAAAGAAATATTATTTGACAGTGACATATGCTTTAAATTTTTAAATTAAAATGTCAATCGAAGTAGTTACCAAGGTGTTGTGTGTTATTATTATTGTTATAAATAAAAAAATACTCACTAGTGGCTTTCCTCAAAATTATACCCACTAGTGGATAATCTGTTACTTTGCTTGTTTAAAATCGCCATAGTTATAAAGCATTTATTGAGAGGTGTTGGATAAACAATATTTTATATTTGAATGACATTCATATTTGACACATGACGTTGACATGAATAAATTTAATAGTTTCGAAGTGAGCTTTTTTCTGTTGTATGGTTATCATGTTGTTTATTGTTTATTATTATTTATTTTGACTATATCCCTCAAAAAATTTAAGCCAATCAGAATTCTGTCATTTCTGAATGTGCTACAATCACCGTAGAATTACAAGATAATTTTGCACTAGTGCAAATTATCGATATTTCGCACTAGTGCAAATTACCAATGTGATTCTGACTTGCTGTCAAATAAAATTTTTAAATTTTGCTTTATTTTTTATGAGAGAAACAGCGTTTGGTTAAATTTTAATCGGGAAATAGTGCTTCGAATATCCCTCGTGCATGTAATTGTCAATAATTTGACATACACTTGGGATATTATATATGACAATTCAACTCATATGTCATCTGTCAAAAATGGTCCAATAGTTTTTGAGGATTTAAAATTTTCCACTACTTGAAAAGAATTATACTAAAAAATTTACTAGTGATTTCATGGACATTTTTTCGATAATTTTCAGTAGTGATCCCATCGACTATTTTAAACAATTGAATTGTTAAACTGTTGCTGTGGAAGTGAATCTATTTGCAACTCAGTTAAAAGAACGAATACATTTTAACTCGTTGATTTGTCCTCCGAATACCATTCGTGTTACAAGATATGTAGACAATTTTTGGGGCTGCATCACTCATGGTTATTACGCTTGAAAATATCACTCGTGCTGTGCACTTGTGTTATTTAAAGTCAAGCGTAATATCCATTTTCGAGCAGCCGTCCGTCATTGATACAATTACATATCTCTAAATCGGTCGGAAATCATGTTTTTGTCGTACTAGTTCGACAAAAATTGCTAAATTTTTATGGTTATATGTTGGCATCACCTCACTAATTTTAGCTAACTTCTGACGCTAGAAATGTCAAAGTATTACATTGACATAAAAATATTATGGCAATATATCTACAATTGAGTATTTACAATACAAGAAAACAGAATATTTATGGATTTTAAACATATTTGTAAGTAATTATAATTGTATTTGCAGTGTAAAGTAAAAATAAAAATATGTAGATATTTTTGGTTATGATATTGGAAAAGAAACATAATTGACATTTAAATATAGTGAAGTTAGCAACATAAAAAAATTCCGTCATTAAGAAAATGAGTTATAAATTAAATTAATTTATTAAATTTACATAAATGTTGGCGCGAAAAATCTTGTGTATCCCTCGGTTGGAAACTATTTTGCGAGTGCTCGTATTTGTAGGACTCGCCTACGGCTCGTCCTATCAAAATAAACTCGCACTCTCAAAATAGCAGTTTCCAACCTTGTGATACAAATAACTATTGTGATACAGCAACAAAAATTGTCGACATAACTTGTAATACTCATGGTATTATATTTTAAAATATTGTACTGTTAGACCTGTTATTATGGAACAAAAATCTATTTTGTCATTTATTTCAATAATAGCCCTATTTACTTAATTGGAATAGCCCATAAAGAGACACTTTATTATTATATGAAACAACTAAACATTATTACTATACTAAACAATATTATAAACAAGTCAAACATAAACTATAGTATTTATGTAAAACTTTTGTCATGCTATTGTCCATTTTGAATAAAGTAGGGTTAGATGCTATACCATTTGACGTTTCGTTAATTCTAGGTTAAAAGTTTGCAAACTTCGCAATCAGTATTTATAAATGAATGCTGTAATTTTGTTGGTTCTCATAAATCAAAGCGCAATTGTTATTTGGTATAATTTGTATTACTTAAATGAAAACAGTTTGGTACAAATTTAATTTGTTTTGGTGATTCCTCTTTAGGCAAAAGTGTCTTTTTTTGGTAGCAATTTCTGGAAAATTCGTCGAAGGCTATAATTTATAGCGCTGCGCCCAAATTCTGTCTAATTTTAATTATGTAGTTTATATATCAACATCCAAAAAAATTATAATGGCCGTCCAAATTTACCGGAAATACCAATCCGAGAATATATTTCAATGTATTATTTAGTATCTCAATATGGGTAGAACAAAACAACTACTATTGGCTTCTTTTAAACCTAAGCACTTGATCATTATAACCGCAAAAAAGACCCAAGTAAATTGAAAAACGCCCATACAAATATGTTAATCTTATATTGTGGACAACGCCTTTGCTAACATGGCTTTCCATTTTGCTGTGAGGAGACTCCATGACAATAAATAAAATGTTAAACGTTCTATAACGAAGCAAACTTTATATTTTACATATCCGTTCTATATTTAATATTTATTTGACAGACATGGTAGGGGCCATATGATAAGAATGAATGAATCGAGCGCGGTGCGGCAAATTTGAAACGTGAAAGAAAAGAGAGATCGTGGAAGACCGAAAGACATCTGGGATACCATCATCAATAAGATTCTTCTTCTGAAGAATAATGTTTACACTGCAGGATGCACGAAGGATGACGAGTAAGAAACAATGGGCGAAAAAGTATTGAAATTCCTATACGTCACATTTCAATGCTATTTTTACCTCCCGCCTACCTCTAGGTAAGGGAGGTATTGTTTTTGGTCAAAAAATTGGGTAGTTAGTTTTCAATGAATAAGCACGTTTTAGGGTCCCTACAATACGATTTTACTATTTTCGCGATGATGTCTGTATGTATGTATGTATGTATGTATGTATGTATGTATGTATGTATGTGTGTGTGTAGTCTGTGGTAATTTTTTCGTCTCGCATAACTCAAATACTATAATACCAAAAAATACAATTTTGTGAATTTTTGCTTCTTATATTTAAATGAAGAGCTGATTAGATTTTGGACAAAATTGGTCAACCGGAAGTAGCAGTTTACTTGGAGTCCTTAACAGTTTTTCGTGAAAAACACAATTAAATTTCATTTTTCAACAATTTATGTTATTTTGAAAGTTGAAGAATATTTAATTTTACATGTGTTTTAATTACACTAATTTTATAAATTTTCATTAGATTTAGAGATAATAAAATATAAAGAAATTAGATTTCACAAATCTTGCATTCCTACACCATGAAAACATTTAAAATTTTTCAATTTTTTATGAAATGTGACACATGTCATTGTGATTGTGAAGCTATTTTCTTAGTGAAATATGTCAGAAAATTAAATAAATATACGAAATAAAATTAAAATTCTCAAATATAAATAGAAAATATACAAATAAGAAGGTATGTTCCTGTATCATCAAATACTATTTTGTATCGTATAAGAGCAGTATTGGGTGGGAGGTTATGTGCTGGCCACATCAGATTTTTTTATATTACTTTAAATTTTTACCTTTGACTTTACAGCAAAAGTGTAGACACAAAAATTTTTCGGAATTTAAAAAGCATGCATTAATTAATATTTATTGGAAAAATTGGTATATGCTCTTGGAAAATTAAACAAAAAACGAAAAATATTTGGCACTTCAGAAAACAGTTTATTTATGGCATATGCATTTTTATTTACCAAATTTGGTTCACTCATTTCTGACGTTTATAAATGAAATATAAAATAACTAATTATTGAATATAAACCGATTGAAAAAAAAATAATGTGCGTACCACGTAGGAAAAGTAAACTTCCCGGATTCCTTGGTGTTGCAATTTCCACCATCGTCCGGGAATATATCACTTTTCCTACTAGATACACAATATACTATTCTGAAATGTCAAGTATTTATCGTTTTTATTTAAGTTACCATGACCGTGTTACAATAAATGTTAATTTTAAATTCATTAATATATCGTGAAATATCCACTAATATTCAAGGAACCAAATGGGCCTTATTGTATAGATTTTAAAATTCTGAGTTACTTTTGTATGTACAGTTTTGCTGTAAAGTGAAACAGTAAAAATTTACAGCAATTTAAAAAAAAAATGGCATTAAAATCCCTATGCGAGTAGTCTAAAGGTAAAAATTACTGTAGAATATGTCTCATTTAAGCTGTATTCACATACAACTTATTGCTGTTGCCTTGCCTTGCTGTTGCGTTGCATATGTATTTTATGTACACCGTTCACATAGGACTTTACTTCGTTGTTACCAATAATACAGTTTTGATAGTTACCGATGCTGATGGGCTGTCAGTTGACTAGAAATTTGTAATAATTAATTTAATAATGGCTAAGTACAACTATAATACAAATACTTACAAATTATTTTCTGCAAATATATGTACATATACAACTGTCACAATATTACAAAATATGTTAAGTTAAGTGTCAACGTGTCAAATATATCTATCCTCTTTCATAGCGCTCCCTGATTGGTTGTTGCTTCCGTTGCCTTGCTGTTGCATTGCTTGAGTTTGGAGTTTACAAACTCGTGCAACGCAAGGCAACAGCACTACAACAGCAACAAGTCATTGTGAACGACTGTACGTTGTAGCGCTTGTCAAACATCATACGCTAGCAACGCAACAGCAAGACCACTGCAAGGCAACAGCAATAAGTTGTATGTGAATACAGCTTAAAGATAAAAATTGTCGTGTTCGAAAATGTTTTCGTTGTTGGAATAGTTCGAGCCTTTACATTCGCACTGTAGTATTTCTTTCACTCAAATATTGTTGCAGTACAATGAAACGACTTACGTAATTTGGAAGATAAAATAACTAGTTTTTGTGTTAGTTTACCTTCGAAAATTCAGTAATCACAACATTTTAATACCTCATTTAGTTTTGGAGTCGTCTCAAACTTGTGTTTTGTTAAATTGTACATTCTATGTTGTTACACTAAACAGATATTAAAAGCATGTCTTTCTCTTGGTGTATGCTTTGGTAATTTTAAAACAACATGAAAATTAAATTGCGGATTAATGAATGAAGTGAAACCAAACCAATTCATTCTAAACAACATCCCACCTCAAGGAAACAACTATACAAATATGTACGCCGAGTTATTTTTGCTTTACAAATGCGAACGAACTGCATTCGATCCTAGCTTAGCGTGGGCTCATTCTGCAGCATTTGAACCAGAACTGTTTCTTACAGAAGTACTCGTAGACTAGCCTACCTACTTTTCACAGATCGACGTGATATTGTCTTCAACAACCTGTAACAAGTGATGTAAGGTGTAATTAAATTTTATTATTTTGTGTAATTTATTTCTCCGGCGATACTGAGTTTTTCTTTCGGTGTATTTTAATTTTTGAGAAAGTGCTGTTATTAAGGATTATATCATAAGTAGATCGGATTATGATAAGCATTTTTACTTTCTTATACCTAGTCTTATGGATAAAATTGGTTGAGAGATTTTCACGGAAATACATGTTTTGAGGTCCGGTGATTTAATTTTTACCATTTTCTCAATGTAAACTATTGTGTATGTAGTAGGAAAAGTGATATATTCCCGGACGATGGTAGAAATTGCAGGACGAACCATAAGCGAGGCCTGTAACTCCAGGAGTCCGGGAAGTTTACTTTTCCTACGTGGTACAGACAACCAACAAGACAAAATAATATTGCGTTGTTTTGATAAAAATGTCTGAGGATAGCATATCCATGTTTTGTTTATTTATTTTCACAAGCGTCAAATTTATTTGAAAAGCTAAATCGTACGAGAATACTTTGCCAGTGTCCAAAATTAGTATATTGTACAAGCATGGAATGGTACTCATTTTCAAGGAGTATGAAATGGATTTTCCATGCGAGTTGTACACTATACTTTTTCTACTACCACGATATTATTTCATAATTAATTTAACTTTAATAATAAATTTGACCCGTTTTCACCATTCCAATATTTGATAATTTTAAATAAGTATCCCAGCAATGGCACCTGTACTGAAATAAATTGACCTGTATTGAAATACTAACAAAACAAATTCATTTTGCAATGTACCTCATATCCCTAGAAACAACAAACATTTAATGAGCAGATTTCTAAGTGGTCGTAGAAAATAGTATATTCTTCAACAAGTAACGGAATGGCACATATTCCACATAAGTAAAAAATTTGTAGTTCGAGCTGAAGGACTCGTGTGAAATATGCCATTCCGTTACCTGTTACAGACTATACTTTCTATAACAAGATTTTGGATATTATACAAAAAATACAAATACAAAACTGTTGAAAACGTCAAACTCAAATAAATAAAATTAGTACAAAGAAACGTAACCATAGCAACCGAACTAAGATACTTCATATATTGCGCTAATATGCGGCCCTGATTCGTCGAATTTATTCCAAACGCGGCGTATGGAATGATAGTTGTTCCAATACAATTTTTAGTTGTGAAATGCTTAGATTCTAAAACAGTGTTATAGAAAAGATATTTCCGTTCTGTTATTTATCGTAACCTAGCAACGACATTAAAATACCGGGTTAATATACTTTGCGGTTGAAAAAAACAAACCATAATGGAGTCAGTTTTCGTCCGATCAAAAAATAGTTATTTACTTTACAAGTGGATAATTTCACTTTGCCCACGTGTGAAGTATAATGTTTTACCCAACATCTCTTAATAAATTCAAAATTTATTAAAGAAACATTATTTGACAGTGGCATATGCTTTAAATTTTTAAATTAAAATGTCAATCGAATTGGTTACCAAGGTGTTGTGTGTTATTATTATTGTGATAAATACAAACATACTCACTAGTGTCTTTTCTCAAAATTATACCCACTAGAGGGTAATTTGTTACTTTGCTTGTTTAAAATCGCCATGGTTATAGAGCATTTATTAAGAGGTGTTGGACAAAAAAAATTATTGTCAATTTTCTTGTATCAGGTTCTAATTTTGAGAAAAACTAAATAAAATACTTGTTTGATCTATAAGCATATTATAAAATTTAGCGAATTACTTGTGCTACCCCTATAAATAAGTAGTAATTATTAGCGTCCCCATTAGTAAGGGTTGTAACCAATTTATAAAGAACTAAAGTAAATTCACTACAAAGATAAACTGTCTATATTTAGCATCTTAGCAAGGCAGAAAAATATAGTAATAAAAAATTTAAGGCGTAATAATTTTGTAACCAAATCTAAACTGAATTAATACGTTGTTAAAGCAACATAAACCTCAGGTGAAAACTTTTATAGTCCAATAAAAATTTTCTCGATTATACAGCGAATAAATTATCCTATTACAAAATACCAATTTGTAGTCCATTTTCTACAAATTCTTACGCAAACAATTTATAGACAAACCCATTTTCGATCAATCACTTCCATATTCAGGTAAATTCTTTGCGGTTTTAAATTAGCATGACTAAGATGCGGTTTGTTATAGTATAGTGATCTTATAATATATTGGCGTTCGATGCTTCTGAGAACAAAATAAATTGTTGGTCTTCTTCAGCGGCAAAAAATATGTTCGGCACACGTCCTGCTGACAATTTGACTAATGAGGTATCTCGGTTGGCCGTGAATCCATCCAGTGCCGGCGGAAATATTCTCCTGGAAGGGGCCAAGTATTATTTTATATATAGGTATACAGGGTGGATCGTGAGTTCCTCAGTTCGAATCTCACAGTCGACAATTGCTATTTTAACTTTACCCCTATGGTTCCCTCTCCACTAACACCGTTAAAAGTTCCTTACTGGCAAATTCACGAAAAGAATTAACGCTAATTCCATTTTTTTCAAACTCTGTAACTTTATTTCTAAATTAATTAAATTAACAAAATGTGTCAAAATGTTTGTTAGAATTTATTGAACTATTCTCTTAAAATATTTTTGTAAATACTTCTAATTGCTTAATAAATAATCATGTTTAGTTTTTTTAATTTTTTTCATATTAGGCTGGTACTGTCATCTTGTGTCAGTCAAGTTAGGTGGAATTATAGACAAATCCAAAGCAGTATATTAA
Organism: Poecilus cupreus; assembly: GCA_963942605.1. NCBI lineage: Eukaryota > Metazoa > Arthropoda > Insecta > Coleoptera > Carabidae > Poecilus > Poecilus cupreus. The sequence continues at coordinate 6,495,143 of OZ012726.1, read as the reverse complement.
AATTGGTAAGTAATAGATGTCAAATACTTCATATATTTCATTACATTTCAACATATATTTACAGTTTCTTTTACAGACATGGTTAATATTGATGACATTACAAATGAATTTTTATACATTTTACAGTTCTAGAAGGTTCGCTAGCTCCTCTAGCGCAAATTTATTTCGCTAGGTCGTTAGCTGCTGAAATCTAGCGGTTTCTTAGCAATACGTTCAGCTGTGACCACTAGGTTGCTAAGTTCGAGTGTTGAAATCACACGAGCGTGAAATGGGTATTTCTGCACGAGTTGCACACTATACTTTTTCTATGATCGCACTTTTGTCAAGATATAATAATAATAATTCTTACTCTTCAAAACAAGAAATGACATCTCAAACTCTAACTATTTGACGTTTATGATTAAAGCATGAAGGTGGCGCAAGCGCAGATATATGCAGTGTTGCCAACTATAAACCTATAGTTGTAATATAAAAACTAAAGACATATTTTATTTTAAAAAATTGATATTTTTGTAATCTTTGTAATCTCAATATTGAAACGAAAATTTATATAAACTCTGAAATAATTATAAATTATTTTATGATATATAAATGTAATTATACTTGACGTATTAATATCACACAGAATTATTTTCTTACTAAGTTGGTCACACTTGCATGTGGAATAATTGCGCATGCTATTCCACACGACCCTGCGAAATATACAATTTTCAAACTTTGTTTAGTGTGGAGAAAGTGTAATTTTCAGTAGTGATCGTAGAAAAAATGTATTTAGACTTCAGATTTGATATACCCGACCCCGAAATCCTATAAAACATATGGAATTAACGATTAATTCATTCATTCTATTTTGTTATAGTAGGGCCACCTATAATTTGTTAAAACTCAATTTAGCACTCAGTTTTTTTTCTGACGCTATTTATTAAAAACATAAATATTGATTTATAAGCTCGATTATTGAAATATAATCATAATATAAAAAAAATTTGATGCCCGTTAAGGGACACCCTAATGGTCGTAGAATGAAATATTTTGAAAAGAGCACACGCATTATTTCATTTATAATTAGAAATTTACGTTAAGTAATTAATTGTACCGCCCATATAATGTAATCAATTTTAATTTAATTATTTTATTAAATGGAAAATATATAATTTGTAGTAATTAATTTTATGCTTTAAGTTCTGCTCAAGCTTAGGTGCAAAAAAATAAATAATTTTTTTATCGCGTCATTATGCGAACAGTCTATCAATTTACAACCCCCCAATGTTTCAGTGGAGGGGAAACTATATTAGAGAAAATATTTTAAGACCCGATACCATTAAATTACAAGCCAGTGCTTAAACAAGTTGTTTAATAGCGTAATATAATTACTAGAATGTTTTGTTTAATTTATAGGTGTGTTTCTAACATATAATCAAACTATTTTATTTAAATAAATAGGTTAAAAAATGTATGTGTCTTTAATTTTAAAAATGTAACCTTAATATTATAATAAATGTTGTTTGTTTTCTATGCCATTTCCCATAATCAATAAATTTCAAAATGCCACAATAAATCAATCACTAAACAAAATAAAAATTATTAAAAATATCCTACAATCATAGGTACCCTGTTGCTGTCCATGTATGGAATGAATCAATAGAATAATCAATTGAATAGGGAATAAATACATAAACAATTTACATAAAATCTCGGCATGGAAACATTACAAACTAGAATCACACGCACAATTTTATAAATTTCAGATTCATGATTCACTGATAACAGTTGAATGCTAAAATGGCGGAGTTACTTCCAATATGGCAGCCGCCTACTTGAGCAATGAGGGCATAAATTCAACGATTTACATTTAATGCGTTTTATCGAAAAATATAATCTTCTATTCAATGGAATTACTTTCGTATCTATTGATTAATTCAATGATTTTCTCAGATGAATGCGGTTATTTTAAATGTATTCATAACATGTAATAATAGTGGCTAGATTATAATTAGTATACTGTGTTGAATACTGCATTATCGATGCAGTTAATGCAATTTATTTTAAACCTATTTCTTATCGATTTCACAGATGCAAGGAGCGTATATATTTGATCTAGATGCATTATTTAAAATCAATTTAAATATTTAAATCAACTTATATGGGATCCTAGTTCTCCTAGAACTAGAATTGCGGAAGATTTACTATAAAATGTATGAAATTTGATAAGTCTATTTTAAATTTGATTGTAAAATCTAAATGAAATTCTATTCGTAAAGATGGCGAGTAGATCAGATCATATATCAGATAACATGGAATAAAAGTGTAGAATTACCTGTTCAAAAATTTTAACAGAGATTTAGCTTATATTTATCTTCAATTACCACGTGACGGGTGGCATGAAAATGTGCTGTTCTTCTCCTACTGCGTAATTTTATATATGATTATCTCTTTCTTATATTGTTTACAGATTACTGTATTAAAAGCATAGCCAACGCTCCATCCATTTATATTATTACATCTATGATGATATCAATTGTACGTAAAAGTACTTGAAAAATATAAGTTATGTCACTTAACATCTTACTAAAGTGAGTTTAAAAGCGCTGTGATCTACCTCAATTTATGTTCAACCAATTTGACGTCACATCAATGGCGCGACTTGCAATATATTTGATTTCAAATTGAAAATACCATTAGGTATATTATAAGATTATATGTAGTTTTTATTATTCTTATTGGTGATAACATTACACCGATAAAAATGTTTTCTTAGAATGAACAGATTCCTCTTAAATGAAGAGAAAAATTGGCTTGAATAGTGCCAATCTTAATTCGTTTTCATTGAAAACTTTTGTAGGTTTAATAAATATTCTTGTATGAAAATTTATTTAATTTTGAAGGAACATATCAAAGTATTCAACTGAGGCTCATTATGGGGACGAAGTAGTTTGAATATGTGTAGTTTTAATTCAAAATGATATCGTTTTTAGTAAAAACCCTTTTGTTTAAAATTAAAACGACTTCTTTTTCATTATTTTTAAAAATAAAATTTAAAATATATTCATTTTCTTTCAAAGCAGAACCAAGAAGTTAAATTAAAATATTATTCAAAATTAATATTTTCTTGAATTGAACCTAATCATCTTGTAAGAAATAATTGTTTTTCAACGAATGCATACAAAAGGAAAACTGAAAATTTTCTTGAAACAAGAAGATATTTTTATGAGTGTATGGTTAATTTACTTAAGTACGTTTACCGGATGTCAAATCTCGTTCTCCAAAGATGTGCCAGTGCTTTAATTTGCGTCATTGTATGTTACAATGGAGTTATTACCCAATGTATATTAAAATAAGAATTTTAATTGTAGACCGGCCTCGAACTTGAATCATTTACGAATAAAACAATTGACACAGCAATAACACGTGCAAAATCAAGCAGTTGTTTTTAATATCGCTCGTAATTTTATACTAGGTCTATTATCTCGTCTTACTGTTACCATTTAATAGGCGGCTAAATATTGCAATCATTCATTTCATTGAAATTTCACATACAGATGCAACAAATTAAAATAAATAAATATAACACCAGCCCATTTACTCATTTTGGATGTGGCACTCTACACATTTTGTCCGTCAAAGAACAACCCCCAAAGATGTTAGTGGAGGAGCTATAATATTATTTTTCTACGAATGTTAAAAAAGGGGCTTTTTTGATGAATTTCAATACGCGAAATGTAACATTCTTAGCAGCATCAGTTTTTTTGTTATGTTACCATGGTATTCAGTGTTTTCGCACGCATTGATAAAACGTTTTCGTATGGGAAATAGTATATTCTACAACAAGTAATGGAATGGCACATAATCCACGCGAGCAAAAAGTGGGATATGCCATTCCGTTACATGTTGTAGACTATACTTTCTATAACAAGATTTTGGAAATTATAAAAAAAACACAAATACAAAACTGTTGAAAACGTCAAACTCAAATAAATCAAATTAAAACAAACAGAAGTAAGATGTAACCATAGCAACTGAATCAAGATACTTCATATATCGTGGCTCTGATTCGTCGAAAATATTCCATACGCGGCGTATGGAATGTTAGTGATTCCATAACAATTTTTAGTTGAAGAATGCGTATTTTCCAAAACAGTGTTATAGAAACGTTTTTACTTGTAACTCACTTGCAAACACCATTTACCCAAGCCCTCTATTGCCTTTGAAAATGAATCTTTACAAGTTACTAATTCACAGCTACATTGTAAAAATTTTACAAGTTAGTAAACAAGGTTAATAATGCACGTTGCCACAGTAATGCTTGCAAGGCTTCTGCGAAATCATATCAAATAATTTTTGACAGAACAGTTGTGTGTAACTGACAGGACTTCGTTATAATTTTAATTTAATTTACAAATTGGTAACAAGTAAAATGTACAATACACGCTAGGTAACTGTTTTTACTGCTTCAAGAAGGTGACAGGCTCGCCAGTCATTTCCTTCATTCAGCAGTAAAAACTGTTTTACCTTGCTTGTAATATAAATAACTATTACACGGTTAGGAAATATTTTTTGCTCAGAAAACAAAATCGTCAACAAGAACTGTCACTCTTTCTTAGTTACCAAAATATGACACGTTACGGTGTACTAATTTTGTATGGTTTTTCTCATTCGTATCAATAAATTTAATATAAATTTCAGTCGGATAAAATGCAATCGTAGAAAAATATTGGTTTTATTTTATGCGCGAAATGATTTTAGTGGGTTCGAATGCGAAAAGGTGACAATCTTACGCACTAAAAACATCAATTTCGTGCACTTAAAACAAAAATAACTATTTGCTAAACTTTTTTGTTTGCCATATCAGAACAGAAACTTCTGGCGCCATTGAAACTTTTAAAAAATTCCAATACATAAATTTGATTCATCCTCAGTAACGATCAAAGTAATGGAGACATCAAAAGAGAAGTATTCAACTTATAGAACTTTTGTTTTATTTGGATATAAAGATTCTATTGTCAATTTGAGAAACACAATAGAGGTACCACGGCATAAAGATGCAAATTTCATCATCAATCATTTAACAATAAAATGAAATCAATAAAGAAAAAATGTTCGACATTATGAGATGATAGAATGGTGTGGAACTGCGTGAGGTTTGCATTTTTAATGGATCGCATTCCATAGGCGTGCGCAGCATTTTTCACGGGAGGTGAACTAATTCGTAAAGCAACTTTTAAACGATTCCAAATATTATTTGTAGTCAATATTATTTGCTCTATATAAAATATTTACTGGGATATGTCCAAAAACCATGACAGACCTTTTCTGGTTAATGGGTTGCTACCAAAATACCAATGAAATAAATATAAAATTAGAAAATGATGTCATAAATAGATTTCGCATACACATACGTCATAAAAATAGTGAATTTGTACAATACCTCTCTTACATGTGAGTGATTCAATGTCAAAATTCCCAAAATTTTGTCGACCTTTCCCGATTCGTTCGACATCTCTCATACTTATTCATTTTTATCTAAAACCAAGGAAAAACAACCTTATTTATCCACATTTTCACATTTAGCAGGTCTTGGTCTACTCTACAGAGCACTTGCAAAGAAAATTGCAAAAAACTGTTACGAATGCTCCAATTGATAGATACTGATTTCAGTTTTTTCGATAGATTCTATCTATTTTTATATGTTTTGGACTAAATATTTTAGTAATTATATTGAAGCAGAACAATAAATCATAGTTATAACAAATTCAGTTGTTACAAAGGATACAAACTTTCTTTAACAATATCAAATTGACAAGTTAGCTAAATTTACTTGTTATTATTGACAAGTCTATTTGTTAAATTTTATAAATGTAGCAAATAAATAAAAACAACAATTTTTTTTGTTAAAAATTCAGAATTGTCATATTTGTTCAAATTGTTAATTTAAAGCAATATATTTGTCAATATTAACTAATAATACTTAACAACTACAAAATTAACAAATCGGTAATCAATTTTTCTACTGTTTATGTGCTGTTTGACTGATTATGATGTCTCTGTGTGTGTGTCTGTCTGTCCGTCTGTGTGGATCTCTGGAGTTACGGTTTCTCAAAAACTACTAAACTGAAAATTTTGATATTTTGTATATATCAATTGTATATCCTTTAAAGAGCTGATTAGTTTTTGGTGATAATCCAATAACCGGAAGAGGTAGTTTACTTGAAGTCCTATCAAGTTATTTTAAAATATCTAAGTAAATTATAGTTAAATGAAAATTTTGTTAATAGAATAATGTTTCAAATATTATTATCTACAATTATTGTTTGAAATATTTTCCTCTTACTGTCACCATTTTCAAATTAGAACACATTATAGAAAAATTATATTTTGATAATTTCGTTTAAATCTGTTAACCTGTGTTTTTTGAAAAATCAAAACAACGGTTGAATAATATCATTTTTTGACATGTGTTATAATTTTTTGAAGGTATGAGCGTTTCTTGATAGTGGTGGTCCGTGTTCCTGCATTGTTTGATAAGAAATCTATGGTGGGAGGTATTGTGGTGCCCACAACAGATTTTTTCTACACTTTCTAATAATGATATCTTAAAATTTCATATTTAGTATCCTGATGATTAATCCATAATGACTGATTAATCCATTCACCAAAAGTACTAGGTTACTTGAAGGCCTATTAGGGTTTTTGGGCATATCTCAGTAAACATTTGATTTAGGGCATTTTAACCAGTTTGTAACTTGATCATCCAAATTCTAAATATATAATTTCAAAATGTATATCTATTTAAAAATAATTTTGTACGATGTTCAATAGTTCAAACAGTTTAGAATATATTTCAATTAACAGTTGTAAAAATATATTTGTTTAAACGTTGAAATTTGCAAAAACGCGAAAAGCTGAAATCTACCAAAGTATAAATAAAAATGACAAACAAAACTGTAAATTTTCAAGTTCGGTTAGTGTTTCTCTCATTGTTTCGTAACATCCAGGGCCGGCAAATAAACGTCAAGATAAATTAATAAAGCAAATATAAACTAACTCTCCAGATAACATCCCGTTAAAAAGCTACGATCGTAAAAATTCGATTTAACCTCCCAGCATTCTCTCATCACTAACCAGCGCCTGGAAACCAACTTCGATGTCGATCGTCTTCGCGCCTCACTATCACCCACACCTGAATGCTATCAAACTTGCTTTCCCACACCGGCGTCCACTAATGCGCTTTTTCTAGGAGGCCATGTGTTCATGGCTCACTACGATTGATACAAATGTCAACGGAGTCATTTGGTTGTTAGGTCCGCAATGCGACAGAACGGCTGAGATTTTTCGGACGTGAGTTGGGTTTTTATTTGACGGATGGTTTAGAGTACAGGTAACACCTCTCAGCAGACCATCGACAGACACGTTGGCCATGAAACCATCACGATCGACTTGATTGAATTGTTAACGTTTTTCGATAATGTATGCATGCGTATAAATTTGTAATATTTTAGACATCCTTTCCATCAAGTTTAACGGCTTAAGTATAATTAATTTAATTTATTTCTATGGTTACCAGTTATACCTAGTACTGTTCTAAATAAAATGCAATATAGGTTGTCAATATTAAATGAACTTATCATCCTACTTTAAAGATGTTTACTAATGAAAAAAAAATCGAATGATTGCTTGGTACAATGGGCCCATAAACCAATTTTTTTATTAAACTTTATTAGAATATATGACGATCAGTGAAAACCCGATGTGAAAATTCCATATATTACCGCAGATATGATTTTTTAAAGTTTGTGTGACGTCACGGGTACTGCTCCAGTGGCACTAAAACAGCGATTTTATCATGATAGTAGATATTACATATTTTTTAACTTAAAAATAATATTTACATATTGTAAGTCTTTATTTACAACAATTAAACTTAATATAAATAAAGATATAATTCCTTTGGCAACTTTAGAGTATTTTACTTGATATTCGAGTAAATAACATACGAAAGTATGAGAACAGTGGCGCTGGTAGTAATGTAACCTAACCTCAGCACACAATTTTATTCAATAGATTCCAACATAGCACAATAAAACAGTGAAATTATAAAACAAGTAATAGAAGCCCAACAAATATAATCTTAAATACTAACAAACAAAACAAATAACAAATGAAATGACATTTCGTAGTTCTATTTTAGCCCACAAAAGACGTTGGGCCGGCAGACGCGCGATTTGCACATTTCATATTTCTGGCCAATAGCATAGAAATGTACAGATGTAGGTATTATTTTACTCTGTTTAATGAATTTTATATGATACGGATATTTTATTTAATTGTTGTCAATTGTACATTTTTTCACTTTGTAAGTTGATGTTTTATCTGTGTCTGTACATATTTTCATTTTTGTTGTTTTGCAGCCCTGAAGAAGGCTCAGGTGTGAGCCGAAACGCCGGACTTGTGAATAAAGATTAATTTTGACTGCATTTCGATTGTATTTCTATCTGTAACCGAAATTTTTTTATAGGTTTAATTAAAGTGAGATGAAATTTCTATGAATCGTAATAACAATTGTCTAGTAAATCGGAATGTTTCAATTTACTATAATCGATGTGCCTCCTGTAGAGAGCCACTGGTATAAATCATATTTATTGATAACATATCCGCTAGATATCACGAACGACAGCAGTTTCCATGCAATGGAAAGCACATATCTGTATTAATTCACTGAATAATCTCAAATAAAACCAGCGTTATTACATATTTGCGTTTATAAATCACATAAATCTGTTTCACATTAAAATATTTCCATTGCCGCAGCATTGAGATACGCACTGGCCAGTGACGTACGCACATTTTTCAAGAGGAGGAGCATGTAGTAATTGAAACTCAAACTAATCTGCTGGCGGGGTTATTGGAGTAAATCTTCCAAATCCGATAATAGTTTTTTTAATATTTTCTTTCTATATAAATTGTTACGATACCCAAAGGAGTTTCGTAACAGCGTAATAGAGTTTTATAATAGAGCTGCACTATTTATATTTTCAAAGTTGGTAACTCTACTGAAATGTCATATGTTAAAAAATGTCAAATATCACACTTCGCTAAATAAATAAATACAAATTGTAAGTCATGAGATATTGCGCACACGGACACACATCCAACCATCCATCCATCCTCACACAAAGACATAATTAAGAAATTGGGCTTAACGGATTCAGTGGATGTCAAAATATGCATTTACGCAAAAATCTCGTCAGCGCAGATGTCAGTTTGAAATCCGAGCTCGTAGAGTGAGGATTTTAAGACATCTAAGGCCTGTTATGACTCATAACATCCGTGGTTTGTTCAATAGTTTACCGGTTTCAGAATATGAACACGTTAATGTCATTAATAAAAATTATTTTTTTAAATTCTTTTGTGAAAAACGTCTGTCATGATTTTAGAAGGTGATCAAGTAAGTCTGTTTGTTTTTATTTAAAACCATGGTTACACTTCTTTTGTATCATATTTAAAATTATTTTTCTATAACACTGTTTTGGAAACTGGGCATTCCACTACTAAAAACTGTTATGGAATCACTAACATTCCATACGCGGCGTATGGAATATTTTCGACGAATCAGAACCGCTTATTAGCGCGACATATGAAGTATCTTGATTCAGTTACTATGGTTACGTCTGTTTGTTTTAATTTGATTTATTTGAGTTTGACGTTTACAACAGTTTTAGATTTGTACATGCCTACTTTTGTGCATGTAAACATAGGTTTAATCTCCTGAAACCGGTAAAATAGATTTACTAAAAGGGTTAAGTTAGTATAATTTTCCTTAATTATTAGCTCCTGGTTGTCCAAACTTTCGAAAGACAACTGCTTATCCGGTGCAGTGTTAACTCAGCCGTGTAGATTCAGCCGAAACTACCTGAGTAACCCTTCCACGAAATTTTCGTTCCTTTTTCGCAGCAGGAGACCATGGGCGTAGAACACTTTATTTTGATAAATTTTTAGGGGGACAAGATAGCTTGTAACACTCACACTAAAATTTCAACAAATGATAACATGTAGATAATCTCATTCTGGCCAATGGGCAGACGGTTTTATCTTCAAAAAATAATTTTATTATAAAATGTACTAAAGTAGATTTTGACCACTAGATACTCATCATCGTTACAAACTAATATATTAAATTAAGGACCTGCTTTCTTAATAATTTTAGGCAAATATGCTTCAAATCGAAAATGTTCCTATAGAGTATAAAATTCTGTATCTGTCTCAATTAGCGAAATTTATTCATAATATATATGTTACATATGTTGAGCGTTTTTTTCTTGTAATTTGGACGTGACTGTTGTGAAATTTTAATTTTTGTAATTATAAATTGTTTTATTTTACTAATGTACATTTTTTAACAATAATATTTATTTAGTTTATGTTTGTTAGTGTTTCATGTTTCTTTACTGTCGTTATGCTTTTTTATTTCGATATATTTATCTTATTTTTATTGTATGTTGGGTAATTAAATATTATGATTTAATATATTATTTTTTATTTATTATTTGACTACCAAGACCACTCACATAAGTATTTCCCTCAAAAAATAAAATCTACTTTCACTAATTGTCACCCAAATAATCAAACAATAATCAGGCAAAATACATACAATAAAATTATGTATTTCAAGCAAGTATTACATGCAATCTTGTCCCCTAAAAATTTATCAAAATAAAGTGTTCTACGCCCATGGTCTCCTGCTGAGAAAAAGGAACGAAAATTTCCTGGAAGGGTTACGCAGGTACTTTCGGCTGAATCTACACGGCTGAGTTAATACGACACCGCTTATCCTTGCCTTTCCTTCTCCCCAAATCCCGCCAATGTCGATGACTAATTTAAATTAATATTACCGCTAAATTATAGGCAGATGCTTCGAATACATAATCATAAACTATATATAGTAATTCCGTACACCCTGTAAAAATGCAGATATCCAGAGCAAACAACGCTGGTAAAGTCACTAATTAAGTAATCACGGCATAGAAAATTACCAGGCAGTAATGAGAGTATCCTTAACTGTAGTGTAGAAACAAACAGCACACAAGCAGGCTGTAAGTGTGTAAGTATTCAAATGAGCTGAAGACCAACGTACTACAAATAAGGCGAAATGCTAACTGCTGCAGATCAGGGAGGCCTCGAGACCACACAACATAACCGTGCAGATTTTCTAGTTGTTAACTAGCTGTTGGATGCTTAATTAGTATCTCTGAATACGGGTGTAGCTTTCTGTGTAGGTGGAAGGTTATTATTCTTTGTGTTTTGTAAAATTTTCTTCATTATTATTTTTTGCAATACCTGTACTGTAAGTTACCCATTAATAACAAAATTTAAACACAGCAAGTGGAACTTTTATTGTACAATTGGTTTTCATGGTTACATCATTTAAAACTTACCTTTCACGGTGGACGGTAAGTAAATATATATCATTCAAATTTTATTTTTAACCTCAATCTGACAGCTGTTAATTTTGATACCTATTTTTCTTTTTCTTATATTTACGCAGGTATTGCAAAAAATATCTTACTAACCTCGAATTGTAAGTGATTTTTTGGGTCTCGAATGTTTAAGAAATCTCGACCCTATGGGTCTCGACATCCCAAACTACATTCTCGATCTAAAAACTATAACTTACAGTTTACGGTACGTAATATACTATTTTAACCTCAATCTGACAGCTGTTAATTTTGATACCTTTTTCCTTTTCTTATATTTACGCAGGTATTGCAAAAAATAACTTACTAACCTCGAATTGTAAGTGATTTTTTAGGTCTCGAATGTTTAGGAAATCTCGACCCTACGGGTCCCGACATCCCAAATTATATTCTCGACCTAAAAACTATCACTTACAGTTCACGGTACGTAATATACTATTATTTGATTTGTCATAAATACGGTTTAGTAAATAGCTCCGTGGTAAAGTATCGGACTGTTGCTAGTTGTTGTCATTTTTGGGAGCCATGACTTGCGGTAAGAATAAAAAGATGACCAATGCTGACCGCTGACGGAAGCTGACCGAAGTATAAAGAATATGCTGGCCTGCTATACCAATTAATATCCATAAACTTATGACACCCAGCAAAGGGATATGCTATATTATTCAGAGAAACACTTTATTATATTATTTTACCAATTTTAACTCATGTTATATCTAATAGTTTGCAAAAAGAAATAGCTGACCAATGCTGACACACGCTAACCATTAGAGACTATTAGAGTATAAATTGGTAAAACAATACAACAATGTTCATCGGGATAATACAGCATATCTCTGTGTTGGTCGTTACAAGTTTATGGAAATTAATTGTAATAGTAGGCTAGTGTAAGCTTTATACTACGGTCAGCATCCGTCAGCGGTCAGCGTTGGTCAGCTTTTTATTCTTAACCGATGATTTGAAAACTGGTAACATCATTTCATGCACAAATATATCACTTACCGAGGTCTGCGCAAGCAGAATGCCACACCCATAATGGGTAAAAGGCACGTAAATATATTCATTATTTATTTATGATTTAGTGATACAATTTGAAGGGAGTGAAGAAAAATACAAGAGAATTTAAATATATGGAATGAAGCAATTGAGAAATATGATATGAAAATTAATGTTAATAAAAAATTTTATCAGAAAATTAAAAACGGACGAAAAAGAAAGAAACAAGTGGGCAAAGTAAGGAATTACCCACGAGAGAAATTTTAGCATACGATGCCGTGTAAAGTCGAACGTTATATCCAACATCACTTAATAAATGCAAAATTTATTGTAGAAATATTATTTGACAGTGACATATGTTTTAAATTTTGTAAATTAAAATGTCAATCGAAGTAGTTACCATGTTAGTGACTTTTTCGAAATTATACCCACTAGTGGGTAATCTGTTACTTTTCTTGTTTAAAATCGCTATAATTATAGAGCATTTATTGAGAGGATAAAATAAACATTTTTAGTCTTAATAACTAACCTCCTAAACTAATGTATGTAATTAATATTGAGTCGGCGTTCGTTGAATGTTTGTTTGGCGTCGACCCAAAATTATTTATTTATATTAGTTTAGCAGCTTAGTTATTAAAACTAAAAAGTTTTATTTTATTTTTCTCTTTTCAGTTTCTTTTTGCGTGGGTTTAATTTTTTGTTAAAAGTTTCTATATTTTCATTTATTTGTCGCTATCTATTTTTCTACCCTAGGGGTGAATTTAATAAAAAAGAACAAAAAACGGTTAATACCATTTTATAAATAAAATTTTATAGTTCTTCGAAAATATGCATCCTTTAATCATAGCTATATTTCAGTAACTGTCAAAGCTTATAATACTAATAATAATAGTATATTATATATTATGGGAGAGAAGTGTATGATTTTTTCCCACAGAGTAAATTGAAACACGAGCCGTAGGCGAGGGCTTCAATACGACCAGGGGAAATACACTTGTCTCATGCGGTGTATATACTACAGTTTTCACGACTCCAATATTTATGAAATTCTAAATTATTTGAATTGTTATATAATTTATGTATTTAATTTTGTTCATTTTTCACATTATTTGAGCACCTTCCCTCAAAACGGGAGAGAAAGTCCACAAATCTCCCGTAGATATGAAATTGGTTGTTTCTGCCGTTATTTTGTTATCAAAAAAACGAGTTTCTCTCCCGGTCGTGAAAAAAATTAGTTTCATTGTTTTTATACAGAACTCTCAATCCGAAATTTTATTTATAAAATCAGTTTTTCGTTTGTTCCTTACTCTGGCATAATAAACAATTAAGCAACAATTAGGTATCTGTTGGACGCAGTTTTTAATTCTAAACATTTTTTGTATTTACACTTTTGGTATAATTTAATTAATAATTAATATTATTGTATTTCCTATATATATAAAATATATAGGGTTAATAACGTGGTAATGCATCGGACTGTGGATCGTGCGATCCTCAGTTCAAATCCCACAGCCGAGAGTTGTCATTTTGCCATTTCAAATTTAGCCCCATTGTTCCTTCTACTAGCATCTTCAGGGGCTATAATTTGACGGCTGGTCACCGCAGTTCATAAGCAAAAATATATCACTTACCAAGCTCTGGGGAAGCATTGGGCCGCACCCATAATGAGTAAACGTTGTGATGATATATTTATTTATTTATTTTATTTGTATATAAAATATAAAAAGAGTAAACACAGAAAGAACAAACAAAATAAATCGAAATCAGGGGTAATGTGATTTCTCTCTCTTATAAGTCGGTATTGTTTTAATTTATAATTTCTAAAGTAAATAGGCTCTGCATGAGTGCATCTTTGTTAAGGCCGCAAGCATGTGGGATCAAATTAAAGATTCAAAATTTTCATTTCGGAGCTGACAGCACGATTAAGCGCTCTTCTGAAATTCACCGCCGAATCTAGTGGCCGTAGGACGAGGAGTGATGTGTGTTTGTTTGTTTATTAATCGTGATATAATGCGTGATGTGATATATTTGTTTTCTTTTTGTTCTTTATTAAATTAAAGTTAAATGGTTTCAGTTTGTTTAGTACTCTTCAACGGAGTGTGATAAACTTAATGTTGTCTATAAAAATAGTTTCACTTTTGAACAGAATAGCTCTTAATACTTGGATGTGACATTCTGATTTTGTATAAATTACCGTAAAATAACAGCCCTCAAGGATGATAGTAGAGAAAAACGAGCCTGAGATAGATACATATTGTAGGGCCATCCTTCTTTGTCTAACACGTGTAGAACGGTTACTATGTAAAAAGATGTTGCATAGTCTTGTCCAAAAGTGGTATATAATATTTAACAGTGTTTTTCAATTATTTTCAAATTCTTTAAATTCCCATTATAGTTATTTGTTTAACAATGTACCAAAATACTAGGTTTATAGCTGAGGCTGCCGAAGCTGTAAATCTGTGTTTGGTGCCATGTTGAATATATTATATTTTTTTTACCGATTTGGAATTAATAATAATTTAGTAATGCGTTTGTTGAAAGGTTGATATGTATTTGTTGACGGTTACTATGCGTTTGTTGATCGGTTGCTATGTAAAATATTTTTTCCGAAATCGATACTAAAGTACACGATATTACTACGCGAAGTTAGTCAAACTAGAAGCTGAAGTTAAACTTAACAGAGTCTTATATCAAAATTTTACTTCACAGACTCTTATGTCAAACTTGAATTACAAACCTAAAATAGCAAACAAATTATTCTAAAATACTATTGGTGAATTGGATTTAATGCAGATCATATGCAGAAAAAGTCTAAGAATATATAAAAAGTTATGAAATTATAACCAAATTTGTTATCACAGCCAATTCCGTTTATTTCTTCTCGGCTATCGTTTCGGATTATAAAACCTATATTCGTTTAAAAAAAATGGACTTTAGTGCCTTGATATACAAATAACTATTTACTGCCCAGGCGGTAAAAGTGACATTTTACGGACTGTTAGCTGTCAATAAAATCAATCGGCAAAAAATAGTTAATTAAACTCATTTGTATTAATGCATTATTTAATTTTTATATTAAACATTTTATTTCCTAATCATTGAATGTAATTTTTTATAATTTCTTATCAACTTTTGAAGCCAACAGTCCAACAAAGATAGATGGCCCAATAAATTTCAGCTCACAACAATGTATTGATGACAATAATGTATTGATTACAACAATGCAATGATCACAACAACACACTGATTACAACAAATATACTGATTACAATAATACAAAATTGTAATCTCAAGCAATCTAAAAATGTGAATTCAAACTGGAATTTACCGAGTTCAAAACGCGCTTACCCGTTGAAAACTTATTACCGAAAAATTTGACCCTTATATATTTGCGGGAGGTAAAAAGAAATAACCGGCAAATCATCCGATGGAAAAATTATCTTAAAACTTATACAAAATTGGCGACGTAAATGAAGAAAATAATTCGAATTCGAACAATTCGAACACTCAAGCCTAAACAATTTGAAATAATAGACTTATAATTTATGATGAAATTTATTAAATTGTATGTAAAGATTGAATAGAGATACGATGTTAATGTAGTCAGTACAAATAGTTGAAAAGATTCTAGTTTATTTGTAGCATGTATCGTGAATAAATTTAAATTAATTTGTTCACTAGGTTATGAAATTATTATTAATATTAATAATAATAACAATCTCTACAGGAGGTATGCAGTAGCATATGAATGTAAATATAATAATTTATATTTCATTTTACGATAGATATCATGGCATACAAAATTTTTCTCACACCATATGAGCAGATAGTTGCTTAGGTAGGTAATTTAATTTAATAAATTGATTATATTTGATCACGCGATATATTGATAAATATTCCAAAAGTATTTAGAATATTAACTAGATTTTAAAACGATAAAATTAAAATTATATCCTGAGGAAAATAAATTGAAAATTTATTACAGATTGTAACGCTATTTCGGGCACTCATATCACAGCTCTGTTAAAAGATCTTTGACGATGGAATTTGTGAGACATTTATTGTCGATGGTGAGGGTATCGTGATCCACAGTCCGATGCGTTGTCAGAAAGGTATTCACTCCAATAAAACAAATAATAGTTATTTACTTTACTAGTGGGCAAAGTAAGGAATTACCCACGAGAGAAATTTTAGCACACGAAGCCAAAGGCTGAGTGTGATAATTTTATCGAGTGGGTAATTCCAATTTGTCCACGTGTGAAGTATAACGTTTTATCCAACACCTCTTATTAAATGCAAAATTTATTAAAGAAATATTATTTGACAGTGACATATGCTTTAAATTTTTAAATTAAAATGTCAATCGAAGTAGTTACCAAGGTGTTGTGTGTTAGTATTATTGTTATAAATAAAAAAATACTCACTAGTGACTTTCCTCAAAATTATACCCACTAGTGGGTAATCTGTTACTTGTTTAAAATCGCCATAGTTATTTTTTTTAAAGTAATAAAATATATTTAACTGTAGCCACGTCCTGTGTAGGACGTATTTAGGGATGATACTAAATATTCGATAGTGAGTTTTCATTGGCTAAGAACGTTTAGGGTCCCTAGAATACCATTGTAGAAATGTACAGATGTATGGATCTCTAGATTAACGGTGATGAACTAAAGAATTTTTATATTTTGTATTCTACGTTTGTATCCTCTTAGGAAGTTGATTAATTGTTATGATATTGTAATGACCGGAAATGGTAGTTTACTTGTAGCCCTATCAGGATATTTTGAAATATCTGAGTAAATTTTGGTTTTATAGCAATTTTTGTTAGCAGAATAATATTTTTAATTTATGTTTAAAACATTTTTCTCTTACTAGCATCATTTAGAAATTATTGTACGTTAAATAAATATTGAATTTTGACATATTTGTTAAATCTGATGACCTGTATTATTTGAAAAGAAACAAAGCAACATATTTAAATATAATTCTTTGACATGTCATAATTGAAAAGTGCATTTCAAAGAGGGATATGTGCTTCTTGATGTACTGTTTGACAAGAAATTTATCGTGGTGTCCAATCGGCCCAATTCTCTAACGAAGTTGTTTTCGTAGCAACGTGACAAAATCGCATTGAAATTTCATATTTCATTAGCTGTCAAAAACCGATTCATTTTTGTCACAATTAACTACTTTTTTTGAGAATAGATAAAATTTATATCTTTATTCATTATATGTACACATTTTATTTCTATTTTAATCAAGATATTTTTCTCTGTTTCTATTTTAAATAGGTATTTATCTACGATAGTGTGTAAAATTGATGTTTAGTTGTTAGTTTTAAGTTTGTAAAACGGTTGTTTAGTAAAACTATCTCATTAGTCTCAGGTTGCCGAGAAACGAGTGATTAAAACTTTGTAATACACCAAATTTGTTGTCATGGCAAACTTCTCATTTAATAATGTGATCCAAATTCATAAATAAACGACTTTTTTAAATATTTATTGGGGTTTTTCATGATATCGCAGATAAAATATTGTACGATACACATACGTAAAGCATCTTTAGTCACTCAGGGGCCTTAAAACACTCGCCACGCTCGTGATTTAATTGAGCCATTCGTGACTAAAGACTAGCTTTACGTACTGGTATCGTAAATAACTATTGTGTCATTTCTACAATATTATCAAATGTAATATATGGCATTATTCTTTCGTGTAGTTTTATAGTTGATAAAGATGATTATTGGTGTATAATTTAATAAAAATTCCAGAGGTAATGTGCTGAACACATCAGATATTTTAGAATGTCTTTACCTATATTGTGGGCCTTTAAAATAGTCGAAGTTAGTGGCGAGTTAAAATAACCTAATTTAATAACACTTTTGTATACCTATGTGACAGTCGACAGAAACAGTATAGGTACTATGTACTATCATATATCAGCTATCCAGTTACATTAATTGAATGTATCTAGAGCCCACTGTATCTAGTAAGTATTAAAAGGCGATAAACAATCAATTACACTTACATTTTGATGATTTTCCATAGAAATATTTCGTGGAACGCACAGCACACGACACAAATCACTGAGAAGGTACCGCACTACTGATTGCAAACGAAATTTTTCAAGTATTTGCAGAGATTTGCCAATTAATACGTCTGAAACAAGTTCGTCGACTGCAAGAGCACATGGCTATTTATAAAATAAAATATTTCTTTTATGTATTTTTACGGAAACATCCAAAATTTTATCTGTTATATTAATTTAGAAATCTGATGTGGGCAGCAAATAACCTCCTGATGTATGCTGTTTTAGCAAACGATGTTTTTAAAATAATTCATATATTAGCATCATTGTAAAAATAATATAATGATCTTTCCAATACGAGTATATTATTATTATTTATTTTTATAATGTGTGCTTTTTATGAAATATATTTCTGACACTATAGTAATTAGACCTATTATGTTCTAAATTATTCTGTATCCTCAAATGCTTTCTTATTTGTTTATTTTATATTTATATTTAAGAAATTTAATTTTCTTTCGTATATTTCACAAAGAAAACTAATTTACAAACACAATGACATGTGTCAGATTTCGTAAAAATTTGAAAATTTTTAAATGTTTTCATGGTGTACATGGAAGGTAAGATTTATGAAATTTAAATTCTTTATATTTTATTATCTCTAAATCTAATGAAAATTAATAAAATTGGTGTAATCTAAACACATGTAAAAAATTAAATATTCTACAATTTTCATAATAATATAAAGCGTTGAAAAATTTAATTTAACCGTGCTTTTCCACGGAAAATTGTTAAGGGCTTCTAGTGAACTGCTACTGTCGGTTGACCAATTTTATCAAAAATATAATCAGCTCTTCATATAAATATAAGAAGCAATAATACACAAAATTGTATTTTTTTGTTTTATAGTATTATAGTAGTTGTGCGAGACGAAAAAATCGGCACAGACCACATCCACACACACATACATACATACAGACATCATGGCGAAAATAATAAAATCGTTTTGCAGGGACCCTAAAACGTTCTTATTCATTGAAAACTCACTACCCAATTTTTTGACCAAAAACAATACCTCCCTTACTCAGAGGTAGGCGAGAGGTAAAATGATTAATAAATAGTTGATATATAAAACTTTAGATTTAAATGTTATGGATTCAAATTTGGCTAACTAATAAAATTTTGCTGTGTTATTACACCAATAATTATTTGAATCAAATATGTAGAAGGAACTATGTTTCATCATGTATCCCTACGCTCAATTATCGTTTATTTTCGTAAGATAAAAAATTAAGCTTGTTTGACATTTAGGTGATGTGTGTGATTATTATGTAGGTACTGGTCATATTTTATAGTAAAGCAAATATAAACTAGCAAATATTATTCTTTAGTTATATTTATTAAAGTATGTATATAGGATGTTAAAAAAATACATGTTAATTATATGAATTTTTTTTATTGTTTTGAGATGTGTTATCGAACCTTAAATTCATGATCTCTATTTTTTTAACACTCTGTATAAAACGTGAACTTTTATTCTCTAGTTGAATTATGGGAACAAGTAACTATAACGTATAACCGATCAGCACAGAACAGAAAAGGATAGAGGAAGATAATTAGAGAGGACTATATTCTGAGTCGATGATTATGATTTTCCTTAGCTATAGGACCCCCAGTATCTTACAGTTGATACAACGTTACTCCGCCCCAATTTCCACTCAATTATATCACCCATCACCCAATTTTCGCGTTCCTCGAAAACTGTTCCAATACAAATCTTCGCGTTGACGTTCTAATGTCCACTCCTCTTCTCGTCGATGTTATTTCGTTTCACGGTTATGTAATTCATTTGTTTTGTGACACATGTGTAACCATGACGTCGAATATCGTCGTGTGAATGTTTTTATTTAAACAGAAGACTTGTAGGATTTTATTGTTTGGCGTTGTTAGATTGTTTAAGTGTTAGGTACTTGAAACGAGGTCTTTGACTTTCGGAATTTTTTACTGCGATGCATAATTGATAGGTTTGGTTTGTTTACTGATAAGAGATGTTTATTGATAATTTAAAACGGTTTTCTATACGGAAGCCATTGACAGTAATTGTTAGGTAAGCTACTGTAAGAGTTGATAATCATTTATAATCTGTATTTTTTTGTTTGCTCATTTTTCACTTCCATCAGGAGAAATTATGAACTATTCTAAAAATGACATAAACAGTACTTTTAATTTAAATTGTCAGTACTAGTCAGAGGTACCTAACGCGTCGGATTGTGGATCGCGAGATCCTCAGTTCGAATCCCACAGCAGACAGTTGCCAATTTAAATTTACCCCTGTGGTTATTCCTCCACTAACAGCTTTGGGGGCTATGACTTGACGGCTGGTAACCGCATAAAATATATCACCTACCGAGATCTGCGTAAGCAGAGTGCCACACCCATAATGGGTAAAAGGCGTAATGATATATATTTATTTATTTATTTATTAGTACTATTTTTCCTTGTGGATGATTGGCCTGAATACAGGCCAAAATGAAGCCAAAGTTATATATTTAACAATTTAACATGAAAGAAGGAACATTATTCCTGTGGTTTCTTCTCTTCACGCCTAATAGATATTTTCGATATAAGTGGGATAAGAGCACTATTTAGATACGCATGTGAAATTTGCACGAGGAGATAGCCGAATTGTGTAATCACATAAGTATATTAATAATGCATTATCACAAGTGTATTGTACAATATTTTATCTACGCCCGCCCAAAGTTAAAAAATTAAATAATTTGACTTCATTTTTTTGACAAGTAGAAAATTAATCCAAGTAGTTGCTGTAAAAATATTTTGAATCCAACAATTATGTAGTTGTTTTTCATAAATTTTTGAAGCATTGAGTGATTTAGAAAGTACTTCTTCAGATATAAAAGAACAAGCTTCAAAATTTAGTAATTAATTAAATATTAATTAATTTAAATAATTGTAAAGATTGTATTATCAACATTTATAATAAATAGTACGTTAATGAAAACGAGTGCGGAGTGCGGTAATAAAACACTTTTAACTCGCGAAATATGAGTGAAATAAGTGACATTTAACTAACGAGTGTAGGTATATAAACTATTTGTTTGATCTCGAAGTACTCGTAATTTATCTTACACAAACTATTATTTTCCTTTCGAATTTTGGGGCAGCTTCTAGTAAATAAAAAAGAAGGCCTATTTTCGTACTTGATGTGGTTTTAGTGTTTCTGGCCCGCGCCTAAATGTTGTTTTGACATTGTTGACATTTTTCTAAGAGTGCATTAAATTTGCAAGTAAATTTCTGAATGGATCTAAAAATAAACGAACGCAACTTTTTTCTGTTTCTTCTTTGTGACAGTTAAATGGAACCGTGCCAATAAAATATCTTTTTTGTTTGTCAGTAGTTAATTAAGTTTTCATTTAATTAAGACCAGGCTAATGAATGGGTACATAAATGTTCTCAAGAATTTAACCGGGAGAAAATTGTTACGATTTTATAAGGTGACGTAAATTTTTATTTCGGCGTTGAGTGTGTTTTGCTTTTCGAAAAATAAAATATGGATTGCAATAAACACCAGAACGGTATGTTAACACAGGTTAAAAGTATTTTAAAATACCGCTTTTATGATATTTTACATTTAAGTATACTTTAATAAACGCGGGCCAAACTACAATTTCAATAAAGTTTAAAAATAATCTACAATATAACTATGTCTTTAATCTTTGCTTCCTTTAAGTTATTTCTAATAAAAATGAAGGCTTTATAATTCTAGATCTCATTCTATAACTTTGTTACATTACTCGTCGTTATAATACATTTTTGTTCGTGCAATACCGTCAAATAACAACTCCCAAAGATGTTAGGACAAGAGAAGCCACAAATTTGTTTTGGTTGGTGACAGTCTTTTGTCAATTGTGGAATTGAATTCAGGATACTAAGATAGTTTCTATGTAATTTAATTATTAATTTTTGCGGGTTGATGTAATATGGAATCGCACCCGGGTCTTCCGGAATACACACTGACTTATTTGGGGTCTGCAAATTGTCGCAACTACACGGCCGGAAATATATTATCATATACAGAAATTTTCTCAGTAACCGAGTGTTACCCAGATATGGGAATGTATTGATAAATATGTAGGTGCTCTAGACCTAGACTATTGTAAATTAACAAAACAAATTAATAATAGTTTCATATTTACTAAATGGATACACAAACTTTGCTGGTTCAGATATAAATAAATAAAATAAATATATCATCACGCCTTTTACCCATTATGGGTGTGGCACTCTGCTTACGCAGACCTCGGTAATTGATATATTTTTGCATATGAAGTACGCTTACCAGCCGTCAAATCATAGCCCTCAAAGATGATAGTGGAGGGGGAACCACAGGGGTAAATGAAAATTGGCAACTGTGGGATTCGAACTGAGGATCTCACGATCCACAGTCCGACACGTTATCACGGAGCTATTTACCCCATTAATATGCTTTTCTTTTAATTTTTAAAGACTATTTCCCACATATAAAATAAACCTATCATTTGGTTCATTTACGTCACATTTGACCAATCACGTTTATATTGGTTTTGATTGTTTACTATATTGAAAACAACCCCAGGAATGAAATAAATCATTTTTAACACGTATATCATACACAATTTTATCTACGATCTTCCTAGTGTATTAGTAAATAATAAAAAATGTAGAATGATATTTTGACAGGTAGGGTTATATTGTTCATTTATTGATATAAATCGTTAGCAACATGTTAAAAGTAACAATGAAATCACTTTTAACACGTTGCTATGTTACTTTTAATACTAATGTTTAAAAGTGACACTTTTAACTTGCTTTAACAACGGCAGTAGATACAAGTTATTTATGATAAAAGTGTTAAAAATAACATTTTATGAGTAAGTGGGGAAGTAAGTAAAACGAGGTGAAGCCGAGTGAAACAACCCCAGGAACAAAATAAATCACTTTTAACACGTATATCATACAAAATTGTATCTACTATCTTCCTAGTATATTAATAAATACTAAAAAATGTAGAATGATATTTTGAAAGGTAGGGTTTATTTGTTGATTTATTGATACAAATCGTTAGCAACGTGTTATACGTAACAATAAAATCACTTTTAACACGTTGTTATGTTACTTTTAACAACGATCGTAGATAAACAAATTTTGTTTTCGAGATCTGCTTGTATTTTCCATGACAGTCCAGAAACTTATCAATTGTCCTATAATATTTAAAATTGCTAAGGTACAGTTAAAATATAGCGTGTACGAAACAACACAATTTTATGGTTTCTAAGTCTTGGAAGATAAAAATACAATAACAGTTACCTTTCAAGATTCGCAACTCAAAGCATGAAGTCTTGAATAAATTTGAATATAAACTGAAATTTCTAGTGCAAATGAAACAAATTATTCAGATTGCAGTATTCTTTGCAACAATTATAAAACATAAACAAATTTTCCAGTTAATATAATTTTATGGTAAAGTTTTTCAGCTGTACTGAACCAGAACTATTACAATATGCAGAAGACTCTTGAATTTCTGAATAAATTTAAATGTAAACGTTCTCGCCACAAATTCATTACAAATTATTTATCTAAACTAGTTGATTTATGGCCAAGCGCTCTGTAATCTGTGCGAATTGCTCTTAATTATTTTTAATGCAAATTAATTGTCTTTTTTAATTTAAAAGATTAGCTCATCATATATTTGATCTGGTATAAATTTCATTCCGCATATGTCATTCAACGATAATTACCAAAATAATTTAAATTAATTTTATATTATTTGAATTATAACGAAGTTTAGGAATTATAAAAAAAAATGAATGAGTGTCTTTTGTTTAATAACTCATGAACAACAAAAAATACAGCAACAAAACTTTATAATTATATGTTTCATGACCAAGTTCACTAATATATTTTGTTTTTATTTTATTTTATTTGGTCAAAGTTCAGCTTACGCTATTCTTACATTTAGCCTTTTCATTATATTATTATTGAAATGTACAGTACATGTAAGAAAATTTTTAGATATAAGAAAAATATAAATAAATAATTACAGTATCTGTTCAATTATTTTAAACGTAGAACTAACTGCACAAATTAAGATGTTAGCAAGCTTAACTAATTTATAAGCGGAAATTTACTGGACACACAAAACAATGAATTAAAAAACATACATCATGTCTTTTACCCATTATGGGTGTGGCACTCTGCTTACGCAGATCTCGGAGTGATATATTTCAAGAGCAGGTTAAAATGTATATATTTATTTAACAGAAAGAAATGGAAAGAAATTCGCCATTATATCATTACAATCTTCTACGAAATTTTCACAATAAATAATACAACATTGTAATAAATAAATCTAAATCTGTTTTCCAATATGTAAAATAATTTTTTGTTTTTGTTTAATTTTCATGGTCGTTATACAATTTTTCTATTAAATATTAATTTTAATTTGATTGGTATATCGTGAAATATTAACATAGGTAAAAATTTACAGTAATGTGGCAACACATAACCTCCCGCTCAATACAACTCTTAAACGGTACAAAATACCTTCTTATTTGTTTGTTTTCTATTTACATTTAAGAAATTTTATTTTCTTTCGTATGTTTAATTAATTTTTTGACATATATTTCACTAAGAAAACAGCTTCACAATAACAATGAAATGTGTCACATTTCGTAAAAATTAAAAAAATTAAAATGTTTCCATGGTGTTCAAGGAGTGCAAGATTTATGAAATGTAATTTCTTTATATTTTATTATCTCTAAATCTAATGAAAATTAATAAAATTACTACAATCGAAACAAATGAATAATTTAATATTCTACGATTTTCAAAATAATATAAATTTTTGAAATATTAAATTTAACCGTGTATTTGACGGAAAACTATTAAGGGCTTCTAGTGAACTGCTACTTCCGATTGACCAATTTTATTCCAAATCTAATCAGCTCTTCATATAAATATAAGAAGCAAGAATACACAAAATAGTAAAATCGAATTGTAGGAACCTGAAACGTGCTTATTTATAGAAAATACACTACCCAATTTTTTGACCAAAAACAATACCGCCATTACTCAGAGGTAAGCGGGAGGTAAAAAATGAAATACCTATATTCTACATTTCAATTCTACACTCTGTATGTAAGGGAGGTATGGTGATAGGTCAAAATTTTCGGTTGTGAGTTTTCAACAAATAAGCACGTTTTGGGGTTCCTAGAGGATGTTTCTTATTTTAAACTTTTTTCTATATTTTGTATTGTTACGAAATTAAAGTTTTCGGGAAAATTCAATTAAGAACTTGGGTGTTCAAATAATGAGCTGATTATATTTTGGTAGTATCGATCAACAGAAACTGGTAGTTTACTTGAAAACTTCTAAAGTATTTTGAGCACACTCATAAAAATAACTCCTTTTTTCAAGAAAATTTTCAGTTTTCCTTTTGTATGCATTCGTTGAAAAAAACTTTGTTTTTTATAAAATGATTAGGTTCAATTAAAAAAATAATAATAATTTTGAACATAAATTTTATTTATCTTCCTTTTCTGCTTTGAATGAAAATGAGTTTGTTTTTAAAAATAATAAAAATGAATAATTTATTTGAAAGTTTTTTTAAAAATTTGTAGCAGGTCGAAATTGTTGTAGCGGGAGGTTTGTGCTGACCACATTTAAATATTTAATACCTTCAAAAGTAGTACAATTATCAAGCACTAAAATGTACAAGAAAGTCGTGTATTAGCCACACCAGATTTATTACTAGCGATTACTGCATAGATCGTTCTGAATTTAGTCAAGATACGAAAATATTTAGAAATTTAAATACTTATATACTCGTATACGGATTAAAAGTATTTGAATAACTTTTGGACTTATTTCTATATAAGAATTGTCATTTCAGAACTTACCGTAAGGAAAATCGTCAAAGTTATCCACTTGAGTTGGGCCATGTCTCACAATTTTAAACAAACCGTTTAAATTTTAAACAGTCCATCAAACCATTTGTGTCAAAATTAACACATTTGTTATCTACTAATCTGTTTTGGTCCACACAATTTACAACTTAATACAAATTTTACACTTATAATCCACTTGATAAATCAGAGATTACACGAGTTTCAAAAATCGGATTTACAAACGTCAGATTTATTTTTAATCGGATTAGGCTACATTTTATTGTAGGTAAACAAAGTGAGGAGGATTTATCAAACACTTCACAAGTTCTGCGAATTATAATAAATGGATAGAGGAATATTCGCGGAATGGATGTCTTTTCGAACGTTTCGTTGGCCGCGCGGTCAGAGGAGAATGTGCGTTTGCTCTCGCCGCGTCGAAGTTTAAATACTTGCGTTGGATGTCGACCACGTGGTTCCAACGCTTGGCGAATCCGTGGTTCGATCTGTTTTGCGAAATGTCAAACGCAAATGGAAGAGTTTTCTTTTTAGTTTTAACTAGAAATGGAAGCCGTAAAGTTTGCTATTTTATGCGAGGAACTAGGGTTGTAGTTACATTTGATTTCGACGTATTTACAAATTAGTTTTGACAGTTTAGACAGCGGGATAATTAACAGAGAGCCCTTAAATTAATTTAGTATTGTTTCGATTAGATATATCTAACTCTACATTGAATATTACCTAAAATATCAAAAGCAGACCTGAAAAATGAATTTTGTGGACATAATTCAGTCATATTGACATCTTCCTTTTTAAATTTAAGATAATAACAAATATATCATCACGCCTAGTAATGTAAAATAGCCAGGTATTTGTTTTTCAAGGTAAATACCCTGGGTAAATAATTAATTTTTGATTAATTTGGTTAATTTTATTTTAATCTAATATTTCGGAACAATTTTCTTGCTTCATCAGAAAATATAGTTTTGCTAATATTTCTACAATTTTTTTATGAACATTCAACGTTTCGAATTACTGAATATAATTCTTCGTCAGGAAAACAAGTGAACAACATAAAAGAGTAAATAGAAATAGTAACTAAGTAACAACAAATTAGTTACTGTATCTATTTACTTGTTTATGTTATTCACTTATTTTCCTGACGAAGAATTACATATAGTAATTTGAAACGTTGAATTTTAATTAAAAAATTTCTATAACACTGTTTTAGAAACTACGCATTCTACATCTAAAAACTGTTATGGAATCACTAACATTCCATACGCCACGTATGGAATATTTTCGACGAATCAGAGTCGCGATATATGAAGTATCTTGTTTCAATTACTATGGTTACGTCTGTTTGTTTTAATTTTAATTTTTGAGTTTGACGTTTTCAACAGTTTTATATTTGTATTTTTTGGATAATTTCCAAAATCTTGTAACGGAATGGCATATCCCACACTCGCAAACCGTAGCCCTCGCCTTCGGCTCGGACTATAAACTTTTTGCTCGCGTGGAATATGTGCCATTCTATTACTTGTTGTAGAATATACTATTACAACCTGTTACTTATTTACTTGCTGAATATTTAACTGCCTTTGTTTAAACATTCCAAACAAGACATTGGATGACTTATATTGGTTTCAGAGGAAGCAACTGGCTTGAAAAATTATTTTCGGGTAGATAAATGATGTCCTACTCCTTCAAACTAGGTGCTGGGTGACTTACGTTAGCATCAGAGAAAGCGACTAGCTTTAAGCATCATTATAGGGCGGGATAAATGGTGTCCTACCCCTAGTCCCCAGGTTTGGGAAAGGATGTTTTGCTTGGATGTATTTAAACAATTCAAACTAAAAGCTGCATAAATTAAGCTAGCCTTAACTGTTTTCAAATATGATTTCAGGGTGGAGAAATGATGTCCTACCCCTAGTCTTGGAGTAGGAAGCCTTGCTAAAGACTTGACTGAAGTTTTTTTACTTTCTTATACAATAAAAAAATATTATGGAATCATGGAAAAATCGCTGACGAGATTTTTGCGAAAATACATATTTTGACGTCCACTGAATCTGTTAGGACTAATTATTCAATGATTATTGTGTATGAGAATGGATGGATGGATGGATGTGCATGTGCGAAATATTTCATGAACGAGACAAGATATGTAAACGAAACTTAGAATTTATAAGTTTTATGAAAATATGAAAAACTGAGTTGATTTTGAATGAAATTTAAAAACCGGAAAAGGAAGTTTACTGGACAAAATAATAAATTCAGTTTTTTTCAAAAATCTGTGACATAAGTTTCAAATCAAAGATGTTATATATGAAATATTTGTGAATTGTCAAATATATGTGTCGTTTGAAATATTATAAAAGCAATATATTTATTATTAATTAGAAAGTTTTAAAGACTAGATTTCAATCAATACCTGTTTTAAAATAAAATCATAGTTACAACGAGAACAAAGAATTTAACATCTATATCAAATAATTTTCAAAATGAAGTCATACATATTATACGTGTTCAGTTGGTTTTAAACGTATAAAAAAGTAGTGTGGTGCCCACACCAGATTTTTATAGTTTTTATGTTGTAATTTTCCTTTTTTCTATGGTATGATTCATCCATTTCTCTCTAGTTGCCTGGTTGTCCAATAGCTTATTTTGTTGTCTTATAGTTTTCGTCTAATTTCTCTACATGGTGTTCTTAAATGCCGCATTATTTCTGTTTCCCCTCCGCATAATATGCATCTTCTTTCATCTCCCTATAACAAATATTTACTGCCTTTGCATTTCCACATCTTAACTGCATAAATAATTTAATATTGTATTGTATTTTGTTATATTCTTTTCTGTGGATATTCACATCTCTCTGTTCCAATGTTTAACGACTGTTGGCATTTCCATGTAAATTCACTTTTTGGTAATTATTCTTAATGGAAATGAAATGTTTTGCAACATAATATATATTTTTTCAAGAATACCTGTAGTCTGGGAAATTGAACTAAAGATCTCAAGATGCATACACCATTTCACTGTGTTCAAAGTATTTTTTTTTAGATAATAAGTAACCTTAATATTGATTTGAAATACTTATCTATAACAAGTTTGACAATGGATTAAAACACAATTGCAGACGTCAATCAAAAGTAATTAGCTAATTTTGATTTAAGAATTTATGAGTTATACGGAAACACTTCATATTAATATTAATTTTTTCATTCAAGATCATTATTCAATAATGAGAAAACTATTGTTATTCTGAAGGATTAATATTGATTGATACATAAATTGACAGATCTGATAATATTAATGACTATACAATATATTTCGTTCGTTCGACGCTGTCATATTTACGAATATTTCTTTTGCAAAGCTATCGAGAGAGTCGGTATTTATTTTTGTCCTTATCGCCTTGTTTTATCTTTATTTTCTTTATGTAACGGAGAGACAACATATTTCGCTCAATAAAATTAGTTTATTTTTATTTTTCTTAAATTATAGAGGTATGAGTCAACAGACTATTGTAATAATTTCAAGCAATATTAACTATTAATAATAATCTAAAGATGGGAGATTTCAAATTCGACAGTTATTTATGTATCAACTTTTATCAGGAATATGGAATTTATTTGCCGAAAGCCCGTAGGGCCGAGGAAAATATACCTCAAACATTTAAGTTATCGTAAGTAACATTCAAAATGAATAAGTAGATACAGAATTTTTTTCTCTAGATAAAATCTACATAAACTTTTGCAAAACAAAAACAATTAGGGGAGCAAATAATTTCACACTAAGAATTTACCATTAAAATCGTCGCCCGAGCCACCAACCTGTATAACAATAATAATCTAATGCCTATTTTACACGAAGCAATTTATCGGTCAATAAATTGCCAAGAATAAAAATATTGTTGTTCGTTTTATACACGTCCAATTTTCCGTCAATTTATTGTGACAATAGGCGATTTTGACTGGCACCGGTTAGTACTTGGTCACATGAATGGTTAGTAAATAGAGTAACCAATTGATTTTGACTGGCGTCATATGTAACCAGTGACAGTTTTGGTATGTCAAATTAGTAACATGCTCGAGAGCTCGGTTCGTCCAACGGTTAGTATTCTAATTGGTTGAATTTCATTTGTTGATTTCAAACTATATCGCTGTCATATCTTTCGTGTTTTCTTTCAAATTTGATTCATGTCAAAATCTACCGCGCGTTTTCAGTAACTGTTCGGTCAGTGTGACGTCATTGTTTGAAACCAACCAAACATGTAACCGACAAGTAACTAGTGCCAGTCGAAATCGCCTCATTTCAGTAGCCTTAATTTTATTAATTCATGCCTTTTGCATACTATTTCTATGTTGATTGCATTATATAAGTTAAAAAAATAAAAAAAATAAATATATAATCACGCCTTTTACCCATTATGGGTGTGGCACTCTGCTTACGCAGATCTCGGTAAGTGATATATTTTTGCGTATGAAGTGCGGTCACCAGCCGTCAAATCATAGCCCCCAAAGATGTTAGTGGAGGGGGGGCCACAAGGGGAAATGTAAATTGGCAACTGTCAGCTGTGGGATTCGAACTGAGGATCTCACGATCCACAGTCCGACACGTTACCCCGGAGCTATTTACCCCATATAAGTTAACCTAAAAAATAATATTATACGTATTCTTCATTCTAAAATTTTTTCCATCTAGTCTTTTTCTGTTCCTTGGTCATTCAATAAGTAAATTTCATCTCTTTTTTCTCTTTCCGTCTCTCTGCAAAACAGTCTTAAATGTTCTAGAGACTCCTCTTCTCTTCCACATAATCTACATCTCTTTTCTTCTGCTGACGACCAGTACATGTTACTTCTTTCCTTGTTACTGCATCTAAATCGTGCTCTTGTATTGACATTTATAGCTTTTAATAAATATCTTGGTATATTTAGTGTCTGTATATTCTTGTATCGCGGGCTATATTTCGTCTCTTGAATTTTGTTAATTTATTGTGACCATTTCAGTAGAACGAATATGATATCAGCTGTCACCTATGCTACTAATATTTTTGGTTCAAGCTATATGCACAAAAATTACACTAACTTAATCAACAAAAAATTTGACAGATTGGCAATGACCAAAATCCTCTAGAAATTCCTAAAATATTGTTGAAAATAGAGCATGTTCTAATGCATCAATAAATTGATCAATTCATTGATCAAGAAAAATTTGACGCAAAAAGTCGTATTACACAACAACAATTGAAAGGAAAACTTGGCCAATTTATTGACCAACAAATTGCATCACGTAAAACATGCACAAGTATCTATATTGCACTTGCCACTGCAAAACGAGTATTGAGAATGAGTATCATTCCTTATCTAATTTATTTCTAAATCTATAAAACCGTAATCTTGTAAGGTTGGTTTCCAAAGAGAACCAATGTGTTAGACAAGAAACTCAAGCGTTCTTCGGCGATGATTTGTGATATCTGGCGCCGGTGGCGCCTCGATTACGCGTGACGCACTGCGGAAGCTACTTGCGGTACCAATTAGCGGAATGGTTTTTACATACGGTGAACGAGAAGCTCAAACGATCAAAGCGACCAGAGGCGCTAAATCGAAAGATAACGCACACTTGGATGCCAAGCAGGAGTGTGCAAAAATCACGAACTGCGGTAGCGTGTTAGAAAACATTTTTCGCGGTTTTTTATATTGTCAATTGTTGCAGACATTTTATATGCGAGAATGTGCTTCATTTTTAAATGGAACTGTTAATGTCAAATTCACAAGAACCGACAAAAGCAAATCAACTGTAAAACCAAATTCATTGTTTTGTATTTAAGCAGGGAAAGGTTTAAATCTGCTATTGAATGTTGATAAATATTAAATGTTGGTGTTTGAGAAGAATGATTTGGTGACTGATTGTAATTTTTCAGTGAATGAATTTGTATATTTGGGTAGTATGTTCTCGAGGGATGGACGTATTGATCGGGAGATTGATAGGCGAGTGTCTGCAGGATGCAAGGTATTGGGTGCTCTGGGTACATTTGCTTGAAACATTAATATATCTAGAGATGCTCGAATGAGTGTTTATAATGGTGTGCTAGTG
Organism: Poecilus cupreus; assembly: GCA_963942605.1. NCBI lineage: Eukaryota > Metazoa > Arthropoda > Insecta > Coleoptera > Carabidae > Poecilus > Poecilus cupreus. Next base: position 6,462,613 of record OZ012726.1, on the reverse strand, counting down.
CCTACATTGATGTATGGTTCTGAATGTTGGGTGGGAATAAAGAAGTATGAACGACGTATAACTGCTGTACAAATGAGATATTTGAGAGGAGTGTGTGGGTACATGTGACGTTATCGTATACGGAATACATTGGTGTATGGTGAGTGTGAGATTGAGAAGAATGTTGTTAAGAAAGTGGGAGTAAGTCAGTTGAGGTGGTTTGGACATGTTGAGCGAATGTTGAATGAAAGGTTGGTGAAACAAATATATGTGAGTGAGATTGAAGGTGAACGATTGCATGGGCGTCCGAGGAATAACTGGTTAGGTATGATTGATGGTTTGTTGCGTGAACGAATGATTCCGAGTGAGAAGAATAAACGAGCATGTATGAATGTGGACGAGGCGAAAGTGGTGTGTCAGGATAGGAATGTTTGGAGGAGATTGATTGTTGGTTGACTGTGTTTCTGGGTTCGTGTTATCCGACTGAGTGGGACATAGCGTGATGTTATGTATGTACTTGGTAGAGTAACAACATACCGTTTTACCTTTAAAGGAATAAAGTGAATCCTCTACATATAAAAACAGATTATGTGAGTCTTTTCTAAGAATGAGAACTTATTGGAGTAAATTGCATAGCCTGCAAATTCTCGGACATACTATAATATTTTTGGGACAAAACTAATCTGAAAAAACAAATTACTACAACCAAAGATGGGTGAATGGCATGCCCCGTAAACCAACTCTGAGATCTGAAATTGCACAGTCTTCACATACTCGTACCATATATTGAAAAATACAGAGATCTGCTCTAAGTAGAGTGCCACATCCGGAAATGTGTAAATGATGTGTTGATTTATGTATATAATCGTGCTAGAAAAGTATTTAGGCAATTTGAAGATTCAGTGCAGAATTCCCGAAAACACCAATCACCGAGCTTATCTCTGAAACCAAAGGCGTTTGATTTCATTTTAATGCTAATTCGAATGAAGTCATCACTTCAGTTAAATAAAATTCAAATGTGGTTTCTTGTCTTGAGAAAAAAGAATAAATTACTAACTCTTTAATGATTGCATCTTGCAGATAAGCCGGCTTTGATTTATAAAAATACGTCACAGAAAGATGAGGAATGTTCAATAAGAGTGCAGATGAATTTAATGCATTTAATTTTATTATTTTTATATTAATTTATAGCCGAGAGCCAGAGCAATAAAGATTACTAGGATTACGTCAGGATTAGAATATGCGGATAATGCAAAATGACAAATCCTTTTGAAGTAGAGGAAACCCGCAGAAGTTACACAAAAAAAAATCTGATATGGGTACCACACTATGTTCTTATACATATTTATTCGAATCCGAATGAATAATCGTAATTATGTTTGGTATGCAGAGTGTAGGATTAAAATGTGGCGAATTTCTATATATTGCTGTATTCATTTTACAGCGAAAGTGGAAATAAATAGTTATTTGTCAAACTAGAGAGGGAAGCGCTTCTTTTTCTCCTTCGAGTTCGAAGTGAGGCATTTCGAACGAGAGTGGAAGAAGAGCTTTCCTCATGTTTCTAAAAACGATTTGCTCGGACCTAAAATACACTTTGAGAACACAACTGACAGACTGACACGTTAAATGTTAGGTTATCAGACACAAGGCGGTGTAGCAGTGTTGCCAATGAACCAATCTTAAATATCTTTAATAAGTTGTCAAATTGTGATTTAATAAGAAAAATATAAGACATAATTATAAGATAATTTAAATTATGCATATGACTAAATAAGGATTTTCAAACAAATTAGGAATTTATTTATAATTTTTGTAATATATTTTTTGCATATAACATTCATATTGGTAACACTTCCATATTTTCCTCTCTAAAGAGGAACAACACATTACCCTCACTATTTCGGGAGATGAACGGTGGGGTTTCCTACCATGTCGTGAAAAAAAAGTTTTTCAGAATTTAAAAACGCATTGCATACAATAAGGTATTTGGTTACCTAAATATTAGTATTTCAGGATATATCACTCAAATTAAAAATAATATTTATTAGAAAAACTAAACAAAAACGAGAAATATTTGACATTTCAAATAACAGTTTTAGATTTATTTCTTACAGTATAAAAATTTCGTAGAAGATTGTAATGATATAATGACGAATTTGAAAGTTAATTTCTTTCCATTTCTTTCTGTTAAATAAATAAACAAATCTAAAACTTGCAAGAAATGTCAAATATTTTTGTTTTTATTTATTTTCCCCCGTCGTGTTACAATGTTTCTAATAAATATTAATTTTAATTTGATTGGTATATCATGAAATACTAACATTTCGGTAACCAAAAGGGCCTTAGTGCGTGCATTTTCAAATTCTGAATAACATTTGTATTTACGCTTTTGCTCTAAAGTATTATATTTGACACGTGGGTTATTGAAATATATTATTGAATGTATTTAGAAACACAGAAAATATAATTAAAAATCATTAAAAAATGCCCAAGTCTTCAAATTTATTTTGTCTTAATCAACATTTCTAGTTGACATAGAATATTCTGTTTTGTTATTTTTGTTTATTTGTTTCATTTATAACTGTCAAATTATTGAATTACAATCTAACTATTTTTCATACCATTTTACTTTGTCCACCGCCGGAGTAGAAGTATTAGCAAGCAGACACTTTTACGCCGGCGGCGACAATATTGAACTTCTGCTTGTAGAATGCAAATACATAACAACGTACCTACTTTTATGACGTTTGAAAAATAATAAATTTATAAAAAATATTCGAATGTCTGCCCTTCAACATTAATACAACAAACTAAATAAACTACAATTACAAAAAGTTGATATACTAAGTGTAAGAAGAAAGCAATAATTATTTTATATATCTGACAGCAACAAATCTAATTGTTTAAATATTCACACAAAAATCATGGCATACTTTCTGTGTGTAGTTATTTATTAATAAAAATATGAATAATTTCTGTACAGATCATTTTAGGACTAATGAATAAGAACAGTTTTAAAGAGAAACAAAGATCTTTAAAATTTTACAAAAATACATAGGATGTTGTAACCATAAAAAATATAAAATTGCATAATGTATATCATTGCACTTAAATAGAACATCTGGTAAAAAAATTATACTGCAAATATGTGGACATAAATTTTGTTTAACATATATCGATAATATTTGAAATTATAGATTAAAATAAAAATACACACTTCCGGTTTTGCAATTATGAAACTTATAATTAGAAAGTTCAATTACTCCATCTTATCTCAATCGTAAATTATTGAACATACGGGCACAAATCCATCCATCTATTCACACAGACGTAAAAATAGCCAAAATGTAAGGGACAAAACAAGTATTTTTACTTTTTACGACGTAGAGGAATATAAAATGAAATATTTACAGCAATAATTTGTCGTTTAAATTGTCTACCATCCGTGAAACATTGGTAAATAAATAAAAACATACATGTGAAATATTTAATAATGAAAAATTAGGGAAAAGTTTAATTCTAATAAATTTCTGTCACGTGCAACAATTGTTTTTGCGCCATCTGCGCTGTTTTTCAAACATTAAACATATTTTCCCAGTTCCAGAAAAACTAAGCCACTGTCAGTGTTTATAAAGACAAAGCTTCTTTTTTGTAACTTCATAATCTGATTTCGTTCTCAGTTTTTACTAATACAGCATGGCAGAATGTTTTTCTCTGCCCTACAAAGACAAAAATAAAAAGAATTAACGAGAATTAAATTAAATGATAGTTTAATTTACGAATTAATTTATCACTATTTGTGTATTCGTTGCTACTGGCCCCCCAAGAAGAAAAATATGTTCATTAATTAAAACTAAAACACATGTAAAAATGGCATAAATTCACAGAAACCATTATTGATAATCTGTTGTTTGTCGGTACAATTTTATGGTTATCAATAAAAAATACTTAATGAAATAAACAATAATTTGTTTAATGTTATTAATTGATTTGTAAATCACTCATGTTTTCCGCGATAATTATTTCAAAGAAGCCGATAATGCATTACAAATTGTACTGGCAATATTGTTAAAGTCGCAATTGGTTTTTAGGTTAGTTTGATTAAACTTAGTAAAAATTATATGACATAAGCTTTATTTAGACTTGGACGTTAATAAATCTTACGATGTGCGACTTTACCTCCGATTTGTACGTAACTTCGTGAAATTATTACAGTTTCCGTAAAACTAAAAGGAAAATACTGCAAGTAGCGATGAATTCGGATGACCTTGAAAACACAGTTTAAGGTCAACGAAGATAGTTCAACTTGAACATGACTTTTTTGAAACAATATATTATTATAATAAATGAAACATATAATGTTTTATACCTATATTTGTAGATAAAAGTCCAAAGTTTTGTAATAAATTTTAAAAAGCTAATTTTGTTTGCAAATCATAAATGAACATAATTTTCAAAGTAGTAAAATTTATGTCACACATTACCATGAACGACTACAGTAATGCAAATAATTTGTATATTTATAAATATGATCCTCTATAACATACTAATATTATTTTCCATTTGAACTTATAGTTTTTAAAAAATAAATAAAAATATACCAAAAAGTATGTTTTTGGTATATTTTTATTTGTTTCTCAAAAACTGTAAATTCAAATTGCAAATAAACATAGTATGTTATAGATGACCATATTGATAAATATACGATTTGATTACCTACACTAATTTTATTTATTTTCATTAGATTTAGAGATAATAAAATATAAAGAAATAAGATTTCACAAATCTTGCATTCCTTGTACACCATGGAAACACTTAAAAATTTAAATTTTTTTTACGAAATGTGACACATGTCATTTTGATTGTGAAGCTTTTTTCTTAGTGATATATATGTTAAAAAAATTAAATAAATATACAAAAAAAAGTTTCTCAAATATAAATAGAAAATAAACAAATAAGACGGTATGTTTCTGTATTATCAAATACAATTTTGTATCGTTTAAGAGTAGTATTGAGCGGGAGGTTAGGTGCTGGCCACATCAGATTTTTTCGTATGAAGTGCGGTTACCAGCCGTCAAATTATAGCCCCCAAAGGCGTTATTGAAGGGGTAACCGCAGGGGTAAATTTAAATTGGTAACTGTCGGCAGTGGGATTCGAACTAAGTATCTTACGATCCACAGTCCGAAACGTTACCACGGTGCTATTTACCCCATGCAGTAAATAATAATAATAATAATAACTTCAGGACTGTATGTATGACTATGAACTGATTTAAAGAGGAACAAAATTTTGCAAAAATATTTTGGATGTTCCATTAAAAAATATAAAGTTGAATATCATTGCGTGAAAATAGAACACCTAGTAGAAAAACTTCCCAGCAAATATGTGGGCATTTTAATTTAAATCAATCATTATTTGAAAATATTTTCGGTAATATTTAAAATAATAACATAAAATAAAAAAAAAAAACGTAGACCGATGGACCACCTGGTATCATTCACAGTTAATAAATAAAATAAATATTATATCTCGTTTCAGGCAAACCATAAATTTCTCTCCCTTGTTGTGTAAATACCATATTTTGTTCTTCCTGGATCTATTTCTGTCCATCTAGAGCAAAAGACCAGTGTACCAGCGGTCTCCTTAATTAACGAGAGCATAATTACTCAATTAACTGTTGCACTTAATTCTACTCTTTTTTCTTAAACTCAATGAGATTTATATGACACTCTATTGGCAGTATTAATGCTGTAAATTGTGCCATCATTGCAATAGGGGTCATCGAGAACATAGGTGACGACTTCGAGAAGAATCTCTTTGTTATTTTATTTACTTAATTTAATTGTTTCTTCCAAGCATTTTTACTATCCGCACAAATACCGTGAGTTTCAGCTAATATGAAGTATTTACTAATTTATCATAAATATTAATAATAAATTTCCCACAATAGATACAAGTAGTAGTTATACAGTATGATTCATCGGTTTGTTCTTTTTTAAAACTCTTTTATTTCATGTTATAGACGACTCTTCAAATAAAATATTCTTGATATATCATTGCCTATCTACTTATCATACACATATGTATACAGGATACTCTATTTGAGCGCAAAAATATACAACTTCTTAATAACATTAATTTATAGTTTGAAAAACTTTATATATTATACTGATTGTAATGTTTCAGTGAATGATGTGAGACTGGAACAAGCGAATGAATTTGTATATTTGAGTAGTATGTTCTCGAGGGACGGACATATTGACCGGGAGATTGAAAGGCGAGTGTCTGCAGGTTGCAAGGTATTGGGTGCTCTGAGTACATTGGCTCGAAACGTGAATGTATCTCGAGATGCTCGATTGAGTGTTTATAATGGTGTGTTAGTGCCTACATTGATGTATGGTTCCGAATGTTGGGTGTGGATGAAGAAGCATGAACGACGTATAACTGCTGCAGAAATAAGATATTTGAGAGGAGTATTTGGGTATACGAGACGTGATCGTATACGGAATACATTGGTGTATGATTTTATTTCATACTGGTTACCTACTTATGTTACATTTTTTGGACTATTTATCGTACGAAAAGTAAAACTTTAAAGTCTTAGTAGCAAGTAATTTCGACCTCTGCCGTACTTGCTAGTACCTTAAAGTTTCACTTTTCGTTCTAGATACATAAATAACTATTAAAACACCAGATTCAGAAGCCATATTCCACAATATTAGTCAAAACGATTTGTTTTTGTTGTAGACTTGTAATGTATATATTTTTTTTATATATTTTAATAATAATAATTTTTTGTGTTTACATTTTGCCTTACCATTTTTTTATTATAAAGTTGTATAATAAATAAATATATTAAAAATGTTTATTTGTTTGTTGCCATAAAAAATAAAAAGTAATTGTAATATGTAATTATTACATGTAATTTAATTAAATATTTTGCATATAATTGAGCTAATTAATTAATTACATGCTGATCGTAAAGTAATGTAATTTGACGATTGTAATGTAATTAACATTGAGACAGTAATTATAAAAAGTAATTAATTACTATTTATCTCTTGTTTCAATTCAGTATTACAAAGCAGCTTTGAAATATTTTGTGCAACACTAAAATCGATGCAATATTTTAACGTGTCTCTGTGAGCAGAACTGGAAATTTTTTGTGTATCTTCCAACAAAATTTCAATCATTCCAACCCATTTAATCCTTGCAAACATGAATCAAAGCTTGTGAATAAATCAGTTGATACAAAATGAAACGTTTTGAAAGATAAATAAATAGAGAATTCTTTGTATCCATATAAATTTTCAAAATTTTATATCTGACGTATGATCTAACTATAAATATGAATATGTGAAAATAACCAATGATCTATCAAAACAGGACCGCACTAAGGTTCTCGAAAATGAATTAGGTGTATAAAAGTAAAAAGAATACAATGAAGTTTGAATTGAACAACTTCGTTTTAGTAATTGCCAAAAATGAAAAAGCGAATATACATTCAGAGCAATTTATTCTTCTCAACTTTAATTATAACATCTTTCGAAACAAATTATCGCAATAAACTTGATTGCATTATGTCCAAAGTAATAGCTTTTATATACAAAAGATAGCTCTTTTAACCACATGTAAAATATGACTTAAAACCGTCAAAGTCTTGCTCTTATTTCTCGCCATTAATACGGTTCTAAGTACAGTCAATTACAGCAATTTTTCTTCGTAATTACCTTTAGATATAAGCCAGGTTCGAGGCCGCCTATTTTAAGCAGTTCGACTTGTTCTTATTTTACAAACATTGCAGTTGGAAATTCTTTGATGCAATTACGTATGTTTGTGCAGCAGGAATGTAAATATTTTCTCAGTATTAAATACCAGAATAAATGAGACATTTCACGAATATAACACGATTTTTACATAGAATTTTACACAATTTTCTTTGAACATCAAGGAAAATTTTACCGCAAAGGTTTCAATGGGGACGTCATATTTTAGACACTAAAAGAATCTACAATTTTAATTGTAAATTTTCTTTGCAATTTCCAAGCAACATTAAGCACTACTAATTTAAAAAACGCTACTTCCGACAGGATTTGAACTTGAATATTTGGAATAGGAAACATCAGCGAAAAAATATTCAATTATACTTTGTACATAATAATTTGGTACATAGTTATTTTTACTATAAAATTAAATTTTATGTATTTCCGTTATATAAACATAGCGTCATGTTATTTTCTTTTTTAGGTGGGGTACTCTGCTTAGAGCAGTTCTAAGTGAAGTGCGGATACCAGCCGTTGGATCTCGTCCCCAAAGATATTAGTGGAGACACAGCAATAGAAACCGTTTTAATATTAAATGTTGATGATTTATTTTTTAACGATTTCGTAAAATAAATAAATATAAATATATCATCACGTCTTTTACCCATTATGGGTGCGGCACTCTGCTTACGCAGATCTCGGTAAGTGATATATTTTTGGAAGTTCGGTTACCAGCCGTCAAATCATAGCACCCAAAGATGTTAGTGGAGGGGGAATAAATTTAAGTTGGCAACTGTCAACTATGGGACGCGTTACCACGGAGCTATTTACGATTTCGTAATAGATTTTTACGTAACAAGTACATAAATTAGGGTATTATGGACAAGACAGTTTGAGGGCCGAGCGAGCGCAGCGAAGCAAGGCACATAAAAGGGCGTGTCAATAAAACCCTATTATTTACGTGTTACATACAATATTTTATGTTCAACTGTATTACATATTATTTGTCTTAACTTAGAATGAAAATTATATTTGACACATGACGTTGACATGAAAAGATTTGATAATTTCTGTTGCTTGGTTTCCAAGTTAGTGATTATTATTATGTGTTTTGAACTGTCATTTCACATCTCAATGTTTTTATAGAATAAATAATTGAAATAGCAAAAATAATAATTCAAATTTTGTAAATAATATTACCAGTATCAAAAAAAAATGTTCCTATTTAATTATTTACCTAATACGTTACAGTAATGAACGTATAAAAGGCATTATTGTCCGGTTAACGCCCGTGGTGCGTTCAAACATTGAGTTTTTCTAGAGAAATTAATCTATTTGTTTGCAAACACTGTAAGTAGGTAACGCAATATTCTTATTTATTTACAGTTTCTATCTGCTAATAGAAGTCAGTGTTTCTGTATTCTGTGCCCAAAGCAACAACGTCAAATTTATAACTCCCTAGGTCGTTATCTGGTATATAAGTGCCTGGCTAGCGGGGCGGTTATGATAACAATAAACAATAACGTAACGGTTGGACATTAATGAAATTTATTTTGTCCTTTATTTTGATAATAGGACTTTTTACTCTATCAGACTAGTCCACAAATAGTCACTTTATGGCCGCGAAACAATATCAAGAACATGTAATTATAATACAGTAGAAGATAAAATAAATAAATATATCATCATGCCATTTACTTATTTTTTTTGTGACACTCTGCTATTGCAGATCTCGGCAACAGATATATTATTAAGCATGAAGTGTGGTTACCGGCCGTCAAAACATGTCTCCAAAAATGGCGGAGTTAAAGTAGCAACTGTCGATTTGGAAGAAATAATTTGAATATTAAATATTATCAAACCGACCCTGGCTAGCGTAAATAAATACAAAGTAACAGAAAATTTATATTTATTATTATGGATAATATTTAGTATTTTATTGTCTCTTTTAAGTCTAGCAGAAGAAACAAACATTTATGCTGAAAGGGTTTGCGATTTTAAATAAATTACTTATTTTATTACATGTTGCAAAAGTGCAATTTCATGTTACTTAAAATTTGTATTTATTGAGAATTGATTCTAGAAGTAATAAAAAACACAGTACGGTCCTGCACCCGTCCGAAATTTGGATAGCACGTCTCAAGATATTTTATAGTCCTCCATTTGCTAAATCACTTATCAGATTCGGTGATAAAATCCGGTCGTATCGTATCTAATCTACATAATTTATTTTTTATTACCTATAAACTTGATGATTTCTGTAATATCAATCATTTCCAATAAAGATATACATTTATCAACTCCGTAAATGCTTTCATCCGGCTGTAAATGAAACGTTTTACTTTACCTTGTATTTTAAAATACGTTTCGATATCAGTAAAATTACTTAATTACTGCAAAATTAAAATGTACGAGCGGAGAGATCAAGATAAAATCGCTGCCATCAATTTTTGCTGTATTTTGTTTGCACAACTTTTTTATAAATATAAATATAGAATGATTGGTTCCGTATAGACGTAGGGATGTAACTTGATTGTGAAATGTTTCCGTGGTTATTTAGTTTGTACCTACATTACATGGATGTGTAGTTACAAAAAACATTGCATGAACCTATAATGCCCGCGTTATCTTATGCGAATGGTGACGTTGTATTGGCTCAAACTGAGGAACAATTGAGAAGAATGATTGAGAACATAAATGAAGTAGGGAAAGGTTTAAATCTGTTATTGAATATCGATAATTATTAAGTGTTGGTGTTTGAAAAGAATGATTTAGTAACTGATTAATGTTTAAGGGAATGATATGAAAGAAGTACAAGTGAATTAATTTATTTGTATATTTGGGTAGTTTGTTTTCGAGGAAAAGACGTATTAACCGGGAGATTGAAAAGCGGGTGTCTGTAGGATGCAAGGTATTTGGCGCTTGGGTATATCTGTTCGAAACGTGAATGTATCTAGATATGTTCGATTGAGTGTTTACTGTTTATAATGGTATGTTAGTGCCTACATTAATGTAAAGTTTTTAATGTTAGGTGAGAATGAGAAAGTATTAATGACCGAATAATTTGAGAGTATTTGCGAGGAGTGTACCACGTACGGTAAGAGAGAAATGGGGTCATAAACCTTTTTTCGTTTTATTTTTTGTCTGTAAATTTGAGTAAAGTTATGAATGTAGATACTAATTTTAATATTAAAAGGCATGTAGTTATAAAGATATGATTTTTTGAAATGGGCATCTCATTTCAAATTTTTCGCTCGTGACGTCAGCATGTTATACTAGAGCTCTAGAAGAATGTAGGTATTCTCGTCCGCCATTTTGGGTCCAGATGTCATAAATAAAACAAGTTATTGGAATCCAGTTACTTAAAAAAAACATTTAATGTTGTATCTGTCAAATTTGAAAATATATTTATTGAAATTCTGTAAAATCCTACTACACAAATCATACGGTAATATATTATTATAAAGTATTCTGTACACTTACCTGTTAGATATAAAATATAATAATTGAAGGAATGATATATCACAATTATTAATCAATTTCAACTTGAAATTTGACAGAAAAGAATTAAAGTAACTGGATTCCAATACTTTGTTTTATTTATGACACTTGGACCCAAAATGGCGGATGAGAATACTCATATATTCTAGTGCCTTAGTTATACTACTACAAAACACGCTCTAGCGGAGAAAGAGGAACTACACCTACTGTCAAATTAACTGTTATCAGTCATTGTTATTTACTGAGAGGTTTTCACAAATGTAGTTTATTCACATTACCTGGGCAAATTAATATAATAAATATACTAAACATAAGTTTAATTTGAAAATCGTTGTTAACTGCAACATATGACTTGAGATGACAGATGTGATAATGAGACTACCGACATTACCGACAAACGACAAGATATAATACAACAAAGCATTTTGTTTTAACACGTCCTAAACTCTTTGACTAAAAATGTTATAATTAACGAATATCTAATTTAATTTATCGGAGTATTCATTTTAATAATAATAAGTAATTATTGCAACACTGAAAAGCAAGTTTTTATTTGTTATCAACACCTCTTTCGCCTTGCCATGCTTTACATTCTATTACAGAATGACGTCAGGATTTTGCAACCGCGAAACTTCAGAAAGGAAATTATGAATGAAAAGTTGAAAAATTATAAGAAATATTGAATAATATGTGACTGAAATGATCTAAATTTTTATGATTTGTAAAAAAACACAACTTTTTTTTAAAAGTGTATGACCCCATTGAGAAGAATGTTGTTAAGAAAGTGGGAGTGAGTCAGTTGACGTTGTTTGACCATATTGAATGAATGTTGAATGAAAGGTTGGTGAAACTAATATCTGCGGGTGAGATTGAGGGTGAACAATTACGTAAGCTTCAGAGGAATATGTGGTTATTTATGATTGATGGTTTGTTGCGTAAACGAATGATTCCAAATGTGAAAAATAGACGAATATGTTTGAATCGCACTATGAATGTAAACGAGGCGAAAGTGGTGTGCCAGGATAGGAATATGTGGAGGAGATTTATTGTGTTTCAGGGTTCGTGCTACCCCACTGAGTGGGATATAGCGTGACGTTATGTATGTAAGTTTGTTATATTATGCTTATTTCAAAATGTCCTAATTTAATAATAAACTTGCAAATATTCTAATACTATTATAAAAACAATAGACGACCGCTCAGAAGTAATTTTTGATATTTTAAGTTAACTCTTGAAACTTGAAAGCAAACTCGGTAGGAATCAAATAACTATTGTATAGAAAACAATTGACTGTCGTTCAAAATTCATTTTGGACATTTGGGATAATGTCTTCTTCGTGAGACCTTTATTTGGATATCTAGCTTCGCAGGTTTCAATCAATATTTATTTCACATCATATTTAAAAATGTATAATTAAACATAATAATAAGCAGTCAATTTATACATCTTCCAGTCAAGAAATCGTCTCACTTATAATAATAATTAGTTGCTATTCCAGTTCTATAGTAAAGGCTACTAATTAGGACATTTTAAAATTTGGGATAGTTACTTTTAAAAAGTTGTATTACCTTGGAGATCAACAATTTTTGCATAGCAACACTGTTAAATTTTAAAATGTCCTAGTTAGTAGCTCTTAGTATAGACCTGTGAATAGCGGCTATTATTAGTAGCAGATACGCGAAAATTTTATATTCCAAGTAATATTATTATTATCTTTCAATTAAAAATTTTTTCGCATCTGATTTCATGTTCGAAATAAATTGAATTCATTGTTTTGTGTGTCAATGTCAAGTAAACCTGCATTTCCGGTTATGCAATTGTTACCAAAATGAAACTTATAATTATAAAGTTTTGTTACTCAATCTTTTCTCGTTCGTGAATTATAGAACAAGTCATTGAGAAAACGGTCAAAACGGAATTAGAAGACTTCAAAATTTTTCATGAAAAAATTGCAATGGAATTTTCATGATTGCATTACTTCCTTATACTATGTACAAGATAGTAAAATGAACAAAAAATAATAATTTCTAGTATAAATATTTCAAAATCACTTGCCATCCAAGTGACGTCAAAACTGTAAGCTCTTTCTATAAGACACAAAACATGTGACATAGTTATGATTTGCAAAGCAAAGTGTCATAACAACATCTATACGATATTACTTGATGTATAATCAGATCAGCGCTCTTGTTACTGGTTCATAGGCGGAGAAGTGGGGCATAGAAAGGGGCGTATCGAATCAATCGGCAATGGGAAAATAAAATAAAAGGGATTTGATGTTATGTTGTATATTGGACGAGGAACTGCTTTTTGCATGACTAGCGAAATGAATACGAAATTGCATTCTGGCAAGGAGTGTACCACTGTAAATTGTTTTACAGTAATATCTTCTTTTTATTCTGCAAGGGTACCAACATTATTTTATCTGATTATAATAATAAATACATCCAGAGATTAACTGCTAACTGAAGTAATAAATGACTAAAGTAAATGTAACCCACAATTGTTATTTATGATATACGTATTAAAAGTGGTATTTTATGAGTAAGTGGGGAAGTTTGCGAAATGAGGCGAAGCCAAGTGAAACAACCCCACGAACAAATTACATCACTTTTAATCACAGAAAATTTTATCTATGAACTTCCTAGTGTATTAGTAAATACTACAAAATGTAGAATGATATTTGGCAGGTGGGGATATATACAAATAGTTAGCAACGTGTTAAAAGTAAAAATAAAATCACTTTTAACACGTTTCTGTGTTATTTTTAACACTGTGTCATAAAATGCCACTTTTATCTTGCTAAGCAACCGGCCACTTTTATCATCGGTTGTAGATAAAATATTTTGAATAAAAGTTTCGTACTAAATATTTATGTACAGGTACATAACTTAGGGTTTTATAGACGAGGCAGTTTAGGGGCCAAGTAAGTCAATAAAACTCGACTTTTGTATGAGTCACATAAAATATTTTATGTTCGACTGCATTGCAGATTATTTTTCTCAACTTAGAACGACATTTATATTTGATACACGACGTTGAAATAAAAAATTTGAAAAATGCGAAGTGTAGGTACATTTTATCTGTTTTTTTTTTTCGTTACCAACTAGTTTATTGTTTTTACATTATCAGACTAGTCCATAAAGAGTCACTTTATGCACTCTAGACAACACAAAAAACAAGTCTTTATAATATAGTCGAAAATAAATATATTTTTTCATGACAGAGAGAAATTCTGTTTCTATGATACCAATAGCGTGACAGAGGAAAAGTGCTCAAATAATAGCGTTTGTTGTGAAAAATGAACAAAATGAAAAAAGGCAACTATCATAAATTATATTATCCAAAACCTGTCAATAAATGTTCTATAACTATGGCGATTTTAAACAAGGAAATCTGGAAAGTAACAGATTACCCAGTAGTGGGTATATTTTTGAGAAAATCACTAGTGAGTAATTTTCTGTTTAAAACAATAATAATAACACACAACACCTTGGTAACTACTTCGATTGACATTTTAATTTAGGAAAGTTAAAACATATGTTACTGCCAATTTTGTAATATGCATAATAGTTAATTGTCAAACTAGAGAGGAAAGCACTTCTTTTTCCCTCTCGAGTTCCAAGTTTGCCTCATGAGCGCAGCGAGCAGCAGAAATAGACCTACAAACAGCAGGAAAGACAAAATGGATCTAAAATTGAAAATAAAGAAATGGAGTATGATATGAGTGCTACATGAGTAAATGGCGTGATGATATATTTATTTATATAACTAATCCTGTTTTCGAATACCAATAAATTGTTTTGATAGAATAAATATTAAAAAAACACATGTGATGGAAAAGCAGTATCCAATGATTCAGCCTCATAAATACATAATTTAAATTAACAAAAAAAGAATGCAATAAATTCTCGAGAAAAACAAAAAACCTCATTTTTCCATTCCGCAAATTAACAAAAACCATCTGACCATCTCACTGCAACGCAAAGCGTCAAAGCACACTTGACGTGAAGTGCGAAATGAACAATAATTCGATCTCTTTGCATAAATCACATTGATGCGACGTGGCGCCACCGGCGCCTGCATCGAGATAACATCATCGCAGGGGCGCCACATGAGGGGTAAGGGTAGGACATACATGCAGCAAAGGTCGCACGTTAAATCATGATTTAAATATTCGCATCGATGCATCGTGACATCGGAGAAATAAAACAGTTGCGGTGAGATGATGCGATTTTGTTTACTGCAACTTGACGATCGGAATATACTGTGTATCAAACTGAAGCGTTATTCTCTGTACATTGAGATTTTTTTATTTATAAATATAATATAAAATAACATTAGGGAGTGGATTGTATGCACGAAAAAACTGAATTATATGCACATATATATGCACTGATTTTTTTGGGAAATATGCACTATATATGCACAAATATGACAATATATGCAAAAAAAATGTTAAATTATTAGATAAATAGTTATTTATGTATCAAGGCAGGAAGTTCAATTTTTTATCACGAATATGGAATTTAGTTGCCGAGGCCCGTAGGGCCGAGAAAAATAAACCATGTGAGTGATAAAAATGAACTTCAGTGCCGAGGTACATATTAAGTTTTATTTGAAATCTAAAATTCGAAAAAACTGTAAATAATTATTATATAGGTTAAGTTTATACATCTGTCAGTTGTCAATTGAAACTGACACTTAGTGTTGCCAACCTCGAACAGTGAAGTTATCGTAAATAACATTGAAAATGATGTGTTTTGTCCTCAATTTCGTCATCGGAATTAATTAGTTAATTCTTCTTGCAAATTTTGTTTAATGTTACGTCCAAATTTACTATAGTACGTAAATATATCTGCAAAAATTAAAATAATTGTACAATAATTATTTAACGGTTGCCAACACTGGGTTGCTCAAAATCGTCGTATAATGGGCTACTTTATTGACGATTTCTGAGCTTTTAATGACGCTTTTTGAGCATTATAGTGCCGATTTCAAATAAAAGTATATATGAATGCATTATGAATTTTATAGCACAATACAGTCTTAATCCTGATTCACAATTAACAAATATACTACTAATATAAACTAAGTCTAGATACTTGATACTATAGGATTATGACGTATTTATATAATAACAATAACAAATTATTCAAAATTTTATAAAAAAAAAGTGAGACATAAGTAATAGATATATCCAGCTGAGAATTTTCGGTTTATATCATTGTACCCACACTTTTACCAGCATTTTTGTATACAATGAATACCTACCGTTTCCGTTACAGAGATTTCCCTAGAAATATTAGAGCTTACTGGTTTGTATATTTGCTTATTGTATTGTTTATTGCTTTTTCCGTTGCATTCTTCTATTTATTGCAGCCTCCTCCAATATTTGGGAATTATCAATGCGCATTGCCAGAAATTTTAGATTGTTTATCACTAGACAAGGTCTTAAAAATATTGAAATATACAATTATATGCAACTTTTGTAAAAATATGCATAAGAATGCCCAAATATGCAATATATGCACTTATTAATTAGCAATAATTAACTATAATCAATGTAATTCGTCCAGAAAATTGATTTTATTTAAAGATATGTAAAAATTTAAATATATGCACTTTGCATATAATCCGCTCTCTAGAATGATACATCCCTATATATATATTGATAACAAAAGTATTACTTACATAGTACTATAACATTTGTCAATTTTGCAAAACCCAATTAATTTTTTATGTTGTTTTCTTGTAATTACTTTTAAATCTAAATGTAAAATAGTCAATTTATTACACGAATCAGCAGTAAAAATATCATTAATGTTGTGTGATTTCTTGGACAAGTACTAAATATGTTTAACCTGAAGTTGACATCATTCGCATGGCTTCATTCTTAAAATTAAATACTATGTTTAATCATTATTTAAAAATAACCCCTCACAACATTGTAATGTGCAATAAATTAAACAAAATCTCAGGCTGTAAAATACGCCGTGGATTTAATTTTACGACCATTTTATCTGAAATTTACTGCAGTAGAATTGTCCAAACACAAATTTTAATTGTTCATAAAACAAAACAATTGAATTACGCACTGGTGAGATGCGTTTTTGTTTTGGCCCTCAAGCGCAGCCTACTAAAATGTGCTGCTATCTGAAGGAATTAAAATGATGTACAGAAGAAATTATACTCTTGAGGATATATTTAACTGCGAAAATTAAAGTTGTAATTTGAAACCTGACTGCGTATTTTCATTAGCTGACTGTTAATTTTAATGTCTACAAATATGGATATACAACGTGATTCATAACGTATGGAGCTAAGGGGGGCCTAAAATAATACTTTTCCTTAATAAACTTTTAATAAAAACTCAATAACCAAAAAGTTACAGTAAATTAAATGCATTTTAAATTAACACCCACTTATTGAATATCGTTGAAAAAAAATCAGAAAATATTTGTTTTTCTTATTTCTATAGTTTGCTGTTATTTAATTTTAAACTATGCACCCAACAAAAATTAATGACAAAAGCAGTGAAAAGTGTAGAAATCTATATTTTCTTGGAACAGATTCCTCTTAAATGAAGAGAAAAATTTATTTGTTTAGTGCCAATCTAAGTTCGTTTTCATTGAAAACTTTTGTAGGTTTAATAAATATTCTTGTATGAAAAATAATTTAGTTTTGTGGGAACAATAGTATTCAACTGAGACTCATTATTAATTATTACCTAAGTTATTATTTCCTTTATTTTGATTGATATACGAGAAAAACCAGGTTAGATTGGTAAATATTGCTTAAAAACTGTGAGTACGAGTAATATATGTGTAATCCTGAATTACTTGTTTCTTTCATTTTTTACATTTCTATTCTCAAGCTATATTTATCGCGTGGGATTTGAATGAACGCATCCTGGTTGCGCATAAGTAAAGTAAAAATGATTTAAACTTACGATGACAAGTGTAATAAATAGGACAGAACAAACACACTATTTATGTAACAATTAAATGAGTAAATTGATATGCTTCTAAATTTAAAATATATTCAGTATATTATAGAAAGTATGCCGTATAAATCCAAATTGAAAATTAATTAACGCAAGACACAGAACAATTTGATGAACAATTACAATGCATGAAAGAAAGACATTGTTCTTACAGAACAATATTGTATCGAGGTTTAATGCTTTCTCAATTATACCTAAATTTAAAAGCAATTTTTCTTGCGATAATTTAGGTTAATTGAGTGCGAAAACAAATGCTTGTCATCACACAGTGGGACCACACAACAAGAAGATCTGCCAAAAATCACTTAACTATTTAAAAAGGTATTTTGGACAACTGGTAGAATCAAACTTTGCCAATCTCACACGTAATTAAAAACTCGAAAACTTAATACCCCTAAAGAGTAACGCAGATTTTTATGAAGTTCTCTAGATCTAAATTCTTCCGTTGGAGTGGATCAATCTTCATTTCTTTTTTGATTCTTGTAGTTAGGTTTCTCCACACTTTCCTATCTTTGCTAATTTGCTTTTAAATCTTCTTTAGCCATCATGATCCAGGTCTGCCTCGCCTTCTTCTTCTTCTGGTTTCTTACTGATTTAATTGTATCCTTTTCTTCTGCTCTCCGTATATGTTCCAAGTCATCTGACTCTCTGTTACTTGATTTTTTCACTTATATCTTCTCTTTTCAACTCTTGTTCTAATTCATAGTTCAATCTTATGTTCTGTATTTGTTTTCTGAAACCTTAATTGGTCTTAATATTAATCTTGTTTCATTATTCTTAAATCTTCTTAATTTTTTTTTATAGTTGTCAGCAGCACTTTTTGTTATTGGTCTCATTATCGTTCGGTAAATTCTCTTTTTTGTACCTTTAGAAAACCTTGTTCCTTAGCAATTTTTTGTTTGCGTGGAAAGTATTTGTTACCATAATCTTTTCTTTGATTTCTGCTTCTCTTTTTCATTTGCTTGCATAATGCCTAAATATTAAAAATTTTCAACCTGCTCTAATCTTTATTTCTCTGTTTCCAAAGGTTCTTGCGTATAGCATTATTCTTGTTTTTATTACATTTATTTTTAATCCCATTTCATTTCCTTCTACTACTATTTCCTGTCCTGTAACATCTCTGTCAGTACCTTTCTGTTTTTCTGGCGATCACAATATTTATTTTATTTTTCTCATTAGTGTTTAAGAGAAATTAATTGTTATTTACTTTAAGTGGGCCAAGTAAGGAATTACCACGAGCGAAATTTTATCAAGTGTGTAATTCCACTTTGCCCACGTGTGAAGTAAAACGTTTTATCCAACATCTCTTAATAATGCAAAATTTATTAAAGAAATATTATTTGACAGTGACATATGCATTAAATTTTCTAAATTAAAATGTCAATCGAAGTGGGTACCAAGGTGTTGCGTGTTATTATTATTGTTATAAATTAAAAAAATACTCACTAGTGACTTTTCTCAAAATTATACCCACTAGTGGGTAATCTGTTATTTTCCTTGTTTAAAATCGCCATAGTTATAGAGCATTTATTGAGAGGTGTTGGATAAAAATATATATTCTTTCCTCAAAAAAATGTCTAGTGATTTTGTGGGCGCCCGAGGAATGAATGGATGAGTAAGAAATGACTTGTGAAATACCTCCCTGTGTTTTATAACAACTTCTGCTAAAACTATTTAGTATCTTGTTCATGTCATGATTAATATTATTTCGGACAGTAAAATTGTAACATAAAATTCGTTTGATATAATTTATATTCAGTGTTAGCTTGCAGATAAACTCTTTAAAATATTTGGCAAAGGTACAAACAATGTTGCACGTTTCATAATACTGTAATATCTTACATGTTTTGAAGCACTTTGAAGTGTGTCGTATATAAATAAAACAAAGTATTGCTTCTAAAAACAATACTAATTCCAGGAAGTAAATATATAACAGAAGAGTCTATAAAAAATGTAAGTTCAAGTTCATAGCCAGATATTTCTGTGCCAATATAATTAAAATAGTGTGCTGGCTTTAATGTTAAAGGATTTATTTGTTTTGTATAATATGCTTGTTTTAAAAGTATTCTTTGACGAAGTTGATTCATTTTTATCTCCACTATAGGCTGTTTTAATTTATAGTAACTTGATAGATGGAATATATAATAAAGGAAACTAAGAAATAACGCGCTGTTATAGACGCAGATGCTAAGTGTCGATATTTTATTTGATTTAAAATAAATGACCTTTTATGAGTACCTCTAAATTTGATGTTTGTGCTACATGAAAAAAGACAGAATTTTATTTTATATTAACTGCTTTATTTGATGATGATAACATGGGGCTGTTTTAATAGTATATAAAACTTTAAAAAATAGTCAATAATTAAGAACAAATAAATACATATATCGTCATTAACCCATTTCTAAGTTCTGCACTATGTTCAATGCAGATTTCGGTATAGTGATATACGTTTGCGCGTAAAGTACCAGTCGTCAAATTACAGCCTCCAATGATGGCAGTGGTAAAGTAGCTACAGGAACAATTTTATGTGGAGAAAATATTTTATCCAACACCTCTCAATAAATGCTCTATAACTATGGCGATTTTAAACAAGGATAGTAACAGATTACCCACTAGTGGGTATAATTTTGAGAAAAGTCACTAGTGAGTAGTTTTCTATTTATAACAATAATAATAACACACAATACCTTGGTAACTACTTCGATTGGCATTTTAATTTAGAAAATTTAAAGCATATTTCACTGTCAAATAATATTTCTTTAATAAATTTTGCGTTTATTGAAAGATGTTGGATAAATCGTTAAATTTCACAAGTGGGCAAAGTGGAATTACCTACTCGATAAAATTATCACACTCAGTCTTCGGCTTTACCCACTTGTAAAGTAAATAACTATTTTCTACTCCTGTATAAATATATCCCCATTATTTAATTTTTTCAGATGAATTATAGTACCCATATTCAATCTTCTCGACCAATCACAGAGCCAGAAATCCATAATTCACTAATATTTTAAAAACGTGATGTGGATCATGTGTGACAGTTGACATGTATTTGTGTATTTTTATGTTGACGTTTTTCAACTTATGTTTTCAACGAATTTCGATAATATTCAAAAGTGAATTTATAGGAGTAAAAAAGTATAGTATTATTTTCGGCTCGAGACCTGAAATTCATCTTCGTGAATAATAACTATTATAATCCCTCATATAATAATATTCTATTATTTTCGAAATAATCGATCTAGACACAAATATAGCTTTCTGCATTGAGGCTTGGAAAAGTACTTTCTAATTGGTCTAAAGAGGTAACGAAAAAATTGGTTAGCTTTGTCATTGTGTTGCTTCTACGTCTTTACGTTGTGTTTTATTATAAATCACATCTTTTTTACGTTATTTCATTATTAATCCTATTTTTAAGAGTCCCTGTCTCGAAATTATACTAGCAACAATATTTACTTTAAAATTGAACTTGTTAAATGTTAAGTTTCAGCAAATAAATCTCGTTTCCAGTTCCTTTCAAGAACCAGTTGTTCTAGTTAATAGTCAACATACGTCACAGTAAAGTATAAAATATACAACTATAATTGCTGTTTATCATAATATAACAGTATTGTTAGCGCTAATTTGATAATATGTCATTATATCATAATTCTATGTTAGTCAACAACATTCTCCTTTTCATATATGTGACAAAAAATCAAGGTAACCCTGGATTAGATAAGTAAACGAATAAATGCAGTATTATCCAAATAGATCTGTGATAATTTCAAAACAAATAAGTGTATGACTGCATTTTGCTTCAAACGAAATGAAATTGTTTGCAAATTATATATTGGCGTATGCAAATATTACAGCATTATGAAGATTTTTATACATTTTTGTACCTACATTTCTCAAGGATTTTGACAGGTATTTCACAGAACTACAATAAATCATGTAAACTCTCTATTTTTATTTCTATTTGTCGAATTAGAAATACAAGTATACTTTACTCAGTATCACTGAAATATAGAATTACTAGAACTTGTAGGGTTTTATGAAATTGAAAATGGAACCTGAGACAGAGAAATGCTACAAGGGTACCTTTTTTATCTATCAGTTGTTTTTGGATCGGTTGCTATGCAATTGTGAGCGGTTGCTACATAGAAACATGTTGCACAGTCTTGTCCAAAAGCGATAAATAACATACCTACATAATAGTTAATTGTGAATTCATATCTATTAATGTACTAATTATATTTTATATTAAAAATTTTATTTCAAAGATTATTGAATATTTGTTTTATATTATACAGCTTCACAAAAATAAAATATATTTTTTTTAAACTGCTATCGAAACAACTATATCTTTATGTAATTATATATGCTGAAACTGAATCCGAGGTCAACAAAATTTTCACCCCTATCGCTAATGTATAAGGAACTTTGTAAATTTTGTTTTCATAAATAGTCATTTGAGATTATCACGGCAATTATTCTGAAATATCGGCTTGAGATGCCATTTGGGGTTGACAGATTTACAAATAGGCCTGGTAGAAACCTAGATTAGGTTTTCAATTTTTGTGCAATATTTTGTATTGACCCTGCGAGAGGTTCCCTGCTCCGCACCTACCCGCTTATGAGATAGTTGGGTGTGTTTGGCCAACACAAGACAGGCAGTTGTTTTTTAAGATTTGAAACGAGCAGACTTCTCACGTCTCCAGTGCTCTAAAAGATGTAGAATTCAAGTAATTATTGTTTGTTTGTTTAACATATTTGTTCGTTGTTGTTATTTGTAACATTTGTATTAATTTATGTCATTCTGTTTAATTCATCATCTTTAGCATTTTTAATCTTTTTATTATATATCATTTATATCATCCATAAAAGGATGTTTGTGTTTTGTTCAACCTTTATTTTCAGCTAGCAGCAACAACAAAAATTACTGTGTTTCAAATATTTAGTGAGATACGCCTAATATACCTAAAAAATCTTCAAGGAAACTACCACTGTCGGTTGATGAATTGCTACGAAAATCTAATCAGCTCGTAACTTGAACATCTAGGTACATCTTAAATGTGTAATTTCAAAATGATATCTTTATTAAATTTTGAGTATTACAAACGAAAGCAAATATATTTCTTTAGAAACTAACAAACATTTTCTCTTGTTAAACAAATATACCGGGTGGAACATTTATTTATTTTTGTTTCCATGGCTGTTTGATATTTTCATCATAATTTTCCATGTTTTCATATTTAATTTCTGTCGTTACAAAGCAAGTAAAAGTAATTCTGTTTATTGATTTAGTTGCAGAATTTTATGCTCTACAACATGTATTTGAAGCATTTTTGCCTAAAATAATTTGGGAAGCAATGCGCACGGAAAAACTGTTTTTTCATGTACACAGGTATGATGTTCCACCCGGTATACATAAATCTTGTATCATTTATTTGTCTGAGTTTGTCGAATATAATCATGAAACTTCATAGAAAATCCCGACTACAAAAAAGACCCAGGGGGGGGGGGGGTTCTATGGCCACCATGCCCCCACCCCCCGTGTATCCGCCGTTGGTTTTCTAGTATCAGTCAAAAGTACCCAGTGCAACAAAACCAACTGCATCTGAAGACCGCTGGAGGCGCTAAACCTGCGATAGAACAAACACACAAGAACCTATCAACTATCAGCAAACAATTCCTAACACAAAAATCGCCACTGCGGCGTGCTCGCCATAACAATGGATCGCTAGCAAAGTAATTGTATCCGATTAGCGTAATCTCAGGTCCGTATCGAGCGTAATTGAGCCCCTGAAGCTCTTGGGGCCGCATACCACAACCTTGTGATCGCGCAATCGATGATCGCGAACGCAGATAGAGCGAATACGTTTAGGAAAATAAACAAAACGAAATGAATGCGAGTTTGATGGATGTGCTACAGAGAGATTTAAATATTTTGATAGTACTGACCTGTATTCAAGTGTAAATAAATTATCTAGCTGTAACAGTAAGTAGGCTAAGGATTTAGGACTGGGACTGTTTTGAATTGCGACAAATTTTGTTAATCCTTCAAATATGCGCTACGCTTACAACATACAGTTTTAATCCTTATTCTTTAATTTATCTACCGGTAATACGTAGAAATTTATTCATGGATTGATGATATATTTATTTATTAAATAATTAAATAAACAGAATTTATATTAAATACGGTTTTTACTGTCAAGTTAATCTAAGTCATAACTAAAAAAAGCGCTATTTTTTCTTCAAACGTCATAAAAGTACGTTGTTATGTATTTGTATTCAACAAGCAGAAGTTCAATATTGTCGCCGCCGGCGTAAAAGTGTATCCTTGGCAACACATTTACGCCGGCGGCGGACAAAGTAAAATATTATGAAAAATAGTTAGGTTGTAATTCAATAATTTGACAGTTAAAAATGAAACAAATAAACAAAAATAACAAAACAGCATATTCTACGGCAACTTGAAATGCTAGATAAGACAGAATATTTTTTGAAGTTTTGAGCATTTTATAATATTTATAATTGTAATTGATCGCTTCGCTCGTCGTTCAAACTTACATGCTCAGCACACAAAGTATCACATTTACTCCTAATGACACAATATACTATTGTCTTTGATCATGGTTTAAAAGAAACTTTATTATAATTATTTTAATAACTTCTTTAAATCTATTTATTCCGTTATGGGGGTTGAGATTAATTTTATTGTATTTAAATTAAATTCGCTTTTTTCCTTACTTATTGACTGATCTAATTTCTATTTAATATTTTCTTCTACGCTGTTCTCCCATGTCGTAGTCTTCCTTGTATCTTTTTCTTATTTATTCTGGCATACCGTACTTGTTTTGCTTGTCTTTCTCTTGGAATTCTTCTTACGTGGCCTAATAAGACTGATTTTGTACGATACGATGTTTGAAGTCCATGGCTATTTGATATTTTCAACGTAATTTTCAATGTTTTCATATTTAATTTCTGTCGTTACAAAGCATATAAATGTAATTATGTTAATTGATTTAGATGCAGAATTTTATGCTCTACAACATGTATTTGAAGCATTTTTGCCTAAAATAATTTGGGGAGCAATGCGCACGGAAAATCTATTTTTTCATGTTAATCGCCTATGTACACAGGTATGATGTTCCACCCGGTATAAAGGGCCTTGAATTAAAATATGTAACATAGGAAATACAATGATATTTTCTTAATATGAAGATTGTTGCTTCCGTAATTAAATTAAATACAAAAAATGTTTAAAATTACAAACTGAATACAGCAATTATCTGTTGCTAATTTTTTTATTATGTAAGAGCAATAAGCAAACGAAATACTGATTTTATAAAGAAAATTACAGATAAGAGTTCTGCGGAACGCAATGAAACAAAATAATTTTTTTTTGTGAAACCGGACGCGAAATAAGCATTTCGCAGCCGCTATACAGACCGCGAAATTAAATTTCAAGGCTGTTGTTATGATGACGGCCGCTAAATCCAAAATGATTGTTTTTTACCCTATTTCGCAGCCGTTCTTAATGGCAACGGACACAAAATAGGGTAAAAAACAATCATTTTATCACTGAAATATTCAGTAAATGCCCATTGGCAGTACTTTACTTACATACACTGAAAAACATGTTTTCTTGGAACAAACAGATTCCTCTTAAATGAAGGGAAAAATTGATTTGAATAATATCAATCTGATTTCGTTTTCATTGATAACTTTTGTAGGTTTAATAAATATTCTTGTATGAAAATTAATTTAGTTTTGAAGAAACAAATCAAAGTATTCACCTGAGACTCATTATGGGGACGAAGTAGATTTATTTCAAAATGATATCGTTTTAAATAAAAACGGTTTGTTTAAAATTGACTTCTTCTTCATTATTAAAAAAAAAAATAATTTAAGAATATTCATTTTCATTCAAAGCAGAAAAAAGAAGATATATAAAATTTATATTCAAAATTACTATTTTTTTTAATTGAACCTAATCATTTTGTAAGAAATAAAATTTTCTTCAACGAATGCATAAAAAGAAAAACTGAAAATTTTCTTGAAACAAAACGTTATTTTTATGAGTGTACTGTAACTACAGTTGACTAATTAGATTCGGACTGCAGCTATTAGTTTTCTAAATTTGCATGTGGAATTATTCATTTTCTTAACTTTATTTTATTATTTTTTTTAATATGTTGAGATATTATGTTTTTTATATTGACGACGAAATTGTATATTTTTGCATATTTTATATGTTCATTTTAATTCTTCCAAGTCTCTAAATGTAAGCAAACCATGTAGTAATCTGTGTTTCTCGTTGGGAATTGTATATTTTTTTGCAGTTCCCTGAAGAATATTATAGTATTAATGAAACGTCGGATCTTTAGAAAACTAATAAATATTTTGACTGCAGTTCTAAAAAGTCTTTTATTTCATTACTTACTACAGTCGATCATCGTTCCTATCAATCATTAATTCGATAATATTATGAAAATACATAATCCTAAGATAAACTTATTTATATCGGTCTGGTAAATTTGGAGGGTTATAACGTATTAAACATTTAACACTACCACATTACAAGAGTTTCACAGCTAGTTTATTTTTGTGACACTTTAGGTCTTTGAATATATCTTGCAATCAGTCTGTGAAACAATTTATGTGCAGGTATTTATTGAGACACTCGATATAGTTATTTGTGTATCAAGTGCGGATAGAGCATTGTTTGTTGCACGCGGCGAGAAATTGTTGATCGAGGCGAAGCCGAGATCAACACTTCGACAAGTGCACCGAACAAGCTCTATCCGACGAGATACACACAATATTTTTTCTACAATCATTGAACAATGTCAAGCTGTAGAAAAAAATTAATTTTCAAAATTATCTTTGGTCACGCCTATAACAATTCAGTAAAATTGTAGTTACCCATGTCACCGTAATCATGACAACGTTTATGAACAAAATAAACATTTTCAAAGAAATCATAATTTGACACATGGAGTACATTTGACATAAAGTCTACAGAGTGAATACGTTTATGGTGATTAAGTTGAAGTGTATGTACGTATATGCCAACTGTATTTGCAATAGCAAGGTTATTACCAGAAAAATCCAATGCATCATTTACTTCTTTTACCTTATTTATTTTTGTTTTGTTTTTGTCGCGCTAGTGCGACAATATGTCACTTTGTCACCCTAGAGCGACAATTTTGAACATTTCCTAACCAAAAATGGAATAACAATGTCGATATTGTGCAACGATTGTAGAAAAATATTATTTTTAGTTCTACATGACATTACAGTATTCTACAAAAAACTGCAGTTGCAAAACTCCAGAATCTAAAGTAGTAAATACAAATTTGTTCTTAAATTGTAATGCAGCGCAACTGTAGATATCATTGTTGACCAATTTAATTTGCAGCCCCATTAAACCAGTTACTGATAAACCAAATAAATATAATCTTAAGTGCATTCTATCGTATCAGCAACAATGCACTGCAGGAAAAATCATAATTAATAGCTTCGACAACAACCGACCACTCCGCGCTCTTACTTATCGGCCGCGCATTCTCAGTACAGTTTACCAGCACTAGATAGCAGCAGCACCGTAGCAGGGCAGCAGGAATTAGATCACGTATACTACGATTCAGTTAAGATGAATTGAGTTGAGTTCCTACCTTACAGAGACCGGATACGCAAACGCCTCTGGTTCCGGTGGGGGCCATCTGCAGCAGTGCTGTCATGGGGTGGAAACAAGGGGTGCCATCCTTGGCGGTTTGGTTTAGGGTTGCGTAGAAACCCATTCCAACTGCTCGGCAGTTTAGCGCGCATTCGTCTCCGGCTGAAAGGAAATTATTATTTTTATAATTATTGGACATTTTTATTTCTAGTGATCATATTTTTTGGCGGAGAATTTGACAGAAGATAAATAAAACAACATCACAACCTTTACAATGTATGGGTGTGGCACTCTGCTTACGCAGATCTCGGTAATTAATGTTACCAGCTGTCAAGTCATGGCGGAAGATAATTTTGCAGGAATTCAAAGATACAAAAATATTATTTATAGGCCTGAAATTTCCAATAATGGGGTCCTTTAAAAAAAAATTATTAAACTATATCTAAATTGAAGACTATCCGGGAACCGAGTTCACGCAAGAGGTTTGTACAATATTTTTTGTACGAAAAGTATAGAACTAATAACAATCCATACAAAGAAATGAAGTTCTTCAAGGAGTTCTTTTGATATTTGTCAAAGTTGCACTATAATATAAACACACAAATTAATTTGTCTTATATATTAGAAAACAATTAAAATATTTATAATATTTACCGTATTCACTTGTAAATTTATTATATTTTTTATTTCCGTAAAACATTCTTCTAATTCATTTAAACACAGTTCATATGATGTACTTCACGAAATATCACTAAAAATTGGCATATACTTTTATTGTATTTCTATATAATATAAACCCTAAAAAACATACTGGTGCAGAGCGTATCATCATATCTCTTAAATTTTTCGAGATATAGCGGTTTTTGATGTTTTTCGAAGTGCAACTTTGAGGAACTGCAACACAAAAATTACGCAAGATATCGAAAAATACTCTTCAGTTTTGTGTTATTCGTGCATATTTTAGAAAAATAACAAAATTTTTGTAAAATTGAAAATTTTGGAATTTTTTTTCAATATTTCGATCAGCAATATCTCAAATAATAAACAAGACACGAACTTCAGACTAAACTATTGGATTCAGCTCATCGAAATACATAAACCCTAAAAATTTCAGAACATTCGGATGGTGGGTTGAAATTTTAGAGTAAAAAGTCTGAAAATGGCCTTTTACAGGCCAAACGTCAAGGGGTACCCTTTGACGTTTTTGGCGAAAAACGTCATTTACACACTTTTTGCTCTAACTCTATAACGCGTGGAGCAATTTTAATGAAATTTTACATACTTATGTATTTTTACAAGCTGAATCGAATGATCCAGTCTGCGAGTCTGTCTCTTTTATATTTTTCGAGTTATCGCCTATCGAAATTTAAGGAAAAAATCGAAAAATTTCAAAATTTTTAAAATTTGCTAATTTGTAATAAAATGCATGAAACTCTCAGAACTGAGTCTATTTTTCAATATCTTTAATAGATTTTGAGTTGCAGCCACTCAAAGTTGCATTTCGAAAAACATCGAAAATTGACATATCTCTATAAATTTAAGAGATATTACAATGCGCTCTACAGCATTGAGTTTCTTAGGGTTTATATTATATAGAAATACAATAAAAGTATATGCCAATTTTTAGTGATATTTCGTGAAATCTGAAATTGTGTAGTACTTTCTTAGCATGTATTTGTTGTCAATGGTAAATGAATTTGTATAAAATTTTCTTACTTGCACAGATATTATAACCATTTTTCCAATTAAAACCACAATCCTCGTTTAAATAATTGGGCCATATTGGGTAGTTCCAGATAATGTAACAATTTATTGATCTACAGATAAGTTATCCTCAGGAGTGAAGCATCAATATAAAATACAAAGTAATCTTTAAAATGTTATTAATGTCAAAAAAATAATAAAAAGCATGTCAAAATATTTTTTTGACAACTGCATGTTAAACATCATTATTTTATTTAACAGAAAGAATCGAGTTTACGAAATAGGTTTATACAATATTTTTTGTACGAAAAGTATAAAACTAATAACAGTCTATACAAAGAAAAGATAGTTCTTCAAGTAGTTATTTTGATAATTGTCAAAGTGCACTATAAATTTAAACACACAATAGTATATTGAACAACTAGTGTTACAATGACCTTTTTTGTAATACGAGTATAGTTTGCGTAAACGAGCCGCAGGCGAGTTACGCAAAATACGAGTTTATTTAGATTATCTATAGAAAAAAGTCTGCATCTATTGATACTATTCTCCATAAATTTCCATCGTCCGGAAGAAGGGATATATATATATATACAAGAAATTAAATTTAACATTTTTACAAAAATCAAAGATGCCATAGAACAATTAAAACAATAAATACAAGCGCCTAACATTTGTCCTATTACCCTATTTTCCTAATTACATTGCTGTAATCAGCTATTGGTTTAATTTCCGTCATAAAACCATTTAATCATTTCTACTTTTTCTTGTATTGAGTATATTATAACAATGGTTTCTAATAATAAGTTTAAACGATTTTTCCTTTTCCGGACAATGGAAATTTATGAACAATGGTATCAATAGGCTTGTTAAACACCTACAAATCGTTTTTAACACAAATAAGTTATACGCATTTACAAATATACACTACAAATGATAAAATATATATGGCTAAAAATATGATAAAATAAAATAAAAATATGATAAAAATGTTATAATCAAAATGAATATTATTCAAAAATAGTCTAAAATAATCAAAAATAGTTTATAAAATAAAATTGTTGCAAAAAAATCAGTATTGTGAATCAGTTTTTGCGTATTTAAAAAAACTCAATTTTCGTTAGTTTTTACCAATCCGTTTAGCAATAAACAATCATATAAAATTATTGTTTATTGTAATCGATCGATTAGTTATCTCATCTAGTTTAATGCCCGCTTGAAATTTTGTCAAAGTATTGAAAAACAAAAAAGTTATTGCATTTTGAATAAAGTCCCTGCTCAGCAGTGATTTGGGAACTGAAGGCAAAATGAAAATGGCCTAGAGGCACGGGTTAAACTTATTTTAAAAATCTCAAAAAAATAATTTATTACTTTTTTGTGATTTTAAACCAGATTTCGGGCGGAGACCGATAAATTCGAACTTACCCAAAATAAGGGCCACCCTAATATAAATATAGCAAGTAATATTTGATTTACCTTTCAAGAAAGGTTCCCAAAAATACACTCGCCCACGAAACGGTCGGGCATTGAAGGACGCACACTGCTCTGCTCTGAAATCTCGTCCTTTCGGACATTCCTGTAACAAAGAACAAACGGTTCCCCTAAACAAATTTTAAAAAGAAAAACACATTGGTAAACAAGCATTTAAAATAAAAATACAAATACAAAACAAAACCTCTCTCTGTTTAGTCTGGCAAGGGTTAATATATAAAATAAAAATACAAATCCTGCATCGAAAAATATTTTATTGACCAGCCTCTAAAACTTTTATGTGTCAATAAACATTCTTGCAGTATAGCGAAATATTTTATGAGCGTATTTAAAAATATATGAATACTAGGCATTGCAGACGTGTGTTATACAAGTGTGATAGAAATAGTGATGACGTCATGGTGGCGAAAGGATGCTGTGTGGTCCTAGGCAAGTGTCACGGAAATGATGATTAAATGACAGTAGTGACATGACCCTTGTTAGACAAATCACGGCCTGCTACCCTTCTTCTTAGACAGGACTGATCAAAATCATAATAAAGAATTTGAGTTTTGCTTTCTTGACAATTTCTGAAGAAAAAAGTTGAAATGAAAGTTGTAGAGAATTCAATTCTGCACATAATTCATTGTGTAAAATGTAGGGGTACTAAAAATCTGTGGCTACCACATAACCTCTCACCTAAGCGACTTTTAAAAGGTACAAAATAGAGAGAAAAATTTCAAATAAAAATTGTTGAAAATATTATTTTACATCTCTTTCAAAATAACAAAATTTATTCTATTGTTATTTGTGTACTAAGGGAGCAAAATGCTGCATTGTAGTATGAGTATAGAGCATTTATTTATGCGATAGTAGCAATGCTATTTTGCACCCGTAATACACACAATATTTTTACCTATAACTGTTATAATATGCAAATAATAGTATATTGTGTTATTAGGAGTAAATGTGATACTTTGTGTGCTGAGCATGTAAGTTTGAACGACGAGCGAAGCGAGTCGTACAATTACATGCGAAGCATACAAAGTCACATTTATTCCGAATAACACATGCTATTTTTTCTGCAAACATAGAAAATAGACATTAAAACATTAAAAAATGCTCAAAACTTCAACAAATATTCTGCCGTATATATCCAGTATTTCTAGTTGCCACAGAATATGTTATTTTGTTATTTTTATTTATTTGTTTTGTTCTTAACTGTCAAATTATTGAATTACAACCTTAATATTTTGCATGATATTTAACTTTGTCCGCCGCCGGAGTAAATGTGTTGCCAAGGAGAAACTTTTACGCTGGCGGCGACAATATTGAACTTCTACTTGTTGAATACAAATACATAACAACGTACTTTTATGACGTTTGAAGAAAATAGTTATTTATGTATCAAGGTACTGAAGTTTAACTTTTTGTCATGAATATGAAAATAAACCATGTGAGTGATAAAAAGGAACTTCAGTGCCGTGGTACATATTAAATTTTATTTTAAATCTAAAATTAGAAAACACTGTAAAAAAATTATTATATAGATTAAGTTTATACATCTGTCAGTTGTCAATGGAAACAGACACTCAGTGTTGCCAGTTATCATAAATAATAACTCAAAATTATGTATTTTGTCTTCAATTTCGTCATCGGAATTAATTAGTTAATTCTTTTGCACATTTTGTTTCATGTTACATATAAATTTACTATAGTACGTCAAAATATCTGTCAAAATTATCCTACTTGTACAATAATTATTAGTGATAAACATTCTGAAATTTCTGGTAATGCACATTGATAATTCCAAATATTAGAGGAAGCCGCAATAAATAGAAGAATGCAACGGAAAAAGCAATAAACAATACGCAATAAGCAAATACACAAACCAATAAACTAATATTTCTACGTAAATCTCTGTAACGGTAACGGTAGGTATTCATTGTATACACGAATGCTGGAAAAAGTGGGTACAAAGGATATTAGAAAATTTTGAATAATTTGTTATTGTAATTAAATATGTCATAATCTTATAATATAAAGTTTCTAGACTTAGTTTATATGTATATTAGTAGTATATTTGTTAATTGTGAATCAGGATTAAGACTATATTGTGCAATAAAATTTATAATGCATTCATTTATACTTTTATCCAATAATTTAAGATTTTTTGTGCATATTTTGATGCATATATTGTCATATTTGTGCATATATAGTGCATATTTCCCAAAAAATCAGTGCATATAAATGCGCGAATAATTCAGTTTTTTCATGCATATAATCCGCTCTCTAATAATGACTATCATAATCTCTTATATAATAATATACTATTATTTGAATCACAGATAGTCAAATGGAAGAATAATAGACTTGTCTATCTAACCACAGTGCCACATCTGCCCATTTAACAGCTACCTACAAATATAATTCTAGTGAAAGTTACGTATTTTGATTACCCCTGTAAAATCGTACTAGTATTGGCCTTTCATCGGCTGTCAATTAATCTCTTATTGGCTGATAGTTGAGGACCACCAGGAAAGATCTAGCCAGCTAGTCGCATCTCAAATCAACAACTGAACTGCGAATGACATCGATACTTGTCAATTAAATGCAAACAACCGTTCACTCGGATCAAGTGAGCTAGACGTTGGACGCAACAATTGCCGATCGCAATCTACAAGCCTACTGTGATTGCATTAGTTCGATATACAATTACAGGATTTGATTTAGATTTGTTGTTGTTTTGAAGTGATCTGATTTAGATAGGACATTGATCTGATCAAATTACGTCAAGAGACGGACGAAGAAGAGTATAATATCAAGTACTGAAGAGGAAAGGAGATGGAAATTGGTTTTATCGTACCTGGGGATTGCAGAGATGGTATCGCTTGTATAGACCGACGCATTGGTTTGTTACTTCATTTGTTTCTAGATGTTTTCGGCGCCTTCCGCGACCCTTCCTGAAACAAAAGAAAAACACTCATTTTACAACTTTGCTTGACTGAATAAATCACATTAGATGTTCTTAATAATACGCATAAAAAAACGTACTGTAGAATTCGATAAGCTGAGGATATAAGAAGCTTTTCCTGAAAAAGTCATAACAATTAAGAAACTAAACACGATTATTTGCTAAACAATTAGAAGTATTTACTAAAAAGTTTAGTAAATTTTCAGAAAATGCAACTTATATCCTTAGTCCTCAGTCTAAAGAACTTTTTATTTTTAATTTAATAGTTATTTACTTTATAAGTGGGCACAGAGAGGAGAGAGGATATTTCACTTTGCCCACGTGTGAAGTATAATGTACCATCTAATTTCTACCGAATTTACTACTAAGTTGTTGAAAGTGCACAAAGTTATACGTCATTAAAATCAGAAACCTTTTTAACTGACATTTCTTTACTATTGGTTCCATTAAAAAAATATCACATTTCTAGAAGTTTACAAAAATATAGTTAAATAATTTATGCAGAGAAAACATTTACATTTACTCAAATGGTTTATTCTCCCAGGCTATCGGCTCGGATAATAAATTCCGTATTCGTAATAAAAAATTATACTTTAGTGCCTTGATATACAAATAACTATTACTCCACCTAGTACCGGAAAAATGACGAAAATATGTATTGGTAATTTTTTTTTTAAATCAGTGCCATGAAATAACAAAACAAATGTACCAATTGAAAGTTATTGGTTTTATCTGTCATTTGCTATCATATATATAATGGGGTCTTTTAGAATTTTTTTTTATGAAACTTTATTTAAATTGAAGACTATCTAAACTTTTAAAAATTCTTAATTGTTATTCATTAAGCCACAATGATGTTTTTTAAATGTTGTGACGTCATTGTAGAGGTGTTGCTGGATCTAAAACAGTACAGATTGTAAATAATTGTAAGCATATATTTTTATACTTATTTTATTATTATTATTACAATAAAATAGAACATTTATGTGACAAAAATTATTTAAATCTCTACTGTTTGAGATCCACCAACACCTCTATAATGACGTCACAACATATTTAAAAAATCAATGTGGCTTAATGAATAACAATTAAGTCTTTTTAAAAGTGTAGATAGTCTTCAATTTAAATAAAGTTTTATAATAACAAAATGGTGAAAGACCCCATTGCATGGCTTTATGGTCAAAATAGTGTTAGATAAAACTGAATTAAAGGAAATAAACTCTTAATTAAGAAAATTACCAATAAATATTTCCGTCATTTTTTCAGATACAGTAATATTATAAATATTAATGTACAAGAATGGATAAATTTTTCCTCTGAAATAAACTATTTTACTTTTTTGATGTAAAATAGTTAGGGAAGCCAATAATTGAACATTTCATGAATAGCACTGAAAACTGTATGGTGCGTCCTGCTATTCACCACCCTGTACATATTTTTGCAACAGTTTGAGAGCTACTGGCAACAACAAACTAACCGTAAAACCTATGAATAGGTTCTACATAGCCTGTCGTACTTATTTCTAAGGTAGCACTATTTTAAACCTTGTTTTCACTTCGATTACGGCTGTAAAATGCCTATAATTTTTTTTGTAAAAGTTACGGGACCACTGGCAACAATAAAACTAACAATAAAACGTAAGTACGTGCCATTAGCACCAACACCAAGGATAATACAAGGGTTGCAGTGATGAATACACAATTTAAAATCCAAAAGTCACTGACGCGTCAACGTTGACAAATTATATCAGGGGAAGATGACGAGCATTTTTAAGGGTAGAAAATTAATAACTCATAGTTGCAAGTAGTATTGTGACATTTTTTTCTGTTATTCTGGTCTATCTCAATGGGTGATTGTAAGAGGGTGACAGTATTTGTAGATGCTACCGGGGATGACGAAAATAATGACATGAGGAACATTTATCATCTGACGTAGATTAATAGAAAATTATACACTTACTGTTCGTTCGAATGCTGTTTATTTATTTTTGTATCATTTAAAAAATAAATTCTCAGTAATAATATAACAAGAGAGTGAAAAAAATAATTTAACAGATATTTCGAAAACTTGTTGCCAGACAATAATTACGAAAAACTGTCAAAATATGATTCTACATTTTTTAGTATTTACTAATAAACTAGGAAGATAAAAATTTTGTATGATATATGTATTTAAATTGATTTATTTCATTTGAGGGGTTGTTTCACTCGGCTTCTCCTCGTTTCACAAAATTCTCCACTTACTCATAAAGTATAACATTTAACACTTATATGATAAATAACTAACTAGAACTATTGTTAAAAGTGGGCCTTATAACTTTTCCTTAGCAAGTTAAAAGTGTCACTTTCTGACAATAGTGTTAAAAATAACGTAGCAACTTGTTAAAACTGATTTTATAGTTACAGGTTGTTAATGATTTGTATCAATAAATCAACAAATATAACCCTACCTGTCAAAATATCATTCTACATTTTTTAGTATTTACTAACACACTAGGAAGATCGAAATTAAAATTTTGTATGATATACGTATTAAAAGTGAATTATTTCATTCGACTTCGCCTCGTTTAACAAACTTCCCCACTTACTCATAAAATGTCACTTTTAACACTTATTTCATAAATAACTATTAAATCTGTTTTCTGAAATGTAAATATTTTTCATTTCGTTTATTATTCCATGATGGCCGTATTATTTTTCTAATAAATATTAATTTTATAATTGATATATCGTGATCTACTAATATTTAGGCTATATTGTATACATTTTTAAAATTCTAAACAACTCTTTTGCTGTAAAGTGAATAGCTAAAAAGATATAGCAATATAGAAAAACTAGCAAAAAAATCTTTTTTTAAAATTTTACACCTAGTATATTCGGGAGGTAAATATTCTGCAAGTAAAATTAATAGAAAATATAGTTGTACGTATCTTTTATTTGAAGCAGTTTTCGCTACAATAACCCAGGTTTGTTTAATGTTTGTCGTATGTAACCAGAAATAAAAGAGTCAAACAAATCATAATTCATTACCCTCATTAATCAAGACAGCTACGAAAACAAAAGAACGATATAAGAATGCGGAACTATCGCAAATTATATCATGCAGATATTAAAGAGTAATGAAAATTTAATTATTCTGCATCTTCGATGCAGGGTTATAATTCCATCCATCCTCCTTAAGATATATACGCGAACTAGTCTCTATATTACAGTCTACAATTTGTATAAATTAACTACCAGATACATAGACTCAACAGAAAATGAACCAATCCTTATCCATTAAATTTAATTAGAAAACGGACAAAAAATTATACACTGCGGGCCATAGCTGCCGACGATCGCGGCAAATCATTTCACGAGGTCTAATTCCCAAAATCCCAAGATTCGAAATATCAAAAGTCATGCAAAGTTTAAAGAAGCTCCTCTGGGATATGGGGAGTAATCTGTAAGGGCGTGATTTGATGAATGGATCAGCAACACAAAACCAGCCCTAAGGAAAGAGTAACATCCAGAAACGGGTAAATGGTGTGATGATATAAATTTTACGAGGTGTGTCTGTAAAAGAGGCGGATTAGTAATATAATAGATATTTATGTAACAAGTACATAATTTAGGGTTTTGTGGACGAGACAGTTTAGGAGTCGATCGAGTCAATAAAACCCTATCTTGTACGAGTTACACAATATTTTATATTCGACCGCAGTGCAGATTATTTTGACTTGAAAAATGTAATATCTGCGAAGTGTGTTTTTATCTGTTATTTGGTTACTAAGTTATTTATTGTTTTTACATTGTCGGGCAGTAACATAAAAACAAATAGCATTGATATCCCTATATTCCACACTTCAATTCTACTCCCGGTATATGAACAAAGTAACAGTTTGAATTTTTTCTTCGTTAGTAAAATAAATAAATATATCATCACGCCTTTTACCCCTAAACAACGCAGAAGTCTACTACTTTTACATATCTAACGGTATCCTAGCAATGGCACCTGTACTGAAATGATTGAAATATAAATTAAAGTTGGGAAATTGTGATTTAATTTAGAAAAAGAAAAATATAAGACATAATTGTAAGACAATTTAAAGTATGTATATCTCTAACATAAGGATTTTCAATAAAATTAGGCATTTATTTATAATTTTTACAATATATTTTTTTGTAAATAACTTTCATATTGGTAACAATTCATTATTTTTCTCTCTAGAGAGGAAAAACACATTTTCCTCACTATTTCGGGAGAACTACGGTGGGGTTCCTTGGCACGTCATGAAAAAAAATATTTCATTCACCATTCATTTTTACCTTCTGCACAGACATATATGTAAGGGAGATATGTTTATGTTACGAATTGATTAAAATTTTTTGAAGAATTCATCTACAGTAAATAGTAGATTATTTGAAGGCCTATCAGTGTATACATTTTAACAAATAAATGAGATAGAGTAAATTTCATTGGAATTAAAAAGATGTAGAATAATTTTACTTACCATCTACATTTGAAACAATTTTCTATATTTTGTTATCATCAAATTCAAAAACAGCGTTCGTGCTATTTGCCAATACTTTTGGGCCAAATGAAATCTTTATGCTAGTGATTTTTGTTATGGGGTAAATAGCTCCGTGGTAACGTGTCGGACTGTGGATCGTGAGATCCTCAGTTCGAATCCCACTGCCGACAGTTACACATTTAAATTTACCCCTGTGGTTCCCCCTCCACTAACATCTTTGGGGGCTATGACTTGACGGCTGGTAACCGCACTTCATACGTAAATATATATCACTTACCGAGATCTGCGTAAGCAGAATGCCACACCCTTAATGGGTAAAAGGCGTGATGATATATTTATTTATTATTTATTTATATTTTTGTTAATTTGTTATTATTTCAATTGTTATTTTACCTTAAAATATTATTAAAATAACAGAATTTAAGATACAAATAAATTGAGTACAACAATTTTCCCTTTGTATGTTCAGAACAATTTTCTTAAGTTATTAAAAATCTTCATTGGGCCAAAGGATATGATTCTGGGCTCGTATAATCTAAAATTGCATAGCCCCTGTAAATTTATCGCTATGAAACGTTGAAGCACCTAGTGGTATTTCGGCCTCATGATCTGTTGCAGTTCTCTTTTTAAAAACCGCTCAGTACATTTAAATCCGGCTTATATTAAAAATAATCAAACCAATTATATGTTACGGTATTCAATGTCAATCTTAATAATACCTAAACTAGTGATAAATCTATGATTAAGTGTTTAATTTAGTAGCGTTGAAAAGTAACAGGATTAATAAAGAGATGGTCAAAGTGCCCGAAGGATGCATTCGACTTACTATAGATTTTAATCATGATGTGTGTTCTCCACTCGATGCTAATGGTAATCAAATCAGATGTAAAGATGGTTTAATGGCGTGAAAAATTATTCGGGAATTATAGATGATTTTTTGATTTAGGAACCGCTCGATGAATATATTAATAAAAATTGATCAGTTGTCAGCATAATCGCTTACAAATTAATAAACATTGAGATTAATGTAGACTGTTTTTATATCTAAGGACCTTACATTGGACGGAGAATCACTGTTGGAGGATTAAAATGCTTTACCTCCTGGTTCATACTGAATTTATTAAATTTGAAATCTGCCAACCAAGATTAGGCCTCAGCATTTTGACATATGCTTTAAACAACAACAAAATAGCCTTAACTTGTCATGTGTGATGTTCTTCAATGAAAGATATTAAATTAATATCATATTTAACACTCTCCGCATCCATATTACAACAAAATTTTATGATGATTACAAATTGATTGCCAATCTTGACACATTTTACTGTTGTCAAAATTATTTTTTGTTTCCCAGTCAAGTTGATTGGTTGGATTTGGAAATATTGATTTAGAATATAAAATATGGTGATATTTTAAATGTAAATTATAAATCTATAAATTTGTAAATCCAGCATAAACCAATAAAAGCATTTCTATGTATTTTATATTTAAAATTAAATTTCTAAATCCAAATTTGTAAATTAAATCCAGTATAAACCAGCCATAAGAATACAGAGATGTAGTGAAAAAATTGTGCTTAAAATGCCTGACAGTTTTTACCATAACAACTTGCTAATAATTACAAGAATAATTCGTTCTTTGATATCTAATATTACATTCCCCTTTAAACATGATGTTTTTATGTGATTTTGTTGCTACGTTACAACTTCGTTAGAAAGCTTTATTACATTGTGAGTTATCGTAGACGAAAAAAGCATCAGACACACACAGACAGACGTCATCATGAAAAGAGTGAACACGTATTCTAGAAACTCCAAAACTCTGTCACAATATTTCCTTTACATATGTGCGGGAGGTCAAAAGTACTTTATCTACGACCGTTGTTAAAAGTGGAACTTTTAATGGTTACTTAGTAAGTTAAAAGTGTCAATTTCTGATACTAGTGTTAAAAGCAGTGTTATGACTGATCTAGATA
Source organism: Poecilus cupreus (assembly GCA_963942605.1). Lineage (NCBI taxonomy): Eukaryota > Metazoa > Arthropoda > Insecta > Coleoptera > Carabidae > Poecilus > Poecilus cupreus. The sequence goes on along the minus strand of OZ012726.1, from coordinate 6,422,054 downwards.
AACTAGCAACATCTAAATCGTTTAATATTTTTTTATCTTTATCTTTATCAAAAAAATAAGATCTATGATCTTAAAAAAATAAGATATTGTAATAAACGGTATTTGCGTTTATTACAATATTTTCCTCTATAATTTAACTCTCAGTACTAAATTAATAAGAATAACAAATTTATTAAAAAAAATTAATGATCTTTTTTTATGATCTAAAAAAAGAGCTTATATTTCTGATCTGATCTAAAAAAAATAGATCCGATCACAAAAATTGATCTATGATCTGATCTAGATTATATTAATTGTGGAGATCTTGATCTTGATCTAGATAATTTTTAAAATGATCTGTCACAACGGTTGTCAAAAGTAACATAGCAACGTGTTAAAAGTGATTTTATTGTTACTTTTAACATTTGCTAACGATTTGTATCAATTAATCAACAAATATAACTCTACCTGTCAAAATATCATTCTACATTTTTTAGTATTTACTAATAAACTAGGTAGATCGTTGATAAAATTTTGTATGATGTACGTGTTAAAAGTGATTTATTTCGTTCGTTGGGTTGTTTCAATCGACTTCGCCTCGTTTTACAAACTCATAAAATATTACTTTGAACACTAATATAAAAAAAAAAATAACTCTTATCTTATTATAAAAAAAAATACAATTTTATGATGTTTTAGTTCAATATCCCTTTCTGGGGGTTACCATATGACGGCACCCGTAAAATTATACCAAGTATTGAAATAGTAGCGATCGTATTTGAAAAGGATCTCAATTTTCCTATTAAGCTTGCAATGAAAGATTCATTTTTAAAATCATTAGATCAATTTGGGTTAAATAACAAATTTTGTCATTTAGATTTATTGTTCATAATTAATAAAAATAAAATAATAAATACTTAATTATTAACTGTTAATTATGAGCCAATAAATTCCTCAATTAATTATTGTTATTATTTTCTATAATAAATGAGTGTTAGATTAATCAATAGTTTAATTGATTAAATCAGTTTAATGTAGGCAAACAACTTTAAGTACAAAATAAGTCCTGAGTGAATGAACTCATAAATATATTATAATTATTATTGTTTAAGAACAATAAATTAAACACATACCTATGAGTTGTTTTATATAATATAATAAAGTACTTTAATCGTTGTTGTATAATAAAAGTAGGCGCATACAAATATAATACAAATTATTTAATATATCGCACTTTATGTGCCTCGTTTCGCTGCGATCTTTCGGCCCCTAAATTGTCTCGTCCATGAAACCCGAAATTATGAACCTGTTACAGAAATATCTATTATATTTGACTGTAATATAATTACTTGTTTATGATATTGTTTAGTGGCTGTAAAGTGGCTCTTTATGGACTATTTCGGTAAAGTTAAAATCCCTATTATCTAAATAAACAAAAAAATAAATTTCATTTATTTGAAATCGGCACTAAAGTGCTCAAAAATCGTCATTAAAAGCTCTAAAATCGTCATTAAAAGCTCAGAAATCGTGACTAAAGTAACCCATTATTCGACGATTTTGAGCAACCCAGTGTTGACAACCGTTAAATAATTATTGTACAATTAGGATAATTTTGACAGATATATTGACGTACTATAGTAAATTTGGACGTAATATAAAACAAAATTTGCAAGAAGAATTAATTAATTAATTCCGATGACGAAATTGAGGACAAAACACATAATTTTGAGTGTTATTTACGATAACTTCACATAACGAGGTTGGCAACACTGACTGTCAGTTTCAATTGACAACTGACAGATGTATAAACTTAACCTATATTGTAATTTTTTTACAGTTTTTTCGAAATTTAGATTTCAAATAAAACTTAATATGTACCTCGGCACTGAAGTTCCTTTTTGTCACTCACATGGTTTATTTTCCTCGGGCCTACGGGCCTCGGCAACTAAATTCCATATTCGTGATAAAAAATTGAACTTCAGTGCCTTGATACATAAATAACTATTATTTAAATACATTTTGAATTATTGAATACAATTCTTTAACGTAAAACAAATTAATGAAACAACTGAAGTAGAATTATGTTACAGAACTTAATCCAAAAGACTTTAATAATATTAATTGTCTAGGCACACAGTATGCAATAAATACACAAATAACAATAAAATTGAATTTCCGTTATTATATCTAAGTACCAGGTACTGTTTCGACAATAATTGCATGTAATAATCTTCACTTATCTGGAAAACGAGACCTTGGCAATCGTATGCAACGTATTTATTTTGAAATCACATTAGATTCGCTTTTCCTATATAAATATTAATATTTCTAGAAATACTCGTTGCTTACGCATTTATAACACAGCAGAAATACTAAACAACTGTTTGATTTATCGTATCCTGGTTGATATTCATAGAACAATACCTTAATTTATTTATTTTATTCCTCATATATGAGTCAATTCTTTCGGAAATGTATTTTGTGAAATGTCGTTGCAAAGATTTATCTCCTGACTAAATTAATTTTATGGAATGTGATAAATGCTTGTGGGGGGACGTGTGGGTTCTCAGCAGCCGGTGTCGTTCCATTCCACTGAGTCTATTTCTTCTGCAAGAACTCATTCATGAACTGTTGCCTGTATGTAGAAAGTGAAAGCCGCTGCAGTTGGCACTTGTGATATATGCACTTAAGTGCACGACTTTCGTGTCATTGATAAACTTTATTAGTTTACGGGGGCCGTGAAATTGCAAAGGTGTAAACTACTATTATAAAGGAATTGTACTTTAATTGCGATCCCTGTTCTTGCTTTAAGAGTGCTAAATCGAGAATATTTTCCTCTTAAAACTTCTATATGAAGTGGGGACAGATAAAAACAGTACCACGCCCAGAAATGGGTACAGGGTATTTATTATAGCTCTCTTGGGGGATTCAAATATATTTACTTTCATTATTCATTTGATTATTTTTTGACGTTTCTTAAAACCAATGAAATGCTTCATTGTATGTCATGTCTCTGCGTTTTAACCAATTCTGTTATTAGTATACTGAGAATAAAGCTCTAGTGATTATTCCCGAGAATAATCTCTATAGCTTTTTTGTTTTTGTTGACAAATGTCAGATTTCAGATAGTTATCATCAACACAAGTATAAAATGAGCAAAAAAGATGGATTGCCTAATGATGAAATAAAAAAATAATCTAATTAAATATAACTCGGGAGTTCGATAAGTTAGAAAATAATTCTCCAGTGTCCTTCTCAAACTTGTTGCCATTTGGCAATAGTCACGAAAGCCATTAAAAGTTTCATGGCTATTGCCTGTCAACAAGTTTATGAAAGATTTGTCAAATTATTTTCAATTTATTCTCACTCTCTTGTTATACGTATTATAACTGATTATGACATTCATAACAAATTTAATCAATCAGGTTGTTTCATTTTCCATTGTTGTACATTTTAGATACGTGATTAAACAGCACCATGCTGTTAAATCGCGATTAAATTGAAGCTAGCTTTTATATGCAAATTTTGAACATAATTAGTGGAAGAAGCAAGATACTTACATGTTCTTTATCTTGACTGGTACGAGGGTTGCCTTTTATATTTCGGGATTAGAGAAAACAAATGAATATATATCATCAAAAATGGCCTTATTGCTTTTCAAAATATTCACCATGTAGATCAATACACTTTTGCAACGTGTGAACCAATTTTCGAAACACTTTTTCCATTCCGATTGAGGTACCTCCAAAACATGCATTTTGAGCGCATCGACCGCTTCATCAGATGTCGAAAAACGTGGACCTCGCAATTTATCTTTAATATTCGGGAATAAAAAGAAGTCATTGGGTGCCAAGTATGGACTATACGGCGGATGACTCATCAAATCGACGTTTTGAGTGCTCAAAAATTTCCTTGTCTCAGCCGATGTTTGCGAGCTCGCATTGTCGAGGTGGAGAATGATCCGTTTTCAGCGGTTGGTTTTTCTTATTTCTCCGAAGACTTCTGGCAAACAAATGGTTGTGTACCATTCAGAATTGACCGTTCTACGTTACTCCAATGGTACGATTAAGACAGGTCCAGTTTTTCCGAAAAAACAGGCGACCATTTGCTTCAAAGTGCTTCGTGCCCGAACGACTTTTGTTGGGTTTGGCTCGCTTTAGAAGATCCCTACAGTCGACTGCTGTTTACTTTCGGGCTCATACGCATAGATCCACGATTCGTCACCTGTCTCGATGTCATATACATGTTTTGAAGCACCGCGATCGTATTTTTTGAGCATTTCTTGCGACCTATTGACCCGAGCCCTTTTTTGAGCGATTGTCAAATTCTGTGGGATCCAACGTGAAAAAATTTTTTTTACAGCCAAATGTTTATGCAATATTGTATGTATGCTGGTCCCACTAATGTCCAAGGTTGCTTCAATCTCACGATAAGTTACATGACGACCGTGCAATATCTGTTCGCGCACATAAACAATGTTTTTCGGAACAACAACCGATTTTGGACCACCTTCACGAAACTCGACGTTGAGCGAACTACGGCCGCGATTGAATTCAGTAAATCATCAATAAAAACTGGTCACTGATGGTGCTTCATCGACAAAAATCGAATTAAGTTCATCGATGCACTGTTGTTGACTTAATCCACGTCTAAAGTAGCAAAAAATAATCGCACGAATATGTTCACGATTTAAATCCATTTTTTGGCCGACATGAATTTTTCAAATTACTGTTAATTACACAAAAAGTGTTCGTACGTCTATACGTTCTTAGTAAATATATTGTCAAAAATGCCAAACTTTACTACAGGAACGTCAGTTGCCAGATAGCAGCACTAGGATTACTGAATCCCGAAATATAAAAGGCAACCCTCGTATTCTATATCTTTAAACATGCTGAATTATTCATTTCAAGCTCTTTTTATTTATTAATTTTTCACATTTACTTGACAAGTAAAAAGAAAAACAAACAATTTGCTTTAGTTAAAATATAACAACAAAATTTTATGGTGCCTTTTGCTTCTGTGTGTACCGATTTATTTATTTAAAAATGTGTCAAAATCAACGTTTTAGTACAATTTCATCGCTAAAAATGAAAGTTTATTCTATGAATTCATGGAATAATCTTGACATATACCCCTCGTGCTAAAGAATTGAATCGATTAAATTTGATGTCTAGCTTATTTATAAAATTTTGCTTTTAAAAAAGTGTTATCGTACATAATAATTTAAAATAAAATCCCTCGACCTGCGGTCTCGGGATTTTTTCAAATTATTATGTACTCAAACACTTTTTAAGCAAAATTTTATGCATAAGCTAGACATGTCAAATTTAATCGATTAAATTCTTAGCACTCATGATATAACTATTGAAAAAACTACATGCAGAGAAATTTTAATTTTTTAAGCGTGCATTACACGATGAAGTATTTCTTTTTATATGTTCTTTTTTTATTACGAAGATGGGAAGCGGACTATCTACTATGGTCATATGTCGCCTCATAAATGGATGATATAATGAATTTAGGTGAACACAAAATTTGAAGAGCTGAGTTGATTTTGAATGAAATTGAAAAACCGGAAGAAGTTTAATGAACACACAAAACAATAAATTCCATATTTTTTTTCAAAAATAGAATCAGCTGTAAAAAAATTTTCAAATGAAAGATGTTAGCAAAAATATTTGGAATATAAAATGTTATTTGCAATTTTTTTGTACATACTTCTAATTTTGAGAAAAGCTAAATTATATCTTTCATAATATATTGCAATAATTTTATTTACAATATGAGCAAAAATTAAAAATTTTTTAACATCTATGTGTCAAACGTGTCAAATAATTGTGAAGTATCAAAAAAATGTGTCGTATGAAATATTATAAAAGTAATATTTGTATTATTAGTTAGAAAGTTTTAAGGATTGTACATTATTAACACCTATTTAAAAATAAAATCATAGTTACAATTATAACAAAAAATTAAAGAGGTTTAGCATCTATATGTCAAAATAATCATACACAAGGAACAATTCATACGTGTTCAGTTGGTATTATGTATGTAAGAAAGCAATATTGTGTGTTTATAGTTTAATGTATAGATTTGTTCATTTCCTATAATCTTTTTGTAACTAAAATAATTACGAAAATAATGATTATAGATTTCCCAATGTTGTACGGCTGTACTACAGGTTTTCTTGAACAGCCTGTATATTGCCGTATATGTTTTACGAGTATATTTCTGTGCAATATATTATGAGATGAGAATCAAGTGGCAAAATTGCAAAGTGCATAATAAAATTTTACTGCAACATTTCAACGAGTTCAAAGTTTCTATGAATTGTAAACAAAAAGGAAATATGTCATAATTCTCATTAACATTTCTAGCAAGATTCTAAACTTACAACGGATGATTTTGAAGATGTATATAAATAATTCCAAGTAGCAACAATTTCTCGCAACGTTTTGCTAAAAATAAGAATTGTATTCTTATTTGTTGGTCATAATTTTTATTACAAATTTAGTTGTGTTTTGATTTTGTTCGAAAAATATAATATAAAATGTAGCCAGTAGGCTATGAAACCTCATACTACGCTTGCTGTGATCTACACAACAAGAACAAGAAAAAGACAACAGAAGATCGCCAGCTGCCCATTATGACGTCACTGACACTGAGTTATATAACGCGGTCAAGTGTGCCATGAATACGAACGCCTATAGTCAATGATGTAGTCGTCGTCGTATAAATTCTTACTTGCGTTATATTCACCCATTCATACCATTTTTCAGAAATGTACACATATATTTTTTTTGTAAGAAGTGCGGTTACCATCCGTCAAATCATGAACCCAACTGTGTTAGTGGAGGGAAAACCGTAGGGGTATTTCACTAAAAGTTCGATGAGTTACCACGAAACTATTTACCCTATAAACATAAAAATAGTTATTCGTATGTCAAGGTACTAATAGTTATTTGTTTAACTAGGCACCAAAATACTAGATTTACAGCAGAGGTTGCCGTTTCATTGATGAGGCGAAGCCGAGGCAATGAATGCTGTCGAAGCTATAAATCTGTGTTTGATGCCGAGTTGAACACACACTGTTTTTGCCGATTTAATATTAATTTAGTGATTATTTTATATAGATATTTTGAAGGTTATTGCTGTCAAATTACGTTGTTATGTATTTGTTGAATGCTTGCTATGAATTTGTTGACGTTTACTATACGTTTGTAGAGCGGTTGCTATGTAAAATAATTTTACAGCCTAGGCATAAAAGTGACACTTTACATACTGTTAGCAATCCGTAAAGTGCCACCTTTAATGTCAATCGGCAAAAAAAGTATATTTTTTTATTACGAATATTGAATTTATTGTCCAAAGCGAAAACCATATGAGTAGATAGTATAAAATACTTTAATACCGAGGTATACATTATATTTTTTCCGAAATCGTTAAATTATTAATTAAAAACATAAATAAATAACATTATGTATTTGTAAAAGGTCAGCTAGCTGTTGAGACACGGATGGTTGTGACAACAAAAGTACTGTCAAAATGTCAAATTTGGTTATAATTTTCATTGTTATTTATATATTCTTAGACGTAGTCAGCATGTGTTCTGCATTAAATCCGATAGGATGGATGGATGGATGGATAGATCAATGTCCGTGTGCGCAAAATCTCATGAACGAGACAAAGTATGTAAACGAAATTTTGAATTTATAAGTTTCATGAAAATATAAAGAGCTGAGTTGATTTTGAATGAAATTGACAAACCGGAAGAGGTATTTTACTGGACACACAAAACAATAAATTCCATTTTTTTCAAAAATAGTATTACCTTTGAAAGATATTAGCAAAAATATATGGAATATGAAATGTTATTTGCACTTTTCTTGTACATGCTTCTAATATTGAGAAAAACTTAATTATATATTTATGAATATATTTCTATAATCTTAGTTACAATGGAAAGAAAAACTAAAACATTTTCAACGTGTACCTATATGATGTCAAATAATTATGAAATGTCAAAAATATGTTTCGTTTGACATATTATAATAGCAATATTTATATTATTAGTTAGAAAGTTATAAAGACTACATATTAATTAATATCTATTTTAAAATAAATGCAGTTACAATGAGAACAAAAAATTAAACAGGTTTAACATCTATATATCAAATAATTTTCAAAATAAGGTAATATGCAAGGAACAAATGTTCAGTTGTATTTATTTGTATAAGAAAGTAGTGTGGTGCCCACACCAGATTTATTTACAAATTTTCACAGTGTTCTATTTTATCATATTTGATTCTTGAAAAATTTTGTACAGTAATCCGAAACGTAGTATTTAAAAAAAAATTACACAAAACTTAAACAAAAAAACCTATTATTTATTTACTGTGTTCTAAAAGTTTTTTTTCAATTTGTTAACAAAAATGTTGTAAGTAAACGATATATGATGAGCGGGATACGCACAAATGTGAAGATGTGAATTCAGGAAAAGTGAAAGGAAAAAATGCAAAAACAATCTTTCAGTTTTGATTCACACTGTTCTAAACATTTATTTATTAAAATGCATGTGAATAAATAAATGTTTAGAACAGTGTGAATCAAGACTAGAATATTGTTTATGCATTTTTTCCTTCTACTTTTCCTCAAACGATATAGAGAAATAAATTCATATTATGTTTCACAGCATCTGACAAACTTATTTAAAAATAAAGTTACATTTATTCTATTCCATCAAGGAGTTTCTATCTTACCCTTGTGCCTTATTTGCAATGCCACGTTCTTGATTTTCAAAACTATTATTTTTAATGTTTTATTCACACTACCTTTGCATAGTAATTGAGATTAGTATTGAAAATGGAAATAAAATATTAGTCATATCTATGTATTTTTCAGGAAAACTTTGTTTGTGTCAGAATTGCAAATGATTACATGATTTTAAATGCGACACGCAAGGATATTAATAATTATGAACAGGTTGACATTTATTAAAATGTATAATCTGTGATTTTTTTAATGGAAAACGGTTGAAAAGTATTTTCCTGTTTTTGTACATGAGGAAAGAACCTGTAACGATGGAAATATAAATATAATTTTATGGACTCTATAAATCTGTGAAAGATTATTATCTCGAAATAAAATTTATATTCCCAGTAGCACAAAGCGTTGGCAGATAATTATGTTATTAACTAGGGAAAAGGAATAAAAAAACAATGCATGACACATGTAAATAATGTCATAGTATTCAATATTCAAACTTATATAAATGAAATAAAATGCATCAAACAACTTCTAGTACAAAATAGAGAAAAAAGATTCAAATAAAAATTGAATCCAATATTATTTTACAATTTAATTTTCTTTCGTATATTTATTTAATTTTTTGACATATATTTCACTAAGAAAACAGCTTCTCAATCACAATGACACTGTCGTGAATTATGGGTACTATATTTCATCGATAAAAATTTAAATACTGGGGATACATTTATATAGAAGTAGAAAAAACAATTTTCTATAACACTGTTTTGGAAACTACGCATTCTACAACTAAAAATTGTTATGGAATCACTAACATTCCATACACGGTGTATGGAATATTTTCGACGAATCAGAGCCGCGATATATGAAATATCGTCAATTACTATGGTTACGTCTGTTTGATTTAATTTTTTGAGTTTGACGTTTTCAACAGTTTTATATTTATATTTTTTGTATAATTTCCAAAATCTTGTTATAGAAAGAATAGTCTACAACATGTAACGGAATGGCAAATCCCACACTCGTAAAGCGTAGCCCTCGCCTTCGGCTCGGACTAAAAACTTATTGCTCGCCTGGAATATGTGCCATTCCATTACTTGTTGCAGAATTACTATTCTATAACACTGTTTTAAAACTACAGATTTTACAACTAAAAACTGTATAGGAACAACAATCATTCCATACGCCGGGTATGGAATAATTTCGACGAATCAGAGCCGCATATTAGCGCGATTATGAAGTATCTTGATTCAGTTACAATGGTTACGTCTGTTTGTTTTAATTTTATTTATTTCAGTTTGAAGTTTTCAACAGTTGTATTTTTTGTATAATTTCCAAAATCTTGTTATTGAAAGTACAGTCTACAACATGTAACGGAACAACATATTCCACACTCGCAAACCGTAGCCCTCGCCTTCGGCTCGGACTACAAACTTTCATCACAAAATTCCATTACTAGTTGTAGAATATACTATTTTATATAACTGGCCTACAATCTGACATTGAAAACAACTGCTTGCGATCCTCAGGTCAACTCCCATAACCCATCAATTATTAGGCAAAATTATCCAACATTAACATCTATGAGGGGTGATTTTTGGTGGCAGTGCTAAAAACACTTTTTTTTAAATTGTCGTTAAATTTTAATAAAACTGTTAATGCGTGCCTATGAAAAATTTAAAGACAATAAAATGAAAGTAAAATAATCAAGATGCAATAATATTTATTTAATAAACATAAACTAAAATAAAAAATCAGCTTTATAGAAAATTTAAAACTAAATGTGGATGTTCCACTAACATCTTTAACATTAACATTAACAATAACATTATTCTTTTAACAAAAATTGTCATTAAACCATAATTTACTGAGATATTTCAAAGGAACTTGATAAGGCTTCAAGTAAACTGTATACTGTCAATTGCATTCAAACAAAAGTTTATACATCATTCGATTTATAAATAAGTCGCGGAAATATAAGTTGTGCAATAATTTTGTCCAGCAGCGTAATTTTTTCGTTTTTATTAGGAAAATCTGTTGCAAAAGTTTAACTTATCATTTGTATTGACAACTGTCAATATGGATTTTCTCAAAAAATTGTTTATATCAACATAAGTAAACAACTACAGTTATTTAATAATTCCAACTAATTAAACAATTTATAAAAATGCACTGTTTATAATTAAAGTAATTAATCTTAAATAAACATATTAGTTAATACATAAACTTTCGTCTATCACTAAAAAAATTACAGATTGCATAATAAGGATCTAAATATAGCGCTTCGAAATTTAATTAATTAATTAATTAGTTCCAGAGTAATTCCGGACATCCTTCTATTGAACCAAATACGTAATTCTTTCTCCAAATGTTGAAATTCACAAGAATTATTTTCGCATTACTCGTGAGGTATCCCCAAGGTTACAGGTTCAACCCAATCTTGACATTTTTTAATGTTGACTCAAAAAATCATTCAATTATTTATGCAAATATGACTGGCTTCTGAAAATTTTAATAAGCTAATATTTACTTTGTACTAACATGACGCAAATTTATTTTTATTCTGTAATTTATTGAACGAAAAATAAAAAATATTGTTTTTGTTATTTGTTTAGTACTTTGTGATAATTATTTAGCAGCAAAAAATGCAAATAAAAACAGGTAATTGTATTATTATGTAAACCTGTGTTAGATGCTTCGATAAAGTTTTTTTTTTTTAATTTGAACTATTCGTAGGTTATGTTCAAGGTAAGTCGCATTAAATACGCAAAAATTACAAATCACAAACACACAAAGGCTGGGTTTTCCTTCCTTAAGTCAGTATTTCATTTGTCATTAATTATAATTATTAACTGCCTAGTTATCCTTCTTTAAGGAGTCATTCATTTCCGATGAAACTTCGGGTAAGGATATTACAGATACCTATACATTTTAAGTGTTTAAATGTTTGATGAAATATTGTTCAAATATGTAGACTTTGGGTTTAACCCGAAGATCATTTCTTCTGGAGAATTGCGACACTTTTACCAAAAGATGCAGAAGAATTTTAAGTTCATGGTGAGGACTAACTGTTCTGGAATAGGATGTGGAGATGATGGTGATGACTTCTAAGAAAATAGTGAAAAATTTATAACCTTAAGTTCAATGAACCATAGAAATATTATTGTATAAAATAATATGTTTAAAATAGATCCAATAATATGTATAGGTATTGCAACTTACGACTGATTACCGCAGTTGATAATTTTTAATTTAGGTACGTTTTAGTGCATTTAGTTCCGTCAAATAATAACCCCCAAATATGTTAAAGGATGATATATATTTTTTAATAGATACTGGGTATAGAATGGAACTGTGACATATTTTTTTATATTGTTGTTAATTTTTACCTATTCACTTTGCAACGAAGTGTCAATAAATAAGTTATTCAGAAATTAAAAATGCATGTAATAAGGCCCATGTGGTTACCTAAATGTAGGATTTCACGATATATCAATCAAGTTAAAATTAATATTTATTAGAAAAATTGTTATAGCTGCGTAAATTAAACTAAAAAACGAAATAATTATTTATGATATTTGTTAAAAGTGACATTTTATGAGTAAGTGGGGAAGTTCGTGAAACGAGGCGAAGCCGAGTGAAACAACCCCACGAACGAAATAAATTACTTTTAACACGTATACCATACACAATTTTATCTACGGTTTTCCTAGCATATTAGTAAATACTAGAAAATGTAGAATGATATTTTGACAGGTAGGGTTATATTTGTTGATTTATTGATATAAAACGTTAGCAAGTGTTAAAACTAACAATGAAATCATTTTTAACACGTTGTTATGTTACTTTTAATACTAATGTTAAAATGTGACACTTTTAACTTGCTAAGCAACCGTTTAAAAAGTCACTTTTAATAATGGTCGTAAATAAAATAAGTTTTTTTACGATCACTGCTGAAAATTACACTTTCTCCACACTAAACAAAGTTTGAAAATTATTTATTTCGCACAGTTGTGTGGAATAGCGTGTGCAATTATTCCACACGCAAGTGTGACCAACTTACTAATATACTAAAATAATAAATAATAAAATTTGCATATTATAAAATAATTAATACTTATTTCAGAGATTATACAAATCTTCGTTTTCAATATTGAGATTACAAAGCAAATACAATATCAGTTTTAAATGTCTTCAGTTTTTATATTACAATCTACAGATTTATAGTTGGTAACACTGCGCACATCTGCGCTTGCGCTGCCTTCATTTTATAACCATAAACGTCAAATAGTTTGAGTTTGAGATGTAATTTCTTGTTTCTGAAGAATAAGTTTTTTATTATTAATTCTTGACAAAAGTATGATCGTAGAAAAAGTATAGTGTGCAACTCGTGCTGAATTACCTATTTCACGCATGCTTGATTTTAGCACGAGACGAAGTCGAGTGCTAAAACTCTCACAACTCGCGTGAAATAGATAACTTTCTTCATTTGTTGAGAATATACTATTTCGTGTCAGAAATTTTTGTAGAAGATTGCAATGAAATAATAACAAATTTAAGAGTTCATTTCTTTCTGTTAAATATATAAATCTAAAACTATTTATAAAATATCAAATATTTCTCGTTTTTGTTTAATTTTCCACGGCCGTGTTACAATTTTCCAAATATATACTATATATAATACTAATATTTCGGTAACCAAATAGGTCTTATTGTATTCATTTTTAAATTCTAAACAATATATGTTGCTAATCTTTTGCTGTAAAGTGAATAGGTAATAATTTACAACACTATAAAAAAGTATTGATATCATATACGCCACATTTCAATTCTACACCTGATATGTACCTTCAAGGTAATAAATTGTTATCAAATGTAATATTTTATTAAATTATATTTATATTTTGTTTCGCCCTAAAAAATATAATAAAATTATTGACAACTTGTGATTCTTCATTATCACTATACTTATTTATTTAAAATTTACTATTCAGATATATTTTTGACATTTAGTATAAATAGAGTTACTTTTTATTTAACGTTTCTATTTTTGTTGTAGTTATTAAGAACTGATAAAATTTCTAAGAAAAAGTAAAATTTTGTTATCAGGTTATCATTTCTGAGAGACCCAGCCTTTTTTCTGTTTTTCTTTGTGTTTGACAGCTATAGTTTGATCATATATCATTTGGACATTTTGAATATAGAAATATTTTAATAACATTAATAAAAATACCAATTCCATATACTAGTATAATAACAAAATTTCCTAATTTTTATGGAATCCAAGTTTATTATGAGGAAATATGTATTTTGTGTGGCACTCTACTTTTGTAGATCTCGGTAAATGATAAAAGTTTTCCCCAAAGATGTTAGTGGAGGCAGAACCACAGGGGTTAAGTTAAAAATAACAACTGTTAGTTGTATGTTGTGAGATTCGAACTGAGGATTTAATGATCTACGGTACGTTGCCTGTTGTACACGATGCAATTTATTGGTCAATAAATTGGCCAACTTTTCTTGTCAATAAATTTCCAAGAAGAAAAATATTATTGTTTAGTTCGCACACAAGTTTTCTATCAATTTATTGTGACAATTTCAGTAGTACCAACACGATTTCAGTTGTCACCTATGCTACTAATATTTTTGGATCAAGCTACACTTACGAAAATGACACTAACCAAAACATATAATTATCGAAAAGTAAAACATGTTTTAATACCAATTTATTGGTGAAAAAAAGTGATACTTAGAGTCTAATTACACATAACAATTAATTGACAAAAAAACTTGCTCATTTTATTGACCAATAAATTGTGTCGTGTAAAACGAGAATGAAAAAATATAAATTGTACTGTGCTATTATAACATTCGAATGAGCTATTATCGAACTTTTCTGGGTGCTGTAATAGGTTTGTTAGAGCCGCAAAATAGAAAATAGTATATTACTTAATGAAAGATGTAAGAAGCAAATTACGCACGGGTGAAAAAATTTACACACGAGCCGCGTATCTTTCTCGAGATTTAGTCGGCAAAAGCTTATTCGGTGCACTTTTAGCTTTAGCTTGTATCTCCAGGTGTGTTCTAATTCTAATTGAAATATCACTGTCGCTTGACATTTCTTAGCAAAATTTTAATAAATATTAATAAAGAATAATTATATTTAGTAGTATATATTCTCCTTACTATAAAACACAGATTATAAATATATACTATAGATGGGAGACTATAAAATATGACCAGTATAATATGTAATAATCACACACATTACCTATATGTCAAGGAAGCTTTGTTTTTGTTTATAAAAAACGACAATTGAGCGTAGGGATAAGGGCTAAGACACATAAGCGAGCGAATTTGATTCTTAACTCGTGTTGTATAGCGTTTTGTTCAATCCTACTATTGTAAGTACGCGCCCCCATCCTTGTGGTCCACATACTCAATGTTACGAATCAGTCAATTTGGTAATGACAGTTGAGTGGGCGAAAGTAGTGAGCGAAAGAACTTTCACCCACTCATCTGTCATTATTCATCCCGTTGCCATAGGAATGAGCTGAGTGAACAAAACAGAAGGTTTCGAACTCTGTATCCAAGTAAGAAACAACAAGTTTCAATAGCAGAATGATCTAATTTGTGAGGTGTGAGTTATAACAGTACTAGTTAGTAAATAGAGTTTACTTGTTACTCACTTGTAAACACCATTTACCCAAGCCCTCTATTGCCTTTGAAAATATATCTTTACAAGTTAATAATTGACAGCTGCATTGGAAAAATTTTACAAGTTAGTAAACAAGGTAAACAATGCACGTTGCCACAGTAATGCTTACAAAGCTTATGCGAAATAATTTAAAATAATTTTTGACAGAACAGTTGTGTGTAACTGACAGGACTTGGTTAAAATTTTAAATTGGTTTACAAATGAGTAACAAGTTTAATGTTGTACAATACACGCAAGGTAACTGTTTTACCTTGCTTGTAATGTAAATAACTATTAAATGTTCCTAACTTCACAGAATATGATTCATCTTACCAACTAAAATATTATTTATTTATCAATTGTTTACATCCGCAAAATCGCTCCAATTCCAAAATTTCCCGCGGGATTCCTGCTTCCCTTTGACGTCACCTTTACATAACTCTCTTCCACATCCGTAACCAGGCATCCATCTCTCTCTTTCGCCGTCATTAGCGCATCTTTGGCGGGCATTTCGAACCGCGTTACAGTACACTAGTGATTACTACATAACGTGTTTCATGTTTTGAATGTCAGCTCCGAGGTCTCGAAGTGACCATGGGCAAACGGCGAGTTCGCTGTTGAAATCCAACTTCTCAGAATCGCAGTTTGAATCGGACATCGGCAGTGATAGACGATAAAAACAGCGGGAAGTTGCGCATGAGGTGTAGTTCGTAGTGACCGTTCAGGGGGAGTAAACTCTAGTGGCAACTGTTCATTTTACTGTGATATTAACTTACAAGTGTGGAAGTGTGTGATAGATTGTTGATAAACTTTTTTTTTAATTGTTGTTAATTGTTTGAAGAAGAGGCTATATAATGGGAGGGTGGAAAATAACAATAGGTTTTTGTATTATAGGGGTGATCGTTCTACAGGTTCAAGCACAAGGTTTGTGTATTTTTTTTTTTATAATTTAAAACTGAGTCATCATGTCTATAATTTCTAAATGGTACATAATATAGAAAACAGATTCAAATAAAAATTGTAGCCAATATTATTCTACATCTATTTGAATATAACAATTATTTATTTAGATATACCCAAAAGACCTGATAGACTTTCAAGTAAACTACCACTTCTGATGTATTGCCTCAAAAATCTAATTAGCGCTTATAACTTGAACATCTTAATTCTAAAAATGATATTGTTATTAGATCTTGCACGCATATATCACGAAAATAGTGAAATCGTATATTAGGGAGTCCAATACAGAATTTTTTTACCGCCTTACATTGGAGTAGAATTAATGTGGCGTATAATATTTTCAATGCATTTTACCTCCCGTCACATCATGTAAGGGAGGTATAGGAATCATGTAAAAAACTCGGTAGTGAGTCTTGAGTGAATGAGAATGTTTTAGGGACCCTAGACTACGATTTTAATAGTTTCGCGATGATGTCTGTATGTGTGTCTGTCTGTCTCCCAGTCTGTCAGTCACAATCTAGAGTTTCTCAAAAATTACTAAATTGAAAATTTTTATATTTTGTATACATCAATTGTATCCCCATTGGAAGAGCTGATTTGTTTATTGTGATAATCCAATAACCGGAAGTGGTAGTTTACTTGAAGCCCTATTAAGTTATTTGGAAATATCTTAGTAAACTATGGTTAAATGACAATTTTTGTTATAAGGATAATATTTAAAATAATATTTTCTACCATTATTGTTTGATACATTTTTCTCGTATTGTCTGCATTTACGAATTACAGCATCTTAAAGAAAATTATATTTTGACATTTTCGCTTAGATATATTAACCTGTGAAAACTAATTTTTTTTAAGAGATGAGATTTTCTTAATAATAGTGGTCCGTGTTCCTGCATCATTTGATAAGAAATCTATGACGAGAGGTATTATGGTGCGCACAACAGATTTTTTTTTTTATATTAATGTATCTTTTTACCTTTCACTTTATATAAATAGTGTAAATACAAAAGTTGTTTAGAATTTAAATTGCATATAATAAAGTCATTTGGTTACCTAAATATTAGTATTTTACGATATAATAATCAAATTTAAATTAATATTTATTAGAAAAATTGTAATACACTCATGCATAATTAAACAAACATAACAAAAAATTACACAACCGTGCGAAAGCAGAATGCCACACCCAACATGGGTAGAAGGCATGATAATATATTTATTTATTATAGAAAATAGTTTTATATTATATAATGTAATGGCGAATTTGGAAGTTCATTACTTTCTGTTAAATAAATAAATAATTTTTTTTTAGGAAAAGTTAAGTATAATTTTTTTTAATAAATATAAATTTTAATTTGGTTGTTATAAATGGGCCTTATTGTATGCATTTTTACATTCTAAACTATTTTTGTATTTAAACTTTTGCTTTAAAGTGAATAGATAAAAGATACACCAATATAAAAAATAGCATTGAAATCCCTATACGCCACATTTCAGTTCTATACCATATATGTAAGGAAGGTAATATGAAAAGATACAATTAATTATTTCCAATTCACAAGCTTACACCGCACTTAAATAATAACTGAAATGTGGGTCATTGTAAACCCGCTTTTGGAAGATCCATAGTTAAACATTTCTTATGAAAAATAAAAAGTACCTCGGGAGATGCACGAGTAAGCGTGATAATTTTTTTCATCAATGATAACTAACTAACGATGGTCAAGTTATACGCTAATTATATTTTGATAGCAATCCATTCGCCGAAGGTTCTAGGCTACTTGAAGGCCTATTAAGTTTTTTTGGCATATCTCCGTAAATATTAATTTTAAAGTAAATTTTGTTACATTTAGTGCTGCAGAAAATATTGGCTACAATGTTTATTTTGTACCGTTCAAAAATAGAAATTTGCGAAGATTTTCTAATGAAATTAATCCAGATATTATAGAATTAAAAAAAAAATTCTATCACAAAATCTCTTTGTGACATATTATGTGTTAATAATAAACCTAATTCAGAAAAATAATTACCGTCCTTTTAAAGGGCACTAGCAATAAGTGGGTTAAAGCATTATTTGAAATTTGGCAATGCAATATTACAATTTGATTGCGAGATTTATTTAAAAATGACCAAAAAGTTGGGCAAAATATTATAATAATAACTCACAGATAGGGAATTCAGAGGAACCTTGTGAAACATTAAGAAAAGGAGAAATTTTATCTAAAAATCTAAATATTAGTACTTTCCAATAAGTTTGATAAAGAATTTACAAGGAAACCGGATAAATTTATACTTTTATTTTTTTAGATTTTAAATTATTTTATTTAAAAAGTATTTAAATAAATATGATTCAAAATTGGTCGTAGTTCTCTGTATCTCATTTTGTTTGGTTTCCAAGGAACATATTTTGTTTATTTAATGCTGCAATTTTCTTTTGAATGTCATTGAAATTATGTTTACATATTTATCAAATTTAAATGATAATATGATTAAAAAAGTTTCTTCGTATCTACGTAAAAAATTATTGCGTATTTTCTAGATTATGTTTGTCGGTAGTTATTTTTATTAAATATAATTTATCTGCTTATAATTGATACGATTCATTATTATGTATTTACGTTCATGTATGTAATAATGTATAAATATTACATGATTTATTGAATTTTTTAATCGCAATATCGGTTGAAGAAATTTTATACATAAATAAATATATTATCACGCAATGTACAGGTGTTTCAATAAGCTTGTTCCCTATTAATAACTTTTGTATTTGCATAGATTAAATAAGCAAAATTATGCCATTTTAAATATGAACATTTATATATATCATATACCGGGTGGTTCATCGGTCTGTATTATTTATTGTATACTATTATTTTAAATATTATCGGAAAATTATTATAGATCATTATTCATAAGCGCTATATCTGTAGTAGTTTTCCTATGTATCTGATGTTCCATTTTCTCTCAATGATTTGTAACTTTATATTATTTAATGGAACAACCCATATATTTAAATATCTTTTGTTTCTCTTTAAAATAGTCCTTATTCACTATAGTCTTAAAATGATTAGTAGGTACAGAAATTATTCATGTATTTATTAATAAAGAATCACACACAGAAAGTATGCTATGAAATTAAAACAATAAATAAATTTATAAAAGATGTTCCTTTCCTTCCTTTTAACATCAATACAACACACTAAATAAAATATAACAAGTAAAAGTTAATCAATTAAGTAAAAGAAGCAAATAATTAAATTATTAAATCTAATCTATTGTTTACACATTCACACACAATTGATGGCATTCTCTCTATTAGTGATTATTTATTCATCAAAATATAAATAGTTTCTATACTGATCATTTTGGTTCTATAATGAATAACAACTTTTTAAAAAAGGACATAAAGAATCTTTACAATTTGTTAAAAATACATTTAATTTTACCTTAAAAAATATAAAGTTGCTTGATTAGCCGATAAAAAAACTTATACTGCAGAAATGTGGGCATATTTTAATGTAAAATATGCTATTTAATATACATAATAATCATACAAAATGAAAAATACAAACCGATGGAGTACCAGGTATATATTGAGTGTTATAAACTGCTTCATAAAAAATTTATGTAAGAAGTGGTGTCAAAATTTAACCCCTGAAAGTATTAAAAATTTGTTGTGGATACCACAATACCTTTCGCTATAAATTTCTTATCAATGCAGGAACACGGACTACCACTATCAAGAAACGCTTATATCTTCAAAAAAATTATGATACATATCAAAAATAGACATTTTTCAATTGTTGCTTTATTTTTTTTTCAAAATGCACGGGATAGCAGATTTAAACAAAAATGTCAAAATTTAATTATTCTTAAACGTGTTGTAATTCGTAAATGCAGACAGTAAGAAATAAATGTTTTAAACAACAATGGTACATAATAATGTTTGAAACATTATTCTATTAACAAAAATTATCATTAAACCATAATTTACTGAGATATTTCAAAATAACTTGATAGGGCTTCAAGTAAACTACCACTTCCGTTTATTGGATTATCACAAAAAACTAATCAGCTCTTCCAAAGGGGATTCAATTGATATATACAAAATATCAAAATTCTCAGCTAAGTAGTTTTTGAGAAACCGTAACTCCAGAGATCCACACAGACTAACAGACAGACACACACAGACATCATCGCGAAACTCTTAAAATCGTATTCTAGGGACCCTAAAATTTGCTCATCCACCGAAAACTCCCTACCGAATTTTCAGCATAATTCCTATACCTCCCTTACAGGATGTGGCGGGAGGTAAAAATAATACAGAATGAGGTAAAAAGATATAGAGTGATTTTTGTAAGATGTGGGATTTTATTATTCAAATGCAATAGCATAATTTGATAAGAGCGTGAAAGCGTGATGATTACTAAAATTGGTTACATTAGTCACGATTATTTTATACCTATATAAGTCATATTTTCCTCGAATTGTATTATCGTGAGAAATATATAATTTAACTAATTTTTCATGACTTTTGTTAATGATAAGACCGCGGAACATTGTAACGATATTTAATTTATAGACAATTTATAGACAATTAATACAATTATTTATTATCTTCTGCAGAAGGCAGCGCCTGCACGACTCCCAACCTCCTCCCCGGAGTTTGCGTCAACATCTACGCCTGCGATCCCTTAATCTCTCTTCTCCGTTCGAATAACCGAGATGCAAAGACCATCCGCTTCCTTCAGGAAAGCAGCTGTGGTTTCGTAGGTAATCAACCTCTTGTCTGCTGCGTAAGAAAATCTCAACCACTTCAAACAGCGCCTCCGCCAAGAGAAACCACCACCGAGAGGAGAGTTACGGAGAGACCGACGGAGAGGACTACGGAGAGTAGCAACCAGGCTGGAGGGTATGAATTGCCGAGATGGCCGTATTGTGGACTGAGGAATGAAAGCGGGAGTGAGAGGATTGTTGGAGGACGACCTGCAGAGCTTGGTGAGTAAAATTGTAAATGTTCTCGAAATTTTAAAGATAAGTGAGTAGTTTATTTTACCTCCCGTATTTATTAATTAATCATTAATTTATTACTATGGATGTTAGTTACTAGTATATATACTGGATGTAGAATTGAAATGTAGTAAATTAAGTAATCTCAGGCTAAGATCTAATACAATAAACAAAATATCTACAAGAAGTTGATCGGAAATGTGACGTATAGGGGTTTCAATGCTATTTTTTTATATTACAATAAATTTTTACCTATTAATTTTACAGTAAACGTTTAACTACAAAAGTTGATATGAATTTAAAAATGTAGGTATGCAATAAGAAACCCATTTAGTTTATTATGAAAATAATAACACGGCCAAGGAAAATAAAACAAAACAAAACAGTTTTAATTATATTTATCCACAACTGTTAAATAAGATACCCATAATTCAACCGTTTTTTATCAATTAATGACCTTCGTTACTGTTGCTAATGAAATAATATTGACAGTTCAATGAATTAATATTATTCATTGGTTATGGCAAATTCAAATCTTACCTGTCAAAAATAAGTAATTTTTTCCACATAAAAAGCCAAAGACACTAGTGTTCTCATTTTTCATATTTTTATTTTCTTTTTAAGCTTAAATTGTAGCTAAATAAATAGGTTTTAAGATTTTCTGCTAAATGTCAAATCACTTTCACATTTTGTTACAACGGAAGCTAGCCTAACGATTGTTGCTAAAACAACTATTGCTACATATTTGTCTATGTTGATAAACAAACAATTTTTTGAATTTGTCATAAGCAAAAAGTCTACATGCTTATAATTCCAAAACGAATATGACTTGTGAAGGCGAAATATTGTGGATAAAGTATAGTATTCTACTCGCATGTAATGACTATTACTCATTCGACTGATTTACATCACTCGCATTCGCTCGTGATGCTAACTTCATTCTCATGAGTAATTGCATACATTACAAGCTCATTGAATAACATACTACTATTTATATATTTAACAGAAAGGAATGGAAAGAAATAAGCTCTCAAATTCGCAATTTTATCATTACAAACTTCTATGAAATTTGTATTTTGAAACGTCAAACTGTTTCGTTTTTGTGTTTTATGGCCGTGTTACCATTTCCTAATAAATATTGATCTTAATTTAACTGATATATCATGAAATACAAATATTTAAGTAACCAAATTACATTATTAAATTTTGAACAATTTTTCTATTCATACTTTGGCTGTAAAATAAATAGATAAGTAAAATTTAAATCCCTATATACCGCCACAAATTCTGTACGGGTATATCAATCGTACTGCTTCAAATCAAATGCAACATAGGTTGTCAATGTAGTTGTGGTTTTTACTTTGCCTTTTTGTTATGATTCATTATAAACGTTTATGAAAATGAAGTTTTTATCGACTGGCTTGGATATATGAAAGGTAGAAATTACTCAGGACTGCAGTCTGAATGTATTTATTAATCAAATAGCCGATGTTCCACCACCAACACTTTTGGTTTCTTCAGGGCAAAGGGCTAAATTAGTTAGTACCGTATTTTAACAAAATAGAAATAAATCAACATAAACATGTATTATTAGTTTCGTTAGTGAACATTGAAAAAAAAATGTAAAATACTTATCACAGTACACAATAGATTTAGAGATAATGAAATATAAAGGAATTAGATTTCATAAATCTTGCATTTCTTGTACACCATGGAAACATTTAAAAATTATCAATTTTTTACGAAACGTGACACATGTCATTGTGATTTTGAAGCTGTTTTCTTAGTAAAATAAATGTCAAAAAAATAAATAAAAATACGAAATTAAATTAAATTTCGCAAATATAAATAGAAAATAAACAAATTAGAAGGTATGTTTCTGTATCATCAAATATTATTTTGTATCGTTTAAGAGTAGTATTGGGCGGGAGGTTATGTGCTGGGCACATCAGATTTTTTTAATACAACTTTACTGTAAGTCCTGAGTAATTTTTACCTTTCTTAAATGTTTATGTTCTGAGTTGATCACATTTTGGTGGTCATTCATCAACCAAAAATAGTAATTACTAGAAAGCTTCTTAAGTTATTTAGACATCTGAAGAAATAAGTTATTACAATAACTTTGTTATATTCAAATATAAGTAGGATACTATTTATATTTCTTTATTTATGTATTTTATTGTTTTTACTCTGTATTTATTTGAAGTATCTTTAAGTAGAAAAATATTGACTACTATTTTAAACTTTTTTCAATATTTTGCAAGAGTGTTTTGATATGTTTCCAGGCGAGTTTCCATGGATCGTAGCTTTGGGATACAGGAACCAAAAGAACGAGAACAACCCTAAGTGGTTGTGCGGTGGATCGCTCATCACAGATAAACACGTGCTGACAGCCGGACATTGCATTCGACCTGACCTGTAAGTGTAAACTACTCTAGATAGATCACTTATCATATTTTAATCATAATTGACAGTCGATGTATGATTAAACTAACACACCACCAATGCAACCCACTTTAATAGCTTCCAAAACAGGTTGTTTACCAATTACAAGACTGTAATTAACTAATTAATTGCACTGCACTACCTTGAGTTGCTAAATAAATTGCATTAACGCGTTAAGAAACTTGGTACTTGTGTAGCCGATAAAATGACTCAACATAACATACAATAGTTGTACTTAGGTGTGTCATGCAAAAGATACATTGTTATTAACAGAAATGCGAAAATTTATTTTCTGGCCTCCTGAACTGTAAACATAACAAACAACCATCATTTACGTTTGCGGTAACTACGATTTTACAGTGTTCATGATTTTTGAAACACCGCGGTGCGGGAACGCGCACCGATATTTTTTAGCTTTTTGAGGCCATTAAAATAAAAAGTAACTTTGTAAGAATAAAGAATGATTTAAAAAACTCTAGTTACCGCAAAAATCGTTAAATAAAGTAACATAGAAATAAATAAAACTAAAAATTTTATATAAAAATGACATTTGCCAGCAGCGCCATCTCTTAACACTTATCCTAACTAAGTACAGATATTTCACAGTTGGTAAATATGACATAACTAATAAAATGTCAAAAGATAAAACTGATTGATTGGATTGATGAGAATTGGTGATTTATTTTATTTTAATTATATTAAATGAATTGTAATACAGAATATCGAGAAAGGTAGGTAACATTTGAATCGCTCATGTAGTCTATGAGGGAATTATTAAATTGTCATATTTTTAGGTTATAAATGGAAATCTTTCTTTTCAAGTAGTAGGTATATCGGCCAGAAAATGTAATACATTATGTGTGCGTTAAGTTTATTATACATCGCTCAGTTTTATTAAAGCACTCCGCTGCGCGTCGTGCTTCAATACAAAACTTCGCGCTGTAAAACTAAACTTACCGCACGTATAATGTAAATAACTATTGTTGTCGCTTTTAAAAATCATTCATCATAACAAATAACGCGATGACTGCACTATTTATTTTATAAATATTTCATTTTTATGTCAATGCTGTTCATTGTATTTCTATACCCTTGAAAAACAACAGCTTCAATGATTTTAAAAATTATATATTTAAGAGGCTCTAACTAAAAATCTAGAGGAGGTATCAAAATGTGGATGACATCATTCGATTTCTCATGCTGCAAGTGACCTAAGAACATATTTTCATAATTTTCGCTCTGGAATTTGTACAAGAAAATAATTTAATTCTAAATGCCGACTTAAATCTGAAGTCTTTATTCATTGAATTAAAACTCTAATTTAAGGCCAATATTCCCATCTACGAATAAAGTACCGAATAAATTAATAGCCGAATAAATTGTATATTGAACAACTAGTGTTACAATGACCTTTTTTGTAATACGAGTTTGCGTAAACGAGCCGCAGGCGAGTTACGCTAAATAGGAGTATTACAATTAGGCATTGTAACACGAGTTATTCATACTACTTTTCTTATTTTACGTTCATAAATTCAATAAAAATACAATAAAATAAAATTGTACGGCTTGTTTAATATAACACTGGTCACCAAGGGGCTTTGCCCGCGGGGCCTATCGGGTCCCAGGCCGCAACCCCGACGCAGAGGCTCCGATTCAATAATTTTACGTGAGCAATGATAGGTACAAGTTTGACAGACTGTTAATTTTACAAATAATAAATTCCCCAAAATCAGTTGCACAAAATTCAATTTTTGAGAAAAACAGTGTCACAAAATTGACTTTTTGTACGTGAAATAGGAAAAGAAAATTGTCGCATCGAAATCATAGCTCAAATGAAACTTATTGTTTTAGCTGTAATTTTTTGATGCGTATTTTTTTTATTTATTTGATGAATAACTTATTCGGAAGTTTATTCGTAGATGGAAAGACCGACCCTTAGTTGTATAACAAGTGAAGTAGGAAATATTTTTAACCGACGAACAAAAGAAGGATGTTTTCAAGTCGGCGCGTATATTTTTTTTTATGTTTGACCAAGCATAATTTTTTATAGAGTAGTTCGATTTGGATGATTCTTTTTTTATTGGATAGGGTAAACCTCAAGTTATTTAAATTTGGAAAAAAATCCACGCCAAGAGGTGGGAATGTAGGGGTTGATTAATTGTTCACCGACTGAACTTTTACCTGATAACCGATTTTACCATGCATACCTTTGTACTGGATTATCCAATTTCGATGACAAATTTTTTGTTGAATAGGGAATATCTCAAGGTTGGCTCCATTTGAATTTTTTAAAAATTTCACCTCTAGGTGTAGAAAAATATTGAAATAAAAAAAAAAAATTAGTGGAAAAAAAACTGCAGGAAAAGTTGTAAGTAATAATGTAACAAGAGTGTGAGAATAAATTGAAAATAATTTGACAGATCTTTCGAAAACTTAAGGGTTGAGTGGTTATTGCCAAATGGCAACAAGTTTGAGAAAGATACTTGAGAATTATTTTCTAATTTATCGAACTCTCGAGTTATATTTAATTAGATTATTTTTTTATTTCTTCATCAGGCACGTCACTAAATCTATCTTTTTTGGTCATTTTTTACTTGTGTTGATGATACCTATCTGACATCTGTCAACAAAAATAAAAAAGCCACAGGAATAATCACTAGAGCTTTATTCTCAGTATAATAATGACAGGATTGGTTAAAACGCAGACACGTGACAAACAATTAAGCATTTCATTGGTTTTAAGAAACTTCAAAAATTAATCAGTGAAAAAACTACAAAGAAAAATCCAGTGGAAAAATGAAATGGAAGTGTCGTATAATTCAAATTTTTCGTTTTTGATCAATTTTCTAGGGCCGTATTACAGTTTTTCTAATAAATATTAATTTTAATTTAGATATTACATATATTTTTAAATTCTGAAGAACTTTTCTACCTGCGCTTTTGTTGTAGAAGGAACAGCAATATTAAAATAACATTGAAATCCCTATGCGCCACTTTTCAATTCTACAACTAATATATAAAATAGAAAACGCGTCGAAAACTCTTAACAATAGTATATTGTGTTATTAGGAGTAAATGTGGTACTTTGGGTGCTGAGCATGTAAGTTTGAACGACGAGCGAAGCGAGTCGGACAATTACATGCGAAGCATACAAAGTCACATTTACTCCGAATAACACATGCTATTTTTTCTTCAAACATAGAAAATAGACATTTGCTGGCAGATTCATGAAAAGAATTAACGCTAATTCCATTTTTTTCAACCTCTGTAACTTTATTTCTAAATTAATTAAATTAACAAAATGTGTCAAATTTTATGTTAACCTATCGTAACTACAACCATAGTTAACATAAATATGTTTTGAGGATGGTAACGGAAGTTACGACTAATAATAAAAATAGGATTAGCGCTAATCTGCCTGTTGAACATTAAAAAATGCTTAAAACTTCAACATATATTATGCCGTATCCAGTATTTCTAGTTGCCACAGAATATGTTATTTTGTTATTTTTGTTTATTTGTTTTATTCTTAACTGTCAAATTATTGAATTACAACCTTACTATTTTTCATGATATTTTACTTTGTCCGCCGCCGGAATAAATGTGTTGCCAAGGAGACACTTTTACGCCGGCGGCGACAATATTGAACTTCTACTTGTTTAATACAAATACATAACAACGTACTTTTATGACATTTGAAGAAAAAATAAATTATTATTATCATATTAAATAGAATAAATACAAGTTTACAGCTACAAATCTTGGAGTCATATTTTCCCTAGAATATTTTATGGTATTGCCTTGATTGTTCAAGGCCTTAAGTTTTTGTCTCTTTTGTTTTCGAGTTTTTCACAAAAGGAAATCAAGAATCCTTCATCAAAATGCATACAAGTTTCACTTGTCTCATATTCTGCAATATTTCAATTTTTCATGCAATTTGACAGATACCTTGTGCGAGCAGGCGACCTAGACCTGTATTCGGACGACGATGGAACGCAACCAATCAACGTCCCCATTGCAAGAGCGATCAGACATGAAGAATATAATGCACAGCTTCACACAAACGACATTGCGATTTTGGTTTTGAGCCGCCCTGCCAAAGGATGTAAGTATGATGCAGATGATATTTTTAAGACGATATGTTATTCAGTTGTTATCATAGCATACTGAAATTATTGTGTTTTTGACATTAAATCATTAAAAAAATCATAACTCCGTCATTTTAAATAATATCGCTGAACATTATTTAAAATTAATTGATTTAATAATGTAGATTATCAACAAAAAAAAATTATCTCAATATACATTCCCTATTCAAAAACATTGAAACCTCTTTTTCGATATTTTAAAACAAAAGAAGCTAAAAAAACTTTCAACCAATTTTGTAGAACTTTTCAGACACTACAATTTTTTTCCCTACCATTTCTTTAAATTTACAGTAATAAAGGAGCTAATCGAGTGAGAAGAATTCAAGAAACACCCTAAATATAGCATGTTTCAGATCACCCATACCTTCCGAATATCTCGCGAAAAATAAATCGGATTGAGAAACCAAAAAATATTTTTGAAAGTTCAATTGAATGAATCTTAAATGATCACCCCAGTTATTATTGCACATTCGGATTCTGTAATAGAACATTCAAAAATACTTCGGACGTATATTTTGGTTTCTCAATGCGTTTTGTTTTTCGCGAGATATTTGAGGGGTACAGGTGGTGTAAACACCTGTATAAATTCTGATCCAAATAAATACCCATTTTGGGGATGGCACTCATTCTTATACGTGTAGTTGTTTCCAGACGTCAAATCACATAACCCAAAGATGTTATTAAAAATATATATAATAAGACAATAAAAATTGTCAACTGTTTCATAAACTAAAAGCCAATCAATCGGTAACTACAGACGCATTTCGCTCTTATTGGAGCTTTTCAGTGTAGTGTAACCCGTCAACTGCTGTGAGGCAGTGACACCGATTGACTGGCTCAGCAAGATCTAAAATCCCAACAGTTTGGTAAATGGATCTGAGAAGTAAATAAATACTGCCAGAGCCATCTACCGTTCTTAAACTTCTCTGTGAATTAAGAACAGAAGTAAATGTTTTCAAAAATCGAAAACAATCTACGAAACATATATTAAAAATATAAAGTCAATAAAAATTGTAAACTGTTTCATAAAATTAATAACTTTGTTATAATTCTGAGACTGTATTTTATTTTTAATATATATGTTTCATAGACAGTTTTCGATTTTTGAAAACCAATAATGTTAGTAGAGGGGAAACCACAAAGGTAAAGTAAGGTCCAGAGATGATAGTGATATTTAATTAACTTCAAAATTCCTTGATATTTTGCTAGATTAGAACATACTGAAAGATCCGTAACTTCAGAGCTTACAGTTGCCTTTTTAAGGATGACATTTTATATGTTAATATCATAAACAACATTTTTGATGTAGAGGTTAAATATTTACGATTCTTTGCGGTAAATTTTATTATTATTTATTTTATATATAGTACTGTGAAACCACAACCACAACAATTATCATCCAATTACGGTTTTAATATTAAAATATTTTTAACGTTGCGTAATAGACATTAAATCAATAAATATGTAAATTACATGGGTACGTATAGATCAATAATTACACATTATTATTCTTCTTTTTTCAGATTTAATAGCTCCGGTGTGTATTCCTGTTGATGAGCCATTACGATCTCAAACTTTCGACAGATATTCTCCTCTGGTCGCTGGATGGGGATCTATTTATTTCAGTAAGTACCAACATTTAATTTCACAAGTAGCACAAATAAAATAAACCGGATCTCAAACCGGGGAATCCCGAACAGTAGCCAAAATTCTCTCGCGTTAATCATAGTGTTTCGCAAGATAATATATTAGTTATTCTATAGCAGTAATATCAAGGTTTATTAATAATAATCACGCTTTTAACACTCAGCATGACGCTAATCAGTTCCTAAATCTAATTTGGTTCGTAAAAGAATGTCACAGTCAAGCTGCTGACCATGTCTGGTGAGAATTTGAATAGCAGAGACGTAGATTATGAAAGAGTTTTGAGTCATAGTGTTCGTTAAGAATTGTGAAATGAATTACAGCTGATAAAGGCACATTAACTTGAAGCAAAAAGTGTTTTTTTAATAGTGGGAGAATACAGAGAAACCAGAGAATAGTTAGTTGATTCTGTTACAATAACACAACGTTGCTCTATTCTGAAAAGATGTGATAAGCTTCAGGTAGAACAATTTTGTCGATAATTAATAATTTAACGATTTCGGAAAAAAATATAAAGTATACACCTCTCATATATACTCATATTTTTAATAAAAAACGATATTTTAGCTCCTTTTTATTTTACACAGCTCTTGAATGTAAAGAGAAATGATATTCAATGAAAACATAAAAAAATTCTCTTAATTCTAATCGTACATTTACAAGTTTGATGGGTTCGTGTAGCTTTACGAAGAGCGGTACAAATTTCCGAACATTCTGTTTTTGAACAAATGTACAATACAGGATGATTCATAGTACGGAAAAGATTTAAAGTGTAGATAATGCTTTTTTTCACGACATGCCAGGAAACCCCATCTTTCTTCTCCCGAAATAGTAAAAATCCTCTTTAGAGACGAAAATATGGAAGTGTTACCAATACGAATGTTATTTACAAAAAATGTATTATAAAAATTATAAATAAATTCCTAATTTTATTGAAAACCCTTATTTTAGTGATATACGTACTTTAAATTATCTTACAATTATATCTTATATTTTTCTTTTTCTTATTAAATCACAATTTGACAACTTATTAAAGATATTTAAGATTGGTTCATTGGCAACACTGCTACACCGCCTTGTGTCTGATAACCTAACTTTTAACGTGTCACTCTGTCAGTTGTGTTCTTAAAGTGTATTTTAGGTCCGAGCAAATCGTTTTTAGAAACATGTCGTGAAAAAAATGTGTCTAACACGAAAGGAAAGCTCTTCTTTCACTCTCGTTCGAAATGCCTCACTCGCTGCGCTCATGAGACAAACTTCGTACTCGAGGGGGAAAAAGAAGCGCTTTCCTCTCTAGTTTGACAAATAACTATTTTTCACGACGTGCCAGGAAATCTTCTCCCGAAATAGTAAAAACCTTCTTTAGAGACGAAAATATGGAAGTGTTACCAATACGAATGTTATTTACGAAAAAATATACTGTAAAATTATAAATAAATTCCAAATTTTATTAAAAATCCTTATTTTAGTGATAAGTCCGAGCAAATTGTTTTTAGAAACAAGTCGTGAAAATACTGTTGTGTATAATACGAGAGAAGAACGCTTCTTCCAAATAGAAGCGCTTTTCTCTCTAGTTTGACAAATAACTATTCCTTAATAGACTTTTAACAAAAACTCAATAACCAAAAGGTAACAACAAGAAACTATATTGTTTTTATTTAGTTACTGGATTCATTAAATTTAACAAATATACTCATCAATAATAACAAATAAATTTATCTAATTTGTTAATATGAAATTGTTAAAAAATTCTTCTGTTGCTGAACAATATTAATTATTGCAATAACAAGCTAAATTGTTAATTTTATAATACAAAAATTGTGAAATTCTATTGCGACTAAAAAACTTATATAAAATGGCAACATAATAAATTAATAATTTATTATGTGGTTTAGCAAAATATTTATTAACGTATTAGCAAAAATTTATATCTTTTGTAACAACTTAATTTGTTATAATAACTATATTTTATTATTCCGCTCCTATGTAATTAGGTACTAAAATATTGTAAATGTTAATAATACTAAATTTACAAATATATTTAGTTACGAAATACACACAGTGGACAATCCGGGACTAAAAATGTTGACAATTTTGGCTAAAAAATTTTTAATGTGTATTTAAAACATAATTAACTGCTGTAGTTTACAGCAACTATTTATTAATTGACTCAACTTTAATTTGTTTTTGTTATTCATTTTTGTCAAAAGCTTATTAAGGAAAATACATTATTTTGGGCCTTTCTAACTACTCTTTCAATATTTTCCGTACATTATGATGTAAAGTGTTGGTGTTTGAGAAGAATTATTTGGTGACTGATAGTAATGTTTCAGAGAATGGTGTGAGACTGCAACAAGTAAATGAGTTTTTATATTTGGGTAGTGTGTTCTCGATGGATGGACATATTGACCGGGAGATTGAAAGGCGAGTGTCTGCAGGGTGCAAGGTATTAGGTACTCTGGATACATTTGCTCGAAACGTGAATGTATCTCGATTGAGTGTTTATAATGGTATGTTAGTACTTACATTGATGTATGGTTCTGAATGTATACGGAGTATATTGGTGTATGGTAAGTGTGAGATTGAGAAGAATGTTGTTAAGAAAGTGGGAGTGAGTCAGTTGAGGTGGTTTGGACATGTTGAGCGAATGTCGAATGAAAGGTTTCTGAAACTAATATATGTGGGTGAGATTGAAGGTGAACGATTGAGTGGGCGTTCGAGGAATCACTGGTTGAGTATCATTGATGATTTGTTGCGTGAACGTATGATTCCGAGTGTGAAGAATAAACGAGCATGTATGAATCGCACTATGAATGTAGACGAGGCGAAAGTGGTGTGTCAGGATAGGAATGTTTGGAGGAGATTGATTGTTGATTGACTAAGTGGGACATAGCGTGATGTTATGTACGTATGATCCCTATAGGATTCAGGCTTTTCTAGTATATCTTAGTGAACAATTATTTGCTTGCCATTGGATACCGGATAGATTTATTACTCCAGCTCATTTCCAAATGAACTATAGACGAAACTGTGTACGCTCTTTTGTTGTATTGGGGATTACTATCAATAATTATTCTTTTTCTAGGAGGTCCATCTGCTTCCCGTCTCCAGGTAGTCCAACTCCCAGTGGTCCGCCTCCCCGCATGCGCAGCCAGTTACGCAGGTTTCCGTGGGGCGACAATCGACGACCGCGTCTTATGCGTAGGGGAGTCCGAAGGCAAGATGGACTCCTGCGAAGGGGATTCCGGGGGCCCTCTAATCGTGTCCAACCGCCAAGGAACCCACATGCAAATGTATCAAATTGGTGTAGTGTCGTATGGGCACAAATGCGCTGAGCCTGGGTACCCGGGGGTGTATACCAGAGTGACGAAGTTTGTTGATTGGATTCAGAGGAATTTAGCTGATGCTTAGAGAGCCGGAGTTTATTTATTGTAAAAATATTTTAAATGAAAATACCTATAGTTATGTATTTGCCTGTAGAGCTTTATCATTATATAAAATTAACATCAATGTTTTTTATTATTTATTATATTTATAATTGAAAGAAAATATTTTATAACAATTTAAATGATATTTTTGTATATTTCATATTAAATTTATATATTGAATTGTATGTACGATACTTTTTAATAAAGA
The DNA here is from genome assembly GCA_963942605.1 of Poecilus cupreus. NCBI lineage: Eukaryota > Metazoa > Arthropoda > Insecta > Coleoptera > Carabidae > Poecilus > Poecilus cupreus. Next base: position 6,388,763 of record OZ012726.1, on the reverse strand, counting down.
GGAAGAAAGAAAATGCAGATGATGTTAAGGAGATCTTCACTGAAAAATGTTAAAAATGCCCTAAAAATTACATCAATCTGAATTTACAGTAACTGTCAGTACACAATATATATTTTATAAAACACTTTTGAATAAAGTTTAGTAACTGCTTCCATTTTACTTGATTTCTTAATGAAGAATTATGTAGAATAATTCTGAACGTTGTATTTAAATAATAGTATATTCTACAAAAAGTAATGGAATGACACATATTCCACACGAGGAAACAGTTTTCAAGTGTGGGATATGCCATTCCGACTATACTTTCTACAACAAGATTTATGAAATTATACAAAAAATACAAATATAAAATTGTTGAAAACGTCAAACTCAAATAAATAAAATTAAAACAAACAGACGTAACCAATAACCATAGTAACTGAATCAAGATACTTCATATATCGCGCTAATATGCGGCTCTGATTCGTCGAATTTATACCAAACGCGGCGTATGGAATGATAGTTATTCCAATACAATTTTTAGTTGTGGAATGCGCAGTTTCCAAAACAGTGGTATAGAAAATATTTTTTTTCACGACATGGTACGAAACCTCACCGTTCTTCTCCCGAAATAGTGAGGAAAATGTGTTGTTCCTCTCTAGAGAGGAAAATATAGAAGTGTTACCAATATGAATGTTATTTACAAAAAATATATTATAAAAATTATAAATAAATTCCTACTTTAAATTAACTTACAATTATGTCTTATATTTTTCTTTTTCTTAGTAAATCACAATTTGAAAACTTATTTAAGATTGGTTCATTGGCAACACTGTTACACCGATTTGTGTCTGATAACCCAACTTTTAACGTGTCAATCTGTTAGTTGTGTTCTCAATGTGTATTTTAGGTCCGAACAAATAATTTTTAGAAACATGTCGTGAAAAAAATGTTGTGTCTAACACGACAGGAAAGCTCTTCTTCCATTCTCGTTCGAAATGCCTCACTCGCTGCGCTCATGAGGAAAGCTGGAACTCGAGGGGAAAAAAGAAGCGCTTTCCTCTCTAGTTTGACAAATAACTATTATCCAACACCTTTCAATAAATGCTCTACAACTATGGCAATTTTAAACAAGGAAACTAACAGATTACCCACTAATGGCTATAACACCTTAGCATTCATTTGTATCGTCCATGGCACACTTATTTCAGCAATTTTAAAATAAATAAATAATATATTGCCGTCCATTTTTAAATAGAGTTTGACTAGATTAATAATGTAGGGCAATTAACTAAACTAATTAAAACAAGTAATCCATGCAACGTGTGATGCGATTAGAGAAATTAAGATAAACTTGTAAACGAGCGTCTAGACAGCTTTTTTAGTGATATCCGATCCCTTTACCTTAAAGCAACTTACCATAATCGATCAGGAATCCCATATCAATAAATCCGATCTATCGATTATTCTAATACCTAATCCAAACCAACTCAGGTAGCGAGGTAGCCACAAAAAAATGAACATCGGTCGAGCATGTAAAACAAAAGCCAGCACGATGACGATTATTCAAACTTAAAAATCGGGTCAAGTTCAATTTACCTCCACCCCTAATCTGATATAGAATTTGACTTAAATACTCTTGTGTTATACGAGCCCAGAATCATATCATTTGGCCTAATTAAAATCATACAGAGGAAAATTATTTTTCCACGAGATTCTAGGAAACCCCACCGTTCTTCTCCCGAAATAGTAGGAAAATGTGATTTTAGAGAGGAAAATATAGAAGTGTTACCAATATGAATGTTATTTACAAAAAAATATATTTGTATAAATTATAAATAAATGCCTAATTTTATTGAAAATGCTTCTTACAATTATGTACTATATTTTTCTTTTTTTAGATTAAATCACAATTTAACTTTGATTTATATTTAAGATTGGTTCATTGGCAACACTGGTACACCATCTTGCTTAAGATAACCGAACTTTTAACATGTCAGTTGTGTTGTCAAAGTGTATTTTAGGTCCAAGCAAATCGTTTTTAGAAACCTGTGAAAAAAATGTTGTGTCTAACACGAGAGCACAACCCTTCTTCTACTCTCCTTCGAATTACATCGTAAGAAAACTTCGAGGGCCAGTGGGAAAAAGATGCGCTTTCCTCTTTAGTTTGACAAATATCTATTAATTCGCCATATTTATACCTTAAATCATTTTTGCCTCCCGTACAAATATATTATATTTATGTTACGAATTGATTAGATTTTGGGAACAATTCATCAACACTAAGTGGTAGATTATTTGAAGGCCTATCAGGGTTTTTGGGTATATCTTAATAAATAAATGAGATAGAGTAAATGTCACTGGAATCAAAAAGATGTACCTACAATTTGTATTTGAAACAAATTTCTCTATTTTGTTGTCATCAAATTCAAAAACAGTGTTCGTGGTACCAGCCAATACCTTTGGGCTAAATTAAATCTTTATGTTATATTAATTTGTTATAATTTCAGTTGTTATTTTTCTTTAAAATATTCTTAAAAATAATAGAATGTTATATACAAATAAATTGAGTACAATTTTCCTTTTGTAAGATCAGAACAATTTTCAAGTTTTTCTAAAAGTCTTAAGTGGGCCAAATGATATGATTCTGTGCTCGTATTACAACTATAGCAACAGGAAAATATTTCCTGACGATGTTACATAACTCCTGTTCATTCTACCGTGCAAATCTACAATGTTAAGCACGCAGCGAACCAAGTTATAAATTAAATTAATACTTAATTTGTGAAGATCATCTAGATGGACCCCCCACTAGGTCGCAGTTGAATATAGCTTGTCGGTAGCCGCCTAGTGATCAAATTCGGAGTTAGGTAGTTGTGGCAGATGCCACTAGATGAAGACCGTGGGCAAGATTTTTTCTTGAGGTCAAATTATTTTGGGCAGATGCTCAACCATTTAGAGAAGTAATAGTTTGTCGGGAATGCTTTGAAAACAGATTCATCCTTACTTACTATGTTTTGTACATATTTTTGTTGCCAAAAATTAATTCGGAAAAAATGAATTCATTTTCTTGGTTTAAAGAAAATCTTTTTCAAAGATGCACAACTTTAGGGACGATTATTTGTTTGTATTAAGAATATGTGCATAATTAAAATAAAGGTGGTCTAAGAAGAATCAATTTTTACACGTCTTAGAAAAAGAAAAAGTTGAGAAAAAGTTCCTTTTCGGATATTTTAATTTTTTTTATGAAGTTGCTAAGCGGATGAACTACTAATATATTCTGAAAAATGTAAATTTTATGTGAACAATCATGCTCTTGAGTGGGATTCGACCCCATGACCCCTACCGTGCTAGGCTAGTGACATGGCCACTACGCTACCGAGATCAGCATTTTTTATATAAAAATATTTAATATAAATTTACTTAAGGTAGTTTATCCGTGACATCCCTAATCAAGTGAGTCATTATAGTTAAACTCATTGAAAAATTAAATTGTTACTTTAAAACATGGGGAAATAATTTTGTATTAATTGATGAAAACCAAATGCATGTTTACCTTTTCTTTTTTAATATATTTTTATTATCTTCTATGTATGAATTCAGTAGTATCAATATGAAAAATCAAAATAAGCTATATGGCAACATTGGGTTTCTATATGTCAAAATAATGTCACAGCAAAATTGTAAATAGGTAAAATTTCAGAATTGAAAACTGTACCAAATGAGCCTAAATTCATTGATGTGATACATTTCTGTCAAGATACGTGAAACAAAATGTATAATTTTTAGCTATTTCCATAGTGCTATGGTAAACGAAACATATAAACAATCGTATTGTTTGAGTTTGACAGATGTCATTTGGCATAGTTTTAATGATTATTGATTGATTATTTCTCAGTAATCATAGACACATTTACCATTTACAAATAATTTAAATAGTTATAAAAACTCTGCCAAATGTCATCTGTCAAACTCAAACAATACGATTGTTTGTATATTTTATTTACCATGGTACTCTGGAAATAGCTAATAATTATACATTTTATTTCACGTCTATCTCATGACAGAAATGTGTTACATCAATTTAGGCTCATTTGGTGTAGTTTTTAATTTTGAACATTTTACTTATGTACAATTTTGCTCTAAAATTAATAGGTAAAAACTTGGATCGAAATCAAAATATAACATTGTATTTTCTATGCTCACAAAAAACACCTGGTATTTCATTTTGTATACTTCGTAGCGAATATTGCCATTGGATCTTCCGTCGAAGAATAGAATATAGCAACTGTTTAAAATAATAATACAACTCTTTCGCTGCAATGCGTGACAGCATGAGTATCGTACAGCACTACTCAAGCGTACCGCAATAATATAGAATCCAGGGAGGCGCGTTCGCATTTCGCGTACATTATATACAATCGCTGAAATCTCGCGCGGTGGCGGCGGCGGCGGCCGCGACTAATGGCGCATTGTTCCGGTGCAGCGGCGTGAACCAAAGCATTGCAAGCGCACCTCGCCTCGCTTCCGGTCTAGAAACAGTGGCGGACGAGATTCCACAAATACCTAACATTATTTGAAATATTTGCGGGCCGTTGAAAGGTTAGACAACTTGAAAAATGATGACATAAAATAAGAACTCAATATGCAATCCGTTAATAAAAAGATAAACCCATAAATGAAGAACATCTAATTAGCGTTAAAATATAGATCAAGAGGGAAAAGACGAACAGTAAGCCCGAAGAATAGATGGACAATTTTAGTAGGAACTGATCTATGGGTAAGTTGATGATGATGATCTAATATTTTCAATACGCACGTTTTGAGCGGTTACGACATTTTTCCAGACATATTCATAGGAAGAACAACAAGTTAAATAGCATCGTAGGCTGTGGATCATGAGGTCTTTGGTTCGATAAATTGTCGCTAAACAAAAATGACCTCTGTAGCTCCTCCACCATTAATCACACGCAAAATGTCTTATGCTGAGATCTGCTCTATATATCTTGTACTTTTACTTGTAAATCTTTATTCTTTGCCTGACGCCTAGAATCTACTATTAATTATAATCATTCATAATTATAATAATATGTACTACACGATATAATTGTCGGTGTCATGGCTCCTGTTTGTTCTTTATAATTTTTTTTATCCAGTTCACTCCCGAACCTTTCACATTTTACAAATGTCGATTCTAGTCTCTCTCTGTTTCTCTGCAGCAGAATCTTTGTAGTTCTATTGCCTCTTCTTCCCTTTCACATAGTCTGCAGCTTCTCTCATCGGGGGTCAACCAGTATTTGTTGTTCTTTTCTTCATTGCTACATCTAAATCTTGCAATTATGACGGGTTATGTTTATTTGATAGAACTGTTTTTGTATATTTATTTTATTATCTTTTATTATACCTTGGTTCCGCTATCCTACTACACTATTTTTGTTTTTCGTTTTCCCAGTCTCTTTACACGAGTAGTGTTTCTACGCTTACTTCATTCATAAAGTCTGTTTTTTATATCAATTGTTGATTATCCATTGCTTTCGTAGTAGTTTTTCATTCAGTACCCCATTTCGTTAATTTATTTGTATACTGTTCCCCTTTCTTTGTTGCTTTCCAGTATTCTTTAAATATGATGATGTAGAAATGTCTTACCTTATACCTTCATATTTCATCGCTTTTTCCTTGTTCCTATTCTAAGTTTTGGTATTTTCATCTCTTGGTGAGACAATATCTTAATTTATAAATCTATTCTGCTCCTACAGATTAGGGGTTTGGTTGAGGGCTAACAACCTATTTCTGAAAAAAAGAGGACTATATGAAACCACCAAACAAGCGGTGGAAAGGAAGAAACAATCGGAGACGATTAAAGCGAAGGCTACTTGTAATTAGAAATTAGAACACCATGGCTCTGCATAGAAAGGAATATATGAAGATATGGTCATAGGAAGAAGAAGATTAAGAAAGTAGTGCGACAAACAAGAAGTGTATCGAACTGTAAGTCATGAGATCTTCAGTTGATAGAAAATGTCTTGACAAAATAATGATCGCAATGTCTCTTCTACCATTATCATTTTAGAGAGTATGATTTGACGGCTGGTAACTGCATTTCACGCTTAAAATATGTCATAATTTAACAAGATTTTAAAACCTGTTTAAATTAATGCAGCCTAATTTAAGAGCAAAATATAGTCCATTTGAAGAAATTCAAATAAAGAAATGATATACTCATATATATTTTAAGACAAACTATAAAAATTTCTTATTATTTTCCAATTTTTGAGTGTCAATTCTGAGATCTCAATTTGAATTCCCTTCATTATCATTTTTGTGTTTCGTAACTTGACGAATGGTAATTTCCCTTCACATATAAAAAAAAATACCTTGCATAAAGTAGTACAAGCAGAGTGCCCCATCCAATATATTAATATTTACTTAATTCAATAATAATATTATTGTACGCTACTAATTTCAACGAACATGTAAAGTCAACTTTCTAGGTTCACTAGTAAGTAACTGCAAAATCAAGTTATTTCAAAAATAACTAATCGCCCTGAACCACATCTATAATAAATTAACAAAAGGATCTTAAAATAGTTAAGAATTAAATTTAATATTATTTCTTTTTTGTCTTTTTAAATATAGACAGGTATCGGTATTCTAGCCATGGATGATCTTTAACTGCCATATCAATCAATTTACTCCTGTTGTCTATACTACATTAATTATATCATTTGTAAAACAATTAATACACAAACAACTTTTTATTTCCTCGTTACAATTTCAAATGTATACCTTATAAAAACTTTGGAATTTATATAGTCCAGAGTACGCTAACCTTGAAAGTATAAGATTCCACATAACATACTTCAAAAACATTATTCCATTTCTTTTAGAGACAGTGTTATCAAAAATTAGAAATAAAAATTGTGTACGGCACTGGATCCATTGGCATGCGTTAATGTTATCAATTAAAATGCTCCTTTCATAAATCAAACATTAAAAGCAACGAGCCGTATAAATGACACAATAAAAAATTGCGTACAATCATTGGGATGTATGTCATGCATACGCTCATCTCGTATCAGGAACTAAATTATAATATTATTGTAATCATTCATTCTTGCTCAAAGAAATCAAAGCATTATTTAAACATAATTGGGAGCTTTCATTATAGCAACATATTAGTAATTTAATAATTTATATTAAAAGTAAGCCGTAAAATTTACCACAAAAAAACTGTACAAATACAGAAAAATGTTTTAAATAAAATTAACTTTCTATCTACGAATAAACTACCTACCGAATAAGTTATTTATCCAATAGATGAAAAATGTCGCATCGTAATCATAGCTCGAAAAATAGTAATTGTACTAGCTGTCATTTTTTATGCGTAATTTTATATTTATTTGACGAATAACTTATTTGGAAGTTTATTCGTAGATAGAAAGATCGGCTCTAAATAAATTATTTTGGGGAGATTGGGTACGGTTGAAACAATATTGCTTTTATCGACATTGCGTATTTACTATATGACGGATTTTTGAAAGAAAAACATCTAATCAAAAGGTGTTTATCGATCTCTAATTAGATACAATAATTATTCTTCCAGGTACAATAGTTACCCTGGTAAAGAAATTTAAACAAAAGTCAACTGACCCCATAGAGTACAGGGGCTTAGTAAATTAAAAGTACCACTTTCTGACACTAGTGTTAAAAGTAACATAGAAACGTGTTGAAAGTGATTTTATTGTTACTTTTATCAATAAATCAACAAATATAACCCTGTATGTCAAAATATCGTTTTACATTTTTTTGTATTTACCAATGTACTAGGAAGATCGGAGATAAAATTTTGTATGATATACTAGTTAAAAGTTAAAGTTCGTGGAGTTGTTTCACTTGGCTTCGCCTCTTTTCACAAACTTCCCCACACTTATATTATAAATATTATCTATGACCGTTGTTAAAAGCGAACTTTTTAACTTTTTTTAGCAAGTTAAAAAAGTCACTTTTTGACACTAGTGTTAAAAGTTACATAGCAACGTGTTAAAAGTGATTTTATTGTTACTTTCAACACGTTACTAACGATTTGTATCAATAAATCAACAAATATAACCCTATCATTGTACATTTTTTAGTATTTACTAATATACTAGGAAGATCGTGGATAAAATATTGTATGATATACGTGTTAAAGTAATAGTTCGTGAGGTTGTATCACTCGGCTTCGCCTCGTTTTACAAACTTCCCCACTTACTCGTAAAATGTCACTTTTAACACTTATATTATAAATAACTATTTTGAAGTGATGTGGCGTTTCATAAAATAATAAAACAAAATAGCAATGTAAATTAAAAATACGTTTTTTCGCTTATGTTTATGTTTCCTGCGTGCTTATTTCACATGTTATGTTATTATTATGTGTTGGTTTACGGTTTACGGTCTAATGTTGACTATGTTACGGCTATGCTATGTTACGTTTCAAACAATTTCTTATTTGTTTCTTTATTATTTGCACATTGCACTGCCAGTTTAAATGCTGTAAAGAAACTTTAATAGCGTCGTTAGAAACCAGAAGACTTTAAAGTCAACGTTGTTAAATGTTTAGCGCTCCATAGTGATCGTCGATTTATTTGTGTTTGATTTCATTTTGTACATTACTTCCTAGTTAATTAATATATAATGAAATAGTATTTATAATCTTTTCACACAGATATTATTAAGTGCTGTTAATTTAGTGTAATACATTATGTTTCAAAGTTGCAATTTGCAATTAAATATGCAGCAATGATTCTTAGAAATGCGTAGCTGCCTAGAAGACAATTGAGAGATGTACTAAGAACTATTTTAAATTACATACACTTTGCATTGTTGTATTTCTATGAATTGTAAAGCCTGTATAACTTTTTATTATATATTTATTTTTTAAGATATGTTCAACAGTATTCATGATTGTTAATCATGAAATTGTCATTAGGTTTGTTCCAAGTGGTCATTTCTGACAAGTTCATGACATGTTTGTGACAATTTCACTGCGCCTGCGAAAAATGTAAACAAGTTAACTTTGAAACATTAGCTTCATTTCTTTTTTGTGGCGAAAAATGAATTTCTTTATTTATATTTATATTTAAGGTTAGCTGTCAAAACAAAAAATTAGCATGTACTTGCGCTTCATTCCATTCGCCGTTCCAGTATATGTTTCAAACTTTACTTGTTTACTTTTTTCGCAGGCGCACTGAAATTGTCACAAACTTGTCAGAATTAACCACTTGGAACAAACCTATTTTTTAATTTATTCTTAACATCATTGGAGAACGTGTATTCACGGCTGGTTACTTTAATTATTACGAAAGCAGAGTTCCACAACAAGAAATGAGTAAATGGCGCGTTAATGTATTTTAGGGTGGTGTGGTGAATCGAAGTACCATAGTGTTGTCAAAGTTTTTTTTTTTTTTAATAAATAAGGTAAATTGGTTATTGTAGAGAAAAAATATTTCGTATTTTTTATAATCTTCAATGTCATAAAATAACAAGAAAATTGTACGAACTGAAAGTAATTGGATTGGTTTTATCTCTCATCTGCTGTCAACAGTTTATTATATCAAAGGTCTTGATTAAAAATGCATAATTTTATGGTCAAAATAGTGCTCGACAAAAATAAATAAAATAAACTTTATTTCATGAAACTGGTGCACACTAATCAAAATTGACAAAATTTTTAGTCCCAGACGATCCACCGATAATTTTTGTTAATTTCACAAGTTTCAAATTTGTTAGCAAGTAACACAGTATTTTTGTGTATTTCGTAACTAAATATATTTGTGAATATAGTAATTATTAACATTTATTTTTATGTGTTTTTGACTAAATATTTTAGTAATTATATTGAAGCAAAATAATAAATCATAGTTATTATAACAAATTAAGTTGTTTGTAAGGATTCAAATTTTCTTTAACAATGCCAAATTTATAAGTTAGCTAAATTTATTTGTTATTATTGACGAGTCTATTTGTTAAATTTTATAAATCCAGCAAATAAATATAAGCAACAATTTTTCTTGTTCAAAATTCAAAATTGACAATTTTAATTTATTACAAATGGTCATATTTATTCGAATTGTTAATTTAACACAATATATTTGTCAATATTAACTAAAAATACTTATGTCGAATTCATGCACCCATTTTCATTTAATTTAACTTTAATTTAATTCTAATTTACCTATTTAAATGTATCATTCATGGAACACTACAATATTAAATTACATGAAAATGAATGCATGCACCAAAGCACGTCACGTGCCACATTTAAGTCTGTTAATCTTAAATATTGAAATAACAAATACACACATAATTAGCGATTTTTGTTTTGCAAGCATGAAGATTTTTATAAATAGTTATCAGGATTATATACAAATCATATAATAATATTTAAAAATTAAGAAACGAAGACTTAGTTAAGTTGTTTGTCCAACAAACAGATTCTATAGGGAAAATGATTTCTTCAATAACCTCTTGTAGTTGAAATCTATGTTATATCTGATCAAAAGAGTTTCTTTAGTTTAGAATAAAATTACATTTTTATCATACAGAAAAGTATATTTTATCATTGCTGATCAGTTATACTATAGTCAAATCATCTAAATCATTCATATTTTAGCAAAGAATTTCAATTCTCAACGATTTAAAATATAACCTTTTCAATCACAAATGTCAAAATTTATCATTTTCATTTCAAAGATAAAAGTTGGTAATCTTATAAATTAAATTAAATGAAAATGAGAAATGATTGCATAAAGCTTACATTTGACAACTCGTATTTATTTTTTAAATTAAAATAATTTCAAATTAAATAAAAATGTCTGCATGAATTCTGCTTTAACAACTGCAAAATAAACAAATCGAAAAATCTATTTTTTTACTGTGTGGCTTTAAGAAAATTACCAAAACATTTCCGTTATATTTCCGGTTCCAGGTACAGTAAAATTAGAAATATTAGTGTTAGAAAATTTCCATAATAAACTCCTGAATTTTCACCACTTTGTATATCTACTATAGCTAATTAAAGTTTGTCAGCAAAATACAGCAAGAAAATTAAATATACAAGTTGATCCCGACGGTCATGTTTCATCCCATGTCATTCATCATGGTTCATATAATTTTTTAAAATGCAAATTTGAAATTAATCTAGTTCATGCAGCGCTATCATCAAACAAATTAACACTGCAACGTTATAAACAAATCTAGGAAACGATTTCAGTGATTGTCGGCAATCTAGCTCTTTCTAAGGGCTGTTAACAGTTCAATGGAACCAGAGCAAGGTCAAATTATGTCATCTGTGCCATGTGAGCCGCTGGAATGACATACCAGCGATGTACGTTGCGCTATTGGGAGAATGCATCATTCATTGGTAATACGTTGTAAACATAAATACTTTTTTGTGTGTTGACATCAATCAGTCTGGTGTGTTCGACAGTTCGAGGAAATTTTAAGAGATTCTGACATATTATTGATAAGTTTTGGACGTTTGCTTGTAACCAGTGATATGTTCGTGAAAGATTATAGAGAAAAATAAGCTATGACTGACCTGATGTCGGTGACAGGCCTGGAGATGCAATGTCGGGTTTGAACGGAGACTCCTCCACCACAGGAGCGACTGCAGGACGACCATGGGCCCCATGAGGACCAAACGCCCTCTGTCCTTGATGATCGGCCCTTCGATAGACGTTCGCGGAACAATTGGTGCAGCTGTAACAACGGAAAAATATTACTTAATAATTAAATTCTGTCTCCATGAAATAAAATCTGTTTAACACATATACCGGGTGCATAGAATTGAAATGCGATGTACAGGGATTTTTTTTTTTATATTCCTGTAATTTTTTAGCTACTCTCGTCAGAAAAGTGTAAATACATAAAAAAAGTTGTTGGGAATTTAAAAATGCATACAGTTAACTGGTTAACTGAATATTGGTATTTCATGATATTTCAATTAAATTAAAATTAATAGTTAATAAGAAAATTGTAACACAGCCATGAAAAATTAAACAAAAACAAAAAATATTTAACATTTCATAAAAGATATATAAATTTTTGTATTTATTAACATTATATCATTACAATCTACTAATAAATCCTGTATAAATATATCCCTACTATTTAAATTTTTTCGATGAATTATACATAATTCACTCTTTCCGACCAATCAAAGAGTCAGAAATCCATAATTCAGGGATATTTTAAAGACGTGATGTGGATCGCCAAGCAATGGTCGTCTGACAGTTGACATGTAGTCAGTTGTCATTGTGTATTTTTATGTTGACGTTTTTCAACGTGTGTTTTCAATGAATTTCGATCATTTTCAAAAGTGATTTCCGAATTTGCAGGAGTAGAAAAAGTATAGTATTATATTCGGGATTGTGGTCATTATACACTCGGATGAATAATGACTATCATAATTCCTTATATTTTTGAAGACCGGGAGAGAAGCTTTTCTGTGATACCAGAATCATAACAGAAACAGCCAATTTCATATCTACGGGACATTTGTGCACTTTCTCTCTCGTCGTGAGGGAAAGTGCTCAAATAAAGTAAAAAATGAATAAAATTAAATAAATCAAAGGTAACTATCATAAATTATATTACAATGCAAATAATTTTAAAGTACATAAAAACCATCATAAATATTGGGGTCGTGAAAAAAAAGTATATGCACCGTAGAAGAAAAGTGTATTTTTCCCTTGTCCTATTGTAGCCTTCGCCTACGACTCGTGCTTTAATTTACTCCGCGGGAAAAAATCATACACTTCTCTCCCATAATGTATAATATACTATTGTCGCTTAAATTTAATTTTAAAATAAATTTTTATCAACAGAACGTCATTTGAAATTATTAGATATTATATTATTGACTTATTAACATTTCCGTCCAAAATTTTATTGTTACTTGGATAACTTGATGCAAATTTAGTATGGAAGTAAATTTAACTGGAGTTTAAATTTTTTTATAATACCGGGTATTAATTTTTTTTTCTTCAAGCGTAGTATAATATTCATATTTTACTACTAAATATACGAATATAGAAGTTAATAATTTTGTTACCAATACAAGCACATTAATATAATTGTACATTGTACGGCGTACAATGATATAAATATTATTTTACGGCATACAATAATATGTTAGTTGTTTCATATACCACTGATGGCAGCACATACAAGAGTAGCTCTAAAGAGTGACAGTTGCATTGCGTGGTTCTGTAATATTTAATAGTATTAAGTTTACTTTAGAATGCTTGAAGAAAAAATAATATGTCACTCGGAATTGAACAATCTTTTTGTGTTTCTCTCAATTTTCAATTTTTCATTAATTTTCCATTGCGGTAATATAAATATTAATTTTAATTTGATTGACGAATAATACTTTAACTGTTGGATCAAAATTGTATAAGTTATCTACAGTTCTTAAAAATGTTCAGTCTCTACCAAACTTTAAATATAAGCTGAAAGAAATGTTATACTTAAGAAGGGCTATTATGATATAGATGATTTTCTGACAGATACATTTTTGTAATGTATATGATTTTATAATGTTGTAAACTTGACGAACCTGATATCGAATGTATTTGATCAAAAGAAAATAAACTAATTATTATTATTATTACACCCGGTAAGTAAGTAACTATAAAATTAAATTAATGGTTGGACTCCACCCGAGCTACGGCAAGTGACAGAAAACGAAACAGAATATTTTCTTACACAGAAAAGCCAATATTACTCTCAATTAGTTCATAGTCAAATAAGCACTGATTTCGCAGGTTGGAAAATGGCAACTTTCCGACCGGTTAGAAAGTGAAAGGAAGGATTTTTTTAAAACCGAAATTGACATATTCCTAACCGATAGTAAATAAAAATATGAAATGCGTGTCACACACACATTGACGGCAGGTAAGCGAATTGGAGCGCGGGACCGGAAGCAACTAGTAACCATTGTGGCGCCTGGGTTCCGCCACCGGAAGTCACGCCTTCCAGATGCATATCACCGCACTGAGGTAGGTAACACACACACAGACATACCCACAACAATCCTACACATTCATACCATGCCGTCATACTGCAAACACATTCGTCAAATACGTGCTTGTATGCGTCTAATATACTATCTATAAAGAACGTTTTAAGTATGTGTGTGTGAAAATGTTGCTAACGGCAGGCTTAAAGGTTCGTTTAAGCAGCCCGCCCACGCCAGGCACGTACTCCAAATAATTCAACGTCTCGGAAAGATTTAGAATCATTAATTATTCTTTTTGCGTTTCGTGATTTTAAATTTCGTTTAATGGGGCAGATAATTGATTGATTGTCGAAATATGCTCAAGAAAATAATTTCAAAAATAATTTATTAATTATTAAATATCACTCTGCTTAAATCAAGCTTAGTATACCATTTAATTTTTGAACAAAATAAATTTGGAACCCCATAGCTCCGTGGTAACTTGTCGGACTGTGGATCGTGAGATTCTCAGTTCGAATCCCACAGGTAACAGTTTACAGTTACCAATTTAAATTTATCCCTGTGGTTACCCCCCATTAACATCTTTGGAGGCTATGATTTGATGGCTAGTAACTGAATTTCATACCACACCCATAATGGGTAAAAGGCGTGATGATATATTTATTTTAAAATTTTGAAGAAATAGCAAAATCTAAATATGTAAATTGTCGACTTGTAAAAGAAGCTATAAAAATTTATAAACAGAAAGATCTTAGTTCTCCTGGGGATGAGAACTTAGTGCGTGAAATATGTATTTAGAATTACTTGTTGTTTTTTCCAAGTTTTAGAGCTTTTATTTCGTTTTATTAAAGTGAAAAATATTTTTTTCAACAAACGTTTAATTTTGAAGTTTTTTATTATTATTACGAAGATGGGAAGCGAACTAACTACCGCTTCATGTGTGGATGATATTGAATTTATAAGAACAACACAAACGACCATGCTCTTCAGTGGGATTCGAACCCACGACCTCTAGCGTGCTAGGCGAGTAACATAGCTACTACACCACCGAGATCGGCAATTTGATGTTGTTTGCACATTCTTTTGAGTGAGCAAAGTAAGCAATTTAATCACTAGTGAGAAAAAGATGTTTTAATCACAAGTGAAAAAGTTTTGCTTATTCTTGTTCCAAAAATTGTCAATAGATGGCACCAAAAATTTTATTCTGTAATTTGATTTTAAACTACTTTGCAATATGAAAATAATATTGTATGACGTACTATAAACACATGTGTGTATCATAGTAAATTAAATAAATGTGAAATATTTGCCGATCTCGGTAGCGTAGAGGCTATGTCACTTGCCTAGCACGCTAGAGGTCGTGGGTTCGAATCCCACTGAAGAGCATGGTCGTTTGTATTATTATCATAAACTCATAATCATCCACACATGAGGCGGCATATGACCAAAGTAGTTAGTCCGCTTCTCATCTTCGTAATAAAAAAAAAAAATGTGAAATAATATGAATTATAATTGCGATGTTTAATTTTCGACCTCATAAAATGTATACCTTGTAATATTACATTTCAATTTAACCTTTTCCTAAAAAATATAATGTATACCTCGGAAATAAGGTATTTTTTATTACTCATATGGTTTGTTTATTTGAATTTGATTATTCATAAACATTATTTATTAATTTAGTGAATGTACATGATTTTAGTACAACACAAACTTCTCGTTCATACTAATCAATTAAATAAATCTTCTACATGTCTAATTAAAATTTAAACCCCCGAGTCATCCTCCTAAATGCATCTCTGTGCATTCCACGGCCAATGTGATCTTCCACGCCATGCAGCAGCACCATAACGTCATTCTAACGTAATAAATGATATATCTTTGCATCTTTGCCATCGTAAAAATCCACTGATAATATCCTTATTCTATGAGTCTATAAGGCCAATACAGTCTGCGCACAAGTACATAATACTCCAGTGTTCTTCCACAGCTGTTAGCGAAGACACTGAAGACACTTCTGTTAATAGTGCAACAAGAAACTCCAAGGACTTTACATGCAGCTTGTGAATGGAGAGAGTCCGGAATATGTAAGGATGAATGAAAAAGTATGTATGTACATGGAGGTGTTGTCGAGATGTTTAAAGAGATTTATGAGTTCATTGTCATGTGATAGGAGCTTCCGGGGTAGGCGTGAAGAGGTAAACACCCAGATTTATATTTTATTTGAGGGGTTACAACTTACAAGGAATCTAAAGACAGGAAGGAAGCCTCTCTTTGTATGTTTGTAAGAAAGCTGCGAAGATCAAAGGAACGTTTAGTAGAATGTTATTTTTATAATTTATTATAAACCTACAGGATAGAAATCCCAATATAGGACGATTATTCATAGGCGGGTGACTGAAGGATGCAAGGAATTGGGTGCTCTGGATATATTTCCTCGAAATGCGAATCTACACAGTAAAAAATTTATAGTCAAAATAGACAAAATTTTTAGAACCAGACGAGCCACCGTAATTTTTGTTTCAAATTTGTTATCAAGTTACAAATTATTCTTGTGTATTTCGTAACTAAATATATTTGTGAATATAATAGTTATTTACTTTACAAGTGGGCAAAGTAAGGAATTACCCATGAGAGAAATTTAAGCACACGAAGCCAAAGGCTGAGTGTGATAATTTTATCGAGTGGGTAATTCCACTTTGTCCACGTGTGAAATATAACGTTTTATCCAACACCTCTTAATTAATGAAAAATTTATTCAAGAAATATTATTTGACAGTGATATATACTTTAAATTTTTAAATGAAAATGTCAATCGAAGTAGTTACCAAGGTGAACGTGTTATTATTATTGTTATAAATATGAAATTTCTTAATAGTGACTTTTCTCAAAATTATACCCACTAGTGGGTAATCTGTTACATTCCTTGTTTAAAATCGCCATAGTTATAGAGCATTTATTGAGAGGTGTTGGATAATAATTAATTTTTATGTGCTTTTGACTAAAGATTTTAGTAATTATATGGAAGCAGAACAATAAATCATAGTTATTATAACAAATTAAGTTGTTACAAAGGATACAAACTTTCTTTAATAATTTCAAATTGATAAGTTAGCTAAATTTAAATTTTATTATTGACGAGTCTATTTGTTAAATTTTATAAATCCAGCAAATAAATAAAAACAACAATTTTTCTTACTAAAAATTCTGAATTGAAAAAATTTTATTTTAACAAATTGTCATATTTGTTCAAATTGTTAATTTAACGCAATATATTTGTCAATATTACCTAAAAATACTTAACAACCACAAAATTAACAAATTGCAAATATTTTTTTAACTATGTGGTCTGCATTAAATCCGATAAATAATTATAAAAGGTAAATAATAAATAAATTCACCAATAGTATCGAGAATAATATATTTATTTTAGGTAGTGCTAAAAGTTTGACAGATCAGTTCGTAAACTTAAATTTTGACATAAGAGTCTGTAAAGTTTTGCTACTATTTTGGATAATTTCGCTGAGGAATATCGCGTACTTTAATATCGATTTCGGAAAAAAAGGAAATATATATTAATGCAATTTAAAGTGATTTTGAAGTGAAGCTTCTTTCAAAGGAATTTATAATTATTAATAATAATTGTAGTTAATTTTTTGCTCCATATATTGGTGCTGCTAGTAATGATCACGTTTTTCCGTTTACATACAGAATTAATATAGATCTATTATTTTTCTGTCAGAGTTTGCTGTGTGTAAAAATAATTTGTGCTCTTCTCAGTTCTATGTTTTATAATACAAGTTGTTCAGAAAAGTTAAAAGTATTAGCATGAAAAGATTAGTTAAATCAAAGCAACCTTACACAGTTCGTCTTGAATGTAAACAGCAATGACATTCCATAAAAAAATAATTTCAAAAATTTCGCTTCATTCTATTCGTACATCTTCAAGTAGCTTTACGGGCCGTACAAATTTTTTATCGTTCTACCTGAAACTTATTAAGAACCACTGTTCTGGACACGCTGTATATACTGATTGTTTTACCTGCAGTAAATGTAAACGTAATGTATAATGAAGTCATTATTCCAGTAATATTATTTGATGACGTACAACTTCTGCTTATTCATTTTGCTATTTAAGAATGTCAAGTACCTAATAAAGAATGTTAAAAGATCTAGTCGTCGTCTAATTTACATAAAACAAATGAATCCGTCCCCACAAATTTCGGTGAAGACATCAAGGGAGACCTCGAGATAAGCTCCTCAGATAAGGTGGCTATGGTTCCTCATGTCAATTGTTTTATGTGTTTATTTATCCGTTGATAGTCACTTGTCGAAATTCGATGTTTTTCTATGTAACAACACTACGATAGGCTGTTAGCATACAAATGTTTTAGTTTTATATTGTACGACATTTCTGATTCGTTACGTTCAGATGTTTTCAAGCTGAATTATTAAAATAAATCGAGTCATGCTGAGATATTAATTGCGAGAAATGTTTGTAATTAAAAAGAATTTGATTAATTATGCAAATATTTCTTTATATTAATCTTTAAAAAAAAAAACTTTCAAAATTCATAGTAAGTAAATGAAATATTTTTGGATTTAGTTCGGTAAATAATTTATGAAAAATTCGACGTTCTGTATTACTGTATTTACGGTATAACTAAATTTATCCTAGTATTCACTTTCTTGTATAATTTATATCATAATATAATAGGAAAATACAATACAGCATGCTTAATAATAAATTTTCATTTATAATTTTATGTTAGAAAATTGCAATTTCAACCGACATGTCCTTGAAAATTCTGACGTCACAACTCCTACTGCTCGCATCATGCTTATATGTATCTTTTTGCGCGTATTATTATTAATTTATAGTTATTTGTTTAACTAGGCATAAAAACACCAGATTTACAGCAGAGGCAATGCCTCGTCAATGAATCCTGACGAAGCTATAAATCTGTGTTTGGTGCCGAGTTGAACACTTAATTTTTTTGCCGATTTGGAATTAATATTAATTTAGTGTTTATTTTATATACATATTTTGAAGGTTATCGCCGTCAAATTACGTTGTTATACGTTTGTTACGAATTTATTGACGGTTGCTATGCGTTTGTTGAGTGGTTGTTATGTAAAATATTTGTACAGCCTAGACATAAAAGTGACACTTTACAGAGTGTTAGCAGTCCGTGAAGTGTCACCTTTAATGTCAATCGGCAAAAAAATATTTTATTTGAAATCGGCACTAAAGTGCTAAAAAATCGTCATTAAAAGCTCAGAAATTGTCACTGAATTAGGTAACCCATTATACAACGATTTTGAGTAACGCAGTGTTGGCAACCGTAAAATAATTATTGTACAAGTAGTATAATTTTGAAAAATATATGGCGTATTGTAGTAAATTCATATGAGAAATGAAACAATATGTGCAAGAAGAATTAACTAATTAATTTCGATGAATAAATTGAAGACAAAACACAAAATTTTGAGTATTATTTACGATAACTTCAATGTTAGAGGTTGACAACACTGAGTGTCAGTTCTAATTGACAACTGACAGATGTTTAAACTTAACCTATATAATAATTCTTGTACTGTTTTTTTATAATTATTGATTTCAAATAAAATTTAATATGTATCGCGGCACTGAAGTTCCTTTTTATCACTCACGTGGTATATTTTCGTGATAAAAAGTTAAACTTCAGTGCCTTGATACATAAATAACTAATTTTTGAACATTCTGATATTCTTATTCCAGGTATTTGTTGATATGTCTTGTTTAACTCGTTCCCTTCATTCTGATTCACTTATACATTTCTAAAGTTTCTCTTAGAGCCTGACATTGACATATTTCGATCTTGCTATATAATTTTTGTTCAAATTTTATTTCATTGACATGACTAACCACAGGCTATAGCAGATTTCTCTGGTTGAATAAGACAAATGGCCCGTTTGTGTTCTGTATTCCTGTTTTATCTTTCGACTAATCCCAATGCAACATTTCCCACATTCACAAGAAATTTTGTAAATCCTTCACACTCCTCAACGTACATTTCAATTTGAGGTGTTGTGCAAAAGATAATTTGTTCGTCTTCAAAAATATTTTCATTTTCTAGTGCGTTTCCATTTGAATATAATTTTTTTGACGCGCTTTTTAAATGATACTAATCTATTGTGTTCAGCGCTATCCTTCGTTAGTAAAATCCCAATAATCTAATTACAATTTATTTATTTAAGTTCAATTATTCATTTAATCAATTACACGCATTCCGCTCTCGGCAAGGTTCGCTAACTCGACTCTGGAATCCAGAAGGCGGCGTCTAGCACGATCGTCTGCTGTTTCACTGTATCTTATATGGTTATACTCATCCTTGTCTTACCTACATCTGTTGTACAATATAATTAGTCTAGTGTGTAGGAATCAGTGTATGTTGGAAAGAGAGGGATTCAGTGTGACGTCACATGTGTGAATGTCATTGTCTTTTATTACTAGTCATCCGTGTCTTATATATGTTTGTAGAGACAATTTAAGATGTTAATGTGTAACTAATCGGAAATGTAAGTTTGCATTTTAGATCATAAATAATTCAAATTAATTTGTCAGTTCAAGAAGATGCTAACGATTTTTGGACATTCTGACTTCGAGAAAGATTAGATTCTTTTCGAAAGGCTTACATCTCCATAACCATAATTATAACAACTTTTGAGAGTATCCCACGGAAAAATGTATCCAAAATACTATAAGAAACAGTGTAGTTTATTTATTTTGCAGCAACAATGAAACTACACTATATCTTGATCCGTAATAAGCTTTCAACTAAATGAGGTATCAAAATAATCTTAACAGGACTACATTAAGGAAAAAAAATAATATAAGAAAATATGTCTTTTAAGTTTTTTTCAGCAAATGAAACACTACAAAGCTTGAACTAAAATGCTGCAGTATACTTTGATAAATATAATTTATTGAAAATAATTTGAGAGATCTTTCGAAAACTTGTTGCCAGGCAATACCCACGAAAGCCCGTAGCTATTGCCAAATGGCGACAGATTTGAGAAAGATACTGGAGAATTATTTTCTAATTTATCGAAGTCTCGAGTTATATTTAATTAGATTATTTTTTGATTTCATCATCAGGCACGGCACTAAATATATCTTTTTTTACTTATTTTTACTTGTGTTGATGATAACTATCTCACATCTGACATCTGTCAACAAAAACAAAAAAGCTACAGAGAATATTGCCGGGAAAAACCACAAGAGCATTATTCTCAGTATAATAATGACAGGATTGGTAAAAACGCAGACACGTGACATATAATAAAGCATTTCATTGGTTTAAAGAAACGTCAAAAAATAATCCAATAAAAATGAAGTTTCGATGCGACTTTGTCACCATTAGTAAGTTGCTACGACGATAATTATTTCGTGAGAGAATTGGGGCGATTATGTATCTGTTTTTACTTTATTATTTAAGTTAAAAAACACTAAATACACAAGTTCAATACTTAATGTTTATTTTCTGTTCTGTATAAATGCCTAATTTAATTCTTAGTGTTCGTGATAGTGCTAATGTTAATTTATTCGTAATTTAATTCTTAGTGTAAAATGTATAGATCTTTAAAAAGTTTTCAATGAAATGACATCAATATTAACGGTAAATAAAATATTATAAGAAAATGAGTTCTTCAATTATTGGATCCAAGCACAGTAACGTCATTGATATATGTGATTTACCGGCACTTCACGCTTAAAAATATATTACTTACCGAGATCTGTGAAAATAGAGTGCCACACGCAAATAATTAAATTATTTATTTATTTATTCATCAACACAAACGCTATTGAGACAATAAATGAAAACGAATTCAAGGGATATCAAAATATGTATTTCCCATACTTAAACTACGTATAAGAATCTAAGAACAGTTGTAGTGTTTCCTGATTAGATCAATAAAATTCACAAACACGTAGTTGAAACTCAATCAATCATTAGCTTGTTTGCGAATGACAGAAGTGTCATACGTTCCACACATGCAGCAAAATGCCTAGAGTGTTACTTTATGCGAAGACGCAACTCCAACTAGCTTTTTGTTTGTATTTTCTGCGTTTCCTTCGGCGTTAATGTTTGTTATCTCTCCGAAGAATCCTAGCCGTCAAAGAGCCTTTCTAGGAATCTGTTCTATTACATTATTTATGTGCATCTATTCCGGTTTTTTTTTCTAAAGACGTGTGCAATTTCTAACATGATTCCTAGCTCTTGATGTCACGAACAAACTATTTTTTGTCATAAAAAATGGTATTAATATGCATCATCAGTTTTTATCAATGTACGGAAGATTAAATATTGTTCCGCATTCATGCAAATGCATTTACTACTTTTTTTTAATTTGAAACGTGCATGTATCTAAATATGCTCGATTGAGTGTGGATAATAGTGTGTTAGTGTCAGAATGTTGGGTATGGATGAAAAAGTATGAACACTGTATAATTTCAGTGGAAATGAGGTATTTGAAAGGAGTGTGTGTATATACGATACGTGATCATGCCCGGAATACGTTGGTGTACGGTGAATGTAAGATTGATTATTTTTTGACGTTTCTTTAAACCAATGAAATACTGTCACCCTGTCATTATTATACTGAGAATAATGCTCTTGTGATTATTCCCAGCAATATTCTCTGTAGCTTTTTTGTTTTTGTTGACAGATGTCAGATGTGAGATAGTATCATCAACACAAGTAAAAATGAGCAAAAAAGATAGATTTAGTGGCGTGCCTGATGATGAAATAAAAAAATAATCTAATTAAATATAACTCGAGAGTTCGATAAATTAGAAAATAATTCTCCAGTATCTTTCTCAAACTTGTCGCCATTTGGCAATAGCCACTCAAGCCCTTTGGGCTTTCGTGGATATTGCCTGGCAACAAGTTTTCGAAAGATCTGTCAAATTATTTTCAATTTATTTTCACTCTCTTGTTATATTATTACTGAGAAGAATGTTGTTAAGAAAGTGAGATGTTGTTTGGCCATCTCAAAAGGATGTCGAATGAAAGGTTGGTGAAAATAATATATTCGGGTGAGATCACTGAAATAATACTGAAACGCTAACTTGTAAGCTTTTGAAAGCGAAAAACGAGCCTCACCTTATTTAACAATGTATTGTTCTTTTACCTATTTGAAAATTCCTTTAAATTCACATACATAATAATAGATAACTGAACTTATTCCTATTAATGTATTATTTCATTTTTATATTAAAAATTTTACTTCAGCATCATTGATTGTTAATTTCTTTATATTTTATTATGAACTTGCTAAGCGGACTGTACAATTAAGATAGGTTTCCCACATATTGCCTGTCTCTCTTGGCCGCATTTTCAACATCAGTGTGCGTTCTCGAATTATTTAAATCTCTACTGTTTTAGATCCAGCAACACCTCTACTATGACGTCACAACATTTAAAAAAAAATCATTGTGGCTTAATGAATAACAATTAAGACTTTTTAAAAGTGTAGATAGTCTTCAATATAGATAAAGTTTCATAAAAAAAATTAATAATATGGTGAAAGACCCCATTGCTGAATAAATTATAATTTACACTCTCAATTTTTGAATATTTCTTCTTTTTAACAATACCACCTTTAGAGTCCTGTACGCTACTACTAGTTCTAGTATCACTAGTAGTAATATTTTCCTTCTGAAGTATTTGAACACCCTGTATGTTTGTACGTGTACATATATTGGGTATTATTAAAGATGATGAAGCGTATGAAAGGAGAATGAATTTTTATTAGAGCTTTAATCGAATTGAACATTACGAATTAATACATTATAATTTCATGTTGACAAGTAATAAATTGAGACAAATTACTTTAATACTTCGCATGTCCTGCTACATACTTATGTTACATATACTAATAATTTAAAAGTTAGGCGAACGACATTAAAAAGATAAAATATTACCAAGCCATTTAATTTTAGGCTAGAAATTTTCTACCTATATTTTACTCAAATTCTTTAATTTAATTGACATACAGACAGTGTGTGAGTGAAAGTGAGTATATTTGACACATGACGTTGACATGAAAAAAATTTATAATTTCGAAGTGTACTTTATTTTATTGTTTGGATATCAAGCTGTTCATTGTTTACTGCTTTTACTTCATCGGACTAGTCCATAATAAGTCACTTTATGGATGCTAAACTATACCATAAACAAGTGATTATAATATAGCCGAGCAAAAACATAAGCTCCCTTTTTACTTTTGTCATATACCGCATCATGAGTAGATGATTTTGAATCATGCACTTCAGTGGGATTCGAACCCACGACCTCTGGTATGTTATGCTAGTGTAGTGATATAGCCAGTACGCCATCGAGAACGGAAAATATTATTAATAATATTTAATTGATATATTACCAATAATATATTTGGAATTTGAAATATTATAAGCAATTTATTCCATTCTGTATTTGAAGTATAAGAAAATTGTGTGGTGCCCACACCTGAATTGTTTTCGTGTAAATTAATTATTTGGAACATGATAAAATTAACTATTAATATAAACGATCTGCAGTTGCAGCACTGCAACAAGTAGAATTATGTGAAACGTCAAAGAAAATAATTTGCAAACAGTTTGCGGGCCACTGATATACCAATATTAAAGGTGTGATAAAAATTATAATTTTAATTTGCATACAGTTTATAAATACCCCGCAGTAAATCTTGTAAGCTCCCAGACTCTTCAAAATCCTCTATACCAAATACTACTTTACGCTAGGGTCCAGTACTGTTAAAATCGTACTGAATCCGGCCCTGAACTTGCTGTGAAACAACGAGCGAAGATTCATACGCCTCCACTTTGCGACCGAAATGCCTTTTTAATTTTATTCGAGTAATATGCAAGCTGTTTTAGTGGGGGCTTTAAATTAATATTGTTTGAAATTTAAATTGGAAAATATTTTTATGGCTAGTTTGAAAGGCTGTTAAGGGCAGGTGTGCCAACAAAATGAAACTATTAATCAATAGGAACATTTGGTGTTTGACTTTTTGTTTGTTTTGAAGTATAATCAATTATATTATTCTTGGGATTTTGTATTTTCTTAATGATGCTACTTTGCTCTTTAATCTTATTTTTTTAAGCAAGCTATATACCACATAAATAAATCTATTTGTATTTATATGAATGTTTCTTTACCTCAAATGGGCTATCCTGACATCCCTCTCTTTATTAACACTGCTATATACATTCTACATAGCGTATGTACCATTTTATATATTAAAATTTTCATAATCACATCACACACATCTACACTGTTTAAAATTATTTCACTACTGAATACAACGAACGAAATTATTCTTTCTGTCCGTATCCTAAACGGTAAACGCTATTCTGTGCCTTATTTCCAGATAAATTAAGTATCAGTTTTGCTGTTGTGTATAGTAAATATTATTTAGTAGATATTTTATGCAAGAACTTGTACGGACAGTCTATTTTCGTCTACGCTGGTTGAACACGATTATTTTACAGAAAATGAACAGTAACAGTTGTATGTATGTTATGTTATAAACTTTTGATACAACCAACGTTTAAAATTATTGAATATTTTCAGGAAAACAAATGAACCACAATATAATTCTATATTTATGTTATTGATGCAACTTTTTGTTTAAGTTTATTTTATTTTAGCCATACATAAATAAATGATTTATTATTTTATATTATATTATTATTTTTGTGAAATATAATAAACACTCTTCCACTAACATCTTTAGGGAGCCACATTATTTTAAAGTTAAGATATATTTAATATTATTGCAATATTTGTTTAAAATTTAGTTAACTTCCAGTATATTTATTAAATATAATATTTTTGCTCTTTGATTATGCGGTAACCTTAAAAAAGTATCAAAATGAAAACATTTTCTGGATTTCAGTCACAGATTCAAATTTTTTACTTTCTTATACAATTACAAAATATAAGGAAGTACTGGAATCATAAAAAAACATCGATGACAAGATTTATCGGAAATACATATTTTGACGTCCACTGAATGCGTTAAGATCAATTTCTCAATGATGTCTGTGTGTGAGGATGGATGGATGAATGTCCGTGCGCGCAATATCTCATGAACGAGACAAGAAATATTAACGAAACTTGGAATTTATAAGTTTCATGAAAATTTAAAGAGCTGAGTTGATTTTGAATGAAATTGAAAAACCGGAAGAGGAAGTATACTGGACACACTAAACAATTATTTCCTTGTTTTAAAAAATAGAATCAGCTGTGAAAAAAAATTTCAAATGAAAGATGTTAATAAAAATATTTGGAATATAATATGTTATTTGCACTTTTCTTGTACATGCTTTTAATTTTCGGAAAAATTTAATTAAATATTTAATAATATGTTTCAATAATCTTAGTTACAATTGGAACAAAAACTAAAACATTTTAACATCCATATGTCAAATAATTGTGAATTGTCAAAATATGTGTCTTTTGAAATATTATAAAAGAAATATTTGTATTATTAGTTACAAAGTTTTAATGACTAGATATTAATTAATAAGTACCTATTTTAAAATAAAATCATAACTATAATAAAAAATTAAACTGGTTTAACATCTATAATGTCATATAATTGTTAAAATAAAGTCATATGTCAGGAACAAGTCATACGTGTTGGTTTTATATGTATAAGAAAGTAGTGTGGTGCCCACACCAGATTTAAAGTGATTAACAGCAATGTAGCAAAGTGTTTATTTTATAAGTAAACATAGGAATTGTTTTATCTATTAATTTTTTTGCATTATTAGAAAAACAATGCAAGTTTAAACAAATAAGAAATATATTTTAATTGCTTTAGTATTTAAAAAATTATATTAAATTGGTAGGAATTATTATTATTAACTATTATAAATTATTCCTATGTTTTCTAATAAATTAAACGCTAAAATACATTGCTGTCAATCACTTTAACTGTAACTATGGTAATGACACATCTCTAGGTATACTGATACAAAAAACACCCAGTAGATCTATAATAGTGTAACAGCAGATTTAATTACATATTCTTACCTCCAGAGGATATTTTCCGGCAGGTTTATTCTCTGCCTTCCCATAACATCCGACTGTCGACACCAATAGTACCAACCTGTAACAAACAACTTCATTACCTCCAATTCATACATAAATCACCCCTTTACAAAACAAAACACTGTTCAACTACACCAAACAATTGG
The DNA here is from genome assembly GCA_963942605.1 of Poecilus cupreus. Classification (NCBI taxonomy): domain Eukaryota; kingdom Metazoa; phylum Arthropoda; class Insecta; order Coleoptera; family Carabidae; genus Poecilus; species Poecilus cupreus. The sequence goes on along the minus strand of OZ012726.1, from coordinate 6,361,527 downwards.
CCATCAACCCACGGTCCGCTCGTAAAACACGTAAACAAAACAAACAAATGAATAAAAATTGCATTGAGGTGTGGCCGCCAATCCTCAACTACTAATTAACCAAATGATTAATTACCCGATAGAATAATTGAACTTGATGCAATAAACATTCGATAATTTGATGTGAGTAATTGATCCAATTCACGCGAGGAATTCCCGAAGAAACAAACAGAATTTCAGTAGTTCCAATGCTTGTCATACTTGTAATACAAAGAAAAGGATATGTATTCATATTTGAAATAAATGATAAGAAAGTTAAATCTTTTCGGGTAACATTTAAATAATATTCTCTTCAAAATGAATATGGATCATCGAATGTCAATTTTTGATGTGGAAGACTACAGTTTTGTCAGTAATCCTCATCAAAAGTATGTGAGGAATACGGAAAGGAAAAGATCGAAAGCAGAAATAGAGGGATTCAGTAGAGGAGGACTAGTAGATGAAGGACCATCTCCTGACGAATTGTTTCGCACCGATAACTTTTATAGAGATACGAAAAGCTTACTGGTCTTGTTCCAAATTATGGGCGTTATGCCGATTGAAAGAGTTAGCAAAGGTAAGTAAGTAAGTAAGTAAAAACTTTCAGAACTCATAGTAAAATTATAAAAGATTTTTTGATTTAGTTCTTTAATAGATAATTTTTTTTTAATTATGTAACAAGTACTTAATTTAGAGTTTTATGGACGAGACAATTTAGGGGTCGAGCGAAAACAGCGAAACGTGGCACATAACAGAGCGAGTCAATAAAACCCTATTATGCTCGTGTTACATACAATATTTTCGTGGAGGAGCAATTACGTTGAAATGATTATTTTTGACGTTTCTTTAAACCAATGAAATGCTTTGTAGTATGTCACGTGTCTGCGTTTTAACCAATCCTGTCATTATTACACTGAGAATAATGCTATTGTGATTATTTCGGGCAATATTCTCTGTAGCTTTTTTGTTTTGTTGACAGATGTCAGATAGTTTATCAACACAAGTAAAAATGAGCAAAAACGAAAGATTTAGTGATGTGCCTGATGATGAAATCAAAAAATAATCTAATTAAATATAACTCGAGAGTTCGATAAATTAGAAAATAATTCTCCAGTATCTTTCTCAAACCTGTCGCTATTTGGTAATAGCCACTATTGCCTGGCAACAAGTTTTAGAATGATATGTCAAATTATTTTCAATTTATTCTCACTCTCTTGTTTTATAATTACTGAAAATATTTGATGCATTGTTTTTACTATAACGCACTTGATCCATAAAGAGCTACTTTATAGACGTTAAATATAATCATAATCAACTGATTATAGTACAATAGAATGTAACATTATAATACAAGGTTTCGAATGATGAAGAATTATATACAATAATTCAAAACAATGTATTTAAATAAAATATTTTTACACAGCTTAATCCAAAAGACTTATAATTTAAAAAATTTCAAGTCTTAATAGGCGAATTCATAAATAATATATATGCCATTGCCTAAAGCGTTGTTTAATCCAATAATTAATTATTAAAATTCTTATGGGGTAAAACAGCATCTTATAAATCTCTCTAGATCCTTTTGTTGGACTGGATCAATCTCAGTACCTTTACGTTTAAATCCTTATAGTTAGATTACTACAAATACTTCTATCTATAGTTTTCAAATAAATAATGGATTGTTACAATAGCAAAAATTTATCTTCGTATAGTTATAGCAATTTAGATATTTAAAGTAGAATATTTATATTTATATTAGTAATGTTGTTATTGTAAATATCTAAATTGCTGTCGCTGTACGTAAGTTAAATTTTTGCTATTGTAACAATCCATTTTGTTTTATTACTCTGCCTTTTTTTACATCCTCCTTCTTTTAAATCTTATACTTCGTTCTCCTGGTCTCCATTCTACTACTGATTTAATTGCATCCTTTTCATCAGCTCCCCATATATGTTCAAGCCATGTGACTCTCTGTTGCTTGATCTTTTTTTACTCTCTTCGTGCTCCTTCCAACTCTTGTGCTATTTTATCCCTATTGTGTATTCGTTTTCTGATACCTTTATTTGTCCTAATATTGTTCTTACTATTTGTCGTTCCATTATTCCTAAATCTTTTTCTTTGTTTTTGTCTTTGTAATAGTCTCAGCAGCGACCAGCGTTATTGGTCTTATTATCGTTCGACAAATTCTCATTTTTGTATCTTTACTTAAAATCTTATTATTTAGAAATTTGTTGTTTGCATTGAAAAACCTATTTGTTGCCATTATCTTTTCTTTGATTTCTGTTTCTCTCTCTCTTTTGCGTGTTGTATGTCATGTATCTCAATTATATTTACAGAAAAATCTTCAAATGCTTGTTGAGAAATTTTCTATAATTCTTATTTGATATAGTTTATTAATGTCAGGCCAGCTCTTCGTAGTTGTGACTAATAATATAAAATTATTTGTTATTATTTTAGGGCACACTGAGTGGAACTGGATTTCGAGACCAACAATCTACGCTTACATTTTGTTTCTTTGTGAAACAATCTATGTCTCAATTGTTTTCAAAGCCCGTTTGGATCTAACTTTACAGAGAGGCAAACGATTCGATGAATACATTTACAATTTTATCTTTTTAAGTATTTTGGTTCCTCATTTTCTATTGCCCCTTGCGGCTTGGAGGACCGGATCAGAAGTTGCCGTTTACAAAAATATGTGGACCAAAATTCAAGTAAGACTTGAAGAAATAATAAACAAATTAGTATTAAGAAAGCATTGTGTTTTAGAATAAATACAATAAAATGACAGGCGAATTGCTCCAGTTTCCTCGGCTGCCTTGTATAACATGGTCATGCTGTGTATTTTCCTGGCTTATCAGTTTTGCAGTGATTTTAGCTCAGTTTTATTTGCAGCCTGATTTATTATATTGGCACACAATGGCGTATTATCATATTTTAGCAATGATGAATTGCTTGGCTTCTCTTTGGTACGTCAACTGCCGTGCTCAGGTGAGGGAAAATTTAATTGCTTAGAAAAATTTATAAAAAATGAGTCTGTTTTTTGTGATACACTAAAAAAAATGCACCGTAGAATTAACCAAACTATTCGGTAAGCTGAGGATGTAAGATGCAGTTTCTATAAATTTCGTAATAATTTAGAAACTAAACACGATTATTTACTAAACAATTATAAGTATTTACCAAAATTGACACACTAACTAAGATGCTAACCATAAATGGACGCTTTACTTTTTACTTATGTAAGGTCGAAACGTATATTTAAAATGGATTGATACCCATCGAATTATGTATTCCTTCATTTACCAAAAAGATTTTCAGAAAATTAATTATTTTCACGACCGGGAGAGAAGCTCGGTTTCTATGACACCAAAATCATAACAAAATCAGCAAATTTCATATCTACGGGAGATTTGTGCGCTTTTTCTTCTGCTGTAAGGGAAAGTGCTCAAATAATGTAAACAATGAAAAAATTAAACAAATTAAAGGTAACTATTATAAATTATATTACAATTCAAATAATAAAACCCATAATAAATATTGGGGTCGTGAAAAAAATAGTATATATATTACGTCACTCAATAAGTCCGTAGGATGACATATGTGTGGTACCACTATTGATAAATTGATATGATTTTTAGGACGTACCAACCTTAGAACGATACGTTTCAAAATTTTATGACAATCTGACGTTTATTTCATTTGTTACATTTGTTTTAGTGACGCTACTTTTGTAATTTTCACAACAATGGAAAAATCTTAATTTCGTGTGTTGATAAAGCATTGCTTTTTAATGGGAAAAAAATACCTTTCAATCAAAGCAATGGCTTGACAAATGTTATTTGGACTCTGCTCCATGGAGACAAATGGTAGAGAATTTTTTTGCTGATTTTAAACGCGGCCGTACAAACACCGATAATGTTGAACGTTCTGGTCGACCAAATTTGGTAGTTGTTCCAGAAAACATAAAAAAAGTCCACAAAATTATTTTGCGCGATCGTAAATTCAAGTTTCGTTAGATAGCTGACACCTTAAAGATATCAAAAGGCAATTTTTTCACCATTTTGCATGAACATTTGAGCATGAGAAAACTCTGTTCTAAATGGGTACCGCGTTTGCTCACAGTCGATCAAAAACAACAACGCGTCGACGATTCAAAGCGTTTTTTTAGAGCTGTTTTAGCACAATAAAAATAATTTTTCATGCGGTATATGACAATGGATGAAACATGGATCCATCACTACACTCCCAAGTTAGTAGGCAGTCAGCGGAGTGAACAGCAAGGATGAAGACCGTCCAAAGCGACCAAAAACACAAATGTCAGCTGGTAAAGTTTTGGCCTGCGTATTTTGGGATTTGAACAGTATTTTATTCATCGATTACCTGGAGAAAGAAGAATCATCAATAGCGCATATTATATTGCATCATTGGTGCGTTTGAGTGAAGAAATTATAAAAAAAACGACCCCAAATGAAGAAGAAAAAAGTGCTCTTTTATCAATACAATGCACTGTGCCACAAGTCGATTGCAACAATGGCAAAATGGCACGAACTACACTTTGAATTGCTTTCTCATCCACCATAATCATCAGATCTGGCACCCAGCGACTACTAACTGTTTGCAGGCCTAAAAAGAATGCTCCAGGGAAAGCGATTTGGCTTTAATGAAGAAATGATTTCCGGAACTGAAGGGTATTTTGCGGCCAAAGATATTTCGTTTTACAAAAAAGGCATCGAAATGTTGTCATCCTTCAAGGGATGTTGATGAATCAAGTCAAATTTTGCCAAAAAGTTGTAGTTTTATTAGCCATCCTACGAACTTATTGAGTGACGTGTTATATACTCCGCAGGAGAGAAGTATATTTTTTGTTCGTCGTGCTTCAGTTTACTGAATATTTCGGTATTCTACTGTACTTTTTCTGTGTATATTTATCAATTTGTTCATAGTTTTACTTTATTAGACTAGTACATAAAAAGTTATTTTATGGACGTTAAACAATATCATAAACTGGTGATTATAATACAGTCAAACAAAAATATTTTTATTGCTCAGGTAGTAAAAATAATATTTTATAGACTGCTGTTGTAAAAAAAATTGCACTATTATTGTTGATCGGCAAAAAGATATTTCATTTATTATAGTGTGATATATCTCACATATCCCACTCATTTCAGACTAGTAGAGGTAATAACTTTTCTTTAATATTACCGTACCGTAATTTGGTTGCTGTGATTTTCAATTGGTTGCTATCATTAAATTAAATTCAAACTAAATATTTTTTTTATTTTAATAAAAGTTATTTTACCAAATTCTGAATAATTGTCCGTGAATGCGCCCGTAATTACCGATTGATTAGACTTTCCGATAATAGAAAAGATTTGTTATTTTTCAGAGACTATAAAATTTTGCAAAATTAACCGAATGTTTTTCTTATTTATTATTAATTTAAATGTTTCAACGAGAGCTAACACATGCTTTTTCCCAATTATTTCACTCGGCTTACTGTATTAATCTTGTCTATATCTCATTAAACAAAACTGAAACAAAAAAAAAATTACCGTAGAATTTACTGAACTATTCGGTAAGCTGAGAATATAAGATGTATTTTCTGGAAATATCGTAATAATTAAGAAAGTAAGCACGATTATTTACTAAGCAATTTGAAGAACTTACAAATGCATCTTATATTGTCAGTTTTCCGTATAGTTCGCTAAATTCTAGGAAACTTTTTTTTTTCGTGTAATTGTGTAAATAACTATTAAACAATGTATCATTCTAACAATATGGCGTATATTTGACAGGGCCAAGCAGCTACAGGTTTAGTAAACTTCATCAAAAAGGCTCTAGAAAGCGCAGATGCAGCCGACAAACTCGGCGAATGTCGAAATCTTTGGGTAGACCTTTCTCATTTGATGCAGCAACTTGGACGAGCGTATAGTGGAATGTACTCAATGTTCTTCATCCTAATTCTTCTTACTACCATCGTGGCAACTTACGGCTGTCTGGCAGAGATCCTCGATCATGGATTCTCCGAGAAAGAAATTGGTTTATTGTTGATTTCTGCATACACGATGAGTATATTGTTTGTTATCTGCAACGAGGCTTATCATGCCAGTAGGAAGATGGGATATAATGTGCAAGAACGACTGATCAACGCGAATTTTCATGCGTTGGATGATGAAACCCATAGGGAGATCAATATGTTTTTGACAGCTATTGAGAAAAATCCTCCGACGATGAATTTGAATGGATTTGCTAATGTCAATCGCCATCTCATCACATCGGTAATTAATCTCCTCCAAACATTCCTATCGTGGTATACACTTTCGTCCCGTCCACTTAGAATCATTCGTTCACGGAACAAACCATCAATCATACTTAACCAGTTATTCCTCGGATGCCCACGCAATCGTTCACCTTCAATCTCACCCACATATATTAGTTTCACCAACCTTTCATTCGACATTCGCTCAACATGTCCAAACCACCTCAACTGACTCACTTCTACTTTCTTAACAACATTCTTCTCAATCTCACACTCACCATACACTAATGTATTCCGTATACGATCAAGTCTCGTATATCCACATAATCCTCTCAAATATCTCATTTCTACAGCAGTTATACGTCGTTCATGCTTCTTCATCCACACCCAACATTTAGAACCATACATCAATGTAGACCATTATAAACACTCAATTGAGCATCTCTAGATACATTCACATTTCGAGTATATGTACCCAGAGCACCCAATACCTTGCACCCTGTAGACACTCGCCTTTCAATCTCCCGGTCAATACGTCCATCCCTCGAGAACATACTACCCAAATATACAAATTCATTCGTTTGTTCCAGTCTCACACCATTCACTGAAACTACTTGAGATGGCCAAACCAACTCACACATTTTTAATAACATTCTTCCGAATCTTACACTTGCCGTACAATAACGAATTCAGGACTAGATCACTCTTCTTTCAAATACCTCATTTCCACAGCAGTTATTCCACAGTAAAAAAATTCACACTTAACGACACAAAATATTTCATGATCCTAATATTTCTGTGGTGCGCTACCGAAAAGATGGCCGCTCAGTGTTCGCTGATTGGCTGATATTTTAGTAACCATAGAAAAGAGAGTATAGGTTGTTAGTAACAGTTATATCTGTTAATTATCAAGCCACAATATTCCTTTCATGTTAAGTTCATAAAATTAGTTAAAAACAGAGAGAAAATAGTTATTTACTTTACAAGTGGACAAAGTAAGGAATTACCCACGAGAGAAATTTTAGCACACGAATCCGAAGGCTTCCACTTTGCCCACGTGTGAAGCATAACGTTTTATCCAACATCTCTTAATAAATACAAAATTTATTAAAGAAATATTATTTTACTGTTACATATGCTTTAAATTTTCTAAATTGAAATACCAATCAAAGTAGTTACCAAGGTGATGTGTGTTATTATTATTGTTATAAGTAAAAAAAATATTCACTAGTGACTTTTCTCAAAATTATACCCACTAGTGGGTAATCAGTTACTTTCCTTGTTTAAAATCGCTTTAGTTATAGAGCATTTCTTGATCAACTTCTTTATACCATAAATATTGTAGGAACTTTTATGGTGTAGATGAAATAATATTTTTAGATTTTATCTCATTTGCAACTAACAGCTATTCAAATTTGTACTGCCAAAGTAAATAGGGCCGTTCGGCTTAAGGTCATCGGTCAATGCGACATAAAGATGAAAAGTCACTTTATTGTGTGAATTCTTATACGTCGTTCATGCTTCACACCCAACATTATTGAACCATACATAGTTTGAGAATAATTATTTGGTGTCTGATTAGAATGTTTCAATGCATGGTGTGAAATTGGAGCATTGGAGGGATGGACGTATTTATCGGGAGATTGAAAGGCGAGTGTCTGCAGTGTGTAATGTATTGGGAGCTCTGGGCACATTTGCTCGAAATGTAAAAGGAAAACTGATTGGTTGCTTTAAAAAACTCACCTGTATATGTTGTGGGCACTATCATACTATTATACACACTCAATCAATTGCAAGTACGTTTCGAGCAAATTTACCAAAAGCACCCAATACCTTTTACACTGTAGACATTCGCCTTTCAATCTCCCGGTCAATACGTCCATCCCTCGAAAAAATACTACCCAAATATACAAATTCGTTTAGTTGCTCCAATCTTAAATCATTCCAAACAATATTTTGCATTTATCGACATTCAGTAGCAGGTCTTCATAGTTAATTATTAAATATTAATTCTTCCCTTCTTCAGGTGGTGTCATCCATGGGCACGTACCTGGTGATGCTAATGCAGTTCAAGATGTCTTTAAACCGTTCTCAACAACGAGCAGCAATGCGCAATGCTACCCTTACAAACATGACCCTTTCTGCCAACGGCACGATGTTTTAGATAGGGGTAGTTCACCCTGTTCATCCCTTACTCCGCACAATAGTGTCACTCGGCAAATATCAACATGTAACCTTTGGAAAAACGTATATAGTGACATTTAGCACAATGAGGAGATATGACGTCAGCAGACAATTGAAATGTTGGAGGTTTCTTTTTGTGGGTTTGTCAATATCTATTGGTGTTTGTATTATTTATAGATTGTTGAGTTCAATAATAATAATTCTTAAATTAATAGAATAATCTTGTTATTATTTTAATCATCAAATTCTTCTGCGAAAACATGGGTAATAAGTAAAAAATAGGATGTCCAACACATACTATATTCTGACATGATATTCTCGTTTAAAATACTTTTTTTAATGCAAAAACATTGTGAAAAATCATACTAATATGTTAAAACACCTCTAAAACATGCTAATTTCAACTTTTTCGTTTGGAGTTTAGTTCATATTCTTAAAAAATATGTTGTTATTGAAATTATAAATCCGTATTTATTTTAGATGGAAATTGTGACTTCCACATTCCAATTTACGGCTGAAATGATTTGAAAAAATTATCAGATGCACTTCAAAATATAATTAAAATATTTTCTTAGTTTGAAAAAATTCTTATTATTCCTTCACTGTTAATAAAATTTACTAAAAACGCTACGAAATTAAGCTCCTAAACTGTATATCTCCCTTAAATATTGAAATTTCAAATATAAAATTTTAAGATGATATCATTATTAGAATTTGAGAAATCGTGGATGAAAAAATCGTAGATTTATTAATTACAATGTTGGTTTATTTTCTGTTGATATTTCGTAGAAGATTGTAATAATACTTAGGCGAATTTGAAAGTTTATTTTTCTTTTATATAAATAAAACTTTTTTTTTAGTTTTAGTGACTGTTACAATTTTTCTAATAAATATTAATTTAATTTGATGGATATATCTTAAAATACAAAAACATATTTATGTAACCAAATGTGTATTATTGTATGCATATCGAAATTCTGAACAACACTTGTATTTACTTTTTGCTGTAAAATAAATACAGCAATATAACAAAAATGTATTAAAATTCATATACACCACACTTTAATTCAACACCCGGTATAGGTATTCCTCTGCGAAACAATGGCTTAACGATTCAATACATTATTCTGCATAAACACAAACACATACACAGCCATCCTCTTCGTTTAATTATTGAAACAATATCAGAACACACGCATCTATTGTTTGGTTATCATCATTACATTACAACATTGCCTCATGCGGTCTGCAGGGTCCCTCAATTACGTTCTTGCGTTATGTTGCGTTATTGTTAGCTTATGTTTGTGTCGAGGTTGGTGTCCACCTCAACGGGAACGTCTTCATTCTGAGGGGAAAATAATGTAACGTTCAAACACTCTGATAAATGATTTAAGAGAATTATTAATGCTATTTTGATACTCGAATGTATGTTCCACAGAGAAATGTAAAATAAAACAAAACTTAAACTTCCTCCTTCTCTTCTCAGTGAAATAACTCTAATCTTATCTCACGCATTCTAGTCAGTAAATTAACGTGAAATCGAAAACAACAGCAGATATTATGACCCATGCTGCGGCATCCCAACTCGACGACATGCTGGGCTCCCGCCCTTTCCTCCCTAGACATCTGCCCATGGAGAAATGGACGATGTAAGTGTGATGAATATTTCACACCCTGCGTGAAATATGTAACATTTTGCACTTGTTGCATAATGAACTATTTTATTATAATAGTTCCGCAACTATTTGTAGAAAATTGGGTGCGGGCATCATACAACTTTCTTATACAAATGAATTGGAAATAATTGGCAATGAATCATTTTACAGACTACAAACATATGAAATGCCCCCAATAACGAATAGACAAAACTTGCTTTATACAGAAATATTTGCGATTATTGAGGTATCTCATTTAGTTTTCAATATACAATTTAATTTTAATTTTTTTAATTATACAGAAATAGAATAATATTATATAGAAAATTTTCAGTGTATATCGTTTTCTAGAAGCCAAAAGTCATCAAATTTGAATGAAATATTGTATTTTTAAACCAATCACAAGTGAGAATTTTTGATATATCTACTAATCAAATTTAGAATATACTGTTGAATAGTCATGCACAGTGTGTAATTTCCAGTATAATCAAAATTTGATTGGTAGATACGTCAAAATTCTCACTTCTGATTGGTTCAAATACACTGTGCATATGCATAATTTGTGAAAATCACTAGATGTAGGTAATGCGTAATGTCCAGAAAAATAATTATTAATGGGAAACAATTAAATACACAATTATAATCCCTCCAACACCAGATGACAGCTCTGCTAATATTTGATAAATGTGACAAATTGTTATAGAATTCCAGCCTGAAATTTACGGAATTGTTTCCACCCGTACTCTTTTGCTCGCGTGGAATATGTGCCATTCCATTACTTGTTGTAGAATATACTATTCTATAACAAGATTTTGGAAATTACAAAAAATACTCAAATTAATAAAATAGTAACTGAATCAAGATACTTGGTAGATAGTTGGTCCAATACAGTTTTTAGAATGTATAGTTTCCAAAACAGTGTTATGGAAATCATATACCGAGCATAATTTTTGGAAATCACTTTGACAAGTTGTATGGAATATATAAATATTTCAGTTTAAATAAACCATTGAGGATAAAATGATTTTGAAGATTATTTATAATAATTTCAAGATAGACAGAAATTTTTATAAAGTATAACATTCTTCTCTAAATTAGAAATAAGATTTTTTTATCCAAAGACACTCTGTACGTATATGTCCGTATAGTAAATAAATAATACATTATTTTTTATGTATTTAAATAAAATGAACTGTTATTTTTCTTGTTATATTTCTTTTGGCACGCACAAAAAAAGAAAATTTTAAAATTCTTTCGTACCCCTTGCCTACCCTTAGAGGTACGCGTACCACACTTCGGGAAACACTATACTAGATCTACAACACCTTCCTCTGCTTTGTAATTACAAAAACGCAACTGTATCCCAGTCGTTTCTTCTGACAATGAGTGAGAAACAGAGAAACTCGATCGGGGCATCACTGGTCCAGATATCTGACAGATGACAGCGATGTCCAGATAAGAGTCTGGTATCCGCGCGATCCTGTTTCACTTGTTTCAAGCTCTGCGTTTTAACGTCTCGGCCTCTCAATGTCTTAGTAGGCCGACACCGAGCCCGAGAAAGAAGAACGTACTCAGTTGATTGGCATTGCGTAGCGGAAAACAACTGCATCACGCACAAGCAGCTCAGAAGAATTCGAGTGTTGAACGACAAGCGATTGTGATGAAGAAATGTTGAAGCATATTTGTAAAGTTACAAAATGACTTTCCTAGAAAAAGAGCTGATCACACCACAAATCGTAAAACGCAATATTTTAATTTAAAAAATCTGTAGCAGTTAACCAAGAAATTAACACCAATTATAACACATACCACATTCATCATACATTGGTGGTTTGATCCTAAATACCATTCCAATTATTCGTCGTACATATGATAACACCATTCCTCCCATACTTCCTCATAGCGATACCATCATCTACTGCAAGAAGAAGCCATGCAAACCACAACATTCATAAAGCAGATTATATTCAGTACATTGAGATCACCTTGACCATTAACTTAAAGACGTCTGTATTATGTATTTTCATGCTCTTGTAGCTAGGTGATTAAAAAATCTGGTGTGGGCACCACACTACTTTCTTATACATATAAAACCAACTGAACACGTATGACTTGTTCCTTGTGTATGACTTTATTTTGACAATTATTTAATATATAGATGTTACCTGTTAAATTTTTTTTCTCATTCTAACTATGAATTTATTTTAAAATAGAAATCAATGAATATCTAGTCTTCAAAACTTTTTAACTAATAATACGAATATTACTTTTATAACATTTCACGAGACACATATTTTTGACACTTCACAATTATTTGACACGTTTGACGACACATAGATATTAAAAATGTTTCACTTTTTGTTCCCATTGTAACTAAGATTATTGAAATATTATATTCATAAATATAATTTAGTTTTTCTCAAAATTAGAAGCATGTACAAGAAAAGTGTAAATAACATTTTATAATCCAAAATTTTTTGCTAACATCTTTCATTTGAACCTTTTTCTCACAGCTGATTCTATTTTTGAAAAAAAATTAATTTATTGTTTTGTGTGTCCAGTAAACTTCCTCTTCCGATTTTTCAATTTCATTCATAATCAACTCAGCTCTTCATTTTTTCATGAATCCAAGTTTCGTTTACATATCCTCACACACAGACATCATTGAGAAATTGGTCTTAGCAGTGGACGTTAATATATGTATTTCTGCAAAAATCTCGTCAACGATTTTTTTCATGATTCCAATACTTCCTTATACTCTGTATAAGAAAGTAAAAATGAACTCTCAAATTCGCCATTTTATTATTACAATTTTCTACGAAATTCGCAACTGATTTGAAACTGTCGATTCAAATATACTGCGAAGAGTAAATTACTCTTTTCTAAACCGTCTGCAAATATGTTTCCGTAAGAATGGGGCTCACATTAAAAATATTTTGTAAATTAAAACAAAACAATATTCTTGGTATACTAGATATAATTTTTAATTGAATAAATTAATTTAGTGAAAAATGGTAAAATAAATTCCGAAATTATTAGTTTTAGGCATAGAATACCCTTAATAATAAATGAAGGTAATACAAAAAGACACAGAACAGACTAATAAAATATAGGATGTTCCATTTGAAAATTACGAGTTATAGTCATTTGAAGTAGAGTAAATTTGATTCGCTGTATTGGACATTCTGTATAATTATAATTAAAAAAAAAATATATGTCAAAACATAGAATATAGTTATAGTTGTACAGGAAAAAATTCCAAATTTTTCCTATTAAAATAACTTCAGTACGCCTTCATATAAAGTAATGCGTGTATTCTGCCTTTTTGAGAGAAAAAACGTAAAAACTTGACAACGCCGCGGAAAACTAAAACAAAATTCATATGTCGGTATAGGTAAATAAAATACAATTTAGAATATTAAAATATATAGGGTGTTCTATTTAAAAACAAGACAAACAATTCTCGCCAAGCCGTCACATAACATCCTGTATATGTGAAAATAATTTTACGTTATACTCCTTGAGTAGATGAATAAATTTTGTTAATAAATTTATGCTGAATTTCTAACGACAAGGGTGATATTGAAGACGGACAATTCGATGACTCATCCTTTATACAAAGATTAAAAGTATTAGCTGAAAAGTTTGGTAAATGTTCAGAAAACTTAGATCCGTACTCTTTTTTGTGTAATTGATAACAAAAATTATTGCACAAAATATATAAATTATCCCGAGGTAAAACACTTTCCCGTACAGATATTTGTGCATTGTTTTACCAGCATAAAAGTAAACGGTACCCGAGACCATCCTAGATAATTAAATATCTATAAAAGAACCTTTTCAAAGACCATTTAACGGCAGGAAGCATCCAGACACGGGACATAAAAGGAAGATAGTTAAATTTAAATAAGGTTAAATGTTGATTCATTTGCATTGTTTGGTGGTGACTCACTTGATGACAAAATCACCACAAAAATGGTCACAATTCATTTAACAAATAAAGAAAAGATTTAGACTGTTATGGCCTTTAAATTACTTGATTTGTCTTCATGAAGTGTGTGTAATGATTCCTTATTTGAAGGCATTTGTTTAGAATGTTTTTCTGTGACAGTAAAAACTTCAGAAAATCTTGATTTAATTAAACTATTTCCGGTTTCAAAATTGGGTACAGTTAAACTTTATATATTCGTCATAGAGCGTAAAGTCAGGAAATGTAAAAAAATGATGCATCGAAAGAGAATTCAGTAAGAAGTTTTTGTTTTTACGATAGCACTGATTATAAGATTGTAGTAAATTAGATAAATGTGCTCATTTAAGTAATCTGGGAATATTTAATATACTTCCTCATGAATTTCGATTGCAAGATCTATGGCTACATTTATTAAATTATTTAGTAATTATTGACAGGAAAGAGCATACATAAAGGGTGTAGAATTGAAAAGTGGAATATATGGATTTCAATGCTATTATTTTGATATTGCTGTAAATTTTTACCTATTCACTTTACAGGTAAAGTGTAAATACAAAAGTTGTTCAGAATTTAAAGATGCAATAAAACCAATTTGGTTATTTAAATATTAGTATTTCACGATATATCAATCAAATTAAAATTAAGCACTATTAGAGAAATTATAAGACGGTCTTGGGAAATTAAACCAAAACGAATAACAGTTAACATTTCATAACAACTAGAGTCACAAAATAGAAAATAACAATAAGTCATTGATAATATAACTAGACCCAAGAAAATTGTCGCATCGAAATCATAGCTCAAATGATATCTATTGTTCTAGCTGTCATTTTTTGATGCGTATTTTTTTATTATTCGACGAATATCTTATTCGGAAGTTTATTCGTAGATGGAAACACCGGCCATTAATTATTAAGATATTTGAATTTTGAAGAACTCTACAATGACGTCAAAATATTATGGCTATTCTAAATTATTTGTACTTCGCTTATTATTATTGTTTAATTTGTATATGGATGTGTTGTTACGAAAGGCATTGAATGTAACGGATGGTGTACGTATTGGTGGACGTATAGTGCCTGCGTTAGCTTATGCGGATGATGTTATTGTGTTGGGTGAAACTGAGGGGCAATTGAGAAGAATGATTGTGAGCATAAATGAAGTAGGGAAAGGTTTAAATCTGCTATTGAATGTCGATAAATGTAAAGTGTTGGTGTTTGAGAAGAATCTAATCAATTCATAACATAAACATAATATCTGCCTTACAAATATGTATGTGCGAGAAATAAAAATGAAGTAGCAGTTCACTAGAAGCCCTTAACAGTTTTCCATGAAAAACATGGTTAAATTTAATTTTTCAACAATTTATGTTATTTTGAAAATCGTATAATATTTAATTTTTTATCTGTTTTGATTATATTAATGTCGATAAATGTAAAGTATTGGTGTTTGAGAAGGAGTGATTGATTGTAATGTTTCAGTGAATGGTGTGAGAATGGAATAAGTGAATGAATTTGTATATTTGGTTAGTATGTTCTCGAGCGATGGACGTATTGACAGGGAGATTGAAAGGCGAGTGTCTGCAGGGTGCAAGGTATTGGGTGCTCTGGGTATATTTGCTCGAAACGTGAATGTATCTAGAGATGCTCAATTGAGCATTCACGTGACTGCAATTATTTACAATCTCTACTGTTTGAGATCCACCAACACCTCTACAATGACGTCACAACATTTAAAAAAAATCATTGTGGCTTAATGAATACCAATTAAGACTTTTTAAAAGTGCAGATAATCTTCAATTTAGATATAGTTTCATAAATTAGTTTTTTTATTTTTTAAATGGTGAAAAACCCCATTGGCAGCTTCTATAATGAGTTTCAAAGATCTCTTCCTACAACTATACCTATTTACAAGAGACACCGTAAATGACGTACATACTATGTGCAATCTATTCCGTTTTACGTTAAAGGTTACATCCTATCAAACCACTACAATCAACCTCTTATCACAAGGCTGCTCTATCAGCTCTCCCACACCCAAAAATCGTCAAAATTCGCTATCAGCTGCTTCACTGTTTCAACTCTACGCAAGGCCATCTACGGCCACTGGATCACTCGATCACCCTGTCCAAATAACAACTAAATCAAGCAGCCTATGACACGGCATGTCACCGCTGCTTGAAGCCGATGAGGAGGTTTGAACAACGTTTTATCGAACATCGGAGTTAATGAACTGGCGCAGTTGCTGCTGCTGATAGATGATGGGAACACAGAAGAAAGCTGCTTGTTTTTATGGATCAAGACGGCCGGGATTTCAAGACGCGATGATCGGTTGTTTTATTGTACAATAAGTGATATATATTTTATTTATTTACTTCTTAGGATCAACCTTGCGATGTACTACTTCACCTCTGTTTTGGATGAAACATCGTGAATTGATCACATTTCGCGTAAAACTAAAAGGAAAAATTCTAAGCAATGTTGGTCAAAATGGGATGGCTTTGAAAACACAGTTTAATGGGTCGCTTTATTCGTTCAACTGGAATGTGGAAGCTAGTTTATCTTCAAATTAAAAAATGAGTACTGTGATTCGAGTTTGTCGAGAGTAAGTTGTGTAAGCTTAGGGTTTGTTTGTGAAAACTGCGATCCTACAGGTAAATTTCACATAAACAAAATGTGTACATCATTGTTTTAGTACTGCTGCCAATAATCGGTACTAATTGTTATTACATTTTCTATCAGTTAGTTTCAGTACATTCATAAAAATAACTTCTTGTTTCAAGAAAATTTTCAGTTTTCTTTTTGTTTCCAATCGTTGAAGAAAATTTTATTTCTAAAATAATTAGGTTCAATTCAAAAATATATTAATTTTAAATATAAATTTTATTTATCTTCGTTTTTCTGCGTTGAAAGAAAATGAATATATTTTAAATTTTGTTATTAAAAATAATGAAAAAAAGTCGTTTTAATTTGAAACAAATTGTTTTTATTTAAAATTTGATGTTCCTTCAAAACTAAATTAATTTTCATACAAGAATATTTATTAAACCTACAATAGATTTCAATGAAAACGAAATTCAGATCAATTTTACTCTTCATTTAACAGGAATCTGTTTGTTCCAACAAAAAAAACCTTTTTGTCAGTGTACCTAAGTATAAAAATTAATTTATCTTTTTAGGACCGGTGTTTCAAACCTTAGATAAACTAGAGAATAAATTTATCAGTGGAATAAATAAAAAATATCATAGCTTATATGATAATTATTATTCTAGCTGTCATCTTTTGATGAGATATTTTTTGTTTATTCCACTGATAAATTTATTCTATAGTTCTAGTTAATCTGATGTTCGGAATATTGGCCGTTAGAAAAAATTGTAGATGCGTGTTTTCGGAATTTTAACAAATTATCGCATAATTACGGAACTTTAATGAGAATAATGTCTACATAGTCGACATAATTTAATTTGAAAAATTAAAGTGCTCGCATTTTATTTTTTAATAATATAACATATGTTTTTTTTGCATGATTATAAAACAAATTTAAAGTGCTTTCCAAATATGCAAAAAAAATATTGTATGTTTCATTTGAAATTTCAAAGTTGATATTAATTATTAGTAAACCGGAAGTGATATCATGAATGTATATACACTATCAATTAGCTTATATGCTGTTGTATAAATCATGTTATGTGAAATAAATTGCTAAGTTGTTAAATAAGAGAAATATTTGCTGGATCCATTTGAAAATAACACCCTGTATATATATATTTCAATAATTCTAGAATCTATGAGAATGAACATATGACTGAAACATCTGTTCAACATTTTCTCGTATATGTGTAAGAAAGTTTTGGACATACTAGTTAAGTGTATAATACAGAAAATACATATTTACAGCTGAAAATAGGAAATAAACAACGTTTCTTGTTTCTTGTAAAGCATCGTACATAGCTCTTGAAGTCATCATAAATCTGGTGTTGATACGATCAAAAATTGATCTTAAACTAAAGATTGTAATCTTCAACACCTCGCACCTACATAACAGCGTGTTAACAAGATCCCGAAACGATTATTTATCCCAGTTTTTTCTTTTTGTTTCGCATCTGTGGGCTAATTTACAAGCTTCTTAACAGTTTGCAAAATCTGCCAATTAGCAGCACGTTAACACTTCTTTTTTAGCCAAAAAGATGAGGAGGTATTGAAACCCACAATTAATTTTTTATTTTCATTTTTATCTGAAAAAGCAGAAAAATATAGTGGGGAATGATATGGTTGAATGCATTTATTGTATTTGGTCTTCTTACTGGGGTTTGATTAGTTCAGAAACATAAAACTGTATCAAATGAGCATAAATTTATTGATATACATTTCTGTAATGAGGTACGACTGCTTGAATTGTGTGTTTTGTTTTTCAAGGCATTCTGTAAATAGCTAAAAATTATAAATATTATTTTACGTCTATCTCATGACATAAATGTATTAAATCAATAAATTTAAAAAGCTAATAACAATTAGTACTGATTGTTGACAGGTGACATTTCTTTATTATTACAATCATAAAAATATGTTCTTGTTTAAAAAAAAAATTCAGTTTTCCTTTTACATGCATTCGTTAAAGAAAATATTATTTCTTACAAAAGGATTAGGATCAATTCAAATAATATTAATTTTGATATAAATTTTATTTATCTTCATTTTTCAACTTTGAAAGAAAATGAACATATTTTAAATTTTGTTTTTAAAAATAATGAAAAAGAAGTCATTTTAATTTAAATAACAAGTTTTTATTTAAAACGATATCATTTTGAATTAAAATTACTCCTATTCAAACTACTTCGTCTCCGTAATGAGTCTCAGTTAAATACTTTGATATGTTCCTTCAAAACTAAATTATTTTCATACAAGA
This sequence comes from Poecilus cupreus, assembly GCA_963942605.1. Lineage (NCBI taxonomy): Eukaryota > Metazoa > Arthropoda > Insecta > Coleoptera > Carabidae > Poecilus > Poecilus cupreus. Next base: position 6,342,532 of record OZ012726.1, on the reverse strand, counting down.
ATATTTATTAAACCTACAAAAGTTTTCAATGAAAAAGAAATCGGATTGGCACTATTCAAATCAATTTTTCTCTTCATTTAAGATGAATCTGTTTATTATTTATAACAACGCATAAACATATAATTAGTAATTGTAAGCAATGATTTCTTAATAATATTCAGTAAAATGCGATTTAAATTTGAATTTAGCTAACTACCATACAGTTACAGTAGTAAATTGAAAGTATAAAAAGTAAAAAATACTTTCTTACCACAATAATTACTGGTAGAATAGCGTGAAAATATGTAAGTACTTAACATGATGTTTTCGTAAAATTTGTAGCATACATGAAGCACTAAATTGTTAATTAACAGGTTTGAAAGTAATTAACCAGTTTTTATAAAGTGTGCAATTAATGAAAATATAAAAAGGTTCAGTTAAAAACCTGCACCGAAAATTAAAACCCATTATTAAGCTGCATTTAGATAAGGAAGGTGTAATGATTATTACCGTTTCTCCAATTTTTTTTACATTAACACTTGAAGAAATAAAAGAGCCACTAAAAATTTCCATTTTTGAATCGCTCAATTGTTCCAGCATCACCAAGACAAGAGCAGACAACTTTATTCTTTATTCTTCTGCTAAATAGATTCATCTCTTCCAGCAACGAATGCATCTTGACTTTCCAATATAATATATGTGCATAATTTTCCGCCCAGTACAATCAGCGATAACGCCGCCACTGGTTTCACAAGCGACTTGATTCTAAATTATTGAATTCATTATTTACATATATCTTAGGTGGACGATATATTTATCGGAAACTATTTATTGCGGGAGAAGTGTATCTTTTATGGAACAATGGACTATAAATTAAATGCGTTTGAATGAGTAACCAGTATGTAAATTTAATTTGAAACACCGCTATTTGGATTTGTGACCACTATTACCAGGAGCAAGATGTGGCGGATGAACCAATTTAAAGACACGAGTTAGGCCAAATGTATAGTTTATCTTATTTATTTTGCTATTCACCTACCAATAAATATTTCATGAATATAAAAAATCAGTGACTATACAACTCATAGGAAAATAGACCAATCATATAGTTCCATTTTTCTTAATTATGCTGCATAATATCGGTTATTTTCGTTGCTAAGTTGTGTTTCGGTTGTAAACAAATGAATAATATGTAATCATATAATCCATGAATATAAACAAACAAGTAATATTTTTGACATAAATAAATAATTTGTAGAATTGGTTAATTCGTTGTATAGTCTTAACACATACAACTCAAGCTTCGAATTTATCTGAATATACAGTTGCGGACTCGATGTGTTGCCTACAAAACACAACTCCACTTACGGTGTCGTGTTTCCTAGGAAACACATCTCGTCCTTTCAACTGTATATTCGATTATTTTCGAGCCTCTTGTTATATAACTACTGATTATTCAACGCCATAGTAAATAACCCAATAAGAAGCTTACACGTCATCTATTTTAATCAATCAAAGGAGTATATCAGGGAATATACGGGTCCCGGCAGTATATCCCGTTACCATGAATTTTTTTTAAATAAATAATTCTTTTCATTTAAACGTCAGTGCCATTTTTCGTAAAATGTTTGATAATTTACGTTTTGGAAGTGGTTCCATTAATAAAATTAATGAAAATAGTGTATCCTATAGAATAATCTATCCAAATACCACTCGAGTTAAATATTTTTTTTAGAAATTTTTTTGTGTTCCCTTGCAAATTATTACAAATTTCGCTCATCAAAAATTTCTCAAATACCACTCGACCTTCAGCCTCGTGGTGTTTTTTACGAAATTTTTGAATCGCGAAATTTTGACGTAATAATTTGCAAAAACATAAAAAATTTAAAAAAATATTCACCTCTAGTGGTATTACCCTTGAATATTTTGCATATGTTCAAATACTCGAGTATTTGAACAAGTGTGATACATGAATATTTATAATAATTGTAAACACTGAATTATGTACGTGTTACATAAATATCTATTATCAATGATTTGGGTTTTTCGACATATTTCGTTTAAAATATCATTAGTTTAGGCCACTAAAAATACAAATATGAAATTTTAAATAAAAAAGTGAAATATGATTTTTTTATTTTATAAAATTTTTAATAATCTACCATGACGTCATAACGCCTACAACCCACTTCAGTCAACTTATCAGTATCTCACTGCTTTGTTTACAGTTGTTATTTAATAAATAATTATCAAGTAACTGAAGAAAATTGGTCCTAACAACACATACCTAAAAGCAAACTACCAAAATGTTCAAAAATAACATTTGATTTAATAAAAATATCGTAAAAAAACTACTAAAAACAAAAAAACCAAACATATTACCATGATGTAAACAGTAGACGTAACAATTTTCAAGGACGTGTGCTGTCGCATAAAAATTACAATTTTGTAACAAAAAATTATGAATGTAAACTTATTAGGCATGTTTCATTGTATTTTCCTACTGTATTATGATATAAATTATATATAAAAATAATCACTTTGGATAAATGCAATTATACCGAAATACCCCCATAGCATTGGATGTTTATTAACGTCATAGGCCTGAAATTTATGTAACAGATTAAAATAAATATTCAATAATTTAAAATAGTGAATAATAAATTTTCCTCGGGAAATATTATACCAATAAACCAATCTTGTTTGACAAATACCTGATGTATTTATACCTGTACTTGTGATACAACTATTGTTTGATTCAAGAAACTAAATATATTTTTAAGACCAATATATTTTACTTGACAGTATGAATCGAAATGTACTAGTAGCTTTAAGTAAACTAAAACATCATAAAACCTATAAATATATTTGAGGTTCGTAATCTTTCATCGAAATCTAAAAATACTCCAATATTTGTACACATCGTCGATAGTAAATTCCAAAACTTTGAATCATGAAAGTGGATAAACAAAAATAAAAATATACCTACAAGTACTGAAACGTTTATGACATTAATGTTACACTGATGAATAAACCAAATCGAATAACTACAATAATGTCAAAGTTCCTCACTTGAACTGTAGATATATCCATAATAAATTCTCTCAATCTACATTAATGTAATGAATTAATTTCTCGCTTGCCAGTTCAAATGAAACCACTGACACAAATTCGAATATATCAAGAAGGAGACACAAACAATTTTGCACGCTATTTAACTAGAAAAGCAGACTTACGGACACCAAGTAAATTATTAAATAAACAGTTTTAATTCACAAACATTTGTGTTAGTTGTGTTAGCAATTTAACTAGTTTGCACTTGCGTTAATAAGATGAGTACTGATGCTGATCATTTACTTTATATATTCACACATTTATGTACTGGTGTCGACCGAAATACTTACTAGACATTTCAGATTTAGTTTAGTGGTACAAAATACAAAAGGATACATTTAAATATTTTATCTAACACCTCTCAATAAAAGCTTTATAACTATGTCGATTTTAAACAAGCAAAGTAACAGATTATCCACTAGTGGGTATAATTTTGAGGAAAGCCACTAGTGAGTATTTTTTATTTATAACAATAATAATAACACACAACACCTTGGTAACTACTTCGATTGACATTTTAATTTAAAAATTTAAAGCATATGTCACTGTCAAATAATATTTCTTGAATAAATTTTTCATTTATTACGAAGTGTTGGATAAAACGTTATACTTCACACGTGGGCAAAGTGGAATTAGCCACTCGATAAACTTATCATAGTCAGCCTTCGGCTTCGTGTGCTACAATTTCTCTCGTGGGTAATTCCTTACTTTGCCCACTTGTAAAGTAAATAACTATTATAGCGTCTTGCAATATAGGAAATTGCTTGTTGTAGATGTTATACTTCTAAAGAAAGAAATGCATTCTTTCCGGAACCGGGTATTGAATACCGCTGATTATTCGAGGCCATAGTAAATAACCCAATAAGAAGGTTACACGTCATCTATTTTGACCAATCAAAACAGTATATCAGTATTAGCGAATATACCGGTCCTAGCAGTATATCCCATTACGACAATTTTTTAAATAAATAGGTAATTCTCTTCACTTAAACGTAACATAAAAAATAATGAAAATTATATCCAAAGACAATTTGACAGTACTTTTGTTATCACAGCCATACCCGTCTCAACACCTAGCTGACGTTTTACAAATACATAATGATATTTACTTATGTTTTTAATTAATAATTTAACGAGTTCGGAAAAAATTATAATGTATACCTTGGCACTAAAGTATTTTTTATTACTCATGTGGTTAATAATAATTAATTCCATGTTCGTAATAAAAAATTATATGGAAAAATAATGATCGGGGATACAGTCAAATGATCTATATTTTCTACAACGCCGACGTTTTGACACCACTTGTGTCTTCCTCAGGGCTAGTAGAAAAAAATTATGTGATAATGTTAAAAATGCATACAATAAAACAATCGTTAAAGAATTGAAACATCCAATTATCGACAATTACATGCACGAGGGATATTCGAAGGACTATTTCCCGGATTAAATTTAGCCAAACGCTGTTTCTCTCATAAAAAAATAAAGCAAAATTTAAAAACTTCATTTGACAGCAAGTCAGAATCACCTTGGTAATTTGCACTAATGCGAATTATCGATAATTTGCACTAGTGCAAAATTATCGTGTAATTCTACGTTGATTGGACAACATTCAGAAATGTCAGAATTCTAGGAAGGTCGTACAATCATCTCTTCATAAAAAATTACACTTTAGTGCCTTGATATACAAATAACTATTTTTGTGAAAGGTAGCCATATGTAATAAAATTAAAATAATATTTCTGAAGAGGGGTTACAAACTGGTATTAAACGATTTGTTACATCAACGCAATTTTACACAATTTTTCTTCAATGTAAACAGTAATAATATTTCATAAAATATTTCAAAAATTTCGCTTAATTCTAATCGCACTTATACAAATCTGATGGCTTCTTGTGGCTTTACGAAGGGCTGTACACATTTTTTGTTTTCGGATTGTGCACTCAGAATTAATCAAATAATTGTTCTACCTAAAGCTTATCACCACTTTTCTGAACATTCTGTATAAATGTAAAGCTAAAACTGTATGAATCGACGGTCTGATGTATTACCATGGAATTATCTATACCAGTGATGCCCAACGTTTTCATATTCTGGGGCCAAAATTACTACTGATTAATTTTAGAGGGCCTGATAAATAAAGAAGTGAATTATAACAAATAAAATTACGAACATATATAATTTTAATGAATTTTATTTATAACTAAGTTAACAGAAATAAAAATGAAAATGGATAAAATCAAGATTACACAACTTGTAAACCAGGATAGCGGTCAGGATTCAATCTTGACTACAAGTTGTGTCTCGCGGGTCGTTAATTGGCCATCACTGATCTACACCAACACTACAAATTTTCATACAACAGTAATACACTTCAATAACAATTCAAATCAAATGACTAAAATAGCTCCAACGCAATCTCTGATATACTATGATATCTAATACCACAGCTAATCCATCTTAATATACATCTCAACATCTCCGCGTACACTCCATGATTTACGATTCCATTTCATCTTACATACACACGCACACAACAAACGCACTTCGATCTAAAATCAAGGCTGGTCTCACTTCCAGACCACGTCTATAAATCCAGCAAGCCTTGGACAGCGAACGGAAAGAGACGATCTGAAGAACTACCATCACCATTACCAACCCAGAACATTACATCCGACGGTGCGAGTTGTACCACACACCGTTTCTTTATTTTTAAGCTTAGGTCTTGTACTTAATAGTGATCTCTGGTGCCTGGGAGAAACAATTGACACGGGGCAACGAAATAAAAACGGTGATTTGTTATAGGAGACACACCCTTTTTGTAACATAAAAACAAGTGAAATTTGGTCCAGTGCACTTTATATTAAACTTTCAAGAAGTTTTATTTTCCGAAATTGATACTAAAGTATACGATATTACTACGCGAAGTTAGCCAAAATAGTAGCTAAAGTTAAACTTTACAGACTTTTATGTCAAAATTTTACTTTACAGACTCTTATGTCAAACCTAAAATAACAAACAAATTATTCTATAATACTATTGGTGATTTTATTTATTATTTACCTTTGATAATAGTTTATCGGATTAAATGCAGATTACATGCAGAACACGTCTAAAAATATATGGAAAATAATGAAAATTATATCCAAATTTGACACTTTGACAGTAATTTGGTTATTACAGCTATCACCGTGTCAACAACTAGCTGACGTTTTACAAATACATAATGCCATTTATTTATGTTTTTCATTAATAATTTAACAATTTCTAAAATAATATAATGTATACTTCGGCACTAAAGTATTTTTTATTACTCATATGGTTTATTATTTTTGGTTCTGCCTTATTCGCATTACTGATTTGTCACTAACGAAGTCAATCATTCAATAACCCGCTTACGTTTAATGCTATCTTTTGCTGATTGCTTTTAAGAAATTGTTCGATTTACTAATATGTACATCTACTTAAATTGCAATTGTAAATTTCTTATATGTGACAATTGAAGGTAAGTACTGAGTTGTAAATTACTGTTTAAGTTCCGATATATGGTATACAATATTGTTAAAAATTGTATTTTTGTTCCTTAGTCTTGATAATGGAACAGTTATTTGTCAAACTAAAAAAGATTGCGCTTCTTTTTCTTACCCGAGCTCTAGTGACAGTGGAAGATGAACTTTCCTCTCGTGGTAGACACAACATTTTTTTCTCGAAATGTTTCTAAACATGAAAACGTTTTACTCGGACCTAAAATACACTTTGACAACACAACTGACACGTTAAAAGTTAGGTTATCAAACGCAAGGCGGTGCAGCAGTATTATCAATGAACCAATCTTAAATATAAATTATAGTTGTCAAATTGTAATTTAATTTAGAAAAAGAAAAATATAAGACATAATTGTAAGACAATTTAAAGTATGTATATCACTAAAACAAGGATTTTCAATAAAATGAAGCATTTATTTATAATTTTTCAATATATTTTCCTCTTTAGACAGGAAAGCCACATTTTCCTCACTATTTCGGGAGAAGAAAGGTGACGTGACAAAATTAATTTTTTTAGCGTCACTACTGAAAATTACACTTTCTTCACATTAAACAAAGCTTGAAAATTGTGTATTTTGCACAGTCATGTAAAATAGAGTGAGCAACGATTCCACACGCAAGAGTGAAGAGTGAAGAAGAGTGAAGAAAATACATCAATTTTCAAATAAAATATGTCATTAGTTTTTATATTACAATCCTTATAATTAAAGTTATAGATATCATTTCGTGTTTCTGAAGAGTAAGTATAGATAACTTTCTGCACTTGTTGCACAATATATTATTATTAAATGATCACGAGACTTTAATTATTTCTCTGTTCAAATTCCAACAAATATATTCTCTCAATTCAATTTCCAGTCACGATCCAAATTCATATCAATTAAAATAAAGATATGTACAAATTTAAATATCAAAAGCAAAGAAATAAATATTTACTATTAATAATAAAAGTATCTTTTCTTTTGAGGCGCCGAATCAAAATTCAATCCTTCCTTAACTGCATTGTTCGGCAGGGGGCGTAACATTCCTTAACCTTACAGGGGGGAGAGGGCACTGCCAAGAAGAAAAATGATCTCTGTCCAAGCGCCAGCGTCGTACATCAAACGTTTCACAGTGGGCTCAATTAAAATTAGACGGTAAATGAGTTATTGTTTTGGTACACGGTAACTATTTTTATTGTTTTCTGTTTTGGTGAGAAGTGCGTGAAGATGAGCGGTGTGAAATGATATGTAATTACCAGGTTAGAGATGGTTATCGATGGTTGTATTGATTGGTAGTGGTTATTACAGCGGTATGGCTGTTATTTATGTATGAAGTGAATGATTGGTGGTGCAAGTGGAAGGAAATTGAAAGGATGATTGAATTTAATTGTGTTAGAAAATTAATTTTGAGTGGTAGTCTTATTTTTCCTTTTCACCTTACAATAAAGAATTGTTTATGGAGTCGATCATTTTACAAGTCAGTTTACTTAAGGTGGATAATTCGTTAATGGTCACAACCCATAATGTAGGCCGAAATATTCGTTAAAAGTCGTAAAATTTGGATATAAAATAAAAATCGTAGCCATTGAAATAACGAATAATTGACTTATTTATGATAATGTTAAGCAGCCTAACTATATTTGGTAAAATGTTACTTAATAAATGGATGATTGTGAATTTATATAAACGACCAATCTCTTCAGTGGGATTTAAACCCACGACCTCTGGTATACTAGGCTAGTAATTGCATTTAAAGTTGACAATGAAATGCATTGCACATATGAATATAAACAGTATTTTCAGTAAACGGTTAAAAATAGTATATTGTATAACAGCCTTTCTACACGTGTTGTACACGATATTTTTCCGACAACCGCAATTAAGTAAAAAAAAAACAATATAAAATTTACATACAAATATTAAAACAGATTATGTTAACATCATTGCTCTCAGAATTCACCAAAAATTATGTAAAAATCTGATAAATCAGGGTCTAACCTTATTAATCCGTATAAATTCAACAACTGTAACTGTCAAATTTTTAAATACAAATTTTTAGGCTAGTTCGGTCAGTTATCGCAGCGTGTGATAAAATCATATCACACAGTTGCGGACGCATCTGATTGGCTAACGATCTTTTATATCACACAGCATTACTAGTACTAGTAGTATGCAATGATCAACTTTCAGTAATAGTTAAGCTTCTGAATTTATGTACTTTTCGTATTTGTTGTCAGATATAGTATAATGTATAATCTAGTGCTGAAAGTTGAATATTTTGCACGAGTGTGAAGTTTGAGCGAGTGGTTTAATCACACGAGTGTGAAATACCCTTTCAGCACATGTTGTACATGATACTTTTCCGACGACCATAATTAAGTAAAAAAAAAAACAATATAAAATGTATATAAAAATATTAAAACAGATTATGTTAACATCGTTGCTATCAGAATTCACAAAAAAATATTTTAAAATCTGATAAATCAGGGTCCAACTTTCTTAATCCGTGTAAATTCAGCAAATTATCTGCAACTGTCAAACTTTTTAATACAAATTTTTAGGTTAGTTCGCTCAGTTATCGCAGCGTGTGATAAAGTCATATCACACAATTGCGGACACATCTGATTAGCTAACGAGCTTTCATATCACACAGTATTACTAGTAGTATGCAATAACCAACTTTCAGTAATAGTTTAGCGTGTGAATTTATGTACTTGTCGTAGTGGTCGTCGGATAGTATATTATCAACATTTTCAGTTTAGTAGATTTTAAGAAACCGTAACTCCAGAGATCCACACAGACTGTCAGACTGATAGACAGACAGACACACACCCAGACATCATCGCGAAACTATTAAAATCGTATTCTAGGGACATAAATCGTACTCATCCACTGAAAACTCACTACCCAATTTTTAGCATGATTCCTATACCTCCCTTACAGGATGTGGCGGGAGGTAAAAATAATTAAAAAATAAAAGGTATAGTATACATTTAGTTTTAAACAATTAAAACAAAATTATTTTCACAAAACGTAAAGTAACAATGCAATTTTCAATCAGTTTAATGATTCACTTTATTAGGGATATCACGAATTTTCTTAAATATTGCATTTGTCCCATTAAAAACAAACGAATGGAAGTACCTGTGGAGGAAGGCGAAGATGAAACAAATGAAAAACAATTGCCAAACGCTGATTTAAAGTCCCAGCAGGTGATGATCTCCAACAATGGAGCATCACTTACAAAACAGATTTAAAGGTATGAAGGCAAATGTTATATTTTGTTTACAGTATTTTAAATAGAACAATGACTTGTAAAGTAAACTATCCCAAAGAGAAAATAAAATACAATCGTAGTTGGGTTGATATATTATAGAGGAACCGCGCGGTTAAGAAATTCACACCCACGGAAGATCAAACATCGTAAAACGCGATTTTTGAACATCCTAAACAAATATTAATATTTAAATACAGTGGTAAACAATTCGTGGAATTCTAAATCTCAATAATTGTTGACAAATCCGAAGAACGTTAAAGGTACCTTCAGCCAAATCACCAAATGTCAATTCTAATTTGTAGAAATTGTGGTTTCTTGGTTCACCAATTTCATTTTCTCCTCTTCCGGTTTCGATAAATTTTTATATAAGTATCCATTAGTTCAAAACCAAATACCAAATCTAGAGAAAGACGTATTAGGTAAATACTAACAAGTGAAAGAAATATTAGATCACGATTTATATTAAAACTTGTACCTATAGTTGTTAATAACACGATTTTGAAATAGGTACTTCATGTTTAACAGCACAAGTCTTGTAGCATTAAGATCAAAATTAATCACTTTAAAAAATTGTAGCTGTTACTGAGTACTGTGTTGTACAAGATCTACTACATAGTATTTTTGAAGAGCAATTTGAAACAAATTATTGATTCAGTTTTCAAGATATTTTATTATCTTTTTACTTTAAATTTTAAATAGAACGAAACAGAGAAAACAGTTTCAAATAAAAATTGTAGATTATTTAATTCTACTCTTTTTTAATACAACAAAATTTACCCTAAATTAATTATTTTTTACGATATGAACGAAAAACTTCACAAGCTTCTGGTAGATGGATTGCAAAATCAAATTAGTTCGAACATGGAGTGATTGAATCTTGAGTTTACGTCAACTTCAAAATAATGCTTATTTGTTATGAACTCACTACCGAAATTTCTGACCCGTCACTATTTCTGCACATATTAATATTTTCGGCAGTGATGCCAAATTCATGCAACAATTTTCAGTTTAATTATAAATTTTATTTTAATTCTAATTTATCTTTTTAAATGTATCATTCATGGAACACTACAATATTAAATTAAATAAAAATGAATGCATGCACCAAAGCACGTCATGTGTCACATTTAAGTCTGTTAATCTTAATTATTATCATAACAAATACACAAATAGTTACGCGATTTTTGATCATATACAAGTGATTATGTGCTCTATCATAGCATTTAAAAATGAAGAAACGAAGTCCCAGTTAAATCGTTTGTCCAACAAACAAATTCTATAGGGAAAAATATTTCTTCAATAACTTTTTAAAATTGCAATCTATGTTACTACATCCTGATCAAAAAAACCTCTTTATTTTAAAATAAAATTTTATTTTTATCTTACAGAAATAGTTATTTGTCAAACTAGAGAGGAAAGCGCTTCTTTTTCCCCGTCGAGTTCGAAGTTTGCCTCAGGAGCGCAGCGAGTGAGGCATTTCGAACGAGAGTAGAAAAAGAGCTTTCCTCTCGTGTTAGACACAACATTTTTTTTACGACATGTTTCTAAAAACGATTTGCTCGGACCTAAAATACACTTTGAGAACACAACTGAGAGACTGACAAGTTAAAAGTTAGGTTATCAGACACAAGGCGGTTTAGCAGTGTTGCCAATGAACTAATCCTAAATATCTTTAATAAGTTGTCAAATTGTGATTTAATAAGAAAAAGAACAATATAAGACATAATTGTAAGATAATTTGAACTATGTATATCACTAAAAAAAGGATTTTTAATAAAATTAGGAATTTATTTAAAATTTTTATAATATATTTTTGTAAGTAACATTCATATTGGCAACACTTCTTTATTTTCCTCTCTAGAGAGGAACAACACATTTTCCTCACTATTTCGGGAGAAGAACGATGGGGTTTCTTACCATGTCTGAAAAAAGTATATTTTATCATTGCTGATCAGTTCTACTAAAGTCAAACCATCAAAATCATTGATATATTTGAGCAAAGAATTTCAGTTCTCAACGATTTAAAATATAACCTTTTCAATGACAAATGTTAAAATTTATCATTTTCATTTAAATGATAAACGTTGGTTATCTTAAAAATTAAATTGAATGAAAATGAAAATGAGAACATAAATTAAATGATTGCATGAATGCTTGCATTTGATAATACGTATTTATTTTTAAATTAAAATAAATTTAAATTAAATGTAAATGAAAATGGCTGCATGAATTTGGCATGAGTTTTCAATAGAAAAGCACGTTTTTGGGTCCCTTAGAATACTTTTTCACTATTTTCACGATGACGTCTATGTGTATGTTTTATTTTAATGTTTAAATTACGAGATGATTAGATTTTGGTAGCAATCTATGAACCGGAAGTGGTAGTTTATTTGAAAACCTATCAGGTTTTTTGGAATATCTCAGTAAATAATTTAATTATAGTATCTTTTATCATATTTAAAAGGATAGATTAGTATAGACCACAATTTTTGTTTGATATTTTTTCTATATTTTGTATCGTTTTGGAATTAAAATATTCGAGAAGTTATGTGGTGCCCACATCAATTTGTAATATATTAAAACTTATATGTTCAAATTATGAGCTGATTAGATTTTTGTAGCTGCTCATCAACCCATAAATTTTGTTATAATAAAAAAAGATTAGTTACAATTTTTATTTGAAACTTTGTACCACATATAAGTTCTTTAAGCGGTAAGTTATGTGTTTGCCACATCATGTTTTTTTTTATAAAATCATTTTATTATGGACAAATATGAATCAAATTTGTTGTCATATTTTTGTTCAATTTATTTGATATTCTCGTTATTATATTTAAACATTTCTAAACAGCTGTCAAACAATATAAATAATAGTGTATTATAATGATACAATAAATATAAACCTATACAAAGTCCTAATAAAGGATATTGGATTATTAGTAACGAATAAAACTAAAGACAAGTATCAATTATCCGATAAATAATCGATAACCATTTGATCATATTTGAGAAGAGCCGCTAGATAACACGCAAGATCGCATGCCTCACTTTCAAGTATCCAATTTCACTATTTTCGACAACTAAATTTATTAACGTTATCAAACCCATCAATTTTTAATTATCAAAAAACATTTCACATGAAAATCAAGATAAAAACATTGATGTTAGTTTTATTTTTATACACAACCGTATTAAAGATAACTTTTAATGCGGTCCTTAAATGTAGTTCCTGAAGCATTTATGTGAGTTTTTATTACTGGAACAAGGTTCAAATTTATTTTTAATTGATGTTACACCTCGAAATAGGTTAACAGTTTCACTAGCAACCAACGTGGTAATTTTAACGCGTTTATGTGATCAACTTCAGTTTATATTCACTCCTGAAGAACGCACAATTATGTGGTATTATAGGTGCCAGGCATTTAACAAGGCAGACGGATTTCTAAGGGGCCCGATCGAGAATATTTACTCTTGAAACTAGTGTGATTCCAGCACGAAACGAAAAGATAATTTTACAATCCGCGCAAAATAGAAACATTTCTATTATTGTATATTTTTCCAAAAACATTTCTATTTAAAATTAATAATTAATTATAAAATGGAACCAAAAGTTGATACTTGGTCTTGTACTAATAATTTAACTCCAATATAAATAAAAGTTATCCATAAAGAAAAAACAAATTTTAAAGTTTTGATAGATTATTGAAATTTATTATTAAGCATATAATTTAGTTTTACTCAAAAATAGAAGCATGTACAAGAAAAGTGCAAATAACATTTTATGTTCCAAATATTTTTGCTAACATCTTTAATTTGAAACTTTTATTTACAACTGATTCTATTTTTGAAAAAATCATGAAAATGTTTGTTTTGTGCGCCCAGTAAACTTCCATTTTCCATTTCATACAAAATCAACTTAGCAGTTCTTATTTTCATGAAACTTATAAATTCTAAGTTTACATATTTTGCGCAGACATCCATCCATTCCCCTTAACACACAGACATCATTGATAAATTGGTCTTAACGGATTCAGTGGACGTTTTTTCAATTCAATCAGGATATCTTAACAGAGCTGATTTATCAAATGAACCTAGTGTTTAATAATCATTAATAAGATCATCATCAGTTTGGTCATTTTAATAGTTATTTATGTATCAAGGCACTGAAGTTCAATTTTTTATCACGAATATGGAATTTAGTTGCCGAGGCCCGTAGGGCCGAGGAAAATAAACCATGTGAGTGATAAAAAGGAACTTCAGTGCCGAGGTACATATTAAGTTTTATTTGAAATCTGAAATTCGAAAAAACTGTGAAAATATTACAATATAGGTTAAGTTTATACATCTGTCAGTTGTCAATTGAAACTGACAGTCAGTGTTGCTAACCTCGAGAAGTGAAGTTATCGTAAATAACACTCAAAATTATGTGTTTTGTCCTCAATTTCGTCATCGGAATTAATTAGTTAATTCTTCTTGCAAATTTAGTTTCATGTTACGTCCAAATTTACTATAGTACGTTAATACATTTGCCAAAATTATCCTAATTGTACAATAATTATTGAACGGTTGCCAACACTGGGTTGCTCAAAATCGTCGTATAATGGCTTACTTTAGTGACGATTTCTGAGCTTTTAATGACGATTTTTGAGCACTTTTGTGCCGATTTCAAATAATAACTTTTTATCCCACTTATATCGTAAATATCTATTCCAAGGTTGTGAGTTAAAAAATGACTATTGTTGCTCCATTTTTTACCGTTTCGTATATGCATTTTTATTTATACATTTGTAGTTTTTATAATCTGATCTGAAATGATTCTCGTACTTGCAGAGAATTCCAAATCGTCGCGATCAAATAATTCGTTCCAAGTGAACCGATTCTGATCAGGTTTCACTCTCATTCCTCTATCTCCAACAAAACAACATCGCATACAATGCAGCGCACACACATCCATATATCTCACACACACACGATCAACTATCGCATTATGCTAATAGGTGAAGCGGCAAACCTATAATCAAGAGTGCGTAGACGCACCGGCGTGCATGCGTAGTTCAAGACTTTATGTACTGATGCTGGAAGATGATTTTTTTGATAGAAGATTTACAACTTCGATTTTCATTTTTTGTGGAGTTGTTTGTTTTTAAACCCGGCATTGTTGTTCTGTTGATTTATAAATAAATGGTTGAGATTTTGCGATGTTAAAAAATTAAGTAGCTTCCACTGTTTACAGATAAAATCGAGATTGAAGCAGTAACAATGTTTTCTATATTATTTTTAGAACTACTGAATAATATTTTATCGTGATAAGAATAACTCCAATCCTTTTACTTTCAAAGCCGTAGGCATAACATTAATAATGATACCTACCACAGTATATCGCGGTTTATAATATTTTATTAAGCTTCTCTTAAATATAGCTTTATAGATTAAGTGGTGCAATTTCATTATTTGATTCGGATCTTGGTCTGTATTTATATAAACCGCTTAAACTCTTAAAGTATTGTGTTGTAAATGCTTAACCGTTTAAAGAAAACTGGATTGTTGTTAAGCAAAATATATCGTGTTTTGTACAGTATAAATACATACGATTATTTATTTTTTAAATATAGGTTGTTTATTAGTTTGCATATTTAGACGCCTGTAGCTCTAGTTCTAAACCTTTTGTATGCATTAATTGATAAAAAATTTATTTCTTACAAAATGATTAGGTTCAATTAAAAAAATATTAATTTTGAATATAAATTTTATTTATCTCCTTTTTTATGTTTCGAAAGAAAATGAATATATTTTAAACTTTATTTTTAAAAATAATGAAAACGAAGTCGTTTTTTAAACAAAACCTTTTTATTTAAAACGATATCATTTTGAATTAAAATTACTCCTATTCAAACTACTTCGTCTCCATAATAAGTCTCAGTTGAATACTTTGATATGTACCTTCAAAACTAAATTAATTTTCATACAATAATATTTATTAAACCTACAAAAGTTTTCAGTAATAATATAACAAGAGAGTGAGAATAAATTGAAAATAATTTGACAGATCTTTCGAAAACTTGTTGCCAGGCAATAGCCACGAAAGCCCGTAGGGCTTAAGTGGCTATTGCCAAATGGCCAAATATCGAACTCTCGAGTTATATTTAATTAGATTATCATCAGGCACGTCTCTAAATCTATCTTTTTTGCTCAATTTTACTTGTATTGATGATAACTTTCTGACATTTGACATCTGTCAACAAAAACAAAAAAGCTACAAAGTATATTGCCGGGAATAATCATAAGAGCATTATTCTCAGTATAATAATGACAGGATTGGTTAAAACGCAGACACGTGACATACAATAAAGCATTTCATTGGTTTAAAGAAACGTCAAAAAATATTCAGTGAAAACGAAATCGGATTGGCACTATTCAAATCAATGTTTCTCTTCTCTCTCAAAATCGTCGTATAATGGACGTTTTCTGAGCTTTTAATGACGATTTTCGAGCACTTTAGTGCCGATTTCAAATAAATATATCATCACGCCTTTTACCCATTGTGGGTGTGGCACTCTGCTTACGCAGATCTCGGTAAGTGATATATTTTGTCGTACGAAGTGCGGTTACCAGCCGTCAAATTATAGCCCTCAAAGATGTTAGTGGAGGAGGAACCACAGGGGAAAATTTAAATTGGCAACTGTCAGCTGTGGAATTCGAACTGAGGATCTCACGATCCACAGTTCGACGCGTTACCACGGAGATATTTACCCCATTAGATTTTGAGATATCGTGGACGACATAATTAATGACCCACATGTTTATGAGTTTAAAACTCACTATCAGTTTGATCAGTTTGATCTATCACAATACCTCAATGTGCGGGAGGAAAAAAATATTTCAATGGTTAGTATATTTATCGATTAATGTATGCAATAAATTTTTCCTTTGGGATAAAATTAGAATTTAAAAATAAATTCGCAATTCGGCAATGATCACAAATATAAAAACAGTTGTAAACTTTCATTTGTACCTCAATAAACCCAATGACGTCACCTCCGCGAAAAAACAGACCTACCAATATACACAAAACAGTAAGTTCGTGACGTGTACAGAAAAAGCTTATTTATGAATCGCACAGATGTTTCAAATAATAAACGATGTAAATGGGCGATATTTTAGAATAGGAACATTCAAACACACGTCTAATAATAGGTCTCCCTTCTATGTAACATGTTCCATTGCATACCTCAACATGCGTGGATAATATTAGTAATTACATAAGCGTAACTAATACTATATTCAAGGGTATTATTGCAATGCGAAGGATTGTAAAATGTGATTTACTGTGTCGTGAGTTGAGTAAACGCTTGATATTTCTGGAGGTGATTTTATGGAGGATACGCTTTAATAAATACGTTTCCTGTTATTGCGACAGGTTAAACTACATATTTCAATCGTATTGACGTATTTATTTAGCATTGTTATTAAAGGTAAACTGCAATAAAAGTATTTTTAAGGTAAGCCAACTCAGAAACGCCGAATAGTTTGTAGACTACCATGTAATATAATTATAAATACAATGGCTGGTACCACGAGCTCTGTTTTTGGGTATTTTAGCCTCGGTTTTAGCGCTGTACAATGTTCCAATAGTTATTTACGATACAAGTAATGGGTCAATTAAAACACGAGCTTCGCTCATGTTTTAAGACCCCTGAGTGACTAAAGACGCTTTACGTATGTGTATCGTACAAAATTTTATCTACGATATAATGAAAAACCCCAAAAATATTAAAAAAATATTTTTATGTATGAAGTAGGATCACAATATTAAATGAGAAGTTTGCCATGATAACAAAATTTTTGCAAATTTGGCGCATTTAAAAATTTTAATAACTCGTTGCTGGGCAACCCGTGATTGCCCGTAACTAATGGGATCGTGTTACTAAACAACCGTTTTACAAACTTGAAACTAACAGTTAAACATCAATTTTACACACTATCGTAGATAAAATTGTTTTATAAAACAATTCTTCGAATAGAATTTACGGAGGACTGGGTCCATAAACCAATTTTTTTTATGAATCTATTAGTTTCTATGACGATCAGTGAAAACTCGATGTGAAAATTCCATATATTACCAGAGATATAATTTTTTAAAGTTTGTGTGACGTCACTGGTACTGTTCCATTGGCACTAAAACAACGATTTTTCATGATAGCAGATATTATATATTTTTTTATTGTAAAAATAATATTTCCACATTATAAGTCTTAATTTATAACAATTAAACTTAATATAAATAAAGATATAATTTCATTGGCAACTTTAGAGTATTTTACTTGATATTTGAGTACATAACAACGAAAGTTTAAGAACAGTGGCGCTGGAGTAAGGTAACCTAACATCAACACACAATTTTATTCAATTGTTTTTCAACACAGCACAATAAAACAGTGAAATTATAAAGCAAGTAATAGAAGCCCAACAAATATAATCTGAAATACCAATAAACAAAACAAATAAAATAACATTTCGTAGTTCTATTTTAGCCCACAATAGGCGTTGGGCACAACGGCAGACGCACGATTTGCAATTTTTATATTTCTGGCCAATAGCATCAATGCAAGTACCTGTGACGTCAAAATATGTTCAATTCGTTATATCGCTTTACTGCAAAATATTTAGAAGATAAAAAATACTTTACTACTAATTATTCCGTAAGTGTTACTCGATTTTGATATAAATTTGTCATATTTCGTTTATGGTTTTTGCGCCCATTTATGATCTATCACTTTTATTTGAAGCATGTTTTTATAAAATAATTTTAGAACATTGTACAGCACTAAAACCAAGGCAAAAACACCCAAAAACAGAGCTCGTGATACCAGTCAATGTTATTTGCAGTAAAAATGAAATATTTGAAAGAAGGATGTTATAACACGAGACATGTCCGGAATAAGTGGGTATATGAGGGGTGCAAGATCTAGAAGAATACTGTTAAAATATTGGATGTGAATTATGAATCAATGGGGTGTTTTGACATTTTGAGCGGATGTCGAATGAAAGTTGGTGAATTATGAGGGAGAGATAGAGGGTGAGCGATTGCGTAGGGGTCCGAGGAATAAATATATAGGTATGAATGATGTTTTGTACAAATGTGGACGAGGCGGAAGTGGTGTGCCAGGATAGGAATGTTTGGAGAAGGATAATTTTAAGCTGAATTTAATAAAATAAACATAATTATATTGATGATACGAGTATTGTGATCGACACAAAAAGATGCGAAAAAGAATTCTACTCGGAAAACTGTGAGTGATAAAAAGGAACTTCATTGCCGAGGTAAATATTAAGTTTTATTTGAAATCTAAAATTCGAAAAAACTGTAAAAAAATTACAAAATAGGTTAAGTTTATACATCTGTCAGTTGTCAATTGAAACTGACAGTCAGTGTTACCAACCTCATCGTAAATAACACTCAAAATTATGTGTTTTGCCCTCAATTTCGTCATCGGAATTAATTAGTTAATTCTTCTTGTAAATTTTGTTTCATGTTACGTCCAAATTTACTATAGTACGTCAATATATCTGCCAAAATTATCCTAATTGTACAATAATTATTTCTGAGCTTTTAATGACGATTTTTGAGCATTTTAGTGCCGATTTCAAATAAAAAACTTTTATGTAAAAGCTTACCATATGTAATAAACTTAAAGTATTGATATTAAACAATTAATTACATTAACGCAATTTTACACAATCCATCTTGAAAGTAAATTACAATTATATTTCATAAAAAAAAATCAAAAATTTGGTTTAATTTTAATCGCACCTTTACAAGTATGATGGCTTCGTGTAGCTTTACGAAAGGCCGTTCAAATTTTCTACATTTGGATTGTCGATCAAAGAATCGTTTTACCTGAAGATTATCACCACTTTTCCAAAAAGCTTGTATAACAAAAATCTTCGCAAAAAATTTTCATAGCTTGTAAAATGCTGGTCCAGAGTTAAACAGACACCCTGTATATATAAGTTAAAGACAGCAGAACTATTTCTTTGGTCGAATTTGAGCTAGCCTGAATAGATACCGTAGAAATTTTATAATCACCCAATTAATTAAAAGTTCATGGATTCCAGTTTAATTGCCTCGAAAAAATCCTAGACCTTGTATCGCTGATTACAAGCTGCCAATTTAAAGATTTTATTTGAATTTGGACCGATTAAAATTACGTGAAAATTTGTCACATCGATAGATGTTAGTTAATTGAGTTAGCAGCTAATTGGTTCCAGTTTTATTATTTTAATGGACGCATATCACAACGACAAATTCTTTTGATTTAATTCACCAATTAGAATTCTCCTCTAATCTGGGGAGGTGCCCAGTATTTTAAACTATTTACTAACCGACTTTATTTGACTCTGGAAAAGTAAATTACTCAACAAGTTATAAAAGTTTTCTAGCACATACATTAAACACTTGTGCAATAAAAAATCAGTAATGGTTTCTGTGATATATAGCAGATCATGATTCAATACTCTTATCAATAAAAATGGCATAACTATACTATAACTCATACATGAGAACCATCTTGAAATAATCAAAAAGAATGCTCAATTATTATTCATGAATAAGAATCAAAATAAAGAATGAAATTCTCAGGTGTGGGCTTCAAACAAAAGTAAGACTATTTCGCAAATAATTTGCGATTCAAATTATCTTAAAATGAAGACACCGTAAGAGACCACCGCTATCTTTGATGAAGATTTTAATTCCGCGAAACAAAATCGAGATGTGTTGTCAGTCAACTTTTTCGGAAAAGAAATAAAATAAAATTGGACCATGCTATGCGATTCAAGTTTTATTACGATGTTTAGACTGTCTTTATAATTTAGTTGGTTCAAGATCTCTTAAGATTAATTTCCATACTCAGCTCTATTTATATTTTATTGTTGAATAAATAAATAAATATATTATCACTCCATTTATTTATTTCGAGATTGTGCCATTTTGCTTACGACAGACCTCGATATTGTTTTGTTTGCAGTGCCGTCAAATTAAAGAATGTGGCAGCTAAAAATGTTTTTTTTAACCTACAAATAATTTCATTTTCATTTGGTTTTTATAAGTATAATTAGATTGTCTGTGTGAATGGATGAATGAATGTGTGTATTGAAACTTCATAGAAAAAAGTTTTATGATAATGCGTAATACTGAGTTGATTTTGTTCATAATTGCAAAATAGTTAGTGGAAGTTTACTGGACGCAGAACACAATCAGATTAATTTATTTCAAATATAGAAACAGCTACAAAAAAAATTATCTAATGTGGCAAATACATAATCTACCGTCTAAAAATATTTTTTTATATTTCGCTCCTTTAATAAAGCTGTGTTACGACACCCAAAGGAGTTTCGTAACAGCTCAATGAAGTGTTATAATAGAGCAGTACAATTGTAACTCTACTGAAATGTCATATGTCAAAAAATATTAAATATCACACTTCGCTAAATTAATAAATACAAATTGTAAGAATGTTATTTTTGTATAATTTGGAATTTAAAAGCAAAAGTTAAGAATATTAAGAAGAAGAAGATATAAGAAAGGTAAGGTTAGGTGTTGAATTATCAAACGTCACATCAGTGTCACCAACTAACACGAAATTCCCTAAATTTTGTAACTTGGATTTTTTTTATTAAAAAAGAGCATAAAAGGCGCAAAATATAATTTCATAATTGTCGTTTATTTCGCCCCGTTTCACAAACTTCCCCACTTACCCATAAAATGTTACTTTTAACACTTATATAGTAAATATAACTATTAATAATTATAATAGCTGTAAGAACAAATAATTGAAACATTAATTATTAAAGAAACAAATTCAAATTTATTTGTACAAGGAATTTGTGCAGTGTCTACAGCTACACTAGATTTTTATTATTTATGAACCAGAAACAACAATTTCAAGAAGAGAGAATTAAAACAAGTAGAAAAAACCTCAAAAAATTTAAATGAAATAAAAACAGTTACTTTTTAAATAGCAGGCTACGATATACACGACACACTTCAGTTTATATATAAATAAAATAAAATAAATAAAAATTAAGTAGTGGATGCAAAAGAATATACAGAGTTAAAAAGAAATAAAAGAATTGTTTCGTGATGAAATTAATATTTTGTTCCACACTCAAACGGTTTCAACAGTAGCTGTTTTTTTTTTCGATGAGCATGTTATTAATCTAATAATTTTAAACCTTTATATTTAATTGATTTATTTTTCTAGTTTAGAATCAACATTTTTAAAAGTACTCTACGTGAAGGTACGTGTTGAAAGCATGTATAGATAAAGTTATCATTTAATTACTGTCATTAATTATTAACGTCATATGAGTTGCATTTTTATCAACTATCCGTTGCAAAATAAATAGATTGTTGGTTTAAACTCATCATAAAATATTTATACTTATTTGGTATTGAATCTAAGTATTATATAAATAAAATAAAATTCATAAATCGCAGTAAAATATTATTTCTCATTCCCTGACAACACTTTATAAGGCATCCAAACAAGTATACATTTATAGACGAAGTGTTCGTTCTATAAAGTTATTAATTATTATAAAGACACACAGTAGCTTCTTTCTATTATCACAAGAACATCCGAAATGATTAATGAAATCTAATGAAAATTAAGTCACACTGGGTACAAAGTCGACTGCACTATGTGTGTGTTCTTGAGAATTATAATTTCTAGGTTTATCTGACATCTTTCTGTTCCTTTTTAGGCGGGAACCTACAAGAGGAAAGAAGAACACCTTTGACGGACCATATACTGTAAGATAAAAAAAAATATAGGTAGTTATATTATAACAATTGGAACATTGTATGTATTGTATATGTTTTTGAAGACAGAGAATTTAAATAAAAATTGTAGAATATAACGGGTGTTTATACCTCCCGCCTACCTCTAAAAAATAAACAAATAAGAAGGTATGTTTATGTATCATCAAATACTATTTTGTACCGTTTAAGAGTAGTATTGGGCGGGAGGTTATGTGCTGAGCACATCAGATTTTTTTGTATTATTTTCTGAGATATGTATAATATTTCCAGTTGATAGATTGTTACAAAAATCTAATCAGCTCTTAATGTAAATATCTAAGTTTTAAATATAAAATTTGAAAATGATATTTGTTGTTACACGTAGGCCAAAAATGTACTTTTTCTTCAAACGTCATAAAAATACTTTGTTATGTAATTGCATTCAACAAGCAGAATTATCATATTGTCGCCGCCGACATAAAAATCTCACTTCTATTCCGGTGGCGGACAAAGTAAAATATTATGAAAAATAGTTAGGTTGCAATTCAATAATTTGACAGTTAAAAATTAAACAAACAAACAAAAATAACAAAACAACATATTCTATGTCAACTAGACAAGCTGAATAAGACAAAATATTTTTTGAAGTTTTGATCAATTTTTAATGATTTATAAATTTATTTTCTATGTTTGAAGAAAAATAGCATGAGATATGTAGAGTAAATATGACTTTGGGTGCTTCGCATGTAATTGTCCGACTCGCTTCGCTCGTCGTTCAAACTTCCACGCTCAGCACACAAAATATCACATTTACTCCTAGTAACATAATATACTATTGACTTGACTTAGACTTTGAAAATGCGAGTTTTGTCACTGTGTAAACACTATCGACTAACTACTTTTCTTTCTAAAGTCAAGTATATAATAAATCAGACTTGACACTGATATAAGTGACTTTGAAAAAGTCGTGTAAACCCATATCGACTACTTTATCAACAGTGACATTAAATTCCCAAGTAATTTAAAATATGTCAACTATAGTTTCCTCAATTATTATTGCATCCAAAACTGTGATTGCTTTAGCACTGTCATCATATTTTAAAAAATCACGCTAGTATTTAATATGTATAATATAATAGAAAATAATTTATAAATATGCAAAATATAGAAACGATTTTCTCTGTGAATAAGCGAAAGAACACACTGGTTAATGTATGTATTTACAGTAAATTTCCAAACAACAGATTCGAGTGAACAGAGCGTAAATTTTATCATAATTATAGTTTTAATGATCTCAATAATCTTTCACACTTACAAGTGGTTTATATTTAGCTGCACACTCATTATTCAAATCTTAATTCGGTCAAAGTTATTGCCAGTAATTCTCTGCCTATTACAACTTGTATTCTTACAATGTTACAATGAACATTTGTTGTTTAAATAAACATCTGTCATGAGAAATCAATTTATCAATTATCTCCCGCACATGTATGTAAGGGAAGCATTGTGGCGGGTCAAGTATGATTAGAATACGATTTTACTACTTTCATGATAACTCCAAATCGAATGACGATATCACTTTGAAATTACATATTTACTTTTACGATGTTCAAGTTATTTTTTTTTTCTATATTTGTACTGTTTATTTTATTGCAATTTTATTAAATGAGAAACACAAAATGTAATAACAAAAAAGGAAATAGTTATTTACATTACAAGTGGGCAAAGTAAGGAATTATCCATGAGAGAAACATTACCACACAAAGCCGAAGACTGAGAGTGATAATTTTATCGAGTGGGTAATTTCACTTTGCCCAAGTGTGAAGTATAACGTTTATCCAACACCTCTTAATATATGCAAAATTTATTAAAGAAATATTATTTGACAGTGACATATGCTTTAAATTTTTAAATTAAAATGTCAGTTGAAGTAGTTACCAAGGTGTGCGTGTTATTATTATTGTTATAAATAAAAAAATACTCACAAGTGACTTTTCTCAAAATTACACCTAATAGTAATCTGCTACTTTCCTTGTTTAAAATCGCAATAGCATTTATTGAGAGGTGTTGGATAAAATAGTTTAACGTATGTCTCATAAGTTTTGGCACAAATTTCAACAATTTTTTTTTTTCAGAAAATAATGGTTTTACTTAAAGTGTTGTATTACATAATAATTAACGGTTTTATTAGCAACTAATTATAAACTTAAATTAAATAAACAGGTCCGTGGACTTCTATAAGGCGCAACTTTCTGCGCACACCTATCATTAGGTTTTGGACGGTATTTAAATCGATTTCTCGGACTTTTCTATGTATTCTACGTCGAAGTTCCTCCTCATTTTGGGCTTCCCATCCTCCATCGTAAACTTTACGGGTTAAAAGAGCCCAAAAATCTTCTATGGGTCGAGCCTGGGGAAGGTTAGGGGGATTGTCATTCCGCGGAACAAATGGTATGTTTCGGTCGGCTAGCCAAGTTTGAGTCTGTCTTGCGTAGTGACAAGATGCAAGGTCTGGCCAGAACATAATATTGTCTCCAGCATGTTCTTCTTCTATAATATTAACTAGTTTCGTTAGGCAATTATGGATGTACCTTTGACTATCCAGTGCTTCACCTCTTACTCGGCCCACATAAAGCCTGGATATACCCCTTATGGAAATGGCGCACCAAACCAACACCTTATCTGCGAATTTGGCTTTTTGTGCATATCTGACATTATCAGGAACTTCCGCAACATTGTCAGTATAAAAACCATCATTCCCTTTCATTTCGGAGTTACTCAGCGTGAAATACTTTTCATCATCCATAATTATCACGCAGTTATTCGCAAAATGTACCCTTCTTAGATTACGGCAGCATATCGGGATTCTGGCTAATTGGTTGGCTGTATATTTTGGGGCTTTACTTCTTTTTCTGTATTTTTGACCGTTCCGTGACAGTTCTCGCGATATGGTGTCTTTGGATGTTCGATACTGGCGTGCCAGTTTTCTTAATGAAGAACCAAGTCTGTTTTTCGTTCTTCTTACTAATGCTTCGGCCCTTACTCTGGTAAAAATTCTAGGTCTTCCACTTTTTGGCAGGTTTAAACAAGGAATACCTTGCTCACATTCAGCAATTGTCCGATAAATGGTTCTTCGAGATATATTTTGATTTTCAAAAATTCGTAATATTTCCGCTTTAGGAACTTGCCCAACTAAATTATAGATACTCTTTCGGGTTTCTAATTTGTAAGCCATATCTTCATAAATGACTGAAAATATTAAGCTGTCAAATTAAGATAAGATGTTAAACAAAATTTTTGTTTCCATAGCAACTTGTAATTTTCTTGTTATTACTGATTTTGTAGCATTTGAAATTTGTGCCAAAACTTATGAGACATACGTTATCTACTGATCGTACGATATTTCTTGCATATCCTACTAATTGTAGACACATAATGACTTACATTATCGCACTAGTGCTTTTTTAATATTACGGTTATTTGGTTGCTGTCTTTTATAGGTAAACTATTTGAAATTAATTAATTTTTTTCCAATAGAAATTATTTTACAAAATTCCGAAAGTCGTAGATAAAATGTTGGTGCAACTTTCACATTCGTGTGACATTCTTGTCACTACTAACTAAATAATTATTAAAATATTATTGATTTCACTTTCAAATGATAGACAAAATAATAATAAATAATACATAGAAAAGTAAATAAATAATTCACAATCTTAAGAATCCAACGTCAACATCGGTAAACTACAAAACTGTGGGAATTTTATTAAGATACAGAGACAGTCTTTCAAAATAAGATTCGATGACAAAGCATAAAATTGTGCCTTAGAGAAGAATGCTCAAACTAAAAATAAAATAAATATTTTCTTTATGCACCTAGTTATCAGTTGTGAATATGTTAATAGTGACAAATAAAAATATTCAACAAAGTATTTGAAAAATGTAAATGATTCAAAGAACGCCGAAGAGTATCTTCGTGAATACAGCGTGTTCAGATTTCGCGGGACCACTGAAATATAGTTATACTGGAACGCACAATTGTATACTGTTATGAAAGCGAAAAACGAACTTGAGACAGACAGATATTGTAAGGCAACCCTTCTTTGTCTAGCACATGTTTGTAGAGTAGTTGCTATGTAAAACATTGTACAACAAAGATAGTTTCCCTTGGTTCACATTTTCAACGACAGTTAACGTTTCAGTATTATTATATTTTAGTAATTGGGGTAAATAGCTCCGTGGTACCGCATCGGACTATGGATCATTAGATCCTTGGTTCTAGTCCAGCAAATAAATTTACGAAATTAAATTTCGAAAATTTTCATCACATTAATTTAGCCATGTAGCTTCTCCACCTCTACCATTCTTGGAAGCCATGATTTGACAGCTGGTAACCGCACTTCAGTGGCAAAATAATGTCATAATACCGAGATCTGCTTTGAGCAGAGTGCCACACCCAGAAATGGGTAAAAGGCGTAATGATATATTTATTTTTACTTTCTTATGCAAAATATAAGAAAGTATTGGAATCATAAAAAAAGTCGCTGATGAGATATTTGCGGAAATACTTATTTTGACGTCCACTAAATTCGTGAAGACCAATTTCTCAATGAATTCTGTGTGTGAGGATAGATGGATGTCTGTATGCGCATTATCTTGGAATTTATAAGTTTCATGAAAATATGAAAATATTTTGAATGAAATTGACAAACCGGAAGAGGAAGTTTACATAAAACAATAAATTCTATTTTTTCAGCTATGAAAAAGTTTCAAATGAAAGATTTTAGCAAAAATATATGGAATATAAAATGATATTTGCACTTTCCTTGTACACATATCAAATAATTGTCAAAATAAAGTCATACGCAAAGAACAAGTCATACGTGTTCAGTTGGTTTTATTTGTATAAGAAAGTAGTGTAGTGCCCACACCAGATTGTTTTTTTAGCGTTTGGGACCAGTTAAATTATATCAAATTTGACATTAAAATGAATCATGCCATTTAGCCATTTTGGTGTGAAACTCTGCTTTTGCAGATCTTGCTAGGGATATATTTTTTGGTAGGAAGTACGGTTACCAGTTGTCAAGTCCCCAAAAAGAAGAGGGTAAGCACAGGGGTAAAGTTAAAATAGCAACTGTCAATTTTTCGTAAACTTCATAAAATTCAAAGACACTATTTGCTCTTACTGTATATTTAAGAAATTCTAATAATTAGTACGGATGCGAAATTATAATTGTTTCTTAGTACCTCTCTTTTAATCGTCTGCTCAAAATTAATTTTTAAATTACTTCCTTAAAAAAAAGGTTACAATGAATCACACAACGTTGAACGACCCTCAAATTACCTAATTTCTTTAATTCTTGAAAACAAAAAACATTAGATCATCGCTTTATTCTCCTCAGACTCACTTCATTAAACAATTCCAACAATTGAACATCAACTAACATTGTCACCAGACTCCGTGATGGATAGCCCACTCTGTCATTGCTAGGCAATTGTTTCTTTGGCTGTGGTATAGGTGACGTCAGACAGGCCGGGCTTCCGGTAGCTGCGAACGCAGCGCCGTGGCCACAATGCGAAGCTGGGGTCAAGGGTCATCGGGGTAAGGGGTCAGCGGTGACCTGATAAGCGTTGCATAATATGGAAACGCATATGTACTGTTTATATTCTGGAGTTTCTAGGTTAGATTTTAGACAGTGACGTAAGAACGGAAATGGTCAAAATTGTCTTCGTAAAAAAAAAACATTCCTTAATTTTAATGTAGATACCATATATACATGCATGTAGTAGTATACAATATTTCCCAATGAATAGAGTATCATGAGCCCTTGATGACTATTGACACATCGACATTTGATCCCCCGAATGCCCGAATAATTGATCCTCGTCAATTGATCCCCGAAACAGTTTATCCCTCTGCTAGTAGATTTCTTACTCATTGATACCCTCAAAAATTGATCCCCCGGACAAGTAAAATCTATTTACTTGTTACTCACTTGAAAACATCATTTACCCAATCCCTCTATTGCTTTAGAAAATGAATCTTTACAAGTTACTAATTGACTGCTTCATTGTAAACATTTTACAAGTTAGTAAACAAGGTAAACAATGCACGTTGCCACAGTAATGCTTACAACAAGGCTTATACGAAATCATTTCAAATAATTTTTGATAGAACAGTTGTGTGTAAGTGACAGGACTTGGTTATAATTTTAATTTGATTTACAAATGAGAAGTAAAATGTTGTACAATACACGCAGTTTTACTGCTTCAAGGAGGTGACCGGCGATCTCCATTTAGCAGTAAAAACTGTTTTACCTTGCTTGTAATGTAAATAACTGTAACCTGTGCTTTTTGAAATAACAAAAAACGCTGGAAAAATGATTTTTGTAAAGTAAATAAATGTCACAAAATAAATTGTTTATACTCATAAATCCCTCGTGTCCTTGTTAATGAATAATCAGATATTACCAACAAAAACATACTAGTATTTCATATTTAACAAATAAATTAGTAATTTCATATAAATGTTTGACAAAATCGACGCAAAAAATATTGTGTATTACACGTCCAGAAACTGTTTTGCGAATGCTCGCAATTCGCTTGCCTCGCCTTCGGCTCAGCTTGTCAATATACACTCGCACTCGTAAAACTGTAGTTTCTGGACCATTGATACAAATAACTATTATTATCTGGTCCGATCATAGCTGGTGGTTATTCTGTGCCCAGATCAAAGTTGGCCAAGCATGGGAGTATCCATTTATAGAAAAAAATAATATGTTAAGAATTTTCCAAATATCTATAATTTACGAAATAAACAAATTAATAAAGCACGATTCTTAAATACCCAATTGGTTTGACGGACTGCTAACATATCTGCTCTCATACATTTTTAAAACAACAACCGTCCAAATAAAAAACAGTGCCCCATCAACTTAAATCATAAAACAAAAACAAACACAAACAAAAAGTAAAGTTGTCACTACCCAATTCAAAATTATGACCATGTTCATCTTCCTGGCGCCAGAAAAACACCATTTATTTCATTAACCTCATCCAGAATTTTTTCTTGCCCTTTCAATATGTTTCTTTTTCACCCAGGGCCATAAATATATCTAGTTACCCCTATTGTAGGGTTGTACAACTCATATTTCTTAATTATAACGCAACGTCATTCTTTCATACACTTACTAGATGTGCTTGTTTTTCTGAGACGGCGCTATTTACGTCAGCATTAGCGTGAGTTATTTTATGGGGTAGTCGAGTTGTTTTTTGTATAGCTATTGAATTAGCATTTTCTTTTATTCTTCTGATACATGTTACAGTGTTACATGAAGCTTACGAGATATCTAGGGTTACTATTTATAATGACAAAGGGATTGACAATAAAACGGTAGTTGATTCTATGTAAATTAGACAATACTTTTCATTGAAGGAATGAAGTTCAAACTTTATGATGCTATTATAATTTTAATAATAGTATGCTACAGCTACTAGTATTTTACTCTTTTTGACATTCTAAGTTTGATCTACACATCCATCAATTTCTTTTGCCACTTTTAACTCTAAAACTGTAAATGGCGTGATGATTTCAAAAACAATTGACGATCATCTATATTCCATTTAAAAATTAAGAAACATTATAAATGATTATTTTTTGACGTTTCTTTAAACCAATGAAATGCTTTATTGTATGTCACGTGTCTGCGTTTTAACCAATCCTGTCATTATTATACTGAGAATAATGCTCTTGTGATTATTCCCGGCAATTTTCTCTGTAGCTTTTTTGTTTTTGTTGACAGATGTCAGATGTCAGATAGTTATTATCAACACAAGGAAAAATGAGTCAAAAAGATAGATTTTGTGACGTGCCTGATGATGAGATCAAAAAATAATCTAATTAAATATAACTCGAGAGTTCGATAAATTAGAAAATAATTCTCCAGTATCTTTCTCAAACTAGTCGCCATTTGGCAATAGCCACTAAAGCCCTACGGGCTTTCGTGGCTATTGCCTGGCAACAAGTTTTCGAAAGATCTGTCAAATTATTTTCAATTTATTCTCACTCTCTTGTTATATTATTACTGAAAATTAACTTTGCGGCAAATAAATCCATCACAAAAATAAGATATAACTTTACTAGGATAATAATAAATATGTTATAACGGACTGGAGGCAAAGTATAAATATTGAGTTAAAAGATGTTGAATCTCAAATTAATTGTTAATTTTATTCAATCCAATATTTCGTAAACAAATTTGTTGCTCCATCAGGGAACTAAAAAATGTACAACAATAATTAACAAATATTAGAATTTGTGTATAGATTATTTACAAAATGTTTTAACAAGATACTTTTAAAATTTTAACAAAAGTTGAAGTATTCAAACAAAATATCCATTTAGTGATGATAAGAATGAACCACATAGTAAACACACAATGAACATTTTTATTAAGATGTTTTCTACTTTCTTGTACAAAGTATAGGGAGGTATTGGAATCACGAAAAAAATCGCTGATGAGATTTTTGCGGAAATACATATTTTGACGTCCACTGAATCCGTTAAGACCAATTTCTCAATGATGTCTGTGTGTGAGGATGGATGGATGTCCGTGTGCGCAATATCTCATGAATGAGACAAGATATCTGAGCAAAACTTGGAATTTATAAGTTTCATAAAAAAATGAAGAGCTGAGTTGATTTTGAATGAAATTGAAAAATCGTAAGAGGAAGTTTATTGGACACACAAAACAAAAAATTCCATTTTTTTCAAAGAGAATCAACTGTGAAAAAAGTTTTAAATGAAAGATGTTAGCAAAAATATTTGGAATATAATATGTAATTTGCACTTTTCTTGTACATGCTTCTTATTCTCAGAAACAAATAATTATATATTTATTAATATTTTTCATTAATATTTGTTACAATGGGAACAAAAACTAAAACATTTTTAACATCTGTATGTCAAATAATTGTCCAAATAGATTCATAAGTAACTACGCACAATTGATTTTATGTACATAAGAAAGTAGTGCCGATTTTTTTCTATTCTAAACATTATTTATTATTGACATCATTACGAGTATATGAAGCTTTTTCGAAAAATATTACAAATTGAAAATAAATTTATTGTTTTGTGTCAAGTAAACTGCCACTTCCGGTTAATAAATTATTATTAAAAACAATCCAGTTTTTTCGATAGTAAATTATTGAAAAGACGGACAAATCCATACATCCACACAGCACACAGACGTCTTTTAAAGAATGGTTAAAAAGAAATCCAAAATATATATTTCCTCGTGAAAGTAAAACCTAAATAAAATTGCAAATAAACCTCATTAATTACAAAATCGGTAAATCATCTATCATAATAATTTTTATTTATAAAATACTTGGATAAAGTCAAGCTAAAATATGTTATTATTTTAATACTATACTAAAGTACTGTAGGCTACGAAATTATGTGTTAAAATTCTACATAATACACACTGGATAATTTTTATTTACTTAGCTATTTACACGATCAAATTCTAACTGTATTTACCTAAAGGTGCCTATTATTTCCTAGATCCAATTTCAAAAAGCAATTATTAATTACATCACACTATAAACTGACAACGGTATCAAGATATTCATCGGTATATGAATCAAATTAATCTTTATAGTTCCTTCGGCTTATAAAGTTACCTTTAAATTACACTTTACGTCCTATAATCATCAAATTATCGCCTACTAAATTCTAATTTGAAATTTGTTTGTAAAATATTGGTGATAACAATCTCTTTGAAATACAGTTAAAATATAACGAATTCATATTCATAACTTAAGCTGCCAGAATTTTGTACAGAGTGTAGAATTGAAATGTGACATAGGGATTTTAATGCTTTTTTTATATTGCTGTAAATTCACTTTACAAGAAAAGTGTAAATACAAAGTTGCTCAGAATTTAAAAATGCATGCAATAAAGCCCATTTGGTTACCTAAAATTTAGGATTTCATAATATATCAATCAATTAAAATAAATTTTTATTAAAAAAATATAATATGGATTTATTTATTATGCCTGTTTTAAACGACATAATTTAGTTGTCAATAAATTGGCTAAGTTTTCTTGTCAATATATTGCAAGAACAAAAATATTGTCGATCATTTTAAACACATCAAATTTTCCGTCATATTATTGTGACAATTTCAGTAGTACCAACATGATTTCAGCCAAAATGACAACTAACCTAAGCATAAAAAATTTTTACTTATTGACAATGACTAAAATCCTCTAGATTTCCCTAAAAAATTGTCTAAAACTAGAACATGTTCTAAA
This sequence comes from Poecilus cupreus, assembly GCA_963942605.1. Lineage (NCBI taxonomy): Eukaryota > Metazoa > Arthropoda > Insecta > Coleoptera > Carabidae > Poecilus > Poecilus cupreus. The sequence goes on along the minus strand of OZ012726.1, from coordinate 6,309,515 downwards.
GCGTCAATAAATTTATTGCTCAAGAAAAAATTGGCACAGAGTGTCGTTTTCAACACAACAATAAATTGACTAGAAAACAGGAATTATTTAAGAGTTCATTTTTACACATTTTTTTTTTGTTAAATAAAGAAATACATACAATTTTATGAAATGTTAAATATTTTTCGTTTTTATTTAATATTTCAGGCCGTGGTACAATTTTTGAAATAAATATTGATTTCAATTTGATCGACATATCGTGATATACTAATATTTAGGTAACTAAATGGGTCTTATTGCACGCATTTTTAAATTCTGAACAACTTTTGTATTTATACTTTTGTGTAAAAATAGCATTGAAATCCGTATACGCCTCATTTTAATTATAGCTATATGTATATTATTTTAGTTACAAATGTACCTCAATATTTTGTAATATTGTGTGGTCCGTACTTCTGAGACACCCTGTTACTAAATATGTAGCACTAGTCATGAACTAATTACAACAGTTTGTCAAGCGAGAAATACTGTTTTTAACTTCGTTCGCAATTGAGAAATTCACAAGTTAATAAATGTGTCAGTAAGAATTAACACTCTGCTTTTTCACACTCTTCTAAAAATATAATCCTTCTTTTATATTTTGTTTCTGTTTTTACACTTGTAGAAATAAATCTTCACAAACAAGCAGCCTTTGTAATTAATTAATATAATCCCAATCAATGTAATAGTTTATAATAAACGGGTAATTAATTAAATTAATTAACTGCAAATTGTTGAGATTTCTACACATTAACAGATGCTTATCTAAAGCGTTTTGAGATATTTTTACGTTTGTTAATTAAGCAAATTTTCCACATTTCTATGCCCCAAATAATCTCAGAAATATTTTAGTAATGCCCATCCACGCACCCATTGCCAAATACGTATTTTCAAATTAAAATATTTTTCATATTTCGAATTCTGTAAATATTTAATTCTATGAGTGAGCTATGAAGAAATTAAATTTGCATACAAATAAGATAGAAGAAAACTTGATAAAATTAATTAGAATACCTGTTTTGAATTTGATTAACTAAATATAGACATCTTAAAATAGATGTCCAAATTTTTCTACGTCATCGAATACTTGGTAATATTAGATAATTCTCTCATTATACAGGGTATTATATTTATGTGGGCCACTATTGCTATCTCGAGAACTATGAAAGATAAGAAGTTGGTTAAATTAGACAACAATTTCTATTTCACAGGGCTATTACAATGAGTAAAATTAGTTATTTACTTTACAAGTGGGCAAAGTAAGGAATTACGCAAGAGAAAAATTTTAGCACACGAAGCCGAAGGCTAAGTGTGACAATTTCATTGAGTGGGTAATTCCACTTTTCCCACGTGTGAAGTATAACGTTTTATCCAACATCTCTAAATAAATAAATTAAAGAAATATTATTTGACAGCGACATATGCTTTATATTTTCTAAATTAAAATGCCAATCAAAGTAGTTACCAAGGTGTGGTGTTAATATTATTGTTATAAATAAAAAATTACTCACTAGTGACTTTTCTTAAAATTATACCCACTAGTGAGTAAACTGTTACTTCCCTAGTTTAAAATCACTATAGTTATAGAGTATTTATTGAGAGGTGTTGGATAAAATATTTTTTTAACTATAAGTTTTGATTTTAAATAGAAATATATTTTTTATTAGCTCATTCAATAGAACATTTTTTTTTTAATTAAATGACATATATACATATTATATTTTAATATAACAAAGTTGTCAATCTCGGTGGCCTTGTGACTGTCAATAGCTTTGAATGCCAGAGGTCGTGGGTTTGAATTCCATTGAAGAGCATGATCATTTGTGTTCACATAAATTCATTATCATCCATTCATAAGGCAATATATAACTACAGTAGTTAGTCTGCTTTCCATATTTGTAAAAAAATGCAAGTTAAATTTATATGTATTTTATGGCTACTTGGCAAATCAGTACGAATGTCAAATGTCAAATGTCATTTCATTTAATTTTCAAACAAAAAAAACCTTTTTTTAAACTATAGTATGTTTATATCGTTGAATTCAGAAAAAATGCTCTATCGGATGAACCAAGAAAATATATACATACAGATTGGTCCATCGGTCTGTATTTTTTATTTTATGCGATTATTATAAATATTAGCGAAAAATTTTCCAAACAAAGTTTATTTTACATTAAAATGTCCATATATCTGCAGTATAAGTTTTTCTACCGGGTGCTCCATTTTCGCGCAATGGTATGCAACTTAGTATTTTTAAATGGAACATCCTATACATTTTTACAAAATTTTAAATGTCTTATGTTTGTCTTCAAATAAGTTCTTCTTCACTATAGTCCTAAAATGGTCATTGCAGAAACTATTCACGTTTTTATTATTCAATAATCACACAGAAAATATGCCACAAAATTGTGTGTCAATGTTAAAACAATCAAATTAGTTGCTGCAGATCCTTAATAATTATTATTTACTATTTTCAATTAGTTTAGCAACTTTGTTCGTTATATTTTATTTAGTTTCTTGAACTAATGTTCCATAGAACCTTTTTATATAAATTTATTTATTGTTTTTAATTCTATGGCCTACTTTCTGTGTGTGATTCTTCATTAATAAAAACGTGAAAAGTTTTTGTACTGATCATTTTAGGACTATAATGAATAAGAACTATTTTAAAGAGAAACAAAAGGACTTTCAAATTTTGAAAAAATATATGTAGGCTGTTTAATTTAAAAATATAAAGTTGCATATCATTGTGAGAAAATGAAACATCCGGTAGAAAAACTTATACGAGTACTGCAGATACGTGAACATTTTAATGTAAAATAAAGTTTGTCTGAAAAAAAATTCGGTAATATTTATAATAATTGCATAGAATAAAAAATACAGTCCGATGGACCACCCTGTATATTGCCATTTAAAATAAATTTTTTAATAATGGGTTCCATATTTTGAGAACCTCTAATTAAGAACAAAATTGTAATTGTTTTCTAATGTAACCAACTTCATACCTTTTATAATTTTTGAAATAGAAATGGTGTCACACTCAAATGAAAACACTCTGTATATTTATTACGAGTGGATAATAAGCAATAACGGTTGCTACAAAATTTCTGTATTTTTTTTTTTTTCAACTTTGCAGCAAGTAATGAAAGTGCAACCGGAAAACCATCAAGCTCTGTTAACTGAAAATCACTATTCAATATAAATTAATTGAAAATTTAACGTCACTTAATCAATTTTCAACCTTTCAATTACCTGCAATCAAAACACCTCCGCCCTCCAAATCATTCAATTGTCCCGATCGCCTTTTGTCAATTGAACATCTCGATTTCAATGAAATGAATTTATGTATCACCAAGTTGAACGCACTTGGTCCTCGGCAATTATATTATTTCTTAATCTAATAAACACAAATAATTTTGAGAGATAAACTGAATGAAATGGCAGACAGTGAGTCTGATGTCGGGGCCAGCTAATAGTGTAATAAGTTATGTCATTTGTTGATTTGATTCAGAGAGATGTATTATAAAAATTTTAATAGCTTTTGTACTTTGTTATTGGAAGACCAAAAGAGTTTATTTATAGAAACACAGATGTTACTATCATTCATGCTATACACAATTAAATTTGTTTAATCATAGTAGTTAATAAAAAAAATTAAGAGGAAATATTTGATTACTCATATTACAGCTTAAAATTCATTGAGAATGAAAACAGGACAAACTATAAACAGAACAAGATAAAGTAGCTTAAAAATAGTACTCATATTTAAGTGTTCATTGGCTATGTTATTAACAATAAATTGTTTACAAAATATACAAAAAAACATTGGCTTTCTTCGGGTAGTATTCTATAGCAAAATCATCTTAAAAATAAAAAAACTTTGTTCATAAAATGTTACACCGATTTTTGTGTATCAAAACCGCTGAAATATAATAATTCAGAAACGTGCACTGTCTATGCTAGCTGTGTAAAAAAAAAATGAATTCTTATACTGTGGTCATATCATCAAATTCTTTAGCAACCGGATGCAATGAATTTGCTGTTGTAGAATCTGTATATTTAGAACATTTTAATTAATTTCGTTTAAAATAATTTTGCTCGTTAGAAAAAGAATTATACAAAACTCTTGCGGGAAGACAAGATTCAAGCATTCGTTGTAAAAATGTAAAAAAAAATAATTTAAAAAGTATATCATCACGCCTTTTACCCATTATGGGTGTGGCACTCTGCTTACGCAGATCTCGGTAAGTGATATATTTTTTCGTATGAAGTGCGGTTACCAGCCGTCAAATCATAGCACCCAAAGCTGGAGGGGGAACCACAGGGGTAAAATTAAATTTGTTACTGTTGGCAGTGGGATTTGAACTCAGGATCTCACGATCCACAGTCCGACACGTTACCACGGAGCTATTTACCCCATAAAAATGTAAATAATTGTAAATACATGAAGTTTTATAATACAAGTTCAATAGTCGCGTTTTTACCTCCCGCCTACCTCTAGGTAGGGAGGTATTGTTTTTGGTCAAAAATTTGGGTAGTGAGTTTTCAGTGAATAAGCACGTTTTAGGGTCCCTACAATACGATTTTACTATTTTCGCGATGATGTCTGTATGTATGTATGTATGCATGTATGTATGTATGTATGCATGTATGTAGTCTGTGGCAATTTTTTCGTCTCGCATAACTCAAATATTATAATACCAAAAAATACAATTTTGTGAATTATTGCTTCTTATATTTAAATGAAGAGCTGATTAGATTTTGGATAAAATTGGTCAACCGGAAGTAGCAGTTTACTTGAAGCCCTTAACAGTTTTTCGTGAAAAATAAGGTTAAATTTCCTTTTTCAACAATTTATGTTATTTTGAAAGTTGAAGAATATTTAATTTTGCATGTGTTTTGATTACACTAATTTTATTAATTTTCATTAGATTTAGAGATAATAAAACATAAAGAAATTAGATTTCACAAAACTTGCATTCCTAGTACACCATGGAAACATTTTAAAATTTTCAATTTTTTACGAAATGTAACACATGTCATTGTGATTGTGAACCTGTTTTCTTAGTGAAATATATGTCAAAAAATTAAATAAATATACGAAAGAAAATTAAATTTCTCAAATATAAATAGAAAATAAACAAATAAGAAGGTACGTTTCTGTATCATCAAATACTATTTTGTTTTTTGTACCGTTTAAGAATAGTATTGAGCGGAAGGTTATCTGCTGGCCACATCAGATTTTTTGTTTTAACATAGTAAGGTAAGCACAAGAAACATCCCTTAAAAAAGTAAAGTTAATAATTAGAAAATAATAATTTGCGTGTGTATGGCATTAGCATATGTAAATACATGAAAATTTGTAATACAAGTTCAAAAGTCGCGTTTTTTGTACTGTATTTCCGTAGCAAAAGTATAATATTTTCTAGTATTTGAACATGCACCTCCAGTATGATTCTAAATCGCGAGTAGAATAAACAACGCCATCTATAGGTCTGTACCCTGTCGGCACTTTGTCAGCATATCATTAATATTAATATCGCGTTGGCCGCGATTTTATCACCGCTTTTATTTTTGGTTTTGTTGTCTGTAACGAAGTGTGAAAATTTTGAGTTATGAACGTCTTACGTGGTTATTTGTAAACATAAATTTACAACACTTCTGGTTTGATTCATTTTAGTGTTTGATTTGTAAGACGCAGACTGTGGTTAGTAAAACTTTATGGTTTAGGGATATTGACGTGTAATTGTAAGTTTATGAGGATTTTATAGGAAAAATAAAGAAATTTCCAAGAACTGTTCTGTCAATTAAGAATGATTTAAATACTTTACAGAAACATTAAGTTTTTGTTGTCAATGTATTCAGCTACTGGTTTCTGGTTTCTGTCCAATCATGACGTAATGTGTTTGAATAATTTTGTTTTTCTTCAAACGTCATAAAAGTACGTTGTTATGTATTTGTATTCAACAAGCAGAAGTTCAATATTGTTGCCGCCGGCGTAAAAGTGTATCCTTGGCAACACATTTACGCCGGCGGCGGACAAAGTAAAATATTATGAAAAATAGTTAGGTTGTAATTCAATAATTTGACAGTTAAAAATGAAACAAATAAACAAAAATAACAAAATAACATATTCTACGGCAACTTGAAATGCTAGATAAGACAAAATATTAGTTCAAGTTTTGAGCATTTTATAATATTTATAATTTTATTTTCTATGTTTGGAGAAAAAATAGCATGTGTTATTCGGAGTAAATGTGTCTTTGGGTGCTTCGCATGTAATTGTACAAACTTACATGCTCAGCACTCAAAGTATCACATTTACTCCTAATGACACAATATACTATTAGGGTAACTGCCATTTTGTCTAAAAATCAATATCTTATTCCTAAATATATTCCTAAATATATCATCTTGCCTTTTTTTATTGTGATTGCTTTTCTCTATATTGTATGAATAAATAAAAAAATACTCACTAGTGACTTTCCTCAAAATTATACCCACTAGTGGGTAATCTGTTACTTTCCTTGTTTAAAATCGGCATAGTTATAGAACATTTATAGAGAGGTTTTGGATAAAATATGTAATTTTTAGCTATTTCCAGAGTATCATGCTAAACAAAACATACAAACAGTCGTATTGTTTGAGTTTGACAGATGACATTTGACAGAGTTCTAATGATTATTGACTTAAATTATTTCTTAGTAATCATGGACACATTTACCATTTGGAAATAATTTAAACAAGTAAATAGTTATTAAAACTCTGCAAAATGTCATCTGTCAAACTCAAACATTACGATTGTTTGTATGTTTTGTTTTACCATGGCACTCTGGAAATCTATCTCATGACAGAAATGTATCACATCAATAAATTTAAGGTCATTTGATGCAGTTTTTAATTCTAAACATTTTACCTATTTACACTTTGGCTTGAAAATTAATAGGTAAAAACGAAATTAAAATATTAACATTGTATTTCCTCATAAAAAAAGTAGACACCCGGTATATGATGATATCTTTTAACAAATTGTTGTGTTATTGTTGCTTTACTCTTTGTGAAGTTTATTGTATTTATGTCTTTATTAATTATTATTATTTGTTTATTGAAATTTTCCATGTAATTGTACTTCTGTTGGACAATAAAGTATTATTATTATTATACCACATTCTGCATAATTTCCTGGAATCATTTACTACAATTGAGTCAAAAAGTCAATAAGAAAATGATCTATGATCAAGGCACGCATAGCTGCATAAATTATCCATCACAATTGCATTGCGTTTAATTCATAGATTAATATGTACAGTAAATATGATTAAAACGGTTCTTAGAATTTCTTCGTTCTTTCACGTAAAGTTCTAACAATAACAGTTCATAACCCCGTTCATATGACATCATATTTATTTACAAATAATAAGCACACTTTGATTCTTGATGCAACTACCAATCGTATGCAAGAACGTATGCAAACAATTGCGTCGATTGAATGATAATGTTTTTGTGTGAGTCATTGTTGCACCTTAGCGAGAAAAATATTTAAATATATAAACATGCTCATCAAATTCAGAGCATGTAAATTTATTTACTTTTGTTTCATATTCAAAATATACAGAAGATTTACTCGTGTGTACCGGGTAACCCGATTGTATATTAAAACCACACTTTAAAATTTTTGTAACAGAAAAAACTTTAATATGTATTGAAAAAACTTTTAGAACTTATCATATAAATAAAATAGTATTTGGGTATACAAATACAAAACAATAAATAATATGTAGTTAATCTTGAAGATTCTAGAAGAGAAATAACTGAATAAGAAGACTAATTAAAGTATCAATTGAAATCTTCAAATAATCTAGGGTTGTCATGAAAAAACTCACTTGAAAAAACCCGTGAAAAACCCAGTTATTATAAAAATTTAGGCATTTAGGCATTAAAGAATTGAATAAGTTCATAAATACGTATTTATTGTTTATTTATCTCCTGCCACAGCCTGTAAGGGAGGTATAGAAATCATGCTAAAAGTTCGGTAGTAAGTTTTCAGTGGATGAGCACGTTTTAGGGTCCCCAGAATACGATTTTAATAGTTTCGCGATGATGTCTGTTTGTGTGTCTGTCTATCTGTCTATCAGTCTGTTTGTCTGTGTGTGTGTCTGCCTGTCTGTCTATCAGTCTGTCAATTTGTGTGGATCTCTGGAGTTACGGTTTCACAAAAACTACTAAACTAAAAATATAGATTTTTTGTATATCTATATCAATTGTATCCCCTTTGGAAGAGCTGATTAGTTTTTGGTGATAATCCAATAACCGGAATTGGTAGTTTACTTGAGGAATATCTCAGTAAATTATGGTTAAATGACAATTTCTGCTATTAGAATAATATTTCAAATATACGAATTACAATACGTTAAAGAATAGTATATTCTACAACAAGTAATGGAATGCCACATATTCCACGCGAGCAAAAAGTTTGTAGTCCGAGCCGAAGGCGAGGGCTAGGGTTTGCGAGTGTGGGATATGCCATTCCGTTACATGTTGTAGACCAGGGGTGGGCAACCTCCGGCCCGCGGGCCAACTCCGGCCCGCGTAAAGTTCCAATCCGGCCCGCGAGATCTTTAAAAGAAATACTTAATAAATAAATATTTTCAAAAACAAAAATTTTAAATTAGGTTAGTACCCAAACATAGAGAAAAGGGGCAGATTTACAGTTTAATTTTCGATATAATTCGTCTAGTTTAAATTAAGAAATAAATGTAGTACTTATTTAATTTTGTTTTATTATTGTTTTTTAAATTTTCAGAAAAAAATTATAAGTAACAAAAATGTGTCAATTAACAACTACGGCCCGCGTACGAAACGTAAATCTTATTCTGGCCCTTGTTATACAAAAGGTTGCCCACCCCTGTTGTAGACTATACTTTCTATAACAAGATTTTGGAAATTATACAAAAAATACAAATATAAAACTGTTGAAAACGTCAAATTCAAAAAAGTAAATTAAAACAAACAGACTTAAGACGTAACCATAGTAACTAAATGAAGATACTTCATATATCGCGGCTCTGATTCGTCGAAAATATTCCATACGCGGCATATGGAATGTAAGTGATTCCATAATAATTTTTAGTTGTAGAATGCGTAGTTTCCAAAACAGTGTTATAGAAAATCATATTGTCGTTTAAATCTATTAACCTGTGCTTTTTTAACTAACAAAACAACGTTTGAAAAATGTCTATTTTTGACGTGTCATAAGTGAAAAGTAAATTTTTTGAAGGGATGAGCGTTTCTTGATAGTGATGGTCTGTGTTCCTGCATCATTTGATAAGAAATCTATGGCGGAAGGTATTGTGGTGTCCACAACTGATTTTCTGTCAGATATGTCAAACAGCATATCACTTAATCGTATTTTTATCAAAATAGAAAATAGTATGACATTAAAGTTATAAGAAGTACTATTTATATTTATTATAAAAAGGGTTTCTAATTACTTTTTGACAGAAACTTTTTTGAATATGGATTTGTTTACCCCACAACTAGTTTATATCAATTAAATAACATATTTTAAGATTAACATCCTTGCATAAAAATTCTCGCGGCGCCTATGGGCATTGTAATCTTACTTAACACCAGCAGATCAAGAAATCAACTATTCCGATCGAAAAACAAAACCAGAACGAAAACAAATTACGGTAATTTAAACAGCAGCTGTTTTTTAGTACCGCATTAATTTGATTTCATGGCTACCTACACACTCAATGTAAACTTTTGGCAACTGTTAATTTGTGCTAATATATGCGTGTTTTATTTACTAATATTATGAGCATAGTGACAGCTGAAGAGAACAACGATTAATCTTCTAAATTATGGCTTCAATTCAACTGTCGAAAAGAGAAGTTTAAGTTCATTGAAATCAATTACAGAAAGTGTAATTATAGTTTCAAATGGAAATAAAAAAGATAATTGTAGATATTCCCAACGTTTTATTTTTGGATGATTGACGGTTACGGCCAAGCAAATTTGGAAAAATAATTATAGTTAGTTTAATATAAATGGATCAATTTTGAACATATTTTGAAGCGCTAGAAACGAGATTTGAAAACAATTTGAATTACTACAAATAAATAAATACATTATACGCCATTTATCAATTGTTGACGTGGCGCTCTGCTTTCGCAGATCCCTCTGATATATAGTTTTGCGCGTAAAGTGCGGTTACCGGCCGTCAAACCACTGCCCCCAGGGATGGTAGTAGAGGGGAACCACAGTTCGGTTGTATTGAAAATTGGAAATATAATCTAACATTTGACATTTAATTTGATTAGTTAGTTTTTGCTGTAGTTCCATATTTCCAAGAGGGACTAACGTAGAATTTTAGTCCGAAAGTGCAAAATAGTATATTATGTATTAAGGGAAAGAATACATACAAATAAAAAGGGTTTTGAATAAAATTTTGTAAATTATTTATTTGTTTCTTACCTGAAGAAAAATTACGTTTAGTAAATCGAAACGTTGTATTTAATAAATATTTTACAGAACTTTATCCAAAAGCTTTTGTATTTTTATTTACTATGAGTTCTGAAAGTTTTTTCAATTTATGGAAAAAATATATTTTTCTCACGTGATATATAATGTACTATTCATCGACGATCCCAAGATATAAAATGATTATTCTAAAAAATATTGTAAATAAGTAGGTAGATACTTGATAATACAATAATATTGTATCGATTTGTTTGTTTATTTTTATTTTGTAAAAAATTGAACAATTATCAATAAAATATATTTCATTTGTTGATTTTTATTTTTAAAAAATACAAAAACAAGGATTTATAGAATAGATGAATTATTTTCAAGAAAACTGTCAGTTTTCTTTTTGTATGCATTCGTTGAAAAAAATGTTATTTCTTACAAAATGATTAGGTTCAATTCAAATACAATATTAATTTTGAATATAAATTTTATTTATCTTCTTTTTCTGCATTGAAAGAAAATGAATATATTTTAAATTTTATCTTTAATAATAATGAAAATGCAGTCATTTTAATTTTAAACAAATTGTTTTTATTTCAAACGATTTCATTTTCAAATAAAACTACTCCTATTCAAACTACTTCGTCCCCATAATAAGTCTCAAGTTCCTTCAAAACTAAATTAATTTTCATACAAGAATATATATTAAACCTACAAAAGTTTTCAATGAAAACGAAATCAGATTGGCACTATTCAAATCAATTTTTCTCTTCATTTAAAAGTAATCTGCTTGTTCAAAGAATAGTTATTTACTTTACAAGTGGGCAAAGTAAGGAATTACCCACGAGAGAAATTTTAGCTCACGAAGCCGAAGGCTGAGTGAGATAATTTTATCGAGTGGGTGATTCCACTTTGCCCACGTGTAAAGTATAACGTTTTATCCAACACTTCTTAATAAATGAAAAATTTATTAAAGAAATATTATTTGACAGTGACATATGCTTTAAATTTTTAAATTAAAATGTCAATCGAAGTAGTTACCAAGGTGTTGTGTGTTATTATTATTGTTATAAATAAAAAAATACTCACTAGTGGCTTTCCTCAAAATTATACCCACTAGTGGATAATCTGTTACTTTGCTTGTTTAAAATCGCCATAGTTATATAGTATTTATTGAGAGGTGTTGGATAAAACATTTTTATCAGTGTGAAATTGTTGACAAAACTGATGTAAAATTCACCACCTACTAAACAAAATATTTCACTCCAAGAAAACAAATAAAATTTTTTACGTTTCATTTATTAGTTTTTAATTGTAACCAAAACAGTATACAATCCTCGGTGTACAATATTACTATTACTAATCAAGTAAACGAAGAATAAAATAAACATAGGTACCAATGCTTTTAAATGTCTGTGGAAAAAAGCCGACACATCCCTACTTTCTCCCGACATAATTAAGTTCTTTTATAAACAAAATTAAGTATCATTCGATGCATTCTCGAACGCAGTATAAGCATCTAATTGTATGTGACACCCTGCTCAACATGACAGCCGTGCTCTAATGTCTTTTTTATCCATAGAACACACACATACCAACATGACTAGTAAAAAATCTCTGAGGCGCACAAAAAGTTCCAGATACAAATTGACAGAATAGGAACAGAGTTCTTTATCGGTTTATCAATGAAAGATTTTCTTAGGTATAAATACAACATTTGTATATATTTCTAAAATAATGGAGGGTTATGATTTTGACGTCATAGACAAGAAAGAAAAGGATGAGGTAAAAGTTGAGATGGAAGTTCATAATACAAACATCCATATTTTGACGTTTGAGATGGTTTTAACAAGGTATGTTTTTATTTTTGAAGTTGATTATTTAGGAAACAATAAATTAAACACTGACCATATATTCTTTATAATAATAACGGGAGTCACTATAGCACAAACCATACACGCACTTTATTTTTGATATTTAGCATCATTTCAAGAACTGTCATTTTGACAGCGTTTTGTTTGTATTTCGTCAACGTGAATTTTATCATTGTTCCATGAAAACATCAATAGATGGCAGCATGAAAATGTACTTCTGTAGAACCCTCCATTTCTAACCTAATATTTCAAAGTTTTTGTTTCTAAATTTCGCGAACACCCGGTATAGTCGTAGCGATCAAGCTATCGTCTGCAGATGTTTACTGATTTTAAGCCTATGACAGACGGTAACGGAGAGGTGGTTCAGAAAATTAATTTTGGATGGTTTGTTTTTCATGTGCGTTCCTGATTGGTCTATATTGATTTTATTTGTTGTTCTAAGGGACTTGAGAAATTCTCCCTAGATCATTTTGTTGAATTGGGAACGATGAGATGTTCTACTTGAGTAAGTTTATTTTATTGATATAGACTATTGGAATAAACTCCGAAAATAGTTATTAACTTTATTCGAGCATCATAAGTGCTTTAATTATTTTAGAATAAAATACATACTTTGTTTAAATAAAAGTAATAAAAAATTCAACTCTTATATGTTGTACAAAATAAAAAAAAGTGTAGCTGATGCTATTTTATATCTTTTTAATTACAACAAAATTTACTCTAACTCAATTAGCTACTAAGATTTGTTATAAGTTTCTACCACTTGATTGATGGAATGCTACGAAAATCTAATCAGCCCGAAATTTTAACATATTGCCAATATAATTTGATGTTACACCATATAATATAAATTTTAATTCCTAAATATAGAAAGAAAGTTTCTTTTTTCATCAGAACAAATTTTTACGTAACTTAATTTATTTATATTTGAAAAACTTTATAGTCCCTTAAGTAAACTATCAATTCCAATTGATGGATTACCAGCAAAATCAGCTTTAAAGATGGTACTTTACGGACTTCTAACAGTCTGTAAAGTGTCTCTTTTATGCCTAGACTGAAAAAGTATTTTACATAACAACCACTCAACAAACGCATAGCAACCGTCAATAAATACATAGCAACCGTTCAACCCATGCATGGCAACGTAATTTGACAGCAATAACCTTCAAAATATCTATATAATAAAATAATCACTAAATTAACATTAATTCCAAATCGGCAAATAATTATGTGTTCAACTCGGCATCAAACACAGATTTATAGCTTCGGCAACATTCATTGCCTCAATGAAACGGCAGCCTCTGCTGTAAATCTGGTATTTTGATGCCTACTTAAACATAACTATTATAGTATCGAAATAATTTTTAAAAGAGAATCTTAATTTTTTTATTACGCATGTGAGCGCCTTTTTGTTAATTAGTCTAATAAACTCATTCCAAAATTAAAAATCTCACCCCGCATTCCAGTCCCAAACCTATCAATTAACCATTCAAGAGTAAATTCCTCAAAACGAAAACAAAATATAACTAAAAGGGACAGCGTTTATCCATTCTGTGGTTGATATCTTAATTACACTATCTACTGCATGTGTTGATGAACTTCTTCGCCGCCAACAGCTACACAACTAACACTAACCGAAGAGACAACGGACACACGGACAACTTGAGTTTATGAGTTTATTCTAGTGCTCTCTAATTGCGTGGAACCGACGAACCAATAACCTAATCTACTTGCAGCAGACGATGCGACGTTGTTGACGACTTGTTTGTGTTTTGTTTGGGCTGTTGAAGGGTTGATGGTGGTTTGTTTTGAGGGGAGGCTTTGTTGTTGCAACGAGGAGCCAAATGATTGTTTTTGAATATGTTTTAAGTGTTACGAGTGGAGTTAGAAATATATAAAACTAAGTGGAAATTAATTTTTTGTTGTGGTTTACACAGCGGTCGGTAGTAGAAAAGTGGTTTTATGGCAGTGGTTATGGCTATGGTTAAACATTTCATTATTTTATTTTTAAGCCTCTTTAATGTGATTTTAAACGAGTGGTAGTAAAATACAGCTTGTTAACATTTCGGGAAAAAATATTTAACACCTTGTTAATATAATTATCCCCTGGGGTGCATAAAATACAGGGTTATTATAAAAAACTTTAAGAGTTTATTACGAGTAAAGATAGTATACTGTGAGTTTCAGCTAAGATGTAACAATTAATTTACTGTAATCATAGGAAATACCTTGCTAAAATTATCATTAAACGATAGTTCGTTCCCTATGAATCTTAGAACAAAAGTGTGAATATAAAATATGTTCAGAATAAAAAACTGCACCAAATAAGCGTAAGTTTATTGACGTGATAAATTTCTGTCATGAGATAGACGTAAAATAAAATGTATATTTTGTAGCTGTTTCAGAGTACCATGGTAAACAAAACATACAAACAGTCGTATTGTTTGAGTTTGACAGATGACATTTGGTATAGTTCTAATGATTATTGACTTGTTTAAATTATTTTTCAGAAATCATGGACATATTTACCATTTAGAAATGGAATTTAATTTAATACATACATACATACATACATACATAACATCACGCTATATCCCACTCAGTAGGGTAGTACGAACCCAGAAACACAGTCAACCAACAATAAATCTCCTCCAAACATCCTATCCTGACACACTACTTTCGCCTCGTCCACATTCATAGTGCGATTCATACATGCTCGTTTATTCTTCACACTCGGAATCATTCGTTCACGCAACAAACAATCAATCATACCCAACCAGTTATTCCTCGGTCGCCCACGCAATCGTTCACCTTCAATTACACCTACATATATTAGTTTCACCAACCTTTCATTCGACATTCGCTCAACATGTCCAAACCACCTCAACTGACTCACTCCCACTTTCATAACAACATTCTTCTCAATGTCACACTCACCATACACCAATGTATTCCGTATACAATCACCTCTCGTATACCCACACACTCTTCTCAAATATCTCATTCCTACAGCAGTTATACGTCGTTCATGCTTCTTCATCCACATCCAACATTCAGAACCATACATCAATGTAGGGACTAACACACCATTATAAACACTCAATCGAGCATCTCTAGATACATTCACGTTTCGAGCAAATGTACCCAGAGCACCCAATACCTTGCACCCTCCAGACACTGACCTTTCAATCTTCCGGTCAATACGTCCATCCTTCGAAAACATACTACCCAAATATACAAATTCATTCACTTGTTCCAGTCTCACACCATTCACTGAAACATTACAATCAGTCACCAAATCATTCTTCTGAAACACCATAACACTTTACATTTATCGACATTTATATAATCAAAACAGATATAAAATTAAATATTATACAGTTTTCAAAATAACATAAATTGTTGAAAAATTAAATTTAACCGTATTTTTTCACGGAAAACGGTTAAGGGCTTCTAGTGAACTGTTACTTCCGGTTACTTTAATTGAATGTATCTAAAGCCCACTGTATCTCGTATGTATTAAAGGTGCTAAACAATGAAATACACTTACATTTTGATGATTTTCCATAGAAATATTTCGTGGAACACCCAGCACACGACACAAATCACTGAGAATGTACCGCACTACTGATTGCAAACGAAATTTATCAAGTATTTGCAGCGGTTTTGCTAATTAATACGTCTGAGACAAGTTCGTCGACTGCAAGAGCACATGGCTATTTATAAAATAAAACATTTCTTTTCGGTATTTTTACGGAAACAGGCAAAATTTTATCTATTATATTTATTTGAAAAATCTGATGTGTCCAGCAAATAACCTCCCGCTGCATGCTGTTTTAGCAAACAATATTTTTAAAAAGTTGCTATATTAGCATCATCGATAAGTGGTATAATCACCTTTCCAATACGAGTATATTATTATTATTTATTTTTATTATGTTGTTTGCTTTTTATGATATATATTACTGACATTGTAAATTATATTTGTAATGGGGCCTTTCACCATTTTTTTTTATGAAACTTTATCCAACTTAAAGACTATCTACACTTTTAAAAAGTCTTAATTGTTATTCTTTAAGCCGCAATGATTTTTTTTAAATGCTGTGACATTGTAGAGGTGATGCTGGATCTTAAGCAGTGCAGATTGTAAATAATTGTAGTCATATATTTTTTTACTTAGTTTATTATTATTATTAAAATAAAATAGAACATTTATGTGACAAAAATTATTTAAATCTCTTCTGTTTGAGATTCACCAACAACTATATAGTGACGTCACAACATTTAAAAAAATCATTGTGGCTTATTGAATAACAATGAAGACTTTTTAAAAGTGTAGATAGTCTTCAAGTTAGATAAAGTTTCATAAAAAAAATAAAAAAATATGGTGAAAGACCCCATTAGACCTATTATGTTCTAAATTATTCTGTATCATCAAATATCTTCTTATTTGTTTATTTTTTATGTATATTCAAGAAATTTTCTTTCATATATTTCACTAAGAAAACGGCTCCACAAATACAATTTTTTTAAATGTTTCCATGGTGTAGGTACATGGAATGCAAGATTTATGGAATTTAAATTCTTTATATTTTATTATCTCTAAATCTAATGAATATTAATAAAATTAGTGTAATCAAAACACATGTAAGAAATTAAATATTCTATTAAATATTTTTATTGAATTTATGAATGTGAAACAGGAAAAGTAGTATGAACAACTCGTGTAACAATGCCTAATTGTAATACTCGTATTTTGCAAAAAAGGTTACTGTAACACTAGTTGTTCAATATACTATTTATTGAAAAATGCTTCAAATAAAAGACGTGGGGAAATATTTTATCTATATATTTGATACAATTAATTTTTGTGTAAAATAATATCGAAAAAATCGACAGAGCAAAACCAGTTCTCTTAGTATACCCAAAACCAAAGGTCATAGTGCCAGCCATTGTGAGGAATAATTTATTTTTATTACAAAGACACTATCATAAAATTTCGTGTAATTTACAGAGTTCACCCATTTAAAACATTATTAAATATAATTTATAGCTATTTAGATTCCATGTATTTATACCCACTATAACACCATTCATTCGTCGAGCAAGTTACCTTAATAGGTAACCAGAAATTTACTATTTCATTCATATACGTGTGTTTTATACTGATACACATTTTACACTTTCGTGACTTCATTCATAATTCATATAATTATTTGTGAAGAAACTAATTCTGAATCTTTTAGATTTATGACATATTAGACGAAATTTTTTTTTCTACTCCTGTGTAAATATATATTCTCATTATTTCAATTTTTTCAATGAATTATAGTACTAATAATTCGCTCTTCTTGACCAATCAGTACTCACAGCCAGAAATAATAATAATTCCCTGTTATTTTAAAGATGTGATGTGGATCACCTAGATTATTTTAAAAAAATGATTTCCGAATTTACAGGTGTAGAAAAAGTATAGATTCGGGAGTATGGTCATTATCCTTTGTTTATATAATAATATACTATTTACATTTTACTGTATTATAAACACTTGTTTATGATATAGTTTGGCGGCTATAATCTGGTTCTTTATGGACTGGTCAATAATGATGAAGTAAAAAAGCCTATTATCAAAATAAGCTGTAAAATAAAATTCATTAATTTATTGGGTTAGTAATTAAGTAGGAACATCCTTTCTAGTAATAGTAATGTTAATTACACAATTAGAAGTATTATTTTGATGCTATTGGATTGATTTCTTCCATAGCAATAAATCAGATTGATTGAGATGTGAAATGCCAGCTTGTACAATTTTTGCAGAACTAATAATAATATACATTAAGTAAGAATTTAAAAATTTTTTCCTATTTCTGTGTGTGCTAAAGCAAATATATATAAAAAATTATAGTTAATTGTATTAAAATTTCATAAAATTAATGAATTATTTATATTTATACAATTTTATTTATATATGCAGTCTATAGAAAAAAAATTATTAATTTTATCATGCACGGTTTAAAATAAAATATTTATTATTTAAAAATAAATAAATATTTTGAATATAAAATAAATAAATATCATCACGCCTTTTACCCATTATGGGTGTGGCACTCTACTTACGCAGATCTTAGTACGTAATGCATCTTTTCCTATTGCACGTACACAAAGTCAATTTCGTGACACTGTTTTTTTCAAAAACAATGCTACAAAATTGAATTTTGTACAACTGTTTTTGGGAATTTATTATTTGTAAAATTAACAGTCTGTCAAATTTGGGGCTGTCATTGCTCACGTAAAATTATTGAATCGGGGCCTATGCGTCGGGGTTGCGGTCTAGGACCCGATAGGCCCCGCGGGCAAAGCCTCTTGGTGACCAGTGGTATATTAAACATGCCGTCGTACAATTTTATTTTATTTTTATTGAATTTATGAACGTGAAATAGGAAAAGTAGTATGAACAACTCGTGTTTCAATGCCTAATTGTAATACTCGTATTACAAAAAAGCAGTGGCGTGCGGTGAGTTTCGGAGTTCCATGTTCAGAATTTAAAACAAAATAGTTTTTTTGTTTGCCTGCAGCTTCATGTAGATGATCTAAATTATTATAACCCTGTACTACCCAAATTTTCTTATCTTTCTTGTTTGTAATAAAAATCAAACATGGCCAATTGCGCTGCACACCCTGCACGTATGGACTGCACGCCACTGCAAAAAAGGTCATTGTAGCACTAGTTGTTCAATATATTATTTCGTATGAAGTGCGATAAGCAGCCGTCAAATCATAGCCCCCAAAGATATTACTAGAAGGGGACCCACATGGGTAAATTTAAATTGGTAACTGTCGGCAGTGGGATTCGAACTGAAGATCTCATGATCAACCTTTCGATACGTTACCACGGAGCTATTTACTAAAAGCACAATATGTATAAACAACAAAAGTGGGATTCTAGATAAATAATAAAATTTAACAAAATAAATAATGAACGGATAAGAAGTAATGAATTTAATAAGAATGCCAGAAGGATGACGAAGAGATATAAGGCAAGAAGGACAGAGGAACAGAAAAGAATGGAAATAATAAATAATCGCTCGATTGAGTATAAGAAGGCTTTAAAAGATAATAACAATAATTAATGCAATAAGACTTTTAGAACGTAAGGCCCTGTGTTAAACTTAAGTGGGTAAATGACCTAATGATTTATTTATTTCACGACATCTTATTTCAAACCCATCAGTTTAATAGTTTAAAACCTACATAACATTAGAAAAGTATAGAGTTTACAATTTACGAGTTTTTAATCTTAAAGTGCAATAACATTACATTTATGACCTCTTTGGTTACGCTGGGTATCAATGCAAAACATAACTGCACTACTATGTTTACAAAATAATGCAATATGAACAGTTAATATCGTATATATTTCCATTGTTTTAAATATCGAATTGCTATCAATAAATAGCAAAAAAATTAGCGGGAGAATTAATCAAAATAAAACACAACTTGATTATTAATAGAAAATATACATTTTTATTTAAATGAACAATGATATTGTAGAAGTAATAAAGTTTATCTTAAACTTGGTCTAGTTCTAGTATCGCTGTTACCGTACAGTTATGTTTACAATAGCGATTAAATTTTTAAAGTTAGATAAAGAGTCTGCAGCTTAAAATACTTTTGCATTGTTAAATATCATAAATTTTTTGATAAGAGACGAGCTGTGGTACAGGAAAATACCTACGGTTTTGGAGAATGATTAATTCTTATCTCGAAATTCGTTTAGATATTCAAATGTTATTTAAATTTTAAATTTCATTGTCAACAAACTGGTAGGTTTAATTTAATTTTAATTAATAAATTTCCGAATAGGTAAAATATATATTCCATGACCCATAATTGGGTGTGACAGTTAGTGATGATTACCCGTTTACTGGTCAAGTTTTAGTTGCTTATTTTCTAATTACATAGTATTTTCTTTTTACTTTCTTATACAAAGTATAAGGAAGTATTGGAATCAAGAAAAAATCGCTGACGAAATTTTTGCGGAAATACATATTTTGACGTCCACTGAATCCGTTAAGACCAATGTCTCAATGATGTCTGTGTGAGATGGATGGATGGATAGATGGATGGATGTCCGTGTGCGCAATATCTCATGAAGGAGACAAGATATGTAAACGAAACTTGGAATTTATAAGTTTCGTAAAAATTGAAGAGCTAAGTTGATTTAAATGAAATTGAAAAACCGGAAGAGGAAGTTTACTATACCATTTTTTTTTTTTTTTAATAGAAATAGCTGCGAAAAATTATTCAAGTGCAAGATATTAACAAAAATATTTGAAATATAAAATATTATTTGCACTTTTAAATTTGAGACAAATTAAATTTAATAAATTTAATAATATATTTCAATAATCTTAGTTACAATTGGAACAAAAACTGAAATATTTTTAATGTTTATATGTCAAATAATTAAGTAGTGTCAAAAACACGTGTCGTTTGAAATATTATAACAGCAATATTTATATTAGTTAGAAAGTTTTAAACTAGATATTGATTAATACCTACTTTAAAATAGTTACAATGACAAGAAAAAATTAAACAAATTTAACATCTATATGTCAAATAATTGTCAAAATAAAGTCATATCCAAGGAAATAATAGTGTTCAGTTGGTTTTAAATTAAAATTTCGTCAATTCTTAATCTTTTTCAAAAAAAGTTGTTTTTATTTATTTGTTGGAATAATAATATTTAATAAACATACTCGTCAATAATAACAAGTAAATTTAGTTAACTTATCAATTTGAAATTGTTAAAGAAAGTTTGTATCATTTGAAATAACTATGATTTATTGTTCTGCTTTAATATAATTAGTAAAATATTTAGTCAAAAGCACAAAAATAAATGTTAATAATTACTATATTTACAAATATATTTAGTGACAAAATACACAAAAATAATTTGTTACTTGCTAACAAATTTGAAACTTGTTAAATTAACAAAAATTAACTGTGGATCGTCCGGGACTAAAAATTTTGTCAATTTTGACTATAAATTTTTACTGTGTAATACTTAAAATAATGGAGTAAAATAAAAAATACAGACCGATGGACTTTCCAGTGTAATAATGAATTTGAGTTTGAGAGTTCATTTCAAATACTTTTCATTTTTGTTTAATTCTCCATGGCCATATTACAATTTTTGTAATAAATATTAATTTTAATTTGATTGATATATTATGAACTACTAATATTTAAGTGACCAAAAGGGCCTTCTTGAATGCATGTTTAAATTCTAAACAACTTTTGTATTTACTCTTTTGCTGTAAAGTGAATAGGTGACAAGATACAGCAATATAAAATATCATTGAAATCCCTACAGGTCCCATTTGTTAAAATTACCCGCACATAAAGAGAAAGGCCTTAATGACCACTTTCAAACGTTACAACTAAAATAAACTAAAAATGTGTAAGTTATTCGATTCTATTAAAGTAAATTTACATTATTAATTACATATAAAAGCGTGAACTTTATAAATCATGTTGTTACGATCTTAGATAATTAAATGGTGTTGTTACTTCGCCTGAAACGTTTTACTTTTGAGCTTGTAAACATATTCACTTCTTGTTCTTCCTTCATTACTTACTTCCACAGCATAAAGTAATATATAAAGAACTGGTCACCAGCCATTCATTCCTGGAAACATATATGTATACCGAGAAAAAGACAAAAAGCCTTATAAACTGAATGCGAAAGAAACATTTACTAAATATGTAAATAAAATTATTAAGCTTCACTGTCATCTGTATCAATGATAAAAAAGTAAAAAAATAATAGTTTCACCACTGGATGGGTAAATAAATAGGTAGTCAGAAAAAATTAATAAATAGAAACTTTTTAAAAATATTAAACTGACCAAAAAAGAAACTGAAAACTGAAAAATAAAATAAACCTTTTTAGACTTAATAACTAAGCTCCTTAACTAATGTAAGTAACTAATTTTGAGTCGGAGCCAAATAATCGTTCTTTTGTTTCCTGACGAAAAATTATGTTGAATAATTCGAAACGTTGAATTTAATAGTTATTTGATTAACTAGGCACCAAAAAAATCAATTAAATCTGTTAGGTGCCCAGTTGAACATAATTTTTTCGTCAATTTAGTGATTATTTTCTATACATATTTTGAAGGTTATCGCTGTCAAATTAAATTGCCATGTATTTGTTGAACGGTTGCTATGCATTTGTTGGCGGTTACTATGTGTCTTAGAGCGGTTGCTAAGTAAAATCATTTTACAGCTTAGGCATAAAAGACACTTTACAGACTGTCACTGTCAATCGGCAAAAAATAAATTTATTTATTTGAAATTGGCACTAAAGTACTCAAAAATCGTCATTAAAAGCTCAGAAATCGTCACTAAAGTAACCTATTATACGACGATTTAGAGCAACGCAGTGTAAGCAACCGTTAAATAATTATTGTACAAGTAGGATAATTTTGGCAGATATATTGACGTATTATAGTAAATTGATGAAACAAAATTGTGCAAGAAGAATTAACTAATTAATTTCGATGACGAAATTCAGAACAAAACACATAATTTTGAGTGTTATTTACGATAACTTCACTGTTCGAGGTTGGCAACACTGAGTGTCAGTTTCAATTGACACCTGACAGATGTATAAGCTTAACCTATACAATTTTTTTTACAGTTTTTTCTAATTATAGATTTCAAATAAAATTTAATATGTACCGCGGCACTAAAGTGCGGGCCTCAGCAAATAAATTCCATATTCGTCATAATAGTTAAACTTCTGTGCCCTGATACATAAATAACTATTATTTTAATAAGTATAACATTTATAATATTATTTAACAAACAATATTCTTTTCCTTTAATCGGACACTGGACATTGAAAGTATTCTGATAAATATACAGCAATTTTTGGTACAAGCGTTGAAAGATAGTGTTTTAAAAATGAGTACTGCTTAATTGTTTTATTACGATCCTTCGGATTTTGGTGGACAAAAGTATACATATACTGTATGTCACTGGAATCATTTATCCTCATTCTACCAGTCGCGGTATTCATGTAGGTGTAAAGTTAATTCAACTACTAAGATTTTCAGGTTAAACGAATGCTGTTAGATTATATGCCATCTGGGCATAAGATTCAAATTTATGGAACGCTGGAAACCTGTTCCAGTTCATCAGCTGGAATAACTAAGACTTAGTTTTTAGTCTAATTGAAGCCAATCAAAATAATTGCAATGCGTTTGAATATTTATGTTAATGGTTAATTTTGTAATATGTATTTCCGGAGTTTACGCAATTTACTGTTTGTTATGTGTAGAAAAATATATTTATACATATTTTGCAGAATACTTTGAATATTTTGTTTGGGAATAAATTACATTACAAAATATTTCACTAGCAAAGTCAGTGGGCGATTATACGATTAAGTTGCTAGATAAAAATGTTTGTGTCAAAAGCTATATAAATAACATTTCTCTAGGATGTTTTCGGAATTTGATAATAAAAATTTACAGAACTTTACCAAAGTTTTTTCATCATACTTATGAGTGGCAGAGTTTTAACACAAAGTAAAATGTAATTAAAGGCAAATCGATGATAGCTTTAATCAAGAAGAAGAAGAAAAAAGAAATGCTAGAAACCTTTGATCATGTGAACTCAAATCTTCTAATTTTGAAGTGGTTTTATTAACAAAGAGAAAATATAATCATCAGTGATTCAGATACAAAGGCTGAAAATCTCGGAAGTAAAATTGTGCATACATACATAACATCACACTATATCCCACTTAGTGGGGTAGCACGAACCCAGAAGTCAACCAACAATCAAACTCCTTCAAACATTCCTATCCTGACACACTACTTTCGCCTCGTCCACATTCATAGTGCGATTCATACATGCTCGTGTATTCTTCACACTCGGATTCATTCGTTCACGCAACAAACCATCAATCATACCCAATCAGTTATTCCTCGGACGCCCACGCAATCGTTCACCTTCAATTTCACCCACATATAATAGTTTCACCTACCATTCTTTCGGCATTCGCTCAACATGTCCAAACCACCTCAACTGATTCACTCCCACTTTCATAACAACATTCTTCTCAATCTCACACTCACCATACACCAATGTATTCCGTATACGATCACGGCTCGTATACCCACATAGTCCTCTCAAAAATCTCATTTCTACAGCAGTTTCACGTCGTTCATGCTTCTTCATCCACACCCAACATTCAGAACCATACATCAATGTAGGCATTACCACACCATTATAAACACTCAATCGAGCATCTCTAGATACATTCACGTTTCGAGCAAATGTACCCAGACAACCCAATACCTTGCACCATGCAGACACTCGCCTTTCAATCTTCCGGTCAATACGTCCATCCCTCGAGAACATGCTACCCAAATATACAAATTCATTCACTTGTTCCAGTCTCACACCATTTACAGGAACATTACAATCAGTCACCAAATCATTCTTATCAAACACTAACACTTTACATTTATCGACATTCAATAGCAGATTTAAACCTTTCCCTACTTCATTTATGCTCACAATCATTCTTCTCAATTGCTCCTCAGTTTCACCCAACACAACAACAAAATTTTGCAAGTTTTTGAATATAAAATAAGTTGGATTGAAAGTATTAAAAGAAGACATGAATTTTTTTTCAAATTAGCAGTAGTTGATATACGAGCCCTAAATCATATCATCATCATACAAAGGAAAATTGTTTAGTTCACCATTAACTTAAATTCTATCATTTTTATCTCTCGCACATACATATTTGTAAGGCAGATATTATGTTTATGTTATGAATTGATTAGATTTTGGCAACAATTCATCAACAGTAAGTGGTATATTATTTGAAGGCCTATCAGGGTTTTTGGGCATATCTTAGTCAATAAATGAGATAGAGTAAATTTCATTGAAATCAGAAAGATGTAGAATAATATTACCTACAATGTTCATTTCAAACATTTCTATATTTTGCCGTCATCAGATTCAAAAACAGTGTTCGTGGTGCCAGCCAATACCTTTGGGCTAAATGAAATCTGTATGTTGCTAATTTATTATTATTTCAATTGTAATTTTCCTAAAAATATTCTTTAAAATAACAGAATTTAAGATACAAATAAATTAAATTCAATTATTTTTTCTTTGTAATATCAGAACTATTTATTAATGTTATTTTAAGAGTCTTAATAGGGACAAATTCAATGATTTTGAGTACGTAAATATTGTAATTGACTGAAAAATACTAATTAGAAAAAAATTATAAACGTACAATCCTTTATTTCGTTAATATAACATGTAACTTCATACTGATAATATACAAAAATGATAGAAACTACGAAAATATATCAGATATAAATAGTTTCATTCATGTCACAATTTTAATTATTGTCGCACACATATTCACAGTAATAATACACTAATACATAAACAATTTTAATTAATAAATAGTATATCTAAATTAGTTAACCCATAATAAAGATATCTAAATCATTGCTTGGTTCATATTGTTGACATGAATTGATATCAGTGCATTCATAAATTTTGATTTAGTAATTTATCTACTTAAAATATATTAGTGGCAAGCCGGAAGTAATGTGCATAATATATTGTTACTTTAATTTTTTATTTCGTACAACAATGCTACATTATTTTGTTTGTTTATTTTTTACCTTTCACACATATACCGTGTGTTCCACGTATATGTTGACATAGGCAGTTAACATGTAAAATCAGTTTTTTGTAAATAAAATGTGTCCGGCAAAAAAATTATGCATCCAAATTTTATATCACAATACTGCCAATATCCCTACAACTTATTTAATACAGATTAATTTGTTTTGATACCGCAATTTAATGAAATTAATAATAATAATTCCTAATTTTCGCCTACTCTTTTTATTGTTACTGACGTATAGTGCTTGCAATTTGTTTTACATATTTTAATCTGTCACTGTCAATTTCTGGCGTTGAAAACCATTCAGCGTTCATTCCTGTGATGTATTCAGATATTTGTCTTGCACTGCGCCCCCATAATACATTCTAATAATATTTACACGGTTCTCGACACTTAATGTATTCATGAATGAAACGATGTAAAATACTTTATAATTTAGTTGTAATTTGGTTTCGCAAATTAATTTTTAAACGTCAAATAAATCGCTTGAAAGAAATCAAAACAAAACATAAGTGATTTATTTTCCATAAAAATTGAATAAATCGGAGAATTTTCAAAATTATAAAATTAATTTACTGAGCCAAACTACTGCTAAATTATAATGTATGTTACATCGTTTGATTCAGAAAAATGATATCTTTCGACTGGTACTACATTCATTGTTGTCCGGTAGAACACCGAGTAACAACACGCAAAAAACTGATTTCCCATGTTGATCTCCTATGTATACCTTTAAGACAGACACACGGTATAGGTTTGTATAAATTTCGTATTTAAGTCTACAAGAAGAATCTTAAAACCCCGTTAATTTTGGTAGTAATCCCGAAATCGGAAGTAGGACTATACTAAGGTATTTATGGCAATTTTGTTAATATAAATGAATGAAATTGTAATTCTCTACATTTCTTAATACATTTTCCGTATCTGGTACCATTTAAAATCTATGGTATAATTTATAAGTGATTGAAACTTTGGACAGTGACAGTAAATATACTAGACATCATTCATTTTCAATGCTTTATAAAACTATCAAATTTATTTGTGAGTATTAACATGGTATTAGCAAAATTAGTTAAATAGAAGGCCATATCAGATTTGCATATTTTGTTCCGTTTAAAAATTGTTTTAAGCGAGAGATTGAATGTTGAATTTGAATTATTAATCGTTAAAATTATTTCATAGCTCTTCGTTGTTGCTTGTATTAATATGTACAGGCAAAATCAAAATACAATTTATAAATGAGAAATATTGAAATAAAACTTGCACTGCAAGCATTGAAACAGTAAAAATATTAATGTAGGTACTTACCCAATAAAATTGGCATAAACCATCTTGCCCTCAAAGTCACCCAAGTCCTTTCAACGAACTAAACTCTTCGGAAAACATGTCAAACTGAATCACAACAAATTTAAAAACAACCACTATTCAATAAGTCACTATTGTTTACACGCCGACAGCCAGTTGTCCACAAAACAAATCCAAATCACCCGTTGTGTGATTTAATTCTTGTCAACAATGCAAAGGCACTTCAGTTTAATTGTTGCGCGTGTTCTTAAGCGCCTTGCGCCGCGGCGACCCAGCTAGCTGGTGCGATGGATGGAGGAGAACTGTCAGTGAGTCCAAGAGCATGCTGCTCGATTCATTGAGCCCGCTGTTGATTGCCACTGGCAAGTTGTAATAGCTAGAGCACGCCGGTTTGTTTATGGTTTACGCACGTTGGAACTACGGACTGAGAGTGAGAACTGTATGATATGATTTGCATATTTGGTAGTGCGAACATTCCGAAAACACTGGATGATTGTCATTGACATTTGTTAACCCGGCAGTGGAATTGGAGCTAATGAAAGGCGACAAGAAGAATGCTTTTTATTTATTAGATTCCTAAATTATTGTTTTAACGCTCAATCTTAAAAATTAACAGATGGAATGCTCAAATTTAATTTTTTTTCTTACTGGGAATTATACTCTTGTACAAAATATAAAATTGATATTTCATTCCTATGAAATAATAGTTATTTACTTTACAAGTGGACAAAGTAAGGAATTACCCACTAGAGAAATTTTAGCACACGAAGCCGAAGACTGAGTGTGATAATTTTATCTAGTGGGTAATTTCACTTTGCCCACGTGTGAAGTGTAACGTTTTATCCAACACCTCTTAATAAATGCAAATTTAATAAAGAAATATTATTTGACAGTGACATATGCTTTAAATTTTCTACATTAAAATGTCAATCGAAGTAGTTACCAAGGTGCTGTGTGTTATTATTATTGTTATAAATAAAAAAATACTCACTAGTGACTTTCCTCAAAATTATACCCACAAGTGGGTAATCTGTTACTTTCCTTGTTTAAAATCGCCATAGTTATAGAGCATTTATTGAGAGGTTTTGGATAAATAAATAATTTTACTCAATTACTTTTAATATTAGCTTAATTAATTTCAAGCTAAGTTTATTTTAAATTAAAATGCTCACATATCAGCAGCATAAGATTTTCTACCGGGTGTTCCAATTTCGCCCAATGAAATGGAACTATATATTTTTGAAATTCTTTTTTATTATGTATTTCTTTTTAGAACACCTGAAAATTTGCCATAATAAAATGTAATTAATTATTTTCACACTGCTATTAACGTTATTTTCATCAAAATTATTACATAAGCTATTATCTGAGTGTACTAAAATTAAATATATTATTTATTAAGAAAATTTTCATTGTAACAATGCAGGAATAATTAACCTGCGTAAAATAAATATTTTTATTTACATTAAAGCAGATTTAATTTATTAGACCTCGTAAATATGTAGTCGCCAATTGTTTGAATATTGTTTTTAATTATTACACATTCAATATTATAATTAAGGACCGATATTTCCATCCACGAATAAAGTACCGAATAAATTATTCGTCGAATAAATGAAAAATGTCGCATCGAAATCATAGCTCAAATGATACTTGTTGTTCTAGCTGTCATTTCTTGATGCATATTTTTTTATTTATTCGACGAATAACTTATTCGGAAGTTTATTCGCAGATGGGAAGAACGGCCCTAAGACAATAAATCTTATAAATATATTTCGAAGAATTATCAGTTACCTGAGAGTACAGTACAATTCACATATAACGTAATAATTTAGACTTGTTTAGCGGCATTTGCAGCGTGAAAAACGTAAATAATAATTGTTATAGCAATTTTTTTAGGTGGTACGAATATATTTGGGGTATCATTATTAAAACATGTAACAGCCAGTGGAAAACTAATACTGCAGTTACATTATAATTAATAATGAACTATGAATTTTTTTTTTTTCGGTAATATCTAAAATCATCGAATGAAGTAAAGGATACAGACCTATGGACCATCCGGTATATCATCATGTGAATCGCAGATTTCGGTTACTGATATGTGTATTTTTACTTGTAAAATGCACTTTCCAGTCAGTCAAAACACCTATAGATGCCAGAGAAGGAAGAATCGCTAGAGAAAAGTTCACGACTGTGGGATTCGAACTGAGGATCTCTTAATCCACAGTCCGATGCGTTATCACGGAACCATTTCCCCAAAAATATTAAAATCCGAAGAGATGAAAGTAAAATACTAACCAAGATTTATTAAAACAAATCAATATATTAATGATTTATATTAACTAACATTAAACCTGAAAATAATTCTTGAGTGAGTTCATCGACACTTATATTTAAATTAAAATTTAATTCTCTCATTAACACTTATTGACAGCTTTTATCATTCATTTTATTTGTTTAATGCTATTTGCTTTGTTACATACATATTTCAGAAATTAGCGTCCCATGTTGAATTTTTGGCATCTCCATAAAGTCTCTATTGTTCAAAGTACATAATTTATTCTCATTTAGGCAATTATGCTACAGTATGACAAAATGCGTAGATGGAATTGAATATAAGTAAATATTTTACGTTATTTAGAAATAGCAGTACGCAAGTAAATAATATAAATAATTTGAGTGTCAAAATAAAAATTGGTTAATAACAAAATTCAATTATAAGTAACATATTAAATAAGTAAAATGAAATTTGTTTACTGATTCAGATGCAGATAGAAAATATCTTCAACATTTATTTGAATAATTTTTTTTTTCTGAATGATCAGGAAATTACATATTGGCCTGTGTCCACAGTTATAGAAATCGATCCGATATCTCGGATATAGTTCTCGAATCGAAAACTCGGATCGTGGACACTACCAACTCGAACGAAAAAATCGAAAATGGAAAATGGGTTCTATATCTCATATTTTCATACAAGTTACAAACTTCATTTACATGTTACCAAATTAAATTTTGACGTTTGATGTTTGAAAAGCTGAAAAATTTGCAATCAAAGCTAAAAATCTGTATTTTCAAACAGTGTCTGAAACATGAAATATATATTTAATTTATTTTACGTATAAACAAGTTTAATTTACTTATGTCACAATAATTTCTTGAGTTATATTTTATTAGTTTTTAGTATTAGTAGAAATGACTGAAGTTAACTTCATAAATTCGACAAACCTGATATTTGTAATACTAGATCACTGTTTATGACATAGAACTATATCCAAGATCTCGGACCGATTTCTATCATCGTGGACACAGGCCTTTATAATATTTAACGCGTAAAACGCCTATGATCGACTGAGGCAGTCATCACCTTCTATATCAAAGGGCTAAAGACCTTTTATCCCACTTTAATCCTTTTGAATTTATTATTTGTTTTACCTAACTGCATAAGTTTTTATAAGTAGCGTCTATGTCAAAAAATAAATAAAAATTGTTATATAAGTAAAAGAATAAATATAATATTCCACTTAAAAGGAAATTAAAAATAAATGAAGGCAGCTCGACATAATTGTGACTTCTGCAGCCATGTTTGCGCTACAGTTGTGTTGGGCGCATATGTACATATAATAACAAAATATAAATTTATTTATTTAGTTTTTTTGCTGTGTACAATTTTATCTGGCCAGTAGTTAAGGTCAACCATACGGGCTGAAGATAGCGCAACATTAACATGACTTTTTTGAAACAATATATCATTATTATAACAAATGAAACATATAATGTTTTATACCTACATTTGTAGATAAAAGTCCAAAGTTTTGTAATAAATTTTAAAAAGCTAATTTTGTTTACAAATTATACATGAATATAATTTTCAAAGTAGTAAAATATATGCCACACAATCCCATGAACGACTACTGTAATGTAAATAATTTGTATATATTATAAATATGATCGTCTATAACATACTAAGATTATTTTTCATTTGAATTTACAGTTTTTGAGAAACAAATAAATAGACCAAAAACACATTTTTTGGTATTTTTTAAAAACTGTAAATTCAAATTGAAAATAAACTTAGTATGTTATAGATGGCCATATTTATAAATATACGAATTATTTCCATTACTGTAGTCGTTCATGGGAATGAGAAACACGGTATCAAAATTCTGAATTTTTGACCAACTAGACCAACGAATTTTTTTTTTTTATAGTTTAATGTTTTAGCTATCCTTTTCATCCAAATATATAAATACTAGAATGTTCAAAGACCTAACTGTAATAATTGTTTTGTTTTTCGATAAGTATAATTGAAAGAAATAATTTATTCAAATGTGAATTTGCAAAACAATAATTCATGGGAGTGAACGAACCTAACAAAAATATTTACTTCATCTGCCATTGCAATGTACATACAAGTCACTGTAAAAAATCCATAAAATATTGACGGATGGAGGTTGTTGGACCATAAACAACATGAAAATGAATGAAGAATACAGAAATTGCTATTTTTTTTTTAAATAAAGGATTCGTTGTTCGACGCGTATGTTTGACCTTAAAAATAGATTCGCCAATAAAACATGTTGCAAACTTGTTTCCAATTTGATTTTAGCTAAAAAAATTGAAGAATTGAACAGAAAGTCTCTACTTGAATTAGTTTATTTTTATTTACTGACCCCTGAATCAAATATGTTGACCTCTTCCTCTAATCGGTGTATGTGCTTTATTTATAATTTAAGATTTGCAACCGTTGATATTTCCTAACACCAACCCAAACAATTTTATGCCTCTATATTACGATGATTTATGATGGTTACCTTCTGCTTTGTTGTAGTTTTATATTTTGTTTTATTTTTGTAATATTTCTGATTTTATTTATTTGTGTACTACTTACGTTGTATTTTCCCTGCTCTCTTGTAGGATCTGTTGAGCAGTGCATGTATAATAATAATAATATAGTATTTTATTTAGAATTAATTGTTGTCATGATTTCTAAATGTTTTCAATAATGGGGTAAATAGCTCAGTGGCAACGTATCGGACTGTGGATCACGAGATCCTCTGTTCGAATCCCACTTCCGACAGTTGCCAATTTAAATTTACCCCTGTGGTTCCCCCTCCACAAACAACTTTGGGGGCTATGACTTGACGGCTGGTAACCGCATTTCATACGCCAAAATATATCACTTACCGAGATCTGCGTAAGCAGAGTGCCACACCCGCAATGGGTAAAAGGCGTGATGATATATTTTATTTTTTTTTTATTTCAATAGATGTTGTTTATAATATATAAATGAGAAACATTCCATATGGTTTTCGTGTATCAATTAAAAGAATTTCAAAAAATAAATGCTTTTATTTTGCTTATAAATAATTAATAAAGTACAGATACAAAAATAAAAATAATACAGTCTTATATGAATAACAATTTCAATACAATAATACTATTCAACTTTCAAACGCAGTTTTCATGTAATCAACAATCGTCAACAATGGACTAAGCGTAGACCAAGCAGCAATAATAGACGAAACAGTAATCACTGCCACCTTTTGTTCGTACGTTGCTATTAGATTGAACCACCAAGTGTCGAATCCATAACAGAAGGAAACCATGCCAACAATGTATGCCATCAATCCAACAGAATTATGAAATATTTTCCACCATATTGGTTTTACGATGGGGATTAAATGGCGGACCTTTTGGACGTGGCTTGCTAGGATCCCTCCGCAGCATGCTGTTATCATCAGAATCATTGACACCAGACCTGAAATAATGTGGAATTACACTGATAAAAATATTTTCTAGGTTCAAACAGATTCCTCTTAAATGAAGAGAAAAATTGATTTGAATAGTGCCAATCTGATTTCGTTTTCCTTGAAAACTTTTGTAGGTTTATTAAATATTCTTGTATGAAAATTAATTTAGTAGTATTTAACTGAGACAAATTATGGGAAGGAAGTAGTTTGAATAGTAGTTGTTTTAATTCAAAATGATATAGTTTTAAATAAAAACGATTTGTTTAAAATTAAAACAACTACTTTTTCATAATTTTTAAAAATAAAATTTAAAATATATCCATTTTCTTTCAATGCAGAAAAAAGAAGATAAATATTCAAAATTTATACTTTTATTGAATTGAACCTAATCATTTTGTAGGAAGTACAATTTTCTTCAACAAATGCATACAAAAACAAAACTGAAAATTTTCTAGAAACAAGAAATTATTTTTATGAGGGTATGATTTAATTGGTTACTTTCGAACACGTGATCAGAAATACAAGGATTCAGTTGAATATTTTTTAACCAAAAAATTTTCATTACAAGGTATTTAAATGTGGAGTATAGAGATTTCAATGCATTTTTTTTTAATATTGCTATAAATTTTTACCTATTCATCTTAGAGCAAAAGTATAAATATAAAAGTTAATCATAATTTAAATATGCATGCAATAAGGCACATTTGGTTACCTAAATATTAGTATTTCATGCTATGTCAATCAAATTAATATCAATATTAATAGGAAAATTATACCACGGCAATGGAAACTAAACAGAAACGAATAATATTTGACATTTAAGAAAACATATTTATATTTATTTATTACAGTGTAGTAATTATTGTCTATGAAAATTTCGTAGAAGATTGTAATGATATAATAATAATTTAATTTGAGAGTTCATCTCTTTTTATTACAAATACAAATAAATCTAAAACGGTTTTTTGAAATGTAATTTTTTTTATTTTAGTTTAAGTTTCCATGGCCGTGTTACAATTTTCCTAATAAATAATGATTTTAATTATATTGGTTTATCGTGAAATATAACATTTATGTAATAAAATGTTCACAATTTTGCTGTTAAGTGAATAGATAAAAATTTAAAGCAATATAAAAAATAGCATTGTCATCTCTTTACGCTACATTTCAATTCTACATCCGATATAATCTTTTAAGTGCTTGATTTGATTTCCAAAAATTTATCGCCAAGACTATTGAATTTTTATTACATCAAAGACGAGTGGCAATTTTCAAGTAGCAATAAAAACTAAATATTTCATAATGTAAATATCCATAAAAAATCACAGCTAACATGAAAAAGATTGAACTAGAAAATTATAATTTGTGACTAGACGGCTAGACCTACTTATGAAAAGTGATTTTCAAAAATATGAATTTAGAAAAATCATTACCAATGAAAAAAAGTAAAATAAGATTTTTGAATAAACTTACCAGTAATAGCATGAGTAGAAGTAAAATGAGGCCATTCGTCTCCTCTAGAGTCAATTTCGATTGAAATTCCTGCTATGGCCAATATAGACCCCACTCCAATGGTAACACCATGAACTAGAGCCTTATGATATCTTGTCAAAGGTCTGCCAAAGATGTTGTCACCAGCGAATAAAATTATTGAACTTGTCATCAATAACGCGTACTGAAAAATACACAAATTATTAATTGTTTCTTCAAACGTCATAATAGTTATTTGTATATCAAGGCACTAAAGTATAATTTTTTAATATGAATAAACCATACGAGTAATAAAAATATTTTAGTGCAGAGATTTGCATTATATTTTTTCCGAAATCGTTAAATTATTAATTAAAAACATAAATAAATAGCTAGCTGTTGAGACGGGGATGGCTGTGATAACAAAAGTACTGTCAAACTGTCAAATATGGTGATAATTTTCATTATTTTTTATATGTTCTTAGATGTAGTCTGCATATGATTTGCATGAAATCCGATAAATTATTAACAAAGATAAATAATAAATCAATTCACCAATAGTACTATAGAATAATTTGTTTGTTACTTTAGGTTTGTAATTAAAGTTTGACAGATGAGTCTGTAAAGTAAAATTTTGACATAAGAGTCTCAGTTTTACTTTAGCTAATATTTTGGCTAATTTTTGGATATCCTGTACTTTAGTATCGATTTCGGAAAAAATATTTTTTCTGAAACTGGAGCGAAAGTACTATTTTCGCGCCTAAAATGCGGACTAGTCATGAAAATGTTTAAACGTTCTATTACATTAAAAACAAGAGAAACACGCTACTAGATATATATAGAAAATCAGATTTAAATTTTAATTTTTTATTATTATCAATGGTTCCATAAAAATTAAATACATAACTCGTCAGTAAAATGTCTGTATATGACTCGAAAACGCAAAATATTCGGCATGAAATGCCTCGTATTTCATTATGGCCACTCGACAGTAATGTACCATTTTCCTGACTCTTATGTAAATAACTATTGTTATGTATTTATATTCAACAAACAGAAGTTGAAATTTTTCGCCGCCGGCATAAAAGTGTCTCCTTGATAACACTTTTACTTCGGCGGCAGAGAAAGTAAAATATTATGAAAAATTGTCAATAATTTGACAATTAAAAATGAAACAAAAAACATATTCTAAGGCAACTTGAAAGACAGAATATTTGTTACAGTTTTGAGCATTTGATAATGATTTATATTTCTATTTTCTATGTTGGAAGAAAAATAGCATGTGATATTCAGAGTAAATGTGACTTTTCGTGCTTAATCAAAGTATCACATTTACTCATAATAACACAATAATCTAAAACAGTGCAAATTATTATTAGAATAGATATAAAAAAAGTAATATACCCCAACAGTGCAGAAGCAAATGTGCAGCATCAAAGAAGTAGACATGTCATACTGAATAGCCATGTATAGAACAAACACTGTCACAGCAGCAGCTGCTTGCAGAACCAAAATATTAAATCCACTTTTAAAATCTTTAAACCCATCTTTAAAACCGTAGGAACTCTGAGATTCTTTCGTGGTACCAGTCCTGATAACCATTTTGTACTATTCTTTGTAAGAATCAGACACAAACTGACCCCAAACAAAGTAGCAGCTCTTTTAAACAGTTTTTGAAAAATGATATATGCAAAATACGTTGGAAATTACAATTTGTTATCAACTTGATTAGAGTATACGTGCGGATAGACACCAGAGATTAAGAATAGATTTTATTGTTTTTGATAAAATTGATTGATCATTACGAAATTTTAATTAGAGGAATCATGAGTTCATTCTTCAGTAATTAATGTCTGATATCTGTCTGATTTATAGTTTTACCTCATTGCTAGTTTTTAATCTTTTAATTATGGTTTAAAACGTACAATTTATGTTGCTACGGTAATAAAAATATTGTCTGTTGACACCAATACTGGGAAAGTTTCAAAGGGGTGTAAGATTGTGTGTGTGTGTGTGTGTGTGTGTGTGGTCCGTGCCGATTTTTTCGTCTCGCATAACTTAAATACTATACCAAAATATATAATTTTGTGTATTTTTGCTTCTTATAATTATATGACGAGCTGATTAGATTTTGGATAAAATTGATCAACCGGAAGTAGCAGTTCACTCAAAGCCCTTAACAGTTCCGTGATAAAACTCGGTTAAATTTAATTTTTCAACAATTTGTTATTATGAATATTTAATTTTACATTTGATTAGATTACACTAATTTTATTAATTTTCATTAGATTTAGAGATAATAAAATATAAAGAAAATGAATTTCATTAATCTTGCATTCCATGTACACCATGAAAACACTTAAAAATTTTAAATTTTATACGAAATGTGACACATGTCATTGTTATTGTGAAGCTGTTTCCTTAGAGAAATATATGCCAAAAATTTAAATATGTATACGAAAGAAAATTAAATTTCTTAAATATAAATAGAAAATAAACATAAGAAGGTATTTTTCTGTATGTAATAAATACTATTTTGTACCGTTTAAGAGTTGTTTTGTGCGGGAGGTTATGTGTTGGAAACATCAGATATTTTACTTATTACAGAGGGGGGAGACGGTAGGCGCTAATTAAGTACATGAAAAATTATTTTTTTTGTCCTAAATATGTGGATAGTAGCGCCATTATGTTTAGTTTTAGAGCACTTTTGGCCATCTTATCCTGAGGTACCCATCCTTTAGGGTTTTATGGACGAGGCAGATATAAGGGCGAAACAATAAAACCCTATTTCGTACGTGGTACATATAATATTTTTTGTTCGATTGCACTACAGATAATTTTTCTTAGCTTAGAATGACAATTATATTTGACACATGACATTGACAAATTTGATAATCTGATTGACAAATATGATAATTTCGAAGTGTACTTTTTTTTGTTTGGTTGCCAAGTTTTTTATTGTTTTTACTTTATTGGATTAGTTCATAAAGAATCACTTTAAGGACACTAAACAATATCATAAACAAGTGATTATAATACAGTCAACAGTCGATCATAAAAATTTAAATTTAAGGTCCAAAATTGTTATGAAATTTTAAATGATGAAATGATTCTTTCAAATTGATAATCAATAAATTATTTGACGAATTTTTGAAGCAGTTTGTATATTTAAATGTATGTACTTATAAAAGTTTGAAAAAAATTTCAAGATATGTATTGCAGAAAAAATTAATTAGGTTATTAATAAGTAAACATTTAAATAATTTCAAAACAATGATTGATAAAATCACATTATTGCAACGTGCTTATTTTCAATTTTCAAAGGTTAATAACACAAAAAAAGGAAACGTATTGAAATAGGTAGTAAGAAAAATTGTATTGTAATGTAATTACTCATTCACGATTAGATTATTAGATAATTTATTTCGTAGTAGTTCCAAAATATAGATACATCATTAGCTATTGTATTTTTTATAAAAAGTAAATAAACAATTCAAGTGCTAAGTCTATAAACGTATAAACGTAAAACAATCTTTTTAATATTATACAATGATACAATTGTTAGTACACATTTATAATTACATTCATTACTAAGAAATTGGAGATAATAAAGTTAGTAAACAATTTTCTATTACTGCCTGAGCTGTAAACAAATGAAACCATTATTATTGTACATAAAAATATTTCATTGTATACTTACCTAAATTACTATTATTATCGCAGGCCAATGAAAATGCAGTATCATCAAACATATTGGAAATAGTTACATCTGCACCTCTTAATAATAGTTCATTACAACAATGAGGGTGGTTTCCATACGCTGCATACATCAATGCTGTATTTCCCACCTAGAAACATAACCAAGAATTATTAAAAATATATAGCTCGAAAAAACATTTAGAAATAATTTAAACAAGTCAATAATTAATAAAACTCTATCAACGACATGATTGCGAGCGTTTATTCCGGTTCACTCGATAACGCAAGTTAAGCAAGGCTGCCCGCGGTTAGTAGTTGGATGGGTGACCGCTTTGCGAAAACCCATACCAACGAACACTGCGTGTCGTTGTCACACCACCGGAAACGAGGAATACAGGAGGCATATAACCTCAGTAGTTGAGAACGTTTTACAAAAAAAAAAATAAATAAATAAAACTCTGCCAAATGCCATCTGTCAAATTCAAACAATACAACTGTTTGTATGTTTTGTTTGCCATGGCACTCTGGAAATAGCTAAAATTATACGTTTTATTTTACGTCTATCTCATGACAGAAATGTATTTCATCAATTAATTTACGCTCATTTGGTGTACTTTTTAATTTTGAAAATTTTACCTATTTACACTTTTGCTGTAAAATTAATAGGTGAAAACTTGGTGCGAAATTAAAATATTAACATTGTATGTCCTATAGCTCAAAAAAAGTAGTCACCCGGTATAATAGTACATCATGTTACTAGGAGTTGAAACACGACTTTTTTGTGATATTTAGCATTTTATACAGTAAAATATAAAGTGACAAAACCACGCAAAACAAATGTCACTCGTCAGAGTTGCCTTTGTAGATGCTGCCACCAGCGGTATATTAAACAACTAACATATTATTGTATGCCTTAATATTTGTATCATTGTATTAATAACAAAAAGGGTAAAACCGTAGTTTACGGCCAATTGTGACGTTAGCTACGGATCGCCAATGATGTTTGTTAGATATGACAGTTTGGGGTGATGTAAGTCAAATAACAAAAACCTAGTAAACTTGTATTCTGAAAATGCTGTTGAACAAATTCGTGTTTATTCAACCTCAGAACTAAAATAAATCTGAGTTTCTTCCTTTTTTAAATAGTTTTTCTTTAACTATGACCGGCTAAAGAAACTAGGACCTGCAGCTAACATCTCTTGTGGCCGTAAACTACGGTTTAGCCACAAAAAGATTAACTTCTCTATCATATATGTAGTAGCAACATATAAATATTATAGTACGTCGAAGAAGTAATATATTACATGATCTAGTTGATTAACATTGGCCCCTTCCCCTAAAAGAAGCCTCACAACATCGTGGTGCCCGCCACTGGCCGCAAGAAGAAGTGGAGTTTCCCCTTCCGGTCCTTCAGCGTCCAATTTCGCCCCCGATTGCAATAAAAGTGTCACCGACATTAACTGTCCATAAGCAGCTGCCCAGTGAAGCGCTGTTAACCCATTACTATCTTTTATATCAATATGCGGCTCATTTTTAATATCTTCAGTAGTTACTTCCCCTTGTCCAGCTCTTGTATGAAAACCAACTTCTGTTTCTTGAGGTATAGGTGTTTCCGCTTGCGTATTTCCTCTTTGAAGATTAGTTAAAACGGTACACACTGATTGTTTGTACGGTCGAAATGCACTCTTTCGATTCGCGTCTTGCCATTTTCCAGGCGACCACTTTTTAGTATCACTGGTAGGTATATGTTTCGTTTCTTGGGTGTCCTCGTCACTTGAATTTGGATAGAGGCGTGGTAGAAATAGTGGTTTCACATCTACAGGTTCTTCTGTTGAACTAGAATGCTGCAGAATGTTGTCACTGGTGTTTTGGTTAAAATTTGTACTTGTATCCATGTTTTTATTATCACAAATTACTGAATAAACGTACACCTAAACTCGCTGATTCACTCATGTTATCTCTTTTTAGTTAGCTTTCTTTCTCGGAGGTTTGTTTGCGAAACGTCAATTGTGCTTGAACTTTGATTCTCATTTAATAGGCGTTGTTCTTTTGAGAAAACTGCATGTATAAATCAGTATGGATATATTAATAAAATTGAATAATCAAACAGCAGGGCGGGATAAACTTATAAGGTTTGTTATGAATATTCTAACCTCACAAAGCTTGCTGACAATTTCTATTTTAGACTGCTCCAGTATTTGAGTAGATTTTTGTGGCACCGATTACAAATCAGAGGCAGTAAAGACATCGATCGTTTAAAAAGTTTGGAGTACAATTTCAGCACATTTCGAAAACGTATGTATTCATTATGCTATTGCAAATAAATACTGATGTAATTGCGTTTCAGTGTTAAGATTGGGAAGATGTGTCGACACAATTTATTCAGTTCTTCCGATTATAAATCATCCCGATGCTGCTATCCGCCTCATCGTATCCTCCAGCAAAATCAGCAACGCTCTATTTTTATTAGCTGATCATATGCTATGGTTAAGTCGGTCAGGTTTGTATGATGTTGATTCAGAAAAATGGAGCAAAATTTCAAACAAATATTGGTTGTACTCCATCACTATGAATCTTGTGAGGGATTTTTATGAAATTTACCAAATTGTTCAAAGAGAACAACGCGTTATTTGTCCTAGAAGTAGTAGAACAATAAATGATGTTCTTGTTTCCAGTGGTAAAGCATTTTTACAAATTCAGTCTCATAGAGATGTTATGATTGACACAATCAAAAATACCTGTGATATTTTTATTCCGTTGACTGCTTTAGGCTACACGAAATTATCTCCGTCTACTGTTGGGTTTTTGGGAGTTGTTTCGTCTTTGGCGGGAATTCTTGCACTTGTTGATGCCAAAAATAAATTAGCTCCTGCTTGAAGTATTTTTTTTTTTTAAATATATATCTGTTGTGTGGTTTATACGGTTTTAGGATTGTTGATGTTTCTATATTGTATTTTAATATTATGTACAATAAAGTTTTTATAACGTATTTATTTAGTTTTATTTTATATAAAATATAGTTAAAGAGCGAGTTTTATTTGACATGCATTTTCGTACGTCATTTTCTAAATGACAGTTGCGAATAAAATGAGTCCTTTATACTGTTTTGAATTAAACGAACGGTGATGCTCGCCGAAATCAAGAAATATTTTTTAGTTCTTAGAATTTATCAGATAAATTTTAAAAAAAATTTTTCGTGAGACGTTGGCCGAAAACCATATAATTTTTATTCTATTATTCTGGTTACATCTCCATTTATCTCATTGTATCACGACCTACCGTGAACTTTCAACTCTTTATAACTCACAAATCTGCATTGTAACTAATACGGTTCAATATGCAATAAACCTTTTGGGAAGGGGATTTGATATCCTGTAATACTGTTGATCTATATGTTTTT
The DNA here is from genome assembly GCA_963942605.1 of Poecilus cupreus. NCBI lineage: Eukaryota > Metazoa > Arthropoda > Insecta > Coleoptera > Carabidae > Poecilus > Poecilus cupreus. The sequence continues at coordinate 6,267,788 of OZ012726.1, read as the reverse complement.
TCTGAAGTTTAATTTTGTGCATGAATTCACAAGTAAAAATTAATTATCAAAAAAATTTTGCGCGGGACGGTGGCCGATTTAAAAAAAAAAATTGGTTTTGTTTATGAATTTACCGGCGAAAAATTGAAGTTACAAAATGGTTGCGTGAGGCGCAAAGTTAATTCCGAAAAAAATAATTGCATGCATATTTGCTCACAGGCAAACCAATAAAACACAAATCCCCAACACCCTCCAGCATATTTTTTTTTTTTTTTAAGAATTATCGAATATCGGACCCGATCTGTTCCTTGGATCGGTCCTTCGTTCAAAACAATAATTATTACAAACACATATTACAATAAATATAAGGTAATATAATACATTTTTTTGTATAAATTTTTTTCTTCGTTCTGGCTGCTGACGACGTGCATGTGCGTGGGCCAAATTCTACCTCCTGGTGGTGGACGTAGATCACCGGAAGGTCTTACGCACTGTATATGTGACGGCTGGTTGTGTTTCGAGTTGAGAAACGTGGAGTCAAACTGAACAAAATGTTTCAAAAGTTTTAAGTAATTAAATCTGTATCTATCAAAATTCAAAGTATATGTGTTTTTTATCAAATATATATTTACTTTATTATCCTTTAAGCGTAAATAATTTTATATATTCGTTCGTCTTAAAAACTATCATGTGTAAACGGTACGGATGGGGAAGAGCTAAATAAATGTAACGAACATATAAAATTAATTATAAATTGATTGAGAAAACAACAATGTGTTGCATAAATATTATTGGAGTATAGTTACTGAATGCAGTAAGCAATAATCAAGTTAAACATGTACTTCCCTTGAACGTTGTTGCTGTCGTCTTCCTCGTTGGTCACTTCTCCAGGTGCAAACCTCCACGACCTCTTGACAACTATCATCTTCTGTGAATGAAACTGTCTAAGAGTTTCATGAACTCGAAATCTGCAACATTTTTGTGGCATCAGACACACTGTCCAGTTGCACTTCAGACATTTGAGCTTTGTTCAATATACAACAAAATTATAACGTTTAAATAATTGAATCGTTTTAATATATACTGAATTTATATTGTATCTGAACAATGCTTCAAATAAAATGTGCAGTTTCATTACATTTAAAAATTTTCTGGCTATTTTTGTTGTTAAACTAATTGTTAAAGAATATTTATATAATCGCTTATCTTAAAACTAATATGTGTGTATTTCGGACGGAGGGCAGCTACTTATATCTAACTTAACCTAAATAGCGACTATATAAATAATAATTGAGTTACTGATATTTTAAAATTAAGACAATTTACATGAAGCATTTATTGTTAAAATAATTTTACTATATTTGACCCAAGTCTTTCTGAACCGCCAGTACGTACATAGTTAAATATCGTGGTATAATTATTGAACGCACGAATCAATTAATCGTTATAATTTGAAAAATGCAAATAAATAAAAACGAACTTATCTTTTGTCATGTCTTCATTACACCTGGACAACATCAGAGCCTGAGCATATTCTGCAGCGAATTTCGGCAACTCGGATGTGAATCTCATCTTGCAACAATGGTTATTGAATTCTGAAATGCAACAAAATGCATACTATCAATTAATTGCCATTAAAATCAATGAACACATAGCCCCTGCATACACGTACTACAAATCTCGACAATCAAATATTAAAATTATTTTTTAACATTTAAAATTCCATAATTCTATTTAAATATTCTTATTTCAGTACTGGTATATTTAGAAATAAACATTGCTCTGACCGATAACTTGTATAGTAGCAATAATAACAAAATAAACATTGCTTACATTTGAACCGGTGCGGTGTTGAATATTTTCCACTGAACAAAAATAAAGTAGTTGGTCTCAGCAACAATTTATTCACTAAAATAACCAGTAAAATAAAATATTCGTTTGATATAGAATTTAAATATGTAATCGATTATATTTTGGATGAAAAGTCGATTTTTCTACGCTTCGTTGCCCAGCTCACTGACAGATCAAAAACAATTGAATAGTGGCGCGAAGCGCAATACCAATTTTAAATGCTATACGAAATCAAGAAAATATTAGATCTTCTGTTGATCTATGTTTTTTTCTATAGGTTTGATTCTAAACATTTGCAAACGAAAATTAATTCCCAAAAAAATTTTGCGTGGGACGGTGGACGATTTTCCGTAATTCTGATTTTGTTAATGTCAAAATTAATTTCTAAAAAAAAATTTTGCGTAGGACATTAGGCGATTTTCCGAAAATTTAATTTTATTTGTGAATTTAAACAAGAAAATATTTGCGTGAGGCGCAAAGTTAATTCCGAAAAAATTTGCTCATAGGCAACATAACATGCAGACAAAAAACACAAATCCCAATCCCCCAGCATATTTTTTTTTTTTTTTAGAGTTATTGTACATCGGACCCTGATCTGTTCTTTCGTTCAGTCCGCCGTCGACATAAAAATTGTTCAATACTATCATTTTACAAACAAATGTTACAATAAATATAAATTAATACAATACATTTTATTATGCAAAGTTTTTCTTCGTTCTGGCTGCTGAAGACTTGCATGTTCGAGGGCCAAATTCTACTCCTGGTGGTGGACGCGGATCACCGGGAGTTCTTACGCACTGTATATGTGACGGCTGGTTGTGTTTCGAGTTGAAAAACGAGGATTCAAACTAAACAAAATGTTTCATATATATTAAGTAATTGAATCTACTATATCTATCGAAATTCAAAATATTGGTGTTGTTAATTTTATTATTTATACATTTATTTTATCATCCTTGTTGCCTAAATAATTTGATATATTCGTTTGCCTGAAACTATCGTGTGTAAACGGTACGAATGGGGATGAGCTAAATAAACATACATCAAATGTAACGAATATATAAAATTAATAATAAATTGACTGAAAAAGCACAATGTGTTGCATAAATATTTACGAAGCAAAATTACTGGATGCAGAAAACAATTGTCGAGTGAAATATCTACTTCTCTTGAACGTTGTTGCTGTTTCCTCGATGGTCACTTCTCCAGGTAGAAACCTCCATGACCTCCTGACAACCATCATCGTTCCGCTGCAGCCGCGTCCAGATGTGACGTGATGTTCTGGATGAAATTGTCTGAGAACTTCATGTATACTAAGTCTGAAACATTTTTGTGGTATCAGACACACTGTCCAACTGGTCTTCAGACATTTTATTTTTTTCAATAATTATAACGTTTAAATAATTGTAAAGTTTGGTTGTCTGAATTTTGTACAATTTAATTTGGCTTCCTCCAGAGTTCAATAATTATATCGTGAGAGATCTACTCACAATGACAGTCAGCATGAACGCTGGTTAATAAGAACACATTTTATTTATTTACCGGTAAATTTTTTTGAGCAATGCTTCAAATAATATTTTGATAATTTTTAATGTGAAATTAATTGTTATAAATCGTCGTTCAACATTTACATAATCGCTTGACTTACAACTAACGTGTGTATATTTCGGAACGGAGGGATAGCTACTTATATCTAACTTAAGCTAAAAAGCGACTATATAAATAATAATAGAACTACTGACATTGAACAATAGAGAAAACTTACTAGAAGCATTTATTGCTAAATAATTAGGAATATTTGACAACAGAAAAATGTCACAAGGTTTTCTTAACCGCCAGTATGTAGTAAAATATCGTGGAATAATGTGTTACATAAATATTATCGAAGCATAGTTAGAGGAAGCAGAAAGTAATTATTGTCAAGTGAAATATCTACTTCCCTTGAACGTTGTTGCTGTTGCTTCCCTCGATGGTCACTTCACCAGGTGCAAACCTCCACGACCTCTTGGCAACTATCATCTTCTGTGAATGAAACTGTCTGAGAGCCTCATGAACTCGAAATCTGCAACATTTTTGTGGCATCAGACACACTGTCCAGTTGCTATTCAGACCGTTGAGCTCTGTTCAATAAACAACAAAATTATAACGTTTAAATAATTGAATCGTTTTAAATATATACTGAATTTATATTGTATCTGAACAATGCTTCAAATAAAATGTGCAATTTCATTACATTTAAAAATTTTCTGACTATTTTTGTTGTTATACTAATTGTTAAAGAATATTTATATAGCCGCTTATCTTAAAACTAATATGTGTGTATTTCGGACGGAGGGGTAGCTACTTACATCTAACTTAAACTAAATAGCGACTATATAAATAATAATTGAGTTACTGATATTTTAGAATTAAGACAATTTACATGAAGCATTTGTTGTTAAAATAATTTAGGAATATTTGACCCAAGTCTTACTTAACCACCAATATGTAGTAAAAGATCGTAGTAAAATTAATGAACACAAGAATCAGTTAATCGTTAGAATTTGAAAGATGCAAATAAATAAGCAGAAACTTATCTTTTGTCATGTCTTCATTGCATCTGGAAAACACGAGAGCATGAGAATATTCTGCAGCGAGACTCGGCAACTCGGATGTGAATGTCACCTTGCAACAATGGTTATTGAATTCTGAAATGCGACAAAATGCATACTAATATCAATTAATTGCCATCAAAATCCATGAACACATAGTCAATACATACGCAACATACATACTACAAATCACGACAACCAAATATTAAACAAAATTTTTTACATTTAAAATCCTATAATTCTATTTAAATATTCTTATTTCAGTGCTGGTATATTTATAAATAAACATTGTTCTTATCGATAAGTTTTATAGTAGCAATAATAATAATGAAATAAAATAAACAGTGCTTACAGACGGTGTTGACTATTTTCACTGAACAAAAATAAAATATTTGTATTCAGAAACAATTTATACACTAAAATGACCACAAAAAAATACTGAATCGATTGATACAAGTTTGAAATATGTAAACGAAAATATTGTAGGTCAAAATTGAATTTTCAAACCTACACAAACATTCTTTGCACTAGCGTTTGACAGAAACAGTTGAACAAAAGACTGCGCTAAGCGCGAAACCAAATTTAAATTAAAAAAATAATTAACACACAAAATTAATTTAAGATAAATTTTACTGCGTTACTAACTATAGAATAATAATTAAGACTAGTTATTTACGTTTAAATAATATTTTTGAGCATGCCAGTCTCTTACTCGACATTAACATATTATTGATACAAATATTTCAAACAGCAATGTCTGAAATCCGTTTTGTTTTTTATCATTACAAAGTTAGTTTGGTCTAAAAGCCAAGTAATAACATTCTGTTGCCTAAAAACTGTAATATCTGGTAATGAATCTCCTGTAGAATTGTTGATCTATATGTTTTTCCATGGGTTTGATTTTGTCCATGCTTACATGTGAATAAAGACAAATTAACCATTTGCGTAAATTAGCTCGTGGTTAAAATATGTCTTCATTCACTTATTCAATATTCAACTAGTACCAACCTACTAAAACAAATAAATGTGTTACGAAATGAAGGATCTTTTATTTGGGTTTCATAATGACTTCATTATGAACGGAAAATATAAAAAAATAAACTCTTGTGTGCTATTCTACTTGTACTTAAGACTGTCTTCCACTTTTCCGCATAATTTTATAGAAAAAATTCATTTCAGATTAATTTTACAATGGCATTGCAAATACTTCATCATGAGCTTAATTTAACAATTGAATTTCAAATAGGTAAATGAATAATACATTCTTAATTTCATTAACGTTTAAAATAATCAAATTCCTAAATTCAAATGTCATAAAATCAAGCCATTGAACCTTATATTAAAAGAGTACACAATCACAATTATACATATACATACTGTATACTTATTTTCATAGTAAACGAATTTTATTTCATATTGTATTTTCTCTTTTTTGTGTCACTTTTATATTATTCTCCAACTTTTTTCCCTTACGTCATGTAAGTGTTTTGCCAGATGTGTTTCCGGATAAGATGTTATGTGTTGAATTACATTCCATACTCAGTCATCATTTGAATTTCTTCAAGTGTAGTTTATAATTTATTGAAATGGGGAAGAAATTTGTGGATTGTTTTATTTTGATGGGCACAGCACTATCTTTACAAAGAGGGGACCAGAGTTTGACAGAAATGGGGCGACCGATTCTCCAAGATGTTTTTGCTACTGTTGTAAATGTGTCAATTACTTTGCAAGAAATTCACTTCGTAAACGAGAAGAACATGGTAAAGAACATAAAATTTAACAGATTGTTTCGTACATATAATAACAATTTCAATCCTAGTATAGTACAGTTATAACAATATATATTGAAATTACTCGTAAAAAAATATGTTGTGGACACCACGATACCTCCCGCCATAGATTTCTTGCAAAAAAAATATGCAGGAACACGGATCACCATTAACAAGAAATGTTCATTCATGCTAAAAATTCGGTAGTGAGTTTTCTGTGATGAGCAAGTTTAATCCCTAGAATAAGATTTGAATAGTTTCGCGATGATGTCTGTATATGTGTGTCTGTTTGTTTGTCTGTCTGTACGTCAGTCTATCAGTCTGTAAGACTGTGCTGAAAATTATGATAATTTGTATATATCAATTGTATCTCTTTTGGAAGAACTGATTAGTTTTTGGTGATACAATAACCGGAAGTGGTAGTTTACTTGAAGCCCTATCAAGTTATTTTGAAATATCTCAGTAAATTATGGGTAAATGACAATTTTTGTTATTAGAATAATATTTCAGATATTATTATCTACAATTATTGTTTCAAATATTTTTCTCTTACTGTCTCCATTTACGAGTTACAACATAAGAAATTCATATTTTGACATTTTCGTTTAAATCTATGAACCTGTGCTTTTTGAAATAACAAAACATAACGCTTGAAACTAGTGGTGCGTGTTCCTGCGTCATTTGATAAGAAATCTATGGGAGGTATTGTGGTGTCCACAGCAGATTTTTTTGAAGTGTTATTTTATTTTTTCTAAAACAGATTTAAACGAAAATGTCAAAATATAATTTTTTACGTGTTGTAATTCGTTAATGGTGACAGTAACAGAAAAATGTTTTAAACAACAATTGTAGATAATAATATTTAAAACATTATTCTTATAACAAAAATTGCCATTAAACCATTATTTACTGAAATATTTTCATATTCAAAATTTTCTGTTTAGTAGTTTTTGAGAAACCGTAACTTCAGAGATCCACCCAGACTGACAGACAGACAGACACATACAGACATCATAACGAAACTATTAAAATCATATTCTAAGGACTCTAACATGTGCTCATCTACTAAAAACTCACTATAAAATTTTTAACATGATTCCTATAACTCCCTTACTAAAAATGGTGGGAGGTAAAAAGAATTAAATAATAATAAATAATAGTTTGTGAAATGGCTTGACACCATTTTATTTCAATGTATTTATAATTTCCGGTTTTTATTTTATAACATAGTTTTGTAATATTAAAAACACTTAAATAAATTAGCAGTAAAAATTAATTTGGCCATATTTAATAGGAAGTACAATTTACATTTCTCCTTCACCAAAAATGGATCGACCCTCGATTAGGTCCCAATGCTCAAACAAAACGAATGGCTACAAATGGTCAAATTTGGAGACCGTGGTTAACATCAACAGAAGGTGAAATACACACCAAAGAAAACGATATCACGCAATATTGGCGAGGATTTGCTCCTGAAGGAAATATTTTGTACAGCGAAAAATTAATATTAAAAACATTTTGTACTACAGACTTTCGAAGATTTCCTTTTGACACTCAAAAATGTGCAATTAAATTGGGTTCATGTAAGTAAAATAATGGATGGTACCACGAGCTTTGTTTTTGGGTGTTTTAGCCTCGGTTTTAGCGCTGTACAACGTTCGAACATTATTTTATAAAAACAATATTAAAAAAAATTGTAGATAATATGTATATGTCTCTGTAACTTTGTAATATTTTAGAACATTGTACAGCGCTAAAACCGAGGCTAAAATAATTCACTTAAAACACTCAAAAACATAGCTCGTGGTACAAGCCATTAAATTTAAAAAATATAGTTAATTTTTGAGTTTTTAGATCGGTTTCCTATTGAAGAGGTTGATTTGATTTGGAGCAAAGTTCCGGTTGAAATTTTGACTGGAGAAATTTTAAAAGAATTTAAATTAATTGATGTTACTACTTATACAGAAATTGAAATAAGACCTTCAGGTATTTTATTTAATATAAAAATAATAAATTGATTAATTATTGTTTTGTATATTTTAGGAAATTTTACAATTCTAGTAGTTCAAATGACAATCAAAAGAGTTTTCGAGCATTATCTATTTTGTATATTTCTTCCATGTATTACCATTGTTTTAATATCATATTTTACATTCTGGATACATCCAGATATTATAAATATTCGATATTTCTTATCCAGCGTCAGTTTATGTTTTCTATTTTATTTATATCATTATTCAGTTTGTGCAACTATTGCAGTTCCTTATTTGAAAGCATTGGATATTTCTGTATTAGCCAGCATTATTTTCGTGTTTGTTACATTAATAGAAAACCTAGTTATTGATATTAGTTTTAGAAAAGAGGATTATGAAGAGTATGGTAGCAGATTTTTTCATAAAATTAAACCTATTTATAATGCTAGATACAAATTGTTAGATCGTATTGCTTGTGTATTATATCCTTTAATGTTTATTTGTGTTGTAATGTTCTATTGCATGGCATTTGTATTATAGACTGAATTTAAAATTCTAAATCGCAGGCATTTTTAAAAATATTTTGTGTTCCATATGTAGTTATTAGTTAATAATGTGTAGAATCATGCTTATAGTGAATAAATTGTAATAATTTGAAAGTTCATTGTGTGTAAATTCCTCATATCATGTTTGAGATCGTCTGGTATATTTATGCTTTAGTTTGATATCGCTCGTCCAGAGAGCAGTATCTGTCAAGAGAAACAGTATTGCGAAGTGAGTGCTATGTGACCGATCGTCCGTGAAGTGGTTTGTTGTTTTGCTTGATATTTTGAAATATGGTCAAATTTAAAGAGGAAACCTATTAATTAATATAGTGGTCTAGTAATTAGTGATTTTACCAAATTGATTAATGGGCCTATCAGGCTGAAAAAAGTTTGTGCGGAACCCAGAATTGATAGTGAATCATATGCAGTTCACAGGTGTGATTTTTACTTCACTCAAATAATTTTTAATCCATATTTCCATATTACGTCAGGACTAAGGCCGTGAGTAGTAGTTTTTCAATGCAAATGCATTTTTACAAAACAAGGTTAATAAAATACGAATGGTATTATTTAAATTGTACTGAAAACTGAGTTGTCATTTTTCGGGAAGATTTTATGGAGACTGACAATTGAAATGTCAGGTTAGGTATAATCAGTAAGTAGTTCACAAAGATGTTGTTCTACTTACAGGATGTGAACCACACTTTCGCCTGCAGAACTAATTAACCACAGGAGTCCTGTGAATGACCAGTTACTGAAATGTCTCAAGGTAATAAATTAATTATGAATTTTTAAGGATTCCTCTGCTCTTACCTTGATTTGTAGTCAGCTGTAAATTTATGCATTTTATTCAGCAACGCGTTTGCAGTTATATACATATAAATTAAACTTATTAATAGTATGGTTCATTGGTGACAGAGCAGTTTTGACAGATCAGTAGTTTTCACTTTCTCTAACCTATATTTACATTTTTATTCTTTTCAGGGCCCGGAGGAGGTATGGAGGGTCCAGTAAACCAAGAAAACAACCACATAGGTGGTGCGGGGCCCATAATAAACACCAACAGGGTCCGCAACAACAACAACCAAAACCCACTATTCAACGTCCGTGATCGTTTATTCCATGCGTTATTTTTCAAAGCGGCTATCGCTTATGCCAGGACATTTCCGCGATCAGTGCGTCGATTTATCGAATTTGTAATTTTATTAAAAGCCATCACAGCTTTCTTCGTGTTGGCTTACATTCATGTCGCTTTTTCAAGAACTCCTACAACTTGCTTAGAACACGTTCGTGATCAGTGGCCTCGAGATGGAATTTTACGGGTTGAAATCCTCAGAAACGCAGATCAAGACTACAATATCGAACAATCTTATGCCAAAGAAGAAAAACTCAAACAGGAGAAGGTGGAAGATCTTGCTACTATGCTAGGGCTGTTAGCGAGAGATGGGTTTATAAATATTGAACCATCGGCTGTGGATGAGCTAACTGAACCATTGGATGATTCAGAAGTTGTCAATCACACAACAGAGAGTTCAATAGTTAGTACTGATGTTGATATTCAACCAAACTCAATAAACAGTTCGAGAGATGTTGCTGTTTCTGTTACTGTATGGGATGGGTTAACTCCTCTTGCGGAGACTCCTCCGGAAGTGGAAGAAATGACGCAAGAGCCTATGGGTATCAACGAGACGATCACCAGTAAGGTTGAACTTGAACCAGAACCTGCGGAATCCACCCTGAAAACCGATGTTCCCCAGGTGGAAAAATTTGTTAGAGCAGGTAATTTTATTTTATTCAAATAACAATTCAATACGATTTTCTGATTTGGCTCTCTTTATGTTTAACTGGTTCATTTTAATCATTAAACGCGACAGTGAAGGTAAAATATGTTTAATTAACAATAATTAAAGTATGTTGAACATAAATTTATTATTAAAAAAATACTACTTTATTTAATCAAATTTTCAAAATTGTATAACTGCGCCAATTTTCATCGTAGGAGTTTAATTTTTTACGATATTAAAGGGCAAATCTTCCTCTTTAAAATTTCGTTTCTAAAATTTATTTATCATTGTTTACAACAAAGTTATCAACTAAAACATAAAGGTACGTTCTTCAATCGAAAAAAGATAAACTTGCTTCTTTCAAAAAGTTATTGATCATCTGGAACAAAATTAGAGCAAAAATTCAAGGACATTACGTCTTTGATTTCACTTTATTTTAAAGCAAAATGAACGAGTTACACTTAGAGTGAGCCGAGTCGCCAAAAAATAAAACTTTGTTGTTTTGTGTAATTGGCCTAAATTAATGATGTATTTTCAGTGTGGCCTGAAGATGAATATATCGTAGAATATTCCCTCGAATATGGTTTTCTGAGGCTGTCACCTGCAACTAGACAACGATTAGGGATTCCAGTGAAAATAGTGACTTTGGACCCCAATAAAGATACATGTTTTGGGGACCCGTTTAGTCGATTCATCCTGGATGAATTTTTGGGCTACGATGATTTACTCATGGCCAGTATCAAAACTCTTGCTGAACAAGAGGATAACAAAGGGTATTTGCGGTATGTTAAAATAAAAAATACAATTTTCCTTTGATTATGTATTTTTTAATAACTTTTTTGGGCAAAATAATATGTAGTTTTATTTTGCAGAAATGTCGTGACTGGAGAACATTACCGATTCGTCAGTATGTGGATGGCCCGAAGTTCATACCTGGCTGCATTTTTCATCATGATTGTCTTTGTAAGTACTTTATTAATTTTTTGCTTTGAAATAATAAAAGTTGAATTTTTTGCTTCAAAATAATAGAAATGGAAAAATACTGAAAATGAATGGAGCATATTTGAAGCCGATTTTAATATTAGAATAACTTTACGAAGATCTAAATATTTCAATGACGTCTGAAAAACATAATTAAGCGAATTCCTTAGAATTTATTTATCAGCTTATTTTTCTATTTATTTTTAAGTTGTTGATTTAATTTTTTTTACAAATAGAGTGCAATAAAAACAATAATAATAAAACTAATCTGTGATATCGTGACAATAAATAATAATAAAAAAAAACTGCTTGACTGATTATTTTTTCGTGTTTTCGTGCGCTGTTATTATTATTTTTATTTTTGAGATTTGTGCCAAATATAAATAGATAGTAAACAGAAAAACTAAAAGTATATATTTTCTTGTAGCATAACACATTTGTGATATTTGTAAAGACCAAGGTCTTATGCATAATTGCGTTATCTTTATTTATGTTACATGTCTTTTATGTGCTACATAATGTATGATATTTAGAAGTAATGTTTTATTTGCACTTGTTTTAGATTTATATAATGACTTTTGCTTTCGATTTCTAAATACAAGTAGATTTAATTTTGCGGATACTATAATCATTTATTAGTTCCTTTATCTGAGGTATTTTAACTAATTAATTTTTAAAATGAGGAAATCAACCAATAATTTATTCGAGAAACAATAGTTAATTTTAATAATTTCAAAATGTAAATGCGCAATTTACTATTGATTGAACCTTAAATACTGATTAGACTACATTTTTTCCACTTTGGAAACGTAGATTTGTTTGGCCAAGTCAATAACCTAAAATCTAATTGAATTCGATTAGATACTCGAAATATATCACAATAGTAATAGACAGTTCTATGACGTATTAAGTTATGTTAGAAAACATACCGCTTAAAATATGTTTTATTTGTTGTTTGTTTTAGAGAAATTGAGCTATTAAAGAGAAATGAAAAGTTGTTACTTTTTGTTTAATTATTTTGTTGATGCATTCTAGTAAATAATAAATAATAGTAAAATTAAGAACCGTAAAATTTACAATTATAATAAATAAGTATTTATTTTAGTATATCTTTTGTATGTATTTTAATTTTTATTTATTTATTTATTCAAATACATAAATGTATGAAAATAATAAATTGGTCAAGCAGTTTTAAGTTAGTTTTAAAAAGAACTAATTTTAAGTATAGCTTAAAACATTTGTTTAAATTTGAAAACTTAATTTTTTTTTTGTTGAGTGTTTTTATGGTAAAAACACTACTGACAAAAAATATTAACGATCTAAATAAAACGGTTGATGATAATTCTTAAAAATAAAATCAAGGAACAAATTATGTCCCATTTTTTTTTTCAGCAGTAAAGTTGCTGCATTTGACGTTTATACAGTAATTAATATAAAATAAATTTAAAAAAATTAAGATAAAGAATTAATTTAATAAAATAAAATCAGACCCCTAAGAAAACAAGAAATCATGGGATCAACCAAGACTTGTTACCGAAGCCAGTTGTCAAGATTTTACCTTGATTTTATTTTATTAAATTAATTAAGCTGCTCTGCAACTTCAGCTCTGTATAAATGTCATTTTTTAAGAGATACTTTTGCAGAATAAATAATAGATATTTTCCAGGGAATTTTTTTTAAAAGTCGTTTTAATTTTTGTAACAAATTCAAATAATTTGACTCGACACAATGCGCGTTACGCACTTGAAATAAAATTTGAATAGAATAAATGACGAAGTACGAAATGCTTATGTAAGTTTTGAATATTGACAATATCTACTTGTTCGAAGAATTAGAATATATGTATGTTTTGTTTTAAAATCCTAAACGGTTTCGACTGCTACATTTAAATACTGAATATATTTTTGCATTGAACAAACAATGAGTCTTGAAAAGATATTTTCTATATTATGCGTTCATAATTAAGAGCGAAAGAGACTTTATTTCGATACGCAATTTTTACCTCCTGCACCGGTTGTAGAATTTAAATATGTTGGATAAAAATATCAACGGTAGTTTTTTGTGACATTTCTGTATCTTTTTACCTATTCACTTTACAGCAAAAATGTAAATACAAAAGTTTTTTTTGAATTTAAAAATACGTGCATTAAGGCTCATTGTATTATCTAATTGTTAATATATAACAAATAAACATCTTGGTAATCAAACTACAGAAGAAAAAAAAACACATTTCGAAATTAACAAATTTTTATATTCAACGTCATGTGTAAATATAGTGGTCATTCTAAACTAAGAAAAATTATTTTCAGTGCAGTCGACCTAATTATCGAATATTTAATTATGATGAATCAAGGAAAAAGGTAAAGATGGTTTTAGTTCACAAAATAAAATTTTCACTCTCTGAGTAATACTACGTATTAATAACATAAGAGACTGCAAATTTTATTTTGTGAACTAAAACCATCTTTACTTTTTCCGTGATTCATCTTATTTAAATATTCGATAATTATGTCCATGAGTATATATAAAATATTGTATGTAACATGTACATAATAGGATTTTATTGAATCGCCCTTTTTTTTTTGTCCAGAACACCCTAAATTATGTACTTACATAAATGTCTGCTATAAATTATAAATCGTCATCTGAGAATTACAATGTTCAATGTACACTTTTACTAGTTTTGGTTTTTTCAATTTTTGTTCTTTTAGGAATTACAAAAACTGAGTTAAGACTCTAATACAGAAAAAAAAATTACACAAAATTCAATAGAAGAGTTGTTTCTCTACTGGATGTTAAATAAAACGTTTTGACATTTCCAGTTTGATTTTTAGGTAGCATATTATTATATGTGAAACGTAATTATAAATTTAATTATTATTTGCTTATTTTACATACGATTATAAAGTACTCAAAATATAAAGCAATACTAATGGCGTTATGACCATAAAAATGAAAGTAAGATTTTCTTGACAAGACAGTAAATCACATCAATTAATAAGTACGTGCTATTAATAATTATTTTTTATTTGATCTATCTTTCTTATTTGTAGTTTTATAGGAGCAGTTTTAGGTTCTTTAAATTAAATAAAAGCAGATGAAAAAAAAAAGTTCTTATATATTGTAGAGAATTACATTGTTCTACCAAATAAAATACTCACATTTCATTATATATGTGATAGATAGAACATTATAGTTCCAATATATTTGAAAACAAGCAAAATTATGTGCTTCCAAATAGAAATATATGACATTTTTATATTCAGTTAGAATAAAATTTAATTTTTTCTAAAAAGTGCAAATAGAACATTATAATAATTCTCAGGTGAAGAAATGATTTATTTTAAAGGCATTTCTTTTCTCTGTTGTCATTTAGAAAACTAGCCAAAAACATGTCTAAAAAACTCGTTTTTAATATACTATTAACATATTAATAAAAATGTTTTTTATTGCCGGATATTTAGCGAGTGTTTTCCTGGTATAAATCTCGGTCATATGCAAATAATAACGGTTATCATTTAAACGGTCACCTTAATATTCAGGTTTTGCCCAATTCTAAAATGTTTTTTTGTCAGCAAATATATTCAGTTGAGCCGTCACTTGAATAATATTGATCAGCAAATGATGTCATATTCGGCAGCTCTAAAGTTATTTCTATTGCAAATTAATATTTATTTGTTTAACTAGGCATCAAAATACCAGATTTACAGCAGGGGCTGTAATTAATTTCATTGACGAGGCGAAGCCGGCTTTTATAAAAATGAAAAGCGAGCCTGAGAGAGACTAACACTAAAAACATTGTACAACAAAGACAGATAGCCCAACAATTAGTTGTTTATCTCGGCTCGCAATTTCAACGTCAGTTTGCGTTCCAGTATTTTTATATTTCAGTGTATTCAACTTAGTTACAAATTATTATGATAATAAGGTAAATAGTGAAATCCTCAGTTCGAATCCCACAGCCGACAGTTGTCATTTTAACTTTACCCCTGTGGTTCCTCTTCGATTAATTTATTTGGGAGCCATGACTTGACGGCAAACATATATCACGTACCAAGATCTGCGAAATCAAAGTGCTACCCTCATAATGAGTTATGATATATAAATAAATAAAATATATCATATAATATATTCATTTTGGGTAATACATACTGAGTGATATTTTTTTATATTATAATATGGCATAAAATAAAATAATTTGGTTCACATTTTCCGACTACTGCGTTGTATATGTTATGTTTTTGTTGAAAATAATTTTGTTTTGTGCAACCAAATAAATAAATAAAGTTATTAGAATATTGTAAAACTTGTTTAGTGCAATGTTTGACCTTTTAAATTGTATTTAAATTTTCGAAATATAAATGTTTATGTGAATAAAATGCAAAACAAATAATATCTCTATTTTATGATATATTTTAATTGTTGCCATATAGCGAAATGTTATTTATATAGAGGTGTATTTAAATTTAAAATAAATAACATACATAAATAGTACAAACAGTCGGAATACCGATTCAGTAACTTTCTTATATGTATAAAGCAGAATTTGATTGTTTAATAATTATATTTGATACGTAGAATATGCATTTCAATAATTTATTAGTTCTCGTAGCAAGTATAATTATTTAATAATATATTATTAAACATGTAATTTAAAATGGAAGCAAAAACAAGAAAATTGCAAATAACACGAAATATTCTTGCTTACATCTTTCATGTGAAACAGTTTTCGCAGTATGCAAGTTACTATAAACTGTGACAGAGAGTAGCTTAATAATTTACATGTCAAGACCGTTATTTTATTGGCGAAACGGTGCCCAATGTACGAGCGAAGTTAACATTATGTCCGTGCGAGTTTGTAAAGTTTCAGGAGATTAAACACATGTTTACATGCACAAAAGTAGACAGTATGTCATAATTCTATGCTGTACGGTAATATTACCATACTGACCTGTCAAAAAAGTCAAGAAAATGAAAATAAAACAATGATAATATAACGCTATTTATTAATACACATGGAATTAGCTGCGTCCCAAATATTTTCAGGCAATTCAGCATCGTTAAAATCAACTTTTTATCTAGCCATTATGGACACATTTGACGTTTAAGTAAAAAAATCTAGTGTGGGCACCACACTACTTTCTTATACAAATAAATTGTTTACTAGAAAATAAATTAAATACTCCTCCAAACTTAACTTGAAATTTATTACTTATGTATAATTTAAACATGAATAAACTCATTGCTGTAGTACGCATCGTATTATGTCGTATATTTATCGAATTTGTAATATTTTTCAAAATACGGAAATTTCCCCAAATATGACTTAAAATTGTAAAATTTTTAAATTACATTTCTTTATAATATTCGCGCCAGGAAACCCATTGCAGCAGAGCGCATCGTCATATCTCTAATATTTTTCGAGATATGACGATTTTTTATATTTTCCAAAGAGCAACTTTGAGGGGCTGTAACTCGAAAACTAAACAAGATATCGAAAAATATTTCCAGTTTTGTGTTTTTCGTGCCATTTATAATAAATTAGTAAATTTTGAAAATTTTGAAATTTTTTTGAATTTTTTTCAAAATTTCGATTGTAGATATGTTGACAAATATGAAAGATACAGACTTGCAGTGTTCACCAATCGATTCAGCTCGACGAAATACATAAACCCTGAAAATTTCAGAAAATTCGGACAACCGGTTGAGATGTAAGAGCAAAAAGTCTGAAAATGGCCAAATTCAGGCCAAACGTTACTTGACTTTTTGGACAAAAAACGCCATTTTCAGGCTTTTTGCTCTAACTTTCCATCCCGTAAAGCGATTTTTATGAAACTTTGCATACTTATGTATTTCGACGAGCTGAATCGATTGGTGAACACTGCAAATCGGTATCTTTAATATTTGTCGAGTTATCGCCGATCGAAATTTTGAACAAAAATATAAAAAAAATTCAAAATTTTAAAAATTTGCTAATTTGTTATATAAGGCACCAGAAACGCTAAACTGAAGAGAATTTTTAGATATCTCGTGTAGTTTTTGAATTACAGGCCCTTAAAGTTGCACTTCGAAAAATACCAAAAATCGACGTATCTCGAAAAATATTAGAGATCTGACGATGCGCTCTGCTACAATGGGTTTCTTAGCGCTTATATTATAAAGAAATGTAATAAAAAAATATTACAATTTTAAGTGAGGATATTCCGTGAGTTTTTTTATATCGGTATGTGAATCTGCATTGAATGATTAATAAAAACAGTTTCTGTTATTTGTTTGACCCATAGCAACTAAAATTAGTTTATTAAACATATAATTCAGTTTTGTCAAAAGATTGGTCTTAACGGATTCAATGGACGTCAAAATATGTATTTCCGCAAAAATCTCGTTAGCGATTTTTTTCGTGATTCCAATACTTCCTTATACTTTGTATAAGAAAGTAAAAAAATATTTATAAATATGATACAAAACAAGTGTAACCATGGTGTTAAATAAAAACAAACAGACTTACTTGATCACCTTCTAAAATTATGACAGACGTTAAACATAAAAGAATTCCAAAAATAAATATTTATTAATGACATTAACGTCTTCATATTCTGAAACCTGTAAACTATTGAACAAACCACGGATGTTATGACTCACTCTACGAGCTCGGATTTCAAACTGACATCTGCGGCTGTTGTGATACTCATAACATCGCTAGGAATGTTAATAGCTATTAATTTATAAGTACAGATTTTTTTGAAGATTTTATCTTTCGAATAATTTTTCATTATTGTATTTTCTTACATCCTGTATGTTTTAAATTTGTCTTGGAACAAGGTTTATCTTACTGGCATGGTCGTAGGAGTGGGTGGGGTTAACTGGGGTTGTCTGGTGTCAGTTTGCATCATAAATCAAGTAAATGGGTCCGCGAAATCTGATCCGTTCGACCTGCTCTATTAGATGGATATTCGCACTGTCGTACTTAGGTATATCAGTTTTTTTATTTCTGACTGAAATTCTCAGTAAAGTTTTCTTGGGCTGTTTAATTGAAAATATGCAATTAACTTTAGTATCAAATAAAATATTTGTTTCAGTTAAATAAACTATGATTACAAAATATAAATAGATACGTAGGGATTTCAATTTTCTTTTATAACTTAAGGTATAATTTATTGTTATATTCGTGCCTAAAAATTGTGGCTCTTAAGAAAAAAATTAAAATATGTATTGATTTACTAATTAACGTAATTCACAAACATTTGTACTTGTATGTTTAATTGGATTTAAAATATATATTTGTTTATTTATCTAAACACATTTTATGTCCAATTAAATTTAGCAAATTAAATTTAATGATGCTAAATAAATCAGTTGCTGCTTTAGCCAAATTCAATTACAAATAATAATAACTAGAATAGTAACCATTGCTGTATAGTTTACAATAGTTCAGGTTTGAAATTAACAAATTAAATTTTGTATAAAATAAATAAGAGAAGTGATATGCGATGAGTACAAGTTTAAATAGTAACTACATTAAGAGTTAAAAGTTCACAATAAATTATATACGATTGCATATTGACGATGTAAATATTTGTGCAGTATTTTAACAATATGAATAATGAATTTTTTTCGATTGACATTAATAGTGCGAGTTTTTCGCAGTTAACATTTTGCATAATGTCACTAAAGCCGAATTCATGCAGCCATTTTCATTTACATTTAATTTAAATTTATTTTAATTTAAAAAATAAATACGTATTATCAAATGTAAGCATTCATGCAATGATTTAATTTTTGTTCTCATTTTCATTTTCATTTAATTTAATTTATAAGATAACCAACTTTTATCTTTTAAATGAAAATCATAAATTTTGACGTTTGTGATTGAAATGGTTATGTTTTAAATCATTGAGAATTTAAATTCTTTGCTTAAATATGAATAATTTTGATGATTCGACACAAGTAGAACTGAACAGACATGAGAAAATACAATTTTCTGTCCGACAAATAGAAATTTTATTCAAAAATAAAGAAGCTCTTCAATGTGACAAATGACACATGACGTGCATTCATTTTCATTTAATTTAATATTGCAGTGTTCCATGAATGATACATTTAAAAAGATAAATTAGAATAAAGGACGCATCATGTCGTTTTCAATGCTATTTTGGAAATGTTAAATTATTGGCTTGCCTAATTCCTTTATATTAAAAAAGTTAAATGGTTTATTGTACCACAAGAATTTCTGCATTTTTTGACACTAATATTTATAATTTTACTCTACTAAAAATAATAGTCTTTTGGATAATAGTTCTATAAATACGTGTATTTAATTAAAACCAACGTTACGAATTTTTAAACACATTTCTTCTATCTGCAAAAAAAAAAAAATATATATATATTTTTCAACTTATAATAGTTATTTGTGTATCAAGTGCGGATAGAGCATTGTTTGTTGCACGCGGCTTCGCCTCGATCAACAACTCGACAAGTGCACCAAACAAGCTCTATCCGACGAGATACACACAATATTTTTTCTACAATCGTTGAACAATGTCAAGCTGTAGAAAAAAATTAATTTTCAAAATTATCTTTGGTCACGCCTATAACAATTCAGTAAATTTGTAGTTACCCATGTCACCGTAATCATGACAACGTTTATGAACAAAATAAAAATTTTCAAAGAAATCATCATTTGACACATGGAGTACATTTGACATGTGGAGTACATTTGACATAAAGTCTGCAGAGTGAATACGTTTATGGTGATTAAGTTAAAGTGTATGTACGTATATGCCAACTGTATTTGCAATAGCAAGGTTATTACCAGAAAAATCCAATGCATCATTTACTTCTTTTACCTAATTTATTTTTGTTTTGCTTTTGTCGCACTAGTGCGACAATATGTCACTTTGTCGCTCTAGAGCGACAATTTTGAACATTTCCTAACCAAAAATGGAATAACAATGTCGATATTGTGCAACGATTGTAGAAAAATAAATTTGTTTATCCAACACCTCTCAATAAATGTTCTATAACTATGGCGATTTTAAACAAGCAAAGTAACAGATTATCCACTAGTGGGTATAATTTTTAGAAAATCCACTAGTGAGTATTTTTTTATTTTAATAACACACACCTTGGTAACCACTTCGATTGACATTTTAATTTCAAAAATTTAAAGCATATGTCACTGTCAAATAATATATCTTTAATAAATTTTTCATTTATTAAGAGGTGTTGGATAAAACGTTATACTTCACACGTGGGCAAAGTGGAATTACCCACTCGATAAAATTATCACACTCAACCTTTGGCTTCGTGTGCTAAAATTTCTCTCGTGGGTAATTCCTTACTTTGCCCACTTGTAAAGTAAATAACTATTTTACATAACAATCGTTCAACAAACGCATAGCAACATAATTTTCATGTGATAACTTTCAAAATTGGTATTAAAAATAATCACTTGTTTATGACATTCTTTTATTCCTGACGAAGAATTATGTTTAATAATTCGAAACACTAAATTAATATTAATTTCAAATCGACATAAAAACAATGTGTTCAACACGGCACCAAATACAAATTTACAGCTTTAGTAGCATTCATTGCCTCAGTTTCGCCTATTATTTATTGTATTGTTCTAATGTCAGAATATTTTGGCTACTTCGGAATCCCATCTTTAAGGCACGTATATCGAATTAACGACCTATAGCGCATTAGTTATGTTCCTATTTAATAAAAAAATCTACTGTACTCAGCACATTATTTCTCACCAAGTGTTATGCTTTCCAAATTATTCCATGTGTTATGTTTTCGCAAAATGCATAGATCAGCAGATATAAACGACAGTGTTTCATTGTGAGTCTTTTAATTTGAAAACAATGCTACTAAACAGTTGTTTCTAAAATAAAATGTCTGGACTCTAAATAAAAACACAATTCTAGCAGAAGGGCACAGTATTACGCGATGGGAATCATATCCTCAGGGTTAAACAAAAGTGGTAGGGGGAAATAACAATAACAAAAACAGGTTAATTAGTGCAAAAAACCGATCAAGCGAACGAGTACCGAACTCAAAACAAAGCGCAAACGAAAACAACAGAAACTCGATGGAAAACAAAAACAAAACTCAGTCGTTACAAGTGCGCAAGCGCAAATAAAGAAACAAGTGCCGGTGCGAGACTATGCCACTTTAGATTTCACGACAGGGGTAGCCAATCCTCCCAAAGAACGCATCGTGTAAAAAATTACCAAAAACAGTTATAGTATATTATGTAACAAGTTTTATAAACGTATCTTTAGGCACGGATTTTTTTAGAACGAGCGGAACGAAAGCGAAGCGAATGTATAAAAAACGAGTATCTAAAGAGATTATAAAACGGGTGATATTCTATACTTTTTCTACGACCGCAAATTTTTTTTATTAATCAAAGGTACTGAAAATGTGGAACCTATCTTTTTTAAAAATTTTAAATGGAATATATTTTTTTATTGGCTCAATAAATAGAGCATTTTTTTCTGAATTCAATGATACAGAATAACTGAAAATATTCAGTATTTATATCCCAAGTGCTATGCAAATACCTGAATTGTATTTGCCATGCACGAGGGATATATTAGACGAATATGTCTCGAGAAAGATTTCAGTCATTATTTAAAATAATTGTACATATATTCATTTTAATCTGTCACATAAACGTCAGACTTTGATAAATGTCATTTGTTAAATTACGTTAGAAATGAGTCATCAGCGTTTTGAAAGTAATTCTTTTGAAGAAATTGATTGAAAAATTGAAGATATTATCCCTTTTGTCCTTTTAAAACGAAGAAATTAAACTATTCCTCATTATGTTAACAATTATTATAAATATTCGGGTATCGCATTTGTGCAAATACTCGACATGCAAAATATTTACTGTATTCGATTGTCATTGGCCGAAATTCAGTTAATACTGCAACGTGATTGGTTGAAATTTTTCGAGGGAAATATTCATTTTAAATTTATATTTTTATTTTCACGACCGTGGGAGAAATTAGGTTTCTGATACCAAAATCATGACAGAAACAGCAAACAGCAAATTATTTACAATTATTATTGTCTGTGCCTGAATGGAGAATATTTATTACCCCAGTTTTTTAATCTAAAATGTTTTTAGGTAATTATTAAGTTAATTTCTTATATACAAATGTTAAATTGTAAAGTTGACGAATAAAATCAATAAGAAAACTAAAATGTATTTACAATTTTTTTTATCAAGAACATTAATATATTTATTGTTCAGTAAATTATGGGATAATTATAATTTTTGTTATTAGAATAATATTTCAAATATTATTATCTACAAATTGTTGTTTGAAACATTTTCCTTACTGTTAAGAACACGTTAAAGAAAAATTATATTTTGATATTTTCGTTTAAGTCAACTAATCTGTGCATTTTGAAAAAAACAAAACAACGCTTTAAAAATGTGATTTTTTTGACATGTGTCTAAAGCTAAATTTTTTGAAGATATGAGTGTTCTTGATAGTTGTGGTCCGTGTTCTTGCATTCTTTGATAAGAAATCTATGGCGGGAGGTATTGTGGTGCCCACAATAGATTTTTTATAGGACATAGGAAATACAATGTTAAAATTTTCATTATGCGATAGTTCGTTCCTTATGAACTTCAGTTCAAAAGTGTAAATATAAATAATGTTCAGCAACAAAAACTGCTCCAAATGAGCCTAAATTTATTGATGTAATACATTTCTGTCATGAGATAGATGTAAAATAAATTTTTAGCTATTTTCAGAGTGCCATGGTAAACAAAACATACAAACAGTCGTATTGTTTGAGTTTGACAGACGGCATTTGGCATAGTTTTACTGATTATTGACTGGCTTAAATTATTTCGCAATAATCATGGATACATTTACCATTTAGAAATAATTTAAACAAGTCAATAATTATTAAACTATGCTAAATGCGGATGATCTGTTACTTTCCTTGTTTAAAATCGCTATAGTTATAGTTATAGAGCATTTATTACAAGGAAAGTAACAGATTACCCACTAGTGGGTATAATTTTGGGAAGTCACTAGTGAATATTTTTTATTTATAACAATATTAAATAACACACAACACCTTAGTAACCACTACGATTGACATTTTAATTTAAAAATTTAAAGCATATGTCACTGTCAAATAATATTTCTTTTAAAACTTTTGAATTTTTTAAGAGGTGTTGGATAAAACGTTATACTTCACACGTGGGCAAAGTGGAATTATGCACTCGATAAAATTATCACTCAGCTTTCGGCTTCGTGTGCTAAAATTTCTCTCGTGGGTAATTTCTTACTTTGCCCACTTGTAAAGTAAATAACTATTTTCTACGACCACTTAGAAATTTGCTCATAGTATGTTTGTTGTTGCTAGGGAATTGAGGTACATTGCAAGCATCGTGCGAAATGAATTTGTTTTGTATTTCAATACATGTCATTTCATTTCATTTCAGTACAGGTGCCATTGCTAGTATACTTATTTAGATTTGTCAAATATTGGATAGTGAAAGCAGGACAAATTTATTTTTAAAATTTAAATTAATTAGGAAATAATATCGTGGTCGTAGAAAAAGTATAGTGTACAACTCGCATGGAATGTCTATTTCATACTCGTAGGATTATCGTACATTATACTATTATAATATCGGAAATATGATATTTGGTTGTTATTTTAATATATCTTATGGCATAAATTTCTAACAATTATTAATGGAACTTAAATAAATAAAATAAAGAAATATATCATCACGCCTTTTACTCATTATGTGTGTGGCACTCTGCTTACGCAGATCTCGGTAATTGATATATTTTTTCGTATGAAATACGATTACCAGCCGTCAAGTCATAGCTCCCAAAGATGTTAGTGGAGGAGGAACCACATGGGTAAATTTGAATTGGCAACTATCAGCTGTGGCATTCGAACTGAGGATCTCACGATCCACAGTCCGACACGTTACCACGGAGCTATTTACCCCATTAATTAATGGAACTTCAGATAAATAATGGACACATATATGAACGAAAGGTTAATGTAACAATTTTCTTGGGTTGGCGATGTATCAAACCACGAATTTTCTCCAGAAAATGCACCCTGAGAAAGTTTGTCCAGCCCTGTCTGCTCCGTAGGCCCAACGAGGTGGAAGCATACACATCAAGACTGTTCATGATTGATCGGTTTCTCATTTCTGAGTTTTATCGTAACGAACACGGAATGTGCACACTTCACCGCCCCCTGTATCCACCCCCGACCAGTCTACACCCTCCAACCGCCGTACGCACAGCCAGAGCTGATAATGTACCAAATACATCATTCATATAATGGGCCAATTTTCGATCAAGTTTCTGGAATTTTTACGAATTTTTCTACGGTAGTTTTGATGAGGGATGATTGAGGGTTGTTGTCAATCAAATTAATTTTCTTCTGCGCAGACCTAAACTTTATACGACATATTAATTAATTGATAAGTTATGATACATTAGTATTTTATGAGATCTTTATTTTAGCTATCTCAATGGGGTCTTTCACCATTTTTTTTTAATTTTTTTTTTTATGAAACTTTATCTATATTGAAGACTATCTACACTTTTAAAAAGCCTTAATTGTTATTCATTACACCACAATGATTTTTTTTTAAATGTTGTGACGTCATAGTAGAGGTGTTGCTGGATCTAAAACAGTAGAGATTTAAATAATTTTTGTTACATAAATGTTCTATTTTATTGTAATAATAATAATAAAATAAGTAAAAAAAGACTACAATTATTTACATTCTGTACTGTTTTAGATCCAGCAACATCTCTACTGTGACGTTACAACATTTAAAAAAAAATCATTGTGGCTTAATGAATAACAATTAAGACTTTTTAAAAGTGTAGATAGTCTTCAATATAGATAAAGTTTCATAAAAAAACAATAAAAAAAAATGGTGAAAGACCCCATTACCTCAGAATTAAATAAACATAAATATTTCAATTCACCATAATTTAATTCAATATTGTCCAGCTAGTGTAGATTTATTGCACGAGGCAAACTAAATTCTCTTTACAAATTTAGATTTTTAGTTATTTCATTTAATAAACTCGATTACATATAGTAATATTTCCTCCAAACATTGTAGTTCTGGTATACCATTTTCGTTTCAATCATACTTAACCACTTATTCCTTGGATGCCCACGTAATTGTTCACCTTCAATCTCACCACATACCGGGTGTAGAATTGAAATGTATCGTATAGATTTTTCAATGCTTTTTTACCTCCCGCCACATCCTGTAAGTATAAGAATCATGCTAAAAATTCGGTAGTGAGTTTTCAGCGGATGAGCACGTTTTAGGGTCCCTATAATACTATTTAAATGGTTTCGCGATGATGTCTGTGTGTCTGTCTGTTTGTCAGTCTGTTAGTCTGTGGATCTCTGGAGATACGATTTCTCAGAAACTTGTAAAATGACAATTTTTATATTTTGTATATATCAATTGTATCCCCTTTGGAAGAGTTTATTAGTTTGTGGTAGGGCTGTCAGTGATTACCAGTTAACCGGTAAATCGGTTCGATCGGTTTTGTAAAATATGAAAACCGGTTTTACCACGGTAAACCGCGATTTTCGATTAACCGCGGTTTGTCGAGACGGTTATTCGGTTATCAATTTTGACGGTTATTGACAACACTAGTTTTTGGTGAAAATCCAATAACCGGAAGTGGTAGTTTACTTGTAGACCTATCAAGTAATTTTGAAATATCTCAGTAAATTATGGTTAACAGACAATTTTTCTTATTAGAATAATATCTCAAATATTATCTACAATTATTGATTGAAACATTTTTCTTCTACTGTCTTCATTTACGAATTACATCATGTTAACGTAAAGTTATATTTTGACATTTTCATTTAAATGTGCCTGTGCTTTTGGAAAAGAACAAAACAACCGTTAAAAATATCATTTTTTGACATGTGTCATAAATGAAAATTAATTTTTTTGAAGGGATGAGTGTTTCGTAATAGTGGTGGTCCGTGTTCCTGAATTATTTGATAAGAAATCTATAGCGGGAGGTAATGTGGTGTCTACATCAGATTTTTTATATTTGTCAAATTTATCATGTACATCTTACAATTTTGCTAATAAATATTGATTGATATATCTTGAAATACTAACATTTAGGTAGCCAAATGAACCGTGTCGCATATTTAAATTCTAAACAAGTTTTGTATTTACACTTTTGCTGTAAGGTGAATAGGTAAAAATTTACAACAATATCAAAAAATCCCTCTTTATTCCACATTTCAATTGTACACCCGGTACATAAAAAGTCGTGTCCTCAGTAGATTTTTTTAGTGTAAGTTGCAAGGCAGGCCGTGTACAATTAATAAGGTTAAAATCCAACTAAAACTGTTGAAAATTCATCAGCGAGTCTCCACCTCAAAAGCAACACAATACATACAAATCACAGTGACTTGGTAACCTAGGCTGGGGCAGCAGTAGGGGCGGGCGTTGGACCCAAGTGCCGAGTGACTCGCTTCACGCGAGCAAGTGAAATAAATTGTTTGAAATGGTGGGGTGTTTGTGATTCATGGCGGCGCTCCGGTCGCTGTAATGATCTAATTAACCCCCGCGATTCGGTTACAGCGGATACCGGACACGCTGTACACTCCAAGGCACAAACCAAGCCAAATAACGATGGATGGAAGAAATGAAAACGTGCATGTTTTTATTACTCATGTTTTTAGCTTTCGGTCCTATACGTAGTTGTTATTATAGTAATCTTAATGTTTCATGGAGAATATTTCATTAACTTTCAAAACGATTAATTTTTGTCATACTTAGTAAGTTGTTACGGTAGTAACTTCTTAGAGAATAGGCCCGAACTGTTAAATTATATCATTTCGTATTTCGGCTTCATGTGATAAAATTAGTTAAAAAAAATTAATTAAAGTACATACATACATACATAACATCACGCTATGTCCCACTTAGTGGGATAGCACGAACCCAGAAACACAGTCAACTAACAATCAATCTCCTCCAAACATTCCTATCCTGACACACCACTTTCGCCTCCTCCACATTCATACTGCGATTCATACATGCTCGTTTATTCTTCACACTCGGAATCATTCGTTCACTCAACAAACCATCAATCATACCCAACCAGTTATTCCTCGGACGCCCACGTAATCGTGGTAAATAACTATTATTCACAATCACTATAATAATATGTCAATTCCAAACCTTTTAGAGGTTGAGAAATACGTCATTTCGTACTAATATGACAACCTCTTGGGTGGGAAGTGACAGATTTGTCCCATGGACGGAAAGTGTTTACATAGAATTGCTTAGCAACACAGTCATAAATCTCTGAAAGTAAGTTGAACAATGCTGTGAAACATATTGATAAAACCTCAATAATTATTGAACAGAAGCATTTTTATTATAAAGTAATATAAAAATCTAATGTAATGCTGTTTTATTAGAATATGAGATTCCTGAACTATTGACACATGTCAAATTATTGAAATAAATTTAAACATTTGTTTTCATAGACTACTACCAATATGTCACCTTTGTTTGTTGAATATACGAGTAGAATGAGAAGATAATTTCGATGATTAAGGATGATTTTGAATAAAATAGTATACATAGTTCGGTGGGAGTTTCATTACAGCCTTGCGTGGCTTCGCCTCTCGGTTATATAATAAGCCCTCGGCTGGAATGAAACATTTCCCACCTCACATGTAATATACTATTAATTCTCCATATTACGAATTACGAATATAGACATATGCGAGAACTATCAAACTATTGAAAATTGCTGTGCATATGTCTGTAATTTTCGTATAAATTCCATGGCTATCAAAGCTATTACTACAAACGAGCATTTTTATAAAATTTAAAACTTGATTTTAAATATTGCCAAAAGTGTAAAATAAAATATGATTACTGACTTAGATGCAGAATTCAATTATCTGTAAGATTTGTTTGAAATATTTTGCTCTAAAATCAATAAGGAACGATATATTGCTATATGCAAAAATTTTTCTGTATTGCACAAATCAATTCACCAGCCTGTATATATTTTTAATTATTATAATTACAATTTTATGAGTTTTGCAGTATTGTCAAATAATTGTATATTTCTATAACGCTACATCCAATTCGGTAAATGGCGTGATGATATATTTATTTATATATTCTATTACTATAATGTGTATATTCATAATAATAGCATTAAAATCCTGAATACATTTAATATTAGAAATTATAACAATTTCAGTATTTATAAATGTATTATTCAGTTTATATGCCCACTTTAATATCTAGTAATTATATTGCACATTATTAACAATTATTGTTAATTTGTGATATTTAATGAATTTACTGCGGTAAATATAATTAGCAAATATTCAATGTTTCATTTTATAATGCTGCAACAATTTCGCCATATAGAAATTACCCTGATGACTTCTTGTACTCCAACGTCTTTGGGAGTAAAAGTTATACCTACCCATAAGAATATAGGGTGGATCCATCGGTCTGTATTTAAAAAAATAATAAGCTGAGTTGATTTTGAATGAAATTGAAAAACCGGAAGAGAAAGTTTACTGGACACACAAAACAATAAATTCAATTTTTTTCAAAAATAGAAATAGCTGTGAGAAAAAGTTTCAAATGAAAGATATTAGCAAAAATATTTGGAATATAAAAAGTTATTTGCAATTTTGTTTGTACATGCTTCTAATTTTGAGAAAAACTAAATTATATATTTAAGAATATAAAACATTTTAAATATCTATGTGTCAAAGTGTCAACTAATTGTGAAGTATCAAAAATATGTGTCTTGTGAAATATTATAAAAGTAATATTTGTATTATTAGTTAGAAAGTTTTGAATCTAGATATTAATTGATTTCTATTTCAAAATAAATTCATAGTTACAATGAGAACAAAAATTAAACAGGTTTAACATCTATATATCAAATAATTGTCAAAATAAAGTCATAGGCAAGGAACAAGTCATACGTGTTCAGTTGGTTTTATTTGTATAAGAAAGTAGTGTGGTGTCCACACCAGAGTTTTTATTTATTGTTTTAATTGTTCCATGGTATCATTGATTTTTGTAAAAATGTAAAAATTTAATTTTTTGCCGATTGACATTAAAGATGACACTTCACGGACTGCTAACAGTCTGAAAGTGTCATTTTTATGCCTAGGATGTAAAAATTACATAACAACCGCTCAACAAACGCATAGCAACCGTCAATAAATACATAGCAACTGTTCAACACATGCATGGCAACGTAATTTGACAGTAATAACCTTCAAAATATCTATATAAAATAATCATTAAATTAACATTAATTCCAAATCGCCAAAAAAATTATGTGTTCAATTTGGCATCAAACACAGATTTATAGCTTCGGCAGCATTCATTGACGAGGCAGCCTCTGCTTTAAATCTGGTATTTTGATGCCTAGTTAAACAAATAACTATTCTTTGATTTCTTTTCTTCCGGACAATGGAAATTTATGAATAATGGTATCAATAGATGCAGAATTTAATCAAATCCAAATAAACTTTTTTCTAAAATAATTAGGGGAGCAAATAATTGCACACTAATAATTTACCATTGAAATCCCTATGCTGCGTCGTCTGGGACACCACCCTGTATATTTATTTGTGGAAGTACTTTGTAAAATTCTAGAGTAAACATCGACGGATATTTTTTCAGCCCTCAAAGATGTTAGTGGAGGTGGAACCACATAGCTACTTTACTACTTACCCCACATAATCTGCATTAACAATTGCGTCAAAACTCTAGCGAATTTTTTGCAATCATGGCCAAATTCCATGCAATCTTTACTTATTTTGTTGTTGTGATGTATCGATCACCGAGTCTGTAATTCCCGGAATACGTACTGAATTCATTCCTTCTTGTTCGGATTTGAGAATTGCATGCAAATTTATTTCTTCACGTTTTTGTTGCAGACCGTATCAATCTCCATGTTGCTGCGGTACTCGCATCACCAGATATTCGTCTTTATCGGTAAGTTGCTTCTTTCATTTGTGAGTGTATGTTGATGTAGAAGGAAAGAGGAGAAGCTACAGAAAGCACAGCTCTGGATTAGGAGTGATTTCGATAAAACCTTTCAGAGCTTGGGTTTCCAAAAATTCTAACGCAGCCTTATTTATGCATTGCTTCGTGCATACGTTGCTTTACTCAATCACTGCTTTGTTTAAAGACAGCTTCATTCATACACCGATTTCTTCTAACACCGCTTCATTCACCGTACGAAAATCAATCGTTCTAATGCAGCACAGAAACAAACCTAAATCTGTAATGCCGACAAGATGATACGTAATCTTTGTATCCATAGGTGTCGTACTAATTTATTTGAAATTACTTTTATGCACTATCAATGCTAAAAACTTTAAGACAGGAAAATAGCATGAATTTAAAATTATAATCTTTTTAATAATATTTACTATACAATATTGTTAAACACTAAGGAAGAATGGATTAAATAAAAACAAGAAATTATCTATCACTCTCAATATATTTCTCAGACAACCGCTCCCTACAAATGTTCAACCACTAATAATTCTAATTTTACAAAATCTTACCAACAAATATGATTGAATAACAACCAAATTAAAACATATTTAAATAACCTGTAATTATTAAATTAACTCCCTGTTATTTCATGATTTCGTAACAATATTGTCTAAATATGTATAAGTAATAAAATATTGAAATAACAGATTTCATTGAATACAGAGGTTTAGGTTTGTTTCTGCGCTGCATTAGGACGACGGACTTTCATACGGTGAATAAAGCTGTATTAGAAGAAATCGGTGTATGAATAAAGCGGTGTTTGAACAAAGCAGTGATTGAAGAAAGCAACGTATGCATGAAGCAGTGTATCAATAAGGCAGCGTTAGAATTTTCGAGTGTTGTATGCGTTCCCGTTTCCGGAATTTAATATAAATCAGCGAATTATTATTATTTAGATTGCCTATTATTTCAAATTTTAAGCGGAGAGCTTAACATTGAGGTTTTGCTCAGCTTTAAAATGTTTTCTGCCAGCAAATATATTCAGTTGATCCGTTACTTGTGGTCAGCAAGTAGAACAATATTGATCAGCATATTCGGCGGCATTAATGTTATTTCTATAACTAATTAAATACATTTGCAGCAATATAACTAACAAAGAGGAAAATCGGTCAGATTTAATAAAATTTTGGCAAGCTGTAAAATTTATTTGTTAGTTCGCCCGTTTATTCTAACAACCCTACATTGTCGGGTCCCAGTGTGCTGCTCTATCTACGAGGTTTCTCTTACGTTCAGCTCATGCATACCTCATTAAAACACATACTTTAATAAAATCGCACTTCAATGAAATAGAATATAGCCCATTTTAATTTGTCAACTGCCCATGATTTTAGTATGCAAACGCATAAATATTATAGCTTGTTTTAATTTTGAATACGCACTAATTTAAAGAAATATTAATAAATAAAATATTTTGAACACTTGTAACGGATAATATAGGTTATGTTTATACTAATAGGTGATATAATTCACTAAAATTAATAATATTTCATCAAATTTATATAAAAGTTAATAAGTATATGTATAAATAAAATAATTTCAAAAATTAAAAAATGAAATATCAACTTTAAACATTCAAAACTCGGCCGATTTTCTATTACCATGGCTGAAATTTTGTACGTATAGATTTTCATCTATAACAACAATAACAACAACAATATAACTTAAAAATCGAAGATGGTGTATATTGAAAAAATTTTTAAAAATTTTTTCGTAATTTTCAAAATTATTATGTGAAAAATATATTTGTAATATGAAACAAAAATTTATTTTTGTCATTTTCCCTTTCAATGGACCCCAAAGAATATAAAAAGTATGCAAACAAAATTTTCTTTAAGAATTTTAATATTATTTTGCAACTAGTTTATGTCATCTACAGAGGTAGTTCTTATTTTCACTAAAAACGTTTTTTCAATTCAAGAAAAAAATAAAAGTTGGTATTTTTTCTAAGTTTTTGGACAAAACAATAGATAAATCGGTGATTGTCGGGAATATTGTTGGTCGAGTATGAAAAGAATGACCCAATTATGAAACTCGTTCTTTAATATACTATTTATTTAATAAAAATATTCGAGATATTCGAATATTCGAGTTCCAGTTAATATTCGAATTTGAAAAAAATGATATACGCCCTTCTATAAATAAAACCTATGTTCCTATAATTTTCTAATCAATTACTTTTCCGCTTGAAAATCTCACCTTTTAATGTTGGTACTACTGAAATTGTTTGACGGAAAACTTGATGTGGGTAGAACGAACATTCATATTTTTGTTTTTGGCAATTTATTGACAAGAAAATATTACATCGTTTAAAATATATTGCATCATTTTTAAGAAGTAGAAATTTTCCTCATTTTAAAAATCCCCTGAATGGGGCGCTGCGCTGGCGCGCGTAGGCCCACCTCAATCACAACCGGACGTCCCAGTGGGCAACCCTTACATCCCCACTCTTATTACTTCCCCACCTTCATCCAGATTCCCCTGCCGTGCCTTCATTTCTCCTGCTTTCTCATTCGTCTAATATCATCTGCGTTCTTTGCCTGGTATGGTTCACTCCGCGATCCTGCTGTTTGTTGACTGCTCCTGCTGTAGTTTGCAGGACGACTCTCTGAAGATTCATTTTCCTGCACTTCGTGTTCCTGCTATCCTCCTGCCCTGATTTAAGTTGTCAATGGTTGATTGTTGAAAGCGGTTTTGGGGTGAATTCACTTAAAAGGTTTTCGGATGATTTCAAGATTCTTTCGCAAACTATAACGAATACAGAACTTATAGGAGATGAAGTTGATATCTAATACCAAATTGATTATATTGCAACACAATCACAAGGTCCTTGGTTCACAATGAAATGGTGTTCCTAAAGATAATAATATGTCATTATGTCATATACTTACCTATTTCTATGTACTCAACAACAATTTTTAGTGGTGATTAAATTTTTTAACATTTTTTAAAGCCAATGAAAAATTTCGTTGTTCGTCACTTAACCAATCCTGTTATTATTATAGCGGAAATAATGCTCTAGATAACGTAATAATTTAGACTTGTAGAATGATAATAACAGCACAAAAAAAACATATTTGTTTATAGCATATTTTCCGGGTGATATGAAAACTTTTGGGGTTGGGTTCGTACAATCTTTCAATCTTAAAAGATGCGATTTTTACTTTCTTATACAAAGTATAAGGAAGTTTTGGAATCACGAAAAAATTCATTGACGAGATTTTTGCGGAAATACATATTTTGACGTCCTCTGAATTCGTTAAGACCATTTTCCCAATGATGTCTGTGTGTGAGGATGGATGGATGGATGGATGGTTTAATGGATGGATGGAACGAGACAAGATATGTAAACGAAACATAGAATTTATAAGTTTCATGAAAACATTTAGAGCTGAGTTGATTTTGAATGAAATTGAAGAACTGGAAAAGGAAGTTTGCTGAACACACAAAACAATAAATTTCATTTTTCTCAAAAATAGAATCAGCTGTGAGTAAAAGTTTCAAATGAAAGATGATGATGAATGTGAAATGTTATTTGCACTTTTCTTGTACATGCTTCAAATTTTGAGAAAAACTAAATTATATATTTCAATATTTTTAGATACAATGGGAACAAAAACTAGAACATTTTTAACATCAATGTGTCAAACTAGAGCTCTAGAAGAATGTAGGTATTCTCATCCGCCATTTTGGGTCCAAATGTCATAAATAAAACAAGTTATTGGAATCCAGTTACTTAAAAAAAAAAAAAACATTTAAAATTTGTATCTGTCAAATTTGGAAACATATTTCTTGAAATTCTGTAAAATACAACTACACAAATCATACGGTAATATATTATTAGAAAGTATTCTGTACATTTACCTGTTAGATATGGAATATAATAATTGAAGGAATGATATATCACAATTATTAATCAGTATCAACTCTAAATTTGACAGAAAAGAATTAAAGTAACTGGATTCCAATAATTCGTTTTATTTATGACACTTGGACCCAAAATGGTGGATGAGAATACTCATATATTCTAGTACCTTAGTCAAACGTGTCAAATAAATGTGAAGTGTATTTTAAAATAAAATTATAGTTACGAGAAGAACAAATTAAACAGGTTTATTATATGTAATATTTATCAAAATAAAGTCATACGCAAGGATCAAGTAACACGTGTTCAGTTGGTTTTATATGTATAAGAAAGTAGTGTAGTGCCACACCAGATTTTTTTTCTTTCAAATTAAGAATATTATAATGCGCTATCCAATACATTACAATAGAGCTCTTAAAATAATAGTTATTTCATTTAAATATATCATCACAATCGTTTCTTTATAGTAATCTCCAAGAAATTACAAGTAGAAATTACATCGACTTAATGTTCAGATTGTTTGACCCAAATAATGCGATAACCACGCTGCAAGCATACCATGAACAATCAGACGCCAGCATTAACCACTATTACACGGATCAATGGTTATGCTTGCGACTTATGTCCGTGTACCTCGCCGTACTGCAAATGGCAAACTGTATTAGGAATTATGAACAACAATGTACGCAAACATGTGTTTAGGGTTTAGATATTTAGATAACAACGTGCTCTTGAATTTGGTGTGATTGGAGATGACATAATTTTACTTATTTAATAGTTGTTCTACTTCTTGATTTCCTCGTTGCTTTTTTTTTTGGGATCTTCCTTTACTCCTTTTGTGTTTTGTACATCCAGCAACATTCTGTTTGCGAGGTATAGGAATTATGTTAAAAATTCGGTAGTTAGTTTTTATAGGATAAGCACGTTTTAGGGTCTCTAGAATATAATTTTAATATTTTCGTGTTGATGTCTGTGTAGTTGTCGATGGATGGATGGATGTGTTGTTCTCTGGATTTAGAGTTTTTAAAAAAGTACTTAACTGAAGATCTTATATTTTGTATTTTACATTTGTATCCCGTTATTAAGAACTGATTAGTTTTTGGTGATAATCCAATAACCGGAAGTGGTAGTTTACTTGAAGCCCTATCAAGTTTTTTTGAAATATCTCAGTAAATTATGGTTCAATGAAAATTTTTTATTAGAATAATGTTTATAATATTATACAATTATTGTTTGGAACTTTTTCCTCTTACTGTCACCATTTTCGAATTACAACACGTTCAAGAAAAATTATATTTTGATATTTTCGTTTAAATCTGCAAACCTGTTTTTTGAAAAAATATCATTTTTGACATGTGTCAAAATTTTTTGAAGGGATGAGCGTTTCTTGATAGGAGTGGTCCGTGTTCCTGTGCTGGCCACAACAGATTTTTCCTCTGGGGTTTTGAAAAGTCCAAGGCCTGTGCTAACGAACCACAAACAATTCCTGAACTGAAAACAGAGATAAAATAAAAAAAAAAAATATCATCACGCCTTTTACCCATTAGGGGTGTGGCACTCTGCTTACGCAGATCTCGGTAAGTGATATATTTTTGCGTATGAAGTGCGGTTACCAGCCGTCAAATCATAGCCCCCAAAGATGTTAGTGGAGGAGGAACCACAAGGGTAAATGTAAATTGGCAACTGTCAGTTGTGGGATTCGAACTGAGGATCTCACGATCCACAGTCCGACACGTTATTCCTAAAATTAAGGCAACTGTCTTGCAAAAAAACTTTTTTTTATCAAAATGGTTAGAGTTAGAGTATGCCAGCTCAGCCGAGGCTGCCATTTGGCCGACATCGTTTTCCATAATTAATGCCTACTTTATAAATCAATAAAAATCTCCAAATTAAATAATAATTTCAAAATTAAATCCAGCGTATCCGATGGGCCACCCTATATAATAAAACATCGTACCATGCGTGGCCAATATTTTAAGTAACTATCCACATGTCCACTACACGCGTGCGGTAAGACATCGCAAACTTGTTGCGGTCTCCATCAGTCAACACTACACTCTGGACTCGGTTCCGGGCGAGTCCGGGATATTCGGAACCTCAACTCGACGCGTTTGATGTCCGAGCTGGTCGGACAGCGGGAAACGGTCATTGGTTGTTGTGGCTTGTGGTGGTTGACCGCTCTACCAACCACACCACCATTGAAGATGCATGAAGAATGTATTCAAAGAATTGGAAAAATTAAATTAAACTTAAAAGTTTTCAAAGATTTGTTAAATAGTGTGATAGAATATTAGTAAAATGTATCACACAACACAACTGCTAGAACAAGTAATAGAAGAATGTCAACCGAGATGGTAGAATCACATTCAAAGAATATAAAATATAAATAAATTAGGAATTAATATTGTGGTCGGAGAAAAAGAATGGTGTATAACTTGCATGGAATATCCATTTCATACTCGTATGATTTGTAGCATGGGCCGAAGTTTAACAAACTTTCATACTCGTAGGAAATGAGTACCATTCCATGCTCATTGTACAATATACTATTACTTAAAATTAATAAAGATGTAAATTTTGTAAAAAAAGTGACGTTGACCACAAACATAGATTTTTTCCAAACAGTATACTGGTATCCCTCTTTGAAATCTACTTGTCAATTATGACAAATCAAATAATTACATTTTTCTTACGTTGTTTTGTTATTGGATATTCGAAAATGGTGTCAGTAAGAGAAAAAAATTTAAACATAATTTGTGCAGTGTTCGCTGGTATGGGTTTTCGCAAAACGGTCACCCATCCAACTACTAACCGCGGGCAGCATTGCTTAACTTTCGTTAACGAGTGAACCGGCATCAACGATCTCTGCTATGCCGTTGCCCAATCGGCATAATTAGAATGCTCGCTATTTTTTTTTAATAATATGACAAGAATTTTTTTACATGATTATAAAGCAAATTTAAGATACTTTCTAAATTTGTAAAAATATAGTGTTCCATTTGAAATTTCAAAGTTGATATTAATTACTAGTAAACCGGAAATGATATCATAAATGTACATCCGCTATCAATTAGCCTATATGTTGTTGTATAAATCATGTTATGTGAAATATATTGCTAAGTAGATAAATAAGCGAGATATTTGCTGAATCCATTTGAAAATAACACTCTGTAGAAGATGCTCTTGTATTGCGTCTTAAGTTACTTGTTCTTGAGAAATAGCTGAATTCCCTATTCCATATTTGGTCACTTTCCTCTAATAGTAAATAGTTAAGGTGATAGAAGGACGCTCTAAAGTATAAATAATATCAACAACTCTAAAGTTCCCCAGCTTGCATCAAAATCTCTCCCACGTTTACATCACATCCAGAGTACTTTTATTCCCTCATCATATTGATTATAAGTCCTGATCGAGTTTCCTGCAGCGCCCTCCCGAGCACTTGGTTCGTTCCATCGCCGCCAGAGTGCCCACACAGACCCCCCTCCCCCCACCACGCGAACTTCAAAACTTCATCAATCTTACTTCGTTATAATTTATGCATACGCAGCTATGTATATTTTGCGAAACTTTTGTCATTATCCGAAGTATCATCTCGCCCTTCACAGCCGCCAGAACGGGAAAAAATTAGAGAAAAAATTCCGTGTAATTATAAAAAAGCTCGCTGTGGCGGATGGTAATTAGATAGATTTAATTTCAATACAGATTCCACACCGTATTGCTTGAAGATGGAGCGGTTTTACGTAACCGGAAAGTAGGTTTGAGCGCCTGGCGAGGAATAGTGTTATTAGGAGTAAATGTGATAAGATACTTGTGTGCTGAGCATGTAAGTTTGAACGATGAGCGAAGCGAGTCGGACAATTACATGCGAAGCACTCAAAGTCACTTTTACTCTGAATAACATATGCTATTTTTTCTTCATACGTAGAAAAAAGAATTATTATAAATCATTAAAAATGCCCAAAACTTCAATAAATATTCTGTCTTATCTAGCATTTCTAGTTGCCATAGAATATGCTGTTTTGTTATTTTTGTTTATTTGTTTCATTTTTAACTGTCAAGTTATTGCATTACAACCTAACTATTTTGCATAATATTTTACTTTGTCTGCCGGCGGAGTAGAAGTGTTGCAAAGGAGACACTTTTACGCCGGTGGCGACAATATTATGACATTTGAAGAAAATCGTTTTTATAATTCACCAACTATTTTTACCTCCCAGCACATCCTGTAGGGAGGTATAGGAATCATGCTAAAAATTAGGTTCCCTAGAATATAATTTTAATATTTTCTCAATGATGTACGTGTGTGGATGGATGGATGGATAGATGGATGGATGTGTGAATCTCTGAAGTGACGGTTTTGCAAAAACTGATGAACTGAAAAATTTAAAATTTTATATTTTACATTTGTATTCCCACAGGAATAATTATTGGTGATAATTCAATACATATTGAAGCATTTTGAAAATTTTATAAAAAATATTTAAACAATTGAAAATCTGCACAAGCCGAATATTTACGAATAGTTAAGTTTCGGACCCTTGTCACAAAATGTAATTGATATGTCAAATTTCTTCGTAACTATAAAGCTGGAATTATAGTTTG
The DNA here is from genome assembly GCA_963942605.1 of Poecilus cupreus. Taxonomy (NCBI): domain Eukaryota; kingdom Metazoa; phylum Arthropoda; class Insecta; order Coleoptera; family Carabidae; genus Poecilus; species Poecilus cupreus. The sequence goes on along the minus strand of OZ012726.1, from coordinate 6,228,716 downwards.
CATAGAACCCAGGGATAATTTAACACAATAATTTAATTAGAAAAACATAAAACTTCATTTTGGGGGTTTTATAAATTGCTCAGAACGTAATACGAAATGACAGAAGAAAACATATACCTGTCTATGTTTATCCTTGTTTACGTTAGATGTTTTCACGGTAGTTATTAGGAAACATTTACACGAACTAACACGTAATATAACACAAAAGACACAGCATAGACAAAGAAAATTTAACATTTAGTTTTTATTAGTTTATTTATTTATCATGCCTTTCGGCCTAGAATCTATACAAATTTTTACATCTTATTTCTATGGTGATTACAATAGGTTTGTTCCAAGTGGTCATTTTTGACAAGTTTGTGACATGTTTGTGACAATTTCACTGCGCTTGCGATAAATGTAAACAAGTTAAGTATGAAACATAAGCTTCATTTCTTGTTTTGTAGCGAAAAATGTATGAATTTCTTAATTTATATTTATATTTAAGGTTAGCTGTCAAAACAAAAAATGAGCATGCACATACGCTTCACTCCATTCGCCGTTCCAGCCACTGTTTCAAACTTAATTTGTTTACATTTTTCGCAGGCGCAGTGAAATTGTCACACACAAACATGTCACAAACTTGTCAAAATTGACCACTTAAAACAAACCTATTATATAAATTAACCTAAAAAAAAAAAAAAAAAAAACTATATTATACGTTTTATTCTTTCTAAATTTTTTCCATCCAGTCTTTTCCTGTTCCTTGGTCATTTAAGTAAATTTCATCTCTTCTTTCTCTTTCCGTCTCTATGCAATACAGTCTTAAATGTTCTAAAGATTCCTCTTCTCTACCACATAATCTACAATTCTTTTCTTCTGCTGACAACCAATACATGTTACTTTTTTCCTCATTGCCGCATCTAAATCGTGCTATTGTAGTGACATTTATAACTTTTAATAAATATCTTGGAATATGTAGTGTCTGTATATTCTTGTATAGTGGGTTATATTTCGTTTCTTGAATTTTGTTGATTTATTCTTGTTTTTGAATGTGTCTGTCTCTGTTTTTCAATGTTTCTGTTAAACATTCTTCAATTCATATGTTGTGCTAATCCGTGTTTCTGCATTGTTCGACAAGAATTCTATGGCGGGAGGAGATATTTTATTTTTACGTTATTTTGCCCCCTGCCCCTGTATTTTAATTTTTTCTGTACGTTATGAATTAGCTCGATAACTATGTGTATACGGGTAAAGTTAAAATGGCAATTGTCTGCTGTAGAATTCTGCAGATTTTTCTTTTATTACATTTTGCTTTGTTTTGTACTGTTTCAAAGTTGAAACTTTACAAAATATTTTAATGTGAATTAGAACAGCTGATAATTTATCCCATAGAATTGCAATAAACCCCTTGCTGCTAGTGCTAGTCTCTATATCTACTGCATTGTTTGTGATTCACAGTAGTGCATAAGATCAACTCTAATAACCATTCAATTGGGATATTTCGTTGAATGTTAAACAATAATAGTAACAGTCATGCATGCATGTGTAGTATGTACAGATGGCACATATTGATAGCGAAGCCCCGTTAAATCAAATCCTGCGATTTCTGACAGTGTTTGGTCGGTCGCAATGCCGTGAGCACCTATTCCAACCACCGGCGATGACCAAATGCAAACATTCATGTGTTTGTACCGGGCACACACAGAAAGTCTCTTTGTGTGATTTTGTGAAGCTCCTTTGCAATGCACTAATTAATTATATGTTGTGAACACATGATGATTTTGATGTGAAATTAATTTGATGTTTTTTACGGTGAACTGGACATTCAATAACTAATTATATTGTTATTGCACTCAATAATAATATAGAATCTAGTGTTCATGTGTTGCGCTCTGCAGATGTTTAATGCCCCTGTGCTTTTCCGTACACTAACTCCTTTGGGGACATGACTTGACGATTCACATCTATAATGGGTGAAAGGAGTGATGATGAAGTTTCAAATGAAAATTGTAGCTATTATTTTACGTATTTTTACTTTCTTATACAAAGTATAAGGAAGTATTGGAATCATGAAAAAAATCGTTGACGAGATTTTTGCGGAAATACATATTTTGACGTCCATTGAATCCGTTAAGACCAATTTCTCAATGATGTCTGTGTGTGAGGATGGATGGATGGACGGATGGATGTCCGTGTGCGCAATATCTCTTGAACGAGAGAAGATATGTAAACGAAACTTAGAATTTATAAGTTTCATAAAAATATGAAGAGTTGAGTTAATTTTGAATGAAATTAAAAAAACCAGATGAGAAAGTTTACTGAACACACAAAACATTAAATTCCATTTTTTTCAAAAATAGAATCATCTTAGAGAAAAAGTTTCAAATTAATGATGTTAGCAAAAATATTTGGAATATAAAATGTTATTTGCACTTTTCTTGTACATGCTTCAAATTTGGAGAAAAACTAAATTATATATTTAATAATATATTTCAATAATCTTAGTTACAATGAGAACAAATACTAAAACAATTTTAATATCTGTATGTCAAAAGTGTCAAATAACTGTGAAGTGTCAAAAATATGTTTCGTTTGAAATATTATAAAAGCAATATTTGTATTAGTATCCTGTTAGAAAGTTTTAAAGACTAGATATTAATACCTATTTTAAAATAAATTCATAGTTACGAGAAGAAAAAATTAAACAGATTTGTCATCTAATCAAAATGAAGTCGCATGGAACAAGTCATATGTGTAGAGTTGGTTTTAAATGTATAAGAAAGTAGTGTGGTGCCCACACGCAATTTTTTTATTATAATAACATTTACTTTTGTTAATTATTTACTGAAATAACACGTTCGCTGCGTATATGTCGGTAAAAGCGAAATGCAGCAAAATCCGAAATAGTAGTTTCTTGAAGAAACAGAAGTACCTACATAAAAAAGTCTTCATTAATTCACGTAACAATTAATATGCAAAGTAAAAAAATGTACCAATCACTTTTGTTCCGTAAAACACCTGAGCACTTCGCCAAAGCAATTAGCAAAGTTGGCAGAACTGTAGCTTCGCAGACGCATCTGAAAAATCAATTAAGTCGCTTTGTTTTAATGCGAAATTCAGCCGAATATTTCTAAACGATCCTTACGAGTAATACCCAAATGAAAAATCTGGTTTGGGCACCACGCTACTTTCTTATACAAATAAATACTATGTTTTCTCAAACACAGAGTAGTTAGTAAAAATGATGCGAAAAAAGTAGTTCAGGTTCTTTTACTCTATTATTCAATCAATTTAACTGAAATAGTATATTGTATAACTAGTGTTAAAAGTTGGATATTTCACACGAGTTTGAAATATCATTTCTGCGCGTTTTGTACACGATACTTTTCCAACGACCACAATTAACTAAAAAAACCAATATAAAATTTACATAAAAATATTAAAACAGATTATGTTAACATCATTGCTATCAGAATTCACAAAAAATTAAGTTCAAATCTGATAAATCAGGATCCAATCTTATTAATCCGTGTAAATTCAGCAAATTATCTGCAACTGTCAAACTCTTAAAAACAAATTTTTAGATTAGTTCGCTCAATTATCGCAGCGTGTGATAAAATCATATCACACAGTTGTGGACGTATCTGATTGGCTAACGAGCTTTCATATCACACAGCATTGCTAGTGATATGCAATGACCAACTTTCAGTAATAGTTTAGCGTGTGAATTTATGTACTTATTGTAGTGGTCGTCTTAAAAATTTAATTTTATACTATGTATAACTATGATTTGACGGCTCGTAACCGTACTTCATATGCAAAAATATATCACTTACCGAGATCTGAGTAAGCAGAGTGCCACACCCACAATGGGTAAAAGGCGTGATGATATATTTATTTATTTTTATTTGTATATCTTCGAACTGCAATTGTATTTACTGACACAGTTATTCATAATACTTATAATTTTATTTAGGGCCGATATTTCCATCTACGAATAAACTTCTGAATAAGTTATTCGTCGAACAAATAAAAAAATACGCATCAAAAAATGACAGCTAGTATCATTTGAGTTATGATTTCGATGCGACATTTTTCATTTATTCGGCGAATAATTTATTCGGTACTTTATTCGTAGATGGAAATATCGGCCCTAAGTCAATTAATTGACGATTTTGGTACAAGAATGTTAGAAAAATCCGGTAACCTGAATATCCGTAATTCGGTTTTGAGATTCGTAGAGATTCGGATATTCGTAATCGGGGTATCCGGATACATATCAAATCCGGATCAAATTGGCAGCTCTATCACTGCTATAGTTTATTTTTTCAATTAACAATTTAACTCTAAAATCGATAGAAATATCTAACTTCGAAACACTAAAACACTGAACAAACAAATTCACAAAAATTGACAGCCCGTTGATGCTAACCCTACGTTTTGAGATTTGTAAAACTAGTGTTTTTGGACGCAGGCACGAAAATTAATAAGTACTAATATCTAATAAATTTCGTCGAAACATTCTTAGGCAAAAAGTTGAAAAAAGTTCGTGTTTAAATTTGAATGTTATTGGATTGGAGAAATTTTAAATATAAATGAATAAACTGAATTTCAATCCTTTTTGTAAATAATTAACTACATGTTATACAACACTTACTAAGTTTACATGCAGTTTTGAAAATGATTTCAGTTTTCAGTCAAAATTATAGGAAACTGTTTACATGTAGTTTCCAAAACCGGTGTAAAAATAGATTTGAAAACAGTTTCGGCGCATGCGCATTTGGTTGATGTAAGTGACAGATCGGAATGTAAAACATAACTCCTCAGTATTGCTTGTGTTAAAATATGTACCTATAATAATCTTTTAATAACGTAATATTTATTAGAATGTGTTTTCTGAAGCTGCTTTGCTAATGCTATTCTAATTATTGACTGTGTAATATTGGTGTTCCAAAGTACGCATGCGTAATCTCGAAACTGTATTTTACGTGTTTACATGAGTTGTTTTCAAAACTGTTTTGAAGTCAAACCCATGAATTTTAGTTTTGGTTTGAGTTAACTCAAAACGGTATTGACACTGTATACATGGAGTTTTTAAAACTTAAAATGATTTGAAAACGGTTTCAAAACTGCATGTAAACGCAGTAACTGTGACATTACTGAATATGATCTTTGGAAGGTCGAATAAAAGTAAATGATTATTTACAAAAAGGGTTGAAAGCCAGCTTATTATTTTACCTTTAGTTCTTGTTAAATTCGCTAGAACTATAGTGCAGAGCAAATACGGCGTCATTAAAATTTGTGTCAGGCGTGGCATCAAAATAATCCCGAATCCCGAACGCGAGTTTTCGATCTAAAAATATGAAAATAACCCCGGAGTCCATAAATTTAAATCCGGGAGTACACAAACACACAGATGTGTCTGCTTAGCATAGTCCTACGTCCCGTGCGATTGTGAAGCGTATAAAAAGGATTGACAAGAATGAAATATTCATATACAGAAACCCTACGTTCCCTTAGAACCATCCACATGTTCTGGAATAATAATAACGTGAAAGGAACACACCGCAGATTTTTAACACATTTTCAGAAACAATTTCGTTGCTTAAAACCAATTTAGAATTGTAAGAATACAGTTACTTCTTAGACAGTATCCTGCCAAATCTAATAAAATTATTTGGAGAACTGTAACGTACTCATAAGAAATACGAGTTACCTTCACCCATCCATATACGATGTCTGTTTAGAAAATAACACAACTTATTTTTTAAAACTTTATTTGAATTGATTATTTCTTGATGTTTCTTAAAACCAATGAAATGCTCCATTGTGTGTTACGTGTGTGTGTTTTAACCAATCATGTCATTATTATGCTGAGAATAAATCTCTTGTGATTATTCCCGGGAATAATCACTGTAGCTTTTTTGTTTTTGTTGACAAATGCATGTTATCATCAACACAAGTAAAAAATGAGGATAAAATATAGATTTAGTGTCGTGCCTGATGATGAAATAAAAAAATAATTAAATTTCAATATAACTCGAGAGTTCGATTAAATTAGAAAATAATTTTCTATAACACTGTTTTGGAAACTAGGCATTCCACTACTAAAAATTGTTATGGAATTACACTAACATTACGCGGCGTATGGAATATTTTCGACGAATCAGAACCGCTTATTAGCGCGACATATGAAGTATCTTGAAGTATTTGATTTATTTGAGTTTGACGTTTTCAACAATTTTATATTTGTATTTTTGTATAATTTCCAAAACCTTTTTATAGAAAGTATAATCTACAACACGTAACGGAATGGCCTATCCCACGCTCGCAAACCGTAGCCCTCGCCTTTGGCTCGGGCTACAAACTTTTTGCTCGCGTGGAATATGTGCCATTCCATTACTTGTTGTAGAATATACTATTCCAGTTTCTTTCTCAAACTTGTTGCCATTTGGCAATAGCCACGAAAGATCTGTCAAATTATTTTCAATTTATTCTGACTCTCTTGTTATATTATTACTGAGAAGAATGATTGTGAGCATAAGTGAAGTAGGGAAAGGTTTAAATCTGATATTGAATGTCGATAAATGTAAAGTGTTGGTGTTTGAGAAGAATGATGGACTGTAATGTTTCATGAATGGTGTGAGAATGCAACAAGAAAATGAATTTGTATATTTGGGTAGTATGTTTTCGAGGGATGAATGTATTGACCGGGAGATTGAAAGGCCAGTGTTTGCAGGGTGCAAGGTATTGGGTGCTTTGGGTACATTTGCTCGAAACGTGAATGTACCTAGAGATGCTTGATTGAATGTTTATAATGGTGAATCAATGCCTACATTGATGTATGGTTCTGAATGTTGGGTGGAAGGTATTGGGTGCTTTGGGTACATTTGCTCGAAACGTGAATGTACCTAGAGATGCTTGATTGAATGTTTATAATGGTGAATCAATGCCTACATTGATGTATGGTTCTGAATGTTGGGTGGGAATGAAGAAGCATGAACGACGTATAACTGTTGTAGAAATGAGATATTTGAGAGGAGTGTGTGGGTATACAAGACGTGATCATGTTCCGAAATACATTGGTGTGTGGTGAGTGTGAGATTGTAAAGAATGTTACTAAGAAAGTGGGAGTGAGTCAGTTGAGGTGGTTTGTACATCTTGAGCGAATGTCGAATGAAAGGTTGGTGAAACTAATATATGCGAATGAGATTGAAGGCGAATGAATACGTGGGCGTCCGAGGAATAAGTGGTTGGGTATGATTGATGGTTTGTTGCGTAAACGAATGATTCTAAGAGTGAAGAATAGACGAGCATTTATGAGAGTGGTATACCATGTTAGGAATGTTTGAAAGAGATTGGCCCTACTGAGTGGGATATAGCGTGACGTTATGTATGTATGTTAATAAATAAAAAATAAAAGTGAAGGGGGCTTAAAGTGGAACCTTGGAGAACACCACAGTGAGGAGTAAAAACAAAGAGATTTGTTGTTATGGTATTGTACAAATTGTTTACGATTAGTGATAGAGGAACAGAAAAATGTCTGGATAAATGTTAAACAAAAATATTATCGTTTAGAATTTAAATTTGCGTGGAGTAATGTGTCGAACAAATCAAATTTTTTTTGTAATTAGTATGAACTTGATATTGACACATAAATATGCAGAAACTTTTTAATTTTAATTAACTTTTCCGCTTACAAATTTATTGCAAATATCAAAATTAAATCGTCGTAATACGTCAACTTAGATTCGTTGTACCTTTGAATGTCGGTAAGAATATATATTTGTAATTACTGTATATCAAGGTAGAATTTTCGGTTTAAAGTGCTATTTAAAATATTTATAACTTCGTGAAGGAACAGTCTAGTGAATTTTAAATTGAGTTGTTAAAATCTTACTTAGATGTTTTTTAATTTATTATTGATACTGAATAAATAATTGCAAGCGCTGGAAATGAAAAGTTGATACCAACAGAATTTTGTAAATCTCCCTGAAGAGACCATGGAAACTTCAGATAAATATTTAGGGTTTTAAGTAAATGAATTAAAGTGACTGCTAAGATGAAAAGTTGGTTTCTTATATACGAGGTTTTAATTTAATTGCGACATGAGTTCAACATGACTAATAATTTTCTTGCGCCATAGTTCACATTATATTTTCATATATAATATCCCAACGAGAGAAAATTATCGACAATTACATGCACGAGGGATATTCGAAGGACTATTTCCCGATTAAAATTTAGCCAAATGCTGTTTCTCTCATAAAAAATAAAGCAAAATTTAAAAACTTCAAGTCAAAATTACCTCAGTCACCTTGGTAATTTGCACTAGTGCAAAATTATCGTGTAATTCTACGACATTCATAAATGTCAGAATTCTGATTATCTTAAATTTTATGAGGGAAATAGTCGACAAAAAATGTATCAAATAAAAATTGAGCCTCTGTTGTAGAACACATTGTGTATCTATATAATATATAATATATACCACTCTAAGAAACTCATTGGTGTAGAGCGCGTTCTGATCTCTTATATTTTTACCTCCCGTCTACCTCTAGTAAGGGTGTTATTGTTTTTGGTCAAAAAATTGGGTAGTGAGTTTTCAATGAATAAGCTCGCTTTAGGGCACTGATTTCTATATAACACTAGATTGGACATAGGCCATATTCTGCCATCTGAAAGCGTTCTTAATTGAACGGGTGAAATTAAGGTTTTGTGACACTATGGTACAGTAAAGTCTGCAATCTGAAGCTCTGCCTTCTCTCTCTTTACACTGCGCTCGCCACCACCTCTCTTTAGGTCATACAACGAATTATGGTCATACCCATAGACAAGAGAGATCAATTTTTAAATATTGAAGTATCACAAAACCTCAATTTTGACCATCATGGCGGCGTTCAATTCGGAACGCACCGTAGCGGCTTATACCCAATCTAGTGTTCTATAAAATCAGTGCTTTATTGTCTCTACAATTTTGTGTATTTTTGCTTCTTATATTTATATGAAGAGCTGATTAGACTTTGGATAAAATTGGTCAACCGGAAGTAGCAGTTTACTAGAAGCCTTTAATAGTTTTCCGCGAAACGCGGTAAAATTAATTTTTCAACAATTTGTCATTTTGAAAATTGTAGAATATTTAATTTTACATATGTTTTGATTACTCTAAATTTATTAATTTTCATTATATTTAGAGATAATAAAATATAAAGAAATTAGATTACATTTGCATTTCATGGAAACACAAATTTTTTTTACGAAATGTGACACATGTCATTGCGATTGAGAAGCTGTTTTCTTAGTGAATGTCAAAATATTAAATAAATATACGAATGAATATTAAATTTCTTAAATATAAATAGAAAATAAACAAATAAGAATGTATGTTTCTGTATCACCAAATACTATTTTGAACCGTTTAAGTGTTGTATTGGGCGGGAGGTTATGTGCTGGACACATCAGATTTTTCAAAATGTAAACGGTCCGTTGCATTACCACGGAGCTTTGGTTCTTAGTATCGTTTTCTAGTATTTACTGAAAATGTTGTGGAAGGTGCATTGTCTTATTTTCTCGCAAATAAAAACTACAATTCAATTGAAAATTCGAATCGAAAACCATTAATAGCCACTAAGAGGATTAAAGTTTCCATCTGTTTTATCGTTTCCGCACTTAACGCCTATTTTTTCCTGCTTTTACAACACCTGTTAGCTTCCATATTCCTGGGATTATTGTGTTTTTGTAAGTGTTGCACTTCTCTTTACTTGTGTGTTGTTTTGTGTTCTAGTTGACCTCCTACAGATGTTGGAGTTCAACGTTACTGTGACGTTTCCAGCAGCGCCCTTATTGACTGTCATTTTGGCGTTAGTGGGTGAGTCGAAAACTCTTTCATTATTTCACATTACGAGGTTTTTGTAAATCTTTTACTGTTCCATGGTAATAGTAGCGATATAAAGGGAGAATAACTTTATTCTGAAGTCAGATAAACTTTGACTTGACTGTGACTTGTATTAAAATAAAAACAATTTCTGGATTGCAATCAATACTAAAAATTTTTTTTTTCATCTTCGGTTTCTACCCTACTTGGGCCTTCATCAAGAGCTATAATATAGTTTTTTTGAAAAGTAATTACAAAAGAAAAACAACATTTATATTTAACATATAAAATTATTTACGTGAAAGTCAAAAAAAAAAAGAATTTATCTTAATACTCAACATTTTAAACAAATAAATGAAATCACTTTATCACATTTTAACGTTTGTCAGACTGATGTTTTATATTTAATGAACGTTTTTTTTATCCAAAGCAAGCTTGTTTGCAAAGAAGCTAAAAATTATTCGTTATTACCTTCGATAATTTTGTCCAGGTTTTTTGTTATACTTTTAAATTATTTCACACCTCTTTCTTTTTGTAATTCCCTACGTTTTTGTCGCCTATTGTTTATTGAGTATTTGCGCAATTGTATATTAGTTTGGCGAATCATTCATTGACGTGATAGTAGTTTCAAAGCAGATATAATAGTGAATTATTAATTCAATTTTTTTACCAAAGACGTAAGCGAATTTTTAAACAATGTTTTGTCGACGAATCTGCTTGAATTGAATTGTGAATACACGTGTATGAATATTTTATAATATAGTGCAGGGGTGGGCAACCTTTTGTATAACAGGGGCCAGAATAAGATTTACGTTTCGTACGCGGGCCGTAGTTGTTAATTGACACATTTTTGTTACTTATAATTTTTTTTAAATATAAAAAACAATAATAAAACTAAGTTAACTAAGTACTACATTTATTTCTTAATTTAAACTAGACGAATTGTATCGAAAATTAAACTGTAAATCTCCCGTTTTCTTTATGTTGGGTACTAACCTAATTTAAAATTTTTGTTTTTGAAAATATTTATTTATTATTTCTTCTAAAGATCTCGCGGGCCGGATTGGAACTTTACGCGGGCCGGAGCTGGCCCGCGGGCCGGAGGTTTCCCACCCCTGATATAGTGTATACTGTACATCATCATACATTTTACTTCACATACGAGTATTGTCCATTCCTGGTCCCCCTACCCCCCCTCGTTTGGAGAAAATTAGCTTTTATTCATAGAATAAAATTTGCTCGTTTTTTAAATCTTTTATAATTGTATGTGCAATTAAAAAGAGTAGGGAAGGTTATTACCAGGAGAATATTGAATATATTGAATGTTATAAGCGGGAATTTTTTCCTTTAATACAAAATCAACTAATTCTAGACGAGCTTTAGAAATTATCAGCATTTAGGCATACACAAACTTATATATTCCAGTAGTTTCTTCACTTCGTTATTTATTTACCAAGAAAAATAATTTTGCGATTTAAAAAAAAATTATTTTTGATTCGTAATCAGCATATCAAATAACATATAACATTAACGTATGTACCTGAAGTTATGAAACACTCTGTATATAGCAGACGACAACGTTTGCCCACCGGGTCCGCTAGTGATGTGTAACATATCAGAATTTTCAATTGTGGTTTTTTAGAAACCGCAACTCCAGAGATCCACACACAAAAAGACAAACAAACACCCAGACATCATCACGAAACTATTAAAATCGTATTCTAGGGACTCTAAAACGTGCTCATCCACTGAAAACTCATTACCGAATTTTTGATATGATTCCTCTACCTCCCTTAATATATATGCGGCGGGAAGTAAAAATATGATTGTATACGATTGCACCTTGATTTCGTTTCGTTGAACAAATCTTCCATGAAATTTCCAGCACAAAAAGAGCAAAATTTTCGTTGGCTCTTAGCCAAGCATTCTCCTGCAAATCCTTCCAACAAGATCTGGGTCCTGGTCCTGGTTGTCCTGGCACTTGTTGCCGAGGATACTTGTTGCTGATCCACATGCCTCATGTCTTGTATCCCCCTTACTTTTCGTCCTTCGATGGCTATCCTTGCAGACCGCAAAAAGTTGAACGTGGCAGGAATACAATGGATTTTTTGCGAGATCGTTTTTGTCGAAGGATTCAACATTGCAGAGATTGAAAGGGAAGTTAGTCGTATGTTGGTCTTTTTGAATTTACTGGATTATTACATTTACTTTTTACACAAATAACTTTGTTTTGGTTAATTATTATGAGTAGATTTGGAGTAGAAGTTATCTGAAGCTATCACGATTAAATTATAATTCAAATCTTTGAGTAAATCTCTGAATAGAGAAATTGTGACATATCGTAAGTTTCAGTTAAAATACAACTTTTGCTTTTCTGTCATTATTGTATTACTATTATGGATACCAGCTACACAGGGTGATTCACAGATTGAAAATGTAGAGGGGGGGGGGTTTATACTTTTTTTTCTTAATAAAGTTCTTTTTTCACAACGGGAAACTCGGTTTCTACGATACCAAAATCATGACAGAAACAGTCAATTTCATATCTACGGGAGATTTGTGCGGTTTCTCTCCCTTCGTGAGGGAAAGTGCTCAAATAATGTGAAAAATGAACAAAATTAAACAAATCAAAGGTAACTATCATTATATAACTATACAAATAATTTTGAAATACATAAAAACCATCATAAATATTGGGGTCGTGAAAAAAATAGTACCTATATACATCGCAGGACAGAAGTGTATGTAAAAAATTATACACTTCTCTCCCGTAATATAATATAGAATGATTGAAAAAAGTCTTAACATATGAGAAGAAAGTTTAATATTGATCTGAAAAAAAAATCAAAAAATGTTTTACTAAAACCCAAATATCAATCATGAAATCAAGCTTATAATATATAGGCTGTTCAATTATTACATTTTTTGAAATTGCTGATAAGAGTAAAGTATCCAAATTGTTTAAGATACACAAAAATTTTATTCCCTAAAAAAAATTGAAATATCAAAGCGTTACTCAAAAGTTTTTTATTTTAATTATAAAAAAATTTGCGTGCCGTTGAAAAACAATGCATAATTGCCATCTGAGTATTAGACAATTAGCAAGAAATTTAAATATAACCTTTTACAACAGTCGTAAAATATAAAAAAAAAACACATTAAAACCTTATCGACTTAACCATATTCATACAATTTTGAAACTTGATAGAGATGAACGGTTAGATTTGTTATTTATTTTTATTACAAATGGATTGGAGGACAGTTTAATTATTATAAAATGAACTCCAAGATCGCCGGATTTAACACCGTTGAATTTCTTTTTGTGGAGATATTTTAAAAATAAAGTTTATTATAATCGACCACGAACACAACAAGAGCTGATTAGAAAAACGCCACAATAATTAAACGTCGTTTGCATAAATGTATTAAAGAAAAGGGCGAAAATGTTGAAGTGTTATAAAATATTGTTCTTCTACGACCATTTAGAAATCTGCTCATTGTATGTTTATTGTTACTAGGGATATGAGGTACATTGCAAACATCGTGCGAAATGAACTTGTTTTGTTAGTATATCAATACAGGTCAGTTCATTTAAGTACAGGTGTCATTGCTAGGATACTTATTTAGAATTGTCAAATATTGGAATGGTGAAAGCTGGCCAAATTTATTATTAAAATTAAATGAATTAGGAAATAATATCGTGGTCGGAGAAAAAGTATAGTGTATAACTCGCATGGAATTTCCTTTCATATTCTTAGGAAATGAGTACCATTCAATGCTCATTGTACAATATACTATAGTTTTTCTGTAAAAGCTATTCTTGACTTAATTTTTAACTTCTGACATCATGGCGAAATTATTTAAGACGTGTTCTAAGGACCCTGAAACGTACTCATCCACTTAAAACTCACTACCTAATTTTTAGCAGGATTTATAACCTCCCTTACAGGTATGTTGTGGGAGGTAAAAAGGACAGACCATGAATCACCCGGTGTACAATTTGAAATAATGTTATACTGTGTCACTTTTCGGATGATTCCAAAGCATCTGTACAATTTCCGAACCTTCCACCTCTTGTAATCATCTCTTTGGCTGTCGTCACGCTCCCCAAAACTCCCTCCGAACAAGAAGAAATATCTACATTACAGATTGCGATTTAAAAAGAGAATCACAAACTTCTTACAAACTTCATCGTAGAGTTGCAGATTCCACGAAGCGATTTTCGGTTGATTGCTCAGCTCAGCTTAACAATTCTTATTAAAAATATTCCTGAATGTAGAAATCACGACGGCGGCGCTTCGAAATCGCATTATTCTGTTTTGATTGTTGTTTGTTTAGTCCACACTTGGAATGCGACTTTAATAAAAACTTTACGCGTGTTTCAAAGTTTGCTTGTTCCGTGATGTGTAAGACATAAACCCGAATTATCGCAAAAAGTAACAACACACGCCGTCACGCTAGCAAATTCAAGCCTATTACAAAATATCAACCAAAGTTCAAAGGTCGGACTCATGTCTCATTGGGGGACAATTACGAAGGTGTCTGTTCTTTAATGAAGGACACTAATGTCTGTGATTATACTGATGACGTCACTAGTGTCAAATGTTGCGCGGTTGGCCGTGATTAACAATGGAATGTCTGGCCATCAAGGAGCACTTGATTTTATTGAAGGACATTAGGATTTTAATCGTTTTTCGAGGAATTTCAATGAGACTTAATTATAAACTAATATTATGTGGTGTAGGCATTAATTTGAATTTCCAGTGAATATGAGAAACTGTAAGTTTCATCTGTTATTAATATAGAGTGGATACCAGTTATACTTCTGTTCTAGATAAAATGTTCCAGTTAAAATGCAATATAGGATGGCAATGTCAAATTTGAATTTATTTGAAGAAATTTTACTAATACAGAGAAAATGAGAAATATTTATGATATATTTGCTAATTTATTTGCCCAGAATCATATTCTTTGGCCCAATTAAGACTTTTAGAATAACTTAATAGTTATTTGTAAACCAAGTAACCAAGGCCGCGAAATCACTCTTTAGCGTACCGAGAAAAAAATCTCGAGGACGATAAAGGATTTCGCGGCCAAGGTGTACACACTATTTTTTGTGCAACCATAAAAAAATTGTATTTGTAAATAGTTTTATAGTAAATAGAAAGTAGTTATGGGATTGACATTTGATAAACAAAACAAATAATACTGAAATAAATAATGTCAATTCTCAAGTGTCAAAATGATTGTTTTTTGCCGATTCACATTAAAGATGACACTTCACGGACTACTAACAGTCTGTAAAGTGTCACTTTTATGCCAAGGCTGTAAATAGTATATTCTAAAACAAGTAATGGAATGGCACATATTCCACGCGAGCAAAAAGTTTGTAGCCCGAGCCAAAGGCGAGGGCTATGTTTTGCGAGCGTGGGATAGGCCATTCCGTTACATGTTGTAGACTATACTTTCTATAAAAAGGTTTTGGAAATTATAAAAAATACAAATATAAAACTGTTGAAAACGTCAAACTCAAATAAATCAAATTAAAACAAACAGACGTAACCATAGTAACTGAATCAAGATACTTCATATGTCGCGCTAATAAGCGGTTCTGATTCGTCGAAAATATTCCATACGCCGCGTATGGAATGTTAGTGATTCCATAACAGTTTTTAGTAGTGGAATGCCCAGTTTCCAAAACAGTGTTATAGAATAGTATATTACATAACGAGAGATGTAAATAGCATTTTACGCACGAGTGAAAAAATTGACACACGAGCCGCGTAGCGGCGAGTTTGTAATTTCACGAGGGCGTAATTGCTTTACATCTCGAGTTTTGTACTATACTTTTTCTACGACCACTCAATACTATTTCTAAATTAAAAACAATATTCAAATAGTTAGAAATTTATTATGCTTTTCTGTTTTCTCTAATCCATGAATTTTTGTTACACAAATTCGTATCGTTGTCGAGATTGTCACCAAATGATTATTTGTTGCACTTTTAGCTTTAGCTTGTATCTCCAGTGGTGGTTCAATTGAAATATCACTGTCGCTTGACATTTCTTACTTAAAATATTAATAAATATAAGTAAAGGATAATAATATTTAGTAGTATATATTTACCTCACAATAAAACACAGATTATAACTTATAGATGCAGATGGGAGACTATAAAATATTACCAGTTTACATGTAATAATCACGCACATAACCTAAATGTCAAACAAGCTTGGTTTGTGTTTATAAAAATAAACGACAATTATTGAGCGTAGGGATACATGACGAAACATAGTCCCCTCTACATATTTTATTGAAATATTTATTGGTGTCATAATTTATAATAAACCTAGCAAAATATGAATTTAATTATAAAATTTTATCATAACATTTAAATCTAAGATTTGATGCATCAAATTTTAATTATATTGGTAATGTGACAGACAGTAATGCCAACATAAATTTCATTTTCAAGTGTTACGTAATGAACATTACGTAACACTTGAATGAACATTACGTAACACTATTCGTAACAACGCACTTACATTGATTGTAGTTTGTTCTGTAATGACATACTTTCAGTAGTGGTCGTAGAAAAAATATTTTACATAACCGCTCCACAAACGCATAGCAAACGTCAATAAATACATAGCAACTGTTCAACATGTGTATGGCAACGAAATTTGACAGCAAAAAACTTCAAAATATCTATAAAATAACCACTAAATTAATATTAATTCCAAATCGGCAAAAAAATTATGTGTTCAACTCGGCATCAAACACAGATTTATAGCTTCGGCAGCATTCATTGCCTCGGCTTCGCCTCGTCAATGAAACAGCAGCCTCGGATGTAAATCTGGTATTTTCATGTCTAGTTAAACAAATAACTATTATTTCTGACATATGTGACTTTGATTTTTATTGAGTTGAATAAAATATATAAATATTTTAAAAATATGTATAAATAATTAATGTGGTAGCATCTAACGGTTGTGGTTGCAATTACAGTACCATTTTTTTACCATTAAGTGATCACTCCTGATGCTCCTTGGATTAATAAATAATACATCTTAGCTGAAACTCACGCTATATACGATGTTTCCGATACACAATCTTGAGAACTGTAAGAGTTGCGACTTCGTTTTCATTTAATTAACCCTGCAACCCTCCACTCCTTTTCCCTTCCCTAGTGAATTGTATTGGAAATTACCTCTTGCTATATAGAGAACAAATAAACAAACAAGATGTACTTGTTTTTATGTCTTTTAATTGTTCTTTATTTATTTAACAAATAAAACGAATTAAACATAAATACGGAATCATTTTAAAATAAACTTCTTGTATATATGGCTGTATTTCTCGTTAACGAACCTATAAAAAGAAGACTGAAATAAACGGTTTCAATTCCGGAAAGCAAACGCAATGCAGTGACCAGATAGAATGAAGGGTACTCAGGTAAATCACAGAAAAATCACATGTATTTTGTTCAAGCCTTCGGCTACATAACTATCTATAAGGTCTACAGCGTGTTCCACAAGATGCTACTTACATTATTATATGAGAAGATATTCTTCAAGTGTACGAGTTGAAGCATATACCTAGATTTTATGAGGAAGTATTTTTAGGTCCTCTTTGACCATTTTCAATGGCATCTGTATTGATCATTGAATGGAGGTGTTTTAGAATTTTCTCTCATGAACTATTAGTTTCATCACAATGTACAGAACAAAGTTGATTTTGATAAGAATTCCAAAATCGAAAGTGGAAGTGTATTGGACACACAAAACAATAAATTACATTTATAGCAAATGGAAACAGTTTTGTTAAAATATTTCAAATTGATAGATATCAGGATCAAGGTTTGAAATACATACATATATCACGCTATATCCCACACAGTACGGTAGCACGAACCCAGAAACACAAACAAGCAATCTCCTCCAAAAATTACCACTTTCCTCGAAAGGATACTACCCAAATATATAAACTAATTCATTTGTTCTAATCGCACACCATTCAATTCGAATGCAATGTTATTGTGATATTTGGTGGCAGTTCTAAATGTTAAACATGTATTAGGATGTAATTATTAAACATTCAAATTTAAATTCATATAAAATAAATTGTAAAATTCTAATGGCTGGTTTATACTTTAATTCACGAACAATAATAAAATAAATTACTATTTTTTTTTCAATCCGATATATGGTAAATGATACATAGAACTTATAATAAAAAATAATTATAAATGAAAAGGTAAACCATACATTTGGTTTTAATCATTTAATACATAATTATTTCCCCATGTTTTAAAGTAACAATTAAAATTTTCAATGAGTTTAAATATAGTGACTTATTGGATTAGGAAGGCCACGAATGGACTACCTTATCTGCTTGTCCATGAAAATTAAATTTATCAATAATATCATAGCTGTCAATTTTATTGTTAACCCTCTATTGCATACTGTTCCCGATCGGGAACATAAAATTTAAAATTCTTCTTTTCTTTTCTTATGCAGTTTACTTTCATAGCAATCATGTTTTAACCATTTGGGAACATTATATAAACTTTGTCAATTGCCAATTAGGTCATTCCTCCTAATTTGACCAACATAATAAAAAAAAATTTGAAGTGGAAAATGATAATTATAGAAACTGAGATAGAAAATGTATAAATTGAAGGAAACAGCTTATTACCTGCTGATATATTACAGATAAATACACCTTTACAAAATTTACAAAAAAAATTTTTTATCTGATGTTTTCCTAGAAGAGGTTATTTATTAAACAATTTTGTATAGTACGCAAAGACGACCCAATAGACCAAAGTTCTATTGTAAGTTGAATTTGTTCATAATGTTCCCAATAGTGAACAAAACTAAAAAAATTTTTTTTTTATTTTAAGAAAAAAATTTATGTAACACACTTATTTTAATTATACATATAAATATTTCTTTTATAAAACAGTATATTGTATTATTAGGAGTAAATGTGATACTTTGTGTGCTGAGCATGTAAGTTTGAACGACGAGCGAAGCGAGTCGAACAATTACATGCGAAGCACCCAAAGACACATTTACTCCGAATAACACATGCTATTTTTTCTTCAAACATAGAAAATAAAATTATAAATATTATAAAATGCTCAAAACTTCAAAAAATATTCTGTCTTATCTAGAATTTCAAGTTGCCGTAGAATATGCTGTTTTGTTATTTTTGTTTATTTGTTTCATTTTTAACTGTCAAATTATTGAATTACAACCTAACTATTTTTCATAATATTTTACTTTGTCCGCCGCCAGCGTAAATGTGTTGCCAAGGAAACACTTTTACGCCGGCGGCGACAATATTGAACTTCTGCTTGTTGAATACAAATACATAACAACGTACTTTTATGACGTTTGAAGAAAAAATAATTTTTTGAGCTTTTATTTAAAAAATAATAATTCATGCAATAGAGGCTTAACTATTTTAATAAAAAAACAACATATCAGCATTTGATCTATATGTACTAGAAATTCGTGTCGACCTACGCAAAAGTTGTGTAGTATGTGAAGGTGGTTTTGGGCCACCCTGTATTCTCCTCAACATAGGTGAGCGCAAAGCAATCCTGGCGGCCGAGTCCAGCACCATTTCCTTGCATTTGTTTGGTTTTAATATGAGTATCCTTTGGCACACCAGCACACGTTTTATTTGTGTATGCTACTTCAAATGTATTTTTTAGCAAACGCGAGTCCGAATACCACTACATGTATTTCAGTATTCCCAGTTAATGAAGTTTTTAATTTTTTGAGCACCAGCGATATATAAACAAGAAACAGTTATACAAAATTCTGTTTACTTGGGTGAATATAAATAATATTTATTTACCATAATTAACTACGTTACGTTTTTTACTTTTTCGTCTGGGAACCTTTGCAGGATTCTTTCAAAGAACGTATATATTTTCTATTTGCTCACACGGTATTTTTACATAAAATGTATAACAGTTGCCTTAGATACAACTAGACAAGATGGGTTTGTGTTGAAATCTCGACCGGTAGATTTTAAAATTTAACCCTTAACTGGTAGATTGGGGTTTTTAAAAAACACCGTGTTTAGTGTTAAAAATTTAAACTTATAATGCACCGTTCAATACATTACCTAAGGAGCTATTTTTCCCATATTTTTCATATTAAATTACCAGTAATAATATAACAAGAGACTGTGAATAAATTGAAAAGAATTTGACAGCTTATTTGAAGCCCGTAGAGTTTGCCAAATTCCATGCTAACCTAACTTAACTATCTGCCATTTGTCAAGAGATATTATGACCGGGAATAATTTCTAGAGCTTTATTCTCAGTAGTAATATAACAAGATAGTGAGAATAAATTGAAAATAATTTGACAGAAAGCCTGTAGGGCTTGAGTGGCTATTGGCAAATGGCGACAAGTTTGAGATAGATACTGGAGAATTATTTTCTAATTTATCGAACTCTCGAGTTATATTTAATTAGATTATTTTTTGATTTTATCATCAGGCACATCACTATATCTATCTTTTTTGCTCATTTTTACATGTGTTGATGATAACTATCTGACATCTGTCAACAAAAACAAAAAAGCTACAGAGAATATTGCCGGGAATAATCACAAGAGCATTATTCTCAGTATAATAATGACGTGATTGGTTAAAACGCAAACACGTGACATACAATAAAGCATTTCTTTTGTTTTAAGAAACGTCAAAAAATTAGCAATAGTTATATCACGAATGCTATGAATTTAATCGATTAAATTTGACATGTTTAGCTTATGCAGAAAATTTTGCTTAAAAAGTGTTTGAGTACATAACAATTTGAATAGCATAGCATAGCATAAACTTTAATACTTGCCGAAGTAATTGTACTAAAACGCCGATTTTGACACATTTTCACATAAATAAATCGGTACATACATAAATAAAAAGCACCATAAAATTATGTTGTTATAGTGTAACTATAGCAAATTAATTGTTTTTCTTTTTATTTGTCAAATAAATGTCAAAAATTTGTAAATAAGAACAGCTTGAATTGAATAATTCAGCATGTTTAAAGACATAGAAAACCAGTAAAGGTAAGAAACATGTTAGTATCTTGCTTCTGTAACTAATTATCCAGCTAAATATGCCTTCAAAATGTTCAAAATTTGCATATAAAAGCTAGCTTCAATTTAATCGCGAATAAACAGCATGGTGCTGTTTAATCACTTATCTAAAATGCACAACTATGAAAAATGAGACATTCTGATTGGTCAAATTTGTAATGAGTGAAATAATCTCAGTATAATAATGACAGTATTGGTTTAAACGCAAACACGTGAGATACAATGAAGCATTTCATTTGTTTTAAGAAACGTCAAAAAATAATCCCTATAATTGTGACATGTGACAAACAGTGACACATTTAACTGGTTTTAAGAAATACAAAAAATAATCAAATCTTTGTGAACCTCATTTCGCTCGTTCGCATAACAGTTTGCTGAATAATATTCTCTGTGGCCGAAGCCCTACGATTCTAGAAAGATGGTTGATGAACTAATGGCCTGCTAATTACACTTGAATGATTGATCAGCATTCATCTGTTTCAGTGTCGTCGACGCCTACTTGTTTTTGTAATTACGTCGGCGCTCAACGCTAACTATATATTATCAGCAGTCATTTGTCACCTCACTCAATTATCACTGCCACCGATGATTGTGTGGATGGTACACAATTTTCTTTTATTAAAAAAAAATTCCCATAACAGGCAGTTGCCATTTTAACTTTACTTCTCTTGTTTTCTTTTATTTAACACCTTTGGGAGGCATGACTTGATGGCAGGTAACTTATTGAGATCTACGAAAGAGTGCCACATCCAAAATTGGTAAATGGCGAGATGATATAGTTACATTTATTTTAATTAATAAAGGTCTCTAGTTAGTCAAACATATACCCTAAAAATGTTTGGCTTAAATTTTGTAAAAGTTTAATTTTTGACTTAAGTTTAAGTTAATTTATTACAATGTGATTGATTATTACACTTTAGTTTTATGATTTCACAGATTATCATAAACAATTGTATTAAGAGTTAACGAAAATATGTAAAAAAAATGTGATGGACCCTCGAGTAAACTACCACTTCCGGTTGAGGGGTTTCTACCAAAAACTCATCAACAACTTGAACATCTACTTTCTACGTATGAGATATGAAAATAATTTTGGTATTAATTTTGAATTGGTGGCGAAATCCTGTTTATCTGTTGTAAACTCGCTATTGAAATGATTAATCCGACAGAATACTGGAACTAGAAAGAAGTAAGGCAAATGAAAAATCAAATAAACCTAATAGTTTGTGAAATTGGAGTAAATCCAATTAATCATGTAATTAGAATTGGATGGATTTACAAATTAAAAACGCGAACCTGAGATGATAAATAATATTCAAAACAAATTTATATTTGCCCCATTTTGGCTTAAAAGCCAAACACTAACATTAAAAATGAAACAACTGTAACATACAATAACAATATCATCAAACAAATTAAGCCCAATTAGCAATGTATTCATAATAAACTATTCTTGTTTATAATTTACACATCAATATAAGCCCAACTTATTCGAAAACAAATATTTCAGCGCTTTGTCTCTGAATATTCAGGCTGGGGATGTTTTAATATTTATTAACTGGAATAGCATACAAATCAACAAAATGTAACAAAAAAGGGAAACATTTTTATGAATTAATCATGAGAATTCATCGAATATAAAAAGCAAAATAAATGGTTTAACAAGGGAAATATTTTCAAATAATATGGAAGGTTGAAGCGCTTTCAAGCAATACGAGCCCCGGCAGAAATGGGATCTAAATAATAATAATATACGAGGGCAACCCCAAATGTATTCGTATCATCTGAAAATTTGTTATAATGAAATATTATTAATTATTTTCTCACTGTCGTTATATTCCTCTAAATAATTTCATAAGCTGTTATCAGAGTGCACTGAATCTAAATATATTATTTATTAGAAATTTTTCACTAATAATATAAGAAGAGAGTGAGAATAAATTGAAAATAATTTGACAGATCTTTCGTAAACTTGTTGCCAGGCAATAGCCACGAAAGCCCGTAGGGCTTGAGTGGCTATTACCAAATGGCAACAATTTTAAGAAAGATACTGGAGAATTATTTTCTAATTTATCGAACTCTCGAGTTATATTTAATTAGATTATTTTTTGATTTCATCATCAGACACGTTACTAAATCTATCTTTTTTGCTCATTTTTACTTGTATAGATGATAACTGACATCTGATATTTGTCAACAAAAACAAAAAAAGCTACAGATATTATTCCTGGGAATAATAACTAGAGCTTTATTCTTAGTATAATAATGGCAAGATTAGTTAAAACGCAGACACGTGACATACAATGAAGCATTTCAGTGGTTTTAAGAAACGTCAAAAAGTAATCATTATAACAAAATTTTATGCGTGATTCAGAAATAATTAACATGCATATAATAATAGTATGTTATGTTACTAGGAGTTGAAACAGGACGTTTCGTGTTGTGCTCATAATATATTTGCGGGCGAGACGTTAGCAGATGCTATGAAAATTTAGCGAAACAAAAAGAATGTTCAACTTTGAGTGCCATACTATTTTTTCTTCAAGAATTTTCAAGTAAACTTGAGGTATATAATAGTTATTTATGTATCAAGGCACTAAAGTTTAACTTTTTATCACGTATATGGAATTTATTTGCCAGGGCCCGTAGGGCCGAGGAAAATAAACCATGTGAGTGATAAAAAGGAACTTCAGTGCCGAGGTACATATTAAGTTTTATTTGAAATCTAAAATTAGAAAAAAACTGCAATAAAATTATGATATAAGTTTATACATTTGTCAGTTGTCAATTGGAATTGACACTCAGTGTCTCCAACCTTGAACATTGAAGTTATCGTAAATAATACTCAAAATTATGTGTTTTGTCCTCAATTTCTTCATCGGAATTATTTAGTTAATTCTTCTTGCACATATTGTTTCATTTGACGTATAAATTTACTAAAATACGTCATATATTTGTCAATATTATCCTATTTGTACAATAATTATTTTACGGTTGCCAACACTGCGTTACTCAAAATCGTCGTGGAGTAGGTTACTTTAGTGACGATTTCTGAGCTTTTAATGACAATTTTTGAGCACTTTTGTGCCGATTTCAAATACAAGATATTATTTTGCTTGCTACACTTTCAATCTTTTCCGTACGTTATGAATCAATATATGTATATTAATGAATTAATTGCCAATTTTATATAAATACAAAATATGAAAATATACTACTTCAGTCTTGATCATTGGCTTACTTGACAAGTTAAGAAATCTAGACTTATTCGTCTCAGTTATTTTAAGGCTTAAGAGTTGATTATACTTACATCCTGTTGTGTAGCGAACCAAACTAAATAAATATATAATGGTGTTGACAAAATCTGCATATTTTTATATATAAAAAGCATGTCTCGCCAATCGCCAATTTATATTTGACAACG
This sequence comes from Poecilus cupreus, assembly GCA_963942605.1. Lineage (NCBI taxonomy): Eukaryota > Metazoa > Arthropoda > Insecta > Coleoptera > Carabidae > Poecilus > Poecilus cupreus. The sequence continues at coordinate 6,204,311 of OZ012726.1, read as the reverse complement.
AATTGAAGAAGCAGAATGCCTGTTATACGTCCTCGTATTCCATAACAAATAATGTTTTCTTGTATACGATCAAAGTTCCCGAAAATCTACCTCTACAAATGTGAACATCTCTGTTGAAATCTTACAGGCTCGCCCTGCGCTATAATAAAAATACTTTGTGTCGCGTTTCAGAGAAGCTGAAAGATCTGTTTTCAGAAAAGGTATCGTAAGGTTTCGACGCTCGCAATGAGGCACATAGACTTGTGTAGCTTCAGTTTTCTCCTTTGCTTTTCCTTCGGGCGCTTTCTTATTTCCAGGAGTTTCTTTTTAATTGTACCACATTGCTGTTCTTTATATATTTACTACATAGTATTTTGCCAGATCAGGACTGAAATATTATCGGCAATAATTTAACAAGGGAGTAAGAATATATTGAAAATAATTTGACAGATCTTTTGAAAACTAGTTGCCAGGCAATAGCCATGAAGGCTCGTAGGGCTTGAGTGGCTATTGCCAAATGCTAACAAGTTTGAGAAAGATACTGGAAAGTTTTTTTCTAATTTATTGAACTCTCGAGTTACATACAATACAATGAAGCATTTCATTGGTTTAAAGAAAAAATAAACAGAGGACTAAACAAAAAATAACGTTGTTTTACATTTTATTTTATCTGACTATATTTTAATTATTTATTATGTATTTATTGTTTTAAACTTTGACGAAGAGTTTTATGTATGTGTGTATGTTATTATTTATTTATTACATTTTTAACATGATTTGTACTAGTTTTCATTAATATCACGTAAGTTGTACACTTTTTGTAACGGGGTCATACACTTAAAAAAAAAGTTGTTTTTTTACAAATTATAAAAATTTAGATCATTTCAGTCACATATTATTCAATATTTCTTATAATTTTTTAACTTTTCATTCATAATTTCCTTTATGTAGTTTCGCGGTTGCAAAATCATGACGTCATCTTGTAATAGAATATACAGAAGAGGTGTTGATAACAAATAATAATTTGCTTTTCAGGGTTGTAATAATTACTTATTATTATTAAATGAACACATCAAAATCATAGTTTAAATGATGCGATATTTTTTTTTTATTCCACTGATAAATGTATTTTCTATACTAAAAATATTTTAGAAGACGCACGTCATCAATCAACCTGGAAAAAACCTTTATAAAGTAAAAAAATAAATTAACTTAAAAAATACTAGCATTAAGAAAAGTATATATTAATTCAATTTATAGTGATTTTATACTCGTAGTCAATTTTATTCCTTTAATAAATTTTAAATTATTAAAAATTATTGTAGTTCATTTTTTGTTCGCTATGTTGTTGCTATTGGTAAATGATTACGTTTACATACAAAATCCATATCGATCTGTCACTTTACTGTCAGACTTTACAGTGTTGTTGAGTTTTGTGCTCCTCGTGATTCAGTGTTTTATAATGTATATATTGTGTTTATTGCAAAAAATCACGTCTAAAAATGGTGGCACATGTGATGTATCCCATATAAACGTAGTTGCATAGTAACGTCATTATCTAGTAATATTTTTGATAACGTGCCTCTTCTTTTAAAACATTTTGAGTATATTTTAAGGTTGGAAATACTGGCCCTTTAATAAAATAAAGAGTGTATTTCTGAACATCACATAATAAATAGTTCCATGGTAACGCATTGGTCTGTGGATCATGATATATCATATAACAAAATGTGCTCACAGTCCTCCATGAATAAATGGCGTGATGATATATTAAAGTTGTGTTGGTTTATTTTAAATAACATACAGAACAAAATATACTCATTGCAAAGTGTAAAATTCGATTACACCAGTTTGATTGTATTACCAACTTAATAACACCTCTTAAACACATCACAGGGTGTCTCATTGTCTTCCGCCATTCCTTACAAGAAACAAAATTAAAAATACATTCATATAACAGCGTTTTATAGAACGGAAGAAGAAGAAAGAAAAAATTATCAGGCTCTCTCGAGAAATGAAATCTCTTTCGTACGTCGGAGCAGCTCTCTATGGGCCAAGCCGACAGTTAATGCAGTTTCCTGCTAACGTTGCAGGGATAGCGGAAAACAACGGTGTTATATGTTGGTAATAATGTCACTGGTGGCACTGGAGGCCACCTCGACAGATGGATTTGTTTTCCACGGGGTTGCTTCATATTTTGTTGGCAGGATTTCATTTGGAGGCGGAATATTTTTATGTGCGAAATTAATTTTATTTTTTTCTTTATTTATTTATTAATTATTTAATAAAATTTCATTCATAGGTTTGAATTATTTTTTAGAGATATATAGTTTCTATAAATAAAATCTGGTGTGGGCAACACACTACTTTCTTATAACATGCAATTCTGTATTTGAATCAATGTGAGAGGTACGAAATTCTCAGGACTGTAGTCAAGATGAATTTTATTCAAAAGTCGACGTTTCGTCAACACATTTGGCTTCTTCAGGGCAAACTAGGAAGCACAAAATTAGTTTAATGTCAAAATTAAAACACTGCTTACTCAATAAAAAAATCTGTTATGGCACCACAGTACCTCTCGCCATATATTTATTTTCAAATAATGCAGGAGTAGACTTCCTTTGCAAATGTGACAACCTCTTGGGTGGGAAGTGACAGATTTATCCCATGGGTGGGAAGTGTTTATATGGAATTGCCTAGCAACACAGTTATAAATCTCTGAAAATAAATTGAACAGAGCTGTCAAACAAATTGATAAAACCTTATAATTACAATAAAACATCAATAATTACAATATTAATAATTGAACAGAAGCATTGTTGTTATAAAGTAATATAAAATTCTAATGTAATGCTGTTTTATTAGGATTTGAGTTTCCTGAACAGTTGACACATGTCAAATTATTGAAATAAATTTAAACATTTGTTTTCATAGACTACTACCATACATCACCTTTGTTTGTTGTATATACGAGTAGAATGAGAAGTTAATTTGGATAATTAAGGATGATTGTGAATAAAATAGTATACTTAGTTCGGTGGGACTTTCATTACAGACTTGCGCTATATCTGAACATCGAGGCTTCGCCTCTCGGTTATATAATAAGCCTTCGGCTGTAATAAAACATTTCCCACCTCACATCTTTAAATATAAACGATTATTTAGACTAGATTCTCTATCCAATATTTTTACATTTTCAAAATTTGTTATAATACAGTGTTCATCTAAAGCGCATTTTCCTTTGCCGTTTCTTTTTTCCGGGTTTCTTCTATGCTCTCATAGTAGTTTGTACGTATTTTAGTTTTGCCGGTATAGCATTTTTTTACAATAAAGTTCGGATATTTTCTGAACAGTGTCAAAATAGAGATGATGAAAGCCAGGCTGTAGCGACTTCTTTCCAGGGCGGTATTTTTCCACATCCAGGTTGTCTCCTCTGGCGTGCTCGTCGGAAGAGATCAGCAGATGCGCGTAAACAAATCCGTGTTTATTTAGTCACTAATTAAACGCGGAGCCGAGTCGCATCACGGATCGCCGAAACCCAATCTGCTGCGGATACCGGATTTCCCTTGTCCTTTGACGCAGCTTTTTATTTTCTTTTATCGCTGTTTGTTCTGTTGTGTTTATTAATTCAACGTGTTTATTTATTTCAACTTCTTTATTTGCTGGTTTTAACTGGGGATTGGACCCGGGACTAATCAATTATTATTTGTTACTTATACCCACAACGAAAATGTTGTGATCCTTCAAAAATTTTAATAAACAGAATAGTTGTAATGTAATTAAAATAAAATATGAGGCGTTTTTTACTTTACATCTCAAATTACAGGATATGTTGAAGAGTGTGAAGGATATACAGAGTGTTCAAAAAATAGAGGTCCCGGATTTAAGTGTGGATAATAATCTCAAAACAATGTAAAAAGTTCATATAAACATATATCCGGAAATGCCTAGTTTCAGAGCTATAGCGAGTTCAATATTTTATTTCTGTCATATACAATTCATACTTTTAACATTGCAATAAAATCATAGTAGCAATTTACAGTGTAAAACAATTGAAGATAGTCTTTTGCTTTTCTTTATTTGTCATTAATTATTGTTATTTTGAACATTTTTTATAATTTATATTTGACTGTTTTCCATTTTAAACGGCTACTATGATTTTATTGTAATGATAAAAATATAAATTTTATATGATAGAAATAAAATATTAAAATCGCTATAGCTCTGAAACTACGCATTTCTGGATAAATAGCATTGAAACCCCTATACGCAACATTTCAATTCTACACCGTTTATTTGAATGCTTATACAATTTGAAGATGATAAGTAATTCAAATAAAGTTTAAAATTTTAAGACTAGAACAATAAAATTTTCTCTGATGCCTCATTCACATAAGCAATTAGTTTTATGGTTTACAATTACGTTTATGTTTAATGCCCGATTTATCAATCGACTGTTAATCAAATGTTAACTAACAGCAACATAAATAATAAAAATTTCTCTATATTTAACAGGAGGGTTACCATAACAGTAACATAACATTCGATTGATAAACCGGCCCTAAGCAATATTGCTTACTTGTTACTCACTTGTAAATACCATTTACACAAGCCCTCTATTGATTTTGAAAATGAATCTTTACAAGTTATAGCTACATTGTAAAAATTTTACAAGTTAGTAAACAAGGTAACAATGCACGTTGCCACAGTAATGCTTACATTTTCATTTTAATTTTAATTCACAAATGAGTAACAAGTAAAATGTTGTACAATACACTCAAGGTAACTGTTTTTACTCCTTCAAGGAGGTGACAGACTCGCCTAATCGGCTCGCCGATCATTTCCTCCATTCAGCAGTAAAAACTGTTTTACCTTGCTTGTAATGTAAATTACTATTACATATTATCATACGAGAGCGTTCACACTACCCAATTGTGGTGTACAGTTGAAACTGTACTTCAAACTTCAAACTTTTGGTTTAGGTTTATGTTTAAGAATAAAGCAATAGTAACACATATAGAATGAAATAAAACTATCTTGTCATCTCTCTGTGTAAAAGGTCAACAATATTTATAACTTTATTTTTTTTTGTATTATTATGAATCGTTAAAATATAATAATTTTGACATGTATGCTGATTCTGAATACATATTTAAAATAAATAAATAAAAGAAAACGTAGATGGTGTGTTCGATTAATATTTAAAACTAAAGTTTGCAAACTTCAAACTTTTGGTTTAGGTTTACGTTTATGTGAATGAATGAACCAATAGCAATACGTATAGAATGAAATAGACTATCTAGTTATATCTCTGTTAACAATATTTATAACTTTATAGTTTTTTGTATTATTGTGAATCGTTTTAGTAGAATAATTTTGTACGTTGATTTTGAATATATATTTTTAAAAAAGAGGAAACGTGGATGGTGGATTCGGCCTGTATTGCAGAAACGTTACACGCAGGAAAATTGGCACAATTTTTCTAAACTGCTCATAAAAGACACTAGTCACAAAAACTATTTAAAATCTTATTTGTGAACGTCCATTTTGTGTTAACTTAAAACGTAAAACTAATATTTATGTGAATGAACCTTTACTTGATTTACAAGTTGTATAAACTTGATTTCTTCTCTCTTGATGATATAGTTATCGAAATACATATTTAGACATTTTTTAATTACTTGAAGGTATAGAGGTTATATTTAATTTGTTAGATTGATAGATAATTAGTTTAAATATTTGACCTTCAACAATACAAGGAGATAAAGTTAATAATTTTGTGATATAAATTCCCTCATCCCTCATAATAAAACCAGAAATCACCCTTTACAATTTCGATACTCCTGATAAAACTGAATCCTTCTTTCGCGATAGGATCAACCGGACACTCCAATAATCACCCCTCGCGTTTGCGGGTTCATTACAATTCCGCCGCATCGGTGTCGCCAGCATCGCCTGGCAGCCACCCCCACCCCGCGGCAGTGCCGGGGGCGGCGTCGTGTTTTGTTTGACTTTTCGCCGTCTCGGCTTCGCTGTCCGATCACAGAACTAATTATCCCAAGCCGTGCACTTGAGCTCTGCTAACATTCGTTTTGGTCGCTGAGTTTCTTTCTCCCTTTAGATGACTTTTCGTCTTTGTCGCATGCTTAGGTTGGCGACAGCTGCGGCTTAAGGGCGGAATTTTTCATTGAGGATGAACAAGTAATAGGCAACTTGATTATTGATAATGAATAAAGAAAAGAAGTAAATAATTTTTAGTATCTTGGTATATTAGTAGTAAACATAACAATGGACATTGATATATAAATAAATGAATAGACATAACGGCAATAATCTTTCATGCAATGAAACACACGTTTATAGTAGTGTTTCTTTAAGACAAGAAATTAAAAGTTTATTGTCCTGCTCTTTTTTTGGCTACGTATTTCTTGCCTTGCTTCAAGAATCCTTGATATTTCTTGGTTCTTGATATTTTAGGGGAATCCACTTTTTCTATCGCTTTATCCAATCCGATCTTTCAAGAACGTACCGTTGGCGTCTGCCCATGTCCCTCCCTTTTAGTTAAATGTTGGTCGCGTCGCGTTTTACTTCGATATTCTATGCTTTTTTTAAAACAATGATTGTTAAAAGAAATATAAATCAGATTTACTCGGATAGTGCCAGAGATGGATACTAGCAATATTTATAGGAAATTAGTTAAGCTGTTACAAACGAATCCGTCAATATGGGGTCGAAAAACTGCGGCATTTAGAAATAGGTTCAATGATAGAAAATTCTACAATCGGACAGTATTGTAGAACGATTTGAATTATTCTTAAAATGAGGACCTACCAAAGCTACAATTAAAAAAATAATTCATGATCTCCTTGTCACATTTCCTTGTACAAGTTATAATAATCATTACGCTGATATTTTCTGATATAAAGGGAATTTAACCACCTTTTTTTTTCATAATACATACAGCAGCAGTTAATAATAAATCCATGTACAATTTTCTTCCTTCGTTTGTAGTTTCTACCAAATCCATAATTAGAGAATAACCATAACTTCTTCGAATATAAACATCACGTCAAATGTCATGTCGTTAAGTGTTACTTATTTTATTCAAACTGGTGATTGTTGCATTGCTGTGTATGTTAAAAATTAAAACTTACCTAGCTTTTACCATACTGTCTTACAAAATACAAATGCAGCATACAACATCCACCGATATTAGAATGTTATCGCTAAATACAAGGAAACGAACTCTTACACTACACATTAAGTTTTACCATACACATACAACCCCTTATGAAAACGACGTTTAAGAAACAATGGGCAAAATTTTGCACAATTAAAAGACTTTTTACACCCTACACCTTACGGTCGAATGGATGATTGCCCTTAAGGCTGGTTTGTGTAAGATATAACCTTATGAATTTACATTATACTTCTCATTAAACTTAGTCTCGTTCATGTACTTCTTAGATATTGGTCGGTGTTCTTAGGATAAGCCAATAAGAGAAGGTCGGTACAAACATTAACTACTAAAATATAGGTCTTTTTCAAAATAAATACAAATTGATTGAAATAATAATAATATTGAACTGATGAAGATAAAAAATTTTGCAACCGTTTGGAAAATTGCCACTTTTCAACCTGCGATTTTAGTATATATTTGATTACTAATTGATTGTGCTCATTTTTTGCGGATTACCGTAGTTCAGGTGGAGTACAATTCATTCCTTCAATTTCCAAATTTGTCATTTAACTTTTAAATAATCGAAAGATCTAAAATTAAGTGACAAATTTAAATGCCATTCTAATATTGTACACGCTATTACTACGCGAATTTAACCAAGATAGTAGCTAAAGTTAAAATTTACAGATTCTTATGACAAACTTGTATTACAAACCTAAAATGACAAACAAATTATTGTATAATACACTATTGTTGAATTTATTTTTTATTTACCTTTGACAATAATTTATGGGATTTAATGCAGATCACATGCAGAACATAAGAACATATAAAAGAATAATGAAAATTATAACAAAATTTGACACTTTGACAGTACTTTTATCACGGCCATTCCCGTCTCAACAGCCAGTTGACGTTTTACAAAGGGATGTTAAAATATATTTGTAATTAATAATTTAACGATCTCGAAAAAAATATAATATATATCTCGGCATTAAAGTATTTTTTATTACTCCTATACCTCCATATTCGTAATAAAAAATTATACTTTTGTGCCATGATATACAAATAACTATTTCGTTGCCTAGGTACCTAATAAGGAATAATAAAAGTTGTAAATAGACTTATTTATTATTTTAAACGATACATTGGTTAAATGGTGCAGCCCCATTTTCAACAATTTCCTAATTCCGGGCCTGCCTCCGAGGACGGTATTTCGTAGCAAGGCTCAGTGGCAACTCGTTGCTGTAAGGTGTATTATTTTTCACACTTCTCTTTAATTAATATAAGAGAGATGTTGTGTTAGGAACTTGTCATTTTATGCATTATTGTTTAATATTATGTTATTAAGTAAAATAAAAATAGTTTCGTGGAATTTTTAATTCAGGATAGTAATTTTGTATGCAGTGCTTCTTGGTTGTTTTGTAATGTACCTGTCTTTATTAAATACAGGTAATTATGCATTCTTTGTGCATATTTTCTCAATGTTGTTGTTTTATCATAAACAAAATTTAATAATCTGGGTAACAAGGTGCTTTAATAATTCCTGACGTGCATTTTAATCATTTATAATCAACTTACTGTAAATACGAAGCAGAATCGCTTCATAATTTCATAAATATCATTGCGCCTTTCAAGTCTATATTTATTCTTTAATTAAAGAAAGAATAAAACAACCGAATTACAGTTACCTAAATTACCTAAATATTGCAACAAGATCTTCATTACACAGAAGAAGGCCGTTAGAGTTCTAGCTAATTTATCCCCTTATGATTCTTGTCGACAAGCCTTTAAAGACCTACGTATACTGCCATTATTTTGTGTTTATATGCTAGAAAATCTGTGTTCTTGTTTCAAGAAAGATATTACTTTTAATAACAGATTTGATCACATGTATAATACTAGAAATAAAGATGATTTTCCTATTCCCAAACAACTAAATTTAAAAGTAATTGCTCGTACCAAGCAAAAATCATGTTTAATAAACTACCTCTCGACATTAAATCAAGTAAAAATTTCAATATTTTCAAAGTTAAACTAACTAATTTTTTGGAAAATCATTGTTTTTATTCCATGAACGAATTTTTAAACTATTGTTAAATATCTTTCTTTGATTTTAATTTTTATTTATGTTCAACTTTACCAGTTCACATATTTATTTATTTGTTTTATTACACGCATAAATTTTATTTTATTTATTATTTTAAATGTCTTTACTTAAGATTTATATTTATTTATTTATGTGAATGTATGTACCAAATCAGTTACTTATTACTTGAATGTTAACCTTTTGGTTAAATTTTAAACTAACTCTAATGTATTGATTTTTTAATGTGTGAATACACTTTTATGACTTGTTCGTAGCTCCTAGTTTGTACTAATTTTCTGCAGACAAATAAATTTATTATTATTATTATTATTGTATTTCATAATTTTAAACAAATTAAAATTAATATACCGTGTGTCCCACGTAAATGTTGGCATAAGCAGTTAACATGTAAAATCAGTTATTTGTAAATAAAAGTGTCCGGCAAAAAGTTATGCATCCAAATTTTATAGCACAATACTGCCAATATCCCTACATCTTATTTAATACATATTAATTTATTTTGATACCGTAATTTAATGTAATTAATAATAATAATTCCTAATTTTCCGCCTACTCTTTTTATTGCTACTGACGTATAGTGCTTGCAATTTGTTTTAAATATTTTAATCTTTCAATTTCTGGCGATGGAAACCATTCGGAGTTCATTCTTGTGAAGTATTCAGATATTTTTCTTGCACTGCGCCCCCATAATACATTCTAATAATATTTGCACGGTTCTCGACATTAAATATATTCATGATGATAGTGACAGAATTTATTATCGAAGCTGGACAAACGTTTTATTTATAAAGTAAATCAATTTGGAGTGCGAAAACCTTGGAAAAAACTAACAAAAGTAAACAACTTGAATGCTTTTACAATAAATAATATGCTCTGAAAATTTGAGGTTATAACACGAATTTGCTCCGAAATCTTTCACTTTGTATTTAATTAAGTTCATAAATTAAATTAAATATGTATTCAAATTTAATGTTCCTTATGTTTGTTCATATTTAGTTGTTTGTTTATTTAGTTGATTTAGATCAAGAAACGTACAACTAACCTATAACAGTACAACAACGTAGCAATGCAGTTTTTAATTTTTCACCCAAAACCAGCCATGCAGGAACAAACAACACTCATCGCTTGTTCATCTCCTGCAATTTTCCAATTAATTTGATGGAAATCATCTCGTAAATTCGACGTTGGCATACAGAAAGTCACTACACCCACAACCACAGTCACTTTCATTTAATTTTTTCCCGCATTTAATCAATTGTAAGTATATAAAATGCGTTCAGCTTCTTTAAAATTTAGTTTTCAGGACCGGTTGTGTGCGCATTCGTAAATATTATTAATCGTGAGACTCATTTTTTATATTTTATACGCGAATAGTACTAATGCTACATTTGAATCTTAACCAGAATTGACGCCATCTTGGATAAGCCACGCACATTTTCATTCTACCCGGTATAGGTGCGGAAGATAAAAACAGGGATCGAAATGCTATATGTTCAGTACTTTATCTTTATCTTGTATGGGGTAAATAGCTCCGTGATAACGTGTCGGACTATGGATCGTGAGATCCTCAGTTCGAATCCCACTGCCGACAGTTACAAATTTAAATTTACCCCTGTGGTTCCCCCTCCACTAACAACTTTGGGGGCTATGACTTGACGGCTGGTAACCGCATTTCGTACGCAAAAATATATCACCTACCGAGATCTGCGTACGCAGAGTGCCACACCCTTAATGGGTAAAAGGCGTGATGATATATTTATTTATTTATTTATCTTGTCCTACAAATATCGGCAGTAATATGAAAAATTTGGTGGAGGTGCCAGGCATGGCACTGTTTAACAACAATCCGTACAATCGGGAATAAAATTAGCTGTATTGCTTTTATTCTCTTCTTATTCCGGGCAGTCCATTTCGCACTCCACTGGTCCGGGGCAGTCGCTGACAGCCGGACAGTTGACACGCGATCCGTCTTTCATTTATTTCGTTTAATTCACGCCGCCACACCAAGCGGCTCTGCTGTCGACGCCGGCGCCATGGACAGACAACTACTGACACATACCTATTTTGTCTTGATACAATTCATGCGACAGTAATAATTATGTATTTTTATTTATATGTATTGCATCTGTATTATGTGGATAGTCTAGTGGAGACGTATTTGTTTTTGGTTGCCATTAATTTAATTTTGAGCAACTTTAATTAGAAACATTTTTTCAAAAAATGCATCTCCTTTGAGATATTGGCTGTTTTTGGTTAAAAAAACGCGAAAATATACAAAGTGGTCCATTGGTCTGTATTTTTACTTTCTTATACAAAGTATAAGGAAGTATTGGAATCACGAAAAAAATCGCTGACGAGATTTTTGCGGAAATACATATTTTGATGTCCACTGAATCCGTTAAGACCAATTTCTCAATGAAGTCTGTGTGTGAGGATGGATGGATGGATGTCCGTCTGCGCAATATCTCATGACTAGACAAGATATGTGAACGAAACTTGGAATTTATAAGTTCTATGAAAAAATGAAGAACTGAGTTGATTTTGAATGAAATTGAACAACCGGAAGATACTGGATACAGAAAACAAGAAATTAATTTTTTTTCAAAAATAGAATAAGCTTAGAGAAAAAGTTTCAAATAAAAGATGTTAGCAATAATATTTGGAATATAAAATGTTATTTGCACTTTTCTTGTACATGCTTCTAATTTTGGGAAAAACTAAATTATATATTCAAGAATATATTTCAATAATCTAAGTTACAATGGGAAAAAAAAAAAACGAAAACATGTTTAATATTTATGTATCAAACGTGTCAAATAATTGTGAAGTGTCAAAAATATGTGTCTTGTGAAATATTATAAATGTAAATCATATTTGTATTATTAGTTAGAAAGTTTTGCTGCCTAGATATTAATAGATTTCTATTTTAAAATAAAGTCATACGCAAGGAACAAGTCATACGTGTTCAGTTGGTTATATTTGTATGCCCACACCAGCTTTTGTTTGCTTCTTTTGACAAAACTGAATTATATGTTTAATTAACTAATTTTAGTTGCTATGGGAACAAACAAACAACAGAAACTGCAATTATTAATCTTTCAATACAGATTCACATACCGATAGAAAAATTTGAAACTCAAGGAATATCCTCACTTAAAATTGTAATATTTTTTTATTACATTTCTTTATAATATAAGCGCTAAGAAACCCATTGTAGCAGAGCGCATCGTCAGATCTCTAATATTTTTCGAGATACGTCGATTTTTGTTATTTTTAGAAATGCAACTTTAAGGGCCTGTAATGCAAAAACTACACGAGATATTTAAAAATTTTCTTCAGTTTAGCGTTTCTGGTGCCTTATATAACAAATTAGCAAATTTTTAAAATTTTGAATTTTTCTTGTATTTTTGTTCCAAATTTCGATTGGCGATAACTCGACAAATATTAAAGATACAGATTTGCAGTATTCACCAATCGATTCAGCTCGTCGAAATACAAAAGTATGCAAAGTTTCATAAAAATCGCTTTATGGGATGGAAAGTTAGAGCAAAAAGCCTTAACGGTTGGCCTGAATTTGACCATTTTCAGACTTTTTGCTCTAACATTTCAAACAGTTGTCCGAATTTTCTGAAATTTTCAGGGTTTATGTATTTCGTCGAGCTGAATCGATTGGTGAACACTGCAAGTTTGTATCTTTCATGTTTGTCGAGATATCTGCAATCGAAATTTTGAAAAAAAATCAAAAATAATTTCAAAATTTTGTAATTTATTATAAATGGCACGAAAAATACAAAACTAGAAATATTTTGCTATATCTTGAATAGTTTTCGATTTACAGCTCTTCAAAGTTGCTCTTCGGAAAATATAAATAATCGTCATATCTCGAAAAATATTAGAGATATGACGATGCGCTCTGCTGCAATGGGTTTCCTGGAGCGAATATTATAAAGAAATGTAATAAAAAAAATTTACAATTTTAAGTCATATTTGGGGAAATTTTCGTATTTTGAAAAATGTTTAAATTATACATAAGTAATAAATTTCAAGTTAAGTTTGGAGGAGTATTTAATTTATTTTCCCGAAAAACCATGAACGACGTATAAATATTTTAAAGAAAATTATCAATAAACATTTCTTTTACAATAAATTTTTGAACTTTTTTCATGTAAAATAATGGGGTCTTTCACCATTTATGTAATTTTTTTTATGAAACTTTATCTATATTGAAGACTATCTACACTTTTTAAAAGTCTTAATTGTTATTCATTAAGCCACTATGATTTTTTAAAAAATGTTGTGACGTCATAGTAGAAGTGTTGCTGGATCTAAAACAGCACAGATTGTAAATAATTGTAGTCATATATTTTTTTACTTATTATTGTTATTATTATAATAAAATAGAACATGTATCTAACAAAAATTATTTAAATCTCTACTGTTTTAGATCCAGCAACACCTCTACTATGATGTCACAACATTTAAAAAAAATCATTGTGGCTTAATGAATAACAATTAAGACTTTTTAAAAGTGTAGATAATCTTCAATATAGATACAGTTTCATAAAAAAATTTTTTTTTAAATGGTGAAAGACCCCATTGGAGAAGCCAATAACTAATCATTTCAAAAATAGCATTGAAAACACTACGGTACCTCTTTCGATTCACCACCCTGTATAGCTTTATGATATATTTATTTCTAAACTTTAGGTATAATAAAACAAAATTATCAAGTCGCGTACAACTTTGCTAATGTTAGAGTCAATCATTATCAAAGTTATATAAATAATTTCAAACATTTTCATGTCTCTTAGGTCTAGAAATATCAATATCTTCCCACGTTATTGTCAGTAATTCTTCACCAGCACCAAACTCGTCGTGAGCGCGTTGTAATTTATTTCGCTAATTCATTCCAGGGTGTCGGGTAATTATGTGTCCTGGTCCAGGGAGCATGTTGGCGGAGGGGGGCGTACAGGGTGCGGGAATAGCGCTGGGCGTTAATTAAGCGAGCCACGGACGCGTGCCCGTGAATTTCAGATGGCGCTAAGTGACGCAGAAGCGACGCCGAGGAAACCCTGTTGCGTAGCGACGCAAAGACCAATCACACATTCAATATCACTGTTGAAATGATGATTGTTTGACTGGAGAATTAATTTGGATAAATAATAATCGTGCAATCGTCCAAAAACACTAATTTTACACATGCCAAAATCGTCCAGAAACTGCTCGGCCGCCAAAAATAATAACAAAAATCTATAAATAATAATAGAATGGAAATAGTAATGGGTACATCAGCCTTATGGTTACTATTATGTTTATTTAATCATATAAGTCTGATGTTTATGATTAAATAAACATAATTGTAATCATAAGGCTGGTGTACCCATTACTATTTCCATTCCATTCCAAGTGTACAGTCAAGAACAACTCACAAAATAAATAATAACAATAATAATCATTCACTTCATACGAAAAAATATATCACTTACCGAGAACTGCGTAAGCAGAGTGCTACACCCATAATGGGTAAAAGGCGTGATGATATATTTATTTATGTTTTTATTATTATTTTAATAATCATTTTATGTAAACAAACATATTGGTTTAAAAATAGTATATTGTACAACGAGCATGGAATGGTACTCATTTCTTACGAGTATGAAAGTTTGTAGTGTGAGCTGATGGCGAATGCTGCAAATCATACGAGTATGAAATGGGCATTTCATGCGTGTTGTTCACTACATTTTTCTACGACCACCATATTATTTCCTAAGTTATTTATTTTTAACAATAAATTTTTCATCATTCAAATATTTGAGTATCCTAGCAATGGCAGCTGTACTGAAATTCAATGACCTGTATTGAAATACTCACAAAACAAATTCATTTCGCACGAAGCTTGCAATGTACCTCATATCCCTAGTAACAACAAACATACAATGAGAAGATTTCTAAGTGGTCGTAGAAAATAGTATATTGTACAACGAGCATGGAATGGTACTCATTTCCTACGAGTATGAAAGTTTGTAGCATGAGCCGAAGGCGAATGCTGCAAATCATACGAGTATGAAATGGACATTCCATGCGAGTTGTACACTATACTTTTTCTGCGACCACGATATTATTTCCTAATTTATTTAATTTTAATAATAAATAATAAATTTTACCATTAGAATATTTAACAATTCGAAATATGTATCCTAGCAATGGCACCTGTACTTAAATGAGCTGACTTGTATTGAAATACTCACAAAACAAATTCATTTCGCACGATGCTGGCAATGTACTTCATATCCCTAGCAACAACAAACATACAATGAGCAGTTTTCTAAGTGGTCGTAGAAAAAATATATTCCCGTACTGTTTTATTTATCGTAACCTAGCAACGACACTGAAATATCGGATTAATGCACTTTGCGGTTCTAAAACAGATCGGAAAGGAGCCAGTTTTCGTACGATCGAAAAAATAGTTATTTGTGTTTTAAGGAACTGAAGTTCAATTTTTTAACACCAATATAGAATTTAATTGCCGAGGCCCGTAGGGCCGAGGAAAATAAACCATGTGAGTGATAAAAAGGAACTTCAGTGCCGAGGTACATATTAAGTTTTATTTGAAATCTAAAATTCGAAAAAACTGTAAAAAATTACAATATAGGTTAAGTTTATACATCTGTCAGTTGTCAATTGAAACTGACACTCAGTGTTGCCAACCTCGAGAAGTGAAATCGTAAATAACACTCAAAATTATGTGTTTTGTCCTCAATTTCGTCATCGGAATTAATTAGTTAATTCTTCTTGCAAATTTTGTTTTATGTTACGTCCAAATTTACTATAGTACGTTAATATATCTGCCAAAATTATCCTAATTGTACAATAATTATTTAACGGTTTCCAACACTGGGTTGCTCAAAATCGTCGTATAATGGGTTACTTTAGTGACGATTTCTGAGTTTTATTTACGATTTTTGAGCACTTTAGTGCCGATTTCAAATAAAAATCTTTTTCTATACCCTACTCTTATAATAGAGTTTATTATAGATTATATTTAAGTAAAATATCTTGTAGTCATCTTCAAATAAAATAGCGCTAGATTGTTCAACTTATTTAAACTCAATAAATTTATAACATAATTAAAATATACTATTATGGTCGTATCCAAAATTATGAGATAACTGGAAATAGTCGTCGGATGATGGATATAAAGGTAGATAAATAATTTTTCTACAATCGTTGCACAATATCGACATTGTTATTCCATTTTTGGTTAGGAAATGTTCAAAATTGTCGCTCTAGGGCGACAAAGTGACATATTGTCGCACTAGCGCGACAAACAAAACAAAAATAAATTAGGTAAAAGAAGTAAATGATGCATTGGATTTTTCTGGTAATAACCTTGCTATTGCAAATACAGTTGGCATATACGTACATACACTTCAACTTAATCACCATAAACTTATTCACTCTGTAGACTTTGTGTCAAATGTACTCCATATGTCAAATGTACTCCATGTGTCAAATTATGATTTTTTTGAAAATTTTTATTTTGTTCATAAACATTGTCATGATTACGGTGACATGAGTAACTACAATTTTACTGAATTGTTATAGGCGGGACCAAAGATAATTTTGAAAATTAATTTTTTTCCAAAGCTTGACATTGTTCAACGATTGTAGAAAAAATATTGTGTGTATCTCGTCGGATAGAGCTTGTTCGGTGCTCTTGTCGAGTGCACAATTTCTCGCCGCGTGCAACAAACAATGCTCTATCCGCACTTGATACACAAATAACTATTACATCTCCTACTTTTTATCCATCATCCGACGACTATTTCCAGTTATAATTAAAATAGATCTTCCTTATCAGAATCATACGTTGTCCAAATGGTTGCATTTTCCAAACCTTACTAAAACCAATGATGGTAAAAGCGCCCTCCCCCTTTCTGTGGTAGACCCAACTTGGCTACATCACCGCTTTTTAATATCTCCACGGCGGATGCCGTTCTTTGATGGTATTATGTTTTATTGCGTAAAACGGAAAGAAAGCAAAAAATACCTTGTCACATTAATGTCGAATAATTAGGTACCAAGCAGAGTACGAACCGAGGACTGCGCTTCGGGCATTTAGACGCACCCCCGCGCGTTTCCATCCCCTGGCCCACCGCCGGAGATATCCAGGCCACTCGTGACGCAATGTGAAGGATTCTTTTCGAAGGGAATATTTTTAATTTGGCCTCATTAGGTGCTGTGTTTATTTTCGAGTGGAATTACTAGGTATTTTTATAGATTGTTAAAAAATAATTGTGGGATTAGAATTCATACAGATTTGGAACAAATAGCTCCTTTGTAACCTATCGGGCTTCGGAATATGTACTTTTCGAGCTCTTTATCTATTAACAATGTAATGTATTTCGTAACTTAACCACGGCGGTCAAGGTTCTGATTAAGCATTCCGTAATGGAACCAAAAAATAGTGTCAGGATTATAGTTGCGTTTCGAAATGTAGTTCCCGAAAATTTTGGTTACTTTTGAAGATCAGGACGGCCACAAAATTTTATGTTATCTCATAATATAATAGAGAAAATTGTATTTATAGTGAAATGTATTTAATAAATAGAGAGCGGATTATATGCAAAGTTCATATATTTTAATTGTTGCATATCTTAAAATAAAATCAATTTTCTGGACGAATTACATTGATAAAAGGTAATTAATGCTAATTACTAATTGTATATATTGCATATTTGGGCATTCTTATGCATATTTTTACAAAAGTTGCATATAATTGCATATTTCAATATTTTTAAGACCTTGTCTAGTGATAAACATTCTGAAATTTCTGGTAATGTACATTGATAATTCCCAAATATTGGAGGAAGCCGCAATAAATAGAAGAATGCAACGGAAAATGTAATAAACAAAACAATAAGCAAATACACAAACCAATAAACTCTAATATTTCTAGAGAAATCCCTGTAACGGTAACGGTAGGTATTCATTGTATACAATATACATGAATGCTGGTAAAAGTGGGTACAATGAATATAAGACCGATAATTCTCAGCTGGATATATCTTTTACTTAGGTTTCGCTTTTTTTTTTTTTTTTAGAAAATTTTGAATAATTTGTTATTATAATTATGTAAATATGTCATAATCTTATAATATCAAGTTTCTAGACTTATTTTATATGTTTATTAGTAGTATATTAGTTAATTGTGAATCAGGATTAAGATTGTATTGTGCAATAAAATTCATAATGCATTCATTTATACTTTTTATCAAATAATTTAAGATATATTATTTGCATATTTTGCTGCATATATTGTAATCATTGTGCATATATAATAATAATCCAAAAAAAAAAATATAATTCGGTTTTTTCGTGCATATAATCCGCTCTCTATTAATAAATAAAAATATATTTTATGTGCTTAACAAATAAATTGTTAAATTGTAAACGATGCTTAAAATTATGAAATCGACAAAAACTAACCACAATTGAGAAATAAACTTCTCTGAAATGCCGACGTTTGAAGGTGGAAGAATTTTTTTTCTACGACCACTTAGAAATCTGCCCATTGTATGTTTGTTGTTGCTAGGAATATGAGGTACATTGGAAACATCGTGAGAAATGAATTTGTTTTGTGAGTATTTTAATACAGGTCATTTCACTTCAGTACAGGTGCCATTGCTAGGATACTTTTTAGAATTGTCAAATGTTAGAATGGTGAAAGCGGGACGAATATATTATTAAAATTAAATGAATTAGGAAATAATATCGTGGTCGTGGAAAAAGTATAGTGTACAACTCGCATGGAATATCCAAATGGGTACCATTCCATGCTTGTACAATATACTATTCTACGACTATTGAATAATGGGATGATTTCTTGTGCATTCATTGATAATGATATACTTTATCAAATATCATATATACTCATGGACAAAATTATCGAATATTTAATTATGATGAATCAAGGAAAAAGTAAAGATGGGTTTAGTTCACAAAATAAAATTTGCAGTCTCTGATGTTATTGATACGTAGTATTACTCAGAGAGTGCAAATTTTATTTTGTGAACTAAAACCATCTTTACTATTTCTTTGATTCATCGTAATTAAATATTCGATAATTTTAACTGTCAAGTCTTTACCCACTCATCTGTCAAATTTTTAGATTCCTGAAATTTTTATTTATTTATACTTTCCCGGTCGCAGAAACTCTTGAAAATTAACCAGAATGTTCCGAATCGCAACCACTATAGGCGATTTCGACTGGCACTGGTTACTTGCCGGTTACGTGTTTGGTTGGTTTCAAACAATGATGTCATACTGACCGAACGGTTACTGAAAACGCGCGGTAGATTTTGACATTAATCAAATTTGACAGAAAACATGAAAAATATGACAGCATACTATTTTTAAATCATAACAAGTGAAATTCATCAAAATCAGAATACTAACCGTTGGACGAACCGAGTTCGCGAGCATGTTACTGATTTGACATATCAAAACTGTTTCCGGTTACATATGACATTATATAAGTGCCAGTCGAAATCAATTGGTTACTCTATTTACTAACCATTCCTGTGACCAAGTACTAACCGGTGCCAGTCGAAATCGCCTTATTTCTCTAAGCACAACTTTACCACACCCATCACAACAAAACCACAACCACGATCGTGGTTAAGTTACAGAGCATTCTAATATTTTGGGTTGATGGCCGAAAAAATATATTTATTTGTCTTTCAATTGGCTTCAAAATATTTTGTCAGCAGCTCGGACAAAAAATTTATTTATTGTTTTGTTTTTCGTCCTTATTAATATGGATATTATTTCAGATTGGCATTAGACATAAATGGAATAAATGCCATATGATATACAGCATTAACTAACATCTAAAATAGGCCGTATGGCCATAATTGTTGCAGGAATGGAGGCTATCATGTCCGAGTTCTTCAACGACACCACCACTGCTTTCTACATCATCTTGATTGTGTGGATTGCTGACCAGTACGACGCCATTTGCTGCCACACTCCTGTCACGAAGAGGCATTGGCTAAGGTAGGATTTAAACCATTGTTTTGTGAATATTTTGCGGGAATATTTGAAGATGTAAACGAAAGGAATATTAACAAATTACTGCTTTTACTGGAGGAGTTATTCAATTCGATAATAGCGTTTCGCTTGGTCTCTCTGTATTTTTACTTGTTATACTTAGGCCCGGTTTTACAATCGATGTTTAACTCTTTTGGTAAGCTGAACCTAACTTGCAAGTTTACTTCGAGTTTACTTGGGAAGTGTTTTTCAATCATTTTATGAATGAAAGATTACTAGCTGCAAGTTTACCGAATGTTAGTATACTGTAAATTATGAAACAATTTGTTTATTGGAGAACTGTCATTGTCAATAACAATAATATTTCGGAAGTATTTAATTTAATATATGTAGTATATTAATAATGAACTGTTGAAGTGAGTATATTAATTAAAATATGATATAGCTAGATGAACGAATCAACTGATAAATATAAAAGATGTGATAACTTCAATAAATATGAAGAGGATTTATTAATTTATTTGGAAGATAAACATAAAGATGTTTTTGAAAGTAAAAAGACAAGGGCTGTAAATTAGCAGCAGGAAGTACGAGCGGGGAAGATATCTTCCCGTACAACAACAAAAAATTCTACAAATTTGAAAACGAAATACCAATTTCGAAAAACTTTTGTCTGCAAATTGTGAATTCCTCTTCTGGTTGGGGCTTTTTTATATAATGTAGTCTCAAATTAGCTAAAACTGCACTGACACCTTTAAAATCTCTTGCAATGCTCAAAAAACTTCCACTTGCATAAAATCGTAATGCCAGTGTTGATTTATTGGTGAAAGACAATCATTTCTAAAATTATTTAATTTAACTGCTGTTACAAATATTTGACCATTAAGATTATACCTGTTTGTTGGATGCTGCAAAACTTCTCCAGTTTTATCTAATATCTGTTCTATAGTCCTTTTTGTCAATCAAAACTGATTAAAAAAATCCAAATAATTATTTTTGTGCGTCGAATTAATTCATCGTCACTAAACGCATTTAGTTTAAAATCATTCATTTTTATACTCGTATATTCAAAATGTCACAATTCGAGGTTACGAGCTGATAGTCAAAGTAAAACTTCAAGTTAACTACAACCTAATGTTTCGGTAAAAGTAAACTACAAGTTAACCCATAATATTTTTTTGTAGAACGGTAAGTGTTTATTTACTTCTAGTTTACTACTCTTAGTTAACCTTCGATTGTAAAACTGGCCCTTAGAGTATCGAAGTATTTTACAGAACTTTATCCAAAAGCTTTTTTATTAATAAAATATAACATTTATGTGACTACAATTATTTACAATTCCTACTACCAACACTTTTACAATGTCACAACATTTAAAAAAAATCATTGTGGCTTAATGACTAACAATTAAGTCAAATGGTGAAAGAACCCATTGTAAGATGTTAATGAAAATGAAATATTAGTTTCTGTGTAAGCCTCTACTCAAAACATAGACTGAAAATGATTGTTTAAAGACAAAAGTTTAATTTGCTTTAGCTAACATCGCAGAAAATTTAAAAATAATCAAAGAAAGTTTTCGTAGTTAAATAGCTGCATCCTAGTCTGATTTACATTTCACGTTGCACGTACGTTACTCCCGATACGTGTATAAAATATTCCTGCAGAAGTGAAACTTCCCGAGAGGTTCTTCAGGAGTGAAGTGAATTATGTATGACTTCTAAAATATAAATACCGATGCGCCGACATTTAAACACAGCCGGCCACAAAGCTGAATGAATAGTGTTTTTGTTGTGTTTTTTTCACTGAAAATCATTTCTTATTATATGTGAGGAGTTTAGGTCGATATGATGTGCTGGTGGATAGTGTATTTTTATCTTCCGCTTGCAGCTGAAATAAATACTAGTTTCATGATTAAAATTCAAATTATGATAAATCCCCGGTGATAAATTCCGTAGCATATTGCTTAGAGTTGCCTGTAAATTTTTATCATGCGCCTTTAGTCAGCATCATCGGCGCTGGGTGGAACGTGGCGTCCTCTTTTGTTTCTGTGGCAGCCCGATTGTGTATGTCCATCTTCCAGCCGGCATTATACTATTCTCTAACTCAGTTGTTAGCTTTTAACCACTTGCAAATATTTTTGACTAATAGAAACAAATGTTACAAGTGACAGTTTGATTTTTTATTGTGTGTTAAGTATTTTCATTGAATTAAAATCAGATGAGAATTTACCGAACTATAATAAGACCAGTAGCGATGTACGTTGCTGACTGTGATAATGACAAAGAAAAAAAGATGAAGAAGATTTAAAAATAATGGAACGAAAAATAATAAGAACAATATTAGGACTAATAAAGATATCCGAAAACGAATACAGAGTAAGAATGAACTATGAAATAGAACAAGAGTTGGAAGCAGAAGACAAAGTAAAATAGATCAAGCAGCAATGAGTCAGGCGGCTTGGACATGTATGAAGAAGAGAAGAAAAGTATCAATAATAGAATGGAGTCCAGGAGAAAGAAGAGCACGAGGCAGACCCAGATCAACATGGTTAAAGGAAGCAGAAGATGATTTAGGACTGGTGGAAATTGAAAATTGGCAAAGTAAACCAAAGATAGGAGAACATGAAGAACCGTAACTACTAGGATTTAAAAGGAAATGCACACCGATTGATCCACTCAAACTATCTAGAGAAGAATTTAAAAATGTATGCAATAAAGCCCATTTAGTTACCTAAATATTAGTATTTTGCTGTATATCAATCAAATTAAATCAATATTTATTATGAAAACAGTTACACGACCGTAGAATATTATACAAAAACGAAAAATACTGGTCGTTTTATAAAACAGTTTTAGATTTATTTATTTAGCAGAAATTTTTTTTACAGAAAATAATAGCACTGAAATAAACAAATCTAAATTTATTTACTGAAATATCAAATGTTATTCGTTTTTGTTAAATTTTACATTAAATTTAATTTTATTGATATATCGTGAAATACTAATATTTTGGTAACCAAATGAGTCTTATTATTCATTAAACAATTTAAATTTATTTTCTGAAATATGAAATATTTTTCGTTTTTGTTAAATGTTTGGTCGTATTATAATTTTCCTCATAAATATTAATTTTAATTTTATTAGTATATCGTAAAATACTAACATTTACGTAACCAAATGGTCCTTATTGTACGTATTTGTCAATTATGAAAAAAAATTTTATTCTTCATCTAAACAATAACACGATACAATTGTTTAATGTCTATGAACGGCATTTTGCACTAGACTCACCGATTTTCAAGCGAAAGAATTTTTTTTTATGAAATATGTAATCTACGCTATATATCAAATATGTGTAATGAGTGTAGGGTTAGCAGCTGTCAAGTTACACCTCCAAAGATGTTAATAAAGAGGGAACAACAGAAGTGAAGTTAAAAGAGGATCTTTTGAACTATAGTCCTATACAAAATTTGAATTCATATTTATATGAAATAAAGGAACTAATTTTTACAACTGTTATTTTGAGGCGCATAACTGTTGACGTTTTGTCATAAAGTCGTTAGTTTTTAATTTGGTTTTTGATAGTTGTCTTTTTTTTTTAAAGAATGTTTTTCTGTGTTGTCCATTGTTTAAATAATTTTAATATTATGTAAAAATGCAGTAATTTAAGGCGATTTCGACTGGCACCGGTTAGTACATGGTCACAAGAATGGTTAGTAAATAGAGTAACTAATTGGTTTCGACTGACATTTTTTGACGCCCTATGTAAACGGCGACAGTTTAGGTATGTCAAGTCAGTAACATGCTCGGTTAGTATTCCGATTGGTTTAATTTTTCTTGTTCAGTTTCAAACTAGTACGCTGTCATATTTTTCATGTTTTCTGTCAAATTTGATTAATGTCAAAATCTACCACGCGTATTTAGTAACCGTTCGGTTAGTGTGACGTCATTGTTTCAAACCAACCAAACACGTAACCGGCCAGTAACCAGTGCCAGTCGAATTCGCCTCTAGTTTCAGTTGAAAAGTTTGTCAACTTTGTCTCCTTCGGAAAACGTCGAAATTATTCGATTTCAAACGAATGGTTTTAAAATAAAGTATGTAAATCCAAGGAAACTCAAATGAAGAACGAACCAAAAATCTAGTATGAATCTAGACGAAAGTAGTATAAATGTAATTGAAGCTTTAGAACATATTCATTTGATCTGTATGAAAGTAGTGGTTGTGTTAGCGCCTTCGGGCATCCGTCTCTCGCTGATCCGCCAAAATTGCAGCAGCGGGATGACGTTGTAACGACTTCAGATGTCTCCGGCGCTTATAAAAGTGCCGGATAATTAAATTTTCCGCCGAGTTTTCCGGGGCCGCGCCAGTGAGCAATAAATTTAAAGGACACACCGTCCATCCTCTTCGCCCTCCGCGCTAACCGTGACGGTGTAACACAATTGCCCGCAAACTTGTGTCTTTCATACTTTTGTTTACCGCAGTCGAAGGTTGCGGTTGTCTCTCTTGGTCTCTTCCTCGCCCCGGAGGTTTGGGAATTATTTTTAGTATATTAAATTTGAAGTTTGGCGAAGAGTTATAAGCTACAACACAATGGCACTGGAAACAGATCTGCTGGGGCGAATGTTAAATAAAGTTATTTGCAATTTTGTTCAAGTTTAAAATATACATTTCGGTTTTACATGTATACCCTAGGCTAGGTGTTGGGATCCTTTTTTGGTCGTTGGTTAAAAACAACCAAAATTTGACTATTAAGAAAAATAAATTGTCAATGTTTCATAAAATTCAGTCTCTGAATTATAACTAAGTTATTAAGTCACAGAATTCTTATTGGAGCTCATCAGCGTAGTGTAACCCACAAACTGCTTTAGAGGCAGTGGCACAGATTGACTGGACCGCCGAGATCTAAGAACCTATTAGGTTGATAAAGGAAATTGAGAAGTAACTGTACATCCAGAGCCATCTACCGTGAAACATTGACAATTTAATGTCTTTATATTTTTTATATTTTATTAGTTTCATAGACAGATTTCCATAGAACTAATAAAATGTATTGAAGGAGTATAGACAAAGATAGACTGTAACCAGCACAGAGCGATAGAGATAGAGAGATGAAAGTCCACTCATCACGTGACTTTCATCTCAAGGGACAAGAACATGGTTTGATGTTTGACGTGTGAGCAGAATACTGTTCTGATAGACTTTTGTGTGAGCTTTTGTCCCTAATTTATAATTTTGTCAATTATTTTGTCATATTTAAATATATCAAATCTGGGAAAATCCTGTTATGCATATAATTTTACAAAATGGACAGTGTTTCATTTCACAGGTAAATATGTCGCTTTTAGGTTAGAACGCTGAATATATACAAATTTATTACAGTTTTCCGAAAAATTTGGATTTAAGCAAGAAATGGTTTTAGCTAAAAAACGAGAAAATTTTCAGTAATAATATAACAAGAGAGTAAGAATAAATTGAAAATAATTTGACAGATCTTTCGAAAATTTGTTGCCAGGCAATAGCCACGAAAGTGCGTGCCTTGAGTGGCTATTGCCAAATGGCGACAAGTTTGAGAAAGACACTGGAGAAAATAAAATAAATAAAGAAATATAAATATATCATCACGCCTTTTACCCATTATGGATGTGGCACTCTGCTTACGCAGATCTCGGTAAGTGATATATTTTTTCATATGAAGTGCGGTTACAAGCCGTCAAATCATAGCCCCCAAAGATGTTAGTGAAGGGGGGACCACAGGAGTATATGTAAATTGGCAACTGTAACCTGTGGGATTCGAACTGAGGATCTCTCGATCCACAGTCCGACACGTTACCACGGAGCTATTTATCATTCGAGCATTTCTTGGTACATTTACGTTTCAAACAAATGTACCCAGAGTACCCAATACTTTACAATCTCCCGGTCTATACGGCCATTCCTCTTAAATATACAAACTCATTCATTTGTTCCAACCTCACATAACTGCTAACAATAACTACTAATTTCATGTTTGCCATTTTGTTAATAAATATTTAATATTAAAGTACAGGAGTTTAAGGATAATTTCAGAAAAAAATTAACATAAAAAAGATAGTAGCGAATACTCAATATTAATGATGTAAGTACAACATCCCCTTTCCTTGTTGGAGGTTCATCCCGGAGTCAGATTCGCGCCCGGAGCCCGCCGCCGCTCTACCGGAGTTGTGTTTTCACCCAGTCACATAAACTGCGATAATATCGTAATCATTAAAATGAACTCTTCAGCGAATATGATTGCTTGCCAGTTGCCCGCTTGGGATATAATTAGCGGGGTGGTTATGTCTCTCCAAGAGGTTGTCTCGCTTCTGTTGGAAGCTGAGGGGAAGGGGGAACTTTGTGCAGGGCAGGACTAGTGGTACATGATAGAGAACTGAAATGGAAATGATTCCCAGTCCTGGAAAGTGTCGCTAGTTTTAAATATAAGTAGTTCATTAAAATCGGTCCAATTTTCTAACGAAGTTGTTACGTAGCTAATGGGGACAAAATTGTATCACAACGTCATGTTTCATGGGGAATAATTCATTAACTACCAAAAATCAATTATAATTAATTGAAATATAGTAATACTGGAACGCGCACTACTATGCTTTCCCCTTTTGGGAAAAGAGAGCCGAGAGAGATAGTTTGCGTCAGGTATGTCCATCATTATCTAGTACATAGAACTAATAAAATGTATGGAAGGAGTATAGAAAAAGATAGTCTGTAACCAACACAGCGTAATAGAGATAGAGAGATGAAAGTGATGTGACGGATGGCAAGATGACAAGAACTTGCTTTGACGTATGACGTGTGAGTAGACTTTTGTGCGAACTTTTGTCCCTCATTTAGAATTTTGTCAATTAATTATGTCATATTTAAATATATCAAATATGGTAAAATCCTCTTGTACATATAATTGTGCAAAACGGGCTACAAAAAAGGTATTCCATTTATCAGGTAAATATGTCAGTTTTAGGTTAGAACGCTGTATACCTATATACATATTTATTACAGTTTTCCGAAAATATGGAATTAAACAAGAAATAGATATTAACTATAAAAAGTGAAAATTTTTAACCTAAAGAAACTACATGAATTTTTGGGAAACATTTTCTTGGTTTTTACATACAGCAGTTTAATATCAATATAAGAGAGAGATAGTCATATCTAAAATTACGCAGTGGGAGAAAAACAGCAAATTCATATCACGTGACGGGTGGCACGAAAATGTGCTTTTCTTCTCCCACTGCGTAATTTTAGATATGACTATCTCTCTCTTATGTTGGTTAGAGATTACCATAGATTTAATAATAAATATGGATGGAGCATAGGCTATGCTTTTAATACAGTAATCTGTAACCAATATAAGAGAGAGATAGTCATATCTAAAATGACGCAATGGGAGAAAAACGGCACATTTTTTTATATTTGGCATTAAACTGCTGTATGCAAAAATCAAGAAAATTTTCCCACAAATTTATGTAGTTTCATTAGGTTGAAAATTTTCTCGTTTTATAGCTAATATCCATTTCTTGCTTAAATCCACATTTTTCGGAAAACTGTAATAAATATGTATATACACAGCGTTTTAACCTAAAAGTGACACATTTACCTGTCAAATGGAACACTGTCCATTTTGCAAAATTATGTGCACAACAGGATTTTACCATATTTGATATATTTAAATATGACATAAATAATTCACAAAATTATAAATTAGGCATAAAAGCTCGCACAAAAGTCTACCAAAATAGTATTCTACTCACACGTCAAACGTCAAACCATGTTCTTGTCATCTTGAGATGAAAGTCACGTGACGGGTGGACTTTCATCTCTATCGCGCTGTGCTGGTTACAGTCTACCTTTGACTATACTCCTTTCATACATTTTATTAGTTCTATGCAGATTACTGTATTAAAAGCATAGGCAATGCTCCATCCATATATATTATTAAATCTTTGATCTAGTACTTCTGCGTTTGCGTAACTATAGTTACGTAACGGACAGACTGATACAAAAGTTAATTGCTGGATTGTATAAAACTGTGCTGTTGACAATAAATGGTGTTTTTTGAATGAAAAAAAAAGTCGATATTGTTGCGCAATGTTAAAATGTTGGAGCGGAACCCTAGTTCAACCCAATAGTTTTGTTTACCATAATTTATTGACAAAAAAAAATTGACCAATAAATTGCGTCGTGTAAATCAGGCATAATGTTTAACTAGAGACGTTTTTAAGGCAGTGTGACAATTCTGAAATTCGCGGAGCCTTCCCTGTGTCGCGATAAAGTATTTCAGTATTAAAGCTAGTCTGCGCGTCGATCACGTGACAGACGGAATGTTTCAGACAGAACTAATTACGTCTTGAGGTTGTTTCTCATCTCGCGCCTCGGTTGAACTCCCTGCTAACCCTTTACCCCACTCCTTTGCGCCCTTCGACACTACCCCGAACGATCTGGAGCTAGAAGGTACTCACGATTACTGTATAGTATATTATACATTGATTGTAGGTATCGATAGTTGATTAGGTGGAAATTTTATTGTACATACAGCGTGTTCGGAATATTGAGATCAATAAATTAAGAGTGGGTAGTTTCAAAACAATAATAACATTTCATATAAAAATATATGTGGAAATTCTAAGTTTCATAGTTAATAATGATTTTATTTATTTCTTTCCAAAAGAAAATGGCTGCTATTCACATGTCTATACTAAGGGCTACTAACTAAATTTAACACTGTTGCTATGAAAAAAATTGTAATCAACAACTTTTGCAAAGTAACATTTCCAATAGTATATTGTACAACGAGCATGGAATGGTACTCATTTCCTACGAGTATGAAAGTTGCAAATCATACGAGTTGGAAATGGACATTCCATGCGAGTTGTACACTATACTTTTTCTACGACCACGATATTATTTCCTAATTAATTAAATTTTGATAATAAATTTGTTCCGCTTTTACTATTAAAATATATAACAATTCGAAATATGTATCCTAGCAATGGCACCTGTACTTAATTGATATATGCACAAAACAAATTCATTTCGCACAATGCTGGCAATGTACCTCATATCCCTAGCAACAACAAACATACAATGAGCAGATTTCTAAGTGGTCGCAGAAAATAGTTATTTACTTTACAAGTGGGCAAAGTAAGGAATTACCCACGAGAGAAATCTTAGCTCACGAAGCCGAAGGCTGAGTGAGATAATTTTATCGAGTGGGTAATTCCACTTTGCCCACGTATGAAGTATAACGTTTTATCCAACACTTCTTAATAAATGAAAAATGTATTAAAGAAATATTATTTGACAGTGACATATGCTTTAAATTTTTAAATTAAAATGTCAATCGAAGTAGTTACCAAGGTGTTGTGTGTTATTAATATTGTTATAAATAAAAAAATACTCACTAGTTGCTTTCCTCAAAATTATACCCACTAGTGGATAATCTGCTACTTTGCTTGTTTAAAATCGCCATAGTAATATAGCATTTATTGAGAGGTGTTGGATAAAATATTTTATGCCACCGTTTGAAAATGTCCTTGATTTATGAAGTTATGAAAAGTTGTATATTTACGCACTAGTGCGGAAATAAATTATTATTGTAACAAAAACTTTATTTATTGTAAATATTAACAGTAACATTCTTACACTTTGAAAATATAATTTTAGGAGATTTGTTTGAGGAAAGTATTACTATTTAAATTAACTACTTCCGAGACTACATTTTTTGACATGCTATCTAAGATTCCCTAGTTTTTTTAAAACGTCAAAATGACAGAAATCTACGCTTCGATTACAAATTTCACACTTAATACGGAAAAATATTACTTTTCCTTACTTGTACAAATAGCTATTAAAGTGTCCTAATCAATTTAAATTTACCCTTGTTGTTCTCCCTACACTAACAAAACTTGGGCTATGACTTAATGGCTGGTAACCGCATTCCATACGCAAAAATATATCACCTACCGAGATCTTCGTAAGTAGAGTGCCACACCCGTAATTGGTAACAGGCGTGATAATGTATTTTATTTTTAATATTATAGAAATGGAATTTACAACGGGGTAGCATCATTTAAAGTTTTGCGAATGCTGCTTACGTGGAAGACAGTATTGGGAATCGTATGGTTTTAAGATCCCAGTATGCCAGGATTAATGAAATTAATTAATAAATTTGTATGTGTTAAAAAGGATGTAGAATAATATTAGGTACAATTTTACTTTGTATCGTTTAAGAGTTAATAATCCTATTTAATCCTTTTTTAGATGTTATGTGTCTTAGAATTTAAATAATTTGGGTTGTGAACAATTTCGCAAAAGAATATGTTCTGATTTATAAGGGACAGAAGTGAATATTAATTACTGAAACACAATTAGGTAAAACAATATGAATTCAAGAAGCGAAGCCATGTGATGCGCCAGGGTATGGAACCAGGAAGTGAAGGATTTGTCTGCGTTCTTCAATTTTAAATGAATTTTTAATTTTATAAGTGTTTTGTTCTTACGTTTGCTGTTTTCCTACCGAGGATTTTCTGTGAAAAAACATCTGATGTCTGTTTCTGGTTGTGATGTTTATTTTTAGTAATTGCTAGGATTTAAGACATTTTCACAATTGTTGTGTTTTCTTTTCAAGAAATAAAAGGGAGAATGGTTTCTTTCACAATTTTTTTTATTTATTTTTTTTATGAAACTTTATCTAAATTGAAGACTATCTACACTTTTAAAAAGTCTTAATAGTTATTTATTAAGCCACAATGATTTAAAAAAAAATGTTGTGACGTCATTGTAGAGGTGTTGCTGGATATTAAACAGTACAGATTGTAAATAATTGTAGTCATATATTTTTTTACTCATTTTATTATTATTATTACAATAAAATAGAACATATATGTGACAAAAATTATTTAAATCTCTACTGTTTAATATCCACTAACACCTCTATAATAACGTTACAGCATTTTTAAAAACTCATTGTGGCTTAATGAATAACAATTAAGTCTTTTTAAAAGTGTAGCTAGTCTTCAATTTAGGTAAAGTTTCGTACAAAAAAATAAAATAAAAATGGTGAAAGACCCCATTTGTAACGAGTAACATATTTATTTGAAACCGTGAGGTATCAAAATTCGAAAGTAGCAGCGTTAAATTATCCGTTAACATTGGACAGTGATTAATCAAGTTTGTCGGACATGGCGGTCCTCCGCGCGCCGCAGATCATAATTGGATCACAGATGGAACCACCAGCGCCTCTCGCGACCAGACACCCAATTAATTTTAATCGTCGCAGAGAAATCTTCACTTAATTCAGGTCCGCGGACGATTATTCTTTGCTTTGTCTTCTTAAAAATTTTCACTGACTTCCGAGTAAAAGAAGAAAAATTGAGTTGCTCTTAATTCTGATGGAATTAAACGGTAATACGATCAGGAAGGGGAGACACTGTTACTGCTCAAGAAACCAGTTGAGGAATAATTATGCAGGGATTTATAATTGTTTTCCACTAATGAGGCTTCTTATTTTAGAATCAACTTTTAACTGAGTTATGAGTTCGCCAATTTTAATTTTGCGGCCATGTTTTCGAGGGAACTCCAACATTTTCTTTTAACCC
This sequence comes from Poecilus cupreus, assembly GCA_963942605.1. Taxonomy (NCBI): domain Eukaryota; kingdom Metazoa; phylum Arthropoda; class Insecta; order Coleoptera; family Carabidae; genus Poecilus; species Poecilus cupreus. The sequence continues at coordinate 6,172,363 of OZ012726.1, read as the reverse complement.
ATTCTTATTTATAATCTATATACGAGCCCAAAATCATTTCTTTTGGCCCTTTTCAAATCATACAAAAGACAATTGATTATTCAACACCTCTCAATAAATGCTCTATAACTGTGGCGATTTTGAACAAGGAAAGTAACAGATATAGTAGATATAACTTTGAGAAAAGTAACTAGTGAGTAATTTTCTATTTATAACAATAATAAATAAATATATTATCACGCCTTTTACCCATTATGGGTGTGGCACTCTGCTTACGCAGATCTCGGTAAATGATATATTTTTTCGTATGAAGTGCGGTTACCAGCCGTCAAATCATAGCCCCCAAGGATGTTAGTGGAGGGGGAACCACAGGGGTAAATTTAAATTTGTAACTGTCGGCAGTGGGATTCGAACTGAGGATCTCACGATCCATAGTCCGACACGTTATCACGGAGCTATTTACCCCATTTATACAATTATAACAATAATAACACAACAATTTGGTAACTACTTCGATAGACATTTTAATTTAGAAAATTTAAAGCATATGTCACTGTCAAATAATATTTCTTTAATAAATTTTGCATTTATTAAGTAGTGTTGGATAAAACGTTATACTTCACACGTGGGCAAAGTGGAAATACTCACTCGATAAAATTATCACACTCGGCCTTCGGCTTCGTGTGCTCTCGTGGGTAATTCCTTTCTTTGCCAACTTGTAAAGTAAATAATTAATAATTCACCATTTTTATATCTTAAATTCTATCATGTTTACCTCTCGTACATACATATGGTATATGTAAAGGAGGTATTATGTTTATGTTACGAATTGATTAGATTTTGGGAAAAATCCATCGACAATAAGTAGTGGATTATTTGAAGGCCTATCAGGGTTTTCGGGTATATCTTAGTAAATAAATGAGATAGAGGAAATTTTATTGGAATCAAAAAAATATGGAATAATATTACCTACAATTTTTATTTTAAACATTTTTCTTTATTTTTATTGTTATCAGATTGAAATACAGTATTCGTGGTACCAGTCATTACCTTTGAGCCAAATGAAATCTTGATGTTTTTTGTTAATTTTTTTTTTACGAAGATGGGAAGCGGACTAACTACTATGGTCATATGCCGCTTCATGAATGGATGACTATGAAATTATGTAAACAACACAAGCGACCATGCTCTTTAGTGGGATTAGAACCCACGGCCTCTGGTATGCTAGGCTAGAAACACACCCACTACGCCACCGAGATCGGCAAATTTGTTATTATATCAGTTGTTATTATTCCTTAAATTATTCTTAAAAGTAACAGAATTTAAGATATAAATAAATTGAGTACAACCTTTTTTCTTTGTTAGATCAGAACAATTTTTGTTAAGTTATTCTAAAAGTCTTAATTGGAGCAAATGATATGATTCTGGGTTCATATACATAGATATTTTGTAAATTTTAGTGACAAATGTTAAGTAATATGTGCAAGTAACAACCTATTGGAAGTATTTTTCTTACATTTATTTAATTACGAAAAAAAAAAGTTCCGTGGAAATTGCCGAACTATTTGGTAAACTGGGGATATAAGATTGCTTTTTCTGTAAATTTACTAAACTGCTATGTATTCACATCTAATTGCTTAGTAAATAATCGTGTTTAGTTTCTTAATTGTTAATTTTGAGAAAATGCATCTGATATCCTCAGCTTGCCAAATAGTTCGGTCCTTTTTTTTTTCGTGTTTAATTCCCGAGTTCATATTTCAACTTGTGCGAGTAAGATTTTTATTCATAGAATTTCTGTTAAAAAGTCCAGAGAATTCTCTGTAAATGAAACCAATCTTGTCCAAATATATAAAAATTACATTTATTAAAACAATTCTTAGAATTTCTAAATACGAACAGCGATATAAAAATTTCTGAAACATTCTTATTGTTTGTTAGAAATGTTCATTAGTGTCCAAAGATAGAACAGCGTATTTTTTCTTGTAGATGTTTGGTTTGTTATTTAATCAAAACGTACTTTTAATTCACTCTTTCATTTCGTTCGGCGGCGGAGCAAAGGTCAAAGGGACTAAAGACACTGCCAAATTACATTCTTGCAACGTAATTGAGTAAAAACTGAAATGAAAGCCCAGTGATGAACCCCAGATATTTTTGGTATTTCACATTTTTTCCTCGTGAAATTACAACACACGTTTTTTGAGGAAGGCCACTCACCGTCAGACATCTGTTCAGATCACGCAATTTGAAAGGTGTTTTGTTTTCCTATTTTCCCTAGAAGATGAATTTTTACTTAAGCTGCGTTCAGAGTTAGGTAATTATCAGTTATAATTAGCAATTAGGATTAATAGTTACACGTTGGATTCTAGAAACTAATACCTCACACCTACAAAATTCGGTCCAGTCCAGTTAAAAACAGTAATTGAGAAGCTTTCAGACTCCAACTTTCCACTTACAACTAGTGGGATGAAGATGCCATGCTCTTTTTTTTTATCCGGAACTGTTAAACAGTAAAGCATCTAACCATAGCATGGCATAATATTTTTTTTCTACGACCACAGAGAAATCTGCTCATTGTATGTTTGTTGTTGGTAGGGATATGAGGTACATTGCAAGCATCGTGCGGAATGAATTTGTTTTGTGAGTATTTCAATACAGGTCATTTCATTTAAGTGCAGGTACCATTGCTAGGATAGAATTGTCAAATATTAGAATGGTGAAAGCGGGACAAATTTATTATTAAAATTAAATAAATTTTGATATAATATCGTGGTCGTAGAAAAAGTATAGTGTACAACTCGCATGGTATGTCCTTTCATACTCGTATGATTTGCAGCATTCGCTTCGGTTTATGCTACAAACTTTCATACTCGTAGGAAATGAGTACCATTCCATGCTCGTTGTACAATATACTATTTCTTACTTAAGTTTTACATACCGAGTGTAAATTAAAATTTGGCGTATATGGATTTCAATGTTATTTATAAAATCTTTGCTGTATCTTTTAACTTATTCACTTTACAGCAAAAGTATAAATACAAAAGTTGTCCAAAATTTAAACATGAATGCAATGAGACCTATTTGTTCATCTAAATATTAGTATTAACGATATAACGGACTGATATATTGTGGAGTAGTAGCTCACAGTGTTCGAATCCCCCCTGCGATACTTGCCATATTAACTTTACCCCTGTTGTTCCACCGCCACTGACATCTTTGTGGGTTTGACGGCATGCATAAACAAAAATTTATTGTGGGCATCACAGTACCTCCCGCCATAGATTTCTTATCAAACAATACACGAACATGGACCAACATTATCAAGAAACGCTCATCATTTCAAAGAATTTACTTTTCATTTTTGTCACATGTCAAAATATAACATTTTTCAAGAGTTGTTTTTTTTTTAAATCACAGGTTAGCAGATTTAACCGAAAATGTTAAAATAGTTCCTTTAACATGTAATTCATAACGGGCGACAGTAAGGGAAAAATGTTTCCAATAACCATTGTAGATAATAATATTTGAAACATTATTCTGAAACAAAAATTGTCATTGAACCATAATTTACTGAGATTTTCAAAATAACTTAATAGAACTTCAAGTATACTACCACTTCCGGTTATTGGATAATCACTAAAAACTAATCAGCTCTTCCAAAGGGGATATAATTGATATATACAAAATATCAAAATTTTCAGTTTAGTAGTTTTTGAGAAACCATTACTCGAGAGATCCACACAGACCGACAGACAGCCAGACAATCATACAGGCACACACATATACGTCCTCGCAAAATCCACTGAAAACTCACTACCGAATTTTTAGCATGGTTCCTCTACCTACCTCACACGAATGTGGCGGGAGGTAAAAATGTATCTTTTACTGAGATCTGCGGAAGCATTAGGTAATTAAATGTGGACAAGGAGTTTCCTAGTTCAAATCCCGCTACCGACTTTTCCCCAGATCTGTGCAAAAGAATAAACATATACATATTTATTTATCTATTAGATTTTCCCACAAAAAATTCAGTTTCTCTGAAAAAATATCTGTAATATCATACAATACACGGCCTTCTAGAGCTTAAAACTCTTATCCATTCGCAAATGATTTTAATACATAGGGTGAAATTTCTTGTATCATTAGATGATTATTGACGCTATCCTCTTCCTCCTGGTTGGTCCCAACTCAACGAAGGGTGTCAAATTCCGGTGCAGTCGCGGCCATCGTGACGTCATCACGACCGGTCATTTTATTAACTGAATAATCTCTCCGGACGGTGATTACTTCGGTAATCCGATAGTGCCGCCGCTGAGATGTGCGGAAGGGGTGGGTAGACGCAAGGGGTGGCAGGGTGGATTTAATGGTCCGCGGCGGCGACAAGCGACAGTCCATTTGCATGATTGCTCGGCACTGACTACAGGGCTGGCCCAGCTAGTGAGCTTTCCGGAACTCACAAGAAATTTGGAAGGATTATTTTGTTAAATTAATTAAAATTATTCTGTAATATTAGTAAAATACACTATTGTATTGCAACTAAGGAGCAATTTGATAAATGATTATGACAAATGGGGTAGAGAAAGGTTTAATGTGTTATTGAATATAAAGTGTTGGGACAAAATAGTTATTTACATACCAAATGCGGGAACGCTTGGTTCCCGGATGAGAACGAATCCGGGAACCGAGTTCACGCAAGAGGTTTGTACAATATTTTTTGTACGAGTATAAAACTAATAACAGTCCATACAAAGAAATGAAGTGTCAAAATTACACTATAAATATAAACACACAAATTAATTTGTCTAATATATTAGAAAACAATTAAAATATTTATAATATTTATCGTATTCACTTGTAAATTTATTACATTTCTTATTTATATTGAGATAACTAACATTACATTTGTAGGTTATGTATTTTACAGCTGTCATATCGGGCATATTTTATTGCCAACATTGGTAACCAAATGCACTAAATTTGTTATTTTAAAATTAATTTCATTCTTATTTCATCATTGTTTATGTTAATATTATGTAAAGGAATGTTTGAAATACTATATTATTTTATTATAAATATGATTTATTAATAAACGTTTTAGAAATAGGAATGTTTTCGTCGTAATTTTCCGGTTGTCTATCTGGTGGAGACCTGGGAAATGGACATTTCGGACGTTGCTTAGGCAACGCTAATCAAAACATTTCAATGTATGAGTACAAAAAACTTATTTGCATATTTTAGCGATATAGGTGCTTCTTATTCATTTACACTAATTACATTTTAAGCAACTCTTAAAAAATGAAACACAAGATGCGCAAATGAAAAAAACAGATGCTGCAGGGAAACGTAACACAGTAGTTTCTTTATTGAAAAATTAACGCGGTGTTTTTCCTGCAACGGCGGTGCAGCATTCCTGCCGAATTCCTCGGCATTCCTGCGCAGCCCAGCCGAAACTAAATTTAATTATCAAGCATATTTACCTACGCAGGATTCTAATTAAAAACCGCCGCGGGTGCAGGATGAGACAATAATTTTTGCAGTTTACTCCAAGGGTCGCCGCAGCGGGATCTTTTATTGCGCAGTGGTCATAAGTCAACTTTGCTTTGTTAGCAATTTTTAAATTGCGGAGATTATCAATGATACTCTCAGTCTTTATCAATTGAAATATGAATAATGTTTAAATAACAGTTGTAATAATTAGTTCCCAAATGGTTTAGTACCAGTTTCTTCAAATTTTTTAATAAATATCTATATTGTAGATTTACTCAGAATTCGGTAGGGTGGCCAGACTTAGAGATGGGACAATTTACGAAATTTAAAGATACGGGAAAATTCCCAGGAAATTTCTCAGAATGTTTTTTGGGAAATTTCCCGTGGAATTTCCAGGGAAATTTCCTTCGGGATTTTAATGTAAAATAAATTTTGTTTGAATAATTTTTTGGTAATATTTAAAATAAGTGCATAAAATAAAAAATACAGATCGATGGACCACCCTGTATATAATCAGATCACTTACACATTTTAGATTTCACGGACTATATTTTTTCAGATAAGTAAATACATTTTTTTAAGTTCCTTGAATTTTACCAATATTGTTTGTGTATCTATTTATATGTCAATAATATACTAATCTATGAGAATAAACATGTAACTGAAACATGTATTTTGTACTCGTACATTGAAATGTGTTTAGCGTTGCCTAAGCAACGTTCGAAATGTCCATTTCCCAGGTCTCCACCAGATAGACAACCGGGAAATTTCGACGAAGCATTTCTATTTCTAAATCGTTTATTAATAAATTATAATTATAATAAAAAAAAAAAATAGTATTTCAAACATCCCTTTACATAATATTAACCCTCTATTGCATGAATTATTATTTCTTTTAAATAAGGACTCAAAAACATTATTTTTTACAAAAGAAATATTCATATATGTAAAATAAGTGTGTTATATAATTTTTTTCCAAAAATAAAAAAAAATTTTAAAATTTGTTCACTATTGGGAACATTATGAACAAATTCAAATTACAATAGAACTTTGGTCTATTGGGTCGTCTTTGTGTACTATACAAAATTGTTTGATAAACAACCCCTTCTAGGAAAACATCAGATAAAAAAATTTTTTGGAAATTTTGTAAAGGTGTATTTAGCTGTAATATATCAGCAGGTAATAAGCTGCTTCCTTCACATTTTACATTTTATATCTCAGTTTCTGTAATTATCCTTTTTCCAGTTAATTTTTTTTTTATGTTGGTCAAATTGGGAGGAATGTCCTAATTGGCAATTGACAAAGTGTATATAATGTTCCCAAATGTTACAACATGATTGCCATGAATGTAAACTGCATAAGAAAAGAAAAACAAATTTTTAAATTTTATGTTCCCGTTCGGGAACAGTATGCAATAGAGGGTTAATATCAACAATGAAGGAATAAGAATGAAATTGAATTTAAAAATAACAAATTTAGTGTACTTGGTTACCAATGTTAGCAATAAAATCTGCCCGATATGACAGCTGTAAAATATATAACATATAAATGTAATGTTAGTTATCTCAATATAAATAAGAAATATAATCAATTTACAAGTAAATGCGGTAAATATTATAAATATTTTAAACGTTCCCGCACTTGGTATGTAAATAACTATTTTATATTTACTATATTAATATGTATAGAAAAGCCCTGCGATGATTGCATCCACCAGATTTTTAAATACAGTAATCCTTGCGGCAGTCTCAACGGTCGACTTGCAAGTTCCTTGGAAGTTCCTTCGTGGCCCCATCCTTATAATCTCTCCCACATGTCCCAGTCCATTGTGGAGTCTTCTTCTCCTCAATAGGATTACTGCGCGCCCCGCGCCATTTTCTTCTATTTTAATGCTCTTTCACAGTGACATAAACAGCAGCGGCAAAGAGCGAATGTTTTTAAATCCCGCCAGAAGAATTTCATGCCGTGTGCTGGTGAATTTATTTGGATCACTGACAGTATTTGAATAGGTGAATCTTTCGTTTGAATGTTTGATACATTTCTCATGTAAGCTCGTCTTTGTGGGGATATAAGAACCAAGATATGGAAAATTTGCGGAATACAGATTTTATTCGGTATCTTAGGTGATGTTATTGTTGGTTTATCTTATTCGTAGAATTATATAACTCATGGGAAACATGTTTTCCCATTTCTCAATTATTTGTTCACCGACATTTAAATGTTTGTAATACATTTAAATAAATCATTAGGAATCAACTCAATAATATAAAATCAAGCAATAGTTATTCACAGCAAATAAATTAACTATTCTATAATTTATCTGTTAATTTTTAACTGCCTGTTAAAAATTTTAACCAATAAAATTATATGTGTCACATGAAATTTTCCATTTTTTGTTCAGTAACGTTTGTTATCATTGGTTATAATTTTTAACAAGCTGTTAAAAATTAACAGGTATGTTACAGAATAGGCCCCAATACCTGTTAAAATACTGGAAATTATTATCTATCTAGATTTTGAATGAAATAAACAAATTAAAGCAGTTTGTAAAAAAAATTTCAATATACTTTTTACCTCGCAATACATCCGATATAGAAATCATGCTAAAAATTCAGTAGTGAGTTTTTAATAGATAAGCACCTTTTACGATTCCTAAAATAAATTTTATATTTTCGTGTATATGTATATTTTGTATTTTACATTTGAGATGATTAATATTTGGGGATAATCCAATAACCGGAAATGGTAGTTTATGGATTTATGGCAATTTTTGTTCTTAAGTAATATTTCAAATGTTTTGTCTACAACTAGTTGCTGTAATAGTATATTCTACAACAAGTAATGGAATGGCATATATTCCACGCGAGCAAAAAGTTTGTAGTCCGAGCCGAAGGCGAGGGCTGCGGTTTACGAATGTGAGATATGCCATTCCGTTACATGTTGTAGACAATACTTTCTGTAATAAGATTTTGGAAATTATAAAAAATACAAATATAAAACTGTTCAAAACGTCCAACTCAAATAAATCAAATTAAAACAAACAGACGTAACCATAGTAACTGAATCAAGATACTTCATATATCGCGCTAACATGCGGCTCTGATTCGTCGAAATTATTCCATACGCGGCGTATGGAATGATAGTTGTTCCAATACAGTTTTTAGTAGTAGAATGTGTAGTTTCCATAACAGTGTTATAAAAAAATGTTTTTAATACATGACGACCAAGATTTGGCAATAAACAATTATGTAGTTATTTTTCATAAATTTTGAAGCATTTCGTGAAAATGAGTGATTTATAAAGTATTTCGTCGGATATAGAAGAACAAGCTTCAAAAGTTATAAATTAAATGTTAATTAATTTAAAGAATTGTATATATTGTATTATCAACATTTATAATAAATAGTACGTTAATGAAAACGAGCACGGAATGAAGCTCTTTTCTCACGGAAAATGAGTGGGATAAGTGACATTTAATTCAATGGCGTAGATAAAATAATATACATGTGGAACATCAATGTTTTGTGCACACACTGTATAAAGTAAGATCAAACTTGCGGCACTCTTTGAAAAAATATTTCCTCAGCCTTATTGAAACACTGATACGTTTTGAAATAAATCAAATCTTCTGTAAAGAGATAAACAACAGTCTCCAGACGTTCGCAAAAGAAAAAATGCTACGAAATAAAAGAAATCGAAGTGGGCATTGTGAAGAGGGACGAAGGGCCATCGTTTGAGTGCCACTGGTGCGCCATGTCCATCCGGGACAAACAGATCATAATCGACTGGTCAAATAGTAGATCCGGTCAGAAAGGAGCTACTTATGAAATACTTCGGACTCCGGAAGCTCCGTTCCGGTGAGGGTGGCCCAACCCCTTGTATGTGGGCGAGGGGGGTTTTTCTGGACCGCTGGACGGCTAGATTGAACAAGAGATGCTCTTGCTCTTTATTTTTCTATATAATGTTTTTTTTTTCTTTTTCGCTCCATCTGATTCTTTTATTTTGATGTTCTGGATATATTTGTGCTGTGTTACGAATGCATTTTTTATCGGTTATCTAATAATAACTTATGTGTAGGCGATCCAGGACTGGACTAATACAAATGAGAATTTAACTCCAATGTAAAGTAAGCCATAAAGAAAAAACAATTTTCTATAACACTGTTTTGGAAACTAAAAATTGTTATGGAATCACTAACATTCCATACGGTATGGAATATTTTTGATGAATCAGAGCCGCGATATATGAAGTATCTTGATTCGGTTACTACGGTTACGTCTGTTTGTTTTAATTTAATTTTTTTAGTTTGACGTTTTCAACAGTTCTGTATTTGTATTTTTTGTATAATTTCCAAAATCTTGGTATAGAAAGTATAGTATACATGTAACAGAATGGCATATCCCACACGAGCAAACTTTTAATTCGCGAGGAATATGTGCCATTCCATTACTTGTTGTAAAATATACTATTATCGTTTTGAGAGCGGATAACTAGGAAGGTGTAACTTTTTGCAAGTGATAAATTCCCACGACTAGTTTTTAACCAATCATAATGCAAAACACTTGAAAATTCAACCAATAGGAACAGTATTATAGTGATAAAATCCCGTTATCCGGGTAACGGGAGTTTTACCCCGGTAAAACCCCGTTACTCGGGTTACCCCGATAAAACTCCCGCTACCAAGGAAATAAATTATTGTTACTGCCAATCAATGTTAGTGTGACAGTTACTTAATATTTCAAGTTATATTTTACTTTGTCTTTACCTTTACCTCTCTGATTTTCTCAAATAAATTTGTATTTTTAAGCACTAAGTTTTTTTCCTTTTAAGCAAAATCACTCAAGCAAACTGACATTAAGTAAAATCCCTCCTCCTTCGGAGTCGGGATTTACCATGCAGTTTGCTTTCGTGATTGTTTCTAAGCAAAAAAAATTCGTGCAAAAATAAACATTTATCGATCAAATCTGAAGGTCTTGTGATATTACCCGTGATAAATAGTATATTGTACAACGAGCATGGAATGGTACTCATTTCCTACGAGTATGAAATGGACATTCCATGCGAGTTGTACACTATACCTTTTCTACGACCACGATATTATGTCCTAATTAATAAAATTTTGATAATAAATTTGTCCCGCTTTTACTATTAGAATATTTAACAATTCGAAATATGTATCCTAGCAATGGCACCTGTACTGAAATGAGCTGACCTGTATCGATATACGCACAAAACAAATTTATTTCGCACGATGCTGGCTCATATCCCTAGCAACAACAAACATACAATGAGCAGATTTCTAAGTGGTCGTAGAAAAACATTATTTACCTTTCTCCTAGCAACCACATCAAAATAGTAACTACATTAATACCACCTTTTCATACATAAAGTGTCGGTAAATTATCTCGCCGAATTACAATCGAGCATTTTATTTTCCTCGGATATATTTCAGTTTGACAACTCAACTTTGTCATCTGACAGCAATTTGACTCGGAAATTGTTTAAAAAATCAAATCACTCCACCTACGGTGTTGTGATTTTATTAAAACAGTTTTCTTTTCAAATTGCTAGGTAACCAGATTTCGTTACAATCAGAAATTTATCTGGCAAAATAAAAAGCTCTTGTGTTATTACAGTTGATAAAAAGAATTAACGATAAAATGGAATGAATGGTGTGAGATTGAAACAAGCCTATGAATTTGTATATTTAGTTAGTATGTTTTCGAGAGATGGACGTATTGATAACACTGATAAAAATGTTTTCTTGCAACAAACAGATTCCTTTTAAATGAAGAGAAAAATTGATTTGAATAGTGCCAATCCGATTTTGTTTTCACTGAAAATTTTTGTAGGTTTAATAAATATTCTTGTATGAAAATTAATTTAGTTTTGAAGGAACATTATCCTATTTTATTTCCAATTAAATGGAAAAAATAGTATTAAAGGGCGGCCGGACTCAGATGATCTTGAAAACACAGATGTGACAAACCAACAAATTTAACGCACAATATTGACACCCAGTTGATACCTACACTAACCTTATAAAGTATCTAGTTATTGCTAGCCTGGGCCAGAAAAGAGCTGTTTCTGGACAATTTTGGGAAGTGTAAAAATGCACCCCTGTTAGTAACTAGTACCTATAAAAACTATTTCACTAGAAATAAAACCGGTCTATATCTGCTGTTTTTTTTTTTGATAATTTTGTCTACCGTATCCCACTCAGGCATGGCTAAACATATTCTTGTAATTTTCTTTGAACATCTTAAGAAAATGAAGCACCCTAATAACCGGTAACCATTACCGGTACTCAACTTTGTCAACCGCTCCCCACAATTCTTTGACCGTCGGTATTAAATTGCGTTCACCGGTGAATGTAACGCTGGAAGAGATCGTAGCGGTAAATTAGCATCCTGGATGTCTGGTTCAGCGGAACCGGTTAACCGGTTACAACTCGCAACCGGAAGCGGCCAAATGAGGACGTGGATGTTGATTGGTGCTTCCTCTAACGCTTCGAATTGAGTTGGTTTTTATTTTTGTGTTGGAGGAAATTACTATGAAATGTGGTTCCAAGATGAACGGCAAATAAAATCAAATAAGCGAATAACATACGCAGAAAACCTTATTCGTAAACTTTGAAATATTGTAATACTGGAGCGTTAACTTGTAGACTTTTATAGTAGCGAAAAACAAATTTAAAGCAGATAGATGTCATAGGTGTACCATTCGTAACACTTGTTTGTAGAATGGTTGCTATGTAAAATCATATTACACAGTCTTGTCGCAAAAGTGAAATAGTATATTCTACAATAAGCATGGAATGGTACTCATTTGCTACGAGTATGAAAGTTTGTAGCATGAGGCGAAGGCGAATGCTGCAAATCATGCGAGTATGAAATGGACATTCTATACTATACTTTTTCTACGACCACGATATTATTTCCTAATTAATTTAATTTTAATAATAAATTTGCTCCGCTTTCACCATTCCAATATTTGACAATTCTAAATAAGTATCCTAGCAGTGGCACCTGTACTGAAATGAAATGACCTGTATTGAAATACTCATAAAACAAATTCATTTCACACGATGCTTGCAATGTACCTCATATCTCTAGCAACAATACAATGAGCAAATTTCTAAGTGGTTGTAGAAAAAATAATATATTGTATAACTAGTGCTGAAAGTTGGATATTTCACACGAGTCTGAAATTTGAACCACGAGCCGAAGACGAGTGGTTTAATTAAATGATAAAAATTCAGAATTGACAAATTTTAATTTAACAAATTGTCATATTTATTCAAATTGTTAATTTAACACAATATATTTGTCAATATTAATTAAAAATACTTAGCAACCGTAAAATTAACAATTCGCAAATCAAATTTTTTACTGTGTAGCATGGTATTAGTAAAATTAGATCATATGAAACTAATATATGAGGGTGAGATGAAGGTGAACGATTGCGTGGGCGTCCGAGGAATAACTGGTTGGGTATGATTGATGGTTTGTTGCGTGAACGAATGATTCCGAGTGTGAAGAATAAACGAGCATGTATGAATCGCACTATGAATGTGGACGAGGCGAAAGTGGTGTGTCAGGATAGGAATGTTTGGAGGAGATTAATTGTTGGTTGACTGTTTTTCTGGGTTCGTGCTACCCCACTAAGTGGGACATAGCGTGATGTTATGTATGTATGTATGTAGATCATATGACATAAGATTTTATATTATAGCTATTTACTTTACAAGTGGGCAAAGTAAGGAATTACCCAGGAGAGAAATATTAGCACACGAAGCCAAAGGCTGAGTGTTATAATTTTATCGAGAGGGTAATTCCATTTTGCCCACGTGTGAAGTATAACGTTTTATCCAACACTTCTTAATAAATGAAAAATTTATTAAAGAAATATTATTTGACAGTGACAAATGCTTTAATTTTTTTAAATTAAAATGTCAATTGAAGTAGTTACCAAGGTGTTGTGTGATATTATTATTGTTATAAATAAAAAATACTCACTAGTGATTTTCCTCAAAATTATACTCACTAGTGGGTAATCTGTTACTTTCCTTGTTTAAAATACAGCATTTATTGAGAGGTGTTGGATAAAATATTTTATTTCAAAATCAATGAATATATCTTTATATTTTCTTATCAACTTTCTAAACGGACTGTATACCTAAAAGATAGATGGCCCAACAACTAGCTGTGTCTCTCGGCTCACCTTTTTAACGTCAGCTAGCGTTCCAGTATTATTATACTTCAATGTTCGCAAACTAATATTTGGAACTATAAACTGTAAGTTAATTTTTTAAAATTATTAAAATATAATTCACAATCGTTTCGTTTTCATTAATATAATAAATAGAATGTGTGACAACCTCAAAACCAAATTCCAATCAATAACCGCCCCCTTAAATTCCCAGACCAATAAATATCTAAAGAAAATTCAAATACTGCAGAAATATCGAAACAATAGTTCAAATAAACCAAGAAGTTTCACGTCCGAGTATAGCGACGCTACCGGGGACCTAAGAAGCCATCAAACAATAATTCCTGATTGTTTCAGTTTCCTTCCTTCTTCCGCTTCCTTCCTGTGCTGTCGTTCTGTTCCTCTTTGTCCGAATAGCGGAGAAATACAATAAGCTGTTGTTTACTGTTCAAGTTAGCGGATGCATGGAGTGGGGGCGAATTTCATTGCGGGGTTTCTCCTTTTGGCCTCCGAGAAACGCGACTATTTGAAATTGTAACTAAATATTTATTGCTGTAGAACATTCGTATATTAATTTAGAGAAAATTGTTTCAAATAAAATTTATGAAATAGTTATTTGTCAAGTTTGACGCATGAGCGCAGCGAATGAGATAATTCCAGCGAGAGTGGAAATAGGAGTTTCCTCTCGTGTTAGACACAAGTTTTTTTTCACGACGTGTTTCTAAAAACGATTTTCTCAGACCTTAAATAGGTACACTTTGATATGTCAAAAGATAGGTTGTCAGACGCAAGGCGGCGTAGCAGTGTTACCAATGAACCAATCTTAAATATAATAATATATAATAGAATGAAAAATATAAGACATAATTATAAAACAATTTAAAGTATGTAGGTATATCACTAAAATAAGGATTTTCAATAAAATTAGGCATTTATTTATATATAAAATAATTTTTGGAAATAACATTCATAATGGTTAAACTTTTAGATATATTTTCCTCTCTATTTCTGGAGAAAACGGCGAGCTTTCTTGGCATGTCGTGAAAAAATATAATTGTCTACTTCCATCACTTGAAACGTATTTGTTCAGAATTATCTAGAATTATCTATGAGCCTAGAACAGTATAGAATAAAGCTAGTCACAAGATCATTAATCTTATCCGTTATCTAAACTGTCTAGTGTTTATATTTAATTGTTTAAGTAAATAACAATAACTGGGTTTAAGTTCTGTATAAATTAACACAACGTTTCGGCAGCAAAGTGCTGCCTTCTTCAGGTGAAATATAATTGTAAACAAATAAATATGTAGTCAAGGATACAAGTTGACAAAATAAATCAGGGTAACATGGATCAAAGTAAACAATTTAAAAACAGAAAATTAACGAAGAATAACAGTTAACCATGACTTATTGATCTCAAAGCCTGTATTCAAGTTCAGATTATTTGAAGATCTCTTGATTTCAATAGCTTCTCTAATAAGTCTTCTCAACCAGTTATTTTCTCTTACTATAATCCTTGCTTTTTCAAAATCAATACCATGTAGTTCTTGAATGGCATGCTCAGCGACTGCAGATTTATCTGGTTGATTTAATCTCATATGTCTTTCATGTTCTTTCAATCTTGTAGCAACAGTTCTGCCAGTTTGGCCAATATAAACTTTACCACACTGGCATGGAATCTCATAAATGCCAGAACAATTTAGAGGCACCATATCTTTAAAATTGCCCAGAAGATCACGGATTTTTAAATTTGACTTAAATGACGTTTTAATGTCAAATTTATTAAGAATCCTGCCAATTTTGTCGGTAACATTAGCAATATAAGGTAAAGTGGCAAATAATTTCTTCTCATTAACAACCTGGGGAACTTGTACAGGTTTATGTTTCACTTTCAGTGCTCTTTTTATCTGCGCTTTGCTGTATCCATTTTTTAAGAAAACATCATCCAAAAAATCAATTTCTTCTTGAAGCTTACTAGGATGACATAAAGCGGAAGCTCTCTTGTATAATGTTTTAATCGTACACGCTTTTTGGGCAGGGTGGTGGTTAGAGGTCTCATGAAGATATTGATTAGTATGTGTTGGCTTCCTATAAACTGAAGAGATAAGTTTACCATCATCTTGTTTTTCCAAAAGTACATCAAGAAATGGAAGACAATTATTTTCTTCTACTTCAATAGTAAAATTAATGTTCTCGTGTTGCGTATTCAGATGATTAAGAAAATTGTTTAATTCATCTCGTCCATGAGGCCAAATAGCAAAAATATCATCAACATAACGAAGCCAGACGGTGGGTTTCTTATTTGCTGTGCTAAGTGCTTTTTCTTCAAATTTCTCCATGTAGAAATTAGCAATAGAAGGAGATATCGGAGAGCCCATGGCAACACCATCAACTTGTTTGTAATAATTACCGTTGAAAAGGAAATAACAGGATGTCAAACAGTGTTTAAACAGTTTGATTATGTCAGCAGTAAAATGATCTTCTAATAATTTTAACGTTTCAAGAATAGGAACTTTCGTAAATAAAGATGAAACGTCAAAACTGACAAGTAAATCATTACTTGTCAAAATTATGTCACCAATCAATTCTACAAAATGTCTAGAGTCTTTGACGTACGAAGACGAATGACCAATTAAAGGTTTCAATAATCTGTCCAGATATCTTGCCAATTCGTAAGTTGTAGAACCAATAGAATTAACAATAGGTCTTAACGGGACGTCTTTCTTATGAATTTTTGGAAGACCATAAAACCTTGAAATGACAGGATCTTGGGGAATAATTTTCTTCAAAACTTCTTGAGGTAACGACGATTCCTTCAATAGTTTAGTCGTTTGATATTTAGAAGAACCTAGCGGGTTACTCTTGACTTTGACATAAGCAGGGTCATCTAACAAAGCGTTGGCTTTATTAATATAATCTTCTTTGTTCAAAATTACTGTAGCTTTGCCCTTGTCTGCTGGTAAGACAACAATATTCTTATTGTTCTTTATTTCTTTCAAACTTAAAAATTCTTTTTTTGTCATATTGGGTTTCACTGACGTAGCTCTCTTTAGTATACGTGCAGTTTCATGACGAATCTCTTGGGACTTTTCTGCAGGTAGCGTCTGAATGGCAGCTTCAACACTCATAATAATTTCTTCAGTAGGTATCCGGCTGGGAGTTATTCCAAAACCAAAACCTTTACATAAAACAGAACAAGCAGTATCTGACAAAGAATGAGAACTTAAATTAATGACTAGTTTGTTTTTAGAAAGTGTATGGTTCTGTGTGTGAGTTTTCTGTTTACTACGTAAATTATCAAATTTAGATTTTTGTGAGGAACTTAACTTTTGTTGATGTTCTATTAAACGTAGTGATACAATATTATCCAATGTAGACCAATTCTCTTGAACCAACTTAGATGACAAATATAAGTGTAGAAACAAACATTCCTTGTCTAAGCGAGCAATCTCTCTTCTTGTAAATTGGATTCTTTCACGGAGCAAATTAGAACTAGCTCGATTTAAAATTCTTCTTGCTTGTTCAGTTTTTATGTAACTATTAACACGAGCGCAGCTAGGAATTATATCATTATCTCTGCATCTTTTCAAAAAAGTTAAATCACACAATCGGGATGTTTTCTTCAACTTGACTTTTTCATATTCATTGACTTTCTTATAAATTTCTTCCCCATAGAAGCGTTTTAAATATTGAAAAAAGCTTTCAGAACTCATGGTATAAGTAAATAACAATAACTGGGTTTAAGTTCTGTATAAATTTTATTAACACAACGTTTCGGCAGCAAAGTGCTGCCTTCTTCAGGTGAAATATAATTGTAAACAAATAAATATGTAGTCAAGGATACAAGTTGACAAAATAAATCAGGGTAACATGGATCAAAGTAAACAATTTAAAAACAGAAAATTAACGAAGAATAACAGTTAACCATGACTTATTGATCTCAAAGCCTGTATTCAAGTTCAGATTATTTGAAGATCTCTTGATTTCAATAGCTTCTCTAATAAGTCTTCTCAACCAGTTATTTTCTCTTACTATAATCCTTGCTTTTTCAAAATCAATACCATGTAGTTCTTGAATGGCATGCTCAGCGACTGCAGATTTATCTGGTTGATTTAATCTCATATGTCTTTCATGTTCCATAAACCTGTACAAGTTCCCCAGGTTGTTAATGAGAAGAAATTATTTGCCACTTTACCTTATATTGCTAATGTTACCGACAAAATTGGCAGGATTCTTAATAAATTTGACATTAAAACGTCATTTAAGTCAAATTTAAAAATCCGTGATCTTCTGGGCAATTTTAAAGATATGGTGCCTCTAAATTGTTCTGGCATTTATGAGATTCCATGCCAGTGTGGTAAAGTTTATATTGGCCAAACTGGCAGAACTGTTGCTACAAGATTGAAAGAACATGAAAGACATATGAGATTAAATCAACCAGATAAATCTGCAGTCGCTGAGCATGCCATTCAAGAACTACATGGTATTGATTTTGAAAAAGCAAGGATTATAGTAAGAGAAAATAACTGGTTGAGAAGACTTATTAGAGAAGCTATTGAAATCAAGAGATCTTCAAATAATCTGAACTTGAATACAGGCTTTGAGATCAATAAGTCATGGTTAACTGTTATTCTTCGTTAATTTTCTGTTTTTAAATTGTTTACTTTGATCCATGTTACCCTGATTTATTTTGTCAACTTGTATCCTTGACTACATATTTATTTGTTTACAATTATATTTCACCTGAAGAAGGCAGCACTTTGCTGCCGAAACGTTGTGTTAATAAAATTTATACAGAACTTAAACCCAGTTATTGTTATTTACTTATACCATGAGTTCTGAAAGTTTTTTTCAATATTTAATTGTTTGTTATTCATTTGTTTCCCTGATGATAAACAATAATTTGGCTTTTATAATTTTACTGTTTAAAGTTTTGAAAGTATTTTAGACTTACAATTTTATCCAATATCAAATTGCTCGAGTCATTTTACCTCCAAGCAATGGTATTTGGTAATGTTCAAGGTTAACAAGTTTATCTACGACCGCTGCTAAAAGTTGCTTAGGTTAAAAGTGTCACTTTCTGACACTAGTATTAAAAGTAATAAAGCAACGTGGTAAAAGTTATTTTATTGTTACTTTGCTAACGATTTGTATCAATAAATCAATAAATATAGCCCTATCTGTCAAAATATCATTCTACATTTTTTAGTATTTATTTACTAATACAATAGGAAGATCGTAGATAAAATTTTGTATGATATACGAGTTAAAAGTGATCTATTTTGTTTGTGGGGTTGTTTCACTCGACTTCGCCTCGTTTCCCAAACTGTCCCACTTACTCATAAAATGTCACTTCTAACACTTATATCATAAATAACTGTTTATTAAATAAAGCAACTAGTTTGAGATGCATTCAATATAAATAAAAATTTATTAGACACTGTGGTTTCGACTGTTAATTAATATTCCTCATGGAGATAATTAATTACTGAGAATGAATAAGAAATGCGAAGTGTCCTTTAGTATGTTGATCAGGAAGAGTATATGTGTTTTATTTATATATTTATAATCTTTTATTTAATAATTAAATCCAGTCGAGAAAATTCCTTTATCGTTACTAAATTTATTCACAATTGTTTAGTAATATGTCATTCTCTGACTTTTAAAAAGTTGGGAAATCAATTATTCCTACCTTTCAACCTGCGAAATCAGTACATATTTTATTAGTAACTGATTATGAATAATGTAGGCTTTTCTGTTTGAGCAAATTTACTGTTTCTTTTTCTGTTTCTTACCGTAGTTCGGGTGGAATAAAATCAACAATTTTAAATATTTAAAAGATCGAAAGTTTATTGACAAATATAAATCTCACTCCGAAATTGTTTACTAAACTAATGTAAAATTCACGACTTTCAAAACAAAAATATTTCATCCGAAAATTCAAACAACAAAAATTAATATATTTTTTGCTACATGATTCCTGTATTTTTAGTTGTTACCAGACAACCTGCGATAAAAGTCCGAAAATAACATTCCCTTCCTGGGACGGAAATGGTATTCTCGTACGGTTACGTATTTATTGCATACATACATACATAATATCACGCTATGTCCCACTTACCGGGGTAGCACGAACCCAGAAACAAGTCAACCAACAATCAATCTCCTTCAAACATTCTTATCCTGACACACCACTTTCACCTCGTCCACATTCATAGTGCGATTCATACATGCTCGTTTATTCTTCTCACTCGGAATCATTCGTTCACGCAACAATCCATCAATTATACCCAACCAGTTATTCCTCGGACGCCCACGCAATCGTTCACCTTCAATCTCACCCACATATATTAGTTTCACCAACCTTTCATTCGACATTCGCTCAACATGTCCAAACCACCTCAATTGACTCACTCCCACTAACAACATCTCACAATCATCATTTATTGCATTTGTTATAAATTCTGAACACAATTACGTATAACAAAAGGACCGATAATTTGGTACAAAATTCATGTTGTGCATAATCTGTAACAAAATTAAATGTAATAAAAATAATGTAGTTGATAACTAAACTAAATTTAATTATTAATATTTTCCGAACAAGAACTAGCTCTTTTACCTCGGCGATAATCCATGAAACGTCTATACACAAATTCATATTTTTCCCTGGATTTCTGTGGAAGCAAATTTAACATTGCTGTATTTGCTGCGTCCACTATTTTTGGTGGTGTTTCAGAAATGGAAAAATCGTCGTCGCTGCACATTTCTGACATTTTTTAACTATAGGATAAAAATAAAATATTTGAAAAATTCACTTCGTAAAGTTGACAGATTTGGTGTTTAACTAAAATAAACAATCACCCGTAGTTACTTACAAGATCTGTAGGGTTAAGGAGTCAGTTTTCGTTCGATCGAAAAAAAAAATTATTATTAACCTCCGAAACAGGACCGGTCGAAATGAAAAACTTTGGGTTCGAGAGGGTACGCGGGGTAGTCAGGGAGAGTCATAAGAAAGCAATCAGCCTCTGCCTCGGGCTCACTGTTCAATTTATCAGTTTTGAGGTTATGAAAGGTGGATGTCTGATGTCTGCTCTTGTTGTCCTCTGTTTCAATTTGGATTTGTTTTGCTGCTTCATTCGATTGAGACTGTGTTAGGTTACAATTAGAGGAATTAAGGGTTATTGCAGTATAATTATTTATAGGAAGTACCGATTTCAGTTATTTGTTTAATCTCATCGCTGAAATTGAAATACTTACTGGAACGTGCACGAAAGCGAAAAATGAACCTGAGACAGATAGATATCGTGGGATACTCTTCTTTGTCTAACACTTTTTTGTTGAACGGTTGCTGAGTAAAATCATAAATCGAAGTCAGATAGTATTTTGTGAATAAAGATATATTTTAGTCACAAGCGGAATGTTTAACTTACGTTAGCCGAATGAGCTAATTTACGCGAGTGGTTAATTTGTCTTTATTCACGTGATGCATACAATATTTTTTCCAACATCTTCCTTTAATATGCTTCTTGAATTAAAATGACATTTAATTAGAAATTTCACAGAAATATTTATGTTTCATTTTATTTTGTTACCAATGCTTAAAATATAGACACGCCTTTTACCCATTGTGGGTGTGGCACTCTGCTTACGCAGATCTCGGTAGGTGATATATTTTTGCGTATGAAATGCGGTTACCAGCCGTCAAGTCATAGCCCCCAAAGTTGTTAGTGGAGGGGGAACCACAGGGGTAAATTTAAATTGGCAACTGTCGGCTGTGGGGTTCGAACTGAGGATCTCACGATCCACAGTCCAATGCGTTACCACAGAGCTATTTACTCCATTTAGAAAATATATACATCTACATTTTGTCATTATTATAGCAACGTACTATAAAAGTATTATTTTATTCACAACTATCAAATAATATACCCTTAATCAACCGTTGTTTATAAATTAATGACCTTTGTTACTGTTTTTAAAGAAATAATATTGACAGTTCGATGAATTAATATTATTCATTCGTTATGTTAAATTCAAATCTGAGCTATCAAAAGAGTAAAATCACAATGACTTTTAAGTAATTTTTTCCACAGAACAAACCAAAGACACTAATTTTCTCATTTTTCATACTTATATTTTCTTTTTGAGCTTAAACTGTAGTTGAATTAAGATTTTCTGCTAATTGTCAAATCACTTCACAAAACAGTACGTAGCCTAGCGATGGTTGCTATAATTTGTCTATGTTGATAAACATACAATTTTTTGTATTTGTCAGAGCAAAAATTCTACTTATCTTATAATTTCAAAACAAATATTTGACGAAATGTTGTGGATAAAGTATAGTATTCTACTCGCATGTAATGGCTATTACTCATTCGAATGATTTACATCACTCGCGTTCGCTCGTGACGCAAACTTCATTCTCATGAGTAATAACAAACATTACATGCTCATTGAATAATATACTATTAGCATCGAGAATTCAATAGATAAAACAATACTTTACAAGCAGGTGTTGGAAAAAAGTTGCTAAAGCGGATGGTTATGTGTTGATATATCAGTTTATTTTAGTCTAAATTTCGTTCATTTAAACTTTTTTGCAACTGATTTCATATTCGAAATAAATTAATTTTATTTTTTGTGTCCTGTAAAATTCCAACAAAATGTATCAACTTTGCACAGTGTCATGAAACTTATAATTATGATGTTATCTCATTGATAAAATTCTAGAATCTGGTCTATATAGTAGAAAGTAATACAGGTTATCCTACATAATGATTTGCGCGGTTTTGTTGTAATTTTAATTAGCTTTACTTTTCGTATATTGCGACAATTCGCGCCCACCGGTATCTAAATATCCTACTTACTTTCCAGTGAAGTTAACAAAATCATCAAGTGTAAAGTTTTAACTAATTAATATAATATTAATGTTCTTGGCATTTTAATCGTGACAAAAAATATGCTGCAATTCGAAGTACACAAATTATTAACGCTCGAGGGTGTTTCGCCCGTTGTTATTGTTAATCCCGGCTAATTATAAGCAACTAGCTGTTCATAATGCAGCAACGTGCAAGCGGCGAAACACGTTCCTCACCGTATAAACAAGGACTCGCGGCAGGAGTTGCAGCAGGATAAACGTGCTCCAATTGATATAAATGCTGTTTACATTGAAATTTACGCCAAGAGAACATTAATGGTAAACGTGATTAATTTAGAAATGTTTTTAGTAAATAAATATGAACTAGGGTGGATAGAAAAACGCTATTTTTCCAATTCGTCGATGGTCCCCCCCTAGAACTTTACATTTTCATAAAATAAGAAGATTTCGGTACCTGTTACACCATTTTGATGTATTGTGGTCAAGTGCTAAAGCCTTAAAAATGACCATTTTGCACTTTTTTACTTTCTTATACAAAGTATAAGGAAGTATTGGAATCATGAAAAAAAAAAATCGCTGACCAAATTTTTGCGAAAATACATATTAAGCGCCCACTGAATCCGTTAAGACCAATTTCTCAATCAAGTCTGTGTGTGAGGATGGATGGATGGATGTCCGTGTGCGCAATATCTCATGAACGAGACAGGATATGTAAACAAAACTTGGAATTTATAAGTTTCATGGAAATATGAAGAACTGAATTGATTTTGAATGAAACTGAAAAACCGGAAAAGGAAATTTACTGAACACAAAACAATAAATGCCATTTAAAAAAAATAGAATCTTCTATGAAAAAAAGCTTCTAATTTTAGCAAAAAATATTTGGAATATGAAATATTATTTGCACTTTTTTTGGAGCTGCTTCAAATTTTGAGAAAAACTAAATTATATATTTAATAATATATTTCAATAATCTTAGTTACAATGAGAACAAAAACTGAAACATTTTTAACATCTATGTATCAAACGTGTCAAATAATGATTGTTTTTAACCCTATTTCGCGTCCGTTGTTAATGGTAAAGGACGCTAAATAGGTTAAAAAACAATAATTTTGGAATTCGCGGTCGTTACCGTGACAACAGCCGCGAAATTCAATTTCGCGATCTGTACTGCGGCTGCGGAATGCTTATTTCACGTCCGGTTGCACTATAATAATATTTGAATTATTAATTAGAAAGTTTTAAAGACTAGATATTAACACCTATTTTAAAACAAAATTATAGTTACGAGAAGAAAAAATTAAACGCGTTATCACTAATATGTAAAATTATTATCAAAATAAAGTGATACGCAAGGAACAAGTCATACTTGTTCAGTTTGTTTTATATGTATAAGAAAGTAGTGTGCGGCCCACACCAGATTTTTTTACATTCAATAACCCTTGTGGATCCTTCTCCACCTGACATTTTTGGGGGTTATCACTTGACGAAATTTCACCCTGCTTTAAGCAGAGTGACGCACCTAGAAATTGATGAATATATTTGCGGAATATTAATATTCTTGAGATTATAAGGTATACGCAATGTAAGCATCTGTGTTTTTCGAGCACGTTGACATCTAGCGTCATGCGCTATAAGTTTTTCCGGGGGAGTCTCCCAGACTGTATACAGGATTTCAATGGGAAATCTGATGTTTTACTTAAATAATGTTGGTTATTATTAACTGTGGATTCCAAAGTGTTGATGTAAGTTTATTCCGGACCAATAGGACGAAAGGACGCAAGCTAGCATTCTTTAAGGCTTATATAACCTGTCGATTCTACGAAATAGAAAATATTAAACTAGGTCAATAAATAAGCGATTTGTATCTAATCGTATTTTGTCCCTGCGCCAAATAAAGCAATTACCATATTGCAGAAACTCTTACCAATCGGATTTTTGTTGGCAGCGTGGATCATTATGCCCGCGCCCGCTCGCAGGACACTGTATGGACTTTATTTCATTAGCTAATTGACTGACACAGGACAGTGTGGTTACTGGCTGACAAATTACGTGCTATCAAACGCAATTAGTTTTTTGTGCAAATAGGGAAACACTGCCTTCAAACAGCATTTGTGTTCGAGGGCTTTAATGAGGATTTGATGTGCATCAAATGAAAGATTCTGCTCGTGTGTGGAATTAATAGAATGGAAAATATTCAAATTTTATCCCGCATTTTTCATATTGCTGCATGGTTGATGACAAGCCCTCGCAGCCAATAATATAATTAAAAATATTTGCAACGTATTATTAAAGATGATTAATATTTTACTTACTTTATTTATTGCACTAAGATCTTCGTAATTGTTAAGTTTCTCGATAGTTCTTTGCAATCATTAGACTCAAATTTACAGATAGAAAGATAAAATCGATTACGAAATTTTCATACATAATCTATTAAGTTCTAGTTGATTTTCGGTAATTTATCGCCTGGACTTTTTGAGTTTTTATTGCTTCGAAAATTACCACGAGTGAAAGAAATAAATTAAAAAATTAACGCTTTAATACATTGCTGTCAGTCACATTTGTTGTGATGTTGAAGACATTTATAAACCGTTACTACCATGGTAACAATAATTAATTTATTTTATTGGAAGTTACTTATGTAAGCTCAACAACATTAACTGTAACTATGGTGTAATTAATACTGATACTGATAAAACAAAACTCCCTGTATTGGCTTCCAAATTATGAAGAAATGGCGTTGATCACATTCCCAAAAGGTACATGTCAAATTCATTTTGTATATCTTATGATGGCGAATGCTTGCATTAGTATTGGTAGTTTGCTTTTATTGGCAGCAGAACTGTTGCCATACACACTGCAAATTTTCCTGTTTTTATAGGTTTTTTTTTTTGGAGAAAATTCAATTTTAACCTTTTACATATTATTTAAATAATACGGCTTAAACAAATGTTATACTTACATTGGAATACTCTTAAAATAACTACTATTGTTATTAATTTTGAAAAAATAACAACTAATTTCAAAATACAATGAAATTTATGTACCTTATGGTTAATTTAGCTTTCTACCACTAGTTAGCGTATTTTAATTTTGGAAGCTCAATACGTACACAGTAAAAAAAAATTTTTCCATTTATTAATTTTGCGGTGGTTAAGTATTTTTAGTTAATATTGACACATATATTGTGTTAAATTGACAATTTGAACAAATTTGATAATTTGTTAAATTAAAATTTTGTCAATTCTGAATTTTTAACAAGAAAAATTGTTGTTTTTATTTATTGGCTGGATTTATAAAATTTCACAAATAGACTCGTCAATAATAACAAGTAAATGTAGCTAACTTATCAATTTGGAATTGTTAAAGAAAGTTTGTATCTTTTTTAACTTGATTTGTTATAATAACTGTGATGTATTGTTCTATTTCAAAATAATTAATAAAATATTTAGTCAAAAGCACATAAAAATAAGTGTAAATAATTACTATATTCATAAATATATTTAGTTACGAAATACACAATAATAATTTAGTACTTTCTAACAAATTTTAAAGTTGCTAAATTAACAAATATTAACGGTGGATCCTCTGGGACTAAAAATTTAGTTAAAATTTTGTCAATTTTTACTATAAATTTTATACTGTGTAACCTATAGGACGTCTAACGCCGCCATATTGTATTCCTTCGCCTCTAACATCTTAAAGTTTCTGCCTTTAAGTAACTTTCCTTCTTGAATTCACATCCGTTAAGACTGTCCGACTCACAAGCCATCAAAGTGGATAATTTTATTTGGGGCGTATGTGGCGGTTGTGGGGGCGGTAGTGTGGTTCAGGGGGCGGTGTGGGGCGGCACGTGCGGGGCATGTTTGTTTGCGCCGGATAAACAGCGTTGTTTACGGTACGGCACGACGTGGCGTCATGATACCGCCCCTTCCCACCTAATGCAGACGGAGACTGAGCCTGCGGCCGGTCCTGCAGGGTGTGGAGTCATTATCGCCCGACAGGACCGTAATAAGTTGATAGACAAGGGGTACCACTTGCTATCAAATTTACAGTTTGGTTATTTAAATAATTTGACAATTGTCAATTTCAAAATAGTGAGTTTCAGCCACGGTGTAAGAAAAGAGGTGTGTCGACTCTTCTTCAATATGTGGATTTTTTGTGTCGTTAGTTCTTCACTTTTCCGTGCGCTGCGGTAGTGTCGTAATTTAATATATAATAAAAAAAAAGCAGTGTGGTGACTCCACCAGTTTTTTTTTTGTTTAGTTAAATCAAATGTGTTTGCAGGGAAATATTTTTTCTACGACCACTTAGAAATCTGCTCATTGTATGTTTGTTGTTGCTAGGGATATGAGCAACATTGCAAGCATCGTGCGAAATGAATTTCTTTTGTGAGTATTTTGATACAAGTCATTTCATTTCAGGACAGGTGTCATTGCTAGGATACTTATTTAGAATGGGGTCATACACTTTTAAAAAAAAGTTCTGTTTTTTAACAAATAAAAATTTAGATCATTTCAGTGACATATTGTTCAATATTTCTTATAATTTTTTAACTTTTCATTCATAATTTCCTTTATATAGTTTCGCGGTTGCAAAATCGTGATGTCATCTTGTAAAAGAATGTACAGCATGGCATACCAAAAGACGTGTTGATAACAAGTAATAATTTGCTCTTCAGGGTTGTAATAATTATTTATTATTATTAAAATTAACACTCCGATAAACAAAATTAGGTATTCGTTAATTATAACGTAGGACGTACTAAAATATAAAAATGCTTTGATGTACTATACCTTGTCGCTTGTCGTGTCGGTAATGTCGGTAGTCTATCACACCTGTCATGTCAAGTCATATGTTACAGCTAACAACGATTTTCAAGTTAAAAATATGTTTATTATATTTCTTATTTATTTTGCCCAGAGAATATCAATAAACTATATTTGTAAAACCCTCTCAGCAAATAACAATGGCAGATGACAGTCAATTTGACAGTTGGTGCAATTCCTCGCTCTCCACAAGAGCGTGTTTTGTAGCATTACAAAATGACGTAGGTGCTGACGTCACAAGCGAAAAATTTGAAATGGGATGACAATTTCAAAAAATCGTATCTTAATAACTAAATTCTTTTTAATATTAAAATTAGTATCTATATTTATAATTTTATTTAAAGTTGCTGAAAAAAAATAAAACGATAAAAGGTTTATGACCCCATTGTCAAATATTGGAATGGTGAAAGCGGGACAAATCTATTATTAAAATTAAAATAATTAGGAAATTATATCGTGGCCGTAGAAAAAGTATAGTGTACAACTCGCATGGAATGTCCATTTCATACTCGTATGAGTTGAAGCTAAATTTTCATACTCCTAGGAAATGAGTACCATTCCATGCTCGTTGTACAATATACAATATTTCAGTTTTGTAAAGAAATATGACCAAATATATAACAGTAAAAATAGTGCCAATCTTAACATTTTTCGGTCTTATTTAACGCCCGGTACAGCAAAATGAATTACAATTTCTATTAATCCAAATAGTAATTCCTGCGGTACGGTCCTGCGCGCCGGCACCGGGACGCCAGCTCCACTGACTTTTCCTGCCAGGCGACCACGTCCCGACGCCCGACACATTGTCACCCACATCGACCGTATTATTATGTCAGAGTTGAGAGGAGTACATGACCAAGTATCCCTTATCCCTCCGTCCCTATCCCTAGTCCGTACTGCTCATACTCCGGACTGACCCGGAACTATTACATCCTTCATCAGGACGATGTACAGCGTTTAGTGTAACTGTGTGCAAGATCATAGCTTTAGGATAATTGAATTTATTTATCCGAAATTGTAAAGGAAATGGCTTAGTCGAATCAAGTAAAAATTACTATTCACCTCATCTGTTATCTGTTAAATGTATCTTCATAAAAATGCAGGATTTTAATTTCACAGCCAATCAAAATCAATTATAATGATTATTTCACTCATTACAAATTTGACCAATCAGAATGTCTCATTTTCCATTGTTCTACATTTTAGATAAGTGAATAAACAGCACCATGCTGTTTATTCGCGATTAAATTGAAGCTAGCTTTTATATGCAAATTTTGGACATTTTGAAGGCATATTTAGCCGGATAATTAGTTGCAAGCAAGATACATACATGTTATTTACCTTTTCTGGTATTCTATATCTTCAAACATGCTGAATTATTCAATTCAAGCTATTTTTATTTACAAATTTTTGACATTTATTTCACAAGTAAAAAGATAAACAAACAATTTGCTATAATTACAATGTAACAACAAAATTTTATGGTGCCTTTTGCTTATGTGTGTACCGATTTATTTATGTGAAAATGTGTCAAAATCAACGTTTTACTACAATTTCTTCGGCAAGTATTAAAGTTTATGCTATGAATTCATGAAATAATCTTGACAAATACCCCTCGTGTTAAAGAATTTAATCGATTAAATTTGATGTCTAGCTTATTTATAAAATTTTGCTATTAAAAAAGTGTTATCGTACATAATAATTTAAGATAAAATCCCTCGACCTACGGTCTCGGTATTTTTTCAAATTATGTACTCAAACACTTTTTAAGCAAAATTTTATGCATAAGCTAGACATGTCAAATTTAATCGATTAAATTCTTAGCACTCGTGATATAACTATTGAATATTTTTACTAGTAATGTTGTGTATCGAGTATTACTTTGTTTCACTCATTCCAAATTTAACCTATCAGAATGTCTCATTTTCCATTGTTGTGCATTTTAAATAAGTGATTAAATACCCCTAACTGAATTGAGGCTAGCTTTTATATGCAAATTTTGAACATTTTGAAAGCATATTTACCCGGAAAATTAGTCGCAGCAGTAAAATACTTACATGTTTTTGCCTTAATTTGTTACTCACTTATAAACACCATTTACCCAAGCCCTCAATTGCCCTCTGAATCTTTACAACCTTTACAAGTTGCTTATTGAGAGCTGATTTGTAAAATTTTTACAAGTTAATAAACAAGGTAACAAATGTACGTTGCCACAGTATTGCCTACAAGACTTATGTTAAATGATTTCAAATAATTTTTGAGAGAACCGTTGTATGTAACTAACAGGACTTGGTTATAATTTTAATTGATTTACAAATAAGTAACAAGTAAATCGTTCTACAAATACACGCAAGATATAGTTATTTACATTACAAGCAAGGTAAACAGTTTTTACTGCTGAATGGAGCAGTAAAATAATTACCTTGCGTGTATTGTACAACATTTTACTTGTTACTCATTTGTAAATCAAATTAAACTTATATTTTTATTTATTATTTTTTGACATTTATTTGACAAATATAAAAAAAATTGCTATAGTACAATATAACAACAAAATTTTATGCTCTTTTTGTTTATATGTGTACCACTTATTTACGTGAAAATATGTCAAAATCAATATTTTATTACAATTTCTTCGAAAAATATTAAAAGTTTGTATAAATAATAAATATAAAATATATCATCACGCCTTTTACCCATCATGGGTGTGGCACTCTGCTTACACAGATCTCGGTAGGTGATATATTTTTACGTATGAAGTGCGGTTACCAGCCGTCAAATCATAGCCCCCAAAGATGTTAGTGGAGGGGAAACCACAGGGGTAAATTTAAATTTGTAACTGTCGGCAGTGGGATTCGAACTGAGATCCACAGTCCGACACGTTACCACGGAGCTATTTACCCCATAAAAGTTTGTACTATGAATTAATGAAATAATAATGTACCCACCGTGCTAAAGAATTGAATCGATTAAATTTGATTGGCTTATTTATAATTTTTTTTATCGTACATAATAATTTAAGATAAAATCCCTCGACCTGAGGTCTCGGAATTTTTTCATATTGTTATGTACTCAAACACTTTTTAAGCAAAATTTATTGTATAAGCTAGACATGTCAAATTTAATCGATTGAATTCTTAGCACTCGGGATGTAACTACTGAATATTTTAAACAAATGCATTCATGGTATCATAAGTGATTATTGGCAATAAGAATTACGTTCTCTTGAAGAATATTTATGCAGTTCGAAGCTAACGCATTTTCCTTCGCGTATTTGAAAATCAAATTAATATAACAGCAGGAAATGATTAAAAAATATATGTAGAGTAAAAAGCAAGCTGTCGAGAACATGAAAAATAGATTCGAACATTTTGTTATGAATAATACAGCATTCCCAAGGCCTGTTTGTGCCTTATTAGCAGCTTCGTCAATAATTCACCATTCGTTATCTCGCCAACGTAATGTAATGTATTCCTACCAGTCAAATAAAAAACTTACGAATACAAAATGAGTGAGCACTCGCAAATTCAGATGTAGCTACATGAAATTTTAATTAACACAGGACTAGAACAAAGTAATTTTTAATAAGATAATGAATTCTATCAATAACATGTCTTAAGTCTCTTTCACATTATAGTTGTTTGGCTATAAACTTTGACACGTTTCTCGTTTGTTTGTTTGTTTGTTTGTTACTGTGTTTTTTTCGATTAGTGATAATTAAAGAGCTCACCATTTTATTTTTTAATAATGTAATATACCTATAATATTTATTTACCGGTTTCAGGAGATTAAACCTATGTTTACATGCACAAAAGTAGGCAGGGTAAGTATGTTATAACTCTATGCTGTAGGGTAATATTACCTTACTGGTCTGTCAAAATAGTCAAGAAAATGAAAATAAAACACAATGATAATATAACGCTATTTATTAATACACACGGAATTAAGGTTTTCAGAGCTTTACCTGCTGCGTTTCAAATATTTTCAGGCAATCAGCATCGCCAAAATCCACTTTTTATTTAGCCATTATGAACACATTGACGTTTAAGTAAAAATATTATTTATAAATATGATAGAAAACGAGTGTAACCATGGTGTGAAATAAAAACAAACAGACTTACTTGATCACTTTCTAAAATTATGACAGACGTTATTCATACAAGAATTTCATAAAATAATGTTTATTAATGACACCAACGTCGTCATATTCTGAAACCGGTAAACTATTGAACAAACCACGGATGTTATGAGTCATAACAGGCCTTGGATGTCTTAAAATCCTCGCTCTACGAGCTCGGATTTCAAACTGACATCTGCGGCAGTTATGATACTCATAACATCACTAGGAATGTTAATAGCTATTACATTACCAGCAAGATAAAATAGTTTTTATTGCTGAATCGAGGAAATGACCGGCGAGCCTGTCACCTCCTTGAAGCAGTATAAGCAGTTACCTTGCGTGTATTGTACAACATTTTACTTGTGACTCATTTGTAAATCAAATTAAAATTATAACCCAGTCCTGTCACACACAACTGTTTTGTCAAAAATTATTTGAAATTATTTCGCATAAGCCTAGTAAACATTACTGTGGCAACGTGCATTGTTTACCTTGTTTACTAACTTGTAAAATTTTTACAATGCTGCTGTCAATTACTAACTTGTAAAGATTCATTTTCAAATGCAATATAGGGCTTGGATAAATGGTGTTTACAAGCGAGTAACAAGTAATAGTAATTTACGTAACAACACCTGAAAGTGATATTTTATTGCGTGAGCAAATATATTCCAGAGCGAGCTGTAGGCGAGCTTTGGAAGCTTGCGAGCCCAGTGAAGAAACTTTCAGGTCATGTTGGGTACAATATATTTTTCGCATCCTGAAAAAAAGAAATAATAATTCTTACACCTACTGCAATATTTGACACATGAATGAAAAATAAATAAATTAAGGACTGATCACTATGGAAACATTGCTTTCCGATCCCTTATAGTAAATTTTCCGAATAGAAGGAATTTTCCGAGCTAGCTCGGTAAAGAAGGAATTTCTGGTCTAAAAAACGATCAGAAACAGCTCATTTTCTGGGCGACTGCGAAAAAATTATTTTATCTACGCCTGTGATTTAAATATCACTTATCCCACTCATTTTGCGTGAATTAAGAACTTCATTACCACACTCGTTTACATTAACGTACTATTTATTATAAATATTGATAATACAATCTTTACAATTCTTTAAATTAATTAATATTTAATTATTTAATAATTACATTTTCTAAATTACTGATTTTCACGAAATTCTTCAAAAGTTTATTAAAAATAACTACATAATTATTTAATGTCAAATTGTGGTCGTCATGGATTAAAAACATTTTTGCAGCAACTACTTGGATTAATTTTCTAATTGTCAAAAAAATTAAATCAAATTATTTAAATTAAATTAAAAAAAAAATTTAAGTTAAAAAACTTTGGGCGGGCGAAGATAAAATATTGTACAATACATGTGTGGTAATACATTATTAATATACTTATTTATTTATTTATTTCTTTTAGGTTATTCAACCGGACGTAATGTCCCAATTACAGAATAACACTGTATTAACAATATAAAAATACAAAATGTAGTAGTTGTAACAAATGTTTACATAAAAAAATTAATAATATGAAACAAAGGTAAATAAAAGAAGGTAGATAAATTTTATGTGACACGCATACATACATATGTGATTACATGCGTATCTTAATAATGCTCTTATTCCACTTATATCGTAAATATCTGTTACACGATTTTATAGCAAATTTGACGGTAAATTTGTAAATAATATAGTATGTTCCATTTAAATTTATAAGTTGATATTAATTACTATTAAACCGAAAATGATATCATGAATGTACATCCACTATCAATTCGCTTATATGTTGTTGAATAAATCATGTTATAAGAAATGAATTGATAAATAAGCGAATTGTTTGCTGGTTTTATTTAAATGTAACGCATTGTATACTGATTACGGCTCTACAAAAAATTGTAATACCATAGTCTGGTTTGATATTTTATAGAGAATATATCACCGTGTGAATCGTGATATTCGATCATTTCATATCAACTTGTTATCTGAATTGGAACAAGATTTGTAAATAAATGATTAGTCGAGGCGGTGCAAAGGCATTCGAATTCCCGATTCCTACTGAAGCAGCATTAAGAAAGGGAATGATAATTTTAGAGTTTCTGCTGTAAATGTAAAGGGTGCATTTGAGAATAAATTAAATTTATTATTTTCACTCCCGACAAATACCGGAATTAGCCGAACACGAAGCAAAGCCGAGAAATGACGGCACCAAACAAACCAATTATCGTTTTTATTTTTTTAATCAACGTACAAAGACGAACCGGAAATGAAAATTAACTGACTAAAACCTGCCGGAAACAATACGCCCGCTGCCAAAGGCCGAATCACAATGGAAAAATATTGCGCGGAAAACAGCACCCCACCGGTGTTTGCTTAAAGTTTTTTGTGTTGTTTAATATTTGATTATGTGTTCGAATTTTCAAACTTTTTAAATTAATATTTTATTATTACGAATAATTCTTTTAGTTGAAAAATTCTATTTGCAAAATATTCGTTTGGGAGTTTACTTTGTTCACTGAATAAATTTGAGTGAAATAAATTAGCTTTTTTCTCTACCCTTAAGTTTTATTCCCAATACGAAATTAGTAGTTTTCGTTAGTAAAGCTTTAATTTCTTTTCTTCTTTCATTTCATTAATCGTAGCCGCTGATTACTAATAAAAAGTTTAGCTCTTATTGAAAATACATACGCGCCCAGAATCAAATCATTTGGTCCAATTAAAGTCATCAAAGGAAATTTGTTTAATTCACCATATTTATATCTTAAATTCATTTATTGTTCCTTTCGCACATACATATATGTAAGGGACGTATTGTTTACATTACGAATTAATTAGATATTGAGAATAATTCATCAACAGTAAGTGGTAGATTATTTGAAGGCATGTCAGGGTTTTTGATCATATCTTAATAAATAAATTTTATTAGAATGATAAAGATGTAGAATAATATTACTTACAATCTTTATTTGAAACAATTTTCTGTATTTTGTTATCATCAGATTTTAAATAGTGTTCGTGGTACCAGTCAATACCTTTGGACCAAATTCTTTATTTTTTCACGACATGGTAGGAAACCCCATCGTTCTTCTCCCGAAATAGTGAGGAAAATGTGTTGTTCCTCTTTAGAGAGGAAAATATAGAAGTGTTACCAATATGAATGTTATTTACAAAAAATATATTATAAAAATTATAAATAAATTCCTAATTTTATTGAAAATCCTTATTTTAGTTTTATACATACTTTAAATTATCGTACAATTATGTCTCATATTTTTCTTTTTCTTATTAAATCACAGTTTGACATTTTATTAAAGATATTTAAGATTGGTTCCTTGGCAACACTGCTACACCGCCTTGTGTCTGATAACCTAACTTTTAACGTGTCAGTCTGTCAGTTGTGTTCTCAAAGTGTATTTTAGGTCCGAGCAAATCGTTTTTAGAAACATGTCGTGAAAAAAATGTTGTGTCTAACACGAGAGGAAAGCTCTTCTTCCACTCTCGTTCGAAGTGCCTCACTTGCTGCGATCATGAGGCAAACTTCGAACTCGACGGGGAGAAAGAAGCGCTTTCCTCTATAGTTTGACAAATAACTATTGTTATTATTTCACTTATTTTTCTTTCTTTAAAAGAACATAAATTATGATACCAATAAATTGAGTACAATAATTTTCTCCTTGTTATACCAGAACTATTTTTTATAGCTATTCTAAAAGTCTTAATTGGGCCAAATGATATGATTAATATGATGAATAATAAATAAAATATAGTCAGATACAAATAAAGACGTTGCTTTCCCACACGACTTTTTAACTTTATTTTATTTATTATTATGTATTTATTGTATTAAATTCTGACGAAGAGATTCATCAATGTTGTGTTGTTCATATTTATTTATTTATTTATTTACATTTTAACATGTTTTGTATTAGTCTCTATTAATATCACCTCCTGAAGAAGACGTATGTGGCGTCGAAACCGGTCGAGGTTATATGGAATAAAAAATTGGCTGAATTCCAGTACTTTTATTTATATTGCAAATTAGGCAGTGTTAAAATAGCGATATCAAATTGAGAAGGAAAAGTGAAAATTTCATACAAATGAATTTCTCCTCAACGTATCAATTTTCACAGCATTACGCGTGTACTGTTCTGAATCGAGTTGGCTGTGGTGCAGCAGTAGCACGCGTCGCCCCACGTGTTGCGTGACAGTCAGGTGTTTCGGACACGTGAGGCCTCCTGCTGTGACCGTAGCGCCAGCTGACAGTTTGGCGGAAGTGGGAACTACGTGAATCTGACACGTAATGGAAATGGTTGGCTTATTATTAGCGATCGGCATCATTTCAGTGATACTGCAACTGTTGTTGGCAAAGAGTTTTATTCATTATATTTTTGTACTTATACAAGAAATACGTGTTTCAAGTTCCGTTTGTGTGTCTGTAAATTAACTCAAGAACTAGAAACATAATAAGTTTTATGAAAATTCGCACAGTTGATTATATTTTGGTGGACGGTTGGACGCAAAACAATATATTCAATTGTTTTGTGTATCAGCTAAATGAATCAACGCCATTACTTAAGATAAAACAAAACACTAAATAACAAAGTTGTAAGGAACCAAGAGGGACATCTGATTATTGAAGAAAATATTTTCTATAACACTGTTTTGGAAACTAGGCATTCCACAACTAAAAATTGATATGGAATCACTAACATTCCATACGCTGCGTATGGAATATTTTCGACGAATCAGAGCCGCATATTAGCGCGATATATGAAGTATCTTGATTCAGTTGCTATGGTTACGTCTGTTTGTTTTAATTTGATTTATTTGTGTTTGACATTACAACAGTTTTGTATTTGTATTTTTTGTATATTTCCAAAATCTTGTTATAGAAAGTATAGTCTACAACATGTAACGGAATGGCATATCCCACACTCGCAAACCGTAGCCCTCGCCTTCAGCTCGGACTACACTTCTTTCCCTTAATTTTTGCTCGCATGGAATATGTGCCATTCCATTACTTGTTGTAGAATATACTATTTATTAAACCAGTGGTTCTCCAGTTACATTACAAAGTAATAATTTTTCAAATGGTACGTTATATTGAAATTTATAACATTCGATAGTACATTTTTTTCTTAATTCTACCATACCTATAAACATTTTATATTCTTACATAATAAAAATACTGTGAAAAATTCGATTGAAATGAAAATAAATTTTATTAATACATTAATATACAGTAGGTTATGGATGAAAAACAAAATAACAAAATCTAGCATCTGTCAAGTAATTCGCTGTACTAATTGTTGTAACTTGTGATTTTTGTGTTTGTCCATTTTTTACCTCCCGCCACATCCTGTAAAAGTGGTATAGGAATCATGCTGAAAATTGGGTAGAGAGTTTTCAGTGGATGAGTACGTTTTAGGGTCCATAGAATACGATTTTAATAGTTTCTCGATGATGTCTATATGTGTGTCTGTTTGCCTGTCAGTCTGTTTGGATCTCTGGAGTTACGGTTTCTCAAAAACTACTAAACTGAAAATTTTGATATTTTGTATATATCAATTGTATCTCCTTTGGAAGAGCTGATTAGTTTTTGATGATAATCCAATAACCGGAAGTGGTAGTTTACTTGAAGCCCTATCAAGTTATTTTAAAATATTTCAGCAAAATATTGTTTAATGAAAATTTTGTTATTAGAATAATGTTGCAAATATTATTTTCTACAATAATTGTTTGAAACATTTTCCTCTTATTGTCACCATTTATGAATTACAACACGTTAAAGAAAAATTATATTTTGATATTTTCGTTTAAATCTGTTAACCTGTTTTTTGAAAAAACAAAACAACGGTTGAAAAATGTCATTTATTTGACGTGTCATAATTTTTTGAAAGGATGAGCGTTTCTTGATAGTGGTGGTCCTTGCATTGCTTGATAAGAAATCTATGGCGGGAGGTATTGTGGTGCCCACAGCAGATTTTTTTTTGTATAAATATGGATGACAAAAAGTATACAAACGAACTTTTTCATCCGTAGCCTGCTGTACACTAATGTTATTAATAATATTTATTTTAATTTCAATCGCATTTTTCAAAGTATTTTTATTGTATTATATTTATTATAGCAAAACAACATGACATGTACAATCTCTCACGACTTGAAATAATTACCTTCCTCGGAAACACTCGAACCAAAAGAATTCCAGCATTTTCTAAATCTCTTCTTAAAATGTAATGCGCACTCAGGTCTGTAGTAATTATCTCCAAATTCATTACGCACGTAAAAGATCTTTCTAGAATAATTATCGTATAAACGTCGAGAAGAAGAGGGGTGACGACTCACCGAGCAGGATGACGTGGAGAGAGGATATGTTTACGAAAAAGATTTGTTTTCATTTTGAACGACATGAAATTAGAAAGACTATATTTTAATTGCTTCCTTAAGTAATTATACGCACGAATATAATAATAATAATTTATGTAAGTTTAACTTTTAATCACTCACATGGTTTATTTTCCTCGTCCCTGCGAGCCTCGGCAAATGAATTGCATATTCGTGATAAAAAGTTAAACTTTAGTGCCTTGATATATAAATAACTATTATTTGAAATCGTTACTAAAGTGCACAAAAATCTTCATTAAAAGCTCAGAAATCGTCACTAAAGTAACCCATTATACGACGATTTTGAGCAACGCAGTGTTAGCAACCGTTAAATAATTATTGTACAAGTAGTATAATTTTGGCAGATATATTGACGTACTATAGTAAATTTGGATGTAACATGAAATAAAATGTGCAAGAAGAATTAATTAATTAATTCCGATGACGAAATTGAGGATAAAACACATAATTTTAAGTGTTATTTTTATCACTCACATGGTTAATTTTCCTTGACCCTATGAGCCTTGGAAAATAAATTCCATATTCATGATAAAAAGTTAAACTTCCGTGTCTTGATACATAAATAGCTAATATTTGATTACACCATGTTTTTCAGGTGGTATAAATATAAATACATTTGCGGCTGGGCTGGTATAAGCAGAGAAATTAAGGCTAAGAATATTTTTGTTTATTAGTTTAATTTAAGGGTTAAGAGGTCGATTTTATTGTATTAAATAAGTTCTATGTATAATTCAATACAATTGGGTAGATGTCTGACTAAGCGAACAAAAGAGAGCGTATAAAATAGTGTCCGAAATTTCATTTCATCGTGAAACCCCTTCCACCCTCCAGCACCCATATTATAGCCGTGGAAATTCACAAATTATTTAAACCGGTAACTCTATCAGAACTCATCATGAAGTCATTAAAACTGTCCGAGCGGCGGCGGCTGGCGACACCTCGTAATTGAGGTTTGGCAACGGCGCGTCGCCCGCACCCCCACCCCCGCGCTCGGACATTGGCGGAGGCGCCGGGCGTGGGTCGTGTTTACATGTACACCGGAGTAATTTCATTCCACAATGCCGGGGTTTTTATTTGGTTCTATGTGCTGGTTGGTAGGCTGCGGAAATGCGATGATTAGGGTGGAGTGTAATGGTGGATATGTGGATTTTTAAACCTGGGTAGAAAATTCGGTTAGGTTTGATGCATTTATTCGATTTTAATTTCGATGTCAATTCTGTTTTCCACGAAAGCCTGTTTCAAAGTTTTAATTATAGTGGCTTGATTGTTGAACATTTATTGATCATTCCTAGTCGAATGATTTTACTGAGGGGTATCTGTCAAAATCAATGTTCTATTTAATTTAACCGTTTCAAAAATAGATAAAATATTTTTTCTTCAAACGTCATAAAAGTGCGTTGTTATGTATTTGTATTCAACAAGCAGAAGTTCAATATTGTCGCCGCTGGCGTAAAAGTGTATCCTTGGCAACACATTTACGCCTGCGGCGGATAAAGTAAAATATTATGAAAAATAGTTAGGTTGTAATTCAATAATTTGACAGTTAAAATGAAACAAATAAACAAAAATAACAAAACAGCATATTCTACGGCAACTTGAAATGCTAGATAAGACAGAATATTTTTTGAAGTTTTGAGCATTTTATAATATTTAAAATTTTATTTTCTATGTTTGAAGAAAAAATAGTATGTGTTATTCGGAGTAAATGTGTCTTTGGGTGCTTCGCATGTAATTGTTCGACTCGCTTCGCTCGTCGTTCAAACTTACATGCTTCAGCACACAAAGTATCACATTTACTCCTAATGACACAATATACTATTTTTCATACAATCTGTTAAAATTTATTTGAAAAATACACCGGATGATTTATAACGTTGGGAAAAGATTGAAAGTGTAGGTTTCCAAAATAATTATTTCCCCTTTAAACTTTAGCAAATTAGATAAATTAACGCCCATCTATTGAATTCCGTTGAAATTAATTAGAATAAATCATTATTATAAATCTTTTTACTAGTGCAAAATTCACAATTTCGCGCCATTTTGTCGTAGGTACTCGAAACTTGAGCAACTTAAAGGACAATGTTTAAACGTTATTGCCCTGTTTGCCAATAATTGAGTATAAGATTATTTTGGCACTGCGCACAACCTGTCAAAGTGGGACATTTTTTGACATCAGGAAAATTTTTTATATGGGGGGGAGGGGGTGTAATGAATTTGATATCATATTGACTAGAATCACATTGAAGAGTACATTCCAAAGTTTCTAAAACTCAAAGAATGACCCAATTTCAAATAAATGCAACCGAGTTATGGCACTCTGAAATTTAGCCGTTTTTGGTGCATTTTCAAGTGTTCCGTTTTTTTTTTCCTCGAGTGAATTTTTTGTGTGTTTCGTAACTAAATATAGTAATTATTAACATTTATTATTTGTGCTTTTGACTAAATATTTTAGTAATTATATTGAAGCAGAACAATAAATCATGGTTATTACAACAAATTAAGTTGTTACAAAGGATACAAGCTTTCTGTAACAATTTCAAATTGATAAGTTAGCTAAAACGGAAAAACTTGACAACGCCGCGGAAAACTAAAACAAAATTCACATGTCCGTATAGATGAATAAAATACTTTTCAAAATATAGGCTGTTCCATTTTAAAAAATACAAACCATTCTCGCCAAGCCGTTATGTAACATTCTGTATATGTGAAAATAATTTTACGTTATATTCCTTGAGGAGTCGAATAAATGTTGTTAATAAATTTATGCTGTATTTCTAACGACAAGGGTGATATTGAAGACAGGTATTTCAATGACTCAATCTGTATAAAAACTATTTTTCTTGTTAAAAATTCAGAATTGACAAAATTGTTAATTTAACACAATGTATTTGTCAATATTAACTAAAAATACTTAATAACCACAAAATTAACAAATTGTAAATAAAATTTTGTAGTGTAAAAGCATGCAGTCAGTAGATCCGTTTAATTGCGGCTTGTGAGTAAGTATGCGTGCTAAAATATATCGTACCTAAATCTGCTGTAGGCATAGTGACAAAAAATCCAATTAATTAATTAACTTACGATCACGTAAACCTTTTACTTTTATTCGTCCAATTTCTACACCACCCATATTTACTTTCCTCCACTTATTACCCTAATCTCCCCGTCCATGGACCAACATCGTCAATAGGTCCAGTCCCCGACAGAGACGTGTCAATCACCGGCCAGAAAGCCACCCCTTCACCCAGCAGGGGGTGGCAGCGGGTGGCCAGCGATCGGTTTTTATTTTACGGCATCGCCCTGTTGCCGATAATCGAAATGCCGTGTCGTGGAGTATAAAGATAAATGGTGCACAGAGGGTGTCTGGTGCGGGGGTGGCGAGTGCTGATTTAAGGGTTGTTATATAGTCCTTAAATATTAAATAATACTCTTATCATAGTAATAAACGTACAGAATTGTAGTCCTTAAAAAAGATGTCGTAGGTTTTAATGTGTCTAATTTTCCTAGATCGGTTTGATTAGTATACTGTTGAATAAAAACTAAATTATGATGTTTATTTATTTTGTACAAGTTTATTTTTTGTTCTTACCTCTCGTCACTTCCTGTAAGGGAGGCATAGGAATCATGCTGAAAAATCGGTAGTGAGTTTTCTATGGATGTACACGTTTTAGGGTTCTTAGAATATGATATTAATTGATTCGCGATGATGTATGTGTGTATGTCTGTCTGTTTGTCGGTCTGTGTGATCTTTGGAGTTCCGGTTTCTCAAAAACTATTGAACAAAAAATTTTCGAATTTTGTATGTCAACTGTACCCTTGGGAAGAGCTGATTAGTGTTTGGTGATAACCCAATAACCGGAAGTGGTAGTTTACTTGAAGCCCTATCAAGTTATTTTGAAATATCTCAGTAAATTACGGTTTAATGACAACTTTTATTATAAGAATAATTTTTTAAATATTATTATCTACAATTGTTCTTTGAAATATTTTGTTCTTAATGTCCAACAAGTTAAAGAAAATATTTTAAAAGTTTCGTTTAAATCTGTTGTGCTTTTAGAGAAAAAACAAAATAACGTTTGAAAAATGTTATTTTTTTGTGGTATAGGTCACCCATCCAACTACAGGCCGCGGTCAGTGGTTCTTAACTTTTGTGTATATGTTTAATTTTTGATTAGAGTGTTTGAAAATGCATGCATAATAATATTGCACTTTTTGGTGGAGTAGCCAATATCGACAATCTACATGTATTTAACGATAGCGTTCTAATATTTGTGGATGTTTTATATAACTTTATGAAGAAGATAGTTTCCAATATATGTTGAAATATATGTAAATGTAATCGGAATTTGAAAAAGAAATCAATTAACAATCTCTTTAATGATTAAAGTTTCGAGTATACGAGCCCAAAATCATATTAGTTGGCCTAGTTAAGACTTTTAGAATAGCTTTAAAAAAATAGTTCTGATCGAACAGAGGGAAAATTTATTGTACTAAATTTATTTATAACATAAATTCTGTTATATTAAAGAATATTTTAAGCAATAATAACAACTGAAATAATATCAAATTTACAATTTGTCCCAAAGGTATTGGCTGGTATCACAAACATTGTTTTAAAATCTCATGACAGCATAATACAGAAAATTGTTTCAAATAAAAATTGTAAGTAATATTATTCTAGATCTTTTTGATTCCATTGAAATTTTCTCTATCTCATTTATTTATTAAGATAAGCCCAAAAACCCTGATAGGCCTTGAAATAATCAACATGTTACTGTTGATGAATTGTTAAAAAAATCTAATTAATTCGTAGCATAAACAATACCTCTGTTACACATATGTATGTGCGGAATATAAAAATTATAGAATTTAAGATATAAATAAGGCGAATTAACAAATTTCCTTTTTATGACTTTAACTGGGCCAAATAATATGATTCTGGGCTCGTATTATACTCATCCTCAGAATCTACAAGTAAAAAATTTCAGTTACAATTGTTGAACATAAAGTAAGGTTATGAAAATATTATGTAAATTCGAAAATTTGTATACAAAAAAGTAATAACAAATTAGTAAAATATAAGATGTTACCTATTATTAATCTAAAGTATATAATTAACCCTCCGGCGGTCATATTGCGGCATATAGACCGCATTTTTTAGTTTTTCTGTTATACAAGAAAGTGCGCTAGTTTGTCAATCTGGAACTATTTTAAAGAAAAACATAAGATCTTTAAAATTTTGTAAAAATATATAGGACGTTCAATTTAAAAATACTAAGTTGCATACCATTGCGTGAAAATGGAGCACCCAGTAGAAATGGTATATTTATTTAAATCTTATTTCTGTTACGATTTTGGAATCATGGAAACGGATTAATTTTTTGAGTTGTGAATAAATATTTGTCAAGAATTTAGGCTATAATTATTTATAGGAAAATATAGTTAGCTATCTGTCTTGTTTGATAGAAGTGTTTTACTATCAAATCAATAAAAATTAATTGAAGCTCATGCATCATTGTAATTATTTCATGAAATTTTAATTAATATTTATCATCTATTTTCTTTTTCGTACAATTTAAA
The DNA here is from genome assembly GCA_963942605.1 of Poecilus cupreus. NCBI lineage: Eukaryota > Metazoa > Arthropoda > Insecta > Coleoptera > Carabidae > Poecilus > Poecilus cupreus. Next base: position 6,128,860 of record OZ012726.1, on the reverse strand, counting down.
TTAATAAATATCGACGAAATAAAATACCCATACACATGAACTACTCACATCCAAATTTACAGGCCATAGATCATCTAATGACCAAGATCTACGATATCAGTGTGCCACACTCAAATTGGTGACGATATCTATTGAGTGTCCCCATTTTAATATATTTGCTTGAATCTCCTGCTGTATTATTTCATAAATGAATTATCTTATGAAACACCACCCCAGAAATTTTAAAAAATAAATTATTATGTAGGTTATGCCCAACAAAAAATTAATTTATTATTACCTCAGAAACATTACCTTACAAAACAATCCTACTCCTAACAAATGTAACTTAATCCAACCCTGTATGTCACAGAAGATTGACCGAGGTGTTATTGATACCTCGATATTGGTTCCATTCTATTATGCCGCGGGTTTTAATGTTATTTTTCTGCGTAGCAAGGCTTGATGTTGATGTTGCTATTCTTGTTAATCATATCGAGTTACCCGTGGAGTTTCACATGAGGGTGTGGAGTATTTGTAGCTTCTTTTGTTCAGTGTATAAAAATGTAATTTAAGATCTTAATGCTGTTGAAACGTTAAGTAATGCGTTAATATTATTAACAGTTTCTTGATAATAGGAGCTGTGTGTAGAAGGAGATTGGTAAATTGGTGTGATTTGTATTAAAAATACACCGGAACACTTTTTGATAATATTATATTGTATTATTAGGAGTAAATGTGATTCTTTGGGTGCTGAGCATGTAAGTTTAAACGACGAGCGAAGCGAGTCTGACAATTACATACCAAGCTGGCAAAGGCACATATACTCCGAATATCACATTCTATTTTTTCATCAAACATAGAAAATAGACTTTCTATACAACATTCTTCTCAATCTCGCACTCACCATACACCAGTGTATTCCGGACACAATCACGTCTCGTATACCCACACACTCCTCTCTAATATCTCATTTCTCCTGCAGTTATACGTCCTTTATGTATCCTCATGCACACCCAACATTCAGAGCCACACATTAATGTAGACACTAACACACCATTATAAAAACTCAATCGAGCATCTCTAGATACATTCACGTTTCGAACAAATATACCCAGAACACTCAATCCCCATCATTTTATCTCAATACGTCCATCCCTCGAAAACGTATAAATATACAAATTCATTCACTTATTCCAATATCTATTTATAAGAATTGTTTTTATCATATTTTATTTATAGATTTGAACTGGTAATCTAACTTAAGTCTAGTGGAAATAGGTGTATAAGATAGTCATGTTGGATAACATTTTGTACCTTAATTTATTTGAACCTCTCAATCTCCTTCGGCTGTTAATTCGTAAAATATGCAATATGTAAATATTTTTCTCTTTGTTTCAGGTTCTTCTACCTTTACCACTTTTCCTTCTATGCCTACCACTACCGGTTCAATGGACAGTACAGCAGTCTTGCCCTCGTGACGTCATGGCTGTTCATTCAGGTAAACAATTTTAATTTTTTTTATTTTTCGTTGTTTATTTAAAACCAATAATCGGACCAGTTCTATAAAAAGGTGCTACCGTAACAACTTGCTAATTGTGATAAAAATCTGATGTGCCCAGCACATTTCCTTCCACCCAATACAACTCTTAAACGGTACAAAATAGTATTTGATGATACATAAAAATACTTTCTTATTTGTTTATTTTCTATTTATATTTGAGAAATTTAATTTTCCTTCATATTTTTCTTTAATTTTTTCCACATATATTTCATTAAGAAAACTGCTTCGCAATAACAATGACATGTGTACATGGAATGCAAGATTTATGAAACTTAACTTCTTTAAATTTTATTATCTCTAAATACATATAATGAAAGTTAATAAAATTAGTTTATTCAAAACAGATGTAAAATTTAATCTTCTACAATTTTTAAATTAACATAAAGTGCTAAAAAATTCAAAACCCTGTATTTCACGAAAAACTGTTAGGGCTTCTAATAAACTGCTATTTCCAGTTAACCAATTTTATCCAAAATCTAATCGCTCTTCATATAAATATAAAAAGCAAAAATACACAAAATAGTATTTTTTAGTATTAACTAAATAAATTATGCGAGATGAAAAAATCTGATGTGCCCAGCACATAACCTCCCTCCTAATACTACTCTTAAACGATACAAAATAGTATTTGATGATACAAAATAGTATTTGATGATACAGAAACATACCTTATTATTTGTATATTTTCTATTTATATTTGGGAAATTTAATTTTATTTCGTATATTTATTTAATTTTTTGACATATATTTCACTAAGAAAACAGCTTCAAAATCAATATGACATGAGTCACATTTCGTAAAAAATTTAATATTCTTAAATGTTTTCATGGTGTACATGGAATGAAAAATTTATGAAATATAATTTCTTTATATTTTATTATCTCTAAATCTAATGAAAATTAATAAAATTAATGTAATCAAAACACATTCAAAATTAAATATTCTACAACTTTCAAACTACCATTAATTGTGGAAAAAGGAAATTTAATCGTGTTTTTCACGAAAAACTGTTAAGGGCTTCAAGTAAACTGCTACTTCCGGTTGACCAATTTTATCCAAAATCTAATCAGCTCTTTATTTAAATATAAGAAGCAATAATTCATAAAATTATATTTTTTGGTATTACAGTATTTGAGTTATGCGAGACGAAAAAATTGCCACAGACTACACACACACATACATACATACATACAGACATCATTGCGAAAATAGTAAAATCGTGTTTTAGGGACCCTAAAACGTGCTTATTCATTGAAAACTCACTATCCAATTTTTAGACCACAATACCTTACTAGAGGTAGGTGGGAGGTAAAAATGAATCGTTTTTTGACAACTAATGAACATTTTGTTACCATTAGCAAGTTGCTACGTAACAACTTCGTTAGAAAATACGATTTAGTAGTAATTATGTTTTTAAACTACCTAGAACTGAAAGGTAATATTTTCCGTAATGATGTCGTTAGCATAAACATTTTTGAACGATAAAATGAAGTTGTAGCTTTTCAAAAATTATTAATAAATTTGAGAATGTTATTAGCGAAATTCTTACGCGTCGTGAATATCATTATATGTGTACATCTTTAAATACTTGAGTTAATTTGGAAACTTCTTTCAATTTAAATTTAAAATTTAAACTTATAAATTTATTCCTCTCAAACGATAAGCGACAAAATATATTAAAATATTGATTCAACTAAATCTGGATAACAGCAAATAAAAATAAAACTCCTGCTTCGATTTTCATTTTTCCTGCTTTCGTTCCGGCGCCTCCTAAGATGCGAGTTGTTATGATTGTCGCGTCCTGCTTAGGGAATATGATTTTTTAATAGTACTGCCACGTCATCTGAAATTGCGTTATCTTGGATATAGTTTTACTGAGACGAAACTGACAGCTTTAATTTAAAGTTAGGGTCGGCGCATTTTTATTCCTCGCACGCATAAGTGAAGTACTTAGAGATGAAGTTTGAATTTTAGGGAAAATTCAGCTTGTTTTGTTTACAATTTTACTAGATATTTATTCTACGACCCCTGTGGAATATTACATTGTTCACTTGTTATTATAAAATCGGTGAATTGTTAGTTTACGAGAAATTTATTATTCAAATTACGAAAACGAATACATTTAGAGGTAGGTAAGTTTATACTTTTCTCTATTTTGTATTAATAGTAGATACATTATTCAATGAGCATGTAATATATGCTATTACTCATGAGAATGAAGTCTGCATCACGAGCGAAGGCGAGTGATGTAAATCTTTCATTTCATCTTCACAAGATATATTTGTTTTGAAATTATAAGATAAGTAGAATTTTTGTATTTGACAAATACAGAAAATTGTTTGTTTTTCAATAAATTGTAGCAACCATCGCTAGGCTACGTACTGTTGTAACAAAATTTTGAAGTTATTTGACATTTAGTAGAAAGTCTGAAAACCGATTATTCATCTACAATTTATGCCTAAAAAAAAAATAAACGTGTGAAAAATGAGAAAACTAATGTCTTTGGCTTTTTATGTAGAAAAAATTACTTAGTTTTGACAGGTAAGATTTGAATTTGCCAACGAATGTATAATATTGTTTCATGGAACTGTCAACATATTTCGTTAGCAACAGTAACGAAGGTCATTAATTGATAAAAAACGGTTGCATTGTGGCTATATTATTTGATAGTTGTTGAGGATAAATAATTTTGTCAAGGGTCATAAAACACTTGATATAATCGAGTTTTAATTGACACATTCGTGACTCAAGACTAGCTTTACGTACTTGTATCGTAAATAATTATTATCCAACACCTCTCAATAAATGCTCTATAACTATGGCGATTTTAAACAAGCAAAGTAAAAGATTATCCACTAGTGGGTATAATTTTGAGGAAAGCCACTAGTGAGTATTTTTTTATTTATAACAATAATAATAACACACAACACCTTGGTAACTCCTTCGATTGACATTTTAATTTAAAAATTTAAAGCATATGTCACTGTCAAATAATATTTCTTTAATAAATTTTTTATTTATTAAGAAGTGTTGGATAAAACGTTATACTTCACACGTGGGCAAAGTGAAATTACCCACTCGTTAAAATTATCTCACTCAGCCTTCGGCTTCGTGAGCTAAAATTTCTCTCGTGGGTAATTCCTCACTTTGCCCACTTGTAAAGTAAATAACTATTTTCCAACAGATACTTATAAAGTGGCATTTTATCCACTGAATTCTCAACTGTATTTACACAAGAGCTTTTTATTTTGCCGGATAAATTTCTGGTTGTTACGAAACCTTGTTACTGTTTTAATAAAATCACGACACCGTAGGTGGACATTTTATTTCTGAAGAGGTTTGTTTAAAAGGCAATTGGTGAAAATTCAATTTTTATATATCATATTTTTGACATATAATGCAAATGACATTAATGTAGTTAGTATTTTGATCTGGTTGCTAGGAGAAAGGTAATAGTATATTGTACAACGAGCATGGAATGGTACTCATTTCCTACGAGTATGAGTGTTTGTAACATGAGCCGAAGGCGACTGCTGCAAATCATACAAGTACGAAATGGACATTCAATGCGATTTGTATTTTATACTTTTTCTACGACCACGATATTATATCCTAATTAATTTAATTTTAGTAATAAATTTGTCCCGCTTTCACCAATCCAATATTTGACAATTCTAAGTAAGTATCCTAGCAATTACACCTGTACTGAAATGAACTGACCTGTATTGAAATACCCATAAAACAAATTCATTTCGCACGATGCTTGCAATATACCTCATTTCTCTAGCAATAACAAACATACAATGGGCAGATTTTTAAGTGGTCGTAGAAAAAATATTGTATACAACACGTGAATAAAATAAATTAAGCACTCGTGTAAATTAGATCACTCCGCTAACGCCTCGTGAGCTAAACATTCCGCTTTAAGTTAAAATATGTCTTTATTGACTTATACATAAATAACTATTTTGTGAATTGTTCTTGACTGTACACTTGGAATGGAATGGAAAGAGTAATGGGTACACCAGCCTTATGGTTACTATTATGCTTATTTAATCATAAAGGTCTGACGTTTCGGCCCTAATTGGAATTTTTTCATCTGTATGGCAATTGTGGTACTGAAGATCTAGTTCACAAAGAAAAAAAATGTCATATTTTGGATGTAATATTGACTATATTATGTGATATCACTTGGTTTCTGAAGAAGGCTCCAATTAGGGCCGAAACGTCAGACTTTTATGATTAAATAAACATAATACGAGGGCAGTTTGATAAGTCAGTGACTTTTCGAATTTCCCGTGTAGTAACTTTGATGGTAACACTGCTCCCGTCAACTAACATCTAGTAATAGACTAAAGTCAAAATTTGAGTAAGCTACGTCGTTGCGTTTTTGTTTGTCAGCCATTAAAAGCAGTCTACCTCGTGAATTTTAACGAAAATAAAAGAAAGTAAATTTCGTGTGCTGATTAATCATTAATTTTTGCGTAAAAAACCATCACCGAAACCAAGGAAAAGCTCAATAAATATTATGGGGACTCTGCACCATCAATTTCAATGGTTAAGAAGTGATTTACTGAGTTTCGTTGTGGTCGTACAAGTACAATTGACGCCGAACGTTCAGGTCGCCCAAAAGAGGTCTTCACGCCAGAAATTGTCGATAAAATTCATGAAATGAAATTGAACGATAGGATTATGAAACTGCGTGAGGTGGCTGAGGCTGTGGGCATTTCAACTGAGCGGGTACATCACATTTTACATGAATATTTGGACATGAAGAAGCTATCGGCGCGATGGCTGCCGCGATTGCTCACATTCGAGCACAAGCGCAACCAACTTCACCATGGCAAAAATTTATAAATTAGGCTACAAACTCCTACTTCATCTAGAATATTCTCCAGATTTAGCCCTCTGTGACTATTTTCTTTTAATAAACTTAAAGAAATGGCTGGGTGAAAGGAGATTTGGGTCTAATGAAGAGGTCATCACTGAAACAAACGCCTATTTTGAGGGTCTTGAGAAAACCTTTTATTTGGAAGCTATTAAAAAATTGGAAAAACGGTAGACTAAATGTATTGAGCTAAAATGGGACTATGTAGAGAAATAAAACGCTTTTTCGCCGAAAAAATTGTTTTTTATTCGAAAAGTCACGGACTTATCAAACTGCCCTCGTAGTAACCATAAGGCTGGTGTACCCATTACTCTTTCCATTCCATAAATAACTATATTTCTATTTTGTGTACCTTCTAGGAGTTCTTAAGGCGGTAGGTTGTGTTTAATACACAGATTATTTACTAAAAAATACAGTAATAATAAGTCAGTTACTAGTAAGCTACCGCCAGCACTTTAGATATAGTTGTGTCTTTCTCTCGGTGTATATTTATATCGAAGTAGTATTTAATGTTTACTACACTATACATTAACGACCTGACCTTTAGCATATACAACAGTAGAATTTACACCTTTTGCAAATAAAATCAGTACTAACCTTGTCTCATAAACGCAAAATGAGTTCCCAGCATCCGTCAATTCAGGTCACAGACCATCACCCATCAGGTGTGCAGCGTCTCTTGGCGTCTAGACGCCAGCAGCGGCGTCGGAGGGGTGACATGGCGGGGTCACGTGGCAGCCGTGTGCTCTCTTTGTTTGTGAAGAAACGATGGCAGTGTCTATTATTTTAATATCGTGCGCTCGCTGCGAAATGACGACAGTATCATCGGGAGCCGTCAGATGCAGATCTTTAAATAATAAACACTCTTCGGAGAGGGAAATAAGCTGGAATATTCCACACGACCAGGGCCGGACTTAAAGAAATTACAAGAAGTACTCCTAATACGCTCTGATCTTAACACATCGTTGTTAGTACAGCGCCCAAAAATTATGTCTAGAAAAAATTTGGAACTGGGTGAAATTTGGTATGGGGTAGTATTTTAGTAGGAGAAAAGTTTAAAAATGAGTCTTCCACGAAAGTAGCTTAAATTCCGAGAAAAATTTACCCAAAAAAAATCTATTCTTTTTCGGCTATATCTTGAAAAATAAGGGAAATGTCAAAAAATATAATCAGAGCGAAAATTAAGTGCATGGTATTCTGAATAAAAAAGGTCTACAGATTTTGTCTTAAATCGCTGTTCTAATAACTTCATTTTGTTCAAATATAGTGGTTTAAAACGTGTGAAATTTCACATATTCGAGCATCTTTTTCAGGTTAGAAAATGAGATTACGCGGGTTGTACTGATCGGATTAAAAAAAAAAACAATTTGGGTTTTGAAGAGAAATACATAAGCTTTAAATATCTTGTATCAGAATATCGATATATGTAAGCAATAAATCAAAAACAGACTTTTTCTAAAGATGAAAATATGTTTTTGAGCACATGATGATAAATAGGTTCCTATTTGTGAACGGTTTAATATTAGATGAAGTCCTTGATGGTACTTGACGTATATATATTCCCTTTTGAAGTCTGCATTGTAAAATTGCGTCTAATTAGTCCATTTTCAAAAACTAAGACTTTCAAATTTCGATAATTTCAAAGCATTGTTGAGATTCTGAAAAAACTTAGAATGTTGACAATATCCCCAAGCTTCTGACAGCAGTGAAAACACTGGTTTAAAAGAACGAATAGCTTTTTGCACATATTTTTATTAATTTCATTATTATTATTGAACGAGGAGAGGAAAGGGAAATTCTCACGTCTTAAAACGTTAAGAAATATAAAAAAATCAACTCTTTTTTAAAATAGGAACAAAAAATATAAATACGTAATTCTCGTTATCAATGGAATTAATAAAGGGGTTTTAATTATTTTACCCTAAATTTTACAATTGGGCAAAGTAAGGAATTACCCACGAGAGAAATTTTAGCACACGAAGCCGAAGGCTGAGTGTGATAATTTTATCGAGTTATTAAAGAATTGTTATTTGACAATGACATATGCTTTAAATTTTTGAAATTAAAATGTCAATTGAAGTGGTTACCAAGATGTTGTGCGTTATTATTATTGTTATAAATAAAAAAATACTCACTAGTGGATTTTCTCAAAATTATACCCACGAGTGGGTAATCTGTTACTTTCCTTGTTTAAAATCGCCATAGTTATATAGCATTTATTGAGAGGCGTTGGATAAAAACCTTAATTTAATTTGAGAACCTCTGGTTTCTAAAAAATTACTCATTATTTTAATCTTGTTCAATAAAAATTGTTGTCTAATATGGCACAATTAAAGGAAACACCCTATATATTTGTTTTCTAACCAATGTATGAATGTATAATGGAGTGTGGCCCTGGGATAATTTTCCTGCTACGGTCCTGTCGGCCCCGTTCCATCTGCTAGCGAAACACTGTCTTTTGAAAATTGAGTCTCCGGGATTTATAAACAATTTGTATTTAGAAGAGGGCGATTCACTAGCCCTTTTCCCCGTCTTTCCCCTGCTCCCCGCTCCTGTCCTGCGTCCTGGCGTCCTGCGTCATTTCCTTCACGTCACATGCAGGACGCGGACGCCGAACCACGCTGTTTCGTCACTAAGCAACGGGGTGATTGTTTTCTGCGATGACAACTCGCCTACGAGGGAACAAATCGCGACACTGGCGTTGTGAATGTTCTGGCAGGTTTTGTTACTAGTTTTGAAAGAATTTCAAGAGGAAATATAGCGGATATTATTGTGCATGTATTTTATTCAACTGTAATTAATTGAATAGACAAGCTGAGTTTTATAGAGCCCAAATGACAGTTGACATGTTTTGTGCAGCATGACGTTTTGTAAACTGGTCAGTAAATAGAAACTATTAGGTAAAATATTTCAATTTATTCTAAATTTATTTGTCCTAGAATTTAGGTAGCTAATTGATTCTGTCACAATCTAATAGATTATAATTATAATATGCACCTTGATTATTCGCTTTTGTCATTGTACAAGATGAAGTATACAATCTACTGCATTTTATATTTGTAGTTTTTATTCATCTGCATTCTAGAATATAGTAAAATAATTCCGTTATTAAATTTATATTCATGTAATTAATTTTAACAGCTGTGGGATACAACCTGACTCTATGGTCAAACCTGACGTTAGCTGCGGAAAAATTGGGATTCTGACAGTTACAATAGCTGGTACCACGAGCTCTGTTTTTGGGTATTTTAAGAGCATTGTTTTAGGCACTGTACAATGTTCTAAAATTATTTTGTAAAAAAATGCTTCAAATACAAGTGATTTCTATATAACACTAGATTGGGCATAGGCCATATTCTAGCATCTGATAGCATTCCCAATTGAACGTGTGAAATTGGAGTTTTGTGACACAGCCCGCTCGCAACCATTTCTCTTCAGGTCATAACAATCACCTAACATTCTTCGCTCTCTGTACACCTCGTTCGCCACTACCTCTCTTCAGGTCATACCTATCATCTAACATACTTAAATATTGAAGTGTCACAAATCTCCTATTTTGAACATCGTGGCGGCGTTCAATTGGGAACGCACCGTAGCGGCTTATGTCCAATCTAGTGTTATATTGAAATCATTGATTATCTACCACTTTTAATTGAAGTATTTTGTTTATAAAATAATTGTACAGCGCTAAAACTGAACTTAAAACACTGCTCTTAAAACACCCAAAAACAGAGCTCGTGGTACCAGCCAGTAAGATTAGCGCAAAACCAAAATCGAAAAAATTAAACTACTCAGAATCAAGTTGACACTGGGGCCAACTACAGGTTGGCCCATGAAGTAAAGTTTACCCACTTGGGTTCATGAAATACTCAGTTCGTATCCCACAGCCGACAGTTGTCACTTTAACTTTATCCCTGTTGTTTTTCTTCCGTTAACAATTGTCGACTGGTAACCACACACTTCATTCACGAAAATATATCACTTACCGAGATTTGCGTAAGTAAAGTGGAACACCCAAAATGGATAAATGACATGATTATAAATTTATTTATTTGTTTAAAATTAATGAGGAAAACTATCATCAACAAGAACAGAAATGTTACACTGCAGAATATAGAGAGGATGGCAATGAATAAGAAATAATGGCCGAAATTAGGAGACTTTTTACACCCTATACCGTATGGTAGAAGGGTTCTTGACTATATTTATATAAAATTAATAACCTCCATTATGAATGGCAAATATTGGCGACTAACTATTAATTTTATTTGCCATAAATTGAGTGTTTATAATGCTGTGTTATTGGCTACATTGATGTATGGTTCTGAATGTTGGGTGTTAATGGAGAACGTATAACTGCTGTGGTATTGAGGTATTTAAGAGGAATATGCAGGTAAATAGCTCAGTGGTAATGCATGGGACTGTAGAACATAAAATCTTTGGTTCGAAATTAAATTTCAAAAATTTTCACCACACAAAATTACTTCTTGCATCACTACCATCCTTGGAGATCATGATTTGACGGCTGGTAATATTTATTTACAAGGATATACGATATGTTCGCGTCCGGGATACATTAGTGTGTGGTTAATGTGAGATTGAGAAGAATGTTGTTAATAAAGTGAGAGTGAGTCAATTGAGGTGGTTTGGTCAACATGTGTGAATATCGAATGAAATGTTGTTAAAACTAATGTAAGCAGGTGAGATTGGGGGTGAACGAGTGCGTGGGCGTCCGAGGAATAATTGGTTGGGTATGACTGATGGTTTGTTGCGTGAACGAATGATTCCGAGTGTGAAGAATAGACGAGCATGTATGAATCGCACTTTGAATGTGGACGAGGCGAAATTGGTGTGGTTAGGAATGTTTGAAGAAAATTGATTGTTGGTTCCCTATGTTTCTGGATTCGTGCTACCCTACTGAGTGGGATATAGCTTAATGTATTGTTATGTATGTATGTTTAAAATTGTTTGCAATTTTTTTAAGTGACAGCATCTAGTGTTCTCTCTTATGTCATCAAAATACGGGGTAGACCAACTTAACCTTTCGTGAATGTGATAGAAAAAAGTCATGCAGTTTGTGTAGTGAGGAATTTTCTAATTTGGTAAATTAGATGATAAATAAATAGCTCCGTGGTAACGTATCGGACTGTGAATCATGAGATCCTCAATTCGAATCCCCTGTGGTTCCCCCTCCACTAACAATTTTAGGGGCTATGACTTGACGGCTGGTAACCGCATTTCATACGTAAAAATATATCACCTACCGAGATCTCCATGTACCCATATTGGGTAAAAGGCATGATGATATTTTTTATATACATATATTTTTTTAAATGATAAAACTTGTTTCTAAATTTCATTGTGGGTCATAAATAAAAAATGGTAATTAATTTATTTAAAATATATTATCCAACACCTCTCAATAAATGCTCTATAACTATGGCGATTTTAAACAAGGAAAGTAACAGATTACCCACTAGTGGGCATAATTTTGAGGAAAGTCACTAGTGAGTATTTTTTTTATTTATAACAAGAAAAATAACACACAACACCTTGGTAACTACTTCGATTAACATTTTAATTTAGAAAATATAAAGCATATGTCACTGTCAAATAATATATCTTTAATAAATTTTGAATTTATTTAAGAGGTGTTGGATTAAACGTTATACTTCACACTTGGGCAAAGTGGAATTATCCACTCGATAAACTTATCACACTCAGCCTTCGGCTTCGTGTGTTAAAATTTTTCTCCTGGGTAATTCCTTACTTTGCCCACTTGTAAAGTAAATAACTATTAATACTCATAGTTTGTTCCATTATAATTTTACAAAAAATTTAAATAGAGATGTTGGGGTATGACGTACCCCAGCACACGAATATTACTATTGCGTTCACATATTTAATGGTATTTGTGTTGCTGTGTGTTGCAGCACTCAATGCTGTACTTTTTCCACCACTACGAGCTGCCAGTGATCCTCCAGCAAGCCCAGCTCCAGCATATCCTGCGCAACCACCACCAGCAGGCAGCGGGGCGGCAGCCCGGGCCGGACGCGCCGCACCTGACCACGCGCCTCAGCCAGCTCCTGAGCGCCGTGCGTCCGTCCGCCGCCGCCGCCGTGCAGACCTCGGCCACGGCGGCCACCGCGGCGCCGCGCACCGCCACCACCACCCAGACCAGCCATCACACCACCACGGCGGTCAGCCAAACCGGCGAACAGGCAAGTCGAACATAATCATTTTTACTTTTTTATACTCATTGCATAGTATAGAAATGGAATAGAATAAGCACAGGAATAGAAATTTAATAGATATTTATGTATCTAGAACGAAAAGTGAAACTTTAAGGTACTAGCAAGTTGTTTACGGCCGAGGCGTGTAATATTATAAATATTTTTACCAACATCTTTCATATGAAACTTTTTTTCTCAACTGATTCTATTTTTGAAAAAAATGGACTTATTGTATTGTCTGTCCAGTAAACTTCCTCTTCCGGATTTTTAATTTCATTCAAAATCAACTTATCTCTTCATATATTCATGAAACTTATAAATTTCAAGTTCCGTTTGTAACAAAACGGGGTTCTTGATGTCGAGTGATAAAACGGGAACTCGTAAGGAAAGAAAACCCACTTCGAATTATTTATTTATTTAATCCTCAAGAAGGAGCGTTGGCAGTTTTATTTTGTGTTATTTTTTATATAAATCCATTCCTACAAACATATTTACATTAGAAAAAATATAGTTAAACACATCCTGCGCTTTGATACGCAAGCAGTTACAAAAATATAAACTAAATCATAACCAAACAAATATACAATTGAAATTATACAAGATTTAAGAATTAAATATTAATATACAAACATGAATTTAAATATAGCAAAAGGAAAATCTGAAACAGAAAAAGATTAAACACAAAATGCCCGGTTTTTCAGTCATGGTTTAAGTAAAAGTTCAGTAGAGCCGTGAACTAATTTTTGAACTAGATCAGTGGACATGGCGTTTCTAAGTTACAAGTTCAGTTGAACTGAATTTCAACTATTCTATGCTTTAATTTGATAAAGTAGTAGAAAAGTGACATAACGTCAAAATTATTGACAAATTTGACAGATCGGTGAGATTTTTGTTCTAATTTTCTGTATGACAGTTAAGATGAATGTAATTGAAAATGTAATTTCACTAAAGAAGAGGAGCAAATATTTCTAAGATATACATGTAATATTATTTATATCTTTATTTATTAGCAGAGAACTGTATTTTAACATGATTACAGTAAATTGTTCCTATTACTTTTGGGAAACGTGCTATGTTATAGAAAACTTGTCGATTTATACTAAAATTGTTGGCCATTTAATATAAATAGGACGAAGTGATGCTATTGCACGAAATATTTTTTTAATATTTTTATGGGTTGCAGATTTACTCGTATGTACTTAAAGTATGATTTCTTTAAATTTCGACAGTTAAACTACATGAGTCTACTCTCATATATATATGTAACCTATACCTATCTTTAACAAATTTGCCAGGCAGTAGGATATTTTATAAGGTCCTTGTTGATATTTATAATTACACTAATGGTTTCTTTGCTCAAACAAAATTTGGTCAAAAAGATCGTAATCGTCTCAAATATCGAAATTCTATATATATTCTATTTCTATGCATTTTGGGTCTTCGTATTAATTGATTTTCAAAAAAGTTTATATCGTCCTCATGGTCAGATGACTCCATATTAAATAAATATCGCACATAATTTCTCGTAATTTAATATTATTCACAATATTAAAATATAATAATATAACTTTTGACAACCAAATTCAACGAGAAAACTGTCATTATTTATCAGTAAACCTTGAACTCTACGTTGAACCAAGTACCCGATAAGGTTCAAGTTCAAGTGAAATTTGAGTTCAGTTCATGGTTTAAGTAGAACTGAAATACACTTTAAACCTTAAACTGAAACTTAAACTAAAAATTTGGTTTAAACTCGCACTGAAAAACTGGGCATAAATCTCACCTAACACCAGGTATCTACAAATGAAATCACCATGTGGTTGCTAACAATAAATTTAAACAAACGAAACACAACCACTCAGCTCGAACGTCAGAACGACAAGACTCGCTGACAGGATCGCGCGGCGACAAACCTCGCAGACACAACCTGTACCAAACTTACAAAATAGAAATAAACCTAGCGTCGATTTTAAACAACAATTAAAAAACTGAAATTTCGCTTCACGTTTATATATTTTGTCTCGTTCATGAGATATTGCGCACACGGACATCATTAAGAAATTGGTCTTAACTTAAGACTTATTGAACCCATCTCTCTCCTCCAGGTGGGCCAGGCCACGGTGGGCACGACAGCACAACCTATAACCTCCACCCAAACCTCCCAAACGCCAATCTCGGCTGTCGAGGACACAGCACAGCAGACGGACCGCCCAGGCACCGGTCACCAGGTGTTTGACAGTGCGGGAGGTGATTCCCCACCGCCTGAACCCAACTGAACAGTCGCTAAGTAACTGACTCCTACTGTGTAAATACACTAAAGATGTTGTTAAGTCGACGCGGTTAAATTTATAGAAATAGATGAAGATGATAATTTTTTACACCTGTTTGTTACCGACTGATACTTTGAACCTTTCTAGTGTTGAAAGAACAATCAAAATGGAGATTGTTTAAAAATTAAATCAATTGTTTCAATAAATGCAAAGGCTATTGTTTTTGGGGAAATAATAAATTTTGCTGTGCAACATCGGGAAGGTTTTATTTATCGGGTTTATTATTATTGATACTTTTTAAAGTAATGCACAGGTGAAAATAATTATATTTATCCCCTCCTATATAGACAAAACTTCTAGTATGTTGTACATCTATTTGTTTTTAAAGGTTAAGGATTTTTGGGTTGTTTCCCTAAATTATTTACTAGAATTATTTTTGAGTTTTCTTCAACACCTTTTAAAGTAAACCAAGAAATGTACTTTTATTTTTTATTAAAATCATTTTAGGGGTGATTTCCATAAATATCTGTAACTTCAAGTAAAAGTAGTAATAAATACTTCTTAGTTCTATATTTTTCTGAAATCATTTGACTACTGATACCTACATAATCTAATCTATTTCTGAAGATTTAGCCGCGTCATATTGGATAAGGAGACCCATATTGTTGTGTTTTATTAATGAAACCTCAGTTCCCAGTTTTTATTTTTTATTTTAGCAAAAAATGTTACGGTAATGTGATTAAAATGGGACGAGGCATTGTCTCCTTAGTACTGCTCTGTACATTTTGTTGATTTTTTTTTGTCTTATGCCTATTTAGCAAATTGTACATATATGATATTTTTATGTAAATGTTATTTTTGTCCTATAGGTGGCTGTAGTATAGATATATAATAAATTGTATTATTAATTTGAATAAATAAGTATAAGCATATGCAAAGGTAATTGTTCTATTTTATCCATTGTTGCATTTTTTTCAGATTTCCTCAAGTGTGATAAATGTATGGTAAGTAAATTGCATTAAAATGTGAAATTGTGTTTCAATTCAATTTTATTATAAATAACAAATTTCGTTAAGTTTTCTATTAATTACAAAAATATTTTATTACTGTTTTATATAGTTAGTTGTAAAGCAAAAAAAAAATCTCTACCCAAAATTGTCATGGCTTGCTATGTCCTCCATATGAGAAATAAAAGTTGAGACCAGTAAATCGTAAATATTAAAATATAAAAAAAAAATAAGTACTTCTGCAAATTCACCATTAAAATGTTTCATAAAAAGTACAAACCAGAATCTCGTATTATGTCTTATAGCAAAGTTATCAGCAAAAAAAGAAATTCGATAAATTTACATTTTAGCCATATCCAGTGACCTATGCACTAAATTGGAAAAACAAATACATGCTCAAACTACCCTACTAATGAGGCAACTTTCGTCTAATTTAACCAACCTCGTATCTCTTACGGTTCTCGAGATCCCAATGCATTCGTACCTTAAATGGGACACACTATGTAAAATTTTAAAGCCTCATGTCTCTGAAATGGTAAGAGATAGCGCAAAATATTCAAATATGCTGTGACTATCTTTTAATTCTCTATAATTTTGTTCGAATACTTTTTGATGTACAACCCTTAATTTCAGAGATAGTTTATCGATAAAAAATTGTAGTTTTTTTTATCGCTAAAAAACTAACCTAATTTTTTATTTCTCGAGATTTATTCACCCCATTATATAGGATGTAACATAAATAGGTACAATAAATTGATCCAATTTTAGAAATCGTCGAGAGGAACAATATTTCTTAATAACTTTTTTCTAAAACATCTAGTTAAAATTCTTTAAAAATGCATTACGATGTCCCGCCAATGGAGAACATATGACTGCATAGATGGCATTAGTGTAGACCTTGCGCATTACATATGTTTCTTTTGCGTCGTGAAAGCTAACCTAAATTTTGTATTTTTACAATAAAAATGTATTCAAACGATATTGAAGCTGAAGAACAAATTCCAATGAGAATACCACTCGAAATTACGCAAGTAGCAACATTAATTTCTGTTAATTTATTACCAACTAAATCAAGATGTCAGTATCCATTCGCAAAAATTGACGTACGTGCAAGGTAAATCTTCTCGTATCAAACACTGGACTTTTTGTATGAGGTAAGAACGTGATTTTTGCTCTTTTAATGTACTATTAATTAATGTGTAATTTTCATATGTGTGTTGTAGTGTTATTCTTCGAGTACTTACTAGACTCTGGCTAACCCTCGACACAGTCCAAATCATTCTGTTCAATATTTGCTGTGATCAGATCGTATTTTATCCCGATCTTGAACTGACTTAAAAAATTCATGTATTCATGATCTCGAATAAGCTAAACATATGTAACAGTACGAACATTCGTAAGATGATGATTTGGAAAACGTTCTAAATAAATTTGACAGGATCAACAGAATATTTGTGAACTGACTGTTCTGATAATCAGGTACTTTTACATATTATTACTTTTATAATGATAATTTATTAATTTATTTATTTGATATTGTCAAAATTTATTTGAAAAAGTTCACAAGTGACATTTGTCAAGATCTATAATTTCATTATTATTGCTATGGATACTACTATTGGACCAAATAATTATGAACATACATGAACGACTCGTCAATTTATGGGGTGGTAAAAGTTTTAAAAAAATGGGATTTTGAATCTGTGATTTAAATTGCTCTGATAGTATTCTTTCCGAAATTTGCACTGAAACATTTACAAAAAGAGGTTCAGTTTTGATGATAGTGCTGCCATCAAGATGCTGGTTTCTAAAAACTGACTTTGAAAAATTAGTGCTCCTCGTAATCGCCTCAAAATTGTCGATTCTTCATTCTTCACAGGGGACGGCCAAATTTCGTTATTTTTGCGATATCTCTTACCGTTTCCGAGATATGGAGCTTTAATGTTTTTCAAGAATAGTATTTCGTAAAATCTCTCTTAATAATAAGTTTAGAGCGCCAATTTGCGAGACCACCATTGGAGTTTTTTGGGCCGAATCTAGCCACGCCTAACTCATTTTTTTGTGTTTTTCCAAACAAACAAAAAATAAGTAAAGCAATAACTAACCTTGTACTCTACTGACATTCAAAGGGCTATATCTCTGAAACTATAAGTGATATCGCTGATTGGATTTAAAACAAAGGGCAAATCTTTTGTATCAACTTATTTTGCAAAATAAGCGCAACAAAAATATTTAGTTACAGTTGAATTTGTCATGAATACACTCTGCTCTACTTCTCGGAGATTACAACGCCTGTTCAGTTCACGAAACGCTATGTTATATCTTGATAAATATGCAGCCGTATATTTACCACAGGCTGTGTTTAAAACTGTTTGTTTCCTTAAAAACATTGGTAAATAAATTGCATAAAATATACGACATATTTTAATAATAAAATAAAATAATAAGAACCAGAATTTGTCCATTGTATCTTTTATAATATACTGAAAAGTTGAAAGCAATCATAAAAACATGTTTATTAATAATGTAAAAAAAGTATTACGTGTATTTATTTATATTTAATTCAGTACAATGTTTATTTCTGCTTGAAATAAATGATTTCAAATAGTTTCGATTCAAATTTCAAATTAAGAAGCATTACGCCGAATCGAAATTATTGATTTTTTCGATCGGCTGATCCTCAATGCGCATGACTACGAAACTGTTTTGGTATTTGGAATATGCGGAAATGGATCACAAAGAATAGTTTATAAATTTGACAGAAAAGGCGTAAATGAGATAATTACTGGTATATGGCAAAATGTAGCACATTTTAAAACATTTTGGCCCCTGAAAATTTTACGCCCCAATAACCAAGAGGCCGAAATAGGGAATCAGTATTATTTCTATATTGTTTATTTGTTGAATTTAGATATAAACAAAGATGTACCATTAAGATTTCTAGTAAATTTCCATTTTTACTTCCCGCTACATCCTAAAAATCGGGTAGTGAGTTTTCAGTGGATGAGCACGTTTTAGGGTCCCTAGAATACGATTTTAATAGTTTCGCGATGATGTTTGTACGTGTGTTTGTTTGTCTGTCAGTCTGTATGGATTTCTGGAGTTAGGGTTTTCAAAAACTACTTAACTGAAAATATTCATTTTTTGTATATATCAATTGTACCCTTTGAAAGAGCTGATTAGTTTTTCTTGATAATCCAATAACTGCAAGTGGTAGTTTACTTCAAGCCCTATCAAGTTATTTTAAAATATCTCAGTAAAATTTCGTTATTAGAATAATATTTCAAATATTATTATCTACAATTATTGTTTGAAACATTTTCCTCTTACTGTCACCATTTTCGAATTACAAAACTTTAAAGAAAACTTATATTTTGATATTTTCGTTTAAACCTGCTAACCTGTGTTTTTGAAAAACAAAACAACGGCTGAAAAATTGTAATTTTTTACATATGTCATAATTTTTTGAAGGGACAAGCGTTTCTTGATAGTAGAGGTCCGTGTTCCTACATTATTGGTAGGAAATCTATGGCTGGAGGTTTCGTGGTGCCCACAACAGTTTTTTTAACCTACATTTTGCAGTGGGGTCAATAAAGATCCCACTATATCAGTTAAGTTATAAAAAATCACTAAACCAGTTAAGGGTTAAGTTTCGGAACGCACTATAAGTTACCGAACGTACTTTTAAGTCTCCATTGGCTCGTAATTAAAAACGTGCGGTAACTTTCTGATCAGACCTGGATTTGTCTATTCTATCTTTAAATTCATAATTTCCTCTCAAGACGGCCCTGCGGCAGGGCATTTTTCGGCGGCTCCGCATGCGATACCATCACATATTTATCCGGGTGGTGAGTGGTCTGCAAGCGACGCCAGTCGACGCGCTGAAGCGTCGAAGCGAGATCGGCTGCACTCCATGATAACGCAGTCGACTAGCGCCGCGACGACCTTCCGGTCGAATGATCAGTCGCGCGGCGAATTGTGTTGCGGACCTGGAGGATGCGCCACTTCGACACCGACACCAGAAGGAGAGATCCACACTTTCAGATTCACAAAAAATACAACTGCTCTTGAATAAACTGTTAAATAGTTATGGGTGCTATTCACATCTCTTTAGTGCCAATCTAATTTCGTTTTCATTTATTGAAGTTTATTAAATATTCTTGTATGAAAAGTAATTTAGTTTTGAAGGATCAAAATATTCAACTAAGACTCATTATGGGGACGAAGTAGTTTTAATTTAAAATGAAATCGTTTGTTTAAAATTAAATGACTTCTTTTTCATTATTTTTAAAAACAAAATTTATGGGGTAAATAGCACCGTGGTAACGCGTCGGACTGTGGATCGTAAGATCCTCAATTCGAATCCCACAGCTGACAGTTGCCCATTTAAATTTACCCCTGTGGTTCCTCCTCCACTAATATATTTGGGGGCTATGATTTGACGGCTGGTAACCGCATTTCATACGCAAAAATATATCACTTACCGAGATCTGCTTAAGCAGAGTGCCACACCCATAATGGGTACAAGGCGTGATGATGATATATAAAATTTAAAATACATTTTTTTTTTCAATGCAGAACAAAGAAGATAAAATTTATATTCAAAATTAATATTTTTTTAATCGAACCTAATCATTTTGAAGTAATAAAATTTTCTTCAACGAATACATAGAACTAATTTGATTTGGTCATAATTACTATAGTAGAAATTAGAATTGGGCGAATACCATCCGCGAATACTCCTCGAATATTGAAAGTATTCGAGATTCGAGATTTCGAATATTTCCATCAAAGCAACAAATTCGAATACCTCGAATATTGTGCAACGTGTAGTCAACAGGCAGCTACAATGATAAAAAATGATATCTTGGAACAAACAGATTCCTCTTAAAAGTAGAGAAAAATTGATTTGAATAGTGCCAATCCAATTTCATTTCCATTTATTTCATTTTCAAGAAACTCCTAATTTTGAAGTTTCGTGACTACCTTGTTTCAAGATTGTTATACTTCCTTCTGCCAGAAAGAAAACATTCCAACATTTCGTCCAACTCATTCAACATTCATGTAAACTCAGTATAATTGAATGTCCATTAAAACGTATCTAATTATCTGAAAAGGAAACGTAACCCCCTCTAAAATCCAGTGTCCATCCTCAGTTCAGTCATCCGTCCAACTGCACTTAGGTACACGTACATGTCGCGCCTGTCGCCGGCTGTGAGTGATAATTTACCGCTCTTGTGTTTCACAGGGGCACTTGCAGGAAAAGAGCGTACTTGCTGGCTTTTTATATGAACATCAAACGCGTTTCATGCTAGGTGCAAGGACTCCAAGCCATTATCAATACGCTATCATCTTACCCGGCGCTGTAGCGAGAGTCTGGGCGATATGCGATACACGGAGGTGCACTGACTTGAAAGACAGTTTATGTTTAACTTATGCTGGAGATAAAACTTATATAAGAATAAGGGTTTTTAACTTTTAAATGGTACGAAATATAGAAAAAACTTCAAATAAAAATATAGCTAATATTATTCTATATCTTTTCGAATATAACAAACTTTACTCTCAATTAACTATTTACTTTTCGTTAATGGGGTTGCTACCAAAATCTAATCAGCTCTTAACTAAACTTCAAATTCTAAATATTAAATTTGAAAGTAATATCATTATTAAACACATACATTTTCTAGGACTTCAGAACGCACTTACCTTTTAAAAACTCACTATAGAAAATTTTGACCCATCATAATAACTCCTTTTATTTGAAATCGGCACTTAAGTGCTGAAAAATCGTTATTAAAAGCTCAGAAATCGTCACTAAAGTAACCCCGAGAGTAACCATTATATGACGATTTTGAGCAACCCAGTGCAGGCAACCATTAAATAATTATTGTACAAGTAGGATAATTTTGGCAGCTATATTGACGTACTAAAGTAAAATTAGATGTAACATGAAACAAAATGTGCAATAAGAATTAACTAATTAATTCCGACGACGAAATTGTGTACAAAACATATAATTTTGAGTGTTATTTACGATAACTTCACTGTTCAAGATTGGCATCACTGACTGTCAGCTTCAATAGAAACTGACAGAAGTTTTTTTTTTTCTAATTTTAGATTTCAAATAAAATTTAATATGTATCGCGGCACTGAAGTTCATTTTAATAACTCACATAGTTTATTTTCCTCGGCCCTACGGGCCTCGGCAACTAAATTCCATATTAGTGATAAAAAGTTAAACTTCAGTGCTTTGATACATAAATAACTATTTTCTACTCCTGTATAAATATATCCCCATAATTTAAATTTTTTTCGAATAATTATGATTCATAATTTACTCGATCAATCACAGAGCCAGAAATCCATAATTCACGGTTATTTTAAACACGTGATGTGGATCACCAAGCAACGGTTATCTGACAGTTGGCATGTAGTCAGTTGTCATTGTGTATTTTTATGTTGACATTTTCAACGAATTTCGATCATTTTCAAAAGTGATTTCCGACTTTACAGGAGTAGAATCTCATGATCTACAGCCAAAAAACCTTTGTTAATATAAATAAAATGTCAAAATAAATGGAAGTTCCGATAAGATATGAATAGACCTAATACAAAATCAATTTGCGGTCGAAACGAAAGAGGTACATAGTAATAAAAACGTTATCTAAAATAAATGAATCCCAATTGAATTGTGAAATTCTCGAAGTAGCAATCCTCAGCATTGAGACTGAAGCATTGTCTTATGAAATCCTGTTAATTGAGCCACAAGTGTCTGCAGAATCGTTCGCTAATTTAATTCCGCTGTTTAAGACTCTGCGCCCGACTAAAATCATTCCGATATTTTCGAGACATCTGGGTTCGAGTATTAACGAACCGAGCAGCAATCCGTCTTATTCTTAGCTGCGACATAGATATAAGGGGATGACATTCTATATAGAAACATTTACAGGTCAACATTGCTATGTAACACTTCTCCTTCGATTAGGATGAAACCGTAAATAAAGAGAAAAATACCAACAAGTGTCCTGATTGTCGTAAGTGAAAATTTTAGCTTCATATATTTAATACAGTCGTCATAAATTACATACAAATTTCGAATTTTTCTATTTAATATTTTTGTTTATTTTGCAAAGTAGATAATATTTTTAAATTATTATTTTTTACCAATCTAGAAACCCTAATAATTTCATTTTTGTATCATACGTATAATTACATTGCCCAAATTTGCTTAAAATTATAAAAGCATAAAAATAGCATGTTTTACCGGCTTTTAAACGAGCGCTTAAAAGGTAAAAATCAGTGGGTAAACAATCAATCTTCCCTTATTTTCCTACCCTTAGGGGTGGATTTTTTCCAAATTTAAAGGGAACCAACTTCGAGGTATACCCTATCCAGTAAAATAAAATAATTAAAATCGGACTTCTCTGTAAAAAGTTATGCGTGCTTATACATAAAAAAAATACGTGTCGACTCGAGAACCTCCTCCATTTTGCGCCGCTTAAAATAGTTATTTACATACCAAATGCGGGAACCGAGTTCACGCAAGAGGTTTGTATAATATTTTTTGTACGAAAAGTATAAAACTAATAACAGTCCATACAAAGAAATGCAGTTCTTCAAGGAGTTATTTTGATAATTGTCAAAGTTGCACTATAAATATAAACACACGAAATAATTTGTCTAATATATTAGAAAACAATTAAAATATTTATTATATTTACCGTATTCACTTGTAATAGCTATTAACATTCCTAGTGATGTTATGAGTATCGTAACTGCCGCAGATGTCAGTTGAAATCCGAGCTCGTAGAGCGAGGATTTTAAGACATCTAAGGCCTGTTATGACTCATAACATCCGTGGTTTGTTCAATAGTTTACCGGTTTCAGAATATGAAGACGTTAATGTCATTAACAAATATTATTTATTGAAAATCTTTTATATAAAACGTCTGTCATAATTTTAGAAGGTGATCAAGTAAGTCTGTTTGTTTTTATTTAACACCATGGTTACACTTCCTTTGTATCATATTTAAAATTATTTTTTTACTTAAACGTCAAATGTGTTCTTCATGGCTAGATAAAAAGTGGATTTTGGCGATGTTGAATTGCCTGAAAATAGTTGGAACGCAGCAGGTGAATCTCTGAACAGCTTAATTTCGTGTGTATTAATAAATAGCGTTATATTATCATTGTGTATTATTTTCATTTTCTTGACTGTTTTGACAGGTCAGTAAGGTAATATTACCCTATTACTAATAATAATATTACAGAATAGAGTTATGACACACTTACCCTGCCTACTTTTGTGCATGTAAACATAGGTTTAATCTCCTGAAACCGGTAAATTTATTTATTACCTTACTGACCTGTCAAAATAGTCAAGAAAATTAAAAGAAAACACAATGATATTATAACGCTATTTATTAATACACACGGAAATAAACTGTTCAGAGCTTCACCTGCTGCGTTCCAAATATTTTCAGGCAATTCAGCATCGCCATGGAGATCACATTTGACGTTTAAGTAAAAAAATTTAAATATGATACAAAAGAAGTGTAACCATGGTGTTAAATAAAAACAAACAGACTTACTTGATCACTTTCTAAAATTATGACAGACGTTTTTCAAAAAAGAATTTCAAAATATAATATCTATTAATGACATTAACGTCTTCATATTCTGAAACCGGTAAACTATTGAACAAACCACGGATGTTATGAGTCATAACAGTCCTTAGATGTCTTAAAATCCTCGCTCTACGAGCTCGGATTTCAAACTGACATCTGCGGCTGTTATGATACTCATAACATCGCTAGGAATGTTAATAGCTAATATTTCATATTTATATTGAGATAACTAACATTACATTTGTAGGTTATGTATTTTACAGCTGTCATATCGGGCAGATTTTATTGCCAACATTGGTAACCAAATGCACTAAATTTGTTATTTTAAATTCAATTTCATTCTTATTCCATCATTGTTTATATTAATATTATGTAAAGGGATGTTTCAAATACTATATTTTTACCTCCCGCCTACCTCTAGGTAAGGGAGGTATTGTTTTTGGTCAAAAAATTGGGTAGTGAGTTTTCAATGAATAAGCACGTTTTAAGGTCCCTACAATACGATTTTACTATTTTCGCGATGATGTCTGTATGTATGTATGTATGTATGTATGTATGTATGTATGTATGTATGTATGTATGTATGTATGTGTGTGTGTGTGTAGTCTGTGGCAATTTTTTCGTCTCGCATAACTCAAATACTATAACACCAAAAAATACAATTTTGTGAATTATTGCTTCTTATATTTAAATGAAGAGCTGATTAGATTTTGGATAAAATTGGGCAACCGGAAGTAGAAGTTTACTTGAAGCCCTTAACAGTTTTTTGTGAAAAACACGGTTAAATTTCCTTTTTCAACAATTTATGTTATTTTCAAAGTTGAAGAATATTTAATTTTACATGTGTTTTGATTATACTAATTTTATTAATTCTTATTAGATTTAGAGATAATAAAATATAAAGAAATTAGATTTTACAAATCTTGCATTCCTAGTACACCATGGAAACATTTAAAAATTTTCAATTTTTTCTTCGAAATGTGACACATGTCATTGAGATTGTGAAACTGTTTTTTTAGTGAAATATATGTGAAAAAATGCAATAAATATACGAAAGAAAATTTAAATTCTCAAATATAAATAGAAAATAAACAAATAAGAAGGTATGTTTTTGTATCAAATACTATTTTGTACTGTTTAAGAGTAGTATTGGGCGGGAGGTTATGTGCTGGCCACATCAGATTTTTTTATTATAAATTTAATTTATTAATAAACGCTTTAGAAAGAGGAATGTTTTCGTCGATATTTCCCGATTGTCTATCTGGTGGAGACCTGGGAAATGGACATTTCGGACGTTGCTTAGGCAACGCTAAACAACACATTTCAATGTATGAGTACAAAAAATATATTTACACATTTGATTAAAATATTGATATTAGTTTCTCTTTGTTAAACTAGTTCCAGTGGTCGAAGTCATAGCTAAATATCGCTGAGTGTCCGTCCGATGCAAATTCACCGACAGAGCTCGTGCATTAGACGCACTCGGTTGGTAGAATTATAATTAGTGTTCGCATTAAAGGTGGCTATGGATTTCAACTTCAGATGAAACAGTTTGTGCACTTGTTTTCCTGCTCACTTGTTCTTTTTATCCCTGCCAATTATTTTGCTGCGATGTCGCTAGTGCCGTTCTGCAATTTTGTTGCTCTTTTGTTATTTTTGAACGATGTTTTTTTCTCGACTACGTATTTATTTCTAAGGAGATATCACTGTCGTTCTCTGAATTGGTTATTCGAAATCTTTCTGCTTATTGATAAATTATTAAAGACCGGTGTGTCCACCACAGGACTTTGTTATACATAATGGAATTTTTAATAATCACGCTTAACACTAGTTTGACATATAGAATAGATGTTTCAATTGTTTGTCCTCAAAGCAAATATAATTTAAAAAATATAACCTCCCCCATACTACTCTTAAACGGTACAAAATAGTATTTGATGATACAGAAAAATGCCTTCTTATTTGTTAATTTTGTATTTATATTTGAGAATTTTAATTTTCTTTCGTATATTTGTACAGCTTCACAATCACAATGACATGTGTTACATTTCGTAAAAAAATAAATTTTTTTAAGTGTTATATATTATATAGTATATAATATAGAATGTAAGATTTATAAAATTTAATTTCTTTATATTATATTATCTCTCAATCTAATAAAAATTAATAAAATTAGTGTAATCATAACACATGTAAAATTGAATAATCTACAACTTTCAAAATAACATAAATTGTTGAAAAAAGAAATGTAACCGTGTTTTTCACGAAAAACTGTTGAGGACTTCAAGTAAACTGCTACTTCCGGATGACCAATTTTATCCAAAATAAAATCAGCTCTTCATATAAATATAAGAAGCAAAAATTCCCAAAATTGTTTTTTTTTTTTTGTATTATAGTATTTGAGTTATGCGAGACGAGATACACATACATACTTCCAGACATCATGGCGAAAATATTACAATCGAATTGTAGGGACCCTAAAACGTGCTTATTCATTGAAAACTCACTACCCAATTTTTTGTCCAAAAACAATACCTCCCTTACTAGAGGTAGGCGGGAGGTAAAAAGTTGTGTTGGTTAAGTTAATTTATTTTTATATTTTTGAAGGGTTACAACTCGAAACTATACAAGATATCGAAGAACATGGTTCGTAGTATCAGCTATTGTGTCTGCAGTGTATCAAATAAATAAATAAATTAGCTAGTTAATTTACAATTAAAAAAATGTCGTGTTCTGAGTAAAAAACTAGTAGCCGCACAAAACCAACACACTTCAACAAACAGAACTAAAACATCATAATTAAAACAAACTCTGTCATCAAACACGCGCTGGTATCTATTTATTTAAATTATTTATTTATTTAAATTCTCCAACATCGCAAATACCCGCTAGCGAAGAAACTGTAACGAAACGAACATCGTTCTTCAACTTGTGTGGGCCGCAGGCCATGTTCCCGGATCTCGGCACGGAATACGGAACCGGAGGAGAACCGGTATGCTCCGAGTTCAGTTCAGAACCGGTCGTCCGAACGGCTGTGTTGTTTTTCCAAAGGGGGAGGGGCGGATCTGTGGAGGGGTAGAAATGCAGTGCAGTTCGTTAATTAGGATATCGAACTGTGTGCAGTAAAATGCGTGCATGTTGCGAAATATTTTTAATAGTGTATCTTACCATTACCTATGTAGTTTTATAAACATCTCTTAGACACGAGGTATTTTTACAGGCCAAATGAAATTACTGATTTATTTATCGAATATGAAATACTAGGAATTATTTGTGTTGGTAACATCAGATCATTCATAAACAGAAATATTCTGTATCATCAATATAAACACTGCACTTTTCTCTGAAAAATTCCGTGATATTTATTTATTATTTGTGCACTACGCAACTGAAAATATATTTTTCGCGCCACCGTCCGACATTGACACAATTACATATCTCTGAAAGCGGTCGGAAATCATGTTTTTACCGAACTAGTCCGACTAAAATTGCTAACTTTGTATGGTTATGTTGGCATCACTTCACTAGTTTTAGCTAACTTCTGACGCTAGAAATATCAAAGTATTATATTGACTTATTATGGCAATATATCTACAATTGAGTATTTGCAATTCAAGAAAACAGAATATTTATGGATTTTAAACATGTTTGTAAGTAATTATAATTCAATTTGCAGTGTAATTATAATATTGGAATATATATATATATATATATATATATATATATATATATATATATATATATATATAAATTATGAAATGGAATTATCTTTAAAAAGCTGATTCAGTTATAAACTTTACACAAGGTAATATAAGCTCTGTAGAATGCACTGATAAGTCAGTCTTCATATGTTAGACAAGCTTGTAACGTTGTTCCCGCTTCAAATAAACTTTTTAAAAATAAATTCAGCGATTTGAATTATATAATTGGCGCAGTCTTGGTAGGATAGCCAACAATAGTTTGTAACAGTGAAAAACACAAAGTTACTCATCTAATTGTCGTATTTCAATACGTAAAGTGGCTATTCGAAACTACTACAAAGTGTGCAACACAAATCACACATAAGGCTATATCAATAAGGCCTTATTACTCAACATCAACCATCTGAGAAAGGGTTACCCATCTCACGGCTAAACAGTGCCCATCAGGGACTATTCAAACGTCCCATCAGACCGGACCACAACCGTCTCAAGCGATTCTTCTTGCTGTTCCAACCGATCACGAGAATCCAGACGACAAGCTTCAAGAACTTCACATCTCGTCTAATTCGTTCTACGAGAAACAGTTCGAAAACCACACCAGAAGACTCCTTACAATGAAAATCTTAGTCATAAGTTTATTCTTGTAAGTAAAACTATTTTGTATTAATACACAGGGTACTCTCTAGCTAGTACTAGTAATAAAGAGTACGAGCCCCGGCACAAGGCAATCACACACATTTATGACAGATTCTGATAACTCTGATAGTGACGAATTCATAAATACTGTTCAAAACGATATTAACAGAATCTTAGTAATATCAAATAATATGGCGTCTTTGCAAGACATTAAATGTTACGTTGATATGGTCCCAACATACGAAGGGGACATAACAACACTTAATAATTTCATACAAACTGTAGATGAGGCATATGCCATCTTAAATACTTTACAATTGACAGCAGCACAAAAAATGTATGCTTTTAATTTAGTTAAGAATAAATTAATTAACAATTCAAAAAAGATTGTTTCACAAAATAAATTTGCAAACTGGGATGATTTAAAAAGATACTTAACTACAAATTTCTCAGACAAAACAACGTCCGAGACATTGTTAGGAGAATTGTTTGAAATTAAATTTAAACAAAATACAGATACTACATTGAAAATAATGTTAGATAAATTTGAACTGTATAAGTCTAAAATACTTGCA
Organism: Poecilus cupreus; assembly: GCA_963942605.1. Lineage (NCBI taxonomy): Eukaryota > Metazoa > Arthropoda > Insecta > Coleoptera > Carabidae > Poecilus > Poecilus cupreus. The sequence goes on along the minus strand of OZ012726.1, from coordinate 6,099,380 downwards.
AAAAATTACAGTTTAGATCAGAAAAATGCTATTATCCAAGAAAATCAAAAAGCAATTGTAAATAAATTCATCTCATTATTACCACCCTTAATAAAAGGATCTTTCATTGTGAAACAACCTTCAACTCTAGAACAATGTGACTTATTATTGAAAAATGAATTTAGCTTCGCTAATTCCTTACACAACAGTCCATTGACACGAAATGATAATAAACAAAATACAAACACATCAAAGAACCCAAACTTTACATTTAATCTTCCACCTAAACAATTCCCTGGTCAATACTTCCCCTCAAAACCAATTAATGTTCATGCCCAACCAACTCCAGGACCAAATAGATTTAAAAGACAAAATCTAGTAAACAGTTTTGAGACACGTAAATTCCAACCACAACCAATGTCACTGCAGACACGTAATACGCAACCTATGTCAGCATCTACAATCAAACAAAACTATCATACTGAAACTCTAGACGATAATACTGATAATGACGAACAGAATTTCGAAGAATGCGGAACAGAAAATGAAAACAATACCGATTCTTTTTTAGAGGTAGGCCCAGACACGATAGAACAAAATACGTAATGACATCAAAATTAAAATCTATTCCCCTAATAAAATATAACGATTACCTTATATTAATCGATTCAGGCTCTGATATAAATTTAATATCTCCAAATATTGTTAAACAAAGAAATTTAAAAACTATTGATAAACTAATTACCTTCAAAACAGCTCAAGGAAAAGTAAAATGTAAAAAATGTGTTGAAATTAAAATTCAAAATAAAAATTTTGAGTTCTTTATACATGATTTTCACAAAGAAAGTAACATGTTGTTCGGCGTAAAAATATTAGAACACTGTAATGCATTAATGGATTTTAAAAATAAAGTTATAACACTTGGAAATAAAAAGTTTAAATTATTATCATCAGAAACACTAAATAATTCTTTTGTTCAATTTAGACACGAACATCTCACGTATGGTCAAAAGGAAAAAATACAAAATTTGATAGAAAAATATTCAATCTTATTCCCAAAGTCAGACGAAGAATTATCCGCTACAAACGTAACTACTCACAAAATTCGTACAACAGACGATACACCGGTATTTCAAAAAAATTATAGACTCCCTCAAATTTACGAAAAAGATATAGAGGAACATGTTCAAAATTTATTAAAATCAGGCGTGATTCAAAATTCAAAAAGTCCATATAATTCACCCATATGGATTGTTCCAAAAAAAATGGACGCCTCGGGAAAACGCAAGACAAGATTAGTAATCGATTTTAGAAAATTAAACTCGAAAACAGTTGAAGATAAATTCCCTCTGCCAAATATTGACACATTATTAGATCATATTGGAAACCCAAAATTTTTTACAACTTTAGATTTGCATTCTGGCTTCCATCAAATATTAATAGAAGAAAAAGATAGACCGAAAACAGCCTTCTCTACTGCCTCAGGACATTACGAATTTGTCCGAATGCCCTTTGGATTAATTAATGCCCCCGCGACGTTTCAAAGAATGATGAACGAGATCTTATCAGAATATATTAATAAAATTTGCTTAGTTTATATGGATGACATAATAATATTCGGAAATACTTTGGAAGAACATTTACAAAATATAGAAAAAATATTTTCAAAATTACAAGATGCGAACCTAAAAATTCAAATAGATAAATCGGAATTTTTAAAAACCGAAACAGAGTATTTAGGTTTTATAATATCAAAAGAAGGACTTAAACCTAATAAGAAAAAAATCGAGGCAATTGAAAAAATAATGATTCCAAAAACAGTAAAGGAAATAAAATCCTTTCTAGGTAAACTCTCCTGGTACAGACGTTTTATCCCTAACCTGGCTAAACTCACCAAACCTTTTACGCAGTGCCTTAAAAAGGGAAATCAAATAGACATAACTAATAAAGAATATCAAGATTCATTTAAAACTGCTAAAGAATTAATAAGTAACCCACCAATTCTAGAATTTCCTGATTTTTCAAAAAAATTTATTCTCACTACAGACGCATCCGACTTTGCTATGGGATCTGTACTCTCCCAAGTCATAAACGGACAAGAAAAACCAATCGCTTACGCATCAAAAACATTTAATGCCGCAGAACAAAATTATAGTACCATAGAAAAAGAATTAAAATCAATCATTTGGTCAATAGATAATTTTAAACCATACCTATTTGGAAGAAAGTTTACTATCCGTACTGATCATAAACCCCTCACGTGGTTATTTACCATGAAAAACGCGAATCAAAAACTAATGCGATGGAAGGTAGAATTAGGCGAATACAACTTTGATATTGAATATTTACCAGGAAAAACAAACAAAATAGCAGATTTCTTATCAAGACAAAGAGATAATTTCAAAATAGAGAAAAGAATAGGAGACGTAACGAATACTGATATTTTTGCACATTGTATATCAAAAGATTTAAAATTTGGAAAAGGTCTTGCTAGACAAATAAACTCTAAATTTGATAGTAAAAATTATTGTGAAAGAAATGTAACTAATAAAAATATTATAATTCAAAATGTAGAAAATAAAATAATTTTTCATTTAATTACAAAAGAAAATCATTTAGAAAACGTAAATAGAAAATATTTTAAGAAAACACTTACTGAATTACGAGATTATTTAATTAAAAATGATATATACGAAATTAATATCCCTTACTTATCATGTGGATTAGATAGATTAGAAAAATTAGAATTAATAAAAATCTTAGAAAATATCTTTAATAATACTCAAATAAAAATAAATTTATATGAATTGCCAGAAAATTTTAGTTTGGAAACAGATGAATTAGATCAAATTGTAAATGAAACATTAACCACAATTTATGGTAATGAGAATAACGAACAACAAAGTATAATCGCAAATAGCTCAGATTCAGGAAACACGATTCATAGTTCTAATGAGAATCCAATTAATGGATTAAGATTTGTCGATAATAGATTGAATACCGCAAAAAATCAAATTATACTTCATTTCTCAAACAACCCATTTGAAATAAAAATAAAAAAGTTATTTAATCATCAAAAACAACGATTTATTATTAATATTAATATTGATAAAAAAGAAGAACAATTATTAGAACTGTTAAAAAATTATGTGGTACCAAAAATTAAATATTTAATATTAATACCTAAACAATACGAACAAACATTGAATCAAATAATTCAAAGTAAATTTGAAATAAATACAATAAATTTAATAAAATGTAATAAACTTGTAGAAGATGTCGAGAATGAAGAAAAACAAACTCAAATTATATTTGACAGTCATAATGGTTACCTAAATCATAGAGGAATAATGGCGACGTACAATGAACTTAAAGAAAAATATTTTTGGCCAAATATGGTTAAAGATATTACAGAAATTATTAATCAATGCAGAATATGTAAAGAAAATAAATATGACCGACACCCAATACAATTACATGACAATTTAACACCTACACCACAAACCCCTTTTGAAATTATAAATATAGATCTCCTTACATTAAATAAAGAATGCTTCCTGACTATATTTGATCAATTTTCTAAATTTGGTTTTATCCACCCCACTTTTAACAAAACAGGAAAAGAAACAATGTTAATAATAGAAGATTTCATAAAAACTTATAAAAAACCAAAAATGATCATCGCCGATCACGGACCAGAATTTAATAATGCTTTAGTAAAAAACTACTGTAATAATCATGATATAAAATTACACTTAACTAGTATAGCAAACCCAAAATCAAACGCAGTAGAAAGATTTCATTCCGTATTAATAGAACATTTACGAATATTACATTCAACAAGAAAAAATAAAGACCTTCAAACCATTATAAATAAAGCAATAATAGCGTATAATAATACTAAACATTCCATAACAAAATTAACTCCTTGCGAAATACTTTTCGGACAAAATGAACATAATAAATATTATAAAGAACAAAAAGCTGAAGAAGAAATCATAAACGATTACTTCATTAATAAATCTGATACAAATAAAATAATTAATGAATTAATTGAAAAAGATAAAACAAAAAGAGTAAAAGAAAATGAATTACCGTTAAAACTACCAGATAAAGTTTATGTTAAACAAAATAATAGACTAATGCATAAATATAAAAAACCCATATTTAAACGAGTTACAGTTGAAAATTATAACCCTATATTAGGAACAGTAGAAATAAAAAATAAAAGACATGTTCGAAAATTCAAACTCGATAAAATCAACTTTTGATTTCAGGGCTTTTACCACCGCTCAGTTGATGAACATCTCGAATAATAACGGATTTCTCTTATTTGGGATCGGAAATTGTAAATTAAAAGAAGGAGAAATAATACATTACTTTAATTATAATATCACCCCAATTTATAAAGAATATTCAAAATTAAAAAATATTACAACTAATGTTATAAAACAAATTCAAAATAATCCTCATTTCGAAGAACAAAATAAAGCATTGTCTTACTTTCTTGACGACTTGACGCAACAAATTCAAAAACTCTTTATTAGTAAAAGAACTAAACGCGGCCTGATAAACGGATTAGGAAATATAATTAAATCAATCACAGGCAACTTAGACCAGAATGACGCGGAAAAATATGATAATTTAATAAATCAATTAAAAGATAATCAAAAGATTCTTCAAAATCAAAATCAACAAATAATAAAGAATGAAAAATATTTGACAAATAAATTTAATTCAAAGTTAGAACAAATAAAATTAAATGAAAGTAAAATATCAAAAACTCTTGATAATATAATACAAATACTTCATGAAGAACAAAACTGGGTAAGCCTAATGGAGGCAGAAGTAAAAATTAATCAATTATTGATTATTATCCAAAATTTAAAAGAATTCTGTAAACACATAGAATTGACATTAATAATTTGTTCATTAAATAAATTAGATACCACTATCATAGACCATGACGACTTAATTCAAATCACAGGTAAAACTGATATTTGGTCACAAATAAACGAAATAACTACATACTGCCGACACGAAAACGAACAAATCCACATACTGCTAATTGAGCCAGAACTTTCAAAGAATTCTTACCCATTGCATCAACTTTACCCAATACCTTTTATCCACCACAATAAATTGTATGAGTTTATGGAACCGCCTACATATTTTATAAATAGAGGAAATAAAAATATATTGATAGAAAGATTCAATAAAGAATCGAATAATGTAAACTTTTGTCAAACAAAAGGAATAGAAGTTAGTAATTGTATTAATAATATAGTATTAAGTGAAAATAATGATGACTGTGAAATAGTTGAAAAATATAATAAAAATAGTGTTGTGCAAATTCCAAACACTAATAATATAATAATTGTTTCTCCAATTAATCAAGAATTAATAATAAATTGCACAAATAAATTTATAAAGAAAAACTTTCAAGGAATTTTTAAACTTATTAATTATGGAGATTGTAAAATTAATCAATGGTCATTTAATGAATTATCTAAAGCTTATAAAGAATTAGAATTTGATAACGTGCAACTTCAAAAATTTGATATAAAAATAAATAAGATTAATTTGAAACCATTACAAGAATTAAATATATCATTTTCCCAATTAGAAAAAATAAAAGAAATTCGAAACCCTGAAAGTAACACCCATCATTATTATATAATATATGTTATACTTGCTGTAATAATATCTGTAATAATTATAAGAATTGTTTTTAAATATTATATGGTAAAGCGTTTGAAAATTAATAGAAATTTAAAGAATTTAGATAAAATAGCTGAAGATTTGTAAATCTTGTGCAAAGTTTAAACTTGCTGGGGAGGAATTATGAAATGGAATTATCTTTAAAAAGCTGATTCAGTTATAAACTTTACACAAGGTAATATAAGCTCTGTAGAATGCACTGATAAGTCAGTCTTCATATGTTAGACAAGCTTGTAACGTTGTTCCCGCTTCAAATAAACTTTTTAAAAATAAATTCAGCGATTTGAATTATATAATTTATATATATATATATATATATATTCAAATATTGAAATGTTACTAACATAAAAAAATTCCCTGTCATTAAGAATGTAAGTAAGAAATTAAATTTATTTATTAATTTTACATAATTGTTAGTGCGAAAAATCTTGTGTATCCTCGTATTTGTAGGACTCGCCTACGGCCGTCCTATCAAAATAAACTCGCACTCGTAAAATAGCAGTATCCAACATTGTGATACAAATAATTATTTCCGACAACCACTACGAAAAGTACATAAATTCACAGGTTAAACTATTACTGAAAGTTGATCATTGCAAATCATTGGCAATGCTGTGTGATATGAAAGCTCGTTAGCCAATCAGATTCGTCCGCAACTGTGTGATATAATTTTATTACACGTTGCGATACCTGAGCGAACTAATCTAAATTTTTTTTTGGAAAAATCAAAAAGAGGCTAGCATTCAAATAATTTATTAAAAAAGTATGCCGTCGTTTCGACAGCAACGACTGTCTTCTTCAGGGCACTGTAAATGTGACACAGTGAACTTAATAATAAAAACATACAAATATAGGACTGTTACTTAAATGTCAAAAACAATTGAATAAAAAATTTTATTTAAAAGTTTGACAGTTGCAGATAATTTGTTGAATTTACACGAATTAAAAAGATTGGACCCTGATTTATCAGATTTTAACATAATTTTTGGTGAATTCACATATCAATGATGTTTTACCATAATTTGTTTTAATATTTTTGTGTTAATTTTATATTGTTTTTTTTTTTACTTAATTGTGATCGTCGGAAAAGTATCGTATACAAAATGTGCTGAAATGGTATTTCACACTCATGTAATTAAACCACTCGCCTTCGGTTCGTGGATCAAACTTCACACTCATGTGAAATATCCAACTTTCAGCACTAGTTATATAATATACTATATAATTACTTACAATTAACAAATCTCAAAAATTGATGGAAATCTCTAATCAGCAAGCACTCAAACAAACCAAGGCACAAAATTAACAGCCCTTTGATGCCAACCCAAATCTTATAAAAGCCCTTAGTTTTAGTTTTTGTTGGCCGAGGCCTGAAACCAAGCTGTTTCAGGACGATTGTCTTAACCAAGATTTCTAGTTGCCATAGAATATGTTGTTTTGTTTTTTTTTTTTTTTGTTTCTTTGTTTCATTTTAAACTGTCAAATGAAATTTTCAATTTTTATTTAGAGCCGTCTGTTATCATTGGTTAATTTTTTTAACAGGCTGTTAAAAGAATTAGCCCGAAGCCCGAAGTATTTCGATATAACATGTTCCGATACTTAAAATTAAAATTAAGATCAAAAAATTCAAAGTTCTATGTAGAAAATATAACTTCAGGTAGGCCGTTGAACAAAATGAGTTATTGTTTTTTTAAAGATGTTTAGAAATGTATACCGCACAACTGTTTACTTCATATTTGTGACGCATTTTTGGACGAAAGTTTTCTTTCTTACTTTCTTACGATATTGTGGATCATGTTCATTAAAATGTTGCTTAATAATAACAATAAAAATGTATCAATCCGGGAAAGCCATTACTATTAAACTCTAATTGTAGTAAATTAGCTCAACAGTATTAAGCCAAGCCGGAGAGGTTAAATAACATGATTGGTATTAGAGAATGACATATTATGGTAGATTCAGTACCATATCAACACATAATCGGTATTATTATGAGTTTCCCCAATAATTCAACAACACAATTATTTTAATATTGCAAAGTAGTTTAAAATCAAATTACGAAACACAATTTTTGGTGTCATCTCTTGACAATTTTTAATACAAGAGTGTACAAAAATATTTTCCTCCCTTGTGATTAAAACATCTGTTTATCACTAGTGATTAAATTGCTTACTTTACTCACTCAAAAGAGTGAGCACAGAACATCAAAATTGAACGATTGCGGAAAAAGAATTTCTAAAAATACCTATAAATATTATTTACCATTACGCACTCTATAAAATTAACACACTCAGCCTTCGGCTACGTGTGGTAAAATTTCTCTCGTGTGTAATTCCTTACTTTGCCCACGTATGAAGTATAACGTTTTATATAACATCTCTTAATAATAAAAAATTATTAAAGAAATATTGTTTGACAGTGGCATATGCTTTAAAATTTTTAAATTAAAAAGTCAATTGAAGTAGTTACCAGGGTGTTGTGCTATTATTATTGTTATAAATAAAAAATTACTCACTAGTGACTTTTCTCAAAATTATACCCACTAGTGGGTAATCTGTTACTTTCCTTTTTTAAATCTCCATAGTTATAGAGCATTTATTGAGAGGTGTTGGATAAAATATTATCACGCTATTTACTCTTTTTACGTATGAAATGTGCGGTTACCTTTCGTCAAATCGTAGCCCCTATTGATGTTAGCGGAGCATGAGCCGTAGAAACAATTTGTTTTACTCTTCCAGATCTCTTTAATATTAGAAACGTTAACAAACTGCGAAAATCTAACATGTGCACCAGACGTAGTACTTCTCAAAGAATTCTAGGCATCTCGAGAACATCAAACTGAATCCAAACACATCGTTATCTAATCAATAAACAGCCCACAACATTCAAAACATAAAAATAAAATAATCCCACAACTGGAACCATTTTTCGAGCGACGTTGCCGTTTCTCCGCCTCTGTTGCCGCGTTTCCTCTGTTACCTGTAGTCGCCATAGTAACCCAATCTCTTCCCGGGAAGTATTGTGCCGGGGGTGAGGGGAGGTCGACGGTGGCGTCTCGCGCGGCACAAATAACAAACAAGAAAGAACGAAGCCTTACGTCATCATCAAAAGTTCCCTCTGTATTTATTTACCCTCCGCCCTCCTCCATAGAAGAGAGCTTTTCTTTTTTAGATACTTGAATATAGGTACCGACAGTTGAGAAGTTTATAGTTTATTATTATGGGTATATCCTTATTTTATTTAGGCAATAGTTGTGTATCCATTTAAATGCGATATTTTTGAATTTTCTACCAGTTAAGTTATTAGGTACATTAACAATAGTTGGTACAATATATTATGAGATCCTCATTTCGATTCCCACAGTTTGGGGGTTGTTGTTTGACGGCATTATACGCACAAAAATATATCACTGAGATCTGCGAAAGCAAAGCACTTCACCCAAAATGGGTAAGTGAGTGGCATCATTATATATTTATTATCAAAATTTTCTTGGGGCGCCTCCACCATTTTACCTCCTTCCACATACCAGTATGAAGGTAAAAATTTTGCTATTTTATGTATTATATTTCTATTGGAAGGAGCTGATTAGTTTGTGGTGATAATTTAACTCCAATATAAAGTAAATCATAAAAAAAAAACAATTTTTTCTTCAAACGTCATAAAAGTACGTTGTTATGTATTTGTATTCAACAAGCAGAAGTTCAATATTGTCGCCGCCGGCGTAAAAGTGTTTCCTTGGCAACACATTTACTCCGCCGGCGGACAAAGTAAAATATCATGCAAAATAGTAAGGTTGTAATTCAATAATTTGACAGTTAAGAATAAATCAAATAAACAAAAATAACAAAATAACATATTCTGTGGCAACTAGAAATACTGGATACGGTAGAATATTTGTTGAAGTTTTGAGCTTTTTTTTAATGTTTTAATGTCTATTTTCTATGTTTGAAGAAAAAATAGCATGTGTTATTCGGAGTAAATGTGTCTTTGGGTGCTTCGCATGTAATTGTTCGACTCGCTTCGCTCGTCGTTCAAACTTTCATGCTCAGCACCCAAAGTATAACATTTACTCCAAATGACACAATAAACTATTATCCACAATTGTCAAATAATATTCCCATAATTCAACCATTGTTTATCAATTAATAACCTTTGTTACTGTTGCTAATAAAATAATATTGACAGTTCGATGAATTAATATTATTCATTTGTTATGTCAAATTCAAATCTTACCTGTTAAAAGAGTCAAATCAAAATGACTTTTAAGTAATTTTATCGACATATGAAGCCAAAGACACTATCTTTCTCATTTTTCATACTTATATATTTTTACCTCCCGCCTACCTCTAGGTAAGGGAGGTATTGTTTTTGGTCAGAAAATTGGGTAGTGAGTTTTCAATGAATAAGCACGTTTTAGGGTCCCTACAATACGATTTTACTATTTTCGCGATGATGTCTGTATGTATGTATGTATGTATGTATGTATGTATGTATGTATGTATGTATGTATGTATGTGTGTGTGTGTGTAGTCTGTGGCAATTTTTTCGTCTCGCATAACTCAAATACTATAATACCAAAAAATACAATTTTTTGAATTATTGCTTCTTATATTTAAATGAAGAGCTGATTAGATTTTGGATAAAATTGGTCGACCGGAAGGAGCAGTTTACTTGAAGCCCTTAACAGTTTTTCGTGAAAAACATGGTTAAATTTCCTTTTTCAACAATTTATGTTATTTTGAAAGTTGAAGAATATTTAATTCTACATGTGTTTTGATTACACTAATTTTAATAATTTTCATTAGATTTAGAGATAATAAAATATAAAGAAATTAGATTTCACAAATCTTGCATTCCTAGCACACCATGGAAACATTTAAAAATTTTCAATTTTTTACGAAATGTGACACATGTCATTGTGATTGTGAAGCTGTTTTCTTAGTGAAATATATGTCAAAAAATTAAATAAATATACGAAAGAAATATAAATTCTCAAATAGAAATAGAAAATAAACAAATAAGAAGGTATGTTTCTGTATCATCAAATACTATTTTGTACCGTTTAATAGTAGTAGATATTGGGCGGGAGGTTATGTGCTGGCCACATCAGATTTTTTTAAGTTTAAACTGTAGCTGAATAATAGGTTTCAAGATTTTCTGCTAAATGTCAAATCACTTCCAATTTTCGTTACAACAGTACTTAGCCTAGCGATGGTTGCTAAAATTTGCCTATGCTGATAAGCAAACAGATTATTTTCTTTGAGGCATCGAGGAAAAGTAATCACTCAGAATCGGATCTATAGTTCTAAAACAATTCAGATAATTCCCGGTCCGATATTTGATTAGATCTACGAAAAAAAAAGAGTTTTCATACAATTTTTATGTATTAATTATTGGAAATCTTCAGCAAAATCTTATTAAACATTAAATATAAATATTTTATCACCATTTTTGTGGCATTGTTCTGCATATGTCTCTAATCAGATTGAAAACTTTCATTGTGGGCAGGCTACCGATACGAAGGAATCTATAAATATTATTTGTAGGTACTTAAAATGTGAAGGATCCGCATTTATTTCATTAGCAATTAAATAAGTTTTATATTGTTCTCATTTTGTAGCAACGAAGAAAAATAGTAGGTACTCCAAATCTTTGGAAATGTTGTGTGGACAGTTTGGTACAAATCAAATTTCAGAAGTTTGCTACAAATTAATAAAAGGAAACAAACTTCAAACTTAGGGTTTTGTTTTACCTTTTACTATAATAATAAGAAAGTATATAAGTCACAAGTACTATTACACAACCAGTACTGTAAATGGAAAAACTGCATCTCTAATTATTTTATGGGAAGACAAGATTAAATTTATGTTCTGAAAATTTTATGATTAACCTTACCTACCAGGGGATATTGAGGTTAGTTTATCGTTTTTATACAACCACTATGAAATATTTCACGTAAATTACAAAGCTAGAATGTTGTTCATTACGTACAGTACAGTACGAATTTAAAAAAATAATATTTATTAATGAAACCGGTAATCTATTGAACAAACCACGGATGTTATGAGTCATAACAGGCCTTAGATGTCTTAAAATCCGAGCTCGTAGAGCTCGGACATCTGCGCCTGTTATGATACTCATAACATCGCTAGGAATATTAATAACTCTTGTTTAAAAAAATTTAAAAATAATCACATAAAATAAAAAATACAGACCAATGGACCATCCGGTATATATTATATACAATAAATATATCATTATGTAATTTACTGATTTTGTGAACACACTAAAGATATTACTGAAGCAAAATTTAAAATGACTGTCGGATGTATGAGATATAAACTGAGGATCACATGATCCCAATCCGATGCGTTACCATAAAAAAATACTCATAAAATTATCAAAAAGCGTGGTGAGATACATTACATAATTTTAAAATTAGCCTTTCAAATATGTTTGTATCAATTTTGAACTAAATCCGATTTGAAAACGTGAAATGTTCATCGCAAATACAGAATTCCTGTTTCGATATTAAACATAATCCCAATTTTATTTTTGGTTGTTAATTATAATAAGTACAGCTATCCCAGTGGCCCATGAAAATCCCGTGAATTAACATATACGTCCGCGGTAGTTTTAACGAACGTCCAACATACCTGCGCACGATGAAAACGTTCGCGCTCACATTATCCGCATTATGTTTTGTATGATTGTTAGGCTGGGCTATTGTTTCCGGGCAAATCTGCTAACCAACCCATGTATAACCCGGAGTTTTCCGGGCGCGGTAAATATCCTCGGCAACAATGCTGCCGTCCAATTAGCTCGACGGAGTTACATAGAATTTTGTTCATTAACTAGAGCAGTTACAACATTTATTCATTTTTGTGCAGAGATTTCAATTTGTTATTTTATTGAATCATCTACTTGGATGCTTGCTGCTCCGATGATATTTGTTTACTGAACGATAATAAATTATTTCCTAAATAATGATACTATCTTTTTTTTTGTTATTTGGACACAGAAATGAGGATTTAGTTTATCAAAAATAAATACTGCGTGCTAGGCGAGTTTCACTAACCAGTAAACAACTTTATTCAAATCTATTTTGTCTGAATTTAGCACGAAACCTATTGTAATAATAATAATAATGGTGAGTTCGTTCGTAGTTCAAAGTATATTAATATGAATTTCTATGTTTATTAATTCCTCTAGACACCTGTCAGACATATAGAATAAATGTTTCGGTTATTTGTTTGTTTTTACTGCAAATATTATTGTTGAAATAAATAAAATTATAATTTTCAGTAATATCCTATTAAATCTAATCAGATATGCGCAATGTCATGAAACTTACAATTATGAAGATTTTTCATTTCTCGTTTATGAGTTATTTAATATACAGACACACCAAATTATTTTTCCACCATCGATTTCATTTAAATCTATTAACTGGATGTTTGTTTAACTGTGTTTATTGTAAAGTGTAAATATTACTCGAAAACAAGCTAAACACGTATTACTACTTTCTTGCGTATGACTTTATTTTGACAATTATTTGACATGTAGATGTTAAACCTGTTAAATTTTATCCCGCGGCGCCATCCGACATTGACACAATTACATATCTCTAAAGCGGTCGGAAATAATGTTTTTGTCGAACTAGTTCGACAAATATTGCTAACTTTTTATGGTTATATGTTGGCATCACTTCACTAATTTTAACTAACTTCTGACGCTAGAAATGTCAAAGTATTACATTGACTTAAAAATATTATGGCAATATATCTACAATTGAGTATTTGCAATACAAGAAAACAGAAAATTTATGGATTTTAAACATATTTGTAAGTAATTATAATTGAATTTGCAGTGTAAAATCCATATAAAAATATGTCGATATTTTTGGTTATGATACTGGAAAATAAACATAATTGACATTCTAATATTGTGAAGTTAGCAACATAAAAAAATTCCCTGTCAAAGAAAATGAGTAATAATAGTTATTTACTTTACAAGTGGGCAAAGTAAGGAATTACCCACGAGAGAAATTTTAGCTCACGAAGCCGAAGGCTGAGTGAGATAATTTTATCGAGTGGGTAATTTCACTTTGCCCACGTGTGAAGTATAACGTTTTATCCAACACTTCTTAATAGATGAAAAATTTATTAAAGAAATATTATTTGACAGTGACATATGCTTTAAATTTTTAAATTAAAATGTCAATCGAAGTAGTTACCAAGGTGGTGTGTTATTATTATTGTTATAAATAAAAAAAATCTCACTAGTGGCTTTCCTCAAAATTATACCCACTAGTGGATAATCTATTACTTTGCTTGTTTAAAATCGCCATAGTTATAGAGCATTTATTGAGAGGTGTTGGATAAATTAAATTTATTTATTAAATTTACATAAATGTTAGCGCGAAAAATCTTGTGTATCCCTCGGTTGGAAACTATTTTGCGAGTGCTTGTATTTGTAGGACTCGCACTCTCAAAATAGCAGTTTCCAACCTTGTGATACAAATAACTATTGTTCTCATTTTAACTATGATATTATTTTTAAATAGATATTAATTAATATTTATTCTTTAAACCTTTCTAACTAATAATACAAATATGCAAATAACATTTTATATTTCAAATATTCTTTCATTTGAAACATTTTATCACCGCTGATTCTATTTTTGAAACAAGTGGAATTTATTGTTTTGTGTGTCCAATTAACTTCCTCTTCCTGTTTTTCAATTTCATTCATAATCAACTTAGCTCTTCATATTTCCGTGACACTTATAAATTCCAAGTTTCGTTTACACATCTTGTCTTTTTCAAGAGATATTACGCACACGGACATACATCCATCCATCCATCCATCCATCCATCCTTACACACAAATATCATTGAGAAATTGCTCTTAACTGATTCAGTAGACTTCAAAATATGTATTGCAGCAAAAAATTTTTTATGATTCCAATACTTCCTTATTTTTTGTATAAGAAAGTAAAAAGTCTCTTTCCGTCTCGTGTCTATAGTGGTGGTGATTTAATTCATCCTTCGCGCCTGCTCTACATTTCGAAATCTACATCAAAGTGTGTCATGCGCCATGGACAGTGACGGCGTTGTTTGTTCTCGAGATAAAACATCGCTGGGTTGGGCCACGGCGATCAGCAAACACACGGCGTTGTTTAGTGGAAGGATATTAATCTGCAGAAATGGAAGGTGTGTTCATTGTGTTAGTTTAGTGAATTAGCGGGAGTAAAATGTTCGGTGGACGTGGAAACCGTCCCAAATACTGCTCCCTTCACTAACTTACAACAAAAATGACACCTTTACAAAATCATAAAACCCAGTTATTTTCTACTACTAGATAAATGGTATTATACGTCTAATCAAGAGGTACCAGGAGTTTGCACTAATATGGAGAATTTTGGTTCACATTGTGAGAGACATCTATCAGATCTGGCCGCAGTTATATTTACTTCTTCTTTCTTCAGAGGCTCTGTTACTCTTTGAGGGTTTGACCTCCTGCAATTTACGCATACATTCTTCTCTGTTTCTGATTACTGTTCTCGTTCTGATTACTGTTCTCGAAATGTCATTTATTCATCTTCCTCTTGGTCTTGTGCCGATCATTTTTTGGCTGAGTAACTTTTTTAGCATTCTGTTGTTTATTCTATAAACATGCCCAAACCATTTTAGTCAGTCTATTAAGTTTCATGAAGCCCACTATGACTTGATCGTCATACAGCTAATCAAGTTCGTGAGTCATTTTTCTTAAGCCTTCTGCTTTAGCTATAGCACCATACATTCTTCTGAGAAGTTTTCTTTCAAAAACTTTAAGCGTTCTTCCATTAGCTGCAGACATGGTCCATGCTTCGGTCCCGTAAGTGACAACGGATCTTATTAGTGTTTTATATGTAGTTTGTTTAGTGTTTCGGCTAATGGTTTTGCTTCCTATTAACTTGGCATGTCTTCTGTTGACTTCCTAGTACAGTGATGGCGAACCTATGACCCGTGGGTCATATACTGACCCACGCATGCTTTTTAACTGACCCACGATTGCTAATTTTCGTTACTCCTTGTTCATTCAAATACTTATTGCCATTTGTACTTAATAATTTTTAACCCCACTAAAAAATTTTAAATCGCCAAACAGCGCCCATTTTTACTGATTAAGCCAATTGAATATTAAAAATGTTTAGTCTTAAAGATACTCAGTTAAACAATTTTAAACTTAACTCTGGTGCAAATGGGCATTAGTGACCCACGAGTTAGTACTAAAAAAATGTGAACAAAATTTGATCCACGTCTCAAAAAGGTTCGCCATCCCTGTCCTAGTATAACATAGGGTTATTAAAGAACCCTATGTATTGGCCCATCTATAATATTCCTTCCGCTACATTCCGTAACATGTTTGATTACTCAGAATACGATTTATTGTTTTACTGTCCAATATTTCTAAGATCAAGTGGCAATATGGGTTTGTATTTAAAACAATGTTCTGAAAGTCGACTTGACAAGGGTTCTTGAGTTAAATTTATTGCTCACATGTGTGAGTAACTTTGTTAGATATTAATTTTCATAAATAGTCATTTATTATCGGGATTATCGCGGCAAATATTTTGATATATCGTCTGAGACGTCAATCGAGTTGACATATTTATACATCCGGGTCAGGCTTGGCTGCTCCTTAGTTTAAATAGGTTTAGGTAATTCTTTGGGTTGGCCCTGGAAGAGTTTTCCAGTAATTGGGTGCTGTTTTAGATTTAGAATCGATGTAGCTAAATTAAGAAATATCGGTTATTTGGTAATTGTAACTCTTAAGAATATTCTTACGTTGTGCCATTTGTTATTCAATTTTTTAGCCTCTTTAACATTTCATGAAATATGAATTTTTATCAACCTTCGAATGTGTCTAATTATTTTTTTTGCACTCTTATTTAATACATCTTTAGCTTGTCAGTTCTTGTGCTACAATTCGTTCTTTATGCTACCATTAGCTTGGTTTAAGGCTTGTATTGTGCAACAAGTGCAGAAAGTTATCTATTTCACACGAGTTCTGAGAGTTTTATCACGAGACGAAGTCGAGTGCTGAACTCAAACGATCGTGAAATAGGTAATTCTGTACGAGTTGCACACTATACTTTTTCTAGGATCACACTTTTGTCAAGATATAATAATAATAATTTTTACTGTTCAGAAACAAAAAATGACACCTCAAACTGAAACTATTTGTCGATTATAATTACAACATAAAGGCGGAGCAAGCGCAGATGCATGCAGTGTTACCAACTATAAATCTATAGATTGTAATATAAAAACTAAAGAGATATTTTATTAAAATATTGATATTGTATTTTATTTTTAATCTCTATATTGAAAACGAAGATTTATATAAACTCTGAAATAATGATGAATAATTTTATGATATATAAATGTAATTATACTTAACATATTAATATCATGCAGTATTATATTATTGCGTATGCGTATAAAATAATAGCCCACGCTGTGTCACACGACTGTGCGAAATATCCAATTTTCAAGCTTTATTTAGTGTAGAGAGAGTGAAATTTTCAGTAGTGATCGTAGAAAAAATATATTTCAGAGTATCAAGGCTTCTGTTGATCACCACAATATTGTCCACAGCCCCATGATTTGATAAACATGGATAATGGGGTCTTTCACCATTTTTAAATTTTTTTTTATGAAATTTTATCTAAATTGAAGACTATCTACACTTTTAAAAAGTCTTAATTGTTATTCATTAAGTCACAATGATTTATTTTAAATGTTGTGACGTCATTATAGAGGTGTTGGTCGATCTCAAACAGTAGAGATTTAAATAATTTTCGTCACATAAATGTTCTATTTTATTGTAATAATAATAATAAAATAAGTAAAAAAATATATGACTACAATTATTAACAATCTGTACTGTTTTAGATCCAGCAACACCTCTACAATGACGTCACATCATTAAAAAAAAAATCATTGTGGCTTAATGAATCACAATTAAGAATTTTTAAAAGTGTAGATAGCCTTCAATTTAAATAAAGTTTCATAAAAAAAAATGGTGAAAGACCTCATTATATTTTTATTTGTATTAATGTTAGTATCCCTAAATGTAAAATATGGACACTTATATTTGCTTATAGAATAGAAACACAGGTTTGTGTCACGCCCAAATTTATTTATTTATTAAATCTTGATAATTCCTTCTCCCCATTTTCCGAAATGTGCCTACTCCACTGCGTCAGCGTCAGCCGAGCGTCGGTTTCTCAGAGGGCGATCGATTGTTTGATCTAACGCCGGTGTTCATTGGCGAGTTAATTAGCGTAATACTGTTTTATTGGTTGTGCTGTTGCTGTTACTGTTAGGGAAATGCGAACGAGAATTAAACTATTAAATTGTGTTTCAGGTTCAGACTTCAGTTTCAGCCATTGCTTCTGAAGGTTACTACGTTTAGGTAGATGCAAAGGAATGGAAAACTAATTGCTCGATGTTAATATTTCGTTTGTGGTTTAATAGCTAAGACATCGAACGCATGTTACAGTTCATTTCTGTATAATTTATGTATACCAACTATTTGCATATAACAGGGTCGTCCAAGAAATAAATAACGATGTCAACACAAAACTTTATTTACAAAGTTACAATCAAGACATTTATTGTTAAGGTGGTGCCAAATTTTCAATTTTATACTGCGGAATATCTGAGCCAGGATGTCACTGCTCCTTTGAGGTCTTCATCATTTAACAACAGTTTTCAACCCAAAAATTTCTTTAGTTTTGGAAACAAGTAAAAATCTCTTGGTGTCAGATCAGGGCTATAAGAAGGAAATAAAAAAAAATCCTACTTAAGATGTTGAAGTTCTTGCTGTACTTGTTTTGCCCTATCAAAAGTGCAGTTTCTGGATTAGTGATACAAATAACTATTGTTTTATGTTGTCAGTGATATCCTACCCTAAAGGGTGTTATTAATTTTTTTTCTACTCCTGTATAAATATATCGACATTATTTCAATTTTTGTATGAACTATTAGAGTGCCCATAATTCACTCCTCTCGACCAATCACAGAACCTGAAATTCATAATTCACGGTTATCTTAGAGACATGATGTGGATTACCTAGCAACGGCTGTCTGACAGTTGACATGTAGTCAGTTGTCATTGTGAATTTTTATGTTGACGTTTGTTTTCAATGAATGTCGACTATTTTCAAAAGTGATTTTCGAATTTACAGGATTAGAAAAAGTACAGTATTATATTCGGGATTACTGTCATTATTATTCGCTCAGATGATTTGCATCTTCATTTTCGTGAACAATGACTAACGTAATCCCACATGTAATAATACAGGTTGTTCAGAAAAATACTGATAAGCTCCAGGTAGAACAATTCTTTGGTTAATTAGAAGTCGATAATCCTAATGCAATTTGTAAGGTCCTTCCTAAAGCTACACGAAGACATCAAACTTGTAAATATGCGAAAAGAATTAAGCGATTTTTTTTTGTCGAATATCATTTCTATTTGGAAGAGCTGATTAGTTTTTGGTGATAATCCATTAACAGGAAGTAGTAGTTTACTTGAAGCCCTATCAAGTTATTTTGAAATATCTCAGTAAAATAAATGACAAATTTTGTTATTAGAATAATGTTTCAAATATTATTATCCACAATATTTGTTTGAAAGATTTTTTCACCATTTACGAATTACAGCACGTTAAAGAAATATTATATTTTGTCATTTTTGTTTAAATTTGCTAACCTGTATGTTTTGAAAAAACAAAACATTGATTGAAAAATTTAGATTTTTAACATGTGTAATACGTGAAGGGAGAAGCGTTTCTTAATAGTGGTCCGTGTTCGTATTATTTGATAAGAAATCCATAGCGGGAGGTATTTTGGTTCCCACAACAAATTTTTTTATTAGGTACATCGACTCAGAATTATCCAAATATTCGTTCTACCTCTGAAGCTTATGAGTATTATTCCGAAAAGCCTGTATACTATTATTATTAGTTAATATATTCAGCAAAACCCAATTCAATTACTCTCCAAACTATCAGATTTTTATTATTATAGAACATCCAAAAGCCTGAAATTCTGAAAGCGTATTATTTGATGTTAAATACGGCGTATATGTTTGTAGTTTCAGACTGAACACACAAACAAATTCACAGCGTTTGGAAACAAGTAAACTAATTTACCTAATTAAACTGTGTAGTTAGAAAAACAAAGATGAGTTTCAGGAGAACCATACATCTACCTGCGCGGTTATTATAAAGAATTTTCATTAAAAATTCTGTAAACTCCGGCTTCTGGAAAAGTTGAAACAGAATCAAATGAAAGTGGAAATGAAATGGGACGCGCTTTTCTCATATGCAGAGCTTTCAAACATTTCTACGACTCTATTCCAACGACAAGCTCATAGTAAAATATATAGAACTTGTATCACTATTTGAGATATTCTGACCAAATGAAATCTTTATCTTAGTGATTTTTGTTAATTTGTGATTATTCCCGTTAAATTTTCCTTAATATATTGTTAAAAATTACAGAATTTAAAATACAAATAATATAACAAGCGAGTGAGAATAAATTGAAAATAATTTGACAGATCTTTCGAAAACTTGTTGCCAGGCACTAGGCACGAAAGCCCATGGCGGCAAGTTTGAAAAAGATACTGGAGAATTATTTTCTAATTTATCGAACTCTCGAGTTATATTTAATAAGATTATTTTTTGATTTCATCATCAGGTACGTTACTAAATCTATCTTTTTTGCTCATTTTTATTTATGTTGATGATAACTATCTGACATCTGTCAACAAAAACAAAAAAGCTACAGAGAATATTGCCGGGAATAATCACAAGAGCATTAGTCTCAGTACAATAATGACAGGATTGTTTAAAACGCAGACACGTGACTTACAATTAAGCATTTCATTGGTTTATAGAAACGTCAAAAAATAATAATTATGAGATCAGAATAATATTTTTAAAGTTTTTTTAATAGTCTTAAATGGGCCCAATGAAATCTTGGTCATATGTCGCCTCATGAGTGGATAATTGTAAATTTTATGCGAACATCACAAACCAAGCTCTTCAGTGAGATTCGAACCCACGACCTCTGGTATGTTAGGCTTGTGATATATACACTGTCACTGAGATCGACAAATGTGTTATTGTATCGGTTGTTATTTTTCCTTAAAGTATTTTTAAAAAATCCCTTTTTAAAAGTTATTCCAAAAGTCTTAATGGGGTCTTTTACCATTTTTAAATGTTTTTTTTTATGAAACTTTATCTATTTTGAAGACTATCTACACTTTAAAAAAGTCTTAATTGTTATTCATTAAGCCACAATGATTTTTTAAAAAATGTTACGTCATATTAAAGGTGTTACAGGATCTAAAACAGTAGAGATTTAAATAATTTTTTACCTAAATGTTTTATTTTATTGTAATAATAATAATAAAATAAGTAAAGAAATATATGACTACAATTATTTACAATCTGTACTGTTTTAGATCCAGCAACACCTCTACTATAAGGTCACAACATTTAAAAAAAAATCATTGTGGCTTAATGAATAACAATTAACACTTTTTAAAAGTGTAGATAATCTTCAATTTAGATAAAGTTTCATAAAATAAAATAAAAAAAAAAAAATCTGATGTGGCCAGCACATAACCTCCCGCCCAATACTACTCTTAAACGGTACAATATAGTATTTGATGATACAGAAACATACCTTCTTATTTGTTTATTTTCTATTTATATTTGAGTATTTAATTTTCTTTCGTATATTTATTTAATTTTTTGACATATTTCACTAAGAAAACAGCTTCACAATCACAATGACATGTGTCACATTTCGTAAAAAATTGAAAATTTTCCATGGTGTACTAGGAATGCAAGATTTGTGAAATCTAATTTCTTTATATTTTATTATCTCTAAATCTAATGAAAATTATTAAAATTAGTTTAATCAAAACAAATGTAGAATTAAATATTCTTCAACTTTCAAAATAACATAAATTGTTGAAAAAGGAAATTTAACCGTGTTTTTCACGAAAAACTGTTAAGGGCTTCAAGTAAACTGCTACTTCCGGTTGACCAATTTTATCCAAAATCTAATCAGCTCTTCATTTAAATATAAGAAGCAATAATTCAAAAAATTGTATTTTTTGGTATTATAGTATTTGAGTTATGCGAGACGAAAAAATTGCCACAGACTACACACACACACACATACATACATACATACATACATACATACATACATACATACATACAGACATCATCGCGAAAATAGTAAAATCGTATTGTAGGGACCCTAAAACGTGCTTATTCATTGAAAACTCACTACCCAATTTTCTGACCAAAAACAATACCTCCCTTACCTAGAGGTAGGCGGGAGGTAAAAAGGCGAAAGACCCCATTGGGCCAAATGATATGAATCTGGGCTCGTATTTGAAATGTCGTTACTGTGTGAATACTACGGTAGTACTTTAATTTTGTAGATATTAGTTCCCATATGTCAAAGAGCAACTGTTAATACTAATTGATAATTGAGTAGCTTTGATCTAAGCTTTAAATTTGTAAATTTAAGAAAGATTAGTATCCACTTTTAATCGATTGTTGAATTTGTTAGTATATTTTTGCGAAATAATAATTCCTTTTCGAATATAGCGTTGATTTTGCGGCTTAAAATCCACCCCTTGTACCGTGTAATAAATCTGTTCACACCCTCATATGGACTAAATTACCTCCCCGATCAAAATTCCCAATCGGATCAAATCTGAACCCCAAAATGATCAGGAGCATACGTTCACTTCGTTGCCCTCCAAAGCGAAACACTGCTCAGATCAGTTTATAATTACCTGATCTTGGTAGGCGACGGCGAACACCCCCCAACGCCACTCCCCCGTGCCTTTAGACCCTGCCAACGTCTTTCCGATGCTCTTGTTTTCCTTTGAACCACATAATTACCCATAACGCCTTGCGGCGCGCTTGAAACACGCTCAGATCGAAGTGAGCCTTGGAGATGATTTTTGACTGAGATCAGAGGTGGTTCTGGGTTCTGTCACTGACAGTTGCGAATCGGGAATGGAACATAGAGAATGGAGAATGTTACATGTGGCAACAATGTTGAAATGAATATGTGCGAGCAGCTCTATTTTGTTTTGCACTGTAAATAAAACAGATAATTAGTTATTGATTTTATAAATAAACTTGGATGGTAATTATTTTTATTTAGTTTTCATTATTACATGCATTAGTTCGTTTTTTCGATTTTCTGTTGACAAAAGCAAATTATTTCGGATTATTACACTAAAACAAATCATCAAATGTTTGCTTTCATTTAGCAAAATTTAAATATCTAAAAGAGAAAACAAAAATCTATACATTGTATTTGTTTTCATATTTTCTAATTTTTATTTCGAGCACAGGTTATATTTTACATTTCATTTTAAATGTGTATTTAGGTACTGGATTAATTACAGTATGTAATGGAATTAATATTAGCTGCACTATTTAAAAATTAAATTACATTAAAAATAGATATTCTGTATTCTTCTCTCATGACTTTTGTTTTTATTTATTCTACATAAAACACATTGGCTGGTACGACTAGCTCTGTTTTTGGATATTTAAGAGCAGTGTTTTAAGCTCTGTTTTAACGCTGTACAATGTTCTCAAATTATTTCATAAAAAAATACTTCAATAAGAGTGGTAGATAATACACTTCTCCGTAACTTCTATTTGAATCATTGTTTTATAAAATAATTTTTAATCATTGTACAGCGCTAAAATAGAGTCTAAAACACTGCTCTTAAAACACCCAAAAACAGAGCTCGTAGTACCAGCCAATAAATTTAATGTATTCCAAATATTGAATCAGCTCTTAGAAATAATAGTTATTTGTTTAACTAACCATCAAAATACCAGATTTACAGTAGAGGCTGCTACGAAATTTTATTTTCAGCAGGACAGTGTCTCGTCCAATATAGCAACAATAATTAAAATTGAGCTTGATAACCATACTATTCCTCTTCTAAAGTGGATCATAACTACGTCAATTTAGATAAAATCGTAAACATTATTTGAAATTAATTGATTATAATAATTGTAGACTATCCAAAAAAAAATTATCTTAATATACATTCCCTATTCAAAAAAAATTTTAACCGCTTTTTCGCCATTTTAAAACAAAAGAAGCTTAAAACATTTCAACCATTTTTGTAGAAGTTTTCAGCCGCTACAAATTCTCACGTTACAGTTTCTTGAAATTTTCAATAATAAAGGAGCTAATCGAGTGAGAAGAATTCAGAGGACACCCTGTATGTAAGAGAGGTATTAAGTTTATGTTATGAATTGATTAGATTTTGGGAACAATTCATCAACAGTAACTGGTAGATTATTTGAAGGCCTATCAGGGTTTTTGGGCATATCTTAGTAAATAAGTGAGATAGAGAAAATTTCATTGGAATCATAGGTAACATCCTACAACTTTTATTTGAAATTTTTTTCAATATTTTATTGTCATCAGATTCAAAAACATTGTTCGTGATATCAGCCAATACCTTTGGGCCAAATGAAATCTTTATGTTAATGATTTTTTTTTAAATTTTTTATTAATTCAGTTATTTTTCCTTAGAATATCCTAAAATTTATCGAATTTAAGATACAAATTAATTATGTACATCGATTTTCCTATTGTTAGATTAGAACAATTTTTTAAAAGATATTTTAAAAGTCTTAATTGGGCCGAATAAAGAAGAAGTAATACGTGCTGTCTAAGAGTGGTTTGAAGGACCAAGCAAAGAATTTTTTGAATGGCTTAGAACTACTTTATGATCGTACTACCAAGTGTATAAAGTTAAAAGTTGATTATATTGGATAAATAAAATTTAGTTTTGAAATACAGTAATGTTTTCTGTGTTAGGCTAAAAATTTATTAATACACCCTCGTAATCTTATCTAAAGAATATTGAAAGAAAATAAATAAATAAATATATCATCACGCCTTTTACCCATTATGGGTGTGGCACTCTGCTTACGCAGATCTCGGTAGGTGATATATTTTTTTCGTATGAAGTGCGGTTACCAGCCGTCAAATCATAGCCCCCAAAGATGTTAGTGGAGGGGGAACCACAGGGGTAAATTTAAATTTGTAACTGTCGGCAGTGGGATTTGAACTGAGGATCGCACGATCCACAGTCCAACACGTTACTACGGAGCTATTTACCCCATATTGAAAGAATAAATGTATAATTATAATAAATATATCTCTACCCGGGTTTTATGTAAATTAAATGTTTGTCATTATTATGCTTGTCGATATATTATATTATTATTATTATAGTTCGACAAAAACATGATTTCCGACCGATTTAGAGATATGTAATTGTGTTAATGACGGACGGCGGCGCGAAAAATAATTTTTCTCATATATGTGATTAAATATTTTGAATTTGGCGGGCTGTTGTGCTGACACATCAAAATATTTCTGGGTTTACAATAAATATCAAACTTAAATGTTTTTATAATGTTATACATATGTCGGAGCAAGCCTAGACTGGAATTGAATTTACTTGTTTGGACATCGCAGAGAGCTGTGCTGTGTCTATTGCAAATTACTTATTTTTATAGTGTTTTAACGGTGAAATGATGTGGACGCTTGATTTTTGCAGTGTTAATTTTTAATAAAAATCGCGATAATGAAGTGAATAGCAGTGGAAAAAGTGTAGGAAGTATGGTACTTTATTGACTAGTAGTAGACTCCTTTAAATACAGTGATAGCAGCTACGAGGAACGAGAAACTACAGCGAATATAAGGTAGGAATATTTTAAACAAAGTAATTTTATTTATCATATTAAGGTTAAAAGAATAAGCAAGAGTAGCGTACCACCACGGTATATTTTTACTGGATTCCAAAGAGTATTTACAAAAAGACACCTAGATCCTGGATAAAATGATGAAAATAAAATCATATAATGTATAATAACGAAAAACAAGCAATAGAATATTATGAAATTAATTTATAATGCACAGTATTTTGGCGTGAATACTATGACGACTGATGTGGTTGTTTATGTAAATAATCTGACAAAATATTTTCTAAAACACATCAATATCGGAATATAGTTATTTACATTACAAGTGAGGTAAAACAGTTTTTACTGCTGAATGGAGGAAATGACCGGCGAGCCGAACAGGCGAGCCTTTCAGCTCCTTGAAGCAGTAAAAACAGTTACCTTGTGTGTATTGTACATTTTACTTATTTGTAAATCAAATTAAAGTTATAACCAAGCCCTGTCAGTTACACACGGCTGTTCCGTCAAAAATTATTTGAAATGATTTCGCATAAGCCTTGTAAGCATTACTGTAGCAACGTGCATTGTTTACCTTGTTTACTAACTTGTAAAATATTTACAATGCAGCTGTCAATTAGTAACTTGTAAAGATTCATTTTCATAGGCAATAGAGGGCTTGAATAAACGATGTTTACAAGTGAGTAACAAGTAAACAATATTTGGCAACACTAATCGTACTATTATATAAATATTAATAAAATAAAAATATATTGTTCATTTTGTTGTTCTGGGAATTTTACGGCATCGTGCCATGAAGTATATTATTATGCACGATTTTCTTTACAATAAATAGTATTAAGATGATAGTCGAAGGTAAAATGAATTATGAGTTTTGCTGGCTAACTAATAACTTTAGAAAAAAAATAAATACACAGGCTTATACAGCAAGGAGGGGGACATAATTGCACGGTTGGTAAAATAAAATAATTAGAGGGATGTAGCGGGGAAAAAATGGAAAAAAGTACTTTTTACCTCCCGCCTACCTCTAGGTAAGGGTGGTATTGTTTTTGGTCAAAAAATTGGGTAGTGAATTTTCAATGAATGGGTGTTAGGGCTTTTTCGTCTCACATAACTTAAATACTACAATACCAAAAAATATAATTTTGTGTAGTTTTGCTTGTTATATGAAGAGCTGATTAGATTTTGGATAAAATTGATCAACCGGCAGTAGCAGTTCACTAAAAGCCCTTAACAGTTTTCCGTGAAAAAATACGATTAAATTTTATTTTTCAACAATTTATGTTATTTTGCAACTTGTAGAATATTCAATTTTATATCTGTATTGATTACACTAGTTTGATTTTTTTAGATTTAGATTATTTTTAATTTTTTGGTTAGGCTTAAGCTTATGATTAATCCCTCAATTCAAATATCGAATCACTTAATCATGTATATTTTTATTGATTGACGGATTGACCATATAACTTTGACAATTGTAATTCTCTACGCTGAAGATGGGAAGAACTCTCCCGAAACGTTCAGCAATAAAATATATGAAATAATAAGAATCATCTTTGGATTCCTTAAGCCTAATCAAAAATTTTAATTAACATAAAAAAATTAAATTTCATAAACCTTGCATTCCATGTACATCATGGTAACACTTAAAATTTTAAATTTTTTACGAAATGTGATATATAGTGCTTGTGAAACATATGTCATTAAATAAATATACAAAATAAAATTAAATTTCTTAAATATAATTACATAGAAAATAAAAAAATAAGAAGGGTATTTTCTGTATCATCAAATTCTATTTTGTACAATTTAAGAATTGTATTGGGCGGGAGGTTATGTGCTGCCCACATCAGATTTTTTTAGCTTGAAGTATTCCCTTTCTACGAAATAACATGCTCTTATACTTAAAATAAAAATTGAGGCCACTATTTTAAGAAACATTAACATTTCGGGATATATGAAACTTCAGGCAGGTCGTTAAACAAAAGAAGTTATTGCTTTTATTATTTATACTCCTGCAATCGCAAAAGTGTTAGATAATGATTGGAGATACCTGTTGCAAACTATCTCTCCCTCGCATTTTCCATACAGAGGGAGCATGGCAGTGTTACTACATCCCAGTGCTGATACCTCTTTTAATTTGTAAATATATTAAGAGGACGACGAACCAAGAGGGTAAAGTAAAAAGTTTTATACTGTTGAAACCAAACTAACATGAACCACGAAGCTACGAATTTATGTTTTGATTATTATGTTTAATACTAAAAGTCTATGTAAAAATGCCCAAGCGGCAAAATTAAACATCCCTAAACAGTAATATATGAACTAGCATAATAAATTTTAATGATTATATGCACTTCAGTAGCATGTTAATGAATCCATTCCCCACTTAACGCAGACATAAACTCTGATCACAGGCGAGATTAGCTGGAAAAAGTTGCACGGATAAAACGGCTTAAGGTACTCACATAAAATAAATCAAGAAGCAACATTTATGGGTCTGCAACAATTAAAAGAAGAAGAAGATATCACAGCTGAAATCTTTAGCATCCATAAAAATTCCATGGAACAAACTGTTCAATTAATTTTTGAAAGTGTCGCTGAAGCTGAAAGCTGTAAGCTTGTAAACGTGATCGACAGACGGAACCAAGATTCTGAAAATTTTATTAGCGGCTAAAAAGTTTCAAAGAAGAAACTTCAACACGTTTTAAAAATCGTTTTAAAACCTTAATAATCTATCTGTTCAAATATTTATTTTAACGATCATACTGTATACGTGAATTAATTATCGCAGGTTTACTCCATGCTGAATTTTTAATTAAACGGCGAAAAAAGGATTCCCAACATTTTTAATTCATTACTACTTTCACTCATTTCACCGTACATTGAAAATTCTGAATTAATGACTGTTAGTGTTTATAAATGCCACATTTAGTATGGCGAACTAATAATGAATTAGTAGTTCAATAACTTCTCGTGTAATGAATATAATATTTTATATTTCAAATATTATTGTAAACAATTCATTTAGAATTTATATTTAAAATAAATTGAATTATTGTATTTTGTATTCAATTAATTGCTTATGTAGTTATGTAGTTTTGTAACCCAGACGTCAAAAGTGGATCCCAAAAATGAATAAATCCTTTTATAAAGCTACAATTTGGTACCAAACTTGATCGATTTAAAATAACCAATATGAAAAAATTGATAAATAAATAAATATATCATCACGCCTTTCACCCATTATTTATTAGTACCTATTTACTTGTAGAAATTCGGCGTCTTTTTTTTTTAAATCGGAGGAAAATTTTCTGCAATATTAGTTTTTGAGGTCGGCAATTAAAAATTCGTTAGTGCTTTCCTAATGAAAATAGTTTATCCAACACCTTTCAATAAATACTCCATAACTATGTCGATTTTAAACAAGGAAAATAACAGATTACCCACTAGTGGGTATAGTTTTGAGAAAAGTCACTAGTAAGTAATTTTTTATTTCCAACAATAATAATAACGACACCTTGGTAACCAGTTCGATTGACATTTAATTTAAAAATTTAAAACATATGTCACTGTCAAATAATATTTCTTTAATAAATTTTTCTTTTATTAAGAGGTGTTGGACAAAACGTTATACTTCACACATGGAAAAAGTGGAATTACCCACTCGATAAAATTATCACACTCAGCCTTCGGGTTCGTGTGCTAAAATTTATCTCATGGGTAATTCCTTACTTTGCCCACTTGTAAAGTAAATAACTGTTATCCAACACCTCTCAATAAATGCTCTAGAACTATGGTGATTTTAAACAAGGACAGTAACAGGTTACCCACTAGTGGGTATAATTTTGAGAAAAGTCACTAGTGAGTAATTCTTTATTTATAACAATACTAATAACACACAACTCCTTGGTAAACAGTTAGATTGACATTTTAATTTAAAAAATTAAAGCATATGTCACTGTCAAATAATATTTCTTTAATACATTTTGCATTTATTAAGAGATGTTGAATAAAATGGAATTACCCACTGGATAAAATTATCACACTCAGTCTTCGGCTTCGTGTGCTGAAATTTCTCTCGTGGGTAATGGGGTCATAAACCTTTTTTCGTTTTATTTTTTTTCTGTAAATTTGAGTAAAGTTATAAATGTAGATACTAATTTAAATATTAAAAGGCATGTAGTTATAAAGATATGATTTTTTGAAATGGGCATCTCATTTCAAATTTTTCGCTCGTGACGTCACCATGTTATACTACTACAAAACACGCTCTAGCGGAGAAAGAGGAACTACACCTACTGTCAAATTGACTGTTATCAGTCATTGTTATTTACTGAGAGGTTTTTACAAATATAGTTTATTCACATTACCTGGGCAAAATAATATAACAGATATAATAAACATATGTTTAATTTGAAAATCGTTGTTAACTGCAACATATGATTTGAGATGACAGGTGTGATAATGAGACTACCGACATTACCGACAACCGACAAAATATAGTACAACAAAGCATATTGTTTTAACACGTCCCAAACTCTTTGGCTAGAAATGTTATAATTAACGAATATCTAATTTAATTTATCGGAGTATTCATCTTTATAATAATAAGTAATTTTTACAACACTGAAAAGCAAGTTTTTATTTGTTATCAACACCTCTTTCGCATTGCCGTGCTTTAAATTCTCTTACATGATGACATCACGATTTTGCAACCGCGAAACTTCAGAAAGGAAATTATGAATGAAAAGTTGAAAAATTATAAGAAATATTGAATAATATGTCACTGAAATGATCTAAATTTTTATAATTTGTAAAAAAACACAACTTTTTTTTAAAAGTGTATGACCCCATTCCTTACTTTGCCCACTTGTAAGATAAATAGTAATTGTTTCTGAATCCAAGTTATAATATTTAAATAATACAATATCTGGGTTTAGTTCTGTATAATTTTTATAAACAAGGTTTCGGCAGCTGCTTTCTTCAGCTTAAATTTAAAAGCAATAAATAATAAATATGTAGTCAAGACTTCCATGTTTATAGCACTTTTCTGCTCAAAGAGAATTTAATAAAAATTATGCGGAACTAAAACTCTGATATTGTATTATTTATATTGATTTCTAAAAGCTTCTTTCCATATTTATAATATTTAATTGCGAAAATATTTGTAACTATTCATATTGTACATAATTAAGACAAATGTCTATGAGCATGTTATGAATTAATTATTTGGCTATTCCGGGTGTGTTAAGCAAATTTGGTATCAGATTCGAATATAGAATGAACATCAGTTATCCATTATAGTAATTACTGTACTACACCAGAGTAACCTTGTTTGATAACATACTGAGCTGGAATCTGGACAGAATATGTCCAGGGGCTAAACTGTCCCTTGGGGCGACTGCCCACAAACAGAGACGACGTATGGATTTATAGTTATGGAATTTTAATTTATATAATTCAAATTATAACTAAATTCATCGCAAAACATTTATGATGTAGTTGATAATATTTCAGCGAAAATATTTGAGAAAAGTACCAACTAAATAAAATTATATTTTTCCGCTTTGTAAATCTTGCTTGTTACGAATTTATCCAAACTCGTTACATCTCAAAATTCCGATTCTATAAAAGTCAAATATTGTGCAAACTTATTTATTTTATTAATATATTTGATATTTATTGTGGACCAAAAAATCTATATTCTTGAAATTTTTAAATTTATGAATGTATTAAATGGTTAAATTTATTTAATAGATATGAAATATTTAGATCATTTTACTAATTTTAAAAGATTTCTCAGTTATCCCAGAAATCAAGGGGTTATTGACGAATTTAAGAATATTGTACCTACAAGAGATAAACGCTTCTATAACCTTTTATACAATCATTCATAATAATATTGTTATTAATATGCTAATTTTTGTTTTTAAAAACTTTCAATTCAAAGTTTATTAAAACATAACAATATGGTTATTCATTTTTTAAAATTATTTGTGATAAAAATATTTATTTGCATTTGCTGTGAGGGGGGAGAGGGAGTTGGGGGGTTCGAGTGAAATTTAACATATATTCAATTTAGACTCATTTTGTCACATTTGAATTTCAATTTTTTAATTTCCAAACTTCTTTTAACATTTCCAAGAATTTTTTCAAAATTTCCAAATTTTCAAGTGGGTAATTACCAACCCAGGAAATTTTCAGGTGGGTAGTGTTACCTACACTACCCACGCCTTCCGTCAAACCTGAACTCCCTATTATATGTATGTGCGGGAGGTAAAAATGCTAGAATTTAAGATATAAATATGGTGAATTAGACAATTTTCCTTTAAATGATTGTAACTGGGCCAAATGGAATGATTCTGGGCTCGTACGTTCACCAATACATAAACCATCAATTTCATTCAATACCTTTCGTAACAAAACATTCATATACAAATTAAATAATCACGAAAACATTCTACATTTTTAAAAATAATAAATATTAGAATATGTATCATAGGATCCTCCATTTCATTGTTAATGTACGAACAAATAATTTCCAAGATTATTTGCTTCTTCCATAACTCCGCTCTCAAATGACCCGAGGAAACCAAGTCATCCTTGGAAGTTACGTATTCTCGTATTCAGTTGTTTGAGTCGTGGCGCCGACGGGGCTAATGTCCCGGCCCCTCCCGTGACGTACTTCACTGGCGCACAATGTTCTCATTGCGAACTATTCACCCGGTTTCGCGAGTGACCGCAAACTTAGAATAGGTTACGGAGAGCGCAAGTTGAATGTGACGTTATTGTGATATTGTAATTGTGGCTATGTACAGTTAAGGAACTGTGTTTATGTATTCTAGGGCTGTACTGGACTCAAAGTGGACAAGCGGGAGTAATTTTCTATGAGTTACATTCATTAGTAATCTAGAATTTTAATTCTAAATCCGTAGGTCTATTCTCTAAAAAGTAGCTACAGTAATAACTTGCTAATTGGGACAAAAAGGAATCGTTTTTTGACAGCTAATGAAATGTTCCCCATTAAACATGAATTATTGATGCGTTTGTTCGTTAGAGAATTATGCCGAATATTTAGTAATATTTACTAAATTATACGTAGTGAACTGGGTACAAATTATGCTCATTTTTCGTCAATAATGAAGTCATTATGGAATCCAATTGCGTGTCGAAAAAGCCTATAAAAGGTTGGTAGTGAAGTTTATACTATACTAGTAGGTTATATTCACTTACGTAGTTATTTATTTAATTACAAATAGGAGGACCAACAGTCCTGACGGACCAAAAACAGGTTCCCACGAATTAAAGATAAGAAATACAAATAAGTAGTACAAAAGAAAATATTTTTACATAATATGTAATCTACATCATTTTATATTGATGAAATATATTTTCTATAATACCGTTTTGGAAGCGACGCATTCTACAATTGAAAATTGTTATGGAATCACTAACATTCCATACGCCATGGAATATTTTCGACGAATCAGAGCCGAGATATATGAAGTATTTTGATTCAGTTACTATGGTTACGTCTGTTTGTTTTAATTTTTTGTATAATTTCCAAAATCTTGTTATAGAAAGTATAGTCTGCAACATGTAACGGAATGGCATATCCCACACTCGCAAATCGTAGCCCTCGCCTTCGGCGCGGACTATAAACTTTTTGCTCGCGTGGAATATGTGCCATTTCATTAGTTGTTGTAGAATATACTATTCTATAACACTGTTTTGGAAACTACACATTCTACAACTAAAAACTGTATAGGAACAACTATCATTCCATACGCAGCGTATGGAATAATTTCGACGATTCAGAGCCGCATATTAGCGCGATATATGAAGTACCTCGATTCAGTTACTGTGGATCCGTCAGTTTGTTTGAATTTGATTTATTTAAGTTTGACGTTTTCAACAGTTTTATATTTATATTTTTGCATAATTTCCAAAATCTTCTTACAGAAAGTATAGTCTACAACATGTAACGGAATGGCATATCCCACACACCCGCAAACCCTAACAAACTTATTGCTCGCTTGGAATATGTGCCATTCCATTACTTATTGTAGAATATACTACTTTATTATTTTTTGTTTATATTTAATTAAACAGATCTTAAATAATTAATAATAATACTTTTAAATTTGTAAAATGAAGTGTGGAAAAAAAATGTGCCCGAAACTAGCGTTATACTGTAACATTATTCTATTTATAGGAGAATTCTTGTAGTTGTTAGTTCTTATGTGTGGAATAAAAAATAAATTGGTGGATCTAGATCTAATGTAATTAATATAGAATATAAAACTATTTGATTTAATAGTGCAATCGTGTGCTAGGCACCCCAATAAGTACTTATCCGTATGAAACTCACTATCGAAAATTTTGACTTGTTGAAATATCTCCCTTACATAGCGGGTGTAAAAACAAAATATGGCGTATAGCTGTTCCATTGCTGTATTTTTAACCTAATCATTTCACAGCAAAATATAAATAATTACAAAAGTTTAAAATTTTAAAATCATACAATAAGGCCCATTCTACAGAAAATACTACAATACTGTAATAAAAAATCTAAATTTGTTTTATAAAATGACAAATATTTGTCGTTTTTTTGTGAATTTTCTATTATTAATTTAATTAATATATCCTGCTGTAAGGTGAATAGGTAAAAAGATACATAAATATAAAAAAAATGCATTGAAACCCTTGTAGGTACTCATCATTTCAATTCTACACCCTATATAAAGGAAGTAAAAAAGTGCTAAAGAGTGAAATAGGCAATTTTGTCCAATTTTATGATTAATAGTAATTCATTTTTAACATGGAATGATTGGTCGCTATTTTGGGATTGCTCCCCATTTTCGTTATCACTATTATTTAAAATGACTCTTCCCAGTTGAGGAGTGCTTAAAATGATGGTCCCGCTCTTATTTACAGCCTGGCCCGCTGAGAGTTCTCATTCCTCATAAATATTATAATACCGATTACATTTCGTTCGCAAGACAAACTCGTGACGACAACAGTTAAATGAATTTCAGGCCGGCTCGCGATGAATAAATACAAGAGATTGCTCTCTTGACGACTTACGTTTAAACAATCTAAAACAATATTTAGTTTGTGTTGGAATGGAAGAAGAAGAACACTGCTCATAGCTCATGGCCGGCTTGCTGAGTTGATGCACCCTTCATGTGCTCATTTTTATTTCTTCCTGACATTTAAAAACTACAACAGAAAACGCGGCCAAATTTGGCCTGATTTAACTACAAGGTGTAACAGAAATAAGTATATTAAATTTAACCAGTGATAGATCTCGTCGGGGATAACAACATTTCTTAATAACTTTTTCTTCTAAGCATTTTTACCTTCCTATAAATGAATGTGTCGTTTAGGCACTGAAATATAATAATTCTGGAACGATAAATGATATGGAAAATCTGAGCAGAGAGAGGCAGACAGTTATTGGGTCAACTGTCTTCGTTGTATAAAGAAATA
Organism: Poecilus cupreus; assembly: GCA_963942605.1. Lineage (NCBI taxonomy): Eukaryota > Metazoa > Arthropoda > Insecta > Coleoptera > Carabidae > Poecilus > Poecilus cupreus. The sequence goes on along the minus strand of OZ012726.1, from coordinate 6,064,348 downwards.
ACAATTCAATGATTTTGAAATAAAATATTTAATATAAAAATTAAATAATAAATAAATAAATAAATAAATATATCATCACGCCTTTTACCCATTAAGGGTGTGGCACTCTGCTTACGCAGATCTCGGTAGGTGATATATTTTTGCGTATGAAATGCGGTTACCAGCCGTCAAGTCATAGCCCCCAAAGTTGTTAGTGGAGGGGGAACCACAGGGGTAAATTTAAATTTGTAACTGTCGGCAGTGGGATTCGAACTGAGGATCTCACGATCCACAGTCCGACACGTTACCACGGAGCTATTTACCCCTATATTAAATAATACAATAATAGAAATGAGTTCAATTAATTATTATGCATATAAATTTATAAATAAATTCCCAATTTTATTGAAAACCCTTATTTTAGTGACATACATACCTACTTTGAATTTTCTTACAATAACGTCTTATATTTTTCATTTTCTAGATTAAATCACAATTTGACGACTTTATTTAGATTTAAGATAACCTAACTTTTGACGTGTCGAAGTGTATAAGGTCCGAGCAAATAGTTTTTAGAAACATGGCGTGAAAAAAATGTGTCTAACACGAGAAGAAAGCACTACTTCCATTCTCGGCCAAATTTCCTCTCTAGTTTGCCAAATAATTATTTTCACCATAATTTAAATTGAAAAATCGCAAATTTTAGTGCAAAATATCAATTTTTCCGCATTTTCAGGGAGTAGTTTTGCTTTCTCTTTATATACATTGCTAGCTTCTGAAAAAAGGCGTTCTGAATACACATTATTGGCAGACGTGGACAAATTTGTTACAGATCTGACGAAGAATAGTCGCCAAACCAGCTGAATACTATTCGCCGAATATTCGGTTATTCGGCCAAAGAATCCACCGAATATTTGGTATGCATTTCTTAAGCGATTTCTATGTAAAAACATTTCTTGATTTAGTTGGTAATAAATTAACATTTACTAATGTTGCTTCTTGCGTAATTTCGGATAGTATTTTTATTGGAATTTGTTTTTAAGCTTCATTATCGTTTCAAAATAAATTTTTATTTGACAAATATTATTTTAAAGTTTAACTTTAACGTAATCAAATAACAGTTATTAATGTTGCAATACAATTTTTAGGTTGTAATTTTATTGTAATAAAAGATGTAGCAGTGTCTGTACTAATGCCATCTATGGCTGATGAAAATTAAGTTCTGTTAATTTTAATTTTTGGCAGCGGTTATATGTTTAATATTTGTAACAAATCAACTCAAAAACAATAGTATTTAGGAAAAAAGTTATGAAGTAATATTTTTGCTCTCGACGAATTCTATCACTAGTTAAATTATTACCCTGTATATTTATGGGGCATTATATGTTCTATATTAGTTCAGGCCCCCTCAGGTAAATTCCTCCCACCCCGCCACTGTCCCAGACGGAGAGTATCAACTAGGAAGTGTCGGATCGCCGACTGTGCCAAGCTAAGCCAAATTGCTGTAACCCAAGACACTGCTTTGTAATTCATGGTCTTTCCTGCTTTATTTGTCATTCTATCACTCTTTCCGCGCCCCTACCCTTTGCCCCCCTGCGCCGCCCCTGTTCAGGGCGCAGGACTGCAGGGCAGGATGAGGACACTTTGAAATATTACGAGAGAAATAATGAAAATTATTGAAAATTTTAATCATTTCATAAAATTTTGCATTTCTGTATACTCTCAAGGATTAAGGGATGAACTCACGCATCCTGATATCTGAAGCCCTTAACATACGTATAACGGCGTTAAACACAGATTTACAGCTTCGGCAGCCTCTGCTCTAAATTTTGTATTTTGGTGCCTAGTTAAACAAATAACTATTTTCTACTATTGTTAAAAAATCGGGACTTGTTTGATGAATTTCAATGCGCGAAATGTACAATTCTTAGCAGTGTCATTTTTTTTGTTATGTTACCATGGTATTCAGTTTTTTCGCACGAAATGGAAAAACGTTTTCGCCCGGGAAATAGGAAATATTTTTTGCTCGGAAAACATAACTGTCAACAAGTGTCACACTTTCTTAGTTACCAAAATATGACCAGTTACGGTGTACTAATTTTGTTTTGGTTTTCTCATCATTTTCAATGAATTTAATATTTGATAAAAATTTCAGTCGAATAAAATACAATCGTAGAAAAATTGTTGATTGTATTTTTTTCCCGAAATGTTTTTACGCACTAAAAACATTAATTTTGCGTACTTAATACAAAAATAACTATTTTCTGCAAGCGTATTATAATATTCATATTTTTCTACTACATATACAATATAGAAGTAAATTTTTTTTTTTTTATTACGAAGATGAGAGGCGGACTAACTACTATGGTCATATGCCGCTTCATGATTGGATGATTGTGAATTTATGTAAACATCACAAACGACCATGCTCTTCAGTGGGATTCGAACCCACGACCTCTGGCGTGCTAGGCTAGTGACATAGCCACTACGCCACCGAGATCGGCTAGAAGTTAATTATTTTGTTACCAATACAATCACATTAATATAATTGTACGGCGTACAATAATATAAATATTATTTTACAGCGAACTATAATATGTTAGTTGTTTCATATTCCACTGGTGGCAGCACCTACAAGGCTAGCTCTGAAGAGTGACAAGTTGTACTATGTGGTTCTATCATATTTTAAATTTTTTAGATTACTTCGTTATGCTTATAGAAAAAATAGTATATTATGTTTCTCTGCATTGAACATTATTTTAACAAAAAGTCCTGTGTCAACTCTCAGTAGCATAACATACTATTATCTTTCTAAATATGTCAGTAAATAAATAAATAAATATATCATCTCATTTTGTTTTTTAAGATTTGGGGAAATGCAAATACCACCCATTAAGTAACGACCTCATGGGATTTTACTATAGGGACAAAGTTAAAATGCAACAATTGTTACATTTACGATTACGATTCCAGTTACGATTAACAATTTTGATAATCACTGATTACGATTATTTAGTACAAATAGGTTAACTTAATAGTATCATAATAAAATATATAATTTATTAGTTTCGGATATAAAATTAAAATGTCATGTTTAGGAAAGTAAATAAAATAATCTACTATTTATTATAAGTCAAATGATTATAATAATTGAATTAAGTGTATGTTTAAAAATTAAAGATAATAAAATCTGTATTTAAGAAAGTGTGCCCAAACATCACTCGTCTTTTTTTGCGACATTTTAAAGATTTATTCCCACACTATGGGCGAAAAAATCACTCTTTCAAAACAATCACAATTTCACAACATCAGTATCTACGAAATATAAATCACTTGCATTAGTTTTGTTACTAGTACTATGTATTTATAATAAAACAAAACAAAAAATTAATAATATGCTACAGACTAAAAATAGACAGTTTATAATCAGCGATTACGACCTCATGTTCCACGTTATTAAATAGTTATTTATTTAATTTATCAGTAGTAATTATAAAATTTATTTGTCAGAATGTTGGTAATAAAAAATCGATTGTTGAGGAAGAAGGTGAAAAACGTTCTTAATCCGGGCCTGCGGTGTGTGCAATGGCCCCCCTGTCCTGCGTTTAATCTCCTCTGTCCCCCATTTGTCTCCATCTTAAGAACAATGTATTATTTAAAAGAGAGCCTGTGCAATGGGTCGCCTAATCTATGCCTCAAAGCCGAGAAACAATCTTCTAACGCATCCTGCTGTCTTTCTTCCTCTTCTTGTTCTACCATCGCGCCATCCCTGTCGCATTGCAGGTAGCCAACCGCTTTACCGTTGTTTTAAAAACAGCTTGGCACGTAATAACGCATATAATTTTGCACCTTTGTTTTTAAAAGTCCGGCTTAAAGCTGTTTCTTCCGTCAACTCTGCTTTGTATTTTTGAGGATTACGACACAAAGGGTGGATTGGTATTTTTTAAATTAAAATATAAATAAAGAAAAACTTGGACGCGATGTTATTCTCTCTGCAAGCAGCAAAGTACTTTGTAAAAATTGTTGCAACTAAATTAGTCGTGTAATTAAACACAGCTTAATATGAAATTAATGTAGATGGCTTCTAGAATTCTCTAAGTAGTTATTATTAACTCTCGTCTCATTTGGGCAATAAATTATTATTGTTTTAAGCGGTCTCAACTCCTAAGGTTACATACCGCCTGGGTACCTCGTTTTCGGTGGTATACCAAGCGGTCACCCATCCAACTATTGACCGCAGGCAGTGTTGCTTAATTTGCGTTATCAAGTGAACTGGCATCAACGCTAATTGCCATAACCGTTGCAATAAATTATTTAAAATGAGTATTATTGTGGTTTTTGCTCTCTTCCACTATCATTTATAGAGCCCATAATTTGATCCCACAGCTGATACCTGATACTCGTAGTTGCAATTTTAACTTTACCCCTGTGATTTCTCTTCCATCAATATTTTTGAGGGCCATAACCATCAGTAATTGAGAAATTTACTTATTCTGGTGATTAGATGTTAATAAATAAATTGGGGTCCATTACTATTTCTTAAAAAAAAAAAAATGAAACCTTGTTCTAAATTGAAGACTATCTACAGTTTCAAAAAGTCTTAATTGTTATTTATTAAGCAGCAATGTAGTGACATTCGAGTTATCGTGTATTGTGGATCTCAAATAATAGGAATTGTAAATAATTGTAGTCACATGAATATTAAATAGTTATATCACGAATGCTAAGAATTTAATCGAATAAATTTGACATGTCTAGCTTATGCAATAGATTTTGCTTAAAAAGTGAGTACATAATAATTTGAAAAAATCTCGAGACCGCAGGTCTAGGGATTTTATCTTGTTTTAAAGCAAAATTTTGCAAATAAGCTAGACATCAAATTTAATCGATTCAGTTCTTTAGCACGAGGGGTTTTAAAGATTATTTCATGAATTCATAGCATAAACTTTAATACTTGCAGAAGAAATTGTACTAAAACGTTGATTTTGACACATTTTCACATAAATAAATCGGTACACTCATAAACAAAAAGCACCATAAAATTTTGTTGATATAAGTGTAACTATAGTTAAGGTACTAGAATATATGAGTATTCTCATCCGCCATTTTGGGTCCAAGTGTCATAAATAAAACAAATTATTGGAATCTAGTTACTTTAATTCTTTTCTGTCAAATTGGAAGTTGATATTGATTAATAATTGTGATATATCATTCCTTCAATTATTATATTCCATATCTAACAGGTAAGTGAACAGAATACTTTCTAATAATATATTACCGTATGATTTGTGTAGTTGGATTTTACAGAATTTTAAGAAATATGTTTTCAAATTTGACAGATACAAATTTAAATTTTTTTTTTTTAAGTAACTGGATTCCAATAACTTGTTTTATATATGACATAAATACATTGGGACATGTAGATGTATGGTTAAAAACTAACAAACTAAAGCTCAACTGCAATAAAACAAAGTGCATAATTATTGGAAACAAAAAATGTAAAAAAGTAATTGCTGAATCTAACTTGAAAATTATAATTGACCAAATTACAATTGAATATGTAAATGAAATAAAATATTTAGGCGTAATTATTGATGATGAATTAAAATTCACTAAACATATCGAATTTGTTGTTAAAAAAGTTGCTAAAAAGTGAATTTCTTATGTCGATTACGACACAAATTAACATTATGTACAAAAATTATAATATATAATAGTATAGTTTTACCGCATATTAATTACTGTAGTACTATTTTAGTAGCATGTAAAAAATACCAACTTAACGTCTTACAGAAACTATATTAAATTGTTCTAAGTATAGCAGGATAAGTGATATGTTAGATTGTTTACAATGGCTCAACATTGAAAATTACATAAACTTCAATGCACTAGTTTTCATACATAAAATAACTGATGGACTTGTAACACAATATTTAAGTGAAACCTTAATGTATAATAAAGATATCCATAATTATAATACACGAATTAAAGACTATATACATGTAGATAATTTAAAAAGAAAAACTATATTTGAAAATTGTACTATAAACTATAACAAGCTACCTACTGAAGTAAAAAATAATTGTACTAATTTAAAAAGTTTCAAAAAAAAGCTTAAAATGTACTTGATGGCTAATGTACACTAACTCGTTTTGTTATTTTTTTTTGTTACCACATTTTTATTTAAACTAAGCATTGTATTTCTGTATTTATTTATTGTCCTTCTTTGTATTATATTAGCTTCTGCTAAATAAATAAAGATTATTATTATTATTATTATTATGACATCTGGATCCAAAATGGCGGATGAGAATACCTACATTCTTCTAGAGCTCTACTATAGTAAATTGATTGTTTTTCTTTTTACTTGTCAAATAAATGTAAAAAATTTGTAAATAAAATTAGCATGTAATTGTCGATAATATGACATGCACTGGGGATATTATATATGAAAATCCATGTTTCCTCTAGTTGAAAATATTTTTTAAGTCTTAATATCTTTTTCATAAACTACTGGCATGGAAATATGAAACATGGATTTGCAGCATCGCGTAGACAAAGATAGATAAAAGATAGACTTCTTCTTATTGCGACATATAAATATTAACTCTAAAGCACAAGTTTCTTACGAGCATTCATAGAATCTAGTTTCCTTTTCTGTTGTGACGTTTTCTTACAGTACATCAGAGAAATTTATCCAATTTTCTGTACATGTTTTTATTGGTTCTGAAGTACTTTGTTTTTCTTTCTAGTATGAAAGACGATTCCGAAAATTGTGTTTAAAATGCAACATTTGGAGCGGAATTTATTTTAAAACTAAGATAAACATGTAGATGTCATTTAAAATATGTTAATGTTTTCTTACGTGCTGTGACAACCTAAAATGTAATCGTTGAATCAATTGAATCGTTTTTATAGTCTCTATTTAATTATCTTTATTTCATATTGATTACTAATGTTACATTTATTTATCGTACAAAAAGTGAAACTTTAAAGTCCTAGGAATTTAAAGTAAAATTTGACTTGTATCAACTCATATTTCTATGAATTTTTGATAATTTCTGTTAATAAATACCTTAATTTAACAACTGTAGTAAGCAGCATGAAATACAATTTGTATGTACCTCGAACTCTGTTCAAATCGTAAATTTAATTTCCCGTTAAAATTTACTTTTTTACGTAGTATAATTTAGTCCTCCTAACCTAACGACGTGTGTATGGATAGATTGACGTGTACCCGTATGTTTAATAATTCGCGAACGGGTAATTAAACAAGTGATTATTATACAGTCGAACATAAGAATGTTATAATATTTTCGCTTTGGCGAATCCGCCAAATTTTACTTTCTGCTTTGTTACATTTACAAGATAGTATAAATCAGAGAAACGATTATTGTTACTTGAAAATCAAATTTTCGTAGCAATAGAAAAATTTTATGGTGCCTTTTGCTTATGTGTGTACCGATTTATTTATGTGAAAATGTATTAAAATCAACATTTTAGTACAATTTCATCGCAAAAAATTAAAGTTTATACTATGAATTCATGAAATAATCTCGACATATACCCCTCGTGCTAAAGAATTGAATCGATTAAATTTGATGTCTAGCTTATTTATAAAATTTTGCTTTTAAAAAAGTGTTATCGTACATAATAATTTAAGATAAAATCCCTCGACCTGCGGTCTCGGGACACTTTTTAAGCAAAATTTTATGCATAAGCGAGACATATCAAATTTAATCGATTAAATTCTTAGCACTCGTGATATAACTACTGAATATTTCCCTCGAAAAATTTCAACCAATCATGTTACAATATTTTCTAAATTTCGACCAATGACCATCGAATATCGTGAATATTTTGCATATCGAGTATTTGCACAAGTGCGATACCCGAATATTTATAATAATTGTAAACACAATGAAGAATAGTATGATTTCTTCGTTTTAAAAGGACGAAAGGAATAATATCTTCAAATTTTCTATCAATTTCTTCAAAATAATTACTTTTAAAACGCTGATGACTCATTTTTAACGTCATTTGATAAATGACATTTATCAAAGTCTGACGTTTATGTGACAGATTAATATAAATATATGTTCAATAATTTAAAATAATGACTGAAATCTTTCTCGAGAAATATTCGTCTAATATATCCCTCGTGCATGGCAAATACAATCAGAATATTTCCTCTCGTGCACGTTCGTCAGGTATTTGCCATGCACTTGGGATATAACTACTGAGTATTTTCAAATAAATATTCCAATGGGGTCTTTAACCATTTTTTAAATATTTTTTTTATGAAACTTTATCTATATTGAAATCAATCTACACATTTAAAAAGTCTTAATTGTTATTCATTAAGCTTAAGCCACAAAGATTTTTTTTTAAATGTTGTGACGTCATAGTAGATGTGTTGCTGGATCTAAACCAGTACATATTATAAATAATTGTAGACATATATTTTTTTACTTATTTTATTATTATTATTACAATAAAATAGAACATTTATGTAACAAAAATTATTTAAATTTCTACTGTTTTTGATCCAGCAACACCTCTACTATGACTTCACAACATTTTTTAAAAAATTATTGTGGCTTAATGAATAACAATTAAGACTTTTTAAAAGTAAAGATAGTCTTCAATATAGATAAAGTTTCATAAAAAAAAATATTTTAAAAAATGGTGAAAGACCCCATTGTGCAAAAAATCATATAAACATCATTAAAGTTAAGGAATTACCTTTTCTCAGATAAAACATTGCCTACCATCGGTAAACTGTCCTTACCTACCGTTCTTGATACATAATACACTATTGTAGTAAAACAGATTCAACCAATATTTAACGTCCTTACTTCCTTCCTCCACGCTCCACATTCATTCAAACTACTAACCACTCACCCTCAATCTCGCCTTCAAACATCTCAACTGTCTTGGGTACTTATAATGAAACTTAATGCCGAAAGCACTACCATCAAACTTTTAAATTGATCAAATTCCGAATAATCTCTTCCAGCATTTCCAATCATTAACGCCTTGATAACTCTAATTACCTAGTTCTAACCAAACCCAAAGCACCCTGGACTATATTCATATCAGAGCTACATAAAAATTCACCGAAATCTTATTAATGCCGAGTACAATCCACCGTCTGTTCCGTCCATGGCAGCGTCAAAGTGAACCGCCTACGAATCTGCTGGTCGGCTGGAAGTAAGGAACGACAGACCTTTGAGATAATACGCTACGAGCAAGGGGACTAAGATTAAAGCAATATTGTGCACTGTCCTTTTTGATTCGGCCCGAGATGGCAAAGATAGCACGTTGCTATGTCGTACTAGATTAGTTTGCGATGAAGTTTGAGGTTGCTCACGATGTTTCGATGATTCGTACACTGAGAAATATTTTCTCGTCTGTAATAAATCGTTCTGTATTGATTCAAACTGATTGTTTTAGTATGAAGCTAAAAGCATTTCGCGCATAAGATAAATGAATATATCAGTACGCTATCTACCAATTTTAATTTGGTATTCTGCTTTCGCAGATCTCGATTAGAGATTCAATTTTGAAACTCAAGTTGCTACCTCTATATATCATCATGCTATTAACATGCCGTTAAACCACCATCCCCTTCTCAACGGTGTTAATTCTAGAAACAACACAAATATATAAATTTTTTCTTCAAACGTCATAAAAGTACGTTGTTATGTATTTGTATTCAACAAGCAGAAGTTCAATATTGTCGCCGCCGGCGAAAAAGTGTTTCCTTGGCAACACATTTACTCCGGCGGCGGACAAAGTAAAATATCATGCAAAATAGTACGGTTGTAATTCAATAATTTGACAATTAAGAATAAAACAAATAAACAAAAATAACAAAATAACATATTCTGTGGCAACTAGAAATACTGGATACGGTAGAATATTTATTGAAGTTTTGAGCTTTTTTTAAATGATTTAATGTCTATTTTCTATGTTTGAAGAAAAAATAGCATGTGTTATTCGGAGTAAATGTGACTTTGTATACTTCGTATGTAATTGTCCGACTCGCTTCGCTCGTCGTTCAAATTTACCTTCTCAGCACATAAAGTATCACATTTACTCCTAATAACACAATATACTATTTCCAACAACAGCCTGTAAAATGATATTTTATCCAGTGAATTCTCGATACTAAATGGTTATTTGTTTAACTAGGCATCAAAATACCAGATTTACAGCAGAGGCTGCCGTTTCATTGACGAGGCGAAACTGAGGCAATGAATGCTGCCGAAACTATAAATCTGTGTTTGATGCTGAGTTGAACACAACATTTTTTGTCGATTTGAAAATCATTTATTTTTTTGAACAATTTATTTTTCAAAAATTTAATTATTATTTAACAAAGATTACCTTAAATCTAAGTGATAACAACTATGATAGATTTATGTTCCTGTTAGATAACTAACATATCATCACATAAAATAATTATATACAATTAAGTTTAATAAAGTTAACAGGGTCACAAGGAGTGAAGGGGAGAAGATAGAAGTAAAGATGTAATTAAATATATGTGTTTGCATAAAGCAAATACATTTTTAAAAATTTGGATTTGGAATTAATATTAATTTAGTAATTATTTTATACATATAGATATTTGAAATATGAAATGTTATTTGCACTTTTCTTGTACATGCTTCTAATTTTGAGAAAAACTAAATTATATATTTAAGAATTCATTTCTATAATCTTGGTTACAATGAGAACAAAAATTAATAGTTATTTATGTATCAAGGGTCGTAAGTGGAGTTTTGTGGTCGGGGGTATAGTTTGTGGCCCGAGGTGCAGCCGAGGGCTACAAAATACACGAGACCATGAAAACACTTACGACACGCGATTCGTATAATATTTTTCCGCTTACCAGGTCAATTTTCTATTTAAAAATAGTTATAATTTAATTCATTATCAATTTTATTTGGAAAATCGTAGGAACCTATTTTACTTTGTTTCTCTTGTTGACATGGTTACTTAGCTGTAAATCTTAAATAAATAAGAAAATTTATTTTTCATTCTTTGTGATTTTTGCCCGATTTTCTAGTATAAAAGTAGGAAAAATGAATATAAATTTAGAAGAACATCTAATGTAGCATCGTTAATACTATTACTGACAAAATTTGAACAAAGGTATGAAGCAGCTTTTGAAACTTTTAAAAATTGGTCTAAAATGTAAAACGTAAGTGACCAGGTCACTGAAAATGTATTATTAGCTTATTTTCTATTAAGATCAAAAGTACTAAAGTCACCTTCAAGTTTGTGGTGTGAATATTCAATATTGAAGACTACAATTTATATTTATGAAAATTACCCTGAATTAAAAGCGTTCCTGAAGCGAAAAAATGATGGATATCAACCAAAAAATCAGAAACATTTACCAGACAAAATATAAATTGTTATAAAATGTGTTAATGTATTGTGCAAACTGTAATAGTTGCCTATTAAATATATAGATTAAAAAATTGTGTTATTTGATTAATATATAATTACAATTTTACTTACGCCCCTAGGGTCGCAATAAAAAAATTACCACCCGGTGATTGCAAAATCAAACTTACAACCCTGTTACCAAGGTAATAATATCATACTTACTATAGTGGTAGGCGGAAAAACATTTTTAATGTGTCAAATAATTGTGAAGTGTTAAAAATATGTAAAATAAAAATATGTGTCGTGTGAAATATTATAAAAGTTATATTTGTATTATTATTTAGAAAGTTTTGAAGACTAGATATTATCGGAAAACTGAACAGTTTATTTAGTCTTAGAAGAAGTATAGTACTCCGCTAATGTAGAATTATATGTCACGCTTGTGTGAAAATGTCACCTCCCCGTAGAAAATAGGTTTAGGTACATAATAATAATTTTCTCCGGTATATTTCCTAAATTATTTTTTAAAAGCGTACATTAAATAAAACTAAACATAAAGTTGAATTTCTCTCTAAAATGATTTCGGAGTAAATATAGCATAGTAATCAAAAAGATATTTAATTTGAACTAATTTGACGGCTTCTTTAAACCCATATGCCAGTATTATTTTTAATTAAAATTATAATAAATTCATGAAATCTCTATTTGTTTATTATACAATGCAGAAAGAATTTGAAATAATAATAATAATGAAATAGCATAGCAGAACATCGCGCAGAACATGTAGAGCATAAAGAATAATTCTACCGCATTTCAGGGATTGCATAAATATTCATTGTTTACGCAGCATGTAAAATAAAACATGGTATCGCATTGTTAACGTAATATTTATACGATTGGCTTCAGGCATAGAATAATACAACTACCCTTCCGCGCGCTGTACAATATAAATATGTTTCATTAAAATTTCAGGTGTGTTTGTTTCCTTTTTTGTTTGCAATTTAATATTCAGTTTCAGGCTAATAGTACCTAAGCCCTCGAAATAACATTTTTGTGGTGGATTCATATTTGAAACGTTTAAGCCTAAGAAATTGTTTTTCTTTTATTCTTTGTGTGAGATAATTTATATTTAATTTAATGAAAATTTGTTGTTTATGCACGGAAAATTGAAAATGATGATAACAGAGAATTTATAACGGCCTACGTGGGTACTTAAACAAAATTTGTTTGTACGTTTTTCGTAGATTAAATGGAAAAGATCAAAATAACATATTTAATTTGGAAGTATAATTGAATATTCTGTAACAATACAATAATTTAGACATTTTGTTAGACGTAAGAGATATGGCTTTCATTTCAAAAAGTGATTATTAATCAATTGAATGAATGTTAATATTATTTGTCAAGGTGATATTAGTTAGTGGTTGTATTTTTTATATCCTGCACATACATTGGATGTAAAATTTAACTATTATTATTTGTAATAATTATAATTATTTTTCATTAATTCGAAATAATTTGCACAGAATACTTAGTTGACTCTATTATCAACTTTGATTTACTTACTTCAAAATTCGTTTGGCGCCAAATTGGATTAAATTCAAACCTCAAAATATGGCCGCTACCACACTCAAATAGGCCTCAATCTGTCATACGCTATTGCCTATCTAAATGTATACTGGGTGTAAAATTAAAATGGGGAATATAAGAATTTCAATGCAATTTTTTGATTTTGCTGTACATTTTTACCTATTCACTTTACAAGAATAGTTATTTGTTAAACTAGAGAAAAAAGCGCTTCTTTTTCCCCCTCGAGTTTGAAGTTTGCCTCATGAGCGAACGAGAGTGGAAGAAGAGCTTTCCTCTCGTGTTAGACACAAAATTTTTTTCACGACATGTTTCTAAAAACGATTTGCTCGAACCTAAAATACACTTTGAGAACACAACTGACACGTTAAAAGTTAGGTTATCAGACACAAGGCGATGTAGCAGTATTGCCAATGAACCAATCTCAAATATCTTTATTATTAATAAGTTGTCAAATTGTGATTTAATAAGAAAAAGGAAAATATAAGACATAATTGTAAGATAATTTATAGTATGTATATCACTAAAATAAGGATTTTCAATAAAATTAGGAATTTATTTATAATTTTTTATAATATAATTTTTGTAAATAACATTCGTATTGGTAACACTTCTATATTTTCCTCTCTAGAGAGGAACAACACATTTTCCTCACTATTTCGTGAGAAGAACGGTGGAGTTTCCTATATCATTTCGTGAAAAAAAAAATAAACACTTAAGTTGTTTAGAATTTAAAAGTGCATGCATATAGGCCTATTTAGTTACCTAAATATTAATATTTCATAATATATCAATCAAATTAAAATTTATAATTATAATGTGCCTTTGGAAAATTGGACGAAAACGAAAAATATTTGATATTTCAAAAATGAGTTTTGGATTTGATTCATATATCGTGAAATACTAATAATTAAGTAACCAAATGGGTCTAATTTCATGAACTTTTAAATTCTGAACAACTTTTGTATTTACACTTTTCCTGTAAATTGAAGGTAAAAACGTATAGCAATAAAAAAAATACCGCTTAAAATCCCTATACACCACATTTCAATTCTACACTCGGTATATAAAATATCAGTGTGACAAGTTTTTATCCACGATAAATGAAAATATAGTAACGAAATCTTATTGTAATGACATTTTTAAAATTTGGAGGAATAAATTTCGTGGATTAGATTTTGGTAGCAATTTATCAACCGGAAGTAATAGTTATCTTGAATATCTATCAGGTTTTTTAGGAATATCTCAGTTAATAATTGATTTAGAGCACATTTAGTTTTTTTTTAATGATATTACAAATAAATATATATTTCATCACTCATTTACCTATTTCTGCTTTTGCAAATCTTTGTAAGTGGAATCTTTAACAAATGCCACCCTTCAAACTGAAGATCTCAGAAACCAAAACCTGAATTATTTTGATTAAATTAAATATATTTCTAAATTAACAAGTATAAATTCAAAATGGGTTATTTCAGAGATATTCTTATTTTCATAGCAAAGGTAAGGCAGCATTTTTGTAGCACTATTGTCTAGGTAAAATGAAAAATATCAATGAATTGTAAGAAGTTAATTGTATAAATTAATCAACATATCAACAAAACATACACAAAAAAAAAACACACAGCTTTTGAGGTAAATAAATCATAAGAATTATGCAGAAAAATTCTAATAAAGATAAGTATTCAAACATTAATTGCAACATGTAATAAATTTAATCAGTATTCTACATACGTGTACAAGAATATGTGCACGATAATTATGTATGAGCATAAAAATATTATTCAATTATGCAAATTGTTGAGAAATTAATCTTGTTTTTTAAAATTAGCAAATATATAATATATAATTAATATAAGTTACTCAGTTGACATCCACAGTGCGCAGACGCGCGCAATGTTGCCAAATGCTCACTTACAAATTAAGGATCCTTTTTTTATCACATATTTCTGTGGAAACGAAAAAATAATGATTATTTTCAGCGGTATTAAATAGTCGGGCGTTAATTTGAAGCAATTTAAATTTGCTGCAACTTTTTGGTTATTGAGTTTTTGCCAAAAGTTTATTAAGGGAAACGCATTATTTCGGTCCCCTTTAGCTACACTTTCAAACTTTTCCGTACGTTATGAATCACCCTATATATGATTTATCTACAATATATGAACGAGTATATTTGTGAAGTTATTAATGCTTACCAGGTATTAATAATATGAAATATGTTTCGTATAGTTCTATATCGGTTTGTGATTATATGGAAATCCTGCTGCGTATATTGATATATTGGTGTCTTTGATAATATATTGCAGTATTGGGCATTGTCTTTATTACATACAGGAATTTAATATTCGAATTGTATAATTAAAATTAGTCGTAATAATCTAACATCTATGTATAATATAGATAACATCATTGAATTGTACTTATATTGGAACGCGCTCTGACCACCTTCGCTATAGAAACGAAGCGAACCGAGATAGATAGCGTACAAGGGTCATTTCGATCCTTTTCTCATACTGTAGAAAGAGCAGCGATGACCCTTAGTAGCCTCTCACCCTCTCGAATCGGGCTGACAGGCCACAAACTAACATGGTTGGCTGTAAATAAATTATTTATCTTTAACGTACATCGAAAAAGATTTCGAAATTAAAAAAAAAACTATTTTTAAAAAATTATATCTTTTTTGAAATATTATATCACTTAGCGTAAAATATAAACTAACAAATGGGAGAAACAGTTTTGCTTTTATCGACCATAGCGCCTTTACTATATGACGGATCTTTGAAAGAAACACATCGATTCAAAGGTTGTTTATCGATCGTTAATTAAGCACAATAATTATTCTTCCAGGCGCAATAGTTACCATCCTAAAGCAATGCAAAAAAAATCTGTTCTTGTTTCAACTGACTCCAGTAAAGGGGTCGGTTGAAATAGATGTTAAATTCGATTGAAGTATACAAAAAATTTTTAAAAAAATATTTCATTTTAATACAGCTTTATTACTTAAAGAACACAGTCTTAAAGGATCAGTCATAACTTATATTAACTATAGGTAATAAAAAAACATCTCTTAAAATTAAACAATATCAGAAATTTCTATGGTATACGTTCTTGAATTTCACTAAAAACTCTATTGTGAGTTACATACCCAATTTGGATATTTTCAGCTTACTCGTTTTTCAAATGAAATTTTACTTCCGAATGACAAAATTTTAACTGGGCTCTTACATAGGATGTACAAATGTAAAATGCAAAACTGCGTCTAAATGAAATTATGCACATACATCCATCCATTAACGCGAAGGTTCATATGCACACACACGCAGACATTCTCGTGAAAATAGTAAAAATTAGTTAACATTTAATTTTTACATGATCCCTTTCGATGAGAGGTAAAAATACATTACTTTAACCTGGAAGGCTTTTCTTTTCTGGAAATTTCTTCAGTTTTTCTAGTCTCTTCTTTCTATTTTTTTCTGGAGCCTTCTTCCCATATTTTCGTAGGTCTGCTCCTATTATACTAATATACCTTAGTTATAATGTGATATTTTTTTCATTGTGCCTAATATAAAGTTAAAGATTAGATTTTCAACGTTTCAAGAAAACAAAAAAAATCCAGTTCTCCCTACTGAAATATAGTAATTCTGGAACGTTAAGTAGAAAAGTTAAAATTGAATTTGAATGAGTGTTTTCTCATATTAATTTAAACATTATACGGTTAACAACATTTGGCGGGAGGTAAAAAGTAAAACCGAAAATGTGAAATGACGCCATTTAAATCTTAGATATATTAAATTTTAAATGAAAGTAATGGCATTGAGATAACCGTCTGAATTTGTACATAGTTTCGTGTCATAGATTCAACTACACTATATTGGATTTACCAGTAACAATTTGCTGAACCCAACTCCAAACTAACTCTAACAATATAACAACAGTATTTATATCTCGTCCATCATCAAGTCGGCTACGGAATAGTTCCCCTTGTCCCTACTACATAAGTTCATCTCTGCTGGCCCGCGGCCAACTAGATAATTCAGTAATTGATATTCCTTAAGAAGGGACAATGAGGCAGATTACAAGGATGAGAGAACTGGGACCGCAGGATAGTTGGAGACGCCGCCGCTGCAGACACCGCGGCGCTGCGGGCGCTGTCACATGACAGCACGTCATCCATCACCACCCTGGGGAGGGGGGTAATGGTGGCTACCCTGATTATATCCCTATACATTGAATTCCTTTCATCACGATGACAGGACGAATAAAATTGTCACCCAAGTAATTTATTGAATTTCTTTGCGATGCACTGTAATTAATTATTAGATAAATACAAGTTGTTTTTACTTTTATTCTTAGCACTAAGGGCTGGTACTTACATACCTATTTTAATTTGATGCTAAATTTGATCTTATAACGGGAAAGAAGGGCACTATTTTTTCTCGAAAAGTCAATGGGAAGTACGAACAGTATAGGAGAAGTATATGGGGTTATGAATCGAAGAACGCACCATAGCGTTTTAAAGATATTTTTGAAATGTTCAATTTTTGGTTTCCCTAATTATTTTTTATCAAAAAAGTTAAATAGTTCATTATAGAGGAAACATTACAAATATTTATAATTTTACTTTACCAGGGATAGGAAAAAAAATCTGATGTGGCCAGCACATAACCTCCCGCTCAATACTACTCTTAAACAATACAAAATAGTATTTGATACAAAAACATACCTTCTTATTTGTTTATTTTCTATTTATATTTGAGAATTTAAATTTTCTTTCGAATATTTATTGAATTTTTTGACATAAATTTCACTAAGAAAACAGCTTCACAATCACAATGACATGTGTCACATTTCGAAGAAAAAATTGAAAAATTTGAAATGTTTCTCTGGTGTACTAGGAATGCAAGATTTGTGAAATCTAATTTCTTTATATTTTATTATCTCTAAATCTAATGAAAATTAATAAAATTAATGTAATCAAAAGACATGTAAAATTAAATATTCTTCAACTTTCAAACTAACATATATTGTTGAAAAAGCAAATTTAACCGTGTTTTTCACGAAAAATTGTTAAGGGCTTCAAGTAAACTGCTACTTCCGGTTGACCAATTTTATCCAAAATCTAATCAGCTCTTCATTTAAATATAAGAAGCAATAATTCACAAAATTGTATTTTTTGGTATTATAGTATTTGAGTTATGCGAGACGAAAAAATTGCCACAGACTACACACACACACACACACACACATACATACATACATACATACATACATACATACAGACATCATCGCGAAAATAGTAAAATCGTATTGTAGGGACCCTAAAACGTGCTTATTCATTGAAAACTCACTACCCAATTTTTTGATCAAAAACAATACCTCCCTTACCTAGAGGTAGGCGGGAGGTAAAAATGACGGAAATGTTTATTGGTAACTTTCTTCAAATCATCAATGCCATGAAATTAAAAAAAATTGTTGTGGGCACCACACTACCTCCCGTCATAGATTTCTTATCGAACCATGTAGAAACACAGACTACCACTATCAAGAAACGCACATCCCTACAAAAAATAACATTTGTCTACGACCGTTCTTAAAGTGACCTTTTTAAGGGTTGCTTAGTAACACAATCCCATTAGTCATGGGTTGCCGTGCAACGAGTGATTAAAATTTTTAAACACGCCAAATTTGCAAAAATTTTGTTATCATGGCAAACTTCTCATTTAACATTGTGATCCTACTTCATAATAGTTATTTACGATACAAGTACGTAAAGCTAGTGTTTTAAGACCCCTGAGTGACTAAAGACGTTTACGTATGTGTATCATATAAAATTTTATCTACGATATAATGAGAAACCCCAAAAAATATAAAAAAAATTATTTATGAAGTAGGGTCACAATATTAAATGTGAAGTTTGCCATGATAAATTTTTTTTGCAAATTTGGCGTGTTTAAAAATTTTAATCACTCGTTGCTTGGCAACCCGTGACTGCCCGTGACTAATGGGATCGTTTTACAAACTTGAAACTAATAGTTAAACATCAATTTTATACACTATCGTAGATAAATAACTATTATTGTTACTTTAAACTGGTTGCTAACGATTTGCATCAATAAATCAACAAATATAACCCTACCTGTCAAAATATCATTCTACATTTTTTAGTATTTACTAATACACTAGAAAGATAAAATTTTGTATGATATACGTGTTAAAAATGATTTATTTCGTTCGTGGGGTTGTTTCAACGGTCCATTATTTATTCTACTAGAGAAATTTGGTTAGCGGCAAACGTCAATTTTCTGCTTTCAACTGACAGTTGGAAATGTATATTTTCTGCTCGGTCGTAGAAAAAGTAAATAGCATTGAAATCCCTATATTCCATGTTTCAATTCTACACCCTGTATAAGTAAATAAATACTATAGAACAATTAATTTTAAAAGAAATATCAGAGAGGAAAATAAATTGTCCTGCAGCTAAATACTCGTACATAAATTTGAATTTTTTCATCAGACCAAATGTTATTACAGAAAAATAATAATAGATCGGCATGGCTGGCTGCGATCCAGACGACCTTCCAGAGCCACGCGGCATTAATCACAAGTGTCAGCCGATGTCCGAGAGGGTTATAAATTCCTATCGGATTTTCAAATAACCGAAGCAGTAATTAATATGTTTCTAATACCACCGCGGTTTTGAGCGCCGAATTTATTGTCTCAATGGTTTTATTCTTTTTGCTGGAAATATGTTACATGTTGTGGTTAAGAGATTTATCCTGGATATAATCCTAGACCAAATAATATAATTTATTTAGATATTGGTATTTTGTTATTTGGTAGAAGCACTGAAATGTATTTAAACTAATACACAAATAATTATATTATTAATTGTCTTGCGTACAAAGGCTAAATGGTGTCATAATTTTTTGGTTTATATGGGGGATGTACTTGTAGAGTACGGTGTGGATGGTAATTTGGTGGGAGCGATTCGAGCGTTGTATGAAGGAAGTGAGGCTGCGGTGAGAGTTGATGATAGATTGAGTGATTGGTTTCGTATAGGTGTGAAACAGGATTGTGGAATGTCTTCTTGGTTATTTAATTTGTATATGGATGTGTTACGAAAGGCATTGAATGGAACTGATGGTGTACGTATTGGTGGACGTATAGTGCCTTCGTTAGCTTATGCGGGTGATGTTGTTGCATTGGGTGAAACTGAGGAGCAATTGAGAAGAATGATTGTGAGCATAAATGAAGTAGGAAAAGGTTTAAATATGTTATTGAATATCGATAAATGTAAAGTGTTTATGTTTGAGAAGAATGATTGATTGCAATATTAAATCGACAGAGATTTAAAGAAAGCATATGACAATGTTCTTCGAGAGACTATGTGGGATGTAATTGTAGAGTACGGTGTGGATGATAACTTGTTGGGAGCGATTCGAGCGTTGTATGAAGGAAGTGAGACTGCGGTGAGAGTTGATGGTAGATTGAGTGATTGGTTTCTTATACATTTGGTGTGAAACAAGATTGTGGAATGTCTCCTTGGTTGATTAATTTGTATATGGATGTGTTGTTACGAAAGGCATTGAATGGAACTGATGGTGTACGTATTGGTGGACGTATAGTGCCTGCGTTAGATTATGCGGATGATGTTGTTGTGTTGGGTGAAACTGAGGAGCAATTGAGAAGAATGAATGTGAACACAAAAGAAGTAGGAAAAGGTTTAAATCTGTTTTTGAATGTCGATGAATGTAAAATGTTGGCGTTTGAGAAGAATGATTTGATGAGTGGTTGTAATGTTTCAGAGAATTGTGTGAGACTGGAACAAGTGAATGAATTTGTATATTTGGGTAGTATATTTTCGAGGGATGGACGTATTGACCGGGAGTTTGAAAGGGACATTTATCAAAAGTTGTGCAGTATTGAAGACCTGCTTTTAACAAAAAAAAAAATCTCCATTATGCTTAATAATTAAATACGAGCATCCAGTGAAACAGTGTATTAGTGGTCGTTCTTGCAAGGCATTTTTACTAAGAAAATTTCCACAATAAGAACTTCTCAGGTCAATTCTCTATGTAGTCATAAGCGATAATGAACCGAAAAAGTTTGTAAATAAAACCTATTTTCTATTGCTATAAGTTCACCATAAGCGGTTTTTGCTATTGTAGTCGAAATTGCAAGGATCACAGAAGTCAAACTAGGCGTATACTATACACGAGTATTCACGGTGAAGAAGTAGCATATTTTTAATAACGTAAATGACTTAGAACCAGTTGCAAAGCACCTTAAAAAGTATAACAAACCAAACAATAGCTCATAATTCCCCGGTCTGTTCCAAGTTCCCTGTGGTATCTAACAATTACCGCATCTTGGAAACAAGTCCGCGAGTATGCCCTGCACAAAACGCGACACCCCGACAACACCTCCCGACGCCTGCACCACAATGCCGGTAAATACTCCTTTGTGTACGACAAAGTGTAATAACAACGATTCTCAATTCACCATTTATGTTTGTGCATTTACATGGAGTAGACGCCGCGCCCGATCAATAAGCAGAGGCGGAGAGGAAAAGAAACGCGTAGTTCGGCTGCAACGAACCTCAAATATTGGAGGACTCTTGGTTGAAGAGCGGAAGGTTTGAGTGCAGGAAACTAAGCGGAGGATTGTTTGATGATGGCCGTTTGATGTAACTTTTGCGGTACCTACTATTTTAGGTAGTCAAACATGATAGGGTAGACTTAGTTGTATTGGTCAGTTTTAGGTCAATTTAAACTAGATTTGTGGAAGTATATGGGGTAAATAGATCCGTGGTATGCTTCAAACGCCACCAACTTTAAGAAAGAAAAATTTAAAATTCTATATGTAAAACATGTGTCAAGTAGAATTATAAAATTTTCTCTTACATACAGCCGAAGGCTGAGTGTGATAATTTTATCGAGTGGGTAATTTCACTTTGCCCATATGTGAAGTAAAATACCTCTTAATAAATGAAAAATTTATTAAAGAAATATTATTTGACAGTGACACATGCTTTAAATTTTAAATTAAAATGTCAATAGAAGTAGTTACCAAGGTGTTGTGTGTTATAATTATTTTCATAAATAAAAAATTACTCACTAGTGATTTTCCTCAAAATTATACCCACTAGAGGGTAATCTGTTACTTTGCTTGTTTAAAATCGCTATAGTTATAGAGCATTTATTGAGAGGTGTTGGATAAACAATTTTTTTTTCTCTTTTTTTAACCATGGAGAGCTTCTTTCATAGTTACACAAACGTCATACTTTAGTATGAGAAACCCCAAAAAAAGAAAAACTACTTTCCCGGAACCAGATTATTCTAAGGATTTTACCTAGGGAATATTTTTTTTTTGGTTTATAGAAAGATATTAAACAGTTAAAAACCTTTTTGAACCAAATAATATTTTATTCAAAACACAGCATATTGCTAAAACTTATCTTTATTATTTTGGACTATGAGAGCACATAGACTATAGAAACCGCAGAAGAGAAGTATAGATTTTCTATAACACTGTTTTAGAAACTACATATTCTACAACTAAAAACTGTATTGGAACAACTATCATTCCATACGCCGCGTATGGAATAATTTCGACGAATCGGAGCCGCATATTAGCGCGATATATGAAGTATCTTGAGTCAGTTACTATGGTTACACCTGTTTGTTTTAATTTAATTTTTTGAGTTTTAACAGTTTTATAACTGCATTTTTTGTATAATTTCCAAAATCTTGTTATAGAAAGTATAGTCTACAACATGTAACGGAATGGCATATCCCACACTCGTAAACCGTAGCCCTCTCCTTTGGCTCGGACTATAAACTTTTGCTCATGTGGAATATGTGCCATTCCATTACTTATTGTAGAATATAATATTATAATACGACTCGTGCTTCAATTTACTCCATAGGAAAAAATCATACATATCTTTCCCTTAATGTGTAATATACTATTTCAAATTTTAAATGATATCTAGTGTCCACAATGCTTTTTTATGCCATACGCCATGCCAATTTTTATTTGAACATTAAACGTATACCATATATACCAAGTGTAGAATTGAAGTGTAGCGTGAAAAAGTTTCATATTTTAATTTTATTTTTATAACGTGAAATACTAATATTTAGGTAAACAAATGGGCCTTATTCCATGCATTTTTAAATTCTGATCAGGTTTGGTTTTATATATTTGCTGTAAAATGACAAGGTAAAAAGCTACAGCAATATTTAAAAAAATAGCATTGAAATTCCTATACACCACAATATTAATTTTACAGTCGATGTAAGAGAGTATGCAATATAGTTTGGACAATTTTGACATAGGTTATAATAAAAGTTAATTTATTTGACGAACAATTTAGTGCCATTTCTTGTATGTACCATGATTGATTGACATAGACATCAGTCATTTCACTATGACAAATGCTAAAACCGAATGAAAATAAATATTTATACTAATAAATATTCTATTCCACCCAATTCAAATTTGCTGATTCGCGCTGCGATTATTTGCCTAGAAATCTGTGTTCGGTAGCATCTCCCAGTAGCTGAACTTGTTGAACGCTTATTATTTGAATTTCAAGCGAATTGAATACATATAGCCCGTGCCGAGGGCGCAGAGTTTAATATTTTAGCATCGGTTCTGAATACGTTTATCATGTTCTAACCTGAGGGCTATTTTCCCGGCCGGGGTTGTGTACGCTTCGGTTCAGTCAGATGCAGGTGTGCGAGCTTTGTTTTGCTTTTTTGCGAAACGATGCTTACTTGCAGTGCATCGTGAACCTGCTTTTAGTGCCTTTAAAATCGTGAGATTTAATATAAGCGTGGTTGTGTTTGACTCTTGTAATTGTGCAATGGTGTGAAATTATTTTGTTTGAGGGAAACTTGAGGTGGGGAGTGAGGATCATCGTTAAGTTATAGATATATAGGAGCTACGACCTGGGTTAACTTATTAATATATACGAAAGAATTTTAAATTTTTAAAATGTAAATAGAAAATAAACAAATAAATAGTTATTTGTCAAAGTAGAGGGGAAAGCGTTTCTTTTTACTTTCTTATACAAAGTATAAGGAAGTATTGGAATCATGAAAAAAATTGTAGACGAGATTTTTGCGGAAATACACATTTTAACATCCTCTGAATCCGTTAAGACCAATTTCTCAATGATGTCTGTGTGTGAGGATGGATGAATGGATGGATGTCCGTGTGCGCAATATCTCATGATTGAGACAAGATATGTAAACGAAATTTGGAATTTATAAGTTTCATGAGAATATGAAGAGCTGAGTTGATCTTGAATGAAATTGAAAAACCGGAAGAGGAAGTGTACTGAACACAAGACAATAAATTCCATTTTTTTAAAAATTGAATCAGCTGTGAAAACAAGTTTCAAATGAAAGATGTTAGCAATAATATTTGAAATATAAAATGTTGTTTGCACTTTTCTTGTGCGTGCTTCTAATTTTGAGAAAAACAAAATTTATTATTTAATAATATATTTCAGCAATCTTAGTTACACTGGGAACAAAAACTAAAATAATTTTTTTCCTCAAACGTCATAAAAGTACGTTGTTATGTATTTGTATTCAACAAGCAGAAGTTCAATATTGTCGCCGCCGGCGTAAAAGTGTCTCCTTGGCAACACATTTACGCCGGCGGCGGACAAAGTAAAATATTATGAAAAATAGTTAGGTTGTAAGTCAATAATTTGACAGTTAAAAATGAAACAAATAAACAAAAATAACAAAACAGCATATTCTACGGCAACTTGAAATGCTAGATAAGACAGAATATTTTTTGAAGTTTTGAGCATTTTTTTAATGTTTTAATGTCTATTTTCTATGTTTGAAGAAAAAATAGCATGTGTTATTCGGAGTAAATGTGTCTTTGTATGCTTCGCATGTAATTGTTCGACTCGCTTCGCTCGTCGTTCAAACTTACATGCTCAGCACCCAAAGTATCACATTTACTCCTAATGACACAATATACTATTTACATCTATGTGTCAAACGCGTCAAATATTTGTGAAGTGTCAAAAATATGTGTCTTCTAAAATATTATAAAAGTAATTTTTGTATTATTAGTTAGAAAGTTTTAAGGACTAGATATTTATAATATTTCAAAAACATCATAGCTGAGAACACAAAATTAAAGGTATAATTTCTATATGTCAAATAATTGTCACAATAGTTATACGCAAGGAACAAGTCATACATGTTCAGTTGATTTTATTTGTATAAGAATGTAGTGTGGTGACCACACCAGATTTTTTCCACTCGAGTTCGAAGTTTGCCATATGAGCGCAGCGAATGAGGCAATTCGAGCTTGCGCTATATCTGAGCCTCGTGGCTTCGCCTCTCGGTTAAATAATAGGCCTTCGGCTGAAATAAATCATTTCCCACCTCACATGTAATACACTATTTTTGTACTTATAGGGTCACTTGGATGGTCAAATGCCTAAGTCATGAATATAAGTCAGGAAAATTTAAAAAATCTGGATCTCAACTACAGCGCTATCTACCAGGTCCATCTGTAGCTAAGAAACATCCAGGTGACCCTAAAAGTACAAAAAAAAAATTCATCAAAATCGGCCAAGTCGTTTAGGAGGAGAAGAATTACAAACTCAAGCACACCGAAATTTTATGTATAAAGACAAATAATTTTTAGATTAGTTTTTCAGACACAAACATCATTGCGAAAGTATTAAAATCGATCCTAAAACGTACTCTTTTATTGAAAATGCACTACCGAATTTTTAGTATGATTCCTATACCTATTAGGGTTGGTTTAAAATGGGACACTTTTAAAAATTTTAATAAATCGGTTGATGATAGTCTACAAAAAATTTAGAGATAGTAAAATTAAAGTGTAATTACATTGTAACATTTTATTAATAAATTAAACAAAATTTAAACAATAATCGAAAAAATGGCCCAATTTTTTTTTGTCTTGTCTTGTATGTATTCATTTAGAAATACTTGTTTCTCATAACCCATTAATGCCCAGAACTATTTTTCTTTAAATATTAAATTCGTATTTTTGTATGTTGGTAAATTGTAAGTATAATTATGTATAAAATAATTGACATTTAAGTATACAGAGCAATATGAAACGAATAACCTGACATAATTGATCCAGTTCGAAATGCCATAGCCTGGCGGAAACATAATCTTATCATACGTTGGGAATTAATGGGTTAAAATAAATAGACTTACAAATGTTCGTAAATTTATTTTATTGTTTCACACAAAATTGTTAGATTGTCTATATTATTACTAACTTATTTTTATAAAACTCTAGTAAATTCTGAAGAGTCTGAAGGTTTATCAGATCACTACTGAAATATCTAATGTTCAATTGTAGGTATAAAAATTAAAAAACTAAATATGAATTCAAAATGAAATATGTTGATGATATTCAATAATTCTGTGTCCTGAGTAACTAGAAAATGAATTGTTTTATTAAAATAGTAATACATGATAGCAGTGTGTTTGTGAACATTGAATGACGTCAATATCATAAGTCCTCTTTTAGGCTAATGCAAAATTAATTAAATCTGGATTGTGTATATTGTAATTAATTGAGCTTTTGTTAAAATCCACATATACAAACGTCATGATTGTCCACTTCAAATGTACAATATTTATAGTTGATGTACAAGCAATTTATTTTATCAAAAATGAATAGTCTAATTGATGCTCTATATTTGACTACAACTTTATAATGTTGGGTATTTCATAACGTATGGAATGGGGGTCCAAAATACCCTCCATTCCTTAATAATTTTTTGGCAAAAACTCAACAAAAAAAATTACAGCAAATTATTTGTATCTTAAATAGAAAATGGGAATACCTTAAAGTTAGTTGCACAATGTTTAGTTTAAAAAATAATGGTAATGTTTTATAACAAACAGTATTTGCGTTTATTGCGATTATAGATTGAAAACAATATGAAGATATTTCAAACGAAGTAAATGGTTCATTGTTAGTTGTTCGTGGAAAATTCCAGTTCTACAGTATTTTAGTTCAGTTCCCGCCTAATCAGCGGATGTCAATATGTTGTAGGAAATCTTTAACCAGTGTCTTATGCGAGAGTAGTGCCCAGTTAGAGTTATTTTGAGTGCCACTGTCCCATCCCTTAAGTAATAAATTGTGAACTTTTGAGAGTGAGCAACCACTTTCATTTTGACTTTTCTCGTGAAATGTTCAAAGAATTACTACACAGTTTAAGGGCTCCTCTCGATTGTTTGCATAGTTTTGTGCAGTTTATTTTGTGAGTTCATTTAATCAAGTAAAACCTTTTCATATGTCAGTTACCTCTTGGTATAGCTTGTACAAATTTGCGTGGCGATTGACTTGACTTGCTAATGGGATAAGCCAGCCCTAGCCAGCGGGGTGCAAGTTTGTCTGATGTTCAGGAGTGGATTATTATAATTTTGGGCTTAGATGCTTCAAATCTCCGAAATTTTTAATACGATTATCTTTTCAATAGTTTCCCCGAAAACTGTTAAGTAAGATAATTTTATACATATATACCCTTCAGAAAATGACATTTAAAATTCATTAGTTCAGCAGCACTGTAACAGTGAACACAATGTCGCAAGTTGAATACGAAGATTTTGAAGAAATTACCACGGTCGCGAATCCAGCACAAAAATATTTATCAAACGACGCAAAAGAAATAGTTCTGAATGTGTTTAACTTTCTACAAAGTGATAATTTCGAAAATGCGCCAATATCAAAAACTGCTGAAATGACTCAAGTGCCATATACTACAGTAAGAAGAATAATAAAAGAAGGTGTACCGGTTAATGTTGTGGAATTAATTAAAAGTGAAATAAATAATATTAGTGACTTAAATTGGGCTAGTAGTGTTCGGCATGTGATAGACATAGAAAACAGTTACTTAAATTTCAATAATATTATTGATGAATTTATTATAAATGTTGGACAGTCAAGTGACGACACTGATGATGATATTGTTATCGATTAATCACCTAAGTAAAACAACATAGATGTAAAATAAAACATAAGTTTTTTTATCAATATATGTTTATATTTACTGAACGACAATGACAATACTGTATTCATATTTAATTTTATTAAAATTTTTCTTATTTTGATATTACTTGTGTCTGTTTGTGTAAAACTCATTTGAAAATATTATCTAGTACAACCCTGTAAAGTAGTCCCTCATAAATTTCTTTAATCCTCTTATGGAATACCTGCTGAGAAACACTAATGGAATCAATCGCCACGCAAATTTGTACAAGCTATACCAAGTGCGAGGTACCTGTTACAGTGTTAATTTAAAAGTTACGATTATTTACATTTTTCATTTATCGCTCAAAAATTTCTGTCCACGCGGTTCAGCGTAACTTAAAAAAACCAAAAGCCCAACTAGAAAACAACTTGCCGTTGAAATTCATTTAAATGTCAGAGTATATTTTGTGCAAAGTGGTTAATACTTTCAGTAACGTGGACTACGTAGATTTGATAATAGTTTATGGCATAAGTTTTATTAATAAAAAATTTCTACGATTCTCCGCTTTTGGGATTATTTTTTGTTGGGTGCATAATTTAAAATTAAAATAACAGTAAATTGTCAAATTTGAAAGAAACATATTTCTATGGAAACGAAAAAATAATGACTATTTCCAATTATTATGATCTATTAAGTGCTAATTTAATTTCCGGAAATTTACCGCCTGGACTATTAAGTTTTGACGAGTGGTGATTTTCAAGTATCAATAAAAACGAAATATTCCAGAAGGTAAATTTCCATCTAAATTTAAAAAGTGTCGTTATTGTATCAATTCTTATACTGTAGTTTTACAATGTTCTGGAGAAAATCTCTTGTGATTTCATAAATTTAAACATAGCAGAAAAGGGTTTTATTTCAATAAACGTCATCCTCCCTGAAGTTGGCTGCCTAACTGTTAAAAAAAGAAAGTAGGATGAATAGAGTAACTAATATTTTGGTTCTGTTTGTATGGTTATTTTTTGGAAAATTGATTTGAGTTATGCAATAAAAGAATAATTTGAGACAAATCACGCAAAACAATGAAAAAGGACCATTTCAGTAGTACTTGTATTTTGAAATTAAACCTAATGCCGTTATCTGTCTCTATTTACTTCGTACAAAGTACGATGAACCGTTTGCTTCTGATTTCACTGCGATGAATTTTGATGCATCTATGTTCACTCCCTTTTATAGTTTCTGTCATTTGTTTTCGTTTTTATCTTTTATTTTATTAATTTGATTATTTTACGTAGTGTTCTATTTAGTTTGACATTATAGTTGTTCAATATTTAGTTAATTTTCTTTTAGTTTGGTGTTTTAAGTGTACAATTAAATTTTTTGGTTAATTTTTTATTTTTACATTTATAATAATAGTTAATTATGGAGTAACAATATTTTTAGTTCTTGCGTGTAATGTTTTGTTTGTTATTCTTTGTGTAAAGGGGGCATGAGTGTGAAATTATAAAGCATTTAGTATTCTGAACGTAAGTTATTCATTTATTAACTGAAATATGATATATTAAATTTTGTTTCGTTGGAAGACACGATTTTAAGCAACAAATTAAAACAAATTTCGCCTGAAATTTTTTTTATACGTTTCTTTACCTTGTAATCTCAAATTGTTTACAAAAAAAAGCTAGCTCTATAATTTTATTTATTTCATTAGCAAGTTCTTAATCCATATTGATCTTTGTTTCATGTTTCGTTCAAATTTTATTGTGTATATAATATGCACAACCTGATTTTGAATAAATGATCCTTCTGAACTTGTACTGCTTGAACTTATTTAAATGCTTAATAATAATTATTATACAGGCTGTCCCAGATTTAAACGGCCTAACTTAATCCATAGATTAAACACCTAAAAATAAGGTGACAAGTTCATTTGAGCAAAAGTCCGTAAATGCTGTATTCCAGAGATATTCATGATTTTCTTAGTGGGAAGCGCTACGAGTACTTTAAAAAATCAACATCATAATGAAATTTCTAATATTATCGTATTGAGATGTTACATATTAAATTAAAAATAATTTGTTTATTACCTAATTTCAATACAAAATTTAGTTTGCTTGCACTGATGTCTGGGAAAAAATGAGAAACTATCAATGAATTTAAAGAAATTTATTGTTTAAAATAATAAAGTATTAACATAACTTCATAAACTATTTTTTTTAATAATATTTGTTCAAAATGTTCACCTGCAACATGTAAACAAGCACTACAATGATCTGCCACTGTTTTGGTTGCTGCGTGACATTATTCGGGAGATATGGTTTCGCAAATTTGAATTATTTTTCTACGTAGTGAGTCTAAATTATTTATCGGTTCTTCATACACTTTTCCTTTCATGGCACCTTACAAAAATTTCTTATATTCATTGATAGTTTCTCATTTTTTCCTTGACATCAGTGCAAGCAAACTAAATTTTGTATTAAAATTAGGTAATAACCAATGTATTATTAATTTAATTTAATTATTCTGTCTCACATCAATAAGATAATAGTAGATATTTCGTTATTAAGTTGATTTTTTAAAGTAGCGCTACTCAATAAGAAAAACATGAATATCTCTGGAATAAAGCATTTACGGACATTTGCTCAAATGAACTTGTCCCCCTATTTTTAGGTGTTTAATCTTAATTTTAAGTTAGGCCGTTTAAATCTTGGACATACTGTATATGTGAAGAAGTGTTTTACTTGGTCCAAATTACAATATCTATAAATTATTACAAACACGTTTAATTTTTATTTCCATTAACAAATTGGTTATATGTCAAAACAAGTGACCTATGTACCGAATAATCTAAAGAAGGGAACATTTTCATATGACTTAGTTATACAAGTGTAACATCTACTGTACGCTTTTTTGTTGCACACCGCTAGGTTTCATCGTATATCGTACAGAATCATACAGATGTGACATAGGCATAAGAAAGATAATTTTATACTTTAATTAATATAAAAAGCACAGCTTGTATTTGGAATAAATTCTTTCAGCCTCGCTTCCTACGCTGCATAATATTCCTTGTTAGTATATTAGAAAGTTATGTTGATGATCGCGATACCTTCGTCGCTTCCGGCACCGGCTGAAATGTACGCACCGGACTCGAGTCCGGTGACTACGGTGTCCGGATCAATAGCCCGGAGCGCAGCCTGATTAAACGACTGCATTAACCGGATATTGCCGTTCGAAATTGTCACTGTTGGCAAAGTCG
The DNA here is from genome assembly GCA_963942605.1 of Poecilus cupreus. NCBI lineage: Eukaryota > Metazoa > Arthropoda > Insecta > Coleoptera > Carabidae > Poecilus > Poecilus cupreus. The sequence continues at coordinate 6,033,125 of OZ012726.1, read as the reverse complement.
CCTGCTCGCAGGCCTAGCTGTTTTGTTTGGTGAAGGGGGAGGGTGATCATTACGATTTCCTCTGATTTTACGAGTTTTATTGGAAGCTACATGTTTGCTTTAGGACGCAATTAATATAGTTTTTAAGATAGGGCAGCAATGGGATCATGAACTCCGGTTTTCCTATCCAGGCATACAACTCACGTCTCGTCCATTTCTATTACTCGTGCAAACCTTCATACTTATCGATATTGTTCACCTAAATATTCCTGTAAATCCCACAATTATCTTACACTATAGTAATAGTATATTATTCAATGAGCATGTAATGTATGCTATTACTCATGAGAATGAAGTTTGCATCACGAGCGAAAGCGGGTGATGTAAATAATTCGAATGAGTAATAGCCAATACATGCGAGTAGAATACTATACTTTATACACAACATTTCCTCAAATATTTGTTTTGAAAATATAAGATAAGTAGAAATTTTGCTCTGACAAATACAAAATAATTGTTTGTTTATCAACATAGACAAATTGTAGCAACCATCGCTAAGCTACGTACTGATGTAATAAAAGTTTTAAATGATTTGACGTTTAGCATAAAATCTTAAAACCAATTATTCAGCTGAAGATTAAACTTAAAATGAAAATAAAAATATGAAAAATGATAAAACTCTTTTTATGCGGGAAAAAGTCATTTTGATTTTACTCTTTTGACAGGTAAGATTTGAATTTGATAATGAATAATATTAATTCATCGAACTGTTAATATTATTTCATTATCAACAGTAATAAAGATAATTAATTGATTAACAGCGGTTGAATTTTGGGTATATTATTTGACAGTTGTGGATAAAGTAAATAACTGTTATATATTAATACCATATTAACCAGAAAAACGACATGACCGTTTTGAACAATACAATTAATTACTAAATTATTTTGAATATTCACATAGCATTGACATAACACGGCATGAGCTATGTAACCTGGGATCTGACATGGGGGCGTGGCCTATCCAAGATGGCGTCAATTAGGGTGAAGATTCGAATGTGACTTTAGTACTGTTCACGTATAAAATATAAAAAAATGAGTCTCACGATTAATAATATTTACGAATGCGCTACAACAGAGCCTGCAAACTAAATTTTAAAGAAGCTGAACGCATTTTATATACTTGACAATTGATTAAATGCGGGAAAAAATTAAATGAAAGTAACAGTGGCTGTGGGTGTAGTGGCTTTCTGTATGTCAACGTCGAATTTACGAGGTGATCCCTGTCAAATTAATAAGAAAATTGCAGGAGATGAACAAGTGATGAGTGTTGTTTGTTCCTGCATGGCTGGTTTTGGGTGAAAAATGCAAAAACTGCATTGCTACGTTGTTGTACTGTTATAGGTTAGTTGTACGTTTCTTGATCTAAATCAACTAAATAAACAAGTAACTAAAAATGAACAAATATAAGAAACATTAATTTTGAATACAGATTTAATTTAATTTATGAACTTAGCTAAATACAAAGTGAAAAGATTTCGGAGGAAATTCGTATTATAACCTAAAATTTTACTTATTGTACATAACCACCTGATACAAAATATTCAGAGCATATTAGTTATTGTAAACGCATTCATGTTGTTTACTTTTGTTAGTTTTTTCGCACTCCAAATTGGTTTACTTTATAAATAAAACATTTGTCCAGCTTCGGTAAATAGTGGAATGTGACGTCCAGATTTTTACGGGCCTTATTATTACACCCTTTTACTGCACAATACACTTTATTTTTCGATTTTTCTCGGTGTTTAACTACAATTTCGGTCAATTTTTATCGCAAAAATCGTAATTCCAATTTGACGTAATGTATTTCAATGGAATCTTCACCCTACTTTGTGTTCGAAAATAATCCGCTAGATGGCATATCGCTACATGTCAGATCTCAATACGCAACAAATTTTAATATATATGTTCAATTCAAAATTAATTAGCGCCAATTTTAACCCGGTTAAATAACTTCCAATTAAAACAATTGCAATTGCTATTGCTATTCAATTACCGAATATTGTGCTTTACAAATAAAAATTCACGCAGTCAAACAAAAATTTTCCACCAATAATTTCCATCAAGTGGCTTGAATTTCACTGAAGCGCCAATTCATTCATTTGGCTTCATAAAAATGTAGTATTCGCGATCTTTAGAAAACTGCTCGCAAATAAAAAATATTCAAACGAGAAGTCCCACAAAGGCAAATTGAAAAGATTCAGCCACAGAAAACTATTTCAATATACTTTTAAGGACTTCGTATTCATCTTAACAAGAGGATACGATTTTTATATTTTGTTGCTTTTAACTTCGGTAAAAATGATGCTCAGTTTACACAAAACGCACAGTTGGCTTTGATGCGTCTGCGCATGGCCTGCTTTGATAAAGTAAGCGGATCAGAACACACCAATCATTACACGATAGAGAAAGGAAGAGAGAAATATCGCCCGAACTTTTTATACTTCCATATATTTAATTATTATTACATGTACAGTATTTTCTTTGATCTTGAATTCAGGTACGCTCGCTTCTGTTTCACTAGTGATGGCATTGTTTCTATTTTTAGCATCAAAAGTGGAAAATTTTTTTTTTTGAACTGGAAAAATTTAATAAAGGGAATGTTGTTGAACAAGGGTGCATATTTTTTATTATGTATATACAAATTATTATTTCTGCGCAAACTTTTGTTGTATTCTTTGTTTGCATATTTTTACAATTGTGGAAAAATATTTTATTATAATATTTCTTATCGTTGAGCATTACTTGCTATATATGAGATTAATTAATTTTTTCTACGACCACTGAGAAATCTGCTCATTGTATGTTTGTTGTTGCTAGGGATATGAGGTACATTGCAAGCACCGTGCGAAATGAATTTGTTTTGTGAGTATTTCAATACAGGTTAGCTCATTTAAGTACAGGTGCCATTGCTAGGATACTTATTTAGAATTCTCAAATATTGAAATGGTGAAAGCGGGACAAATTTATTATTAAAATTAAATTAATTTTGAAATAATATCGCGGTCATAGAAAAAGTATAGTGTACAACTCGCATGGAATATCCATTTCATACTCGTATGATTTGCAGCATGAGCCGAAGGCGAATGCTACAAACTTTCATACTCGTAGGAAATGAGTACCATTCCATGCTCGTTGTACAATATACTATTATCTACCCCCATGAGTAAAATGCCATTTATCCCACTCATTTTGCGTGAGTTAAGAGCTGCATTACCCCACTCGTTTTCATTAACGTACTATTTATTATAAATGTTGATAGTAAAATCTTTACAACTCCTCAAATTAATTAATATTTCATTAATTAATAATTTTTGAAGCTTGTTGTTCTCACGAAATGCTTCTAAAAATTATGAAAAACAACTACATATTGTTTCAATGCCAAATTGTGCTGGCACGGATTAAAAACATTTTTGCAGCTACTACTTGATTAATTTTCTAGTTGTCAAAAAATTAAGTCAAATTATTTTAATTTTTTTAACTTTGGGCGGCAGCATGGCTGACCACATTTTGTACATTTTATTTGCTGCTGAAAATAATTATTGACTATTTCGTATTTTGTGACTATTTTACAAAGTAAGAATATTTGCGCCATAGATTCATAATTTTTATAATTAGTCTATTACGAGAAATATTTTTTTGAGTATTATTACATACGTTTAACATGATAGCTAACAACACTCATAATTTAGGTGCCAGTTGAATGAAAAGTATTGTACAAATAAATGACAGTTGTTATAATTTATTCATTTTATTTTATCGTAAGGCCGAAGTCATGCAGCCATTTTATTTACATTTAATTAAATTTATTTAGTTATGTAAGCATCCATACATCCATTTAGTTCATGTTCTTATTTTCAATTTCATTTTACATAATTTATAATATAACCAACTTTTATCTCTTAAATGAAAATGATAAATTTTGATGTTCTTGACTGAAAAGGTTATATTTTAAATCATTGGGAATTGAAATTCTTTGCTAAAACATGAATAATTTTGATGATTTGACAAGTAGATTTGATCAGAAATGAGAACATCCGATAAAAAAATTTTTATTCAAAATATAAAGAAGTTCTTATAATCAGGATGTAACAACATAGATTCCAAAAGATTTTTGAAGAAATCTTTTTCCCTGCGGAATCGGTTTGATGATCAAATGATTTAACTGGGTCTTCGTTTCTTCATTTTTAAATAATAAAATGGTATGATAGAACACATAATCACTTGTATATAATCATGATAGCAACTTAAAAAAATCTATTGTAGACACCACAATACCTCCCACCATAGATTTCTTATCAAATGATGCAGGAGCACGGACCACCACTATCAAGAAAAGCTTATCCCATAAAAAAAAATTGTTTTCACTTATGACACATACCAAACATAGACATTTTTCAACGGTTGTTTTATTATTTCAAAAAGCACAAGTTAATAGATTTAAACAAAAATGTCAAAGTAAAATTTTCTTTAACGTGTTGTAATTTATAAATAGAGATAATAATAGTTAAAATATTATTCTAATAACAAAAATTGACATTTAACCATAATTTACTGAGATATTCCAAAATAACTTGATAGAGCTTCAAGTAAACTACCACTTCCGGTTATTGGATTATCACCAAAAACTAATGAGCTCTTCCAAAGGGGATACTATTGATTTATACAAACTATCAAGTTTTTCAGTTTAGTTTGTAGAAACTGTAACTTCAGAGATCCACACAGACTGACTGACAGACAGATAGACAGACAGACACACACACACAGACAACATCGCGAAAATATTAAAATCTTATTCCTCCACTGAAAACTCACTACCGAATTTTTAAACTCCATGCATGCAAAGCATAAATCGCGTAACTATTTGTTGTGTATTTGTTATTCCAATATTTAAGATTAACAGACATAAATGTGACACATGACGTGCTTTGGTGCATTCATTCATTTTCTTTTAATTTAATATTGTAGTGTTCCTTGAATGATACATTTAATAAAGATACATAAAAATTAAATTAAATGAAAATGAAAATAGCTGCATGTATTCGGCATAAATATTGATAAATAATATTTGATAAAGTTAGAGATTAGTTACATAACCCTAAGTATTGTAAAGGTTGAAAGTTGAAATTCGGACAGTTGAATGAAGCTCAGAAATGGACAGAACCTCTGTCGCACCCTGCACTCTGATCAACTGTTCCGACCCCGTCGAATTCTACACAATTCCTGCTGTCTTCCTTGAAATCATGCTGCGTTGATGTTGTGCTGAATGATGATGTACACACTTGTCAACTACGTGTATTCTCAAGCAATAACATCGCTGATTGTGTGTTAATTCCCCAAGAATACACGTGGCCAACCAAGTTAAAGCTTCTATGAAATCTTCCTGCTGGACCCTTCTTTCTTGTAGCTTGAAGAATTTTTAGAATTGCTGCATTTTCTCTAAAATAATTATTAGGTGCGAATATGGAACCACATTTACTTATACACATCTATGTCATTGACTCAAGTCGAAGAAAAGCCCAATTTGAAAAACAAAACAAAAATGCATTAATTTTATATTAGGGCTAGACAAACAAAACTAAATCGATTTTAACCCAAATGAACTCAACCTCCACCCCCAATACCATAGTCACTCCCAACAACTATAATAAACAGTAACGTCAGAAAAGTGAATTTTTGCTCGTCCCTAGGAGAAGACAAGCAATATGCAGTTGATTTTGGCCCAAAACAACCCAGACACCACCACATGCATTTTTATTATTTTTTCAATTGGGCTGAAAATCGGCCTTATGGACTCTTATTCTTTATGAGATATTGCTATTTTAAGCAGTATAAATCTTATCCATCCTTTAATGAATTTAATTACTGTAATTGTCTCATTGCTATATCCGTAGATGATGTAGATACAATCATGCATACAAATTAGCTAACAATACGTTTAATGACCCTACCACCTTGTCCTTGAGTAAGTTTAGATTTCCGTGCCTCGATCAAGAACTAATTTCTTATTTTCCTATGGTACGCCCAGGACAAATTATGAGTGTAAGTATGTATTTTTAATAACAATCTATGCTCTATTTGAAAATAAAAGAAAGTAATAATTAAAATTTGCAAGAGTTGTATTGGATGTTTGTAAGGAATGCGGCAAATAAATCCACGAGAAAAATAAGATATAATTTTACTAGGTTGCTCATATAATGCCGCTCGCTTTATACCTGGACCTAAACTAACTTCTCGAACAATAGAATCCTTTTTGGACCATAACATAGACATTAGGGTAGCCCTTAGCTATAGGTAATTTTTCGAAAATTAAGATTTTCCTTTTCCAATTCCCTAATCTTGTTTTAATGAACAAAATACAGGTTATACAAAAATTGGAAATGGAAAACTACTAGGCAAACCTCAAACACAACAACTTTTGTAGTTGCATTACATTTTTATTTAGAACAAACATTTTTCTATAAAATCAAAACATAATATGATCAAACAAACATTGAACATTATTTTTTCCTAAGCGAGGATTTAGTAGCAGTTGAGTATTTTTTATTGCCTTCTGAAATTGTTTCTCATTTTCATCTTTTGCGATAATGTTGTTATATTCCTGAATTAGTTTGACTCCTCTTACTGCATCACGAAAGACCAATAAAAAATTATTTTTTTCTGTCTGATTAAGAAAAATTTTGCACATACGGTTTTTTTTTGTTAATTGAAAAAAGATAGGCGATGAGGGGAAGTGGGAGCTAAAATTTTAGAAAGTTGAAAAATAAGGGCCATTCTAATACATATAGACATGATTTTTCAGAGTGATCTTCTTATGTATTTATATTATTATAATATATTACATTATCCAATTTAAAAACGGTGGTGTTTTGTGCTACTTCACTTTTCATTTGAGCCTACACTAATTCAGTTTTATTGAATTCGCAGTGACAGCGATTCGCTGCTATATCATCAATAACATGATGAACATATTTATGTTTAAGTAATTTAGCGGTAGATCTCTATTGTATTTAGTTTTTTGGACTATCCCTGAGCAAACAATTATTGGCACGCCACTGGAATGTATCTGATAGACTGATTTATTACTCTCTGTCATTATTAAATGGCATATACAGAATGATGAATCGAAGGATACACCAGAACGTTATAAATATTATTTTGAAATGTACAATTATGGCTTCCCTAATTATTTAACATCAAAAGAGTTAAATAGTAAATTGTAGAAGAAGGATTCCTATATCTTTCGACACTAATATTTATAATTTTATTTTACCTGGAACTGGTAAATGACGGAAATGTTTATTAGTAATTATCTTAAAATCATAAATGCCATTGACGTAAAATAATTAGAAAAGCCGTAATTGGACGTTTTAAAAATAACACTGAAAACGCTTTGGTGCATCCTTCGATTTACCACGCTATATTTAATGACAATTATCTTAAATTTAAGTATTATATGTATTTTGTCAACACTGTCCATTTACATACATATTTTTGAATTGCTCTGTATAATTGGGTTGTTTAACGTATTGAACGAATTCCAAAAAATAAATAAATTAAAAGAGTGCAGTTAAAATAAATGAAACCATCATTAGGATTTCCTCATCCTAGCTATAATATTTGCAGTACGAAATATCTCTTTCATGGTTGGAGTAAATTATTGATAGATCGTCCAGGGATGAAATAACGAAATGTAATTTATTTCGATTTCACATGACATTTTATTGGGTTGATATGATTGAGAGGAGCGAAGCAAGACGCTATTCACACACATACATACACTCTCACCCTCCCATGAGGGAGGAACACTCCGGAAACGCTCTGCCAGCGATAGGACAGGCCCGGATTCAGAAAAATATAGTTGTTTTACTTGAGAAATTATATTTCTTTGGTGCAAAATTTCCGTATTACTTTAGGCAAAAATAAAAGAATAAAATTTTTCAACCTAATCAATTAACAATTTTCTAAGTTGAAGCAAAATGAGGATATATAAAGTCATAATAAGGCCAATAACATTATACGCGGCGGAGACTATAACAATGACGAAGAAAGATGAGGAGAAAATAAGAAAAATAATAAGAAGAATATTAGTTCTTATAAAACTATCCGAAACGGTATATAGAATAAAGATAAATCAGGAGTTTGAAGAAGAATGAAATAGTGAGGACATAATAAAAAAAATCAAGCAACAAATAATGAAATGGCTCGGGCATGTATGGAGAGCTGAAGATGAAAAACCAATTAAGCAAATACTATAATGGAGTTCTAGTAGCAAAAGAAGAAGGGTCTGCCAAGGTCAACGTGGATGTAAAAAGTGGAAGAAGACTTGAGAACAGCAGTAGTTAGGAATTGGAAAACAAAAGCTAGAGCCAGAAAACAATGGAACAATATAACCAAGAATATCTAAAATAGTTACGGAGAGTGATCCCCTAAAAAAAGAAAATCTGTTGTGGACACCACGCTACCTTCCACAGATTTCTTATCAAATGATGCAGGAACACGGACCACCACTATCAAGAAACGCTCATCTCTTCAAAAAATTTAGTTTTCACTTATGACATAGAAATAGACATTTTTCAAGCGTTGCTTTGTTATTTTAAAAAGCACAGGTTAATAGATTTAAACAAAAATGTCAATTTGGTTCGTTGCTAAGGTAAATTTTTAACAACTACTCGTAATTTTGTAATTTAAAATACAAAATTGTGCTTCAAATCATATCTGTAGTTATAAATGTCCGTTTTAATATAACAAAAGTAAGGTTAGTACGAGTGTATTGCGTTCAGTACAATTAGGGTACTTTCAGGTTCTTAATCTGTTTCAAAACAAATAAATATTCTCGTGAAATCGAACAGCACATTATTTTCACTCGTCCTTCGGATTCATGAAATTTGCAGCGTCGGTCCCGCTCGAAAATATCATTGATGGTAATGATATTACCTCTGAAAATAGTGATTCCAAAATGTACTTATCAGTTATAATATCCCTAGACCATTGATAATTATGAAATAATTTTATCACAGTTATCGAAAGAACGTTGCTTGGTAACCACCTGACGCCGTAGATGGAGGTAGTTGTGATCAACTTATGAGTATTTATCAATGGTAGAGGGATATTCGCTGAGACAATTTTTTGCAAATTATTATTCTTGTCACTCCTATCGACTGTCAACAACTGTTACTTAGCAACAAGTGATAATTTCCCGGGGAAATTTTCGGTCAAATTGTAACCTGATTGGTTACTTTTGCACATGAGCTCAGAAATACAGGGATTCAATTGGATATTTTTGTAAACAAAAATTTTCAAGGGTAAAAAAATTTTGTTTTTGCAAAGTATTAAATTTCGCGATTCAAAAATTTCGTTAAATACACCACGAGACCGAAGGTTGAGTGGTAATTGAGAAAAGTTTGATGAGCCAAATTTTTAAGAACTTGCAAGTAAATAAAACAAATTTTCTAAAAAAAAAAAATTTCCCTCGAGTGGTATTTGGATAGATTATTCAAAAAGACACACTATTTTCATTAATTTTGTTAGTGGAACCACTTTCAAAACGTAAATTATCACAAATTTTATAAAAAATGACACTGACGTTCAAATGAAAAGAATTATTTATTTTAAAAATTCTCATGGTAACGGAATATGTTGTTGGGACCCGTATATTCACTGATATACTGTTTTGATTGGTCAAAATAGATGACGTGTAAGCTTCTTATTGAGTTATTTACTATGACGTTGAATAATCAGTAGTTATATGACAAGAGGCTCGAAAATAATCGAATATACAGTTGAGAGGACGAGATGTGTTTCCTAGGATATATAATATCCCAAATGCATGTCAAATTGTCCATAATTTTCTCTCGTGCGCATTCGCGAGGGATATTCGAAGGACTATTTCCCGATTAAAATTTAACCAAACGCAGTTTCTCTCATACAAAAATATAGCAAAATTAAAAACTTCATTTGACAGTAAGTCAAAATCACTTTGGTAATTTGCACTAGTGTGAATTATCGATAATTTGTACTAGTGCAAATTATTGTGTAATTCTACGTTGATTGGACGACATGCAGAAATGTCAAAATTTCTGATTGGCTTAAATTTTATGAGGGAAATAGTCAGTGAAATTGTGACCTAATTGGTTGCTTTTGCACACCTGATCTTAGAAATACAGGGGTTCTATTGAATAATTTTTAAAGCACTATTGAAAAATTTTACCCGTCTCAGTACCTCCCTTTGTAGGCTCTTTTATAATTGTCTGTTTTTTTTTTACTGGGTTTAAATTATATTAAATCCAATTAAACATTCATAGATGTGCAACAAATTATTAACAAATGTATCAAGATTTTATTAATACCACAAAAATTTTGTTACCATATCATTAAAGGATTACACACTGAAATCCTGTGGCTCGGTATATAGGTATCACCTTGTATGCGATAGGAAATAATCTAAGGCTGTTAAATATTTCAATCCGGCCCTGTAGTGAGTCCGCAAGAGACACGTATTTACGACAGAGCGCAATGCCTCATAAACTGGATCTGCATATACCAAACGAAATATGGTTTTCTTTATTTAGAAAGCGTTTTATTGCCATCTTGTTTATTGACTTCTCTACCGGTAAATGTCAGTCTCCGGTAGCACCAGCGAATCGGAATAGTTACCGGAACTGTTAACGATGTCGTTAGCTCTGTTGCGAACGCGTGCATATTGAAATGTTGAGGGTATTTGTTTCTTTTGCGTGAATTTATTCATTGTAGTCCGCATCTTATGCTCATAGATCTCTATCCTCCATACAGGTTGATTCATAATATACGGAATAGAATTAAAAAGAAAATTTAATTTAATAACTTAATATCCAAAAAGATACAACGAATTAAAGTTCTTTTAAATTAACTCCCACCTATTGAATACTGCTAAAAATCATGTTTAACATTTTTGAACCAATCAGAAGTGAGAATTGTTGACGTATCTACCAATCAAATATCAATTATACCGGAAATCCTCCTCCTGGTATGTAGGAGATGAATTTCCACTATAATCGAGATTTGATTGGTCATGCACGATGCATAATATCAAGTATAATCAAAATTTTATTGGTAGATACGTCAAAAATTCTCACTTCTGATTGATTCAAATACACCGTACATAATTTTCGGAAATCACTTTAACTAGATGTAGGTAACAGGTAAGAATAATGTCCAGAAATTCAATTATTAATGGAATAACAATTAAATATACAAATCTGATCTCTCCAGTACCAGATGACAACTCTGCTAATATTTGATAAATATGGTAGATTGTTATTCTGAAATTCACGGAATTGTTTCCACACGTACGCATTCGAGTATTTTGATAATCAAATAACCGGAAGTGGTAGTTTACTTGACGCCTTAACAAGTTATTTTGAAATATCTCTGTGAATTATGGTTAAATGAAAATTTTTGTTATTAGAATATTATTTCTATTATTATCTACAATTATAGTTTGAAACATTTTTCTCTTTCTATCTCCATTTACGAATTACAACACGTTGAATAAAATAAATATTTTGACACTTTCGTTTAAATCTATTAACCTGTGCTTTTTGAAGTAACAAAACAACGCTTTAAAAATGTCTATTTTTATTTTGAAAACTCAATTTTTTGAAGGGATGAGCGTTTCTTGATAGTGGTGGTCCGTGTTCCTGCATCATTTTATAGAAAATCTATGGCGAGAGGTATTACAGTATTCACAACAGATTTTTAATCAAGTAAAAACTCTATTTATATCGTTAGATCCTACAAAATTATTCTACATCATTTTGAATTAACCAAATTAACATTAACTCAATTATTTACTAAGATATCTCCAATAATCTGATTGGCCTTCAAGTAGGTTACCATTTCCTGTAGAAGCATTGCTATAAAAAATCTAATCAATTTTTAAATTAAACATCCAAATTCTAAGTACGACGTCAAGATGAAGACAGTGTAATATGTAATCGTATTTTAGGGATTCTATCTATTAAAAATTCACTACCAACAATTTGACCCGGACAATACATGCGGTTTTGACATTTCTATAATCCTTAGCCAAGTGAAAACTCTCCTTAAATCGCTGTAAAATATTTTGTAACAAATATAAATGCAGCAAAAGTTTATAACTTCAGTAATAACAGTTTAAAAGTTTGTTATATTATTCATAAATCTATCGGGATATATAAGAGCAGCTGACCTCTGCCGAAGCATCAAGAACATGAGTATAAAATTCTTGCTTCTCTAAAGAGTAAAATCCCCGTCTAAATACGTTTATGTTTCTTTAAAATATGTTCATTCCAGACACTCAGGAACACATCAAAAGAAGAAAAATTTTATACGAATTTCTTTGTTCTTAGTAAAAATAAATGCATGTATAAGTTAATAACAGGAGAGTTTTATAATTTTATAAAGCGCGCTAGTTTTTTTGTCCATTAGCTTCACCGGAATTATTCCGGAATCCATTAGGGAAAGGGATTACGGCAAGGTACAGAATTATTTATTATAAAAAATGTATTCTACTCCAGCGAATTTAAGAACGAAATAGAGAAAAGGTTTGAGTGCGATTTAAGTATGCGAAATAATAATATTATTATAAACATGATTAAATATTGATCGCTGGCCTTCTAAACAAGTTGTGTATTCTTAATTCGCCTCTCTTCGTTCTATTGATAATGAGAACCTAATTTTGGAAATATCAATTTAAAATTATACTTTCTTTTATATGTAGTAGAAACTCATCTTACAGTATTCCTAAACTTAACCTAATGACTTTACTTCATCTACACATATTTCAAAATTGAAATTTAAAAAATTCATTAATGCTGTAAAATATTTTATATTATTTTTAAATACTTTTAAGGGTTGTTTCCTATAGTGCTCGGGAAATTTATAATATAGGACATACAATAGTTATTTGTGTATCAAGTGCGGATAGAGCATTGTTTGTTGCACGCGGCGAGTGCACCAAACAAGCTCTATCCGACGAGATACACACAATATTTTTTCTACAATCGTTGAACAATGTCAAGCTGTAGAAAAAAAATCTGATGTGGCCAGCACATAACCTCCCGCCCAATACTACTCTTAAACGGTACAAAATAGTATTTGATGATACAGAAACATACCTTGTTATTTGTTTATTTTCTTTATATTTGAGAATTTTAATGTTCTTTCGTATATTTATTTAATTTTATGACATATATTTCACTAAGAAAACAGCTTCACAATCACAATGACATGTGTCACATTTCATAAAAAATTGAAAAATTTTAAATGTTTTCATGGTGTACTAGGAATGCAAGATTTGTAAAATCTAATTTCTTTATATTTTATTATCTCTAAATCTAAAGGAAATTAATAAAATTAGTGTAATCAAAACATATGTAAAATTAAATATTCTTCAACTTTCAAAATAACATAAATTGTTGAAAAAGGAAATTTAACCGTGTTTTTCACGAAAAACTGTTAAAGGCTTCAAGTAAACTGCTACTTCCGGTTGACCAATTTTATCCAAAATCTAATCAGCTCTTCATTTAAATATAAGAAGCAATAATTTACAAAATTGTATTTTTTGGTATTATAGTATTTGAGTTATGCGAGACGAAAAAATTGCCACAGACTACACACACACACACATACATACATACATACATACATACATACATACATACATACATACATACATACATACATACATACATACATACATACATACATACAGACATCATCGCGAAAATAGTAAAATCGTATTGTAGGGACCCTAAAACGTGCTTATTCATTGAAAACTCACTACCCAATTTTTTGACCAAAAACAATACCTCCCTTACCTAGAGGTAGGCGGGAGGTAAAAATAATTTTCAAAATTATCTTTGGTCCCGCCTATAAGAATACAGTAAAATTGTAGTTACCCATGGCACCGTAATCATGACAACGTTTATGAACAAAATAAAAATTTTCAAAGAAATCATAATTTGACATATGGAGTACATTTGACATAAAGTCTACAGAGTGAATACGTTTATGGTGATTAAGTTGAAGTTTATGTATGTACGTATATGCCAACTGTATTTGCAATAGCAAGGTTATTACCAGAAAAATCCAATGCATCATTTACTTTTATCTAATTTATTTTAGTTTTATTTTTGTCGCACTAGTGCGACAATATGTCACTTTGTCGCCCTAGAGCGACAATTTTGAACATTTCCTAACTAAAAATGGAATAACAATGTCGATATTGTGCAACGATTGTAGAAAAAATAAAATGTATATATTTACCTTATTTACATTTGTTTGTATGTTTTGTTTACGTCATCTCATGACAGAAATGCATTACATCAATAAATTTAGACATATTTGGTGCAGTTTTTGTTTTTCGACATTTTTTGTATTCAGACTTTTATTCTATAATTCATATGGAACGAAGTATCGCCTAATGAAAATTAAATATTGTATTTCCTATGTCTTACAAAAAAAGTAGGCATCCGGTATAATTTAAGGGGAAAAAGTCTGTTAAATTTTTAGATTTGAGTAGTCTTTTCTGTGGTAGTTCCTACTTATTTTTATGTCTTGTATTTTATTCGTGGTAATCAGTGTGAGATTTAAGATTGTTTATGTTTAATCCTGAAACACAATCAATCAACAATCAAACATTTCTATCCTGACATATCACTTTCGTCTCGTCCACATTCATAGTGCGATTCATACATTCTCGTCTATTCTTCTCACTCGGAATCATTCGTTCACGCAACAAACCATCAATCATACCTAACCACTTATTCCTCGGACGCCCACGCAATCGTTCACCCTCAATCTCACCCGCTTATAGATATTAGTTTCACCAACTTTTCATGCAACATTCGCTCAAGATGGTCAAATTACCTAACTGACTTACTCCCACTTTCTTAACAGCATTCTTCTCAATCTCAGAATTCACGAAAGTTACATGTCAAATTCATTTTATGTAATATCTTTTGATGGCGAATGCATGCTTTAGTATTGGTAGTTTATTTTATTTGGCAGCAGAATTGTTGCCATAAACACTGCAAATTTTCCTGTTTTCCTAGGTTTTTTTTGGAGAAAATTAAATCTTAACCTATAATCTACAAATACAATGTACCTTTAATTTTTTCATCTTGTTGAAGTAATACGGCTTAAACAAATGTAATACTTACATTGGAATACTCCTAAAATAACTACTATTGTTATTAATTTTAAAGAAATAAGAATTAATTTCGAAATTAATTCAGATTTATACCAGTGGTTAATTTTAATTTTGGATAACCAATATACCATCATATTCCGCACGCGATCACGTCTCTTATAACCACACACTCCGATCAAATACCTCATTTCCACAGAAGTTATAAGTCATTCATACTTCTTCATCCACACCCAACATTTAGAACCATACATCAATTTAGGCACACCATTATAAACACTCAATTACGCATCTCTAGATTCATTCCCATTTCCAGCAAATGTACCCAGAGCATCCAATACCTTGTACCCTGCAGACACCCGCTTTTAATCTCACGGTTAATACGCCCATCCCTCAAAAACATACTACCCAAATATACAATTCATTTACTTGATCTAATCTCATGTCATTCCCTGAAACCATAAGTTTTATGTACAAAATAACATGCATATTTTACTGCAAAAATGATTGTGATATAACTTCAAGAGATATCACAAATAGGCATATTAAATTAATGCACAGCTCCAAAAATTTCCTTATTTATAAATTATTCCGAGTTCCTTCCATTTCCATTCGTCTCCAACCAAAGCCGGAAATCCTTATCTCCTCGTCCATTCTTCTGAGTTCGTATTACGCGTCCCGAAATTAAATTTTATTATTATTTTTTTAATCGTCTGTCGTAATATCCAAGTTTACAGCCCAATACACACGAGTCGCGAGTATTTTGCGGCCCAACGAACTGCTGTCCGAAATTTTGCCTTGAATAGAGATTACACCTAACGAGATGAAATAAGAAATACGAAATGCGAAAATATTTCTCAGTTGGGATAACTGATATAAGTGACAATTTGGATCAGGAGGACTTTGATAAAGCCTAGCTACAATTAGCGATGCTTTCATAATTGTAAAGAAAAGATTTGATTTCAAACATTCTTTCATTGTTGGTTTTGTTATTGAAATAGCTAATCGGACCTATTCTCTAAAATGTTGCTAAGATAACTTGCTAATGATGACAAAAACGAATCATTTTTTGACAGCTAATGAAATATCCTCAATTAAACATGAAGTTTTTATATGATTTTATCACTATTACCAAGTTGCTTACATCTTTAAGGTACCATAATTTGACATGTATATCCAATAATGTATAAATAATTGTATAATAATAATTTTGCAAATGTAATTAAATATATCATCACGCCATTTGCCTATTTTGTATGTGGCACTCTAGTTATACAGTTTTCGTGAAGTGCTGTCAAATCACGGTCCCAAATATGTTGTGGGCTAATGATTCACATTTTTCTAATATGACTTTTTTATTTTCAGTTTCTTTGAGATCCTCGACTTCTCAACAAATTCAACAATGTAAGTACTGACATCTATTTTGTTTCCAACATTATTTCAGTGATTATTTGTGAACCCTCTAATAAAAAAGAAGGTCGGCAACTTTCACCCTTTCCTCCCTTAGAATATATACATTAAAAAGTATAGTCATAATTGACAAAATTTTTAGTCCCAGACAATCCACTGTTAATTTTTGTTAATTTAACAAGAAGATTTATTTTTATGTGCGTTTGACTAAATATTTTAGTAATTATATTGAAGCAGAACAAACTTTCTTTAACAACAATTTTTCTTGTTAAATATTCAGAATTAACAAAATTTTAATTTAACAAATTGTCATATTTGTTCAATTTATTAATTTAATACAATATATTTGTCAATATTAACTGAAAATACTTAATAATCGTAAAATTAATAAATCGAAAATCATATTTTTACTGTGTATGTGTGTGATGTAAACACTAGTTACAGGGTTAGTTTTAATAACATCTGACATACGAGCCCAAAATCATAACCTTTGGCCCAATTAAGACTTTTAGAATATTTTTTATTTACTTTAAAAGTGGGCAAAGTATAACGTTTTATCCAACACTTCTTAATAAATGAAAAATGTATTAAAGAAATATTATTTGACAGTGACATATGCTTAAAATTTTTAAATTAAAATGTCAATCGAAGTAGTTACCAAGGTGTTGTGTGTTATTATTATTGTTATAAATAAAAAAATACTCACTAGTGGCTTTCCTCAAAATTATACCCACTAGTGGATAATCTATTACTTTGCTTGTTTAAAATCGCCATAGTTATAGAGCATTTATTGAGAGGTGTTGGATAAACAATTTTGCTTTGAATGATTTTAACTGGGCCAAGTGATATGATTCTGTGCTTGTATGTCTAAGTTTTTATATGTAGCACTGCTATCAAATATTCACTACAGAGTTTCCCCCCAAAATCCCTGTGTACCTCCGCCACTGTGTCTCCCTGTCGCGAGTAATTCCAACCCGGGCCCTCTGGCATGGCTTCGCGCACAGTCGCTGCAAATTAGCCGACATCAAAAGAGACGAGCTAGCCCCCTGCCCCCCTCGCCGTGTGCACGTCACTGGCATCGCCACGGTTACGTCACGAGAGAGAGCGAGAAAGAAACAGAGAGAGCAGACAGAGAGAGACGCCCGAGTAGAAGGCGCGTTTTAAATTTGCAGGATTTAAGAAAGGATATTATTTTTATGTTTTGCGAGAGGAGAATTTTATTTCATTAACTTTGCCTCGAAATTAAAACTGAAATTCTGGATTTTTGTGTATCTTCAGGCGGATTCAAATACGTGGATTTTATATATTTTTTATTAGGAACATACTGGTTTTATATTCTATTTATTTAATTTAACTTAAAGTTCATAACGGAATTTCATTAACAATTAAACGGATGAACAAACACTTGTTTTAATATAAAAAACAATTCGTCTGTGTTCGCGGCGAAAATAAGAAATTAGGAGCAATTTTATCCAAATACAAAGTTAAAACTATAAATACTGCTGGTCAAAATTATTACACCACTTACATTTTCACAATTTTTATTTAAATGGAATATAAAGTATTTTTATTTGAAATTGGCACTAAAGTGCTCAAAAATCGTCATTAAAAGCTCAGAAATCGTCAATAAAGTAACCCTTCATACGACGATTTTGAACAACACAGTGGTGGCAACCGTAATAGTTATTTACATTACAGTTTTTACTGCTGAATGGAGGAAATGACCGGCGAGCCTGTCACCTCCTTGAAGCAGTAAAACAGTTACTTTGCGTATATTGTTCAACATTTTACTTATTATTCATTTGTAAATCAAATTCGAATTATAACCAAGTCCGGTCAGTTACACACAACTGTTCTGTCAAAAATTATTTGAAATGATTTCGCTTAAGCCTTGTAAGATTACTGTGGCAACGTGTATTGTTTACCTTGTTTACTAACTTGTAAAAATTTTACAATGTAGCTGTCAATTAGTAGTTTGTAAAGGTTCATTTTCAAAATATTTAAAACAAATTGAAAGCACGTCAGTAGCAATAAAAGAGTAGGCGAAAAATTAGGAATTATTATTATTAATTTCATTAAATTGCGGTATTACAATAAATTATTCTGTATCAAATAAGATGAAGGGATATTTTCAGTATTGTGATACAAAATTTGGATGCATAATTTTTTGCCGGACACTTTTTATTTACAAAATACTGATTTTACATGTTAATTGCCTATGCCAACATTTACCTGGGACACGCTATGTAGGTATGCGAGGTAAAAATGATAGAATTTAATGATATAAATATGGAGAATTAAACAATTTTCTTTTGTATGATTTCAACTGTGCCAAATGATATGATTCTGGGGTAAGTAGGAAGTAATAAATATAGTTTTTAAAAATACTTTACATAAATACGCTATGGCAGATCTCAGCGATTTATTTTTAGGGCGCAGTATAGTCCACATACAACCCCCAAAGATGTTAGGCTATGAGATTCGAACTGAGGACCTAATAATTCACAAGCACGGAGCTATTTTCTCCTTTGATTAAAATTCAAATGTTTTTTGGTGGAGTCGCTGTAAATATACTTTGCGAATAATTAAACATAAAATAAATATATTAGAGTTTATTTCTCATTACAAATTCTTTGTTAAGTTTCTATAAACAAAAATATAATTGCTTGTCAGTTAAACAATATTATTTTTCCCAGAATCGATACATTTCATTTGTTAGGTTTCACTTTATTTTCTTTCGATGAACAAACAAAAACAACTGTATTTCAACTTTGAGTAGAATCACAATAAAAACAAAATATTATTTAAATTAGATAGAAATTCCAACATGAATTCAACTGATCAAATTATGTTTATTTAATTTTCCATTTAATTATGCCGGAAACAGAACAGCAACAGAGCGAGCTTTAGGACGAAGCAAAGCTCAGACTCCAGACATAACAATCTTCAACAAGGAAAGTTCATACATACGTGCATACGAGTATATGTGCACATAGTTTAATTTATAGTGTGCATTTATTACCATACCCGTATGTTAAAGGTGCAGTATAGATTTGTATTTCGATCACATTTCAAATACTAATGCGTTTAGATTTTACAAGTTATGTATGTGTATATCATGATTAAGAGACTTTTATTTGAAATCGGCACTAAAGTACGCCAAAATCGTCAATAAAAGCTTTGAAATCGGCACTAAAGTAATCCACTATACTACGATTTTGAGCAACGCAGTGTTGGCAACCATGTAATAATTAATGTACAAGTTCATTCATGTTAGTAATCCAAATTTGCTGCACCAGTCTCGATTCATTCATTCTTAATCATGTGGCCCAACCATGCTAATTCTCTTGTTTCTATGAAGCCTATTATTTAGTTTCTTATACGTCTGGTACTTTTTTACCTCCCGCCTACCTCAGGGTAAGGGAGGTCTTGTTTTTGGTCAACAAATTGGGTAGTGAGTTTTCAATGAATAAGCACGTTTTAGGGTCCCTACAATACGATTTTACTATTTTCGCGATGTTGTCTGTATGTATGTATGTATGTATGTGTGTGTATCAACCGGAAGTAGCAGCTTTTCTTTTTCAACAATTTATGTTATTTTGAAAGTTGAAGAATATTTAATTTTACATGTTTTTTGATTACACTAATTTTATTAATTTTCATTAGGTTTAGAGATAATAAAATATAAAGAAATTAGATTTCACAAATCTTGCATTCCTAGTACACCATGGAAACATTTAAAAATTTTAAATTTTTTACGAAATGTGTTACATGTCATTGTGATTGTGAAACTATTTTCTTAGGGCAATATATGTCAAAAAATTAAATAAATATACGAAAGAAAATTAAAATTCTCAAATATAAATAGAAAATAAACAAATAAGAAGGTATGTTTCTGTATCATCAAATACTATTTTGTTCCGTTTAAGAGTAGTATTGGGCGGGAGGTTATGTGCTGGCTACATCAGATTTTTTAAAGATATTTCATTTCCAGCCCCTGAATTTTGCTTTTCATTCTTTGAGACAGTACCCATGTCTCGCTACCATATGTCAATGTAGATCTGTATATAGTCTTATATGCTATTAGGTACTTTGGTTTCATACTCATTTATATTTTCCCTATGAAGCTGTGTTTTATTGCAAGAAGAATTCTTGCCGTTTTATCTGATGTTTTTATCAATAATTTTCTTTTCATATTTATCAATCGCTTTATTCAAAATACATACAGTATGGTCCATCGGTCTGTATTTTTTATTTTATGCTTTTATTTTAAATTTTACCGAAAAAATTTTCAAACAAAACTTATTTTACATTAAAATGCCAATGTATCTGCAGCATTTTAGTGTAAAATAAACTTTGTTTGAAATTTTTTTCGATAATATTTAAAATAATCGCATAAAATAAAAAATACAGACCGATGGACCATCCTGTATATTATTATAATTTAAATAAAATTGTTAAGTCGGAATAATTCCTAATTTTGGATCATCGATCATAAAGTGATAAAGCCTACCAACCAGAAATCAGGGCACACGTGATCAGTAATCTCCCGAGCGATACCCAGAAACAACACTCGCCTACAAAGAGATCAATAATTACAAATTCAATTAATTGAATTAATTGGCTGCGTCTCACGTTTCTGATCCAGTGGCGTCGACAGTTAATTTCGCTGCCCCGCACCGAGCGTTTAGCGTTGTTTCGGCCGCAGCCGCAAGGCGCCACTGCGGCGCTGAAAGCATCGCTCGACAGTTGAATGTTGAGTATCATCAACCACGCTCTCTTGGATCACAAACATATGCCGCCGTGGAAAATGGAAGAGGGTGGATGTTCATTCCGCTGACTGGAGATTGCACAGGGGCGGATTGTATTTTTTTTGGAGTATTGTAATAAGGTTTCTTATACACATTCAGTGGATTGATTGGGCGGTGATAATTATTGCAAGGACTGAGGTAACTGGATGTCAATTGTATTTAGCAATAATGTGCTTATTCAGTCAAAACTCACTACCCAATTTTATGACCTCCCTTACGTAGAGGTAGGCGGGAGGTAAAAAATAACTTGCAATAATTTATTTCCATAAAGGAGCAGAATATATCGAATTTGTTTGTTTCTATGATTATTTTTTGGCTTTTTTCAAAACCAATGAAATGCGTCATTGTAAAACACACACTATTTTTTCTACGACCGATTCAATAATGATAAAAAACTGGATGAAAATATTTAATTTTGCCATTTTCTGCTTGAACTTTTATTCCGATCCATTTTACAGTTAGCCATGTTAAACCGTTTCCAAGGTAATGGATACTGTTTCTTCTGTTATTTGTTTGAATCGCATGACAGGTATTAATTTTTCAATTCAATTATGACGTTAAAATTTTGTGAAACATCATAAAATGATAGATAGTGACTAATGTGAAATGGTATGTACTCCACCACACATCAAAAAAGCTGCGAAGAAATATAAATAAATAAATATATCATCACGCCTTTTACCCATCATGGGTGTGGCACTCTGCTTACACAGATCTCGGTAGGTGATATATTTTTACGTATGAAGTGCGGTTACAAGTCGTCAAATCGTAGCCCCCAAATATGTTAGTGGAGGGGGAACCATAGGGGTACATTTAAATTTGTAACTGTCGGCAGTGGGATTCGAACTGAGGGTCTCACGATCCACAGTCCTACACGTTACCACGGAGCTATTTACCCCATGTAATATTAAATCTATTACCTGAAAAGCCGAAGAATGGGTAAGAGAGGGAATATGCCTTGTTCAAACCAACTTGTCATTAAAAGTAAAATTGCTGTACTATTGTTAATTTTTACCTACTTATCATAAACTGTTTTCTTTTCAAATTAAAATTTTCCATAAAAATTGTCCATTTTTCTATTCTATTAGAGAAACGTCAATTTTCTGCTTTCAACTGACAGTTATTTTCCGCTCGGTCGTAGAAAATTTGATTTATTCTCACTCTCTTGTTATATTACTACTGACAATTTTGATAATAGCCCTGTAAATGTTTTTCCATGGAGTTAAGTAGAGCGAACGAGTGAGGTAATAAAATTACCTCACTGATTCAAATAATGTTTGAGTACTCTACTAGAATGAAGGGAATAATATGTTTATTATAACAGTGGCGTAGATAAATTCATTTATAATATTGCAGAGAAATGCATAAATATATCGTTTATTGAAAACTAAATGAACAATTAAAATTGGTATATCTAATTCATGAAATTTTTTAATATAAATATTTTATTAATTTTGCTACAGCAGTTAATTAAAATATGTTTTGAACTAAATGTTTTAATTCAATACCTAGAATCACAGCAGATATAAAAAGTATTAATAATAATTCAGTAATCAATACGTATTGAAATTACTGATAATTACAATACGTAATATATTCAATTAAAAGGTTTCATTAATTTAAATGTTACAATACAAAATTATAAATTACGTTGAATTTAGTTCTAATAATAAAATAAAATTATGACAAAACTGCTATGTACTCGTGTACGTAAAACTGATTCCATATTATAAAGGGAATTTGGATGTTCGCTGTGTACCTGTATTTCGTTATTGTAGTTAAACATATGAACAATGAACATAATAGTATTTAGAGATTAATGTTGCATTTGCGTGCAGGTGCATTACGACGAGACGTTTCAATGTTATTTTGATTGAATCTAATGTTTTAAAGCTGATTAAAGTTTGTTCGTATTTGCTATTATTTGCATCAAAATTGTGCAGAATAAATCAATTTAATTATATTAACTCATTGAAACTAATAACTCTTATATTTTATCGCAACTCAAAAATATGATTAAGCTCCTCCACCAAATATGTTAGTGCAGGGTAAACCACATTTAATTTGGAATTTTTTGGCTATAGGGTAGGGATTGAACTAAGGGTCTTATGAACCACAGTCTAAAGCGTTACTACGAATATTTAAAGGCTGGTTTATGTAAGCTGTAACATTATGAATTTACAATAGCACTTGCATTATACGCATCATTAAACTTAATCCGGTTCACGTACCTCTCAGATATTGGTCGGTGTCCTTAAGATAAACCAATAAGAGCAGGCCGGTAAAAACATTAATTACTAAACAGATATGTCAGTGCCAAAATAAATACAAATTGATTTTTATAATACAGACGTAAAAAAAGGATAGTTATACAGAGGAAGTTATAGTATAACCTACTATTTTAACAAACTTTGTTGTTTTAACAATAAACTTGAAACGATCGCGTACAGACATTGCTCAGCATTAGCGTTATGTCTTAAAAATTGAGAAATTCTCATATTTACGAAATTTTTCTTCGTAGAAAATAGTTTCACAACTACAATGACATGTGTCACATTTCGTATATTTTTTTAGTTGTTTCTGTGCTGTACATAGAATGCCAGATTTTATGAAATTTAATTTCTGTAAGTTTTATTATCTCTAAATCTAATGAAAATTAATGAAATTAGTGTAACCAAAACAATTGTAAAATGGTTAAAAAATTAAATTAAATTGTGTTTTTCCATGGAAAACTGTTAAGGGCTTCCAGTGAACTGTTAATTTCGGTTGACCAATTTTATCCAAAATCTAATCTGCTCTTTATATAAATATAAGAAGCAAAAATACACAAAATTGTATTTTTTGTATTATAGTATTTGAGTTATGCGAGACGAAAAAATATGCACAGACCACATACAGACACATACACACCCATACACACATACAGACATAAAACGTGAGTATTCATTGAAAACTTACTACCCATTTTTTTGACCAACAACAATACCTCCCTTATTAGAGGTAGGCTGGAGGAAAAAACATATTTCACAGACTCATAAAAATAACATCTTGTTTCCAGAAATTTTTTTTTCTTTTTCCATGTATTCGTTGAAGAAAATTTTATTACTTACAAAATGATTAGGTTCAATTAAAGAAAAAAA
Source organism: Poecilus cupreus (assembly GCA_963942605.1). Classification (NCBI taxonomy): domain Eukaryota; kingdom Metazoa; phylum Arthropoda; class Insecta; order Coleoptera; family Carabidae; genus Poecilus; species Poecilus cupreus. The sequence goes on along the minus strand of OZ012726.1, from coordinate 6,008,557 downwards.
ATTTTTTATTGAAAGAAAATGGAAATATTTTAAATTTTGTTTTTAAAAATAATGAAATGAAGTCGTAAATTTAAACAAAATGACTGCTAGTAAGAACAACCGATTAAGAGTGATTAACAAGTAGTTGACTAACTTTATTTTACGCTGTTAAGCGTTCCTAAATTATTTTAGAGATATAAGCTTCAAATAAAAGATATACAGAATTAAATATTCTACCACTTCTATTCCAAATATTTTTCTCAATAATCATGTAATAAGGTTTGACAGCTGAAAAACACAGATAGTCAACTACTAGTTAGTCGGCCTTAATCAGCGTTCTTACTAGCGATCAGTGTTTTTATTTAAAACGAAATCATTTTGAATTAAAACTACTTCATCCCCATAATGAGTCTCAGTTGAATACTTTGATATGTTCCTTCAAAACTAAATTAATTTTCATACAAGAATATTTATTACACCTACATAATGAAAACGAAATAGGATTGGCACCATTCAAATTAATTTTTCTCTACATTTAAGAGCAATCTGTTTGTTCCAAAAAAATCCTTTTTATCAGTGCAGTTTTGTCCAAAAGCGATATATAATGTTGAAGAGTGCGTTCTTCAATTACTTTAAAAATTCCTTTAAATTTTCATACTTAATAGTTAATTAAACTCATTTCTTTTCATTTTTTTCTAAAGCACTGAATATTATTTTCTTTATAGTTTCTTAGCGAATTGTACAGCAAAGACAGGTAGACCAAGTAGTCAGCTTGTGTTCTAGTATTATTATATTTCAGTGTCTACAGTGCATCGTGTGAACTAAATAAACAAAATCCTAGAAGTCGTTGTTCTGCATTTTCAGATCTCAGCAGATAGCGTACCGTAATTAATTCATTCGTCCGTTTTAAATTCAAATGAAGTTGGAAAAACTTATAAAAATCATGTTAGAGATAAAGCAGGTGATATATGGTTTTTACTGTGCCATAAAAATGATTTGATCTCCAGCATGTTGGCCTGTCTGTCCACTACACACACACACACACCACCTCGCACGCTCTACACAGCGCAGCGTAGTGGCCAAGCAGTGTATTAACACGGCAGGAACTGCCCGTCGCACAATAAATACACGTGGACACCATAAAACTGTCCGGCGATATTGAATTCAAAGTGGACGTATGCCAGTGATGAAATCAGGGGCGGAACGTTAGGGTTTCACTAGGGTTACACGGGGATTAATTCGTCAAAGTAATTCATTTAATTAAATGGGTAGATTACTGAACATATCGTAACATTAATTACTAGAGAAATACTTGAATGGTAGTACGCATCATTGATGTTATTATAGAGTCGCGCAGCTTTTGGTAGCGCTATAATTATTTTTTATAATAAAAGTTATGTTAATTAAAAGATATTATTTAATTAGAGACTTTAATCGAATTACGAATATTTAAATATTCTTTATTTATTTACATACCGAGTATAGAATTAAAATGTGTAACATAGGGATTTCAATGCTATTTTTTTATGTTGCTGTAAATTTTTACCCATTATCTTTACAGCAAAAGTGTAAATACAAAAGTTTGTTTACCTAAATATTCAAATTTCACGATATATCAATCAAATTAAAATCAATATTTATTGAAAAAAATTTGAATCGGTCATGGAAAATGAAACAAAATAAAAAAATAATGGGCATTTCAGAAAACAGATTTAGATTTATTTACTATAATGTTGTATTATGTGGAAATTTCGTAGATTGTAATATGATATAATAGCGAATTTTTAGAGTTCATATCTTTCCATTTATTTCTGTTAAATTAATAAAAAACTTTATCTGCAATTGTCCAACAATTTACCCATAATTCAACCGTTGTTTATCAATTAATGACCTTTGTTACTGTAGCTAATGAAATAATATTGACAGTACGATGAATTAATATTATGTTAAATTCAAATCTTACATGTCAAAAGAGTAAAATCAAAGTAACTTTTAAGTAATTTTTTCCACATAAAAAGCCCAAGACACAAATTTTCTCATTTTTCATACTTGAACTTTCTTTTTAGGTTTAAACTGTAGCTGAATAATTGGTTTTAAGATTTTCTGCTAAATGTCAAATCACTTCACAATTTTGTTACAACAGTACATAGCCTAGCGATGGTTGCTACAATTTGTCTATGTTGATAAACAAATATTTTTTTTGTATCTGTCAAACCAAAAATTCTACTTATTTTATAATTTCAAAACAAATATTTGAGGAAATGTTGTGGATAAAGTATAGTATTCTACTCGCATGTAATGGCTATTACCAATTCGAATGATTTACATCACTCGCATTCGCCCTTGATGAAAACTTCATTCTCATGGGTAATAGCATACATTACATGCTCATTGAATAATATACTGTTAAACCTGCTTTTGAAATGTCAAATAATTTTCATTTTTGTCTAATTTTCCATGGCTGTGTTATAATTTTTGTAACAAATATTGATTTTAATTTGATTGATATATCGTTACATACCAGCAATTAGGCAACCAAATTGCATGTATTTTTAAAATCTGAACAACTTTTATATTTACATTTTTGCTGTAAAGTGAATGTTAAAATTTACAGCAATATCAAAAAAATAGCACTGAAATCCCTATATTCTACATTTCAACTCTACAGCCTGTAAATTTGATGGCTCAAATTTCCCAGTTCGAATCGTTAGCAATAAAAAATAATGAGAATACCAAATTATTTACATTTATTTTTGAGAAGTTATTGGCTCATCCACCAAAACTATATACAATCAATTCATACTTATTTGTTGTTTACTAGTTATTTACGACAAAAGTACGTCAAGCTAATATCGAATTGGTAAATTTAAGACCCCTGAGTGATTAAAGATGATTTCCGTATGTGTATCGTACAATATTTTATCTATAATAATTTGAAAAACCCAATAACTATAATAAAAATATTTTTATGTCATACTGATTACTTATGTTACATTTTTCGGACTATTTATCGTACGAAAAGTGAAACTTTAAAGTCCTAGGACTTTAAAGTAAAATTTGACTTTTAATTGGTTCATTATTTATAAACAAGTACTTGTTCCTATAGAAATTGTTATTTAGCCTACTTATATCAACTCATGTTTCTATTAATTTTTGATAATTTCTATTCATAAATACTATAATTTAACAACTTTAGAAACCAGTATGACATAAAATTATGTATGTACCTCAAACGAAAAGTGTCTTTAAGGTACTCGCAAGTAATTACGGCCTCGGCTACCCGCCTCGGCCGTAAACAACTTGCTCATATCTTAAAGATTCACTTTTCGTTCTAGATACATAAAATACTATTATTTTATGAAAATGAGAAGTTTGCCATGATAACAATTTTATTTGCAAATTTGGCGTATTTAAAATTTTTAATCTAACCGTTTTACAAACTTAAAACTAACAACTAAACATTAATTTTACACGCTATCGTAGTTAAAACACCAACTCATTATATTATAATCTATAGTAAAAAATTACTTTGTTCACTTAACCATTTTTTTTTTTTATTTAATTGCAATGGTCAATCTTGTAACCTACATTCGGCGCTACTGACTCCGCCTGGAAACAATTGCGTGTCAACTGCTAGTTTGTTTCACCTCTCTTCCCTCCCTGTATGCAATCCTATGGGACTTCAAACGGTTGGTTGTCAGCTTTTTAAAACAACGAAAACTATAGGCACCCAAAGCACATGTAAGCAAACATCATTCTGACACGCCTAAAATGTCAAACAAAATTGTTATAAATTCCAACCAGTTTTTTCTAAAAGCAGGCATAATCAATACTTCCTCGAATTTATTTTAAATACCCACACAATGCAACGATCCATTAAAGCCCTAAATACTGGTCGAAGATTACAATGTATCTTTTGTAACCTTCAGCGAAAATTTAGCATTTAATAATGTCCACAGATAATGGTCAGAGCGGTATCTAAGCTTCCGCTAAACTAAAATGATAATTATTTTATTGTATCCAAAACATATTGGCCTAAAATCACGAATAAATTTACAACATTAATGATGATTCAACCACTGTCGAATTTTTGTTGTAACAAATAAACTAATTGCGCCATATTTGAAAGACATTTCAGCTAATCCATTTAAAAAAATCTCTTGTGGGCACCACAATACCTCCCACCATAGATTTCTAATCGAACAATGCAGGAACATGGACCACTATATCAAGAAACGCTCATCCCTTCAAAAAATTATGACACATATCAAAAAATTATATTTTTCAACCGTTGTTCTGCATTTTCAAAAAACAGGTTATCAGATTTAAACAATATCAAAATATAATTTTTCTTTAATGTACTGTAATTCATAAATGGTGACAGTAAGAGGAAAATGTTTCAAACAATAATTGTAGATAATAATATTTGAAACATTATTCTTATAACAAAATTTATATTAAACCACTATTTACTGCGATATTTCATAATAACTTGATAGGTCTTCAAGTAAACTACCACTTCCGGTTATTGGATTATCACCAAAAACTAATCAGCTCTTCCAAAGGGAATACAATTGATATATACGAAATACAAACATTTTCAGCTTAGAAGTTTTTGAGAAACAGAACTCCAAAAATCCACACAGACTGTCAGACAGACTAACAGACTGACAGACATCATCGTGAAACTATTAAAATCGTATTCTAGGGACCCTAAAACGTGCTCATCCACTAAAAACTCACTTCCCAATTTTTTGCATGAATCCTATACCTTCCTTACAGGATGTGACGGGAGGTAAAAATAATCCATCTAATAACGTATGTACTAATATTATTAACGCCGATCTCGGTGGCTATATCGCTAGCCTAGTACGCCAGGGGTCGTGGGTTCGAATCCCACTAAAAACCATGGTCGTTTGTCTTATTTATATAAATTCACTATCATCCACTCATGAAGCGGCATATGACCGAAATAGTTAGTCCGCTTTCCATCTATATAAATATTTAATAATATAAAAAAATAATTCTGCTGTTTATATTTCATTAAAAAGCGACTAAGAAAATGAATTAAAATTTGTATGACAAAATGAATAAACAATGAAACAGAAGCATAATGTACACTGCTAATACTATGGCAATTACTAAAATAAATATGAAGATTTGATAAAAATGGAATGAAAAATAATAAGAACACCATTAAGACTAATAAAGATACCAGAAAACGAATACCTAATAAGAACTAAACTATAAAATATGAACGGAGATGGGAAGAAAATTGTAAAAAAGATCAATCAACAGAGAAAAGGATGGCTTGGACATATATGGGGAGCAGAAGAAAAGGATGTAATTAAATCAGTAATAGAATGGAAACCAAGTTGAAGAAGAAGACAAGGCAGACCCAGATCAACGGGACTATATTAAAACAAGAATTAAAAGCAGCAGGATTTAAAAACCGCCAAAGTAAAACAAAAGACAGAAACGGAAATTATACTACTTTAAACTCTTTTGAAAATATAATACATATATACTATCACAGAAGATCCAGATTAATTCTCAAACATATCATCAAGTTTATATCCAAACTCGACTTTATGCAAATATACCCAGACTATCAATGGCCACATAATTACTGTCCACAACCACGTATAAGCATACAACAAGGTCAGCTGACCCTACTAGTGTCCTTTCAACCCAGTAACGTGCTACGGGCTGTAATGCTTTAGTAAACATGTCACGTACGACTATGAATCCGCAGTAATGAGACAGTGAGATGTTTTAATCATCTATATTATTAATAATTTTGCGTGGAATATTTGCTGTGCTAAAACAATAGAGCTGTTATTATTTATTTTAAGGGCTAAACATTGCTTTACTCTATCCTAATGTCATTAGGAATCGGATTGTAAATCGTGAGAGTGTCAGTTCGAATTCCACAACCGATGGTTACCATTTTAACTTTGCACTTGTGGTTACCTCTCTACTAATACCTTTTAGAAGCGTTTTCACCAACCACGGTAAAGTAGTTTATTCTATAGATTTAATTTAACCGAAGAATATTAGACATTCGATTTAACAAAAGTGGGTGAAAACGGCCCTTAGGGGGCATGACTTTTGCGACTTGCAACCACAATTTTACTCGTAATAAAGTTTATTTATATAAACACTTTGGCTGGTACCAAGAACTCTATTTTTGGGTACCTATATAAAGAGAAGTGTTTTAGCGTTCTACAATGTTCAAAAATTATTTTATAAAAAATACTTGAAATAAAATTAGTAGATAATATACTTCTCTGTAAGTTTTATAACAGGTACCTCGCAGTTGGTACCAAGAAGTAAGTGACATACGAAAGGGTTTCACTTGATTAAATGAATAACCAAGGGTAGCGTAGTCGCTGGCCACCACGGAATATTTTAACTCGATTCCGAAGAGTATTTCGAAAAAGACTTCTGATTAAATGGCGGGAAATATGCGCGCAGGCGGGAATCAAACACATATTCAACAATAACAAAACTATATAATATTTAATAATGAACAAGCAAAAAAATATTATATAAATCAAATACTTTTAGGAGCTGAATAATTCGACGCTATATTATTTAATTATCGCTTGATCACTAACTTTTACAATAACTTTCAAAGATCGCGACTGATATAACATTTGTTATTAACAATACTCATACATAAAACTCAAATCTACTTACATGAGCTCACAAAATAAACTTCACAAAAACTATGCATACAATCGAGAGGAGCCCTTAAACTGCGTAGTAATTCTTTCAACATTTCACAAGAAAAGCCAAAATGCAAGTGGTGCTTACTGCCAAGGTTCACAAATTATTACTTAAGGGGATGGTACAGTGGCACTCAAAGTAACTCAAACTGGACACTAATCTCGCATAAGACTAAATATTTCATTAACATATTGACATCCGTTGATTAGGCAGGAACTGACTAAAAACTGGAATTTTCCACGAACCACTAACAACGAACCATTTACTTAGTTTGAAATCTTTTAATATCATTTAAAATCTTTAATCGTAATTAGTGCAAATACCATTTATTATACTTTTATACGAAGCATTTTTTTTTTATAAAATAATTGTTTAATATTAGACATCGGTAAAATATTATCGTATACCCAAAAATTATAAAGATTTTTGAGTCCATATCAGAATATGATGTCACAATTTTTACGATAATGTTTGTGCTTTCAAATATAATTCAATTTTAATATATAAGTTACGAATTGATTAGATTTGGATAGCAATCTATAAACCGGAAGTGGTAGTCTACTTGAACATTAATAAGGTTTTCAAATATAGCTCTATAAATAATTGAATTCAGGTGTCTTTGTTACATTCAAAAGATGTAGAATAATATGGCTAAGTTTTATTTTATTTGAAACTTTTTTATATCTAATTTGTACCCAATACAAGTTGATTACGCTAGAAATTATGTGTTGGAAACAGTGCTTCAAAACCAAATTATATGAGATGATTGATAACTTACTAAATTTGGAAAAAATACTATTATGTATTTTAATATTTTATGGTGGAGGCGCCAATGAAATTCTACTTTTTGTGTGATGCATATCTGAAATACCTTAGTAATTATTTTACTGGAATAGTAGAATCAATAAATGATAACGAGTTCAAAAGTTATAATTCCCAGAAAGCATTGTAGTAGCATAGCGTGCAATAGTAGAGTATGTCTATTGGGAATGCAGCGCGTACGATTTTTAAAAATGATATGAATGAAATTAAATGGAACTTGAGGGTGTGTTAGAAAAATTACTTTCTGTAATTTTGTATACGGATGATAATTTTGTTTTATGGCACGCTGGAGACATTCGGCTCGAAAAATTACAGAGAACGCTCTCGAATTTTTGTCTGTCATTATTAGATATTTGTCATTCTGAAAGTTTAATCATTACGAGGAGAAATGGCAGACATTAAAGAGTAGAATAATGAAATATTAATCAAAATTCCTACTTTTCAGTGAACTGGAAACGATTTAAAAGTATACGATTAAAATGAATACACATACCTCTATATTCAAGAAAAGAATTAATATTAATTTCATCGCTTCTTTGAGTGTTTGAATTCCTTTCTTTGCAGGAAATCTGAAACAAAAAGTTTTTATTAATTTTTACTTCAAGGAAAATGCACATTTAATACTACCATTTATAAAAGAGCTAATATTTATAGATTTAGAAGTTTACGAGAAATATTTATCTGACATATTAATATAAACATAACTACACTCTATATTCAACACAGTGGGGAAGCATGAACCTTAAAACACAGTCACTCTTCTTCCAACATTCCTAACTAAATAAGAAGAGCACTAAAGTCGAAAAATGAACCTTCACATGTTTTTCAAGTTATGATAAGTAATTATTTACCACTTTAACATTCATTGCTAATGTAACACAAAAAATAGGAACAATTGTTAATTAATTTGACAAAAAAACTGAAGCAACAAAATGAAAAGAATACAAATGATAAGTGGACTAAACCAACCCGATAAACTTACAGTTGCTGAACATACTATGCAATAATTATTACATGGAATTGAATTTGAAAACTCGAAGATTGAACAAGATAAAATAACTGGAGGAGAAGACTAGATAGAGATGCTATTGAAATCAAGAAATCTTTAAATAATCTTAATTTAATAAGTCTTGACTAACTGTGCTCACCCTTAATTTTCTGTTTATATTAATTTGTATAATCATTGATCTATGCTAGCTTTATTTTGTAAACATGTCGTCTTGACTACATATTTATTTACTTTTTTTTTGTATTTCACCTGAAGAAGACAGCACTTTGCTGTAGTGTTTCCCAAGAATCAAAATATACTCAATATACTCAAAATATCTTCTGTTGAAAACAAGACAATACCAAGACAAGGAGTATTTTCCATTTCCCAAGACAAGCCAAGAAAAGTATCATCAAGATGTCTTGTCAAGAAATCTTGGTATTTTGTTAATAAATTTTGCATTCTGCATTTATGAGTAAACTATTAAAATTTGAATCTATGATTATGATTTTCGAAATAAATAATTTACGGAGCTATTTAGTCCATACTTGCAAATATTTTATTTAATTTCATTTTATTATGTATTATTTAGTTTTCTTGCATTTGAGAACATCATTTTGTATTCTTTTCTACGTTAATTTTGAAACAATCTGTTGCTCTTTTATTAGATTGAACGGGAGAAATATTTATTATGGGATAAAAGCGATTCCGATTCCCGGCTAGTGGAAGAAGGTGGATCAAGTTAAGTTTAGTTAGATTTTGTTAAATCAGTTTCATCACTATCCGAGTAAATCTGATTTATATTTCTTTTAACACTCATTGTTTTAAATAAAAAGCATAGAATATCGAAGTGCAACGCGACGCGACTAACATTTAACGAACATTTAATTAAAAGGGAAGGGCATGGGCAGACGCCAATGCTACGTTCTTGAGCGTTCGGATTGGATAAAGTGATAGAAAAGGAGATGCCCCATAAATATAAAAAATGAAGAAATATCAAAAATTCTTGAAACAAGACAGAAATACGTCGACACACCACATGCATAGTACGATTCATATATGCTCGTCTATTCTTCAAACTCGGGATCATCCGTTCAGGCAACGAACTATCAATCATACCTAACCACTTATTCCTCGGACGCCTACACAATCGTTCACCCATAATCTCACTCTCATATATTAGTTTCTCCAATTTTAAACGTTCAATCACACATTCACCGTACTCCAACTTATTCTGGACACGATAACTCTTCTCTTAATTACCTCATTTCCACAGCAGTTACACTAGGTTTATGCTTCTTCATCCATACCTAACATTCAGAACCATACATCAATGTACTCGCTAATACACAACTATAAACACTCAATCCAGTATCTCTAGATACATTCTCGTTCTCCAGCAAATGTACCCAGCGCACCCAATACCTTGCACCCTGCAGACACCCGCCTTTTAATCTCCCGGTCAATACGTCCATCCCTCAAAAACAAACCACTCAAATATATAAATACTTCTTCCCATCTCACACCATTCACTGAAACCATAAGTTGTATTTAATTAAAACTAAACCTGGATACTTGAGTTTAAAAATTAATTAAATATTTTTTAACAAGCTCCATTTTGTTTCAAAAGTTCTGCTATTGTAACAGGAAACAGGAAAGCGCAAACTCACTGTTCCGCGCTGTCACAAGTTCTAACCAAAAGATCTTTTGTTCCTTTCCCCTGACAATAAAAGTAAACAGATTATTTTATTCTTCATTAAAACTGCTCGTTAAAGATTTTTTACCGCCCTTAATTAATTTTCCACTATCTACTGCATGAAATCCTTATACTCGTATGTATAGATAACTACTTTTATTCGTAAATCTCTTTATAAAATTTCTTTGTAAAGGTACCTTCAAATATTTTGATCAATTACTGGCAGTAGTAGCTCCGTGGTAGCATGTACATTAATAGGGTAATTTATAATTTTCTTAGAAACAATAAAAATAGTAGATGAAAAGTTTTCACGCTAATACATAATTTGAGATACTCTGAAAAAATTGATCTTTTCCAGAATGACTTAACGGGAAAAGACAACTATGCTTTATAATTGTAAATTTCATAGCAATGTGCAGAAGTAAGAACAAAAAATTCAATTTATCTCAAATAGAAATACAAAACATCTGCGATAAAATTTTCTAATGAAAAATTTCTATAATAAAGTTTATACCGAAGTGTAATAGTATATTCTACAACAAGTAGTTTGTAGTCCTAGCCGAAAGCGAGGACTACGGTGTGCGAGTGTGGGATATGTCATTCCGTTACATGTTGCAGACATGTAGACTATACTTTATATACCAAGATTTTGGAAATTATACAAAATGTACAAATATAAAACTGTTGAAAACGTCAACCTCAAATAAATAAAATTAAAACAGACGTAACCATAGTAACAGAATGAAGATACTTCATATATCGCGCTAATATGCGGCTCTGATTCGTCGAAATTATTCCATACGTGGCGTATGGAATTATAGTTATTCCAATACAGTTTTTAGTTGTAGAATGTGTAGTTTCCAAAACAGTGTTATAGAAAGAATCTCATTGCCACCCAAGACTAAGATAGCTAAGCCAATTTTTAACGATTGTTTTTTCGAGTGAAATATTATTTTAATTAGGTGGCGAATTTTACACAGTTATTTGTTTTGCAAACAATTTTGAAGTGATAATTAAAATTTGTCAATAAATTTTCGATCTTTTGAATATTTAAAGATCCAAATTAAGGAAGACTCAAATAAATAAAGAAAATTAATGGACTATACTACAGTCGAACTACGACAAGTGGAAGAAAAAATATCATAAAATTAACTTTCACAGAAAAGCCTATATTATTCATAATAAGTTAGTAATTCAATATGATTTGAGATAAATCCAATAAGAACGAAATGCGTCCGTAGTTACTAATTGATTAGATGGCCGGTCTCTGTGACTTATTAACTTAGTTATTATTCAGAGGCTGATTTTTATGAAAAATTTACAAGTTTTAATATATTCTTAGTTTCCTAGATAGTTTTCTCTTGTAGGAATAATTGTTTTTCTAATATTTTAAAAGTCCGAAATTGACATATGACTAACCGATTGTAAATAATATGATTTATATAATTTTTCATATTTTTTCTTAGTTCTTATCTAACTTTGTTAAATGTATTGTTATCTTCTCGATCGCATAATCTGCATCTCCTTTTATTTTCCGATAACCAATATTTATTGCCCTCTTCAAATCTGTCACCTGCGCAATTAACTTCATTTTGTATTTTTCATGTAGTAGCATTCATCTACAAATTTTATTTTGCTGTTGTTTCGAGATATTCACATATCTTTGTTTCAAAGTTTGTATGACTATTTAAATATAATTTAGTTTAATCTAATATATTTTATTTCTCGATAAGAAAATAACTGAAGTACAGAAGCAAAGCCAACAAGTACTGTATTCATAATCAGAGATACCCCATCCTGGGCTGAATACCGTGTACAAATTACAAGTACTTGAACTGAAACTACAAGGATCACAATGGCTCTAACTTGCGGAGCATCGAAAGGATTACAGTATCCGTTTACAGGAATAACAAGTAATAACACTGCTGACACACGCCATTAGCGGCTCGTTAAAAGAGGGGCTCGATGCAAACTTGTGCTGTGTGCTGTATATATTAACAATTAAAATAAGGGTAGCGAATTCAAAGTTTGCAGAAGTTGAAGAGTAATTATGGAGAGTTTAACAGTGTATGACGACACTGTTATGGGATATTGTCAATTAAATTACTTGTCTATAAGGCCTTAAAGTCCCAACAAAAATTTATTGATGTGGCCATCACATGACTTCCTAGTACTATCGAAATATAATTCATTCCTCCATAACTTTATTTCTTCCCTAAAAAAATTGAATTTCAAATTTGAAACTGCGAAAGTCTATAAATTTATTACCGGAATATTTTTTTATGATCCCATTAGTAGGTATTTACAATCTATCTTTGTAGAGATATTCAGTAAATTTTAGTGATTAAAGACTATATGACATGTGCCCATTGGGCATTTACATTTACTTAGTTTGTTATAGTTACTATAATTACAGTTGACTAAATTAGATAATATTATGTAAATACTTAATCCTAAGATAAACTTATTTATATTGGTCCGGTAAATCTAGAGGTTTATGTCGTTTTAAACGTTTAACACTACCACACTGCACAAGATTCACGGCTAGTTTATTTTTGTGACACTTTAGTCTTTGAATGTATCTTGCACTCAGTCTGGGGATTTTTCAGACGTCAGTCTAGGTGCATTCCTAGATATTTGACATCCTCAGCTTGGGGTAGCTAGCGGACATTTAGAGGAAAAAAATATGAGGTGTCATAAATTGTTTAAAGATTGCCAAAGACATTGTGGTTGTTGATATAATACATGTAGCTAACAAAGTTCAATTGATAATACCTTAAATAATTGTGTATTTGTGCTTCAAAGAAGAATGAACGACGCATAACTGCTGTGGAAATAGGTATTTGAGAGGAGTGTCTCTGTGTAATGTACGAGACGTGATCGTATCCGGAATATATTGATGTACGATGAATGTGAGATTGAGAAGAATGTTGTTAAGAAAGTGGGAGTGAGTCATTTGAGGTTGTTTGGTCATCTTATCTTGAGTGAATGTTGAATGAAAGATTAGCGAAGCTAATATATACGGTTGACATTACGGGTGAGCAATTGTCCGGGTATTTGAGGAATAAGTGGTTAGGTATGAATGAAGGTTTGTTAAGTGAATAACTGACACGAATTAAAAATATACCTTAGAATTTACCAACCTATTTGTAAATTTTACCAGACTTTTATGTAAATATTTCTAATTGTTTAGTAAGCAATAGTGTTTAGTTTCTTATTGTCATGAAATTTTCAGAAAATGCATATTATATCCTTAGCTTATCGAATAGTTGGGTAAATTCTACGGTACTTTTTGTTTTCGTGTTGAAAGTGATAATATTTGAAGGAGATTGATTGCGTTTAAGGGTTCGTGCTATCCCACTGATTGGGCAATAACGTGATCCTATGTATTTAATGTAATTAATCGTTATTTATGAAATGTGTTAAAAGTGACATTTTATGAATAAGTGGGGAAATTTGTGAAACGAGGCGAAGCCGAGTCAAATAACCCTACGAACGAAATAAATCACTTTTAACACATCTATCATACAAAATTTTATCTACGATCTTCCTAGTATATTAGTAAATACTAAAAAAATGTATATAGAATGACCTTTTGACAGGTAAGGATATGTTTGTTGATTTATTGATAAAAATTGTTATTAACATGTTAAATGTAACAATAAAATCACTTTTAATACGTTGCTATGTTACTTTCAACACTAGTGTTACAAAGTGCCACTTTAACTTGCTGAGCAACCGTTAAAAGAGCCACTTTTAACAACAGTTGTACATAAATAATTTTACGAAGCAATGCTACTGATTTCATCTTTCCTTGTTTATTAAATTACGCAAACAGTGATTTTGCTATGTTTTGTAAATGTAAACAACTGTTCATTAAAAATTATTATATCGAAGTAGCTTGGGGCCACGTTTTCAATCAAACGTAAACGTAGCATACCGTGAGAAAAACATCGATGTTCTTTGTGGTAAAATATGAAAAGAACACAAAACACAATAGGAGCATGAACAATATTGCTGTATGAAAAGTTTTCTTTTATAACCGTAAAGGGAACATTTTCATCATTTTGTTCTATAGTTTCTGACTTTATAATAATTTTCACGCCAGGTGGAAATATTCAGTGGCTTTACAAGCAATTTCAGTAGCTTGGGAAAATATTTATAGATAGAAGACATCTCAGGCATAGTTACACTTTATGTATTAAATTCATATATCCGATAACTCAGCATATAATAAACATATCACTTTATATTACATATTTGGATTTTAGTTGTTAAAGTTGTAAACTGATTAGATTTTGGAAGCAATCCATCAACAAGAAGTAGTAATTTACTTCAAGGTCTGTTAGGTTTTTTGAAAGTATCTCGATAAATAATTTTGACTATTTCCCTCATAAAATTTAAGCCAATCAGAATTCTGACATTTCTGAATGTCGTCGAATCAACGTATAATTACACGATAATTTTGGATTAGTGCAAATTATCGATAATTCGCATTAGTACAAATTACCAAGGTGATTCTGACTTGCTGTCAAATGAAGTTTTTAAATTTTGCTTTATTTTTTATAAGAGAAACAGCGTTTGGCTAAATTTTAATCGGGAAATAGTCCTTCGAATATCCCTCGTGCATGTAATTGTCGATAATTTGACATGCGCTTGGGATATTATATATGATAATTTCAAAAAGATATATGGCATGTCTTCATTAAAACCCAAAGGATCATATAAAACCATTAGACACCGCTTATATTAAAAGTATAAACAGAATCTTTCAATGTTTATATCGTAAATTGCTGTATATTTGTCAGAAGACTTTCAATTCCTGGTGTCGCATTAAAGATAAATTATTCTTGTTTTAAATAAAATAAAATAAATAAATATATTATCACGCCTTTTACCCATTATGGGTGTGGCACTCTACTTACGCAGATCTCGGTAAGTGATATATTTTTGCGTATGAAGTGCGGTTACTAGCCGTCAAATCATAGCCCCCAAAGATGATAGTAGAGGGGAAACCAGAGGGTTAAATTTAAAGTGGCAACTGTCAGCTGCGGGATTCGAACTGAGGATCTCACGATCCACAGTCCGACACGTTACCACGGAGCTATTTACATAAAAATTTTAATTTATAGTATATAAATACAGATTAAGTAATTTCTTCCTGTTTTACTTTAATAATGTAAAATACTATAACCTGGATTATTTCACTCAATACAAATTTGACCAATCAGAATATCTCATTTTCCATTATTGTGTATTTTAAATAAGTGATTAAATAGCACCATGCTGTTTAATCGCTATTAAATTGAAGCTAGCTTTTATATGCAAATTTTGAACATTTTGAAGACATATTTAGTCGGATAATTAATCGCAGAAGCAAGATACTTACATATTTTTTATCTTTACTGGTATTCTATATCTTTAAACATGCTGAATTAGCCTTTTCAAACTATTCTTATTTATTTTTTAACATTTATTTGACAAGGAAAATAGTAAATAATTCACTAAATATTCTTGGATAACATGGCTTTAAATAAATTTATTTCAAATTATGTAGTTGTTGATGAAGTTGACAAGTAAAAAAAAATTGCAATATAACAATAAAATAAGGTGCTTTTTGTTTATGTGCGTACCGATTTATTTATGTGAAAATGTGTCAAAATCAACGTTTTAATACAATTTCTTCAAAATATTAAAAAAAATTAAAGAATTGAATCGATTAAATTTGATGTCTGGATAATTTATAAAGTTTTTCTTTAAATAAGTGTTATTATACACAATAATTTAAGATAAAATCCCTCGGCCTGCGGTCTTGGGTTCTTTCATATTAGTATGTACTCAAACACTTTTTAAGCAAAATTTATTGTATAAGCCAGACAAGTCAAATCAGACCCTAGTGTGACGTTTGTATAACTGTGAAAGTGGTGTAACTATCCAGGGTTAATTTAATATTTTTAATTATTTATTTCATATTATTTTTGTTAGAATAGAGCAACTCTGATAAACTTGATAATCTAGCGACAGAGTTTACATTTTTATTTATATTATATATAAGTTTAGATCGAATTAATTTTAATGTTCCACGTCTATCCTCCAAATCTAAATGCATGTTTTTTATATCAACTTTGAGAACTAATTATGAGTTACGTGCTCCTATTAGAAGGTTATGCTTCATCTTCAATCAATTTGAATGTCATCTTGATTTAGATTTATTTTGTGATTCGTATATAAATATAAAATATATCTTGTTCGATTATTTTTGTAGTAGTACTCTTTTTATAAGTATTTTGATACCTACTACATTTTTCTCTACTTGTGTTGTAAACTTATTTTGTATCATAATTATTTCTCCAACCCTCAGTAATTGGGATATTTGTCCTTTTGAATGGTTGTTAATAAATAAATAATTTAAGATTTCTTTGTAAACGTAACTAAAGGACGTTTACTCGTTTTATATATGATTCTTCGAGTTTTGGTGATAGATACTCTACACCTATAATTTGAAACATTTAATCTATTCTGTATCGCTTAATACTTGTTTATCCGGGACGTGATAATGTTAAGATCCACTTAGATGTGTGTCTAGTTGAAACGTTTATTATTTATTCCGCTGGCAATTCCTGCAGTGCGTAACCCCTTATTCTGACGCGACACCCGATCTCGCGAGTCGAATTGCTCCATGCAACGCCAACTCCGACTCCAGTGAATGGAATCCGAGTTATGCGGTCGTTGCCTGGCAACCGCGCGTCTCGTATCCTGGGAGTCGTGTCACCCCCTCGATAGAGCCGGGGGATACAACCTGGCCCGAATACACTAGGACCTGGTGCTGGTGACTTGATCGGGAGAGACATTCAATCATATCAGTTAACCTTAGGGCCATAATTTCTTTGATACTAATATCGTTGTTATTAAGAATGAAACTGATTATGAATGGTGCTTAAAGTGGTAAAGTTTTCTCAGAGTTGGACCATTTTTATCTCCCGCTACATCCTATAATGGAGGTTCTATCGGAATCATACGACAATATTAGTAGTGAATTTTCAATGGATTAGTAGGTTTTGGGATCACTAACATATGATATTTTCGCGATGATGTATGTGATAAACTGAACGGAACTTTTTTTTTACATTTGCAGCCCCTTGGAAAAAGTTGATTAGTTTTTGGTGTTAATCCCATAACCGGAAGTGGTATTTGTATCATATCAGGTAATTTAAAAATGTCTTAGTAAATTATGAGAATATGACAATTCCTGTTATTAGAATAACATTTTTCTTTTACTACTGTCATATATATATATATATATATATATATATATATATATATATATATATATATATATATATATATAATTTAAAAAATATTAAATTGACTGGGAGATTGAAAGGCGAGTGCAAGGTATTGGGTGCTTTGCTCAGCAATCATAGATACCTTTACCATTTAGAAATAATTTAAACAAGTCAATAATCATTAAAACTATACCAAATATCATCTGTAAAACGCAAACTATACGTCTGTTTGTATGTTTTATTCCCCATGGCACTCTGGAAATTGCTGAAAATTATACATTTTCTTTTACGTGTATCTCATGACAGAAATGTATTACATCAATAAATTTCTGTTTATTTGATACAGTTTATAATTCTGAACATTTTACCTATTTACTCTTTTGCTCTAAAATTAATAGATAAAAACAAAATTAAAATACTAATATTGTATTTCCTATAATTCAAAGAAAAAAAAATCTGATGTAGCCAGCACATAACCTCCCGCCCAATACTACTCTTAAGCGATACAAACTAGTATTTGATGATACAGAAACATATCTTCTTATTTGATTATTTTCTATTTATATTTGAGAAATTTAATTTAATTTTGTATTTTTATTTAATTTATTGACATATATTTTACTAAGAAAACAGCTTCAAAATCACAATGACATTTGTCACATTTCGTAAAAAATTGAAAATTTTTTATTGTTTCCATTATGTACAAGGAACGCAAGATTTATGAAATCTAATTCCTTTATATTCTATTATCTCTAAATCTACTGAAAATTAATAAAATTAGTGTAATCAAAACAGATGTAAAATTAAGTATTCTACAACTTTCAAAATAACATAAATTGTTGAAAAAGGAAATTTAACCGTGTTTTTCACGAAAAACTGTTAAGGGCTTCAAGTAAACTGCTACTTCCGGTTGACCAATATTTATCCAAAATCTAATTCGCTCTTCATTTAAATATAAGAAGCAAAAATTCACAAAATTGTATTTTTTGGTATTATAGTATTTGAGTTATGCGAGACGAAAAAATTGCCACAGACTACACACACATACATACATACATACATACATACATACATACATCATGGCGATAATAGTAAAATCGTATTCTAGGGAAAACTCATTACCCAATTTTTTGACCAAAAACAATACCTCCCTTACCTAGATATGGGCCTTTAAGTAAAAAACCACTTCCAGTTGATAAATTACTGTCAAAATATAACTAGCTCATAATTGACGCTTCCAATTATAATATAAATTTCGAGTTATCGTGAAAATAGTGCCTAGCTATTCAAAAATATCATCAGGTCATTTGCCCATTTTGAGTGTGTCACTCTGCTTTTACAGATCTCGGTATGTGATACTCTTTTACTCGTACATGTGAAATGCGATTATCAGTTATTAAGTCACTGCCCCCAAAGACGTCAATTAGTGGAGGTGGACCACAAGTGTTAAGTAAAAATGGTAACTGTTCACTGTGAGAACTATTCAATTTTTTCTAGAATGTACATATAAAACCCCTTTCTATTGTCTCTAGAGACTATTTATGTTATTCTGCAGTAATGAATATAATAATGCAAGCATACTAAAACAAACAGAACCTTTTGTAGAGTATCTTCGCGTGATACTATAATATAATTTCTTTGTATAAACATTAGCTTCATAAATAAGCTTTAATACAGTGTTGAAACGTATCAAGTTCCTAGTACTTTAGATATTTTACGAGATAGTGAATAAATAATGAAATCATTATATTTATTCTCTGGCAATTTTTGCTATTCTCTTTCAGTAGTATCTACCGTACATCTGCGTAATTTTATAACACATGAAGTTCATATATTTTGATTACATTTCAGCAAAGTTAATTATGTGTTTAACATTCAAATTTTAACCCAGTTTACATATGAATAGATACACAAGCATCCCTTCGTATAACCCTCATCCCTGTTTCAGACAAATAACACTGATATTTGTTTTCACCAACTTTTTGTGGGTATAATGAAAACAATGCTCCCAAATTTTGTATAATTACGGGTTTATAATTTCTCGTATTCATCATTAAATGTAATTTATATTTCAGGCCACGGTAATATTATTCTGTTTAACTAAAAAGAAAATTATTTTATCAACTTAATTGGAATTGTACTCTGTGTGTTTTATAGAACAAACATTTGAAATAGAAATAAGATTTCCAGATTGTACGTTCTAATTTCACCTGTATCTTTGCTTATTTATACTCAAAATGATTTTGGAGAAGACGCACGTCATCAACCTGAAAATAAACTTTATAAAGTGAAAAATAACTTGTAAAGTTTATTGAGGTATGCTAATGTTTAAAATAAAACGACGTAAAAAATACTAGCATTAAGAAAAGCATATATTAATGCAATGTACAGTGATTTTAAAGTAAATTTTATTCATTTATTGGAATTTTAAATTATTAAAAATAATTCTAGTTCATTTTTTGTTCGCTCTGTTGTTGCTATTGGTAAATGATCACGTTTACATACAAAATTCATATCGAACTGTCACTTTACTGTCAGACTTTACTGTGTTGTTAAAATTTATGCTGCTCGTGATCCAGTGTTTTATAATATGTATGTATAAATATATTGTGTTTATTGCAACAAATCACATCTAAAAATGGCGGCACGTGTAGTGCAACAAGCATTACATTTTAATTTCAACAAAATTTAGTATCCCATATAAACGTTGTTGCATAGTGACGTCATTATATAGTAATATTTTTGATGACGTGCGTCTTCATTTTGAGTATAGATGTACTATATTGCATATTGTTTGGTACTTGTAAACAATATGTATTTACAGTGAATATACATCATTTTTTAAACTAATTAAAAAATGGAAAGTGATAAATATTTATGCTTGAAGTGTGGTTACAAGCCGTCAAACCACGGCCACCAAATATGCTGGTGGAATGT
Source organism: Poecilus cupreus (assembly GCA_963942605.1). NCBI lineage: Eukaryota > Metazoa > Arthropoda > Insecta > Coleoptera > Carabidae > Poecilus > Poecilus cupreus. The sequence continues at coordinate 5,988,117 of OZ012726.1, read as the reverse complement.
GGAATATTCAAATATTACTTAAAAAGGAGAAGTACATTAATGCAATATGTGAAAAAAAATTCTACGGCCATTAAGATATTCAGTTGTTATGTGTTTGTTATTGCTACGGATACATAGTTGTAAACACATTTTCATTTCTCATGGTAACCATAAGCAACGTGGATTAAATTAATTTCTAACAGTTCTGTCAAAAACGAATTGTTCCGCGCTCCAGTGATAGAATTACGAACTACATTGGTAATATTCAAGGGCAATATTATCAAATTAATTAGCGTTGAGCAATTTTTTGACTGCCAACATTGAAAAAAGATGAATGTCATCAAGTAATACTTCAATAATTACTTAAAGAGTTTTTTTTTTTAAATTATAATATTAGTAGCAGGTAAACATTTAGGTATTGAATTTCTTATTTATTTTTAGTAATATTGAATGTAATATTGGTATAATTATTAAAAATCATTTAAGTGAATTTGAATTTTGAAGGTTATTATTTAGTGTTTTCAATATTCACACTTTTAGTTAATGATGTCGATAATGTATTTAAGGTATTTCTTCGTTATCACTTTCCGTTTCTATCACTTAATGTAATGAAACTTAACATTTATGAAAAATAATATTGTTTAATTACCTCCCACACATATATCATTTTGAAATTACATATTAAAAATTTGAATGTTGAGGTTACGAGCTGATTAGATTTTGGGAGCAATCTATTCACCTAATGTTGTAGTTTACTTAAAGACTTGACAGGCTTTTTGGGTTTATTTCAGTAAATAATTGAGTTGCAGTAAATTTTATCATAATAAAAAAGATGTATACTAGCATTGGCTACAATTTTTGTTTGAAACTTTTTTACATATTATGCACCGTTTTTAAATTAAAATTTTTGGGATGTTATGTTGGTACTAACAATGCGCTGATTACAAAAATACACTGATTACAACAATGTACCTAATGATTACAAAAATAAAAAAAATTTAATCACAAGCAACCTAAAAATACGCTCATTAAATTGGAATTACAACAATGCATCTACTGATTACAAAAATCAAAAAGTATATTTATTTGTATTTCCTTTCAAAATTATTTTAATATTTTTCAAGTTTTAAGCGGGAGGTTAAGTGTTTCGTCCTCAATTTCGTCATCGGAATTAATTAGTTAATTCTTCTTGCAAATTTTGTTTCATGTTACGTCCAAATTTACTATAGTACGACAATATATCTGCCAAAATTATCCTAATTGTATAATAATTATTTAACGGTTGTCAACACTAGGTTGCTTGCTCAAAATCGGCGTATAATGGGTTACTGTAGTGACGATTTCTGAGCTTTTAATGACGATTTTTGAGCACTTTAATGCCGATTTCAAATAAAAGTAAATATTGCATCTTAATTTAAGCCCATGGTATAATTTAACGTCTTTCTTAAGTGAAATTTGAAAAATAATCTGCGCATGGGAAAGTAGTGTGGTGGCCACACCAGATTTAATTATATTTGATTTTTTAGCGGTCGTAGAAAAATATAATAGTTAAAATTTTAAGAACATTTGGAGTAATACTTAAACGAAACGTTTTATTTTATAAATAGCCATGTATTCTTGCAGACGACGAACTTGTTTCAGACGTATTAATTAGCAAACCGCTGCAAATACTTGAAAAATTTAGTTTGCAATCAGTATTGCGGTACCTACTCAGTGCTTTGTGTCGTGTGCTGTGTGTTCCACGAAATTTTTCTATAGAAAATCATCAAAATGTAAGTTACCTACTAAATACATTAGAGACTAGATACATTCAATTATTGTAATAGAATCTCAGATATTTAATAGTGTATACATTACCTATACTGTTTCTTAAATAATTATTTTCTGATATTTTGAACAATCTATGTATATTTAATTAAGCAACTATAAAACTAAAATCACAGTAAAACATTTTCGTTCCAATGTAAAAACGCCGGCCGAAAAGAAGAAAAATGAATTAAAAAATAGAAACACACCAAGCGGAACACAGTGCAATTAAAACTAAACGCCAGCCGCCCATTTCTTAATAAAAACAAATCCGTATCTCCTGCTTCGTCTCTCTCCATCCCACAGGACGAGGCCCAAGCGCGACAGAGACAAGAAACACATTAATTCCGCAGCAGGATAAATTCATCCTGAAATATAAATTTAAATATTCATGATGAAAGTGCATATTATGAAATTATAATGTACATGGAGGGCAATCAAGCTCTGCTATGATAATAAAGTGGCGCTTGGTTGCTATGGGCGACGGGCAGGGCCGTACTTGCCCCAGGAAATATTCATTTCTTCAACTTAATTATGGATAAAGTTGTTGACAGTAGCTTCGTACTTTCCACGTGAACAAAAAATTACTAAAAACATAATTTTAATTAAAGATACAAAAATGAGAAGTTACCGAACAATAATGAGACAAATAACAATGAAAATATCAATTATAATAAAAAAATAATTGTTGTGGGCACTACAATACCTCCCGCCATAGATTTATTATCGAACAATTCAGGAACACGGACCACCAGTATCAAGAAACGCTCATTCTTTCAAAAAATTATGACATAAAAAAAATGGCAATTTTCAACCGTTGTTTTGTTTTTTTTTTAAACACAGGTTAACAGATTTAATCGAAAATATCAAAATATATTTTTCCTTTAACGTGCTGTAATTCGTAAATGGTGAAAGTAAGAGGAAAATGTTTCAAACAATAATTGTAAATAATAATATTTGAAACATTATTCTTATAACAAAATTTTCATTAAATCATAATTTACTGACATATTTTACAATAACTTAATAGGGCTTCAAGTAAACTACCACTTCCGGTTATTGGATTATCACCAACAACAAATCAGCTCTTCGAAAGGAGACAAAATATCAAAATTTTCAGTTTAGTAGTTTTTGAGAAACCGTAACTCCAGAGATCCACACAGACAGATACACACACAGACCTCATCGCAAAAATTTTAAAATCGTATTCTAGGGAACCTAAAACGTGCTCTTTCACTGAAAACTCACTACACAATTTTTAGCATGATTCCTATATTCTAGAACTGAAAATTTTGATATTTTGTATATATCAATTGTATCCCCTTTGGAAGAGCTGATTAGTTTTTATTGTGATAATCCAATAACCGGACGTGGTAGTTTACTTAAAGTACTATCAAGTTATTTTGAAATATCTGAGTAAATTATGGTTAAATGACAATTTTTGTTTTTATGTATTATATATTATTATTGGTTAAATGACAATTTTTGTTATTATGTATTATTTATTATTATCTACAATTATTGTTTCAAACATTTTATTTTACTGTCTCCATTTACGAATTACAAAACATTAAAGAATAGTATATTGTACAACGAGCATGGAATGGTACTTATTTCCTACGAGTATGAATGCAAATCATACGAGTATGAAATGTCCATTCATACGAGTTGTACACTATACTTTTTCTACGACCACTATATTATTTCAAAATTAATTTAATATTTATAATAAATTTGTCCCGCTTTCACCATTCCAATATTTGATAATTCTAAATAAGTATCCTAGCAATGGCACCTGTACTTAAATGAACTGACCTGTATTGAAATACTCCCAAAACAAATTCATTTCGCACGATGCTTGCAATGTACCTCAAATCCCTAGCAACAACAAACATACAACGAGCAGATTTCTCAGTGGTCGTAGAAAAAATTATATTTTGATATTTTCATTTAAATCTATTAACCTGTGCTTTTTGAAATAACAAAACAACTCTTGAAAAATGTCGATTTTTGACGTAAATCAAAAGTGAAAATTAAATATTTTGAAGGGATAATTATTTTTTGATATTGGTGGTCCGTGTTCCTGCATTATTTGAGGCAATGCACGCAGCAAAATATGGCGTGATGCTATATTTCTTTATTTAATTAAGTAATTTGTAACACGGTTATTTGTTCGTTGTAGTTGCGCACATGGCTGCAAAATCGAATTTAAACAAAAATGTAATAACTGAAAGAAATGTAATTTAGAAAATGGGTTTTAACAGAATCTAATGTTTCTGTTTGCACTGGTTTCAAAGACTGTGACTGAACTTTTAGTATTTTTAGCTTTTTGTTGCTTAAACAAGGAAATGCTTTTACCGTTTACCTCACGTTATCCGCAATTGAATAAGTATATTTGCTTCAGCACTCTGTATGAGGATAATCACAATTATTTGAGAAATAAAATCGCTAATATTTATTTTATATCGGAAAATAAATATTTTACAGCTTTTTGTAATTGAATTGTGCCGTAAAGCTTAACAACACAATATAAATTTATTAATTTCATCTCAACTTTTGAACTCTATACACTTTGAAATGAAAAGCACTGGTATAAACAAATGAATGTCTTAGGAGCCATTCAAATAATACGTACATCAGGGGGAGGCAACTTTGATGGCAAATGTCAGTACAATGATATGATTAGTGTCACTCCACTCCTTAAAATGTGGAGGCGCCACTTTGTAATAAAATAAGCTATTGGAATCGAGTGACTTTGGAAAAAGAAGAAGAAATCACTGTCAATTTTAGTGTCAAAATTGATGTTGATAATTCGTTCTCGTTATTGTCGTTTATTATTGTGTATAAATATTGCAACAGGTAAGTGTTAAATTTAATATTCTGTTTTATACATCACATACACACTTAAAATATAATTTCAATACATTAAAAATAAATCACTGTATATTTTTTCATTAATTATTATATGTACACAAATATATTATAAAGCAATGTTAAAAGTTGTATTGCACTCATGCATTTTCCATATAACAAATATCCACTATGTATATTTCTTCCAATTCCTTTTTTTATCCGTTTCCTCTCCTTTCTATTTTAGAACAATGCTTAATTTATGTTGAATAAAGGGATGCCTAATTAAAGACAAAAAGCTATTTCGTTTCCCTAAATGTAAGGAAATGCAACAATTTCGGATGGATATACTTGGGTTAGATGTAGGTAACGTCAAATAAATTCCTAACGATCAACAAACGGACATGACCATCTACAAACTAACAGTAAAAGACCTTTTAAGAGAAAATGTGAGACATCCGAACATGGTGTAGTAATAAAGGTTTCTTTAATATAAACATTATTAATAATTTAAACCCTTGTAGATTTTTGAAAAAAATGCGATTACCAGTGTCTCAGTTGAGTGACCGGGAATGAACATTCTACGAAGAAACTGTAAAGAACCGACTAAAGATTGTGACAGGGAACAATACCATTCGACAACTAAGGACCTGGCTTAGCAGTGTTACAAGAAGAGACCAAGTGGACAGACTTAATAACTAATTGTTTAACAAAACATTTTCTTCTTCACCAATATAATTGGCTCAAATAAAAAAATCAAAAGTTAGACGTAAGGGATTACGAAGAACGAAAAATAAAGAAAATTTTATAATGAATTCATAGATTAATAGACTCCGAAGTTAATCGATTTGTGAAGACGAATATCGATGATGCGAATCTACGGTATGCTAATTCTAGAAGTAATAAATTTAATTTTTACTAAATATATTTGTTTTAGGCTGTACAACAGTATTTGGATATCTCCACCAGGTTGAGAAGTATTCATATAACACAACAAGCATTTGGATGTCACACCCACACGGCGTCGGTTAATCATAAAAGAATAGTAATTCGTGCTGGTTATTAAATGGAATTTTTAATTTAACTTATTCACAAGAGGATTTTTTTTGCGAGTATAAGCACTGTTTTAATTACATTTTGATTATTCTTGAGCACAATTCCTCTTTCTCTTATAAATTTACTTTTACAATTAAATATATTATTAGTGGCACTTTAGATAATAACAAATTAAATCAAATAATCACATAATAATAATAATCATCACTAATCAGTCGTTCGGCTTTTAATAAACAGACGTGGATTTTATATAACTACTTTTACAAATCTCACACCCGCATCCAAATTCATTACAGTTTGCAGCAGTAAAATTCACATGTTTTAAGAGTTTTTGGAACTCAAAAATAACATGTTGTATTTAAAGAAACAAAATATTATTTGAATTTAAAATTCAATGTAATATATTTTTTAAATACAAGAATTTTTGTGTTTAAATTAACTTATAAGTGATTGTAATATCTTTAACTACAAATATTTAGAAATTTATCGCTAAAAGCTACAGATTTTATTTGAATGTAAAAGATTGTGTAAGACTAAAAATATTTTTATAAGAACAAATTTACAATTTGTCAAAATTTGCACTTAACGTGGAAAATCATATTGAAAGTGTTAATATGTATTCTTATTTTGTAGTAAAGTTATAAGGTTTCTAATAATTATATTAAATTCTCATTTTCAATATTTTAAATAGAGCTTTTCATAATAAATATTAATATTAAAAATTAATAAATTAAATATTATTAGAAATCTATAACATGTTTGTCTAAATAATTAAATATGTGTAAACAGAATTGAATTGAATAAATATATTCCTAATATTTACTCTTATAATTTTGTACAAGTACAACAAATATAAAATAAAAAGTATCAAGGAGGCTAAAAAACAATCTTCTATCCTTCTATTGTCATCCTTGTCTAATTTTAGTGTCACTACACCCCCCTGCGGGTGCAGCACTTATGCTCAAGACTCGTAACCATAGAGAGGGCGATCTGATTATGTTTCTAATTTGTGACGTACATGCTCCCGGTGTAAACCATGTGAGAGATAAAAAGGAACTTCAGTGTCGAGGTACATCTTAAGTTTTATTTGAAATCTAAAATTCGAAAAAACTGTAAAAAAAATTACGATATAGGTTGAGTTTATACATCTGTCAATTGTCAATTGAAACTGACAGTCAGTGTTGCCAACCTCGAGAAGTGTAGTTATCGTAAATAACACTCAAAATTATGTGTTTTGTCCTCAATGTCGTCATCGGAATTAATTAGTTAATTCTTCTTGCAAATTTTGTTTCATGTTACGTCCAAATTTACTATAGTACGTCAATATATCCTAATTGTACAATAATTATTTAACGGTTGCCAACACTGGCATGCTAAAAATCGTCGTATAATGGGTTACTTTATTGACGATTTCTGAGCTTTTAATGATGATTTTTAAGCACTTTAGTGCCCATTTCAAATAAACATAGTTTCTCTCCCGATCATGAAAAAAAATTCTATTTGGCAGTTACTAAAAGCCAGGTTTATTGTAAGGTGCATCTAATTTATATTAATAACTATTTACAGTATTTTACTATGATTAATCTTTGTAAATAAGAATTAAATTTTCCTATTCCCAAGATATTATAAACTACGTGACAGCAATATGGTAAACAATGCACAGATCGCGTCAAATTTGTGTGAAATTAGCTTGCTCATCTAATTAGTTCCAGTCGCCAGTTCCGAGCACAAACGCTTGTATGTCGTACAAGATTCAGTCCCATTCAGTGCGACGTGACGTCATAATAGCATACAGCCTGCACAAGGTATGCTACAGTACAAACATCACACGGCTTACAGAGAGCATACAGGACAATAATTTGTATGCCATATTGATATGAATACAAGAAGGTAACTGTATCAGGTATCTATTGGTAATTGGGGGATTGATGAGTGGGTTTCAATACAATACTCTGTACGATATATCCGAGGTTATATACCACTAAGAGCCGGTTTCTGCAAAAATATTTGACTGATCTATTAGCTGTCCGTTAAATTTATCGAAAGGTTAAAATTGCATTGGGTTTCTGAAAACATGCTTCAGTTAATTTATCAGTCAGATAAGTAACCCATGGTTTTAACATAAACTAATACTAATTTTTTAATCAAATAGATGATACTAGTATCATTTCCAGTAATTTTGACGCTAAATTCAAACTTTACTTTGGCAAAAATTATGGAAAAAAACGAAATCAATATTTTTTTTACCGAGGGTAAAAAGAATTTTCTTTTTGAGCTATTGCATGATAGTTAAATCCAAAAACACTATTTAAAAAAAAAGCGACGCGGTTGCAATGCGAAAAAAAAATTCTAAGCTTCTAACACCATTCAAACACCCTGGTTTTTGATAAGGTGAATCCCATACTGTGCTTGAAATCTTTGTAAAATATCAGTTGGTTTGGCACCCTCATTTACAAGAGGTTCAATTATTATGCGATGCGCAACTGAAACGTGGACTGCCTGCTTTATCATTTTGACAATTACTAAGTGACGAAGACTTATGTACACTTTCTAGATACCAATTGCAAGAATGTTAAGACGGAAATGCCGCTAAAGCCATTCGTTTGGTTCTGAGAATAAAATTCTGGGTCATATCTGAAATTCCCTCGTGAATCTATCAACAAGATGTGGTACTTTACTTGAAGACCTATCAGGTTTTTACCTCCCGCCACATCCTGTAAGGGAGGTAGGTAGAGGAATCATACACAAGTAGTGAATTTTCAGTGGATGAGTACGTTTTAGAGTCCCTAGAATACGATTTTAATAGTATCGCGATGATGACTGTGCGTGTGTCTGTCTGTCAAGAGCTGAATACAATAGAGCCCTATTAAGTTATTTTGAAATATCGTAGTAAATTATGGTTTAATGATAATTTTTGTTTTTATAATAATGTTTGAAACATTTTTCTCTTACTATCATCATTTAAGAATTGCAACACGTTCAAGAAAAATTATTTTTTGACATTTTCGTTTAAGCGAATCTATGATTTTTGATAAAAACAAAACAACGGTTGAAAAATGGAAAATAGTTATTTACTTAAGAGTCAGGAAAGTGGTGCATTACTGTCGAGGAGCCATATTAAAATACAGACATTTTCCTGACGAGTTTATGTATTAATTTTTTCTGGAACATTTAATTTTATTAAAAATTTATTTTTAATTTAATAAATAAATCTGTATTTCAAAAATATCTAGTTGTTCTTCTCTCGTTACTAAGGTGAAAAAATTTAATAAATAATCAAAAACGAATTTACTGTCAGTCTGTCAGTAGTGCTGTCAATTCTGGATATTTTATGTGTCCAACAGCATTTCTTTTCATTTGCAATGTCTTCTAACGAGGTACCTACAGAAATTCAAGAAGCTACTACCCAAACAATCCAAAATAAGGTACAACCGAAAATATTAATATGCAATACAAATTAAAAAAAAAAACGTTTTAATTTTGTCCCGGGTAGTCAGGGAAATGCTACTTTCGCTCCGTATTTTAAGCGCAAACCGAGTATTTTCGCTCCGGTTTCAGAAAAAAGTAATTTTCTATAACACTGTTTTGGAAACTAGGCATTCCACAACTAAAAATTGTTATGGAATCACTAACATTCCATACGCCGCGTATGGAATATTTTAGACGATTCAGAGCCGCATATTATCGAGATATATGAAGTATCTTGATTCAGTTACTATGGTTACGTCTGTTTGTTTTAATTTGATTTATTTGAGTTTGACGTTTACAACAGCCTTCGGCTCGGACTACAAACGTTTTGCTCGCGTGGAATATGTTCCATTCCATTACTTGTTGTAGAATATACTATTTTGTCATGTGTCATAATTGAAAACCCAATTTTTTGAAGGGATGGGCGTCTCTTGATAGCGATATTCCTTGTTTCTGCTTTGTTCAATAAAAAATCAATGACGGGAGATATTATGTTGGACACAAAAAATTTTTTAGATGTACCTTAATAAGTTCTAGATTAGGTTTTGGAGGTAAATTAAAAATCTAAACGTGTAATAATTTCAGCCTTTACAAAACTCTTAAGTTTGAGATATACTTGCAATATCAAAATGAATGATTAACACTAAAATAACCTACGTATTTATTTAATTTAGAAGCTAAGTTAATCTTTGATAATGAAAGCGGTTGTTGTAAAAAGTGTAACCTTTATGATGCACGTATTTAGCGAAAATAATTTCGTTGAACTCCGAACATTTAATTAGTTGTTTCTCCACGTGAAACAAACCATCATCAAATTACACATGAAGCAGTACGTCTAAATATGCGATGCACGAAATTTCTATTAATTTAGAATTTCACACAAACTCTCAGTCGGCTCTGAGTGAAGCCAAGCGCTACATGGCTTGCGGTGGGACCGCAAATTCTCTCAACTTTTCAACCGAGCACGAGTGAAATGAAACAAAAAGATTTGTTTTACACGGCGGATGCCAGATTGTAATTAATTAGAGTGTATTCTGGGCCTGGTCAGCCTGTGGATATTTCCCTATACTTATGCTTTTACTCCTCCAGGTTTCGTTTCCAGACGCCCGGAAACGTCGGATGTGATCCTCCGGGCGCGACGAGCGCTCCACCTGATGTTATAGAGAGTAATTATATTATTTCCCTAAGCAAATATGCCCCGAAAAATATTTTTGTCCAAAACCGATACTAAAGTACAATATACCTACTACTACCTAAAGTTAGCTAAAATAGTAGCTAAAGTTAAACCTTATAGACTCTTATGTCAAACTTGAATTACAAACATAAAATAACAAACAATTTATTCTGTAATACTATTGATCTTAGGATAAATGTCAGTTTGACAACTCAATCTTGTCACCTGATAGCTGACTCGAAAACTGTTTAATAGTTATTTACGATACAAGTACGTAAAGCTAGTCTTTAGTCACGAATGGGTCAATTAAAACACGAGCGTAGCAAGTGTTTTAAGACCCCTGAGTGACTATAGACGCTTTACGTATGTGTATCGTAAAATATTTTATCTACGATATAATAAAAAACCCCAAAAAATATAACAAAATATTTTTATTTATGAACGAGGATCACAATATTAAATGAGAAGTTTGCCATGATAACAAAATTTTTGAAAATTTGGCGTGTTTAAAAATTTTAATCACTCGTTGCTTGGCAACCCGTGACTGCCCGTGACTAATGGGATCGTGTTACTAAACAACCTTTTTACAAACTTGAAACTAACAGTTAAACATCAATTCTACACACTATCGTAGATAAAAAATAAAATCACTCCTCTTGCGATGTCGTGATTTTATTAAAACAGTTTTCTTGTCAATTTGCTAGGTAACAAGGTTTCTAACAAACAAATTTATCCGAGAAAATAAAAAGCTCCTGTGTAATTATAGTTGAAAATGTCAAAGTTTTGTAATTAGTAAATGGTGATAGCAAGACAAAAATGTTTGAAACACCAATTGTAGATAATAATATTTGATACAATATTCTAATAACAAAAATTGTCATTAAAAAGTAGCATTGAAACCCCTTCTTCACACCGTGTTCGTATATGTTCATACAATTAACTGAAATATTTATTCTATAAGTATTATTATGAATCATTGAAATACAGATTCTCATATGTAACTATTTTCATTTGCTACATGTACAATTTTTAGAGCAGACTTAAAAATATGCGTAAAATATAGCGAATTTACCAACGTTAAAATTCGCGGAGTGTACGTACTTATTTCGCTTGAAGTCCATAACGATAAAAGCAAACTTTCTGCTGAAAAAACAGCAACCAAATAAAACAAAAAGCACAACGCAGACATCAATCACCCCACCGTCATTTATTTTTCACCTGCTTTCAACTCGCCGGCCGCCTTGATATCCACGGCTTCGTTCGATTCTGCGTTGGAAATCAGGAGCGCGGCACAAGCATATTCAATTTCCTTCAGTTTTCCGGTAGCTGAAAGTGCCTTTAAACGTTGTATGGTAAATATTTTAACAGGGCCCGCGGCGGTTCCCGCGAATATAATTCTGCTCTCTCTTTTAGCCCTGCTGCCTGCCCCTCCACCCTCTTGAAAGCCTGTACCAGTGCTTCCCAACATTTAACATAACTATTGCAATTTTATTTTAAGACAGTTCAAGATTGTTTGATAATTGAAAAGAAACTTAAAAACAATTTGCTCGGTTTTCCGATATTGGAACATTCAACATGTTCATTCTTTTTAATTACCAATTGGTTAAAATCGCACTGAGACTCGCTAGATATGTTTAATAGGGTTTCAAATGTCAAATATATAACGAAAATATAATATATTTATCTCTTGTGATACATACTGCTTCTTCAAATTTGTTCGCTCATTTGCTACATCATGATATCAGAAAGGCAGGTGAATATTTAATGAACGATTACGTTGTAAAATAAATATATATATATAAGAATTCTCTTAGATTTACTTTTTTATATATTATAATTTAATCTGCAAGAAATTTATTTATCAGTAATAATATAACAAGAGGGTAAGAATAAATTGAAAATAATTTGACAGATCTTTCGAAAACTTGTTGCCAGGCAATAGCCACGAAAGCCCGTAGAGCTTGAGTGGCTATTGCCAAATGGCGACAAGTTTGAGAAAGATACTGGAGAATTATTTTCTAATTTATCGAACTCTCGAGTTATATTTAATAAGATTATTTTTTGATTTCATCATCAGGCACGTCACTAAATCTATCTTTTTTGCTCATTTTTACTTGTGTTGATGATAACTATCTGACATCTGACATCCGTCAACAAAAACAAAAAAGCTACAGAGAAAATTGCCGGGAATATTCACAAGAGCAATATTCTCAGTATAATAATGACAGGATTGGTTAAAACACAGACACGTGACATACAATAAAGCATTTGATTGGTTTAAATAAACGTCAAAAAATAATCTTTGATATTATATTGTTGTTCCAATATCGGAACACCGAGCATGAACGGATTCATGATTTAGTTTTAATTATTTTAGGTTTTTAAGTACACATGACCTTATAGACTTGATTGAAAGTCAAGATTTTTGGAAGGCTAACGTATTTATTACACTTCTAGACGATGGAAATGAAAGTGCTGAAGACAAAACAAATGATATAAATTATTTGAGTGGAGCAAAGTTACAGGCTCAAGCAACAGCCAAAATAAATAATCAAGAACAGACATATTTATTAGATGATGATGAAGCTGATTTTAGCAGTGATGATAATATTACCACAAAAAGAAATCCTATTATAAGATCCGGGTCAAAAAAATGCAAATGTGATACTGTTTGAAATATATGTTTTAATAGTTATTTGTATACCAAGGCCGCAAAATCACTCTTTAGCGTACCGAGAGAAAAATTGTCGCTGAGGCCGCTTTCGGCCGAGGCAGAATAATCTCGAGGGCGATAAAGGATTTCGCGGACAATGCAGAGGAAAATAAAATGCTCGAGTGTAATTCGGCGAGATTTTTTAATATTATTTATGAAAAGGTTTATTTAAAAGTGCAATTGGTGAAAATACAATTATTATATATCATATTTTTGGCACATAATGCAAATGACATTAATGTAGTTAATTTTATGATGTGGTTGCTAGGAGAAAGGTAAATAACGTTTAATCACTTGCAAAAAGTTACCTTCCCATTTATCCGCTGTCAAAACGATAAAATTGTTTTTCTATAACACTGTTTTGGAAACTGGGCATTCCATTACTAAAAATTGTTATGGAATCACTAACATTCCATACGCGGCGTATGGAATATTTTCGACGAATCAGAACCGCTTATTAGCGCGACGTATGAACTATCTTGATTCAGTTGCTATGGTTACGTCTGTTTGTTTTAATTTTATTTAATTGAGTTTGACGTTTTCAACAGTTTTATATTTGTATTTTTTGTATAATTTCCAAAACCTTTTTATAGAAAGTATAGTCTACAACATATAACGGAATGGCCTATCCCACGCTCGCAAACCGCAGCCCTCGCCTTTGGCTCGGGCTACAAACTTTTTGCTCGCGTGGAATATGTGCCATTCCATTACTTGTTGTAGAATATACTATTTCATTATGGCTTACTTTATATTGGAGTTAAATTATTAGTGGAATAAACAAAAATTTCACAACAAGATCATAGCTTAAATAATGATTATTATTTTAGCTATAATTTTTTTTTTAATGGGGTAAATAGCTCCGTGGTAACGTGTCGGACTGTGGATTGTGAGTCCTTAGTTCGAATCTCGCAGCTGACAGTTGCTAAATTAAATTTACCCCTGTGGTTTCCCCACCACTAACATCTTTGGAGACTGTGATTTGACGGCTAGTAACCGCACTTCATACGTAAAATATATCACTTACCGAGATCTGCGTAAGCAGAGTGCCACACCCGTAAAGGGTTAAAGGCGTGGTGATATATTTATTTATTTATTTTTATAAACAAAAATTTCACAAGATCATAGCTTAAATAATGATTATTTTTTAGCTATCATTTTTTGATGCGTTATTTTTTGTATAGGTATTCCACTGATAAATTTATTCTCTAGTTTATTCGACGTTGGAAATACCAGCCTTTAGAAAAGTTAATATATTAGATATATATTCGGAGTTCAACAAATAAACACATAGCCGCAGAAATTTATTTTTGTACAATTAATATAATTGACATATTATTTTTTAATAATGTAACATATGAATATAAATCTAATTTGATGTTACTTTTAAATTTGTAAAAAAATAATGTATGTTCCATTTGAAATTTCATAGTTGATATTAATTAATTAATTAATTATATCATGAATGTAAATCCACTATCAATTAGCTTATATGTTGTTGTATAAATCCTGTTATATGAAATAAATTGCTTAGTAGATAAATAAGCGTAATATATGCTGGTTCCATTTAAATATAACATCCTGTATAAGAAAGGACAACAAATCGAACTTCTTCTTCCACTATCATCTTCGGGGTCATGATTTGACGGCACTTTGCGCCCAAATAAATTTAAAAGTTGCTCTCAGCATTAGTCATATTTTCCTTGGGCCAACGTTTGAGAGCCGCTGGCTCGGTGCGCCCTGCGTGACCCGAGCAACCCGCCAACTTGGATCTTGTTTGTGTTTGGTATCTCGTTGCTGTTGCTGTTGCTACCCACTTTGCGTATTATAATGATGTCTAATATTGTGCAAACACTGCCGTGTTTGGCCCCTAGAATTTGTTCCTTTGAAATTTTGCGGCTAAAGTAATTAGTTTCACTACAATTTAACATTTTTCGTGCGGCTTCATTTGCAGAATTTTCCACATCAAATATTATATTTTTTGTTGCTATAAGTTTGTTTTAAAGTTAATGTATTTTATTTTGTTTACAGGATTCCGAACAGACGGCGAGACGATGTTGGGGTAAGTTTTTTGATTTTCTTTTTGTAAGAATATAGATTTTAATGTCAGGAATATCCAGGATATTCTAGGGCTATATTTTAACTTTAATAACAATACATTTATATAACAAGAAGTATATTTTGTTCAAATACTTTTTGAAACATAAGTTTCACTTTAATTTAACATTACAATAGATTGTAATTGTTCTCAAATAGTTATTTTCATATAAAGTGTGGGAAGACACTCTTCCCAAATGAGCGCTTATTTGAAGCACATGAGCTTGATTTGCGCGAATGTGTGAATGCCGAGTTTTCAATGCTTTTCGCAACGAACAAAATAATTTTTTGGCGGAATTAAAATAAAAAAGCTTGTCAATTTACAAATTGTACAACAGCAAAATCATAACAACCGATTAGTAATGAATTTGATGATATGACAATTTGCACAAACATTTTTATTTATATTATTGGCAATTATTGATGGTTTTTGCTGGTTTGATACACAAAAATCGGTGTAAATAACATTTTATAAATTAAATTTTGTTATTTTAAGATTTTGCTGTATACCCGGAAAATTTATTTAATGTCCTATTGTTATGTTTTTGTTC
The DNA here is from genome assembly GCA_963942605.1 of Poecilus cupreus. Taxonomy (NCBI): domain Eukaryota; kingdom Metazoa; phylum Arthropoda; class Insecta; order Coleoptera; family Carabidae; genus Poecilus; species Poecilus cupreus. The sequence continues at coordinate 5,972,426 of OZ012726.1, read as the reverse complement.
ATAACTGCACGGCTAGCCAGGCAGATATACCAAATAACGCCTTAGGGTGTTATAAATTTGAAATTGTTGCTATTCGGTATAGAATACACAATTTCACAAACACCAAATATTGGCATGTCATATATACTTGAGAAAGTATTTCAATTTTAATGCTGTCTTCTACACATTAAAAATTGCAGATGAGTGGGTAAAGACTTTGGACTTTCCTATTGGTCGATTTAGGCTATGTCCCTAATAGCTAAAGTGTGATAGAGGGTAAAGTATATAATTATTAATCAAGAAACGGACAAGAAATAAAAGCAGTTTTAAATAATCGTAGAAACATAAATATTTTCAATTTCATTGCACAAAAATCTACTCTGTAACAGTTAATGTTACATTATGTAAGTCGATTGCCTTTATACACGCATACTTATTTACAAATTATTAAAACACCTTAAACAATAAATGTATTTGTATTCAACAGGCAGAAGTTTAATTTTTTCGCAGACGGCGTAAAAGTCTCCTTGGTAACACTTTTACTCCGCAGTCAGACAAAGTAAATTATTGCGACAAGTAGTAAGGGTGTAACTCCAATTAGTCTTGCAAAAATTTCAATGAATGTACCTAGAACTTCTTCTAGAACCAATATTCTCTTTAAACTAAAATTTGTTAGAACTAATAATATGTGTTGTACTAAATGTACAAATAACGACTCGTTAATTAAATTTGAAAAATCGGTTACAACTATTGTTTCAATGTAATCTTTGTATTTAAATGTATCTATTGATTTCTTCATTTCAAAGGCTGAGTGTGATAATTTTATCGAGTGGGTAATTCCACTTTGCCCACGTGTGAAGTATAACATTTTATTCAACATTTATTAATAAATAAAAAATTTATTAAAGAAATATTATTTGACAGTGACATATGCTTTAAATTTTCTAAATTAAAATGTCTATTGAAGTAGTTGCCAAGGTGATATTATTGTTATAAATAGAAAATTACTCATTCCCACTAGTGACTTTTTTTCAAAATGATACCTTCTAGTGGGTAATCTGTCACTTTCTCTTTTTAAAATCGCCTTACTTATAGAGCATTTATTGAGATATGTGGAATAAGTATATAAATACATAAATTAAATAATTTGACAGTTAAAAATAAAACAAGACAACATAATCAATGGCAACAATGCTGCATAAGACTAAATTTTTGTTGAAGGGTTGAGTATTTTTCAAAGATTTATGTTTCTATTTTCTGTATTTAAAGAAAATATTTCATTTGTTACTCGGAATAAATGCGACTTACTCAGCACCCATTAACACATTTACTCCTAATAACACAATATACTATTAAACAATGAACCACAATTTAATTTATGATAAATAGCGTAACTGTTGGTTAGTCATTCAAATTCTACTATTAGTTGTGAACTCTCAATGCAATAATTCGGATTAATTATTTTAGGATAGGATATCAAATAGGTAAATATATAAAAGTTTTCTTGGCGACTCCACCAGAATTCTCGCCAAACAAACTCATCTCGCTACTAAAGAATAAACTCAGTTGAAATATGAATAAAATTATTCAAATTATCCCGAATTAAGTGAGTAAAATTCTTGGCATTTTATCTCCAAATCATAATTTTTACCACGTCAGCACTTTAGCGCAGTTTAACCCTTCCTGAAGAGTGAAGAGAGACGACAATCCTTCCTCCTGCTGTCTCTGTCTCCCACGGAGTCCCAGGCCCTTGAGATAATTGCTCCGGCTGCAATTCCCCAATTAGAAAACACAATTAACCCTCTGCTCGTAATTACCACATTGTTCCGTCACTTGACGGCGCAAGGTTCGCCGCGGCGCCGCCAGAGGCGCCAAAGTCGCGCCTTTGTTTTATTATTTATTTCGAGGAGCTTTCTGATGGTTTGCGTCCACGCTAGTAGGCGCTCAACGCTTTGGGATGCAAAGACTTCTGTTAAAATACGGAAATAGTATTACGTGCTTAGTATTTTACAATTTGATTATTTCATTATGGGTGTGAGTGATAGCTAAACAAAATTAATGACTTAGTTTTTGCTATTAAACAAATTAATATTTTTGAAAGTTAATTATTTGGATGGATCCCGCGGACAATGATTAAAATGACGTAGGTTTTTTCGCTGGGTCGTTAATCATATTCAGTGCGGGCGACGGTCAACTGGCCAGGGCCGGACAACATGCTTTTTAAACTTTTAATCTTGTTTGGAAAATGAGCATGCTCCATTACCCATTCTACGGAGAGCAGGGCTTGCCCTCTGAACTCGCGAAAAATTTTAAAGTGCCTGCAGTATTAAATATTGAATTCTGCAACTTTTGTTTTTTGTCGATTGACATTAAAAGTGCGATTTTCTTTGACAGCTTACATTCTAAAAAAATGTCAATTTTACTGTCTAGGTGCTATGGTGAAACAATAAATTTGATATTTCTATATCTCATCATTATTCTAGCTGTTATATTTTGATGCCATATTTTTTGTTCATTCCACTGACAAATTTATTCTGTAGTTAATCTGAGGTTGGAGATACCAGTCCTTAGAAAAAAGTTGTTATACTAGATGTGTATTTTCGGAATTTAACAAATAATCGCATTTTACAGAACTTTATCGATAAAAATATCCACATCGTCCATATAGTTTTATTTCGAGACAGCCTTATGGTTTACTATTTCTTCTCCGGTTAGAAAAGTGCTCGCCATTCTATTTTTTAATAATATAACATATAAATTATTTTACTTTATTATAAAGCAAATCTAACGTACTTTTAAAATTTGTAAAAAATGTAGTATGTTCCATTTGAAATTTCTAAGTTAATATTATTTACTAATAAACCGGAAATGATATCATGAATGTACATCCGCTATCAATTAGCTTTTATATTGCTGTATAAATCATGTTATTTGAAGTAAGCTACTACACTCATAAAAATAACTTCTTGTATCAATAAAATTTTCAGTTTTCCTTTTGTATGCATTCGTTGAAGAAAATTTTATTTCTTACAAAATGATTAGGTTCAATTAAAAAATATATTAATTTTTAATATATTTTTATAATAATATATTTTAAATATAAAGTCGTTTTTATTTAAAACGAAATAATTTTGAATTAAAACTACTCATATTAGAACTACTTCGTCCCCATAATGACACTCAGTTGAATAGTTTGATATGTTCCTTCAAAACTAAATTAATTTTCATACAAGAATATTTATTAAACCTACAAAAGTTTTCAATGAAAACGAAATCGGATTGGCACTATTCAAATAACTTTTTCTCTTCATTTTAGATGAATCTGTTTGTTCCAAGAAAACATTTTTATCAGTGTATGTTGATAAATAAGCCAGATATTTGTTGGACCCATTTGAAAATAACATCGTGTATAACAAGCAGTAGACAATTTATGTGTAGATTCTTGAACAACAAAAAGATCTAGGACTTCGTCAGAGATATGGAACATTACCCTTACATATTAAAAATAATAACGAACCATCCCGGTAGCATAAAACAAGCAACCTTGCTTCTCAAGCTATTCGAATCCCGACTAGGATATATAAACGTCTGACTTAGTAACTCCATTTGAACAAGAACACTAAACACTATCGTGTTTGGTTATTTCGAATTCCAAGGATCCCAGGGCGAGGTCCTAAGTTTTTGTCCTATTTTCACCATGCACAACTCTCACAAAGAGATCGATATAAATACTGGTCTACACGGAGACAGGGGGTAGATTTATCAAGCTAATTGATTTTAAAGGTATTATAAACATCAACGCAGTGGCCGTCACGCCAGCAACTCTAGGGACCTCAAACCTCGCTCAGTGCTGCCCAATGCAATTAGCTAAGTACACGTGGTGTGCAAAGTATAGAGTAGAGGCTAACACGATATGCAGAGCATAGAGAGGTGGGCACGAGCCGCACGAAGAGCCACTTTATTATAGACAGGTTGGTCGAAGGGCATATGAGTTTCATCAGCTTACCTGCGACTGTGGAAATAATACAAACCAAGAGGCTAACAGAATTTAGGATCATCAAAAACAAAACGGAAACATCTACATAAAGTATTACACGCAAAAATTATCAGCTCAGATTATTTCATTTGGCTCGGAAAAATATTACTTGTAAAGGTTACCACAATAATTATACAAATTTATACAACACAAATTGTGGGGAAGTTGTGACTATACTATTTTATTGTAGTAAAATATTGGGACAAAATTTACCTACTTTATATTTGTGGTAAATATTTCCACCAATCGACCAAGTACATGAAGGTACCACTCCCCAAAATACTCGAAAGCGTACGTGTGGAAACAATTCCGTGTATATTTCAGGTTAGAATTCTATAACAATCTGTCACTTTTATTAAATATTAGCAAAACTGTCATCTGCTGATGTAAAGATCAGAATTGTGTATGTATTTAATGTTAATCCATTAATAATGATATTTCTGGACAATATTCTTATCTAGTCAAAATGATTTCCAAAAATTTTTGACGTATCTACCAATCAAATTTTGATTTATATTGGAAATCATGCACCGTGCATTTCCAATCAAATTTAGATACATACATACATGTCCTACTTAGTGGGGTAGCACGAACCCAGAAACACAGTCAACCAACAATCAATCTCCTTCAAACATTCCTATCCTGATACACCTCTTTCGCCTCGTCCACATTCATAGTGCGATTCATACGTGCACGTTTATTCGTCACACTCGAAATCATTCGTTCACGCAACAAACCATCAATAATACCCAACCAGTTATTCCTCGAACGCCCACACAATCGTTCACCTTCAATCTCACCCACATGTATTAGTTTCACCAACCTTTCACCTCTTCAACTGACTCTCTCCCATTTTCTTAACAACTTTCTTCTCAATCTCACACTCATCATACACCAAATTTCGATTACACTGGAAATTCTTCTTCGTAATACCAGAAGAAGGATTTCTAGTATAATCGTTTGATTGGTAGATACGTAAAAAATTCTCACTTTAGATTGGTTCAAAAACGTAAAATACTATTTTCGCTCCAATACTAAAGCAGCATTGCATTTCCTATTAAACAAAAGGGGCCGCCACAATTTGTGTTTTCTGAATATATTTCCTCAACTGAATGAACCGTAATGAACGTACACATCCTCCTAATACATTTCCTCGTGTCGTGTAGCAAAGCACTCGTCGTAGCCACCTCAAAGCTCAACGTGTATCGTCATATCTGCAGGCTGCACAGCCCAGCGTTATGTTACATATACACTACACCACACGTCCCCTGGCGTCGAATTCCTGCGCTCATCTCGCCACAAGGTAATTCAAGCATATACCATCGCATGTGTGAACCATTGTCTGCATTGTTGCCACTGTTGCCGCACTTGTCGCATGTCGTAATGCCCCGGGCACACGGTGTGCTTGTGTACTGCGATGTGGCAACCCGGTGCGAAGGGTTATGGAGGTGCGTAGGTGGTGTTGACATGCTGTGCCTGTTTTAAGGGTGACAGTAGATGCGCAATGCTAGCTTGTTGTTGAGTAGACCTCTAAGGTAATAGGTAATTTTCGAACTACCTATATGCACTTTTTGCCTTCTTATGCATAGTATATGCAAATAAGTATAGAAAATTTGAAAAAATATCTGATGTACCAGCACATAATAGCTCGCCTTAAAAACTTTTAAATGGTAGAAAATTCACTATCGAATTCGTAACATGATTCCTATAACTCCATTACAGGATGTGGCGCCCATATCTTTATACAGAATGTAAAATAAATAGGTACATTAAATTTAAACAGTTATAGAACTCGTCGAGAGGAATAATATTTCTTAAAAACTTTTTTTCTAAAACATCTAGTTTTCGAGTTAAAATTCTTTAAAAATTTATTAAAATTTAGATGTCCCGCCAATGGAGAACATATGACTGCATAGACGGCGTTAGTGTAGACATTGCACTACTGCGCATTACATCTGTTTTTGCGTCGTGAAAGCTAGCCTAAATTTTGTATTTTTGCAAAAATATGTTTAAACCATATATGACAATACCATTTGAAATTACGCAAGTAGCAACATTAATTACTGTAAATTTATTACCAACTAAATCAAGATGTCAGTATTCATTCGCAAAAATTGACGTCTTTTGTCAAGGTAAATTTTCTGGTATCGAACACTGGAATTTTTGTATGAGGTAAAAATGTGATTTTCGCTCTTTTAATGTACTATTAATTAATGTGTAATTTTCATATGTGTGTTGTAGTGTTATTCTTCGAGTACCTACTTACTAGACTCTGGCTAACCCTCGACACAGTCCAAATCATTCTGTTCAATATTTGCTGTGATCAGATCGTATTTTACCCCGATCTTGAACTGACTTAAAAGATTCATAATCTCGAATAAGCTAAACAACATGTGTAACAGTGCGAACATTCGTAAGGGGATCATTTAGAATTTCGTGGTTGTTGTTATGGTAACAGCCGCGAAATCCAAAATTGACATTATTTTTAAAAACTAATTGTTTTGTTTATCATATGTCAATCCCATAGTCACTTTCTATTTACAATAAAACTGATGAGCATGGTCGTTTGTATTGGTTAAATAAATTTACAATCATCTACTTATCAGGTGGCATATAACCAAAGTAGTTAGTCCGCTTACCATTTTACAAGAAATACTATTATTATAAATATGTGTAAACTACATCTTCCGGTTAATGGATTGTTACCAAAAACTAATTTGAAAATTGAAATTAAAAACTGATAAAATTTTCAAGTTTTAGAAGAATCACTGTATTCTAAAACTTGTATGTTTGTTGAACATTTTTTCCCCTGTTATAATACCAGCCTGGAGCCAAAACCAACGTTACTCTAGTAATACACATTCAGTAATAAAGTATCAGAATCTAAAAAAAAATCTTAAGGGGTGTCCCACCAAATCACCTCTATAGCATCAGGATCTTTAACTTTCGTCCATCGTCGTTCTCTTCTCTCCATTTCCATGCGTTTTAAAACGTGCCTGGTATAAAATGACGCCAGTTTATTATCTCCCTCGACACTAGCGCCTCTATCTGCCAGCACGCGAACCCCATCTTCCGCCTCACTCAAGAACTCCAGACAAGCTTCCAGAGACGCAGGTGAAGCAACTCTATAACTCTGTGTGTGTTTGTGAATTGTGGGAGTTGTCTCAGGAAACGAAAACTTGGTTTCTAGAACTTGCTGAAGATTGTTTCCGCGTTTGTGGAGGACTGTTAATTATGTTTTATGCACTGAATCGCTGCTTTACGATTATAGTTTCGTCGAGTGTTGTTTTGTGGAATAGATGGGAATTGCACATACATAAACATCAAAGGATATGGATGAGGATACACTCGTAAAATAAAACAGCTTGCTCTAATGTAAGACAATTGTCAGTCATTTCTATGACACTAGCGGGAATACTAGCTTTAAAATACAAAAGATAATATATTCTTTTTGTACTCGTACATTGAAATGTGTTGATTAGCGTTGCCTAAGCAACGTCCGAAATGTCCATTTCCCAGGTCTCCACCAGATAGACAACTGGGAAATTTCGTCGAAAACATTCCTATTTCTAAAGCGTTTATTAATAAATTATATTTATAATAAAATAATATGGTATTTCAAACATTCCTTTACATAATATTAATATAAACAACGATGGAATAAGCACGAAATTGAATTTAAAAATAACAAATTTAGTACATTTGGTTACCAATGTTGGCAATCAAATCTGTCCGATATGACAGCTGTAAAATACATAACCTACAAATATAATGTTAGTTATCTCAATATAAATAAGAAATATAATAAATTTACAAGTGAATACGGTAAATATTATAAAAATTTTAATTGTTTTCTAACATATTAGACAAATTAATTAATTATATTTATAGTGCAACTTTGACAATTATCAAAATAACTATTTGAAGAACTTCATTTCTTTGTATGGACTGTTATTAGTTTTATTCTTTTCGTACAAAAAATATTGTACAAATTTCTTGTGTGAACTCAGTTCCCGGATTCGTTCTATGGTACTCATCCGGGAACCAAACGTTCCCGCATTTGGTATGTAAATAACTATTACAAAAATATTGGAAAGCTCAATGAACTACGATTAATTTTTAATTTAATGTCATGATTGATTATTTGTTTCATAATAGATGGTGCGCTATTTAGTGGAACATGTACGAAAAATCTGATAGACTTTCAAGTAAACTACCAGTTCTAGTTTGTAACTTTTACGTATTCTGCCCGTTACGCCTAATGTAGAGAAATTTAGATGTTTTTTCCATCTTGTTTTGGCCTTGCTAAATTCTGTTTGAAACTCTTTATACGAGAGTCGTCTACAGTGGTGGATTTACCAGCAGGCTGAGTCAAATTTGGGACCAAAATTTATTTTCATGTCTTACAGAATTTAAAAAGATTTATATTTATATACCTAAATGTTATTAGATCCACACAAACAATTTAACACGTAATACAGAATGATTCATAATATATGGAAAATTTTGGCAAAAACCTTATAACAAAAAAGTTAGAGCACATTAAAGTTGAATTAATTAATTAGCACTTATTACAAACTACAGCAGTTAATGGTAAATTTAAATAGAAAAACTTTAAATTTATTTAAACAATGTTTAGTTAAAATAAATAATATCGCCCAGAAAGTAAAGTGCAACTCGGCATAACCAAATAATACCGAAAGATATCAACGCAAAACTTTATTTACAAAGTTACAGTACATTAATCTATGTTTCAATGAAATAACTGTGAAGGTATTTATTGTAATGTGTTACCAGTTTTTCAATGCTGATATTATACTCTTCTACCGCCAAAAATCTGAGCCAGGATGTCACTGTTTCTTTGTGGTATTCAATGTTTCCGAATTTTTTTTTCAGCCAAAAATTCCTTTAGTTTTGGAAACAAGTGAAAATCGCTTGGTGCCAGCTCAGTGGTTGGAAAACAGTTTGCAAACAATGAAGACCTCAAATGAGCAGTGACATCCTGGCTAAGATTTTTGGTGGTAGAAGAGTTTAACATCGGCATTCAAAAACTAGTACCACACTACAATAAATGTCTTGACAGCTACGGCAATTACATGGAGAAATAGAGTGATGTAATGTAACTTTGTAAATCAAGTTTTGTGCTGATATCTTTCGTTTTTATTTAGTTATACTAAATCGTCCTTTACTTTCTGAACAACCCTCGTATATTTCTTTACTTATTAGTAGGGCGCATTAATGCATCATGCAATACTTCTACAAGATTTTTTACGGTCCTCCTAGATAATCTAAATCTTGTAAAGAAATCTAATTCATCATATTCTTCTAAAAAATTTTAGACTGCGATTTATTATGTTTGGTAGTTTTACTTGGTCTTCATTAGTGCACTATTCACCTTAATAGAATCGTAATCATATTCCATTTTTAAAATTTTAAATGGTAAACCTGAAATCACCTTCTGCCAATATAATATATGACAAGTTACAATTCAAATTAACTACAACTTCTTAGTTAACCATACCTCAGAGCGGTAGTAATAGTTGTAGCTAGAGATTTAAAAACGCAATTTTATGCCTTATGATCACTAAACTACTGAAATACCCATAGTTAGGTATAGCTAACCAGAAACTTAATCAACCATTGAAAAACCGGCCCTAATATTTCTATTGTCAATGCAGCAATCAAGAATAAGATTAGAATTTCAAAGTACAATTATTTCCAGCAGAATATGTTTCTAATAGGGAACCATGAGCTTCGAACAGCAAGTAGAATGGAATAGGAAATAAACTGGAAACTGGAACATTACTAGTTTCCAGATTATTTCTACGAATTCAGATCTAATTTTGGCAGGATGTTATTTACAACTTTGAGGGCGTCTGATTCCATATTTACAAATTCAAGAGAACATTTAAAATTAATTCAAAATTATAATCTTTCTCCAGTATTCTATTTAAAATAGTGAAATTAAAGATGTCTTAACATTAAGGTGATTTTAAATATTTTTATGGTGGAGGTGCTACAACTATTATCCCTATTAACGTAAGGTTCACCTGAAATGTAATATTTACTAATTGTCATTACTATAAATACATTTCAAAAATATGATATATAATAATTGTATTTTCACCAATTGCACTTTTAAATAAACCTTGTCATACATAATGTTAAATTATCTCGCCGAATTATACTCGAGCATTTTATTTTCTTCGGATAAATTTCAGTTTGACAACTCAACCTTGTCACCTGACAGCAATTTAACTCGATAATTGTTTAAAAAATAAAATATTTTATTAAAACAGTTCTCTTGTCAAATTGCTAGGTTTCATAACAAACAGAAATTTATCCGGCAAAATAAAAAGCTCTTGTGTAATTACAGTTGATAATCATTTGATATTTCAAAAAAACAGCATTAGATTTATAAATAACAATAACTGGGTTCAAGTTCTGTAAAAATTTTTAATTAATAACAAATTTTGCAGAACTTAAACCCAGTTATTGTTATTTATATACCATGAATTCTGAAAGCTTTTTTCAATATTTAAAAGCATTAGATTTATTTATTGCATTGCTATATTATTTTCTGTACAAATTTCGTAGAAGACTATTGATATAATGGCGAATTTGAAAGTTCTTTTCTTTTTATTTATTTTTGTTAAATAAATAAATTTGAATATACACTTTAGCTGTAAAATGAATAGGTAAAAAATCAATTTAATTTTACACGCGGTGTGTACAAAATACTCGCATAAATTCATCCTATATATCTGATGATCGTCTAGTAAACCAAAATAGGTGTAGTAAATACAAATATTGTTTGAAACTTACCGAGTGTTGTTTCTTTTTAATTTTTTTTTTTTGCAATGCTTCAACGAGAACCGACCGCGAAATCCATTCAATGCATTATTGATATTATAAATCATTTCAAACCAAAATGTTTTGCTTTGTTTTTATGTAGTAGTATTTAAGCTTCCGCTTCATTAACAATCAACCCCACAAAGTAACAAATCCCAGTGTCCTCTAGCCATCCGAGTGTCTAGCGTCGTTTTACAGCGACATTCCTGAAACAAACCCCATAAATAAAAATAATCTTCGCCTTATAAAGTGTGCTGTGCATCCCAGTCGCGTATCCACTGAGCACTATAAAACACTTTAATATGAGGGCGACTATGCTGACGCCAGGCGGGAGAAACAGACACCACGTGGTGTAAGCAATTGTCCAGAGTTATTTCACACTGTTTTAAACTGCTTCTACGTGGCTAAGAGAAAATAAAATGGGGCAAAAACTCGAATATTCTGCCGCAAATTACATGTGAGATTCCAAGAATTTTCACCAGAAATAATGAAGGGAATATTGCACAAAATACAACATATTTTCAAACAGTACTTTCGCTTATATTTCATTTGAAAATGAGAGAGAGACAGAATGATTTATTAATCTCACACATTTCCAAATTTGCCTAACAATACAAATTGCATAGAACCATTATTATTGCTGAATAATTTAACATAGAAATAAGAACTTCATTTGGGGTTTTATAAACTGCACAGAATGATACACGAAATGTCAGAAGAAAACATATGCCTTTGTCTATGTACATATATGTATGGCTTGGTCTGTGTCAGATATTTCACGTCGGTTAATAGGCAACATTTATCCGAACTAACACGATATATAACGAAAGTACACGGAAAACATAGAAGGTTTTGACAACTGGAGGGAAATTTGTTTATAATATCTTATTTATCATCATAAGTTATATAATTTTTGTGTAAAAATATCAAAAATTACATAATACTGTTGCTGCAATGACTATATACCTACTTATATTATCTACTTTGTCATTCCTTGTAATAATTGAAATTCAATTTGTTAATTATTTTTTTGTGATATTATTACTAAAGTAAAAATTGATAATAAATCGCTTAACTCCCTAAAATTTATTTTAATTTGAAAAGGGAATGTTTATATAAAAGTGAGAAATTTTAACAAGCGAAACGGGAAATTGTATTTTAGATGGTTGGCAATACTGTAGAAGGCACAGCAGAGACACAAAAAAATTGAACATTGTTCAATTCGTGTGCTGTGCTAAATTATTCCTGAGTTCTATGCAAACTATAAATGCAGCATAACTTAATTATATTTAATAATAAAATGGTACATATAATAATCATGATGATTTATTGATTACATTGTTGTTAATGCGTGCAAATCAATGATTTTATCCACAACTGTCAAATAATATACCCATATCTCAACCGTGGTTTATCAATTAATGGTCCTTGATACTGTTGCTAATGAAATAATATTCAAATTCAAATCTTAGCTGTCAAAAAAGTAAAATCAAAATGCCTTTTAAGTAATTTTATCAATAGTTATATCACGAGTGCTAAGAATTTTATCGATTAAATTTGACATGTCTAGCTTATGCATAAAATTTTGCTTAAAAAGTGTTTGAGTACTTAATAATTTGTAAAAATGAGTGTAATAGTCCACATAAAAAGCAAAAGACACTAATTTTTTTTATTTTTCATTCTTCTATTTTCTGCTAAATGTCAAATCACTTCAAAATTTTGTACTGTACCTAGCCTAGTGATGGTTGCTATTTGTCTATGTTGATAAACAAACAACTTTTTGTATCTGTCAAACCAAAATTCTACTTATCTTATAATTTCAAAAGAAATATTTGACGAAATGTTATGATAAAGTATAGTATTTTACTCGCATGTAATGGCTATTACTCATTCGAATGATGTACATCACTCGCGTTTGCTCGTGACGCAAACTTCATTCTCATGAGCAATAGCATGCATTACATGGTCATTGAATAATATATTATTATGTAATAAAAACTATATTGTATCTATAGAATCAATAAAAAAAAAAACTTCTCTTTTAATATACAAATTCTCAATTGTTGTTATGTCTTATACTTCTGTTTTGCTAGAACTCAATTTGTTGTCTCTTGAACAGAGGAGAATTATTGTTGATATGATGTTTTTGTTCAAGATTTGTAACAATCTAATAAACAATCATGATATTGTAGACACATTAATGTCGTCAGAAGGTTAAAACATTATTTTATGTTAACAAAAGTAATTCAAATAGTTCAACAAATTCTATAATTAATAGAATAATGTCTTGTTACAATAGTTATCAGTAAATATATTACTTCAGTTCATAAATTAAAAAATTTAAACATTCAGTTTGAATTTGTCGAGAACTCTTAAAGAACAATATGACTATATTTTTTCTACATTACTACTACATTAATCTCTGAATCAAGTAATTGGGTATCTGTTGGCTTCCTAGATATTCAAATAACAAAATTTTTAAATAAAGATTGTCTTCATTATAAAAATATGACGAAAACCTGTTTTTTTTTATTTAAAATATGTTTTCACGTTTTTCTCATTTCTCGTCGTTGGCGTCAAAGATCTGAAATTACAAAATAACTAAAACAAATTACCTCTTAGTCTCTCCACGCTTTAAACAGATCATTTAAAGCTCCGAAATGAATTTATAATATTGCAGGAGGATCGAATTAAAACACATAATTAAAAAGGGAAGCGGCCGTATTTCGTAATTTCGCTGGAAAGACCTCGCGATTCAAATATCTTGTGACACGTCCTGCTAGCAGGATTGAAGCAGGACGGCGCGGGAGGGGGAGGGGGCACGAGGACGCGGCAGGAAACTGCAATCACATCTCGCTGCGGGCAGTCTCCGCCTGGAGGCGCACTTACGGATGTTACTCGGGGGCGGAGCGCTGAAATAAGTAGTTTTCTATATGAAGCCAAGTAATAGTTATTGGGTATTGTAAGAGGGCTATTATTGTGCCATATTGAAAACAGGTTTGAATTTTTGTATTTATTTTGTTTGAAGCATAAGTTGTACACTTTTATAGAAGCACATATGCAACAATCGTATAGTTTTATTAAGTTTATTCGTAGCTCTCATATCATTTCGTATATATTGGCTTCAGTTCTTACATGCGCAATATGAGCATCTTTCATTTATTCCTAGAAAATAATAATTAATCTACATAATTCAAACTGCTTTACAATCCTTTCACATTTATTATATTATCTCACTTCAGTGCTCTGAATTCCATGTAAATGTGGGCAATGGTACATTGGCTGACCAACAGAATGATTACTACAAGAATTGCAGAACACAAACAGCTCATTCGTGTTAACCAACCATGTAAATCTACTATGTCTAGTAACGCCATTTTGAGCAAAATAAATTTTAAAGAATACTAAAATTATAGCAAGATCCAGATTTGCCAATAGTAGCCTCATAAGTGGAGCTGTTGAAATCAATAAGCAGAAAAGTACAGTGAATTACAATGAAGGCTACGAATTGAATAACGCCTGACTTTATCTGTTTTATAATTTACTATCTAATACCCGGCATGCGTTGCAATGCCATTCAAAGAAAAATATTTTCTTAAATGTCTTGCAGTTGATACCTAACAATTGTTGAAACAAGCATATCACTTCATATATAGGTGAAGCAAGCTCGTCACTTCGTTCCTTGTTTATATGTCAGTACATTGGTGAAGCAAGCTTGTCACTTCGTTCCTGGTTTCGATGTCAGTACAGTGACGAAGCAAACTCATCAGTTAATTCCTCGCTTCCATGTCCAGTATATTGCCGAAGAAAGCTCATCTCTTCGTTCCTCGCTTCCATTCTTTTCTTGTAACTAATAATTTTTCGAAATATCCACAAACATATTGGAGTGTCGCAATTTACCCCCTTAGGGATGAAATTTAAAAAAAAAGATAAATGCTGATACAGGTGTCTTATTATTTTTATTAAAGAGTAAGTACATAATTTCAGGTGAAAAACAATGTTTTTTCATCAATCCTATGCAAACTTTCAACCCTTTTTTTACATCCTTAAAGGTTTAATTTCCCAAAATCCTTTCTTATTGCTTGCCTAGGCTATAAAAGGAACCTACTGTTCAAATTTCATAGTTATAGCTTCGGTAGTTTTGGATCTGCATTGATAAGTCAGTCACGCGAAAAAAGCCTTCTTTATAATATTAGTATAGATATTTTGATGAACACGTTGTTACTGTTTCTATTTACTAGTTTATGTCATTCTTTTGTTTTCTGACGAAAAATTATGTTTAATAATTCGAAACATTGAACTTCAATTAACTTGTATCTACAGAACTATATCAAAAAGGCCTATTATTTCTATATTATGATTACTGAAAATTTTATCTACTTATGAAATTTATATTATTTATAGCTATTTCATTAGTATTGAGTAACCAAGCTCCTCCACCAATATACCATATTGTGAATTTTAGTTAATATACGACATCTACTTCTGTCATTAATTTATTTTTACTTTTACAATAACTTTCAAAGAACGAGAATGATATTGTAACGAACGCAGCAGCGACAAGTTGAAGCTTGCTGGCCTACGCCGCCACGCCGCGTCGCCGAGTGCATGACTCAACGCTTGCGGGTTCGAACAAGTCGTTTGCTCCACAATAGGGAATGTTCCAGAAGCTGCCAGAAACAATGAACGTGCCGTATATAAAAGGAATCGCCGGCAGCCGTCAGTCAGTCTTTTAGATGACTCCCGAGCAGTCAGTCTATTAGATGACTCGGACTCAGTTAGTCGAGTTGAGTCAGTGAGTCAGTGAGACTCAGTCAGTCTTTTAGATAACTCCCGAGCAGTCAGTCTTTTAGAGGACTCGGACTCAGTTAGTCGAGTTGAGTCAGTCAGTCGTTTAATTGACTCGGACTCAGTTAGTCGAGTTGAGTCGGTCAGTCAGTTAGTTGACTCAGATTCAGTAAGTCAGATGACTTAGTCGACTCCGAAGCTTGTATAAAGAACTTGTGAATATAAATATACCGCTCGGTCTGAACAAATATATCGTTTTAAATAAATATCGCTCGGCTAGTTAATATAAATAATAGTGTTTATTTATAGTAGTAATAAGTGTTAGTGTATAAGTTTTTATATTCGTTATTTTAGTGTTATAAACCTAGTGTTAATTAATTTTTACTACTTATTATAATAATTATTTATTTCTTGTTATTAATAATATTTCTTTTTGTTTTAATAAAAACGTTTAAAACCCACGA
This sequence comes from Poecilus cupreus, assembly GCA_963942605.1. NCBI lineage: Eukaryota > Metazoa > Arthropoda > Insecta > Coleoptera > Carabidae > Poecilus > Poecilus cupreus. The sequence continues at coordinate 5,956,307 of OZ012726.1, read as the reverse complement.
ACGTTACAATATAACATTCGCAATTAACAATTCTCATACATAGAACTCAAATCTACTTACATGAATACACTAAATAAACTTTACAAAAACTATGTATACAATCGAGAGGGGTTCTTAAACTGTAGTAATTATTTAAACATTTCACAAGAAAAGCCAAAATGCAAGTGACATATTGACATCCGCTGAATAAACGGGAACTGAACCGAACTGAAATACTGAAGAACTGGAATTTTCCAAGAACAGCTAACAATGAGCCATTTACTTAGTTAGAAATCTCTTAATATAGCTTCCAATCTTTAATCGTAATAGAAGCAAATACCGTTTATTTCAATACTACTACAATTATTTAGTGCTATTTAAAATACTTGTAATAATAAAATGAGGGCGGCATTTTTATATAAATACAAAGGAAAGGTAATGAATTAAAATAAAATAGACAACATAAGATCTTTAGTTCGACTACACAACTGTCATATTTGAAGCTCCGCCAATCCCCATCCCAATAAATACACCAAATATTGGTCGTTTGATACTAAATAGAATTTTTACAAAGTCACTTCTTCGGCTAGTGTCCTTCGTCTCCCACTAAACCCAACTAGATTCCCAAACCCAGCAGTCATCAGCACCCGGCGCTTGTCACCCCACCCCCGGGGGTTCTCGTAATCGAGTTAAGGGCGGATAATGGGCATCCGCTGTACGCCAGCCCGAACTCCGAACACCAGGTGGTAATAGTGCGCCAATAACATTCGAACCTCGTCAAATTGATATGCATTCGGGGCTCGTTACCCGCTTTCACAGCTCCACGGGGCTGCAGACAACATCTGGGGGCCCGCACGACCCACACCATTTAAAAATGGAGACGCCGTGAACTGAATTCGAATTAAAAGGAATTTATTTCAATTTAAGTTGCGAGGTATTTTTACTTTGGAAAGAGACATTTCGCGCAGCCCAGAAATTATAAAACTGTAATAAAATTGTAAGCTTATAAATTATTGGGGTATTTAATTATCTTTTGATTAATCTGAATTATTCTGAAGCCGATAACAGTCAATCCCAAAGGATTTACAAACTTGATGTATTTAAAACGTTAAAAAGTGCTATTTAAAATATTGCATATAGTATATTCCGAAAACAAACCGGTGAGAGGTTACGGTTTTACCACGGTTGCGGTTTTACCACTTCTACGGTAAAGAAACGGAACAATGTGATTATGTCAATGTTTGATTTTATATATTTCTTGTAAAATGAAGACGTGGAATACTTTTAACGAGTTTGTTTTAACCGATCGTAATAATTCTGTGGGAGACTATAATGAAGAGTTTGATTTCAACAATGACGGTTGACGTTATCTTGTTTGACAGATGTTTATCGCGCTAACCGCCGTCTGTGCGCGGTTCCCGTGGTAAGCAGAAAGTAACACAAATTACAGGAACCGCGTTCCGAAATCTTACCGGTAACCTGAAAATTTTACCACAGTAACCGTGGTTCGTTTTCGGAATATACTATTAAAATATTGCATAATCCCTGATATCTTAGTAACCATAGAAAAGAGAGTATACGAGCCCAATCAAAATGTATTCGTAGCACCTGAAAAATATAATCAAATATAATTACCTTTTTCTATGATTGTTAAATATTCGGAACTTTCAATGCGTGAAATGTATCATTCTTAGTTGCATCGGTATTCAGTGTTTTCGCACGGTTTGGGAAATATTTTTCTATAACACTGTTTTGGAAACTAAGCATTCCACAACAAAAAATTGTATCGCAAAAAATTGTTTCATATGCCCCATCCATAAAGCCTTAAATTATGTATTTCTTACAGATATATCTATTATTTAACGAAAGTCAATTATTTCTGAGCTATGTATAAAATAATGTTATAATGAGAAATTTCTTAGTAAATAATTTATTTAGATTCGGCACACTTTGACAATAGCTTATGGCTTATGTAATAATTTGGACTAATATAGCGACAAAAGCAGTGTCAAAATAATTAATCTTATTTCATTAGAACAAATTTTTCGTATAAAATTATTCCCCCAATAAATGTATTTCAGAACGACCTAAATATTGAAAAGTTACGATTACAAAAATATATGTTTCATTATCCACGTTTATTAAACCCACCCGTTATTACCCCAATATTTCCTCTTTACCCAGTACACTCCCGCTAGAAAGCAACCTCTTCCTATATAATCTTACGGTTCCTGCGTTCGCTCGGCCGAATAAAAAAGAGAAAAGAAATTAAAGCGAACATGATTCCGTGCTTAAACGGGCGGCGGTGCGAAGAAGACGCCTCGGCCGCCTAGGATGCGGCGGCGACCGCCACAGATCTTCATTTGGCAGAGGCGGCAGCCAGGGGAGGTAGAGGGGGCACAAAGCGTCGGTTACCGGACTATAACTCACCAGTGAACTTATCTGTTGTCTCGCGACCTGTGCTGGGATTCTGCAACGAGGAGGGTTGAAACTCTTGCAAGAAATACAAGGTTGAGGATATTCAGTTAATAGTATTACACTTTACTGTGCGTGGCACTTGGTTTACAGCTAATACTTGAAGAACAGTAGAAAATCTGAGAGGATGTTTCTATTGTAGGAGACATAGAAAATATTTTATTCCAGCTGAGGGCTTATTATATGACCGAGAGGCTGTAATGAAACTCCCACCGAACTATGTATACAATTTTATTCACAATCATCCTTAATTATCCAAATTAACTTCTCATTCTACTCGTATATCCAACAAACAAAGGTGATGTGTGCAAGTAGTCCATGAAAGCAAATGTTCAATTTTTTTTCAATAATTTGATATGTGTCAAAGGTCCAGGAAACTCAAAACCTAATAAAACAGCATTACATTAGAATTTTAAATTACTTTATAATAAAAATGTTTCCGTTCAATATTAATATTGTAATTATTGATGTTTGATTGTAATTATAAGGTTTTATCAATATGTTTGACAGCACTTGTTCAACTTACTTTCAAAGATTTATTACTGTGTTGCTAGGCAATTCCATATAAACACTTCCCGCACATGAGATTTTAGGATTGTTAGGATGAAAAAATTACATTCATTTAATTTAATTATTAACAAATATTAATCAAAATTTTAAATATTTTATTGATTTTTGTAGCTATCTTCAATAAAATCTATAAGAAACTGTAAAAAAATGTTAATATGTAATTTCTCGCTTAATTTTAATATTATTGTACTGTCTTTTATGTGGTTGAAAAGAGAAAAAAATTCCTATTTAAACGAGTCACAGCCTACTTTGAGCTTGATATGAAAATTAAAAGTTGATATCAATTTCTCGAAAACAGTACAAGCTATAAAAATTTAGATGACTGCTTTTAATTCCTTGTTAAAAGTGCCTTAGCATTGTGCAAGTTACAATCTTGCATGAATCCAAATAACAATGTTACATACGAAAAACGAAATTTGAAAAATTTACATTTTGGCTTATATCTAGTCACCTATGCATTTTTGTGGAAAAGAAAAAACATATCTAACTTGGCCCCGTAATGAGGCAACTTTTGTCTAATTTAAGCGACTTCGTATCTCTTAGGGTTCACGAGATCCCCATGCTTAAACAGTTTCATTAGACACACTGTATAATAATTTTATTACAGTTTTTACTAATTTTAGATTTCAAATAAAATTTAATATTTACCGCGACACTGAAGTTCCTTTTTATCTCTCACATGGTTTATTAATAAATTCCATATTCATGAAAGAAAAAAAAAAATTTTACGGATCAGAATGACCCAATTCGATAAATTAGAAAATAAATTTCTTTAACACTATTTTGGAAACTACGCATTCAACAACTAAAAATTGTTTTGGAATAAATTCGACGAATCAGAGCCACATATTAGCGCGATATATGAAGTATCTTGATTCAGTTACTATGGTTACGTCAGTTTGTTTAAATTTTATTTATTTGAGTTTGACGTTTTCAACAGTTTTGTAGTTGTATTTTTTGTATAATTTCCAAAATCTTGTTATAGAAAGTACAGTCTACATCAGGTAACGGAATGGCATATTCTACACTCGCAAACCGTAGCCCTTGCCTTCGGCTCGGACTACAAACTTTTTGCTCGTGTGGAATATGTGCCATTTCATTACTTGTTGTCGTATATACTATTCCACGGGCTTTCGTGGCTTTTGCCTGACAACAAGTTTTCGAAAGATCTGTCAAATTATTTTCAATTTATTCTCACTCTCTTGTTTCATTATTACTGAAAACTTCATAGAAGCTTCATTGAAGATGTGAAATCTGCAGCTCTTCAAATAGAATAAAATTCTTTGGTCGTTAGAAATCAAGATGTCAAACTGCATTTGAAAAGCGACACAAACTTTTACATAATTCCTTCAGCTATATACCTCCAGAAATTGTCAGAATCCAGTTCAGTGTCTCAGTAGGCTAGATGCACCTCTCCATCTTTCATTTCGCGGTCTGCAGTCGACCGGAATCTTACAATAAATTCATTAGTTCGCCATTTCCGGGGGCGTTAGTAAATCTTATGACTTGCGGTTATAGCTAAGGTGTTATACGAGCAAGACGGGCGAGAATATGAGCACGGGTACTGGGAATCATGCAGAGAACTTAATGGACCCAATGCATAAATTTGGAAAGATTACTTGCGTACTTATAACTCTGATGATGAAAGATGGTATGAGGGTGTAAGTTAAATGGGTAAAAGTATAATGAATTATTTACCTCTTTGTGTCCAATATATTCAGGTCCGCAAAGGCGAGACGTTTCGGCAGCTCCTGGAATTAGAAAAAAACTTGATAAGAAACAATAACAATTATAATATTTTCTGATACATAATACGTATTTCGCATTGCTAAACAAGGTGTCAAATTTAGCGTAAATAAAATTTTAAAAACTACGTCTACATAATCCTTCTTGAAAATAAACAGCAATGCCATTTCAAAAACAATTCAAGAGTTTTGTTTAATTCTAATCGCACATTTACTGGGTTTGATGACTTCAAGTGGCTTTACGAAGGGCCGTACAAATGTTTGCATTAAGATTATCGACTTATTATTATTATTATTCAAAGAATCGTTCTACTTGTAGTTTATCACTACTTTTCCGAACACTTGTATTATAATATATTTCAAAATTCAAATTGCTATGAGCACAAGCAAATAAGTAAAACTATATATTTTTACATACATACATAACATCATGCTATATCCCACTCACGAACCCAGAAACACAGTCAACCAACAATCAATCTCCTCCAAACATTCTTATCCTGACACACCACTTTCGTCTCGTCCACATTCACACATGCTCGTCTATTCTTCACACCCGGAATCATTTGTTTACCCAAAAAACCATCAATCATACCTAACCATTTATTTCTCGGACGCGCACACATTCGTTCACCTTCAATCTCACCTGCATATATTAGTTTCACCAACCTTTCGACATTCGGTTATCATGTCCAAACCACCTCAACTGACTCACTCTCACTTTCTTAACAACATTCTTCTCAATCTTACACTCACCGTACACCAATGTATTCCGGATCACATCTCGTATACATACCCAACTTTCAGAACCATACATCAAAGTAGGCACTAACATTATAAACATTCAATCGAGCATCTCTAGATACATTCATGTTAGAGCAAATGTATCCAGAGCACCCAATACCTTACACCCTACAGACATCCGCCTTTCAATCTCCCGATCAATACGTCTATCCTTTGAAAACATGTTGTGTTATTATTATTGTTATAAATAAAAAAATACTCACTAGTGACTTTCCTCAAAATTATACCCACTCGTGGGTAATCTGTTACTTTCCTTGCTTAAAATCGCCATAGTTATAGAGCATTTATTGAGAGGTGTTAGATAAAATAATAAAATTGCTAATTAGTGGTAGTTTCCGCCCGAATAATTTTAGAATGAAAGTATTTTAAACGATGTTCATAATTAAATTATCTGCTTATCAATATGTTTCATAGGATAACGATTCATTCCTTTTCAAAATGTCCTTTTGCAATCTGTTATAATAAACTATTTAAAATAATTGGTGAATACCCTGCTCCTCCACCAATTTTCTCCTGTTTGATTCAACCCACAAACAAATAATAATCACCCTCAACCAGCGCATTAATCCCGCATACATGCCTCGCGCATCTCCTCCATTCTCCCGTGCAAACCGTATTATTTCAACGTCTGTTTCCATTAGCTCGATTGGGCTTGAGCCGGAACGCGGGCCGAGCGCGCACTCTAATATTTCCCGGCCATCGACGCGTCGGTTGCGCAGATGATTCTTCATCCGCGGCCGCATAGCGCTTATCAGCGGCTCACACCGCCGCGTTATCGTGATGTGTCAACATGGACTCAATGAGCCGTGCAAGAGAGGAATTTATCGCCGGCATGCGGAGGCAATGATGAGAGGAGAGAGTTTCTGCTCTCTTGATTTTTGTTTTCATGAAGGGGCGGGGACTTGATGATGAATTAGACAGGAGATATTTTCACGGTACCGCAGAATATTATAGGTATTAAATTAATTGCAGACGATCTTGGTGGCGTAGTGCTGTCAGTAGACTAGCACACCAGAGGTCGGGGGTTTGAATCCCTCTGAAGAGCATGGTCGTTTGTGTTGTACATATCAATTCATAATTATCTTCTTATGAAGGCTATGATTATAGTACTAGTCCGCTTACTATCTTCGTGATATATGTAGTTATTTATGTATCAAGACATTGAAATTTAACCTTTTATCACGAATATGAAAAATAAACCATATGTGTGGAACCAAAACGAAGCGAGTGTATAAAATTGTTAAAATCTCAATAAATGCTCTATAACTATGGCGATTTTAAACAAGCAAAGTAACAGATTACCCACTAGTGTGTATAATTTTGAAGAGAGTCACTAGTGAGTATTTTTTTATTTATAACAATAAGCGGATTAATAATATTGCCTACGAATCATCAATCAGTAATAATTAAAAATCTGTGGTGAGCACCACAATACCCCCCGCCATAAAGTTCTTATCATACACGGACAACCACTATCAAGAGACGCTTGTCCCTTCAAAAAAATTAGTTTTCAATCATGACACATGTCAAAAATAGACATTTTTCGACTGTTTTGCTTTGTTTTTATTTTTAATGCACAAGTTAGCAAGTGTCAAAATTTAATTGTTCTTTAACGTGTTGTAATTCGTAAATGGAGACAGTAAGAGACAAATGTTTTAAACAACAATAGACATTATTCTAATAGCAAAAATTGTCATTTAACTATAATTTACTGAGATATTTCAAAATAAATTGATAGGGCTTCAAGTAAACTACAACTTCCTTTTATTGGATTATCACCAAAAGCTATTCAGCTCTTCCAAAGGGAGATACAATTGATTTTAAAATATCAAAATTTTCAGTTTAATAGTTTTTGAGACACCGTAACTTCAGAGATCCACACAGACTGACAGACAAACAGAGACAAACAGACTGACAGACACACACACAGACATCATCGCGAAACTATTAAAATCGTATTCCTGAAAACTCACTACCGAATTTTTATCATGATTCCTATATCTCCCTTACAGGATGTGGCGGGAGGTAAAAATAAAGAAATAGTTTGAAATAAATATTGTTGCCTTATTATTCTATATCGTATAAAAAAAATAACAAAATTAATTGTGATCATCTGATAGATCTTCAAATAAACTATCACGTCTTGTTCTAATTAGCCCGTAACGTAATCTAAATTTAAAATATATAATTTTAAATGATAGTCATTAGATTTCTCTACTACGTTCTCTACACACTACCGAAAATTTTGATGCATCACAAACCTCCTTAATTTACATGAGGCAAAAATTGATAACACTGTCAAAGAATCACCAATCAGTTATAATTAAAAATTGGATCGCAATTTGATTCCTACTTGAAAACGCTTCTCCAAATCGATCGCTGGCTCCGAGCCTGCTCCGGTTCTTCCGGATAATGAGGTGGCGCAACACCGGAACACGTTCTCGGGTTTACAACTTGACCGGCAATCCCGGTCCGGTCGAATATACCCCGGGATCTTTGACCGCACTTCGCTCGCTTTGTGCTGAGATTATGTCGGTATTGTGTATGGATTTCGCCATTCAACTTGAAACTATTTTTTGGTTTTGCTTCTTTTTTGGAGTTCTTCAAGATTTAGACAGAAGTCGGTATGTTTGCATTGAAGTGAAGATTCAGAAAAGAGATAGTTATCAGTGTTCTTCCATGAGGAGGGAGATTTTATAAGCGTAAATTAAAAAAAAAACTTATTAACCTTTCTATATTTTTTTAGTATGCCAATAGATGAAATATTTACAAAACAAAGACTTTTTAATTGATTTATAAGCTTATTATTATCATCATTATTAGAGACGATAGACAGAGCAACTTATTCAGGCAATATTCAGTATAATAAACTACTATAATATGTACCTGATATTCCCAAAATGATTTCAAAATGAAAATGCCACGCGAATAATTCAATAAATGTTTAGAAATAAAAAACAAACGTCAGACACAGGTCTATTTTAAAGTTTGAGTTTGTGGTCAACATACATTCCCGAATGTACACAAACCTCTAAAAAAAGTTTGTACATTGCCAATGTTCACTGAAAACAAAAGAGGGCCTTTTCAAAATTATTTTTTCGACGACCACTTAGAAACCTGCTCATTGTATACTTGTTGTTGCTACGGAAATGAGGTACATTGCAAGCATCGTGCGAAATGAATTTGGGTTGTGAGTATTTCAATACAGGTCATTTCAATGCCTTGCAATGTTCCCCATTTCCCTAGCAACAACAAACATATAATGGGCAGATTTCTAAGTGGTCGTAGAAAATAGTATATTATATAACTAGTGATGAAAGTTGGATATTAATAACCTTCAAGTATTTTTCGGGTGCTATTGCCGAACATCTAATACTCCAAGATGCTTCTTAGTCTAATTTGCACTATCGGAATCGATCATTGCAATTATTTTTCAAAAGGAATAGCTTAAATAACTCCAGGATATTACTGCTTGTCATTTAAATGCATAAGCAAATTTGTTTACATCTGTCATAAATAATAGTAACTACAGAAAAACCACGTAATATATTTGTTTTCGCCATTACTTATAATAAAGAAATTTATATCTGTGTATTTTCAAATAATTTTGCGTGCTCCAATCATGCAAAAAATTATATAAGTATCACGAACGTTAAGGAACTAACGATGTCAGACAAAATTGAAGCACTGTCTACAAACAATTCTTCCATTCGTAAAGTATCATTACCGTTTTTGATGTTTAATATACTATTGGGTAGTAACTTACTTGTCCCGTTGTCCTCAATTAATTTGAAAAGAAAATTTCAATCTTAACAACTTAAGCGATTTTTCCAGAAATATTTACTAAAAACGGACAAAAATTTAACCCAAACTCCATTGCTCTTTAAACTTACATCATTTTTCCCAACCGTAGAACATATTACATTAAGTACAAATTTGCCCTTTTACAACATTTTCCGCCACTGTAAATTATCAATAGTTTTCGTGGCAGAGACTGTCAGAAATCTGAGAGTAAATGCACCTTAAGTTCATCGTAAAATTTCATTTGATTTCGCACATTTAAAGAACTACACGCTATCAAGTCCAGGAAGTCATAAAATAAACAGAGACACATGTTCTCCGCTTCCAGCCTCCATCAAACGGGGAGAGGAACAGTTGAAGGTGCGAGGGAGAGCCAACATGAAACCGTCCATAAAACGAGAAGTTATTGATAGCGAACGAAGCGAAATAATAAAGGGAGACTGGAGACTAGAGTCTGGAGAATGGAGACGGAGACGTGGAAAGTCGTAGAAGGCCAAGGCGATTGGATTACGTTACAGCAGGACATTGTCTTTTATTTTATATATTACACATCGTATTCTTGTGTTTTATCAACCCTATGTCCTCTGTGATACCCGAAACCGAATACGGACATGCGTGATTTGCTCAGGACCGTATCCAAAGAGATCTACATTCTTTCGCATTAAAATACAAATAGTAGAGCCTTAAACATTAATCATTTCGTTTAAAAAATATTTGTGCTGTGAATTTCAGTTCGATTCCCATAACCGACAAAACATGCTGCCACTTTTCACATTACTCTTTTTGTAAAATACATTCTGCAAGAGTTGTGGTGTAACGCCAATATCACTTATCGTGATTTACAAAAGCAGAATTTTGCACAAAATGGGTAAATGGCGTGATGAATTATATATTTAATTATTCTCTATATCATAACATGTGCGAGACTTTGACAAAGCAAAATCTAATTCTTTGCCAAGTTAAAATAGTATATTTGTAGGTATTTAGTAGGAAAAGTAATATATATCCCGGACGATGGTACAAATAGACCTGTAACTCCAGGAGTCCGGGATGTTTACTTTTCGTATGTGGTACATATACTATTTGTTTTTTGTCGATCGGTTTATATTCAATAATAAGTTATTTTATATATCATTAAATTATCATTAAATCAAATTATGATACATATCAATAAATGATATTTTTCAACCGTTGTTTTGTTTTTCAAAAAATACAGGTTAGCAGATTTAAAAGAAAATATCAAAAAATAATTTTTCTTTAACGCGTTGTAATTCGTAAATGGTAGCAGTAAGAGGAAAATATTTCAAGCAATAATTGTAGATAATAATATTTGAAATATTATTCTAATAACAAAATTATTAAACTATAATTTACTGAGATATTTTAAAATAACTTGATTGGTCTACAAGTAAACCACCACTTCCCGTTATTGGATTATCACCAAAAACTAATCAGCTCTTCCAAAGGGGATACAATTGATATATACACTATATCAAAATTTTCAGTTTAGTAGTTTTTGAGAAACCGTAACTCCAGAGATCCACACAGACTGACAGACAAACAGAGACAGACAGATACACACACCGACATCATAGCGAAACTATTAAAATCGTATTCTAGGGATTATAAAACGTGCTCATCCACTGAAAACTCACTACCTAATTTTTAGCATGATTACTATACCTCCCTTACAAGATGTGGCGGGAGGTAAAAATTGTGTTACCTAGTTACAGTGTTTCCAAGCAAATAGATTAATCTCTCTAATAAAACACAATGTCAATGATAAGATAAAGATATATAAAGATTTTTTTATAAAATAAAATATCTGTCGGCCATAAAACGTTGAACGCACCACGGACGTTATTTGGACAATAATGCTTTTGGTCAACGTACTCACCTCGGACCAGAGGCCCTCGGCAGCTCATTGTTGATCTCACGCATCATTGATCTTATTATATAAATATATATTTGCACTTTAAATTTGATATGATTTTTGTTTAGTGCCATTGGTGATAGCATGCTGTGTATTGATGCTACCAAGTCATCCTCATTGCCAAGTCGAAATAGAGGAAAAATTCTATCTATGCTGCTTCTGATCCAGGTTTCATTTTAAAATTCGCAGCTGTACATACAGACAAAATATAAGACTAGAAAGCAGCGTTATTATTATAGTTCTAAGAATAGATCTCATTATTTCCGTCTTCGAATTTCAATTTCGTTCCGCGTTTCCTCAACTTGACAAAAATCCCGAAAAGAAATTAAAAACAGTGCGACGAAAGCCAAGTCTTAAACAGAGGAAATGCAATGCATGAAGCATGTTCGCTGGAGGGATCTTATAGGGGACCTCGGCACTCGCGAAATCCTCTCTCGACATGCCGTGGCACGTTCCAATGTGCCTCTAATAAGACCGCTGAAATATATGCCACCCTACGTCATACCACAGTTAGATTTCCTGCCGTCGCCGTGCCAGAGCTCTGCTCTTCGTTGCAATTTCCTCGTGTGCCGCCCGTTATTATTTCGACACGATTCTGGTTTTTGTATTACGACATTTTTTGTCTTTTATGCAGGGAAATTATTTTGGATTATATACCATTCCAGCGATGCGAGAGGGCGTTTGAGTGGTGTGTGCTCACTTAGAGGTTGTTAGTGGGGATATATTGTCCGATTTGATGCGGAAGTTGGCAGTACTGCACACGTATTTTTCCCGGAAGTGATATTGGTTGTTCGGTGCCAGGGGACTCATCATTATTTCAACCCCTGCGTTATTTAGTTTCGGGGGTATTTTCAATTGATCGACGAGTTTTAATCAACAACAATCAAAATACTTGCACGGAGCCTCTGACTTTTAAACATCAAAAAGGAGCACGATAAAAAAATTCGTACGGTACAAAATATATAAAAATGTTACAGATAAATATTATGGCCAATAGTATACTAAGTATTTTTGAATATAACAAAATATTTTCACTCATTTATTTGTCAAAATTCTCATTGTTTTGAAATTCAATACGTCCTTTACATACAGGATGTGGAATCAAAATATGTTGTACTAGTAAAGGGATTTCAATGATATCTTTTCAATACAGATGTAAATTTTTGCCTATTCATTTTACAGCAAAAGTGTAATTAAAAAATTGTTCAAAATTTTAAAAGCCCGTAAAATAAGGCCCATTTGGTTACCTACATATTAGTATTTCACAACATATCAACCACATTAAAATAAATTTATATTTATTAGGAATATTGAAACACACACTGTCATGAAGTTTGTAGGTGAAATATCCGGGGCTACAGAATTTGACTCGACTTAGATTTTTTTAAACTAATACTCTTCTTTATTATTAATGGATCTCATCTTGTATTATATATTGTTTTCTAGCCAAAATTACAATTTGTATGCTGTACAAATATATCAAATTTCTTGGATATTAACAAAATAATTTATTTTTGAAAATTATATTGCAATTCAACTGTCAAAACACGAACTAGAATTATTTCTCTTAAATTCCCTCGTGTTGCAAATAGAAGAAAATTTATATTGGTTATTATTTTAGACAAAATATCATCTAGATAATACTTCCAAAATAATTAAACCAATCAAAAAATTCATCTAGATAAGATAATAGATGAATAATAAAAAAATTATCTAGATTATTTTTTGACGTTTCTTTAAACCAATGAAATGCTTTATTGTATGTCACGTGTCTGCGTTTTAACCAATCCTGTCATTATTATACTGAGAATAATGCTCTTGTGATTATTCCCGGCAATATTCTCCGCAGCTTTTTTGTTTTTGTTGACAGATGTCAGATAGTTTATCAACACAAGTAAAAATGAGCAAAAAAGAAGATAGATTTAGTGGCGTGCCTGATGATGAAATCAAAAAATAATCTAAAGAAATATAACTCGAGAGCTCGATAAATTAGAAAATAATTCTCCAGTATCTTTCTCAAACTTGTCGCCATCTGGCAACAAGTTTTCGAAAGGTCTGTCAAATTATTTTCAATTTATTCTCATTCTCTTGTTATACTAGTTGTTTAGCGGGCACATTTTTGGTGATCACCTTATAAAAATCGTCTTTATAGCATATATTAAATAGTTTATGGGAGTTATATACATCATCAAGCCATTTATCAGTTGGTAGCTATTATAAATATTATCAAAAAAATTAATGTCCACAAAGGCGTCAAAATTTTATTAATTACTACACAAATTCGTTAGAATATATTGTGCATGCTAATGGTAGAAACAAAATATTAAAATTTGTGAGTAAATGTCCTTGATAACGAATAATAATTAATGGGTCATCTACAATAAAATTTATTTTAGTAAATTAAAAATTACATTTACTAATGAAATTACTATCTTCCCTTGTCCAGTGCTTCAAATGAGGTAATAATTCAAGAGTCAAACATCCAAAACAATATTCCACAATTATTTAATATTGCGCCTCCACCAAAACCCCTCCGCGCGCCTCTGTTTATATCCCGTGGGTCACGTGACTGCACAAGAATGTAGTCATTACGCCGGCGATAATGACCGCGGGCAGTGGCGTCCGCAGGGGGTGAAGTGGGGTCCCCAGGCGTCATGAATTAAACATGAATAATACATATTTCGATGCGTATAACCAGCGATGCGCTACCGTGGACCGGCTTGTTACCGCGGTCGATCGGTTCGACCGCGCACCACTCGTTGTATGAATTTTATTACCCATCAGATTGGTTATTTGATGTTCGATGCAGGGGGGGATTGATTTGATTTTGATGAGTTTTGTTGAAAGGTAATTGTGTTTGAGAATTCTGAGCGAAATTTCATTCATTGACGATTTTTCCACGTGTTTCACATACATTACACAAGAGGTACCCTTTATGAGTACCATATTTCCATCACTAGAATATGCTTGATAAAAAGTTTGACACCGTGGATAAGGCAATACAATAAACAAATTAGAAAGAGTTGAAATTTAGAGGAAACCTCTAAATTTAATTAAAAGTTATCTGAGCAACAGAAAAGAGGGTACAAGTATTTGTGTAAACAGCGACTTTTATGATGTGAAAAATGGTTTACCTCAAGGATTTGTACTTGGATCTCCGCCATTTTTGCTTTATATGTGGGATATACAGAAAATAAATTTGAGTGAACATTATTTCGAGTTTGTAGACGATAATTTAACTCCAATATAGAGAAAGTCATAAGGAAAAAAACTATTTTATCGTTTTCACAGAGAATATGAAGGAAGGTAATTTTTTGCAAGTGATTAAACGTTATTTACCGGTTTCAGGAGATTAAACCTATGTTTACATGCACAAAAGTAGGCAGGGTAAGTATGTCATAACACTATTCTGTAGGGTAATATTACCTTACTGACCTGTCAAAACAGTCAAGAAAATGAAAATAATACACAATGATAATATAATACTATTTATTAATACACACGGAATTAAGCTGTACAGAGATTCACTTGCTGCGTTCCAAATATTTTCAGGCAATTCAACATCGCCAAAATCCACTTTTTATCTAGCCATGAAGAACACATTTGACGTTTAAGTATAAAAATAATTTTAAATATGATACAAAAGAAGTGTAACCATGGTGTTAAATAAAAACAAACAGACTTACTTGATCATCTTCTAAAATTATGACAGACGTTTTTCATAAAAGAATTTCAATAAATAATATTTATTAATGACCGGTAAACTATTGAACAAACCACGGATGTTATGAGTCATAACAGGCCTTAGATGTCTTAAAATCCTCGCTCTACGAGCTCGGATTTTAACTGACATCTGCGGCAGTTACGGTACTCATAACATCACTAGGAATGTTAATAGCTATTACTTTTCTCCTCGCAACCAGATCAAAATACTAACTACATTAATGTCATTCGCATTATATGTCAAAATATGATATATAATAATTATATTTTCACTACCTACACTTTTATATAAACTTTTTCATTAATAAAATGTCGTTATATTATCTCGCCGAATTACACTCGTGATTTTATTCAAAGTTTTCATGTCAAATTGCTAGGTAATAAACAGAAATTTATCCGGAAAAATAAAAAGCTCTTGTGTAATTTCCCTTGATAAATTCCCACGACTAGTTTTTAACCAATCATAATATAAAACACTCGAAAATTCAACCAATGGGAAAATTAGGTATTATATTGATAAATTCCCACGACTAGTTTTTAACCAATCATAATGCTAAACACTTGCAAATTCAACCAATAGGAACAGTTTTATACTGATAAAACCCCGTTACCCGGGTAACAGAAATTTTACCACGAAAATTTTTTGGTTAAAAAAATATCCAATCGAATCCCTGCATTTCTCATCACGTGTGCAAAAGTAACCAATCAGCTCACAATTGCACTGACAGTCGGATGACAGTTAATTCAATATTTGATTTGTTTATTTCAAAATGTCATTTTAACGGCATGTGATTGAAAATAATAATAATTGTTACAAAAAAATTTCTAACCGAATATCCCTCGACAATTGATAAATACTCATAATTTGATCACAACTACCTCAAGAAGGTTGCCTGAAGGTAACTGTGATAAAATTATTACGAATTATCAATGGCCTAGGGATATTGTATTTGAAAAAATCCCGTTACCCGGGTTAACCCTGATAATTTGCCACTACCAAGGAAATAAATAATTGTTACTATCAATAACTGTCGGTGTGACAGTTAATTAATATTTCAAGTTGCATTTTGCTTTGTCTTTGTAATTTATCTCATCAAATACCACGCGGTTTCTCTGATTTTCTCAGATAAATTTTTATTATTAAGCACTCATTTTTTTTACTTTTAAGCAAACTGACATTAGGTAAAACCTCTCCTCCTTCGGAGTCGGGATTTACCATGCAGTTTGCTTTCTTGATTGTTGCTAAGCAAAAAAATTCGTGCTAAATAAAAATTTATCCATAAAATCAGAATTTGATATATTGTTTAACATGCTAGAATTCTTATGTTAATTATTGAATTCTACTATTAAATTTACGGTCTTTTCAATGATTGGACAGTTTCCATGCAGTATCGTCAAAAAGCCACTCACAAATATATTTTTGCCGGTTGTGAGAATAAAACTGGGTATCTTATATTCCACAGTTCAGAAACATCAAAACACTATCCGTGACATTCTGACACTGCTACACATGATCCTGACTAAGCTTACAATCCCTGCTTTCCTTCTCCGCACTCCTGCTGTATTCCTGCACAGCATGACACGTGTGATGTCCGTCGTTGCCACTTGGGACGCGGCGCTAGGGTAGGAGGGAGGAAAGAAGAGAAACGAAGCAGTGTTGACACATCAGTTATTAATCCGCTTCGTGGATCGTGAAGCTTGCAGGAATGACGTAAATTTTATACTTAAATATAACTCTACATTTAACTAATCATAATAATAGATAAATCTAATGATATATGAAGATGACTGATTAACAGTCGATACGTCAGTGTGCAATTAATTTTAACTCAAATATTACTGAATTATTTTCTTTCTTAATTTCAATGTAATTGTATCTATTCGTAAACATACAACAATAATAAGCAAGATAAAAAAATCTGGTGGGGTAACACCACACTACTTTCTTATACAAATAAAACCAACTGAACACGTATGACTTGTTCCTTGCGTATAACTTTATTTTGATAATTATAGATGATAAACCTGTATTAATTAATATCTATAGTATTTAAAACTTTCTAACTGATAATACAAATTTTGCTTTTATAATATTTCAAACGACACATATTTTTGACACTTCAAAATAATTTGACACGTTTGACACATAGATTTTAAAAATGTTTTAGTATTTGTTCCCATTGTAACTAAGATTATGAAAATATATTATTAAATATATAATTTAGTTTTTCTCAAAATTAGAAGTGCAAATAACATTTTCAATTTTTTGTCACTGTTGTTCTCAAAAACAATGCTATAAAATTGAATTTTGTGCAACTGTTTTTGGGGAATTTATTATTTGTAAAATTAACAGTTTGTCAAACTTGGGGCTGTCATTGCTCACGTAAAATTATTGAATTGGAGCCCCTGCGTCGGGGTTGCGGCCTGGGACCCGATAGGCCCCGCGGGCAAAGCCCCTTGGTGACCAGTGGTATATTAAACATGCAGTACAATTTTATTTTATTTTTATTTTTATTGAATTTATTAACGTGAAATAGGAAAAGTAGTATGAACAACTCGTGTTACAATGCCTAATTGTAATACTCGTATTTTGCGTAACTCGCCTGCGGCTCGTTTACGCAAACTATACTCATATTACAAAAAAGGTCATTGTAACACTAGTTGTTCAATATTCTATTTATATTCCAACTATTTTTGCTAACATCTTTCGTTTGAAACTTTTTTCACAGCTGATTCTATTTTTGACAAAAATTAAATTTTTTGTTTTGTGTGTTCAGTAAATTTCCTCTTCCGCTTTTTCAATTTCATTCAAAATCAACTCAGTTCTTCATATTTTCATAAAACTTATAAATTCCAAGTTTCGTTTCCATATCTTGTCTCGTTCATGAGATATTGCGCACACGGACATCCATCCATCCTCACACACAGACATCATTGAGACATTGTTCTTAACGGATTTAGTGGACGTCAATATATGTATTTCCGCAAAAATTGCGTCAATGATTTTTTTCATGATTCCAATACTTCCTTATACTTTGTATAGGAAAGTAAAAAACTCGTAGTTTTCTCAATTTTATAATTACTGATGTTCTTTTAAAAGGACACTAGTAATATAAACTACTATATGTAATTTGAAAAGTTTATATATATTATCTCGTGTGATAATAGCTGCAGCTTTTTTGGGTATCTTGATAATGATCAATTCTATCATATCTTAAAAACGACAAAAAATCTTGTCTTGATGATCAGTTCTCGTCTTAGGCTTGATTTTCAAGACAAGAAATTATTAATTTGCCAGTGATGTTTCTACACTTTCTTTTATTTCTATACGTTGGTTTTCTACATCAATTGTTGAACATCCACTTCGCATAATTTGTTAATACTACATCGCTTCTCCTGCAATCACGACACCTAGCGACATTCAATTTTTCCAGCACCGTTGTAATACAACGCCTACTGCTCGCTCGGCGTAACTAATATCCCTCCGCGGCATGTAACCGTATCGCGGCGGTTAAAACGTTTCATGTAAAACGAGTAATTATAATTCGGCGTGAACCGAAGCTAACGAGGTTAGAGCACCGCGCACGCCCTCGCGGAACAGCAGAGGCAGGCGGAACTACACTGCAGGAACCTTGGCGCCGTGACGGAATAAGGTTTCTTACTTTGCTTCGGGAATTTTATTAAAAATAAGCAAAAAAGGAACTCACACTTCGGAAGACTTCCTACGATTTCTCTTTAACTTTAAAATATAGTGTGGGCAACACACGACTTTCTTATACATATAAATATAATTACCCAAGAGATGTTTCAGTTATATGTTGTTTTTTTTTCGTACACTGATAAAAATGTTTTCTTGGAACAAACAGATTCATCTTAAATGAAGAGAATAATTGATTCGAATAGTGCCAATACGATTTCGTTTTCATTGAAAACTTTTGTAGGTTTAATAAATATTATTGTATAAAAATTAATTTTGTTTTGAAGGAACATATCAAAGTATTAAACTGAGACTCCTTATGGACACGAAGTAGTTTAAATAGGAATAGTTTTAATTCAAAATGATATCGTTTTAAATAAAAACGTTTTGTTTAGAATTAAAACGACTTTTTTTTCATTATTTTTAAAATAAGAGTGAGCAAAAATCTTTTTCTCACTTGTGATTAAATTGCTTACTTTGCTCACTCTTTTTAGAGAGCAAACAACATAAAAATTAAACTATTGTGGAAATACATATTTTTTCTTCACACATAATAAAAGTACGCTGTGATGTATTTGCATTCATTAAGATGAAGTTAAATTTTTTTGCCACCGATATAAAAGTATCACTTTTACTCCGACGACAGACAAAGTAAAATATTATGAAAATTTATTATGAAATAGGTTGTAATTTGTTATCCAATAACTTGACTTGACTTGACATTATTGACAGTTAAAAATGGAACAAATTAACAAAACAACATATTTTATCCAACACCTCTCAATAAATGCTCTATAACGATGGCGATTTTAAACAAGCAAAGTAACAGATTATCCACTAGTGGGTATAATTTTGAGGAAAGCCACTAGTGAGTATTTTTTTATTTATAACAATAATAGTAACACACAACACCTTGGTAATTACTTCGATTGACATTTTAATTTTAAAATTTAAAGCATATGTCACTGTCAAATAATATTTCTTTCATAAATTTTTCATTTATTAAGAAGTGTTGGATAAAACGTTATACTTCACACATGGGCAAAGTGGAAGTACCCACTCGATAAAATTATCTCACTCAGCCTTCGGCTTCGTGAGCTAAATTTTCTCTCGTGGGTAATTCCTTACTTTGCCCACTTGTAAAGTAAATAACTATTATGGCAACTAGAAATGTAGAATAAACAAAGAAACATTTTCTTAATTTTGAACATTTCCTAATGATTTATATTTCTACTGTCTATGTTTGAAGAAAAAATAGAATGTGTTATTCGGAATAAATGTGACTTTGATTACTTTGCATATAATTGCCTGACTCGCTTCGCTCGTCGTTCATACTTACATGCTCAGCACGCAAATTATTACATTTATTCCTAATAACACAATAAATCCGTATATTTGAATCTTTTTTCACTACTAATTCAATATTCGAAATAAACTGTATTAATTATTTTGTTAACTTCCCTTTCCTATTTTGCAATCATTTCCAAAATTGCAAAATTTAATTAGTTCTTCACATTTTCTTGAAACTCACTGGTATAATTATGTAGATTTTTTATTTTAATATGTATTGCTACACTTCCTCATTATATTATAAATTTCAGAATACAACGCAAAATTTAAAAGTGAGGTCTAAAGTTCAACTACTGTTTGCTTGATTTTAAACGACTGCACAAAGTTGAGCTTTGTAGCACTTTTTGACAAAACCAAAAGCGTGTTGTAAACGCGAGATAGAAGAAACTGCTTTTAATGATCTAAGGTGACTTTTAACAATAAATCAAATGTAGAAACATCTGCAATGTTGAATGTACGCAGTGATTTAAACTGGCTGTAATATTAGGTGAACGCAAATATAAACAAAATAATGATTGATTAAATGACACGTAAAACATGCAATATTTTAATGATGTGGCAAGTGCACAAAATAATTACCATCACAAATACATTCTGACACATTTTCATTTAAACAATTTTCGCGCTCACGTCAATAAACAAATCCTAACAATTTTCACACGAATTCAAACATTGAAAACTTACTAAACCGCGTATAATAACCCCGGAAAAGCAAATGGAAACACGGACAGAATTAATTCACCTGTAAACATCGATTTCATATTTAAAAATAAAATATTCATTTGTAAATAATGAAATACGGCATGGAAATATAAATAAAAGCTGGTGCTTTGCATTTGGGAACGGAAACAGAAATCAGCGGGTGGGAGGGGGCCTCCGTGACGTAATACAGCGGACGTGACGTATGCGGAAGCCGTGAGGTTTAAATTGTTAGTACAGTAAAGCTACTTGGTTGAGAGTATGCACGATTCTCACTGTTACATCGGGAAATTCTCTGGAGAAACTTTAGAATTAAAAAAAGTCGGTAATACGCGTTTCTATGTTCGCTTTTATCAATAGTACGCAGTCTTTCCGAGAGCAGCGCTTGCATCAATAAGTCCGATGGACTACTTGATTATTCACCCATATTTATTAATAAAATAATAGTATATTGTGTTATTAGGAGTAAATATGGTACTTTTTGGGCTGAACATGTAAGTTTGAATGATAAGCGAAGCGAATCGGACAATTACATGCGAAGCACACAAAACACATTTACTTCTAATAACACATGCTATTTTTTTTTTCAAACAATTACAGTCAAAATTTACAAAATTTAAAAAAATTTTTTTGTTCCAGACGATCCACCGTTAATTTTTGTTTATTTAACAAGTTTCAAATTTATTAGCAAGTAACAAATTATTTTTGTGTATTTCGTCATTAAATATATTTGTAAATATAGTAATTAACATTTATTTTTATGTGCGTTGACTAAATATTTTAGTAATTATATGGAAGTAGAACAATAAATAATAGTTATTGCAACAAATTAAGTTGTTACAAAGGATACAACTTTCTTTGACAATTTCAAATTAATAAGTTAGTTAAATTTACTTGCAATTATTGATGAGTCTATTTGTTAAATTTTATAAATCCAGCAAATAAATAAAAACAACAATTTTTCTTGTTAAAAATTCAGAATTGACAAATTTTTAATTTAACAAATTGTCATATTTGTTCAAATTGTTAATTTAACGCAATGTATTTGTTAATATTAACTAAAAATACTTAACAACCGCAAAATTAATAAATCGCAATTAACTTTTTACTGTTTAGAAAATATAATTATAAATCATTGAAAAAAATGCTTAAACTTCAAAAAATATTCTGTCTTATTCAGCTTTTCGATTTGCCAAAAATTGTAACAAACATATTTAGACAGTAAATATTTTTATAATTTTGTTACAATTTTTATGTTCTTTAGTCGACATTTTATAATATTTAATTTGAATATTACTTCTTGCTGATGAGATTTATTTTAAAGTCGAATCGTCCTAATAAATATATTACAGCATTATATATCTGTTTATTTTGATGGATCCTGGACGAAACAACACGTTTATCGAAAAAACATTTCACGAAAATATACAAATATCGAAAATTAAATTCAGAGTTTGTACGTATCGAAAATACAAATGTCGAATTTTGGAAATAGTACAAAGACGAATGTTATAAATCTCGAATATATATTTGTCGAATCGCTTAGATATTACAAACCTCGAAAATATATTTCTCGAATATTACAAATGTCGAATGTTACAAATCTCGAAAATACATTTGTCGAAAGTGAACAATACCAAATGCTGTAGTTCCATCTTGTGCGCAATGATTACAATACGACATTTGGTATTATTCGCTTTCGATTTCATTTTGATGAGATATTTTTTATTTCACTGACAAATTTATTCTTTAGTTTGTGTGAAGTTGAAAATGCCGACCCTTAAAAATATTTAGAATAATTTGGGCTACAATTTTTTTCTTTATTTTGTACTGTTCAATATTTAAAATTGTGTAAGGTTATGTGTTCATATTAATGTACTGTCAATCAATATGTGACACTTAATTTACTTTTGTCGATATTGCCTTGTATGACATCAAATAAATATTCGCAACTGCCACCATATTATTTGAATATGTATCTCTTTTAAAATTGTAATGGTGCCAGGGTAGAATAAATAAATATTGAAGTTATTCTGTCTCTATTTACATATTTCATGTTACATAAATTATTAAATAAACAAAAAGTTAATAAAAAACTAATATAAATGAACTAGCAATAACATTTAATATCGGGCCACATTTTTTGCAAAATAATTATTACTAAATATGTTAAAAAAGAAGAATAATTTCAATATTTTTAATTAGTTTACAGTACACAAATATATTGAAACAAATATTTATAAAATTATAAAAAGCAAATAATTTGTGCTAAAATTATTGGAATGTAAAATGTTTTAAATAATTTTAGTGAAATAAATTACTAGGTACATATTTATGTATGAACAAAAAATATTATTAGGTTTAATATTATTCAGTACAATAATTACATTCCTTACAATATATTATATACTAGCGGATTCGGTAGGCAAATGTTGTCCTACTACAGACATCGCTAGCAAAATATATTTGTAGATAAAATTTCTGTATTCGTAATTCTTTTCCTCCTAAAAGTCTGGACCGATTTTTATGAAATTGTTTTTTGTTCTTATGGGGTCACCTGGATGGTTCAATGGTTCAGTAAGGGAAATTAAAAAAAAATCTGGATCTCGAGAACAAGCGCCACCTACCGGGTCCAACTGTAGTTAAGAACCATCCAGGTGATCCCAAAAGTACAAGAAAAAATTACATCAAAATCGGTCAAGCCTTTTAGGAGCAGAAGAATTACGAACACATACACACCGGTATATTATATATAAAGCTTTTGTAAAGTAATAGTATATTACACGTGAGGTGGTAAATGTTTCTTTCCAGCCGAGGGCTTATTACCTATATGACCGAGGGGCGAAACCTGGAGGCTCAGGTATAGCGCAAGACTGTAATGAAATTCCCACAGAACTATGTACACTATTTTATTCACAAACATCCTTAATTATCCAAATTAACTTCTCATTCTACTCTTATATCCAACAAACAAAAGTAATGTATGGTAGTAGTATATGAAAATAATAGTATATTGTGTCATTAGGAGTAAATGTGATACTTTGTGTGCTGAGCATGTAAGTTTGAACAACGAGCGAAGCGAGTCGAACAATTACATGCGAAACACCCAAAGACACATTTACTCCGAATAACACATGCTATTTTTTCTTCAAACATAGAAAATAAAATTATAAATATTATAAAATGCTCAAAACTTCAAAAAATATTCTGTCTTATCTAGCATTTCAAGTTGCCGTAGAATATGCTGTTTTGTTATTTTTGTTTATTTGTTTCATTTTTAACTGTCAAATTATTGAATTACAACCAAACTATTTTTCATAATATTTTACTTTGTTCGCCGCCGGCGTAAATGGTATTGCCAAGGATACACTTTTACGCCGGCGGCGACAATATTGAACTTCTGCTTGTTGAATTCAAATACATAACATCGTACTTTTATGACGTTTGAAGAAAAATGTTTTTTATTTCAATAATTTGACATGTGTCAACATTTCAGGAAACAGCATTACATTAGAATTTTACAATACTTTATAATACAAATGCCTCTGTTCAATATTAACATTGTAATTATTGATGTTTTATTGTAATTATAAAGTTTAAGTTTGACAGAACTTGTTCAACTTAAGGCGATTTAAACTGGCATTGGTTACTTGCCGGTTACGAGTTAAGTTGGTTTCAAACAATGACGTCACACTGACTGAACAGTTACTGAAAACGCCCGATCAAATTTGACAGAAAACATGAAAAATATCACAGCATACCAGTTTGAAATCATAGCAAGTGAAATTCAGCCAATCAGAATATTAACCGTTGGACGAACCGAGCTCTTGAGCATGTTACTGATTTGACATACCAAAACTGTCAACGTTTACATATGACGTCATATAAGTGTCAGTCGAAATCAATTGGTTACTCTATTTACTAACCATTCCTGTGACCAAGTACTAACCGGTGCCAGAAATCGCCTTTAGTTTCAGAGATTTATGACTGTGTTGCTAGGCAATTCTATATAAATGCTTCCCATTCATGGGATAAATCTGTCAATTCCTACCCAAGACGTTCTCATATTAGTAAGGAATGAAGTATTTCTCAACCTCTAAAAAGTTTGGAATTGATATATTACTATAGTGATTGTGAATAAATTAATTTATTATTGCAATGAATGAAAATTCGTACCTCAAATGAAAATAGATTTTACATTTTCCGAATCAATGTAAGCGCTTAAAACCCTGAATGAAAACATCCGGCATTGTTTAACCACCCGGACATTTAATAGACTCCGAAGTCCGGGCTGCAACCGGAGGCAAGTCCGGAATTAATCATTTTACAGTTATTTAAATCGCGTTTAATATCTCCCGCCCCAACAATAGGGCGCGAAGTTACCCTTTAATCGATCCAGACAATGCCGCGTTGTAGAGAAAGAAGTTTCCCTCCCGAACGTCCGGAAAGTCCGGGTTTCCGGGAGCAGATGTTTCCTAATACCACTTACGCTTCGCTGCGTCGCGCTACTGTTGCGTTATGGTCTTACGGTACGGCTGTGAGAGACTCAGAAACAACTGAGAGTGAATTGTTGGTATTCTAGCTTCGTTTAAGACCGATTTAAGGCGGAGTTTTTTTTTTTAAGAGTTCCTGTATACAGTGTAATGATTTTTACGAATTTATTAAACATACTTGACACATGTTTGACACTTTCTTTTTGTAATTCTAATTTACAATGTAAAGTTATTCAGTTAATTTTAGTAATAGAAGATTCAATGACATGGAAAAGTACAGTACTTTACTTGATATAGCTACTTATTTATATTGGTCCGATAAATCTAAATTAATATGTGGATGTATTTGTTATACATACATATATAACAGCACGCTATATCCCATCCAGTGGAGTAGCACAAACTCTGAAACACAATCAAACAACAATCAATCTCCTCCAAATATTTCAACACTTTTGCTTCATCTTCATTCATACATGCTCACCTATTCTTCACACTCAGAATCACTCGATCAGGCAACAAATCATCAATCATATCTAACCTAATTATTTTATATCAAAAGTGTTAAATAGTTTATTGTAAAGGAAGAAGTTCTATATTTTTGAACATTAATATTTATTATTTTACTCTACTTGGAACTGGAAATGACGGAATTATTTATTGGTCATTTTCTTAAAATTATCAGTGCCATGAAATTACAAAATAAATGTACCAATTGAAAATTATTGGTTTTATTTGAAATCGGCACTAAAGTGCTGAAAAATCGTCATTAAAAGTTCAGAAATTGTCACTAAAGTAACCCATTATACGACGATTTTGAGCAACCTAGTATTGGCAACCGTTAAATAATTATTGTACAATTAGGATAATTTTGGCAGATATATTAACGTACTACAGTAAATTTGGATGTAACATGAAACAAAATTTGCAAGAAGAATTAACTAATTAATTCCGATGACGAAATTGAGGACAAAAAACATAATTTTGAGTGTTATGTACGATAACTTCACTTCTCGAAGTTGGCAACACTGACTGTCAGTTTCAATTGACAACTGACAGATGTATAAACTTAACCTATATTGTAATTTTTTTACTTTTTTTTCGAATTTTAGATTTCAAATAAAACTTAATATGTACCTCGGCACTGAAGTTCCTTTTTATCACTCAAATGGTTTATTTTCCTCCATCAATAATCTTAGTTACACTGGAAACAAAAATTAAAATATTTTTTAAATCTATTTGTCAAACGTGTCAAATAATTGCGAAGTGTCAAAAATATGTTTCGTTTTTAAATATTTTAAAAGCAATATTAGTATTTTTAGTTAATTACTAATTAAAATTAAAATCATAGCTGAGAACACAAAATTAAACAGGTATAATATCTATATGTCAAATAATTGTCAGAAAACTAATACGCAAGGAACAAGTCATACAGGTTCAGTTAGTTTTATTTGTATAAGAAAGTTGTGTGGTGACCACAGCAGATTTTTTTATATTATATATTCGATTTTTCGAACCATCTATTGCCTCGGAAAAAATTGAAATGTGTCACAGCTCATGTTATTTAATGTGAAAAATCAAATACATTTAGGCACGGACAAATATTAATATTAAGCGGAATAAAGGCCAGATCAATTTTTTTAACTGCACGATTATATGCCGCCTCAGTTCCTCGTTTTCGGTGGTATACCAACGGCATGCAGTGTACGCTGGTATGGGTTTTCGCAAAGCGGTCACCCATCCAACTACTAACCGCGGGCAGCCTTACTTACTTGCGTTATCAAGTGAACCGGAATGAACCCAACACATATAATTTAGTTTTCATCAAAATTAATATTTTTATTCTAAATATTGATGACGGCTGGTAACCGCACTTCATACGCAAAATATATCACATACCGAGACTTACGTAAGTCGAGTGCCACACCTATATTGAGTAAAAGACGTGATGATATATTTATTTACAATATTTTCTTATATTTCCCATTTTCGTTTGTACGTAATGAGAGCGTCCCGCTCGCTACGCCACTGGTTCCCGTCTGGCGTCAATGGGGGTGTTCCGAGGGGCGCAGAGAGGGTGAAGGAACGTCCTGACGACCGGCTTGGCATCCAATATGTGTCTATGCGAGCAGAAAACACTTAAAATGCAAATGTTCCATCTGTGAGCGTCCGCGTCCGTCCTCTCGCACAGAAGCTAAATTTCCAATGATTTTTTGTCGGAGTTTTATTGCATTTTAAAATCGCTGAGCTGACGCAACACGGGATAAAACAGTGTCGACAATGTTATTAGCGATTTAACTTGGAGACTTGGTTAATTTTGTTTTGTGTTAGGAAGTAAATAATTTTATTTCTGCGGAATGAGCTTGTGATAAATTGTGTTACTTATTTTATAAAATCCTTTACACGGTGAATTATAAATCTGCTTAAAATTAACCTCCTGTGCTCTAAACATAGACTCGCAGCATCCCCAGAAAATTTATTCAGTACTAAGTACTTTACAGAGTTATAATACACTGCTGGACAAAAAAAAATAAGACATTTTTTTTTCATCGTTTTGTTTGAATTTTCAGTTTCATTTTTGACTTTATTTGAAGGTTATTAATTAAAATATTATTGTTCCTTGTTCCTTGATTATTAAACTTAAATTTTATTGTCTCTACACTTTCCAGACTATAATTAACCATTTTATAAAATTATGATGTTTTCGCCACACGACTTTCGTATACATAATAAATATAGAATGGATAATAAATGTTTAAAATACAAACAGATGTATAAACAACATTGGGAAAGTCACTAACTTTGCACACCAGAGGTCGTGGTTTCGAACCCCGCTGAAGAGCATGGTTGTGTTATGAGGTGGCATATGACCGAAAAAAAAAAAAACATTGGGAAAATGCAGAAGACCTAAAATATTTATGTACATGTCTCAAAAAATATATCATATACCTTGAACTGTTGTAAGTAGCATGCCATGTCCCAAATGAGTATACATAACCTTATACTAAAAATTCCCCCTTTAGGATACTTCTTGAAAAAATTATAATTGACCATCGTTCAAAAGGTATTTTAGTACAGATCTTCTATGTTAAATCTTTATTTTGATACCATACTCGAAAAATATAGAATTCTCAAAACTTTCACCTTTCATTCATTAGTTGAATTAACGGGTGTGTTTTTTTAGTGGTTTGTTTTTAGAATTGGCAACACTTTTTCCATCGACAGCCAATACCGTGGCCATTACCAAGATTTTAATGTGCTTTATTTCATTTTAAAATTCTATACCTATAAAAAAAACACTCGTTAGTCGTTATATCTGGAATCTGGAAACAGATCCTTAGTTTTTCTGAAAATAAACTACGACAATAATGTATTTAAACATTAACTTTCTACTTTAGCTAAATTATAACTATATTTTAAATGATGTGATAATTGACCAAGCTGTATCTGAGATTTGTACATGTCAATCACTTTGTTCTTAAGATAAATATTTAAAAATAATTACGGACAAATATATAGTTGATACTTAGATATCTCGCTTTTCACAATACATAAGAAATATGTTTATTATTATGGCAATTATTCAGTAACTAAACAATTGCTACATACGCAGACGATACAGCAATACTAGCATCACATTCGGACCCAAAATTAGCTTCGGTACTGTTACAGAAGAATTTGGATCTAATTCAGTGCTGGTTAAAAACTTAGCGAATTAGAGCCAACGAAATCTACCCACATCACCTTTTCCAACAGAAGAGACATATACGCCCTAGTATATCTAAACAACCGCGAGCTCCCTCAAGATGAGGACGCCAAATATCTAGGAATGCACCTAGGCAGACTGACTAGGCGTAAACATTTGGACCAAAAGAAAGCAGCTGGGTTTGCAGATAAAACAGCTGTATTGGGTCATCGGCAGAAAATCCATCCTCCCATTGCTGCTCTGCAAAGCAATAATCAAGCCAGTCTGGACCTACGGCATCGAACTATGGGGGCAGCAAGTACCTCCAACATCGAAATCATCGAAAGATATCAATCAAAAATCCTTCGTATGATTATCAATGCTCTATAGTTTGTCCCCAATTGGATAATTTCACAAGATCTACAAATTGCTTCCGTTAAACAAGAAAACCCCAGACTGAGTGCAAGATACATTCAAAGACTAAAGTGTCACAAAAATAAACTAGCCGTGAATCTTGTGCAATGCGGTAGTGTTAAAAGTTTAAAGCGTCACAATTCTCTAGATTTACAAGACCGATATAAATAAATATATTTTGGGATTAAGTGTTTTCATAATATTATCTAATTTAGTCAACTGTAATTATAGTAACTATAGTAAATAAGTAAATGTAAGTAAAGTACTGCCAATGGGCAGTTACTCTCCCATGTCATATAATATTTAATCACAAAATTTTATTGAATATCTCTGTATAGATAGATAGTACATATGAATGGGACCACAAAAAAAAAATTATCCAGTAACTATGAAATAATATTACTAATAATTTCCTTATTTATTTTTACGAAAAATTTCATCAAAATCCTGATGCATGTTCACACGGCACATACAACATTATACTCAAATAAAATAATAGTTGCCATGCACACACAAAGCACTACCCGAGTTCAGAGTTTTAATATTCCAAATCGCGTTGGCGGGTGAAAGTCAGTGGCGTGCAACGGGGCGGGAAGGGGTGGTGTCGGCGCATCGCACCAGCTGAAAATCGACTTCATTTCATTATGCTAATGCAGCTTGTTAATACTGTTACGGCGTAAAATTTCATGTACGTAATTAGTTTTGAATTTTATATTTTGTTTTATACTCGGTTCGTTTTTGTTTTTCCATGTTGTTTGTTTATTGTGATTTGTGTTATTGTAATAGGAAATGTTGATTTGGAATTGTGGGTTAAATTGCGCCAAACAATTTGGGCTGTTATTGTTATTTATACTTGTATAACTGTATTTAGTTTCTGTAAAAGAGCATTTGCGTTTATAACGATTTAAAATTACAGACATATACATATATTTCAAACTAACTATTGTTCATTGTCATTCCAGTTCAGTTTCCTTTTAATCAGGGTATATCTATAGGTTCGTAGGAAATATTTAGGCACTTCCATCCATTAATAATATATTGTCCAATCTTGGCTAATGAGCAATCACTTGCATTTTATTATTCCTTGCGAAATGTTCAAAAGATTAAACCTCCAGCCCCGGTTATATGCATCATTTTCGTTAAATTTATTTTGTGAGTTCATGTAAGTACTTTTAAGTTCTATGTTTAAGAATCGCAACCATTTATTCCTCGGACGCCCACGCAATCGTTCACCTTCAATCTCATCTACATATATTAGCTTCACCTACCTTTCATAAGACATTCGCTCAAGAGGTCCAAACCACCTCAACTGACTCACTACCACTTTCTTAACAAAATTCTTCTGAATCTCACACTCACCAAACACCAATGTATTCCGGATATGATCACGTCTCGTATACCTACACACTCATCTCAAATATCCCATTTCTTCACTAATAAAAATAACTTTCAGTTTTCTTTTCGTATGCATTCGTTGAAGAAAATTTTATATCTTACAAAATGATTAGGTTCAATTCAAAAAAGTATTAATTTTGAAAATGAATTGTATTTATCTTCTTTTTTCTGCATTTAAAGAAAACGAATATACTTTAAATATTGTTTCTAAAAATAATAAAAGGGATACCTTTTAATTTTAAACAAAACGTTTATAATTACAACGATATCATTTCGAATTCAAACTACTTCGTCTCTATAATGAGTTTTAATTTAATACTTTGATATGTTCCTACAAAATTAGATTAATTTCCATACAAAAATATTTATTAAACATTCAAAACTTTTCAATGAAAACGAAATCGGATTGGCGCTATTCAAATAAATTTTTCTCTTTATTTAAGAGGAATCTGTTTGTAGCAAGAAAACATTTTTATCAGTGCATAGCAATTATACGTCGTTCATGCTTCTTTATCCACACCCAACATTCAGAACCATCATCATCATCATCATCAATGTTGGCACTATTTGACATGTGTTATAATTAAAAAGTACATTTAAAAGAGGGGTAGGTGCTTCTTGGTGTTTTGTTTGACAAGAAATCTCTTATTTTTTCTAAAATTTAAACCTCTATTTAGTGTAAGTACACATTTGAAGAATGGAAATGCCTAAGGATCGAAGTGCCAATAAAACCATTTTTCACTTTTTGCTTTTTTGGGTCATAAGTGCCAATGCCAATCTTCCGGTAACGATTACAAGTACCATTTATTAATATTGTGTATGCTATGTACTTTTGAAAGTCGCTGATGTTGCAAGTACATGGGCAGTTTCCTTGCCAAAGAATATAAGTACCACAGCTCTCAATATGTATTTTTCGTGTTTCTGTGTGGCAATATGGGTTTATTCTTCATGACATGAATGTGTTCTAACCTTAAATATGAAAAACAAACAAGAAGTAAGAAACAAAAGAAGAAGAAATAGAGGAGAAGAGAATGTGATGGCCGAAAATAAGAGGAAGAGTGTATCAGGAGAATCCTACGAAACTAAAAAACAAATTTCTAAACCGGCCAGAAAACAGTCAAATAATTTTGTTAAACTTGTTTATTGTCTTTCCTGAAAAACCTACTTTTTGGTACTTAGATCCTTTGGTATTTACAATCCTCATTTGTATTTCTATTTTGATCACATATTAGCATTTTTCCCAATTTTTATTCGAAATATATGGTTATTTCATTTGTAGAACATTGCAAAATGCAAAATACGGAATTCTCCTTTCGAAAGGTTTTATTGTTGATAGATGCTTATTACTGTAAAATTTAATAAAAGTACTCTTTGGAATCAATTTAAAATTTTCCATGTTGACCAGCGACTATGCTACCCTTTGTTATTCATTAAATAAAGTAAAACCCTTTCATATGTTAGTTAAGGTACCTGTTACAATACTACATTCTACCTAGGTGTACAAAGTGACCAATTGCACTATAAGTAAAAAGATTTGTGTAAATATACATTAGTGCCGTGGTTATCTACAATCCGCGCACTACTAACCTATCTCTAACCTCCCCAAACTACCCTTTTACCCTATAATTTCAGCGCCACCCACGCATCCAAGTCACAGTACCCAAATTATCAGCCCGTCGCTTTCCTCTAGCTATTGACACTACAAACGCTCGCATTCCTCGCAGCAGGAGAACAGACGCCGCCACCCTCCCACCCCCGCCCCTCCTGCAGCGCGTGCGATACAAACACATTCCGCTTTCCGCAGCTCGTGGGGTGGCATTCAATATGGCGACGATTGATCGAAACCTGGGGTTTGGAAAGAGAGAGTTGAAAGAGATGATGACTTATTCACATTTGAAAGGAAATATTGAAAGCTAACACATGTTCGGAAAATAGTAGAACATGTTTTTGAATCGCTTATAACCAAAATATGAGTATATGCTACGTTCGATTCGTTTAGATCTTACTAAAACTGCAGAGATTCCGCATCGTTAGATTTTGTACTTTTGAAACTTTGTTTCGAAGTGGATTCTACATTACAAATAACAGTATATTGTGTTATTAGGAGAAAATGTGATACTTTGTGTGCTGAGCATGTAAATTATACAAAGTCACATTTACTCCGAATAACACATGCATGGTTTCTTCAAACGTATAAAATAGAGTTATAAATCATACATCTGCCAGTTGTCAATTGAAACTGACAGTCAGTGTTGCCAACCTCGAGAAGTGAAGTTATCATAAATAACACTCAAAATTATGTGTTTTGTCCTCCATTTCGTCATCGGAATTAATTAGTTAATTCTTCTTGCAAATTTTGTTACATGCACGTCCAAATTTACTATACGAGCCCAAAATCATATTAGTTGGCCTAGTTTAGACTTTTAGAATAGCTTTAAAAAAAATTTTCTGATCGAACAGAGGGAAAATTTATTTATAACATAAATTCTGTTATATTTAAGAATATTTTAAGCAATAATAACAACTGAAATAATATCAAATTTACAATTTGTCCCAAAGGTATTGGCTGGTATCACAAATATTGTTTTTAAATCTGATGACAACAAAATACAGAAAATTGTTTCAAATAAAAATTGTAAGTAATATTATTCTACATCTTTTTAATTCCAATGAAATTTTCTCTATCTCATTTATTTATTAAGATAAGCCAAAAACCCTGATAGGTCTTGAAATAATCAACAAGTTACTGTTGATGAATTATTAAAAAAATCTAATTAATTCGTAGCATAAACAATACCTCTGTTACACATATGTATGTGCGGAATATAAAAATTATAGAATTTAAGATATAAATAAGGCGAATTAACAAATTTCCTTTTTATGACTTTAACTGGGCCAAATAATATGATTCTGGGCTCGTAGTACATCAATATATCTGCCAAAATAATCCTAATTGTATAATAATTATTTAACTGTTGCCAGCACTGGGTAGCTCAAAATCGTCATATAATGGGTTCCTGTAGTGATGATTTCTGAGCTTTTAATGATGATTTTTGAGCACTTAAGTGCCGTTTTCAAATAAAAGTTATTGAGTGCTATTCACAGGTCTATACTAAGGGCTACTAACTAGTGCATTTTAAAATTTGGCACTGTTACTTTGCAAAAGTTGTTGATTACCTTAAAGATCAACAATTTTTTCATAGCAACAATGTTAAATCTTAAAATGCTCTAGTTAGTAGCCATTAGTATAGAGGTGTGAATAGCACCCAATGTTTCTATAATAACTTTAAATGGGTACATTTGTTTCGTTATTTCATGGCACTGATTATTTTAAGAATATTACCTATAAACTTTTCCGTTATTTTTCGGGATTCA
This sequence comes from Poecilus cupreus, assembly GCA_963942605.1. Classification (NCBI taxonomy): domain Eukaryota; kingdom Metazoa; phylum Arthropoda; class Insecta; order Coleoptera; family Carabidae; genus Poecilus; species Poecilus cupreus. The sequence continues at coordinate 5,922,169 of OZ012726.1, read as the reverse complement.
GGCAGAGTAAAATTACAAATATTACCGGCAAAAACTGCAAACATTTTCCTCTACATAAATCATATAAAATAATTAGGGAAGCCAATAATTGAACATTTAAAAAATGGCATTGAAAACATATGGTGTCTCCTTCGATGCACTATCCTGTATAAGGGAGTATTGTTTGTGTTTTCGACGATCAAAATTTTGTTCAGATTTGTAATTAATAATAATTAATTGTTCATATAATTAAAAACTTGATAGGTCACTAAACAAAGGAAATTACTGTCATTATAATAATAATTTTATTGCAAATATCAATGCAGTATAAATTTGCAATATATTTAATAATTATTTCAATATAATTTTTGATTGATTTACAACTGCGGTTAGTTGGGCACAGATTATATTACCGAAATAATTATAAATGATTTTAATTTGTCATATTATATTGTCTGTATGAGTTTTGCGGTTAATAATTACTTCAGTTTGTATAGTTTATTTAGTTAATTAAATTAATATATTTTCATGATTGCAATATCGAAGGTAACTAACAGCTATATTTAAAATAATCTAGACGTAAAATCTATGTAATCTCCTCATATTTTAACCTAAATATTCTTTCCCCAAAATTTAATAACCCCAGTGGTAAACACGCACAAAACATAAAACATTTTCATACACTAAACTCCCCTAAAAACGCATGCAATTAGATCTTTGTGATAGCATATTTAAACACATATTAAACAAACTTGCGCCTTTTCACGCTTCGTATTGCTTGAGAATACACATTTCCGCCGTTTCCGGTTCTTTACAACAGTCCTTCTCAAACGGTAGGGGACACAAAAGGAATATTCGACCAGGCAAATGTGCGCAGGACTGCCTGGGTATTAGTAGTAATAATATAATCGACTGGAATGTTGAAATGGACTTTATATAAAGTAGTCTGAAAAACAGTTAAATTTTTATTTAATGGTGGTGAAAGCCAATGTTTGGCCAATAATTTCGGTTTCTTCAGGACAAATTAACTATACAAAAATTCATAGAGCGTCAATAGCCCAGTTTAGTTGGGACTGGACCCCATTCGGATTTTTGACGTGTCTAGATTTTCGAAATGAACCAATAATAGTTATTTACTTTACAAGTGGGCAAAGTAAGGAATTACCCACGAGAGAAATTTTAGCTCACGAAGCCGAAGGTTGAGTGAGATAATTTTATCGAGTGAGTAATTCCACTTTGCCCACGTGTGAAGTATAACGTTTTATCCAACACTTCTTAATAAATGAAAAATTTATTAAAGAAATATTATTTGACAGTGACATATGCTTTAAATTTTTAAATTAAAATGTCAATCGAAGTAGTTACCAAGGTGTTGTGTGTTATTATTATTGTTATAAATAAAAAAATACTCACTAGTGGCTTTCCTCAAAATTATACCCACTAGTGGATAATCTGTTACTTTGCTTGTTTAAAATCGCCATAGTTATAGAGCATTTATTGAGAGGTGTTGGATAAAATATTTTTTGGGTGTCTTCAACGCAAAATATTAGCTGTAATCGATCATAAATCATTATGATGTTTAGAGAAAAGAAGCAGATAAATTAAACTATTCATTAATAATAAAAATTTATAAGTTTTATTTAAAGAAAAAATACTACATTATGCAGAAAGTCTAAGCTAAATATAAAAAATCGAATCCTTTTCATAAACTTTTTTAAGTTCGCTTGTCAATTTTAACATGTAGCACATTTTTTGACCTAACAATGAATACACTATCACAGCAGAAAACATATAATTACAAATGGCGATCGATATCCATAAACTAAGGTCTTCTTGAGAAAGAGGAACCGTTGTTTCAGCCATTGATAAATTATCGGATGATGCCCGCGTAAATGTCAGTTTATTCTTGAGAATAATTACAGAGACCATTCATTTTTCTCTCATCTGTCAAAAATAAACTAATAAAAATGCAGGTATTGAATTTAACGTACATACATAGATGTCATTACGCTATATCCTTCCCACTCAGAGGGGTAGGACGACCCCATAACAGTCAACCAACAAACAATCTCTTCCAAACATTCCTATCCTGGCACACCACTTACTCCTCGTCTACATTCACACAACAAAATATCAATCATACCTAACCAGTTATTCCTCGGAAGCCTACATAATCGTTCACCCTCAATCTCACCCGCATATATTAGTTTCACCAACCTTTCATTCGAAATTCGCTCAATATATCCAAACCACCTCAACTGACTCACTCCCACTTTCTTAACAACATTCTTCTCAATCTCACACTCATCATACACCAATGTATTCCTAATACGATCATGTCTCGTATACCTAAATACTCCTCTCAAATATCTCATTTCTACAGCAGTTATACGTCGTTCATGCTTCTTCATCCACACCCAACATTCAGAACCTTACAGCAATGTAGGTACTAATACAGAAGTATAATCACTAAATAGAGCATCTTTAGTTACATTCGGTTTCGAGCAAATGTACCCAGAGAACTCAATAGCTTGCACCCTGCAGACACCCGCCTTTCAATCTCCCGGTCAATATGTTCATTCCTCGAAAATTCATTACTCAAATATACAAATTTCACAGCCAATCAAAAAGAATTATAATAAATGTTTTGTACTAGTAACGTTGTGTACCGACTATTCAGTTCTAAAAGTGAATATTTTAATTAAATGAACATTATTATTAAAGATACATAAAATTATTCGTATATTGTATAAAAATTGTAAGTATAATACTCCCAAAAATTTTAAATGTTTTTTACAATAAAGTTCATTATTAAAATTGAAACTAAAATCTAAATAAAATGTTAACATAATTTTGAGACAGTCTATGTAGTGACGTAATCTTCCTAAGAATTTTGTGAAGCACTGCTTCCTGTTTCCGGTTCCATGATTCACCGCCTACTATTACAAAATTCATAACAGTTGAATCTTTCCAACGGGTGCGTGATTTTATCTTATAAAATTTTCCGCTCGTATCGAATTTATCGAAGTTATTGAATATCAGTTGGTCTATTTTATTCTGTATAGCTTTATTGGATCTTACGTAAGTTGCGCAGAGCCTTATCTTGATATTGGCTTCAACGAAGCGGAGTAAACTCGTTTTGATGTTATTTTACGCCTTGGCTATTAAAAATAGATTTATTGACATCGGTTTTGCATTTTCGTTACAGGGAGTCAAGCCTAAATATTACTTTGAAACTTTATAAAGACATTTTATGTACAAGTACCTGATGTAATGAATTTTTCACAAGCATAACCTTAAAATATATACAATAGAGGGATGCTGTCGAATATAATTTGTTTAAGAAATCTGAATTTGAATGTTTCAGTTATTTTTACAACTATAATTACTCAAATATATTTTATAATAGTTAAATACTGGGTGAAGAATTGATATTGCTGTAAATTTTTACCTATTCACTTTACAGCTAAAGTGTAAATACAAAAGTTGTTCAGAATTTTAAAAAACTTGCAATAAGATACATTTGATTATATTACCTAAATATTAATATTTCACGGTTTATCAAAAAAAATACATATTATATTTATTAGGAAAATTATAACAGGGCCATGGAAAATTAGACAAAATCGAAAAATATTTGACATTCGATGACAGTCTTAGGGATATTTATTTATTTAACATAAAGAAAAGGATAGAAATGAACTCTCAAATTGAAACTAATAAATCTAAATTTGATATTAGAAATGTCAAATATTTTTCAATTTCTTTCATTTTCCATGGCCGCATTACAATTTGTCGAATAATTATTAATTTTTATTGGAAATCGGCACTAAAGTGCTCAAAAATCGTCTTTAAAGCTCAGAAATCGAAACTAAAGTAACCCATTATACGTCGATTTTGAGCAACCCAGTGTTGGCAACCATTAAACAATTATTGTACAATTAGGATAATTTTGGCAGATATATTGAGATATTATAGTAAATTTGGACATAACATGAAACAAAATTTGCAACAAGAATTAAATAATTAATTCCGATGACAAAATTGAGGGTAAAACACATAATTTTGAGTGTTATTTACGATAATTTCACTTCTCGAGGTTGGCAACACTGACTGTCAGTTTTAATTGACAACTGACAGATGTATAAACAACCTATATTGTAATTTTTTTACAGTTTTTCCTAATTTTAGATTTCAAATCAAACTTAATATGTACCTCGGCACTGAAGTTCCTTTTATCACTCACATGGTTTATTTTCCTCGGCCCTACGGGCCTCGGCAACTAAATTCCATATTCGTGATAAAAAATTTAACTTCAATGCTTTGATACATAAATAACTATTATTTGGTATATCATGAAATGAATTTAAGTAGCCAAAAGGTTTTTATTGCATGCATTATCAAATTCCAAACTTTTGTATTGCCACTTTTGCTGTAAAGTAAATAGAAAATAATTTACAGCAATATCAGAAAAATAGCATTGAAATCTCTATATTCCACATTTCAATTCTACTGCATATAATATAGCTTTTTCTCAAAATTATAAATATACGATAATATTTTTTACGTTCGACTGTATTATAATATTTTGTTTATGATATTGTTTTGGGGCCATAGAGTGCCGCTTTATAGACTAGTCCATAATGATTAAGTAAAAAGGCTTATTATTTATCAAAGTAAACGAAATAAAAAAGTTTATTACTTTATTAAGTAAATAATTAAAAATGAAAATCATTTTTAGTAACGGTAATATTAATTATAGAATTAAAAGTACTATTTTGATGCAATTTGAATGATTTCTTCCATAAGATCAGGTCAGAATGATATGTGAAATAAGGTAAAAAAGCCAGTTATTGTTCGGAAAATATTAATAATTAAATTTAATTTAGTTATCAACTACGTTATATTTATTGAACTTAATTTTATTCAAGATTATGTACAGCATAAATTTTGTACCAAATTATCGGTCCTCGGGTTATAGGAAAATCATTTCCATCCCAGGCCGAGAATATCATTCTCGGACTGTTATAGAAGGTTGCTTGGTAACAACTAAAAATACAGGAATCATGTATTTTGTGGTTCGAAAACAAAACAGGAATGTGTCACTTCTAGTCCGATCGTAGAAAAGATCTATTATTTTAAATATTACTTTTAACTTTTTTATTTGACACATCTGATTCTATATTCGAAATATATTGAGTTAATTGTTTAGTGTATTTAGTTACCTTCCAAAAAATATGGCCAGCTCTACGCATTGTCATTTCGTTGCTCTTACACATTGATTTCTTAAATGATACAATTACATAATAAATGTTATGTGATTGTAAACATTATTTGCGTCATAAATCAATAGTTACTCTATAAAAATAGTTGAAAGAGTTGATAATTAATTTATAATATTTTTATTTAGAAATATAGTTATTAATATTTACCGGTACAAAGTAAATACGCATATTAGAACGAAATTAAACCACCAAATAAATAATACGCATTTTGTATTTTATATTTACGATTATTAAATTTTAATTAATAGGCCAGATCAAAACGATTCAAATCAAATATCTATTAGTACTTATGAGAGCTACATAATAAAATATGAAATTTTTCATAAAATTGTTTCGAAAAGCAAATAAAATTTGTACAAAACTCATGCAGCAATAATAATTATATTTGAAATAGAAATTACAATTATTAAACCTGCATTTTTATTTGGATATTAATGTACAAAGAGAAATAAATTGCCAATTTGGTAAACAAACAAGAATATTAATTTTTCAAATTATGCTATATGAAAAATTATTGATTTTATATAGTTGGAAGTACAGTATAATTTTTAATTAAATTAACTTTCGAACAAAACGCAATTTTCTGTTCAAAACTAACAACAAAATTGCGTATTTGCTATTGCAAATTAAATTTAAAATTGCAAAGCAATTACTTTGTCTCAAATTTTGATATAGGTCGATCAACAGATATGCGTGTATTCATTGAAATATAGTTATTCGGGAACGCGTACTTGTAGTCTTTCACGAAAGTGAAAAAGGAGTTTGAGACCGATAGATGTCGTGGATCACTCTTTTTGTAAAAACAACGGTTGCTATGCGGTTGTTGTGCGGTTGCTATGTAAACACATTGTACGATAAATACAGACAGTCCTCAACTAGTTGTCTCTCGGCTCTCATTTTCAACATTAGTGAGAGTTATTATATTATTAGCAAATTTGGGGTGTTTTTCAAATTTCTAAAAAAATATAGTATGCTCTATTTGAAATTTCAAAGTTGATATTAATTACAAGTAAATCGGAAATGACATCATGAATGTACATCCGCTATCAATTAGCTTATGTTGTTGTATAAATCATGTTGTTTGAAATAAATTGATATGTTCATAAATAAATGAAATATTTGCTGGATCCATTTGAAAAAAAAAAAAAACATCCTGTATACGTATTTATCTATTTTATCTACGCCCGTGAGTTACATGTCACGTATCTGTCATTTTGCGTGAGTTAAGAACTTCATTGCCGCACTTGTTTTCAATGACGTACTATTTATTATAAATGTTAATAATACAATCTTTACAATCCTTTAAAATAATTAATATTTAATTAGTTAATATTTTTTAAGCTTGTTCTTCTGTATTCGACGAAATATTTTCTAAATCACTCATTTTCACGAAATGCTTAAAAAAATTATGAAAAACAATAATATAATTGTTAATCCAACACCTCTCAATAAATGTTCTATAACTATGGCGATTTTAAACAAGGAAAGTAACAGATTACCCACTAGTGAGTATAATTTTGAGAAAAGTCACTAGTAAGTATTTTTTTATTTATAACAATAATAATAACACACAACACCTTGGTAACCACTTCGATTGACATTTTAATTTTTAAAATTTAAAGCATATGTCACTGTCAAATAATATTTCTTTAATAAATTTTGCTTTTATTAAGAGATGTTGAATAAAACGTTATACTTCACACGTGGGCAAAGTGGAATTACCCACTTGTAAAGTAAATAACTATTAATGTCAAATTGTGATCATCATGAATTAAAAACATTTTTACAGCAACTATTTGGATTAATTTTCTAATTGTCAAAAAAATGAAGTCAAATTATTTAAATTTTTTAACTTTGGGCGGGCGTAGATAAAATATTGTACAATACACGTGTGATAATGCATTGTTAATATATTTATGTGATTACAGAACTCGGCTATCGCCTCGTTTCACAAATTTCACATGCGTATCTTAATAATGCTCTTATCCCACTTATATCATAAATATCTATTATGTGACGCATTTTCAGGTAGTCCTTACAGAAAAAACAAACACATTTTCGTTTTGAAATTCCATTTTTGTTGGAAGGTTTTAAGCACGCGGCATGAAAGCTAATGAAATATAGGCTGATCTGATTTCAGGTAAATTAAATAGGGCGAGCGCGATTCAGTTAGCGGCTATATCGTCCGTTAGTAATTACATTCTAAATATGGAGCTCATGTTTTATTTTTCATTTTTACGTGAATGAACAGCCGTCGAATAACGCTGCAAAGATGTAGCCCAAACCAATTTTATTTATAGTGATTTTGTATAGGATAGACTCGAGTTTTACACTTATTTGATTAAAAATTTAAAATTTGATGTGTAGTTATGTACAAACTTCCAACCAAACAATTTTAAAACATGACAAAATAGAGAAAAGTATTTCAATTATAATTTGTAGCTACTATTATTTACATCTTTATAAATATAATAAATTTTACTATAAGTCAATTATTTACTATACTACTCTTAAAAGTCTTCAGGTGAACTACCAAGTCTTATGGTGGATTACTACCAACGTACAAAATACTCAGATTATAAATATGAAATGAAACACACCTATACAGATTATATATTTCTTTTTCTTGTGACTTGAACTTACAAGAAAATATGTTATTGTAGAACTAGAACTGAAAGTTGGATATTTCACACGAGTGTGAAATACCCTTTCAGCACGTGTTGTACACGATACTTTTCGACGACCACAATGCAGTAAAACGAAAGCAATATAAAATGTACATAAAAATATTAAAATAGATTATGCTAGCATCCTTGTTATCAGTATTTACCAAAAATTATGTTAAAATTTGATAAATCAGAGCCGAACTTTCTTACTCCGTATAAATTCAGCAAATTATCTGCAACTGTCAAACTTTTAAATACAAATTTTTAGGTTAGTTTGCTCAGTTATCGCAGCGTGTGATAAAATCATATCACATAGTTGCGGACGCATCTAGATTGCCTAACGAGCTTTCATATCACACAGTATTGCTAGTAATATGCAATGAGCAAGTTTCAGTAATAGTTTAGCGTGTGAATTTATATACTTTTAGTAGCGGAAATAATTATTTGTATCACTAATCCAGAAACTATACTTTTACGAGTGCCAGTACATTTTGTCTGGTCGAACTAAAGTGATATATGTTATGTTTTGCGGCGATTTTATCATAAATTTATTAAATTATTGATTTACTTGTCAAATATTAAATACTACGAACTTTTCATATTGGTAATATCAGGACATTATTAAATAAAAATACAAGGGATTTTTAAACATAAACAATTATCAATTAGTTTGTTTTGTTTGAAAAATTCGGTGACATTATTTTAGGTGATAATTTATCGTATACTGGATAGTCTGTCACATAAAAATGAAGTTGTTTGGAATATTATTAATAAGTTTCAGTCTAAGATTGGCGTATTTTGCCTTTTTCTATATATTAATTCCACTTTAGAATTCCATTGATACTGAAATAGTAATAACTTTAAAACGTCCATGCCTCGAAAACATACTACCCGAATATACAAATTCATTCACTTGTTCTATTACTGTTTACTATATACTGTCGACTGGACGTGTTTCCCGGCTAAAATCAATTAGGGATTATTCAAAATCGTTTATGTTTAATGCTTATTTGGATTTCGATGACACATGGCCAGTTTCCGGATATTAGACACAATCATTTCAACATAATTAATTACCAATGCATTGATAATGCATTTTAATTAGTTGTTTTCACTTAGCTGAAACAATTTCCGTTGTAGTAATATACTAATAAATTTAAATAAATTATTATTGCTCTCCGTTTATGGTAGTTAATCCAGTTTTCCGTCAATTTATTGTGACAATTTTAGTAATACCAATACGATATCAGCTGTCACCTATGCTCCAAATACTTTTTTTCACGACATGTTAGGAAACCCCACCGTTCTTCTCCCGAAATAGTAAGGAAAATGTGCTGTTCCTCTCTAGAGAGGAAAATATAGAAGTGCTACTAATATGAAAGATATTTACAAAAAAAAAAATTATTATAAAAATTATAAATAAATTCATAATTTTATTGAAAACCCTTATTTGATATACCTACATACTTTAAATTATCTTACAATTATATCTTATATTTTTCTTTATCTTATTAAATCAAAATTTGACAACTTATTAAAGATATTTAAGATTGGTTTATTGGCAACACTGCTACACCGCTTTGTGTCTGATAACCTAACTTTTAACGTGTCAGTCTGTTAGTTTTGCTCTCAAAGTGTATTTTAGGTTCGAGCAAATCGTTTTTAGAAACATTTCGTGAAAAAAAAATGTTGTGTCTTACACGAGAGGAAAGCTCTTCTTTCACTCTTGTTCGTAATGCCTCATTCGCTGCGCTCATGAGGTAAACTTCGAACTCGAGGTGGAAAAAGAAGCGCTTTCCTCTCTAGTTTGACATTCATTGAAAACTCACTACCCAATTTTTTGACCAAAAACAATACCTCCCTTACCTAGAGGTATGCGGGAGGTAAAAAATGATATTATTTAGATTAATGTAGCAGCAAATAATATATTACTAATATAAATATTAATATTGTTGTTATAAATATCTAAATTACTGTCTCTTTTAAGTATTTTTTCCTACAGAGCTGATTACATTTCTTTGGAAGCTCATTGAACACACAAAACAATAACTTGACTTTATTTCAAATATGAAGCCTGCTTTCAAAAATGTTTTAGATTTATGGTTCGAAATAAAAAGAGTATTTGCAATAATCCTGTAGAGTTTAATATTGAGAAAACTTAAATTATATGTTTTATAAATGTCTGAAACATGGATCAAATCTTTCTAAATTACCCCTTCTTCAATCAGTCTTCCCTTTAATCATCAGTAATCAATACCGCTCAAAAATAATTTCACTCAGTCCCCGAACGATTAAAAAACTAATTCAATATAAACTCACATCACGCAATCCTCCCCTTACAATTAAGACAAAGAGGACATCATTCTCCCAGTAGTTCATCAAACAAAGAGAGAAGATCTGTGCGAGTAGAAAAACAATGAAATCGGACGTTTTGTCCGAGCGTCCGCAGAATGTCCTCTTACCTGGAACGCTCCCCGGAGACTCCGGAATGATTCCGGGGAGGTATGACATTGTGCAGCGGAGCACGTATGGATGCCGCGGCCTCGATGTTTAAGGCTTAATTGATTTGAGGTGGAACTACAACTGCAGGAAGAAGTGAAGTTATAACGGTCGTAAAATATTTACTCGAGGTGGATGTTTTAGTAATGTATCATAAATTATTATATTTTCTATAACACTATAAAATACTGCACGTTAAAATGGTACTGGTAGACGCCTCTGGCTGTTCAAGTGACGGTTTGAAATTTGTAATTGTAAGGAAGAAAATATTCATCACTTATAATAGAATCTAATGAGGTTGCCACACGACTTTTTTAGGGTGCAGTCATGAAAAAAAAAATACTAGTTGATATAAGCAACCGATTTATTTGACAACTTGAACATAGTGAAAGAAATCTTTGGAAATTGTTTATGATGTGAAAATGAACTTTTTTAAAGTATTCCAAAAAAAATATCACTGTTGTAACTGTCATACAATCTATTAAGTGGTAGTTTGACTTCCGGAAATTTACCACAAGGACTATTGAATTATTATTGCAACGAAAATTACCACGAGTCGAAGACAAATGGTGATTTTCAACAAGCAATATACAATGGAGGGTTATACAGAAGCAAATTTTCGTGCTGCCATCTATTGATGTTTTCATTGAACTACGATGAAATTCACATGGGCGAAACAAACAAAACGCTGTCAAAATGACAGTTCTTGAAGTGATGCTAAATATGAAAAATAAAGTGTGTGAATGGTTTGTGCAATAGTGACTTCATTTATTAATATAAAGAATATATAGCCAGAGTTAAATTTATTAAGTTTCCTAAATAATATACTTTAAAAATAAAAACATAACCTTGTTAAAACACCATCCCAAACGTCAAAACATGGATGTTTGTGTTATGAACTTCGTCAAAACTAATTTTATAACATTTTGTAACATAAAATTGTGAAAGTAAAAAGCAGAACAAGTGTGATAATAAACGGTATTTTCGTTTATTACGATTAAAGATTGCAAACTATAAAAAGATTTAAAACTTAGTAAATGGTTCACAGTTAGTTCGTTGTGGTAAATTCCACTTTTTTAGTATTTCGGTTCAGTTCCCGCCTAATCAGCGGATGTCAATATATTGTAGGAAATATTTAACCAGTCTTATGCGAGAGTAGTGCTCAGTTAGAGTTATTTTGAGTGCCACTGTCCCATCCCTTAAGTAATAAATTGTGAACCTTGGGCAGTGAGCAACCACCTGCATTTTGGCTTTTCTTGTGAAATGTTCAAAGAATTACTATACAGTTTAAGGGCTCCACTCGATTGTATACATTGTTTTTGTGAAGTTTATTTTGTGAATTCATGTAAGTAGATTTGAGTTTTATGTATGAGTATTGTTAATAGCGAATGTTATCTCAGTTTCGAGCTTTGAAAGTTATTGTAAAAGTTAATAAGTAAGGGAATATAAATAAGAATATACCAAAAAGTGTGTTTTTTGGTATAGTTTTATTTGTTCCTCAAAAACTGTAAATTCAAATTGAAAATAAACTTAGTATGTTATAGATGACCATATTTATAAATATACGAATTATTTTCATTACTGTAGTTGTTCATGGGAATGAGAAATACAGTATCAAAATTCTGAATTTTTGACCAACTAGACTATAACGAATATTTTTTTATAGTTTAATGATATAGCTATCTTTTTCATCCCTATATATATAAATACTAGAGTGTTCAAAGACCTCACTGTGATAATTGTTTTGTTTTTCGATAAGAATAATTGTAAGAAATAATTTATTCAAATCTGAATTAGCAAAATAAAATTCATGGGAGTGAACGAACCCAACGAAAATATATAGTTCATCTGACATTGCAATGTACAAGTCACTATAAAAAATCCATGATATTTTGACGTATGGAGGTTGTTGGACCATAAAGAACATGAAAATAAATTAAGAATACAGAATTTGCTGTTTATAAAAAAAAGGATTCGTTCTTTTGACGCCTATGTTTGACCTTAAATACTGTAATATTTGTTTCGCGACCAATTCATCTTGGTGCATTCAAAATCCCAATCAGTGCGACGGCCTTTGGTTACTAGTGTAAAGTTCTTGTGCAGCCAGAATTACATTTAAGATGAACAAGTGGTCAACCTATATCACATGCAATGAACTTTTTATTCGCTGTAGTTTCTTTAAAACTAAATTTAATCTTAAATACCTGTCTCAAAACTGCTCATTCATGTAACAATCTCTATTTCCACTTAAACATTTAAAATCCCATTTCTTGGAAACACGCAATCTCTAACTACAACGACGAGGGAAACGATTCAGTTTTTACTGCCTCAAATATAAAACGGCTTAATTTAGGCCATTCTTACTAAAATCCTCCCCATTTTGGGGCGAGGTTAGTTTAGCTCGAATTACTACAATCGTTCCACCGCCTACTTTCTGAAATTAAGCAATTTAACTGTAATGGACACCGCTGCGCAATGCTATACCTTGAAGGTAGCGAACGATTCGGGCGCACGCAACTGACTTCGCGTTAGTAAAGTGAGTTATTTGAATTTAACTGCGCGCACGAGAGGTTCGAATCGTTTTTGATTGCTGGTAATTAATTTCGAACGAGAAATTTATCCGTTTGTATTTCGTGAACGTAGTGAAATTTGCTTGAGTTGCTTTATGGGTTCCGAGTGGAAAGCTTCATGTTTTAGGGCTGACATTAGCTTTATTTTCAAGGAAATTCTAATGGTTATCTTTGAATTTAAGCTCATGTACACAAATAAGTTAGATTTTGTTAATTTTAAAATGTGGCACTCTGTTTTCGGATATCAAATTAGTTATATGTTTTTACCGGTTTCAGGAGATTAAACCTATGTTTACATGCACAAAAGTAGGCAGGATAAGTATGTCATAACTCTATGCTGTACGGTAATATTACCATACTGACCTGTCAAAACAGTCAAGAAAATGAAAATAAAACACAAAAATAATATAACGCTATTTATTAATACACATTTATTAATACACATCGACAAAATCCAAATTAAGAAAAATTGATAAAGTGTATTATCTGGCTGAATTTTATTCCTTGTAAGAGTCTCGATAGTGATTTTTCTACAAATTAAGCACGTTTTAGGATCTCTAAAATACGATTTCACTATTTTCACGATGACGTCTGTTGTGTCACATCATATTTATGTCATATTTTGAATTTAAACACGTACGAAACTATGTAATATTTTTTATCCCTCTTGCGGCAAAAATTCGCATGATGTTTTTCTACGAAAATCATATCGATCGGAAATTTTTCGCTCTACAACTTTTCCCTCTTGACATTTTCCTCTAAAATTAAAAGGAAATGTAGAAAACGAAATTATTCTGAAAAAGACTATTTTTCAACCCTTAAAATCAAAATTAGGGTATGAAGCCATAGGGGTAGCGTTGGTGTATGGTGAGTTTGAGATTGAGAAGAATATTGTTCAAGAAGTGAAAATGAGTTTGGACATCTCAAGCGGATGAGGTTGGTGAGACAATATATGCGGGTGAGATTGAGGGTGAACGATTTTGTAGCTGTCCGAGGAATAAAATGTTAGGAATGATTTATAGTTCGTTGCATGAACGAATGATGTGAAAAATAGACGACCATGTATAAAAGTGGACAAAGTGGATGTGGTGTAAAAAAATAGAAATGTTTGATTGTTGGTTGATTGTTTTTCAGGGGTCGCACTACCCCGCTATGTGGGACATAGCGTGATGTTATGTGTACAAGAATAATAAAAAAAATTAATTTATTAAAAATTTCAGTGTATCTAAAGTTGCCTTTTCTACTAAATACATTTCGATAGGATTTGAAAATGCAGTTAGTCTTGATTACATATACTAACTTGGTTAAGAAGTTTGATGAGAAATTAATATTCAAAATGAAATTTTATATGTGAAGGATTAGAGGTTTACTTTTCTTCTTAATGAAAATACATAATTAAGACCAATCCTATTAGAGGAATTGATATGAATGACATTCATTTAATTTATTAGTCTATATCATGTATCTCATATATCGTGACATGTAGTAATTTCTTTTTCAAATGAAAATGATGACGATAAAATAAGTAATGTATTATACGTAATGTGGTAATCATAGTTTAGCTATAGTTTTGGTGATATAAAATATTAAAACCACAATTGATTTACTCCTTTTCACACACGAAAATTATAATAATTTACTGTCCACTTACCTCATTTTTATTTCGAAATGCATTGTAGTAAAATTGTAGAAGAAAAATGAACATTGTGAACATAAAAGAGAAAATATTTCAAAATGCAGGTATTGTACATCAAAATCACAATAAAGAGTTGCATTTAAATGGGTGCTTTGAAATTATAGCTATGGGTTTAACGGCTAAAAGCTCATGTACCTATAGAGTGAATATATCCATATTGTACTTCATCCAAAAGAGATTTGACATTTTAGTGAATTGAAAAAACTGATACAGCATGTGTAGTAGCAGTCACGGTAATTTACTACGCGAAAATGGACAATTTGCCCGAGCAAAATTAGTGCGGAAAAATCAATGTGAACTAGAAATGAAATCTCACAATAGAACGCAAGTTAAGCAACACAGCGCGCGGTCAGTAGTTGGATGGGAGACAGCTTTGCGAAATCCCATACCAACGAACACTACCGAAAACGAAGAACCGAGACAACAAATAACCGTTGATATTTGGCAATAGCCACTCAAGCTCTTTAGGCTTTTCTGTCAAATTATTTTCAATTTATTTTCAGTCCTTTGTTATATTATTATTTTAAATCTCATCTTCCCTATACTACGAAGCAGAAAGTAAAAGTGACATTATTTGTGTCATTTTATGTTCTCAGGTTCCTAAATTATTTTATCTACGATAGTGTGTAAAATTGATGTTAAACTGTTAGTTACAAGTTTGTAAAACGGTTATTTAGTAACACGATCCCATTAGTCACGGGCAATCACGGGTTGCTAAGCAACGAGTGATTAAAATTTTTAAACTCGCCAAATTTGCAAAAATTTTGTTATCATGGCAAACTTCTCATTTAATATTGTGGTCCTACTTCATAAATAAAAATATGTTTTTTATATTTTTTAGGGTTTTTCATTATATCGTAGATAAAATTTTGTACGATACACATACGTAAAGCTAGTCTTTAGTCACGAATGGGTCAATTAAAACACGAGCGTAGCCCTAAATAACTATTAAATATTTATATCTTACAATGTATATAACATCAGACTTTAATTGTCAATGTTTAACTTTACCCCTGTGGTTTCACTACCACTAAAATCGTCGAGAATTGCTAGAAAATGCATAAAATATTATTGTTGACATACACGACTGCATGGTCATGGCAAACTATATTTCTATTTTGTTTCATGTTAAATTACCAGAAAATCGAGGTAGCGCGTAAGTTAAATAAATTAGTAATCTAAATTTCACCCCTTTCGCAAACAAAGCCTGCTTTATTTTCACTCTGTAAACCAATATTTATTTTTTCATTAGCTATCAGAGCGAAATAATAGGATTGTATCACATACAAGCGAGCCCCTCCACACACGTTGGGTGTACATATTTAACATGCTCGCAAGGATTAACTCACGAGAGCACCGCGACGGCGGTATGGCGTCGGCGTCGCACAAAGATAGCTCTCCAGTCAAGACGACACAATATGGTATTTCCATAATACCATTGTGCATGGTACATGGTTCATTTGTTAACAAGTGATTAACAATGGAAGAAGATCGGAGCGGCGGGATGAATTTAGGAATAATAGTTTCTCTGTTGACACTTTAGGTTTACCCCCACTAATATATTTGAGATCAAGACTTGATGCCTGGCAAACGCACTGAACTCGTAAAAATATACAGTATGTATTAGCAAAACCTGAAGGAACATAATAGAAAAACCAACTACAACGAACCTAAATCAACCGAATTGCTTTGAAACAAGTCAATTCGACTATTGGAGTAATGGAACGATTGAGCACACCTCAAATTTAAAGTAAAAATGAACCTTTAACGTGTATATCATAAATAATTGCTGTATATTTGTTAGAACACTTCCAATGCCAAGTGTAGAAATAAAGGAAAATATTTTTTTTTTTTACAATTCATTGTATACAATGTTCTTATTGTCCTTGTATCACTAAATTATCTTTGTTCCAATATAAAGGAGTTAACCTTACCTTTTTGTTTTGTGATTTAATCTATATTAAAATTTTCAGTAATAATATAAAAAGAGAGAGAATAAATTGAAAATAATTTGACAGATCTTTGGAAAACTTGTTGCCGGCAATAGCCACGAAAGCCAAGGGCTTGAGTGGGTATTGCCAAATAGCAACAAGTTTGAGAAAGATACTGCAGAATTATTTTGTAATTTACCGAACTCTCAAATTATATTTAATTAGATTATTTTTTTATTTTATCATTAGGCACGCTACTAAATCTATCTTTTTGCTCATTTTTTGCTTATGTTGATGATAACTTTCTGACAACTGATTTTTGTCAATAAAAACAAAAATTCTACAGAGATTATTCCCAGGAATAATTACTAGAGCTTTATTCTCAGTAATAATATAACAAGAAGGAGAATAAATTGAAAATAATTTGACAGAGTTTGAGAAAGATACTGGAGAATTATTTTCTAATTTATCAAACTTTCGAGTTATATTTAATTAGATTATTTTTTGATTTCATTATCAGGCACAGCACTAAATCTATCTTTTTTGCTCATTTTTACTTGCGTTGATGTTACCTATCTGACATTTGACACCTTCAACAAAAACAAAAAAGCTACAGAGAATATTGCCGGGAATAATCACAAGAGCATTATTCTCAGTATAATAATGACAGGATTGGTTAAAACGCAGACACGTGACATTCAATACAGCATTTCATTTGTTTAAAGAAACGTCAAAAATAATCAATATAATAATGACAGGATTGTTTAAAACGTACATACGGGACATACAATGAAGTAATTCATTGGTTTTAAGAAACGTCAAAAAATAATCAATTTAAAATGTCATTAGCAAAAGGTACTATGTATCGGTAAATATTATTTAACAAATTAGAAGTTAATTTTTAGTATAAAATTATTAGTAAAATTAAACCGTAATAAAACATCCCGTTAACATTTCCTATTTTCCTCATATTATATAAAAAATATAATTGAAGGAGAAACAACAGAAAAACACTCCAAGAGTAGTCCTTTTCTTCACGTTTCAACTGACTGAATTTGTAATAAATCAAGTCGACCAGGTTTTATTTCTTGTAATACGAAAAAGCATTGTATTTCCTTTGTAACATAAAAAAGCCCTCATCAGTTTTTAAAATTTAAACTACAATGTATAAGAAGGGGAAGTGTAAACTGTATAAACATTAGTTTTTAAAAATGCTTCTGTATTAGTTCGAATTTTTCTATGGTTAATTATATTTTTCTTTTACAGATGCGGAAACCTGGTGATCTAGAATGGTGACGGTGAGTACACTTCATCTTAGTTATTGCACCCATAAACTAAAAACATTAAAACAAAAACTTCCAAAACTTTCAACGTCATTGAATTCTTACCGAGGGTAATAAAATATAAAAATAGTAAACACTATATCAGTTATATCTCTAATCATAATTCTGAGAGTGTTCTCGCTGGTTAAAGTTTAGAACCACTGGTCGTAAAACGCTTATTTATAAAAGTGCGTTCGGCAGGGAGAGGGGGCTGAAAGGATGTGGAAAGCAATAGAAATTGCAATGCATCAAGTAATTGGCAATTTAACTTGTATCAGCAGCAAAAGCAACCCTTAGAGATGACAGTTCCTGGAGTTGATGTTAAACACTTTACCGGTGATATTTCTTTGGTATCCTAGAATATATTTATTAAGGGGGTTGAAAACCTAAATATATACTTTAATGCATGCATTTCCTAATAAAATCAAAAAATTTTTCTACTCGTATATATGAAACAAATTGAGTTCATAGTTTTGTACATTGAGTAAACTTCCATTGGCGGTTATCAGTTTTAAAAATATAACAAAAATCATCTTAGTTCTTCCCATTATCAACAATTTTATAACTGTAATGTTTTTTGACTATCTCTCTTGTTCAAGATTTTTTCGAACACACGGGCCATGTTGACTATGATTACACAGCCTCACAAAAAAAAAATTGCTATCGAGATAACTATAATCCTATGTAATTTCAACGCGGAATCCGAATCCGAGGTCAAAAAAAACCGCACACCCCCAAAATCAGCCCCTAGCGCTAAAAAAACTCAACAAGGTAAAATGACTTAACGCTCTATACATACATAACATCACGCTATATCCCACTTAATGGGGTAGCACGAACCCAGAGACACAGTCAACCAACAATCAATCTCCTCCATACATTCCTATCCTGACACACCACTTTCGCCTCGTCCACATTCATAGTGCGATTCAGACATGCTCGTTTATTCTTCTCACTCGGAATCATTAAATCTCCCGGTCATCCCTCGAGAACATGCTACCCAAATATACAAATTCATTCACTTGTTCCAGTCTCACACCATTCACTGAAACATTACAATCAGTCACCAAATCATTGTTCTCAAACACCAACACTTTACATTTATCGACATTCAATAGCAGATTTAAACCTTTCCCTACTTCATTTGTGCTCACAATCATTCTTCTCAATTGCTCCTCAGTTTCACCCAACACAACAACATCATCCGCATAAGCTAACGCAGGCACTATACGTTCACCAATACGTACACCATCAGTTCCATTCAATGCCTTTCGTAACAACACATCCATATACAAATTAAACAACCAAGGAGACATTCCACAACGCTCTATGAACATTCTTAATCAATAAATCGAATTAAATATAAACACAACTTTCCATTGAAAATCACTCCCACGAGCAAAAAAAGTTTACGATGCTCACTTTTTTTTATAAGAGCGAGTAACTGCATTAGTCATGATGCAATACTCAAAATCTGGCCCCATAAAGTGACAGAAACCACCCCTAGATTAAAATTGCAAAGAAAATCGGGGTAAAAATAATTTCAATGTGATTTCTATTTTAATATGAGCTGAAATTGAATACTATCTTGCAATACTTAAGCTTGATTATAAATACTCGCGTACCCCCAACTTTATTCAGTGACACCTCCACAAGGGAAGGTGAAAATTACCTCTCGTACATAAGGCACCTTGGAAAAACTACTGGAATGTAATAAATGCTTACAAAGTTTTAGTTTCTTGTGAAACAATGAGTAACTGAATTAGACTTGATGCGATGATCAAAAACTACTCCCATACAGTGGCGGAAACCACCCTTAAATTTAAATTTGAGAGAATACCGGACAATGGAAATTTATGAACAATGGTATCAATAGATGCGAATTTTTTTCGCTAGATAAAAACTAAATAAACTTTTTGCAATATCTGTATTGTAAGTTACCCATTAATAACAAAATTTATACACAGTAAGTGGAACTTTTATTGCACAATTGGTTTCCATGGTTACATCATGTACTTACCGTCCACGATGGATGGTAAGTGAAACGACGATAAGTAAATATATATCATTCAAATTTTATTTTTAACCTCAATCTGATACCTATTATTCTTTTTTTTTTTCTTAAATTTACGCAGGTATTGCAAAAATATCTTACTAACCTCGAACTGTAAGTGATTTTTTAGGTTTCGAATGTTTAGGAAATCTCGACCCTACGGGTCTCGACATCCCAAACTACATTCTCGACCTGAAAACTATCACTTACAGTTCACGGTACGTAATATACTATTTGCTCTAAAATAATAAGGGAAGCAAATTCTTGCACCCTAAGAATTTATCATTTAAATCCCTATTCGTCCGAATTACCATCCTGTATATGAAATACAGTAAATTTATTATTGTTATAAAGTTTCCATATTGTATCTTTTCTCGTTCGAGTGTCGAACACAAAGAAGAAATTTTCATAAATCCTATTCTTCCATCTACTATGTATAAAAACATAATGAAAGGTAGTGGCGTAGACATTATTTGCTACTAAAAAATTGTGTGTTTTCATGAGCCGTCGAATTTCGCGCAGAATGCAATGAACCCTTCATCGTCTGCATCATAATAAATATACTCACTTTACTCCAACTACAGCTCTGTTCTTGTGCGCTTATTGTTTCGCTTTCCATTGTTTCGTCAAAGCAGAAACGCTTGCAAATATTTAACGCAAATCCTTTGCTAGCAAACGTTCATTTGTATAGCACAGCACTCTCGGATGCTTCAGGTGAAACAAGAAATACTTTCCGGATTTCAGGAAATGTGAGTGAAATGTAATGAAAACTGAATGAAACATAAAAAGTTAAATAAATAATGATGTGTAGTTTTATTTTAAATTGCAACGATGTTTTGTTTCAAGTGAAATACGGTAAAAACAAACGTAGCACTGTTTTGCTATTGTTGCGATCTCGTTTTGTTTTTTTGTTTTTTGTTAAGGGCAAGAAATAGTTTCAGTTCGGTCTAGACCATAGTCAATTATAATAGTATATTTCACAACAAGTAATGGAATGGCACATATTCTACGCGAGTAAAAAGTTTGTAGTCCGAGCCGAAGGCGAGGGCTTCGGTTTGCGAGTGTGGGATATGCCATTCCGTTACATGTTGTAGATTATACTTTCTATAACAAGATTTTGGAAATTATACAAAAAATACAAATACAAAACTGTTGAAAACCGTGTTCACTTGTAAATTTATTATATTTCTTATTTCCGTAAAACACAACACAGGTCATATGGTGTACTTCACGAAATATCACTAAAAATTGGCATAAACTTTTATTGTATTTCTATATAATATAAACCCTAAAAAACTCACTGGTGCAGAGCGCATCATCATATCTCTTAAATTTTTCGAGATATGGCAGCTTTTGATGTTTTTCGAAGTGCAACTTTGAGGAACTGCAACTCAAAAATTACGCAAGATATCGAAAAATACTCTTCAGTTTTGTGTTATACGTGCATATTAAAGCAAAATAACAAATTTTTTTTAAATTGAAAATTTTGTAATTTTTTATTCAAAATTTCGATTAGCAATATCTCAAATAATAAAAGAGATACGAACTTTCAGACTAAACCATTGGATTCAGCTAATCGAAATACATAAACCCTAAAAATTTCAGAACATTCGGATGGTGGGTTGAAATTTTAGAGCAAAAAGTCTGGAAATGGCCTTTTTCAGGCCTAACGTCTAGGGGTTCCCTTTGACGTTTTTGGCGAAAAACGTCATTTTTACACTTTTTGCTCTAACTCTATAACGCGTACAGCAATTGTAATAAAATTTTACATACTTATGTATTTTGACGAGCTGAATCGAATGGTCTAGTCTGTGAGTCTGTATCTTTTATATTTATCGAGTTATCGCCCATCAAAATTTGGGCAAAAAATGGAAAAATTTAAAAATTTTCAAAATTTGCTAATTGGTAATAAAATGCATGAAACAAACAGAACTGAGTCTATTTTTCAATATCTTTAATAGATTTTGAGTTGCAGCCGCTCAAAGTAGCATTTCGAAAAACATCGAAAATTTACATATCTCTATAAATTTAAGAGATATGACGATGCGCTCTACAGCATTGAGATTCTTAGGGTTTATATTATATAGAAATACAATAAAAGTATATACCAATTTTTAGTGATATTTCGTGAAATCTGAAATTGTGCAGTACTTTCTTAACATGTATTTGTTGTCAATGGTAAATGAACTTGTATTAAATTTTCTTACTGGTACAGATATTATAAACATTTTTCAAATTATAACCACAATCCTCGTTTAAATAATTGGGCCATATTGTGTAGTTCCAGATAATGTAACAATTTACTGATCTACAGATAAGTTATCCTCAGGAGTGAAGCATCAATATAAAGCAGACACTTCTTGGTGCTAGCCCAGTTCGAGAATCGAAGCCGGTACCTCTGGGTCCGTAGCTAATAGTCTAGACCACTGGGTTTACTAACTTTTAAATATACAATATATAAAATTACAACAGATGACGTTTGTATCTATTCTTTCTGTTCAAATATATCCATCTTCCTTCTACCAAAACTACGTCACCTATTCTTTCTTTTCTTTAATAATTTGTTTCTCGTAAGTTATAAATAATTCATGAATTAAAAAATAAAAATATTTTACTATCTTGTTTAGAAGAATCAAAATTTGGTCACAGATTGAACAAAACACCCAGTATACCCAAAATGTAACATATTTTATTATTATAATTTTCGAGTATAAAGGATTGCATAAAAACTCACCGATCTTTATACAATTAGAGACCAAATGATGTGAATTTACTCTATCTGAATAATATTACGCCCTTTTGTATAGGAAATTGCAAATAGCATTATTATTATTTATATTGCGGACAGCTACAGGTAATGATTGCCATATTAAATGTTCATTAATTTGTTGCTAAATAATTATATTTAAAAATTGTGCGAAATTTAATTTGATTATAGCAGAATCCTCGGAATTTAATAATTCATAATAATAAACATGTTCGATGCAAATAGTTCGGAATTAATATTATATTGAAGTAAACAATAGTTCATTAAAATATTTGTCATATTACAACAACAATGTTGTTGATTTCAATTAAACTGATGATGAAAATTACTAAAATTCATTCAAATAATGAAATAATTATTAAAAATTTAGTTATGAATTCATAATATAAAATTTTGTTAAAACTAAAACCCGATATATCTATAAAAAATATTTAAATTAAATGTACTCTAAAAGCATTCATCGACTGGAAGTAATCCTATGTTAATAATATTAAAATGTTTTGTTAATTTTTTATGTCATGCATTTATAAATGAAAATACCTAGGGCGTTTTAATTTTTTAAAACTGAAATAATATTTTATGTAACAAAATGCATTACTATTATTTCCGCCTCAATAATTTCCTAAAAATTACAATAAAATTTAAAAAATATAAATAAATAATTACTTGCATATTTTAATGTATTAATTTTTCTACTCGGAATTATAAATTTCACTCAACGAAAATGCTTTGTAAATTACAATACATGTTTATGAAACGTACCTCCATAAAAGCTTAAAAATACAAATACATGATTTACGGTACAAAAGCCTGTATATGTAAACCAGATATAACCTCCAGCATTTTTCAAAACCCATAATGGTTTTTGCTAATTAAAATATTTGGTTGACATTTTATTTATTTTAAAATTTTTAAATTTTTTCTCTTACAAACATAAACTTTACTCATATAGAATACCCAATATTTTTTACCTCTCGCCACATTCTGTAAAGGCCTGTGTCCACGGTGATAGAAATCGGTCTGAGATCTCGGATATTGGCAACGAAAATGAACTCGTAGCCCTCTGGTGGCAAAATTATGAACTTTTGCATTGGGTAATCATTTGTAGCGTACATGTTATATAGTGTGGTTATCGAATTAATTTTGTGCTATTTTCTTTTATTTTGTGTCTTATTTTGTATATATTCTTTCTCCTTTTCCATACCCTTAATGTTTTGTTATTATTCTGTAACATAAGTTTTCTGAAAAGCTCTTAGTATGGATTTTAAAGCCAAATTCAAAATGTACAACACAAACTGATTAGAAATTAATTACTTTTAACTGGCTTACCAAATTTTGAAGGAATAATAATTATAGACTTATCCTAATATAAAAATTTTCAAATTATCGACTAGAGAAAATCATACCCACACTTATTGAAATGAAACTAAACATTACTTATGCTGTACTAGCAGTTTTATTCAAATATGTAACTAGGGTAACATATAAAAATGTATTTTGTGATACAGTTCACAAGTTATATAATATAATATTTTCAACATAAATGGTTCCATGTATCTCATGTGGATTTGTAGTAAGAGCACTGATCGGCAAACATAACCCAAAAAGCTTGCACTTATTTAAATTTACCTCCACAACTCTACATAAAAATAAAAAACTACTGTTAACTATTTCTTCCCCCTCGATAAAATTTCTGGTAGAATTCGTCGCCTCGAGACATCTAAATAATTCTCGAAAACCAACTTGTTTATCAGCACCGTAAAAGTTACCCATGCCTAAAAATATATTAAAGAGACGGTGTAACTGTGATTTTTAAAATAAATAAAGCACAAATATTTCCCTTTACACAATACCGTACTTCAAATAAGCTCATATTTTATTTATAACTATAATTATATGAACTTTATTTATGTTTCTCCGTATGTCATTCACTGCACGTTACCTACGACGTCGGCCATTTGCAAATACTCAGTGCTGCCGCCATCGGTCATTTTCGTTGCCAATAAATCTCGAATCAAAAACTCGGATCGTGGACACTACCAACTTGGACGAAAAAATCGAATAGAAAACTATGATGAAAAACGCGTCCTGTCCGATTTTTTTATACTAGTTGCTAACTTCCTATAGATATAAATGAGTATTTTCAAACAGTTTGTGAAACATGAAATATATTTTTTATTTATTTCTCGTATAAACAAATATAATTTACTTATGTCAGAATAATTTCTTGAGTTATATTTTATTAGTTTTTAGTATTGGTAGTATTGACTGAAGTTAACTTCATAAATTCGACTAATCTGACATATGTTGTCATACAAGTTCACTATTTATGATATAGAACTATATCCGAGATCTCGGACTGATTTCTATCACCGTGGACACAGGCTTTAGGGAGGTATAAATTTAGTATTGAATTAAATTTAACCTGTGTTTAAATTTCTTTATAATACCGGGCATTAATCTATCTATTCTTCTTCGTGAAATATTGTACAGACACACACTCATCCATTCAACCACACTTCATTATTGAAAAAATGGTGAAATAGGGGATTTACAACTTGAAAACTATACCGTATGTCCCCCGCGTAAATGTTGGCATAGGCAATTAACATGTAAAATAAGTTTCTTGTAAATAAAAAGTGTCCGGCAAAAAATTATGCATCCAAATTTTGTATCACAATACTGCCAATATCCCTACATATTATTTAATACATAATAATTTCTTTAGATACCGCAATTTAATGAAATTAATAATAATAATTCCTAATTTTCCGCCTCCTCTTTTTATTGCTACTGACGTATAGCGCTTGCAATTTGTTTTAAATATTTTAATTTGTCACTGTCATCATGAATACATGAGGGGTCTAGTATCAAAACCGGCTATGTCCAATTTGTTTGAAAATAAAGTTATGCACACCACTAGATTCGTAAAAATGAATACTTTTTTATTATCCCGAAGATGAAGTTCAAAAACGGCTAAATTCAGTACTAACTTAATGTGAAATATGGGATTCGTTTCAAAACCGACTCTATCCACTAGGGGTTTAGTTGCAAAACTGGCTATATCCATTTAGCCAATAGGAAGATAGTATACGGTTGCCACGTGGTCTAAACAATATTCAGATGTTAGGTTATTATTTAAAACGTCAGATTTATTTATATAATATTATTTATTTTTTTATATTATTATATAAAAAAATATTATTATATAATAATAAATTATTGTTTTATCTTATACAATTAAATTTGGTATTTCTGAAGGCATTACGCTGTCTTCTTGTTCTTCAGCTTTATCATAATTTGAATTACTATTTATCACATCTGAATAATATTTCAAATGGTTATTTTTCTTCCAGTCATTGCCGAAATGTTTCGTTAATAATGTATTGACGTCTTGCAGTTTGAGGGGCATTGCTGAATATCCCAACGTAAATAAAAATATATAAAGAAAAAAAAAAGTCTGTTATATTTAATAGACTTTTTTTTTGGTTTATGTATTTTTATAAGAGAATTTTTATCAAAATGTATTTTATTTTATAAATACAAAACTTTATTTTACAATTCAAAATTTGTGTATTTTTTATTCTTAAAATAACAATATTTGTCATAATGCATTATAGGTAAATATTTGTTATTTTAGTTTCAAAAACGGCTACATCCCTATCACTGAGTTTCAAAACCGGCATTCTGCATAAGTGAGTTTCAAAACCGACTATGTCTATCTTTTAAACCTGTATATTGCTAATTAATACTAACTAGAATTGTCATAATTCAAAATGATCTATTTTTAAACATCTAAACATAAATTATTACAATTAGATACAAATTAAGCGCAAAACTAAAAATTTCAATTTACTCGAAACTGGAAAAAGTGGACATAGCCGGTTTTGAAACTAGACCCCTCACATTAAATATCGAGAACTGTGTAAATATTATTAGAATGTATTATTTAGGGCGCAATGGAAGACAAATATCTGAATACTTCACAGGAATGAACGCAGAATGGTTTCCATCAGCAGAAATTGACAGTGACAGATTAAAATATTTTAAACAAATTGCAAGCAATATGTTAGTAGCAATAAAAAGAGTAGGCGAAAAATTATGAATTATTATTATTAATTTCATTAAATTGGGGTATCAAAATAAATTAATCTGTATTAAATTAGATGTAGGGATATTGACAGTATTGTGATATACAATTTGAATGCATAATTTTTTACCGGACACATTTTATTTATAAAAAACTGATTTTACATGTTAACTGCCTATGCCAACATTTACGTGGGACACACGGTACCTATTTGCATAAGAAAGCAAAAATATTAGTTTCCTCTTTGATGTATAATGAGATCTGTCGTCAAAGGCAACTGTTTTCAAATCAGTCCAATCATGCGACATATGTACAATCCGAGCAATAATCAAATCACCCCCAGTCATAGTTGTGATTTCGCGATTTCGGCAACATTAGTAACTAAATTATTGCATAATTTATGTACATTAATTGAAATTCTGCAGTACGTTGGGATCAATGTCGTTTTAATATAATGCTTACCAGTGAGCCCAGATACAAGCTATGAGATACCAGCAATAATTATGAGCATGCATTAATTATCAAGTGTGCCGTGGATATGGACTAATTTCACCTAAAGCTTCGTGCTCGTTCGCCGAAACGAGTCGTATTCATTAACGCATGTATTTATCAAATACTAATTCAACTAATTATTACTATGCAAATTTAACTTACGCCAACTTAACTTTGGGGTTAATATTAATGTATCACAAACTTGCTTGTTATTTCTGATATTATTATAATGATAGTATTAATTTACTGTTGATATTATTAGATACGATATTAATATTAAAATTATTCAAATTCAATATACAATAAATAATAATACATAAACAAAACTGGAATATTATTGTAGTACAGTATATTTCAAATCCAAAACAGGAAACAGGATTTAAATATCTCAAATAGTTTTGTAGTTATGGCTATTCAAATATTTTCAGCAGGAATATTTTAAAACAACTTTACTCACGAATAGCTCAAAACTTTTTCGTCATTTTGAACTTGTTAGAATGTTCTAGTTATGTGTAGTCTAACAATGAAAACAGAATTGAAATATCTTTTTTAGTTTAAAAGTTATGCACCAACAAAGATTTCAGCAGGAATGAAGAAAAAAAAATTCTCCATAACCTAAAAAAATATTTACAGGATTTTGTTCTATACACTATACTGAAATACTAATATACAAAAATACGTAATAAATCCTATAAAATAGGGTAGCATAGACCCTCAAATTAATTCAATCAACGCATCAAACTATGATCCAGGGTGAATATTTTGTTTTAGCAAACTTCTCATTTAATATTGTGGTCCTAATTCATAAATAATAGTTATTTATAATATAAGTGTTAAAAGTGACATTTTATGAGTAAGTGGGGAAGTTTATAAAACGAGGCGAAGCCGAGTGAAACAACCCCACGAACGAAATAAATCACTTTTAACACGTGTATCATACAAAATTTTATTTACGATATTCCTAGTGTATTAGTAAATACTAAAATATGTAGAATGATATTTTGGCAGGTAGATATTTGTTGATTTACTGACACAAATCGTTAGCAACATGTTCAAAGTAACAATAAAATTACTTTTAACACGTTGTTGTTACTTTTAACACTAGTGTTGGAAAGTGACACTTTTCACTCGCTAAGCAACCACTTTTAACTTTTCATTTATTTTACAAGTGGGGAAAGTAAGGAATTACCAACGAGAGAAATTTTAGCACACGAAGCCAAAGGCTGAGTGTGATAATTTTATAGAGTAGGTAATTCTTCTTTGCCCACGTGTGAAGTATAACGTTTTACCCAACATCTCTTAATAAATGCAAAATTTATTAAAGAAATATTATTTGACCGTGACATATGCTTTAAATTGTCTAAATTAATATCTCAAGGTGTTATTATTATTGTTATAAAAACATTTTTCAAAATTATACCCACTAGTGGGTAATCTGTTACTTTCCTTGTTTAAAATCGCCATAATTATAGAACATTTATTGAGAGCCGTTGGATAAAATTAAATATATACCGCGGGACTGATCTTCCTTTTTATCACTCACATGGTTTCTTAAATAACATTATCATGATAAAAAGTAAAACTCAGTGCCTGGATACATAAATAACAATTTCACACTAAATCTAATCCTTCTGTTGAGCCCTGAGTGTTATCGCTTTTAGTTCCAAATCGAAGTATTCGCGTAAGCCTGAATATTCAAATAGTAAAAGCACACGTACGCGAGTGACAGTAAACCCGGTTGAATTCTTCTTTTTCCCGCATATTGGAAAGCAATAAACATGAGGTTTTCACGCCGAATTTGAAGCGGAGTATTTTAATGGTCCGATTCCGACAATTTACTGAAATGGCGCTGGTCGCTGGGGCGCTCGACGATCACCGACTGAAATTGTATCAAATTGCGTGAAGAATGATCAATGATATTCAATTAAAGCCCGGCGGATTCGCGCTGCACTACACTGAGCATTTGTCAACTTGAAATATTGTATTGTGTATTAAATAAAATGGAACCATTTCGGATTGTTAAGCGTAATCATTTTGGAATGAATCTGGAACGATTTTCGTGTTTAACCACAGTAGCTCTATTTCTGTATTCTGCAAATCGTCTGCATACCTATATTCATACTAGGGTTGGCAATTTTAAAACATTTTGATGTAAACGAATATATTTTTAAATCATGTTTATACTTTTCGTAGTATTGCCACTAATAGTAGTATAGCATATTCTACAACAAGTTATGGAATGGCACATATTCCACGCGAGCAAAAAGTTTGTGGCCGGAGCCAAAGGCGAGAGCTACGGTTTGCGAGCGTGGGATAGGCCATTCCGTTACTTGTTGTAGACTATACTTTCTATAAAAAGGTTTTGGAAATTATACAAATTATACAAATAAATCAAATTAAAACATACAGACGTAACCATAGTAACTGAATCAAGATACTTCATATGTCGCGCTAATAAGCGGTTCTGATTCGTCGAAAATATTCCATACGCCGCGTAGTGAATGTTAGTGATTCCATAACAATTTTTAGTAGTGGAATGCCCAGTTTCCAAAACAGTGTTATAGAAAATATTTTCCATAACACTGTTTTGAAAAATATACATTCCACAACAAAAAATCGTATTGGAAGATTAAATACGTATGGAATAAATTCGATGAATCAGAGCAGCATATTAGCGCCATATTATAATGTATATTGGTTCGGTTTCTGTAATTACGTCTGTTTGTTTTAATTTTATTCATTTACGTATTTGTATTTTTTGTATAATTTGCAAAATCTTCTTGTAGAAAGTATAGTCTACAACAGGTAATGGGATGGCATATCCCACACTTGCAAACAGTAGTCCTCGCCTTCTGCTTGGACTACGAACTTTTTCCTCGTGTGGAATATGTGCCATTCCATTACTTGTTGTAGAATATACTATTAAGTGTTACCTTTACTTATATTAAAAACTAATACTACACTTTGTCCGCGATGTGGTGATCGGAAATGGTGGGGGATATTTCATGACGTCATAGAGATTCTCAAACAGTCATGTTTAACATACAAATATATGCATACAAATTACGAGTTATTTATTAAAGTTAAATATAATTTTTTTGTGCTAGCATCATAATAAACTATTTTAACATGGAATACCTAAGACAATGGATTAATTTAATAATTTTAAACGAATACCAGTGTTTTAGAATTAACGATCTGATATTATTTTGATGGCAATTGCCTGGAAACAAGTTTTTGAAAGATCTGTTAAATTATTTTCAATTTGTTCTCACTCTCTTGTTATTTTATTATTACTAAGACTCTAGTGGTTATTTCCGGGATTAATCTCTGTCGATTTTTTGTTTTTGTTTACAAATATCAGATCTCAGATAGTTATCATCAACATAAGAAAAAATGAATAAAACGATAAATTTAGTGGCGTGCCTGATGATGAAATCATCATTAAATATAACCCGAGAATTCGATAAATTAGAAAATAAATCTCAAGCCCTAAGGGCTTACCAGGCAACAAGTTTTCGAAAGATCTGTAAAATAATTTTCAATTTATTCTCACTCTCTTGTTATATTATTACTGAGAATGAGGCTGAATTTAGCCCTTGATATTAAGAAAAAATATATGTAGAAAGACTCCCTTCCCTTATTTCCAAATCCTTTCAGCATTTAACCCCGAGAAACCTAACCCATGTTCCCGTCACAGCAAGCCATGACTCCACGAAAACAAAACATATTCACACCGCCAGCTGCGAATAAGAAACTGGATCTGCCATACAGTAACAAAGAAAACTACTCTCTTGGAGTATAAGGTTGTTAGGAATATCTGACATCTGGTAGAGCGTGTGTTGCGGGGGCTGTCACGTCACTTCATGTTGACTTTTGCGTGATTAGTGGAGGGGGTGATGCGGATTCTATGCGCAGTGTTCAGGCGATGGAGACGTGATCCAATATCATATTGAGGTGACTGATTAGATAAAGGTTTTTGTTTTCTTGAAGGTTTCTTCTTTTGGCTTGATTTCTTTTGGAGAATGGAAAGAGAAACTCATTGCATTTGATTTAAAGCTATTTGACACAATAATGATTTTGCTTAATCAAAAATATAAATACAGTAGATCGTCAATTATCCAACCGAACTGTTAGTTCTCACTATCTGTGCTTTATATATTCCTGCATAACACAATAATAAACGAGATTCATATTATAAATATATTTCTTATTAGGATATTGGTACTGTAATAAACAGTAGTTGCGTTTATTACGATTAAATATTCCAAATGATATTAATAGAGCAAGAGCGGCTTGCAAAAAACCTGGCCGATCGAGTAACAGAATAAAATGTTTTAAAACTTAGTACTCACAGCGATCATAACAAAAATTACTGTGTGCCTGGACAGAAGTTCTTACAAAGATTTATATTTATATTCACTTTACAACAAAAGATTAAATACAAAAGTTGTTCAGAATTAAAAAATGCATGCAATAAGGCCCATTTGGTTACCTAAATATTAGTATTTCACGATATATCAATCAAATTAAAATTAATATTTATTAGAAACAAATTGTAACACGGCCATGGAAAATTAGACAAACACAAAAAAAATTTGACATTTCCAAAATACCCCATTATATCATTACTATCTTCTACGAAATTTCCTCAGGAAATAATGCAACAATGTAATAAATAAATCTAAATCTGTTTTTCGAAATGTCAAATATTTTTACTTGTTGTTTGATTTTCCATGGCTGTGATACAACATTTGAAATCGGCACTAAAGTGCTCAAAAATCGTCATTAAAAGTTCAGAAATCGTCACTAAAGTAACTCATAATACGATGATTTTGAGCATCCGAGTGTTGGCAACCGTTAAATAATTTTTGTACAACTAGGATAATTTTGGCAGATATATTGATGTACTATAGTAAATTTGTATGTAACATGAAACAAAATTTGCAAGAAGAATTAACTAATTAATTCCGATGACGAAATTGAGGACAAAACACATAATTTTGAGTGTTATTTACGATAACTTCACTTCTCGACGTTGGCAACACTGACTGTCAGTTTCAATTCACAACTGACAGATGTATAAACTGTATATTGTAATTTTTTTACAGTTTTTTCTAATTATAGATTTCAAATAAAACTTAACATGTACCTCGGCGCTGAAGATCCTTTTTTATCACTCACATGGTTTATTTTCCTCGGCCCTACGAGCCTCGGCAACTAAATTCCATATTCGTGATAAAAAATTGAACTTCAGTGCTTTGATACATAAATAACGATTATTCTGTTACTCGATAGACCAGATTTTTTGCAATCCGCTCTTGGACTATTATGGTGCGTTCTTCGATTCACCTCCTGGTAATTTGGTTTCCTTTAATAATTATTAGCTTAAACACTTCAGTACTTTTAAATTTTATTTCAATCTGTTATCATTATTAATAATCATTTTAAATATTCCTAATTCAATATATATTCATGGGCAAAATGATCGAATATTGAACTATGATGAATCAAGGAAAAAGTGAAGATGGTATTAGTTCTAAAAATAAAACCATCATTACTTTTTCCTAAATGCATCATAATTAAATACTCGATAATTATGTACATGAGTATATTCTGATAAACAGTAACATCTATTAAGTTTTGTCCAAATGGAATTCTCTAAACATTTTTCGGAAAATTCCAATTTGATTTCATCCCTCCAACAGGATTCGGCGTAAGCCCCTGCAGATACCCAATAATTAATATACCTGTTCGACGAATTTTGATTTAAATATCCTACCCGGTGAATCAATTAATCAGGCTAGCTCGTCGCCCCTACAATCATCCCAATGTTCACATGGGCAGCATGCTATCTGTTATCGTTCATTAGCTCTATAGTTCGGTTCGGTTAAGCTTATTATAGCGGATGTCTGCAGTGCTTTTGTTTTGGCGTGTTGGTGGGGCGCGCAGGCGTGTGTTGAGTGCACGGAGGTAAACATACCTCACGGAGGCGTGATGATGCAGCATCTAATGGATGTAGTTCTGGATTCATTATTGGGAGTTTGGCACACTGGCGCGTTTAGGTTTAATTGAATGGAATAGCGTGCAAAAGATTGAGGTCATGTAGCTATAATTTACTCACAATGGAAATTAAAATGCTGGTTTATTTTACCTCCCGGTACTTACGAGAAAGCATGAATTTGGAATCCAGTGCCAGAAGTGACAATAATACGAGAAATAATAATTTTTATCTACAACTGTCAAATAATATACCCATAATTCAACCTTTGTTACTGTTGCTAATGAAATAATTTTGACAGTTCGATGAATGTATATTATTAATTCGTTATAATACCATACGAAATAACTTTACTCCCTTGAGATTTCTCCTTTATTAATATCTCTAAATATAACATCATGTTACATCCCACAAAGTGGGGTAGCTCGAACCTTGAAACACATTCTATATATACTACTATTTATTCCTCGAATTTCAATCTCACCAACGTATATACTCGTAAATAAACATATTTTCCTATTTCACGTACTCAAAGTCAATTTTGTGACACTGTTTTTCTCAAATACAATGCTACAAAATTGAATTTTGTGAACCTGTTTTTGGGGAATTTATTATTTGTAAAATTAACAGTCTGTCAAACTTGGGGCTGTCATTGCTCACGTAAAATTATTGAATCGGAGCCCCTACGTCGGGGTTGCGGCCTGGGACCCGATAGGCCCCGCGGGCAAAGCCCCTTGGTGATCAGTGGAATATTAAACATGCCGTACAAGTTTATTTTATTTATATTGAATTTATGAACGTGAAATAGGAAAAGTAGTATGAACAATTCGTGTTACAATGCCTAATTGGTAATACTTGTATTACAAAAAAGGTCATTGTAACACTAGTTGTTCAATATACTATTTTCTAAGGGCTAATATTTCCATCTACGAATAAATATTCGAATAAGTTATTCGTAGAATAAATAAAAAATTACGCATAAAAAAATGACAGCTAGAACAATAATTATCATTTGCGCTATGATTTCGATGCGACATTTTTTATTTATTCGCGAATAATTTAATCATATCTAACAGATCTATCAAAAGCTATGAAGTTTTAACTTTTCATCAATCCATATTCCACCTCATATTTTTCTTTTAAAATTTTTAGTAATTTTATAAATGTTACTTTCGCAGTTTCCATAGTAATTAAAGGTATTAAATTAAGAATTTTTTCGTTATAATTCTTCATTTTAATTTCATAAAATCTTGAAACTGTCAATTATGCAATATTATTTTTGTTTTGTAGCTAGTTGCCAGGATATTCATTGTCAAATTTAGTATTAGTAAAATAAAGACATCTTTCATATTAAAATATAAATTCGTTAGGAAATAATATCATGGTCGCATAAAAGTATCAATCAATGCATGTTGTACAATATGCCATTTACTCATATTAATTTTCTTTTAGAAACCATTCCTGTAATTTTAATTGAATGCATTATCTAAAATAAACAGAGTTTACCACTATATCGTATCAAATATCCTTTCCAAATACTAAACATAACCTACATTATCATTTCATTTATAAATAAAATCCCAAGTAAAACTATTACGTGCTATATTTGCTTACGAAGCGTCCATTAGTTCCAATACCCGAATCAATCCACTCATTTCCTATTCTACTTTCAAACAGCAGAGCATCGCCCTTACAGCGATTCGTCTACAGCGACTTCCGGTTCCCAAACAGTAGCAGTTCCGCCCGGAAACGCCGGAAACACCCGGAATACGCTCCATCTCACTTCTTTACACTCCCCGCGAGACAGAGATGTGGAGATACACGTATGTGGTGGGTAGAAAGAGAGAAGTGGGTTCTAATGTTTACGGACGTATCGTTCGGAACCCCCTGCACCCCGCATGGACGGTGGTAACTGTTAATTCAGTAAAAGCTTTCCCATTGATTGGACGGGATTCGCACCAGTATGCGTATTTTCATTGGGTTGCAATAGTTTCTAACAAATCATTTGGGGGAGTATTTTGCTGCACTTCTTGAGAAGCAGTGAAAAGATATACTTTGTCTAAAATACCCTAGAAATCTAGTGTAACACTTTTTAAATAAAATGACACTGCCAATGATTTGAGGTTATTCTAATATATTTATATTTATGACTCTATTGTTTAACCCAATACGTGAGTTCTCCCGATTCTAATTTTTCGTTTTAATGTACAAAAGTCGAAAGACAAATGTAATGCTCTTAATTGTACAATTAATTTCTAATATTTTTACATGTATTTAACATTAAATAAAACATTTATAATAGGGCAACGGCTTAGCAGGTAGCGTTAAAGTCGGATCACTCGAT
Organism: Poecilus cupreus; assembly: GCA_963942605.1. Lineage (NCBI taxonomy): Eukaryota > Metazoa > Arthropoda > Insecta > Coleoptera > Carabidae > Poecilus > Poecilus cupreus. Next base: position 5,886,474 of record OZ012726.1, on the reverse strand, counting down.
AACGCAAGTTAAGCAGTGCTTACCACCGTCAGCAGTTAGATGGGTGACCGCTTTGCGAAAACCCATACCAGCGAATACTGCGTGCCGTTGTCACACCATCAAAAACGAGATTTAGATGCGACATATAACCTCAGCAGTTGAGACCGCTTAATAATAATAATAATAATAATATATAATAAACTATACAGCGGTCAAAACTTTTTTGTTGTACTTAACCCTGGACAGTTACACTTGTTTCACAGTTACACAAAGCGTCTAGGAAGACCCAAGAAAAGAAAAACTACAAATTTTTTGGGGGATATTAACTATGAAATACGTATTTGTATAGGTTTATAGAAAAACATTAAACAGTTAATAACCTTTGTGAACTACATATTTTTTTTTTTTTCAAAATAAAGCATTTTGCCAAAACAAATACTTGTTTAAATTTTGGACTATGAGAACAAACACATAGGGACTTTACATGTAATATTTGTTTAGAGTTATATAAACTGAATTTACAACGAGGTAGCTTCGGAGTTAAACGATTGCTGCACATTTGGAAAATTAGATGAGAATTGTGGTGTTTCTGAGACCCCAGTGTAGCATTTCGGGGTTAAGGTTGCTCTATCATGTCTACTTTACTACTGTGTAACTTCACCTTTACTTTTTAAAAATGTTTAGTACCCAAAATCTTTGAAAGTCTTTTGGTAGAAAGAATCCCAAATTTTCTGCAGTTTGTGTCGCAATTCTTCCATAGCTTCTGCAGAATGATTTAGCATTTATTTATTTATTATTTATTCGGTTCTATAAAGTTTCGATTGGGGATAAATTAAAGCAACTAGAAAATCATTCCAGCAACGGAATTATTATAAACGCATTATGAATGTGGACGAGGCGAAAGTGGAGTATCAAGATAGGAATATTTGGAGGAGATTTGTTGTTGGTTGACTGTGTTTCTGGGTTCATGCTACCCCATTGAGTGGGATATAGCCTGATGTTATGTACGTATATATGTATAATCTAGTTTTAAAATATATAAGACACAGTGCTTTCTCTACTCGTGTTTCTTGCTTATATAAAGCCATTGTTGGTAAGAGCATCAATGAAACAAACAAGAACTTCATTTGTTCAACAGTCTACCTGATATTTAATTTTCCATATTAATGATAACTTTGTGCCCGTTATTTTCATTTTAGATATAGAAAAAGTTATTTTGTTGACAAGGAAATATTTCGGGTTATCCATTCCGATAAACAAAAGTACCCCGATCTATTTACGAACAAAATTTTAATCCCTCCCCCCCACATCCCCCTAATAATTTTGTTTCACCAACCATACAATTATATCCCACTACTTGCTGTATAAGCCTGTGTATTTATTTTTTCTCTAAAGTTATTAGTTCGGCAGCAAAACTAATTGGTTACTTTAAAAAACTAACCTTTAAGACATAGACAAAATACTTCACTACTCATTTATGGGTCGGAACTACACATACTTTCTTGGAATTACTTAACAATTTACTACCTAACTCTAACGATAATACAGAAGAGAAACCGAGTCTCAATTATTATTACCCAAATTCGTAGCTATATTTCTACAAGAGCTACTGAAATTAATTAGACATCCACAAATAAAATCTCGGTAAAATACGGAAGCAACCATTTCTTTCGTGGTATTAGGAAACAAAACTCGCTTCTGGTTGTCAGCAGAACCCTGGAGTGACCGGAAGACAACAACTCGACTCCGGGGGAGCGACCCGGACTCCGGAAAGTGTAATGTCGATGCATGGGCTTTATCGAATTGCATCTAAATGGCTGCACGAACGAGATATCCTGGTTTTATTCCACGAAATTCCGGGGAATTCTCCGCCAAATTATCGAAAATAGTACAAAAATATATATTTATTTGGTGTCGACTGTGAGATTTGAAGGTTTTTGAATTTACTGCGGTTTTAATTGTAATATTTAATAATGAAAATGTGAGTGGCAGTATAATATAATTTTGTTGTCAAAATATTTGAACATTATTCATATTTAAATGAATTTTAAATTGTTGATAATTGATGTTTTATGTTGACAGTGTTGTTTACAGTCATTTTAATTTATTAATATTTCGAATACATTTCATTAATAAGCTAAATTTGGAACAAAATTAAATTATACACGGTAGTAATTATATAAATTTAACGCAGTATATCAATGATTCTGATTTAGAAATTGTATTTTAATATTTTATTTTGCAATGCATAAAAAGACAAATTTAGGGGCGACCTACTCAGTCACTATAGCGACTACTCCTAGTTGTCAAATGTATGAGCGACTGGCAATTGTTTTACCGGGAATTTTGAGAAATTAATTTAGAAACAAATGAAAGACAATGAAGAGGAAAGTCCAGTAGATAGGTTTGAAACATAGACAACTGATTGTCAATTGTTTAGGAACAACCGTTCTTTGTTAAAAGTCCGGGCGATAGGCAATTGTTTTGCCAGATGTTTGTAGAAGTAAATTATGTTTGGCGCACAAGATAAAATGATTGTTAATTGAAATGCATCAGAAATCTAATGTGTTTGGTCATCAAATTTTATCTTTGCGAAAAGAGTTGTCGTATACTCTACCTATGTATCCAAATTTTACTATTCTTAGAATCTATATTTGTAGGAAGACGTATATCTGTCTGTATATATATGTATATTTACAGGCTGAGTTTTTAAAAGCAACCAATATTTTTCGCTAGCTAACTAATAACTTGAGAGAAAAAATAAATACACAGGTTTATACAGCAAGCAGGGGGACACAATTGTACGGTTGGTAAAATAAAATTATTAGGGGGATGATTAGATGTCGTGGGTTTGAATCCCACAAAAAAGTATGGAAGTTCGTGTTGTTCGTATAAATTCACACATTAATTGGCATATGACCAAAAGTAGTTAGTCCGTTTACCGTCTTCATTAATAAAATTTAAGAGAAAATATTCGGCCAACAAATAATGAAGCGTGGTAAATAAATAATGAACATATTTCATACTAATTAAATATCAACGTAAAACATTCCGGAAATTTAGAAATTTAATGAAAATTCAGTATTTGCAAAATAATCCTGCAAGTTGAGTAATTTTTCCTCGCAGCAGAGTAACTTGTTTGGCGAGTATTTATTCATTAACAAAACACTGGCAGGCGGCCGATATTTTTCGCGCTCGCATCTAATAGGATTAACACTAATGTGTTGATTCATTTAACGCGAGAATTTTAAGTAATAACTTATGAGATGAATTTCAGGAAACTTTTCAATTATGGAGTAAGCTCCGATGCTGAGAGCAAACACAGGCCAGCGAAGCGAGGCAGAAGCCGGTTTGCTCCACCGGGCAAACTTTGTAACTTGGCAAAAATCGGACGGATCGGAAATTGCGTTGTTGTTATAACTTCATAACATTTATTCGTTTAAAATTACATCCTACATTTATGCCGTAGAATGGACTACATGTGAATACTCATATACAGGATGTTTCAGGACTAGTATAACAAACTTTAACAGCTTATTCTTGAGGTCATTTTGAACCAAAAATGTCATATGAATATAGGTCCTATTCCTTCTAGTTACCAAAATACAAGAGGTTGAAGTTCTATAAATAACACGAAATTTTCTAATTTTTGTAATCAAAGTACTTTCGGAAAACAAGAGTTTTATTGAAAAGTCATACCTTATTTGTCTCAATTAAAAATTGTTGTACTTTTGATTGTATTTTTGTTTCATAATGGATGGTTATAGCACTGCTGAATATGCAGATATGATTTTTATTTATGGATTATGTAATGGTAATACCCGTTACGCGTCTAGAGAATACCAAGACAGATACCCAAACAGACGCCAACCTTCCCATGTTGTTGTTATGTTGTTCTGTGTTTAGAATTTATTTATTTGTCTATTTAATTGTGTCATTGTGTGTTTTGTTCTCTAAATTGTATTCGTTAATATTAATAAATAAAATTAATTAAGACAAAAAAGGTATGACTTTTCAATAAAGCTCTTGTTTTCCGAAAGTACCTTGATTACAAAAATTTGAAAATTTCGTTTTATTTGTAGAACTTCAACCTCTTGTATTTTGGTAACTAGAAGGAATAGGACATATATTCATATGACATTTTTGGCTCAAAATGACCTCAGGAATAAGCTGTTAAAGTTTGTTATACTAGTCCTGAAACACCCTGTATAATATCCCCAGTGCATATCAAATTATCGACAATTCCATGCACTAGGGATATTCGAAGGACTATTTCCCGATTAAAATTTAGCCAAACGCTGATTCTCTCATAAAAAATAAAACAAAATTTAAAAACTTCATTTGACAGCAAGTAAGAATCAACTTGGTAATTTGCACTAGTGTAAAATTATCGTGTGATTCTACGTTGATTAGACGACATTAAGAAATATCAGAATTCTGACTGCCTTAAATTTTATGAGGGAAATAGTCATATAAATTAATGCAGTTTACTTTCTTATACGTAGTGGTAGGAAGTCTAGGAATCATTAAAAAAAATCTGTTGTGGTCAGCACATACCTACTACTTAATTACAACAGTGTATTGATTAAAAGGTTGCGATTATCAACTGATGAGGAAATATGGAAAGAATCAAAAAAATTCAATTATTTATTTGAAAAAACTACGCCGACATTTCGAGAGCTACAGTAGATTGATGACAAAAATGTGTTGATTACAACAATTTAATGATTACAATAATAAAATTTGCAATCTCAAGCAACCTAAAATACGCTTTTCAAACTTTCAAACCAGTTCTTGGACAAAAATATTTCATTGACTATTTCCCATATATAAAATAAACCAATCATTTGGTTCAATTTCGTCATATTTGACCAATAACCTACGTATTGCAGCATCAAAATGCCCTAAGGCATTTTTAAGTGCAAAAACGTCTGTAACATATCCTACTTCTGTAACAAAATAAAATTTGTCAAAATTGTTATTATTTTTGTTACCTTATTTGGGTAATAGTCTAGTTATAGTATATTGAACAACTAGTGTTACAATGACCTTTTCTGTAATACGAGTATTACAATTAGGTAATGTAACACTTGTTTTTCCTATTTCACATTCACAAAGTCAATTAAAATAAATATAATAAGTATCTTACGATCTTACGCAGTAATATTAATACGACAAAGTGCTTTAAAGTTTAGCTATTTGTGTTATAACTTCAATAAAAAATCTGTTGTGGGCACCACAATACCTCCCGCCATAGATTTCTTATCGAACAATGCAGAAACACTGACCACCACTATCAAGAAACGTTAATCCCTTCAAAAAATTGAATTTTCAATTATGACACATGTCAAAAAATCCCACTTTCAGAACTCATAATAAATGATTCCATTTTTCAATCGTTGTTTTGTTTTTGTCAAAAAGCATAGATCTGCAGATATAAACGAAAATTCAAAATTATAATTTTTCTTTAACGTATTTTAATTCGTAAATGGTGACACAAATTCATAATTTACTCAGGTATTTCAAAATAACTTGATAGGGCTTCAAGTAAACTACCACTTCCGGTTATTGGATTATCACCAAAAACTAATCAGCTCTTCCAAAGGGAATACAATTGATATACAAAATAAACGAAATTTTCAGTTTAGTAGTTTTTGAGAAACCGTAACTCCAGAGATCCACACAGACTGACACACATACATACAGAAATTATCGCGAAACTATTAAAATCGTGTTCTAGGGACCCCAAAACGTGCTCATCCACTGAAAACTTACTGTCGAATTTGATGATTTGATGATTCTTATACTACTTTGGCGAGAGGTAAAAACAAATTGCAATAATTTTACGTGAGCAATGACAGCTCAAAGTTTGAAAGACTGATATTTTACAAATCTGAACTCTAACCGGAGATTGCACCAGTTTTCAAATTTTCTAGGGTTTTCTCTAATTTTATTAATCTCAAGATTTACTGAAATCGTTACCAAATTTCTGTCCATATTCATTGCATCCCTACTCCATATTCCCAATCGTGCGTACTCCCGCCGTTGTAGGGGAACAACTCCCCGGATTCAAACTCCGGAACTCCGAACAGAATTCCGGGATAAGTTTACACGCCGGAAGATTTGCTAGTGCAATCTTTTTACGAGACGAGCAGACAGACGTAGCAAGCAAACATCGCGATGTAAGTGAATTGAAAGAGATTTGATCACAACGGGAAATGTGACGATGCATGCTTATACATAGTTGGAGTAAAGGTACTCCAATTTTAACAGTAATTTATCAGGTAAAATATTGCACAGACTTATTAAAAATGTACTAGTTATTGATCGGTGTTCTAGTGAGTTTTCCTGTCGCATTATATTCCATGTAGTTTGTAGACATAGTCTATATAAATTACAAAGTGACCCATTTAAAAAGAGTCAATGTGCTGTCTAAATAATGTAGAATTTTTAATTATTTCGGTATGTACACACTGCATAATTTAATACTGTAATTAATATTCTGTCGTTTCAAATTATGTTTGAATTTACTGTTTAATTTAACGAATAGTATTCACATTTTAATTTAATTCTCAACTGGGTAAAAACTATATGAATGAGATGTTACAAAAAACCTAAATAAAATAAATATAAAATTATATACTTTTGAGTTAGAGTTCTACAAATATATTTATATAATTATAGTTCTATAAATATATATTTTTAAATACAGCATTTCCTGATGATGTTGTAAATTATGTAACAAATTTTTATAAAAATTAAGAACAAACTTTGATTGATTATTATTGAAATACATTATTAAACATTAAACATATAATTAAGTTTTTCTCAAAATTTGAACCAAAATTTTATCTATTCTGTACAAACATATGAAAAGCAAACACTATATCATATGTTATCAACAAAATGGATTCATAAATCTAGAATTACTATACTTATTAATTTTACTTGATAAACATTAAACTCACTTTATTGGATGTTCTATACTGATTTCAAAATTCTATTGAAAATACTGAATATTAAATTTCTCTCCAATATTCTTATTCAAATAACCGTATATTATAAGTACAAGTTCCATTTCCGGTGTACCTCAAGATTCGAATTTAAGACCTCTTTTTAACTCCCGCCACATATATGTAAGGGAGATATAGGAATCATGCTAAAAATTCGGTAGTGAGTTTTAAGGGAATGAGCACGTTTTAGGGTTCCTGTCTGTGTGTCTGACTGCCTATCGCTGTGTCTGTGTGGATCTCTGGAGTTACTGATAAACTGAAACTGATAAACTGAAAATTTTGATATTTTCTAGGTACATATCAATTCTATCCTCTTTAGAAGAGCTGATTAGTTTTTGGTGATAATCCAATAACCGGAAGTGATAGTTTTCTTGAAACCTTATCAAGTTATTTTGGAATATCTCAGTAAATTATGGTTAAATGCAAACTTTTGTTATTAGAATAATATTTCTAGAACACTGTTTTAGAAAATACGTATTCCACAACTATAAATTGTATTGGAACAACTTTCATTTCATACGCCGCGTTTGGAATAATTTCGACGAATCAGAGCCACTTAGCGTGATATATGAAGTATCTTGGTTCGGTTGCTATGTTTATATCTGTTTGTTTTAATTTTATTTATACAATTTGAAGTTGTCAACAGTTATTCCTGAAATAAGCAACATTTTTTGTATAATTTCCAAAATCTTGTTATAGAAAGTATAGGCTATAACAGGTAATGGAATTGCATATCCCACACTCGCAAAACGTAGTCCTCGCCTACTACTATAAACTTTTTGCTCGTGTGGAATATGTGCCATTCCATTACTTGTTGTAGAATATACCATTCAAATATTATTATCTACTCGTATAATTTTTGAAACATTTTTCTCTTACTGTCTCCTTTTATGAATGATAACACGTTTAAGAAAAATTATATTTGCATTTTTAAATTCTGAACAACTATTGTATTTACACTTTTGATGTAAACTGAACACGTAAAAATTAACAGCAATATTAGGAAAAATTGCATTAAATCCCTATATTCCACATTTCATTTCTACACCCTATCCTATATACTAGCTCTCCTAATTCTATTGCTAGAATAACCTATACCAATGAAGGATGTATAAAATTTCCGGAAACCCCTCGCAGTTTCCCCACACGCGGCGCTACTGGCGGCTAAACCATCTGAACAGCCGAGATTTGATTTTCAAATTGAACGCGTACCGCACAGACATCGAGTGCGGAGTGTTTGTTTTCTATTTGGTTGGTACGACTGTCATGTGTTGTGTTATTTCGTTTTGCTTCGCTGCGTAACATTTGTTTCTGATACACGTTTTTGCCCAACTGCAATTTTCCGGTTTTTCGATAAATTGACACTGTTTATTTACGTCTCCGTGATTTTGTACTGGAGAACTCTGACCGCTTGAGGGCCTGCGGTATTTTTAAACGGAATTGCTTTGTTTCTTTATTGGGATTAGGGTTTTTTATTATTAATAGGATTCACTAAATGTGTTTACGATAACACAAAGCAGTAGCGCACAAGCCTTGCTTGAAATTTGTTTTCGTTTTAATATTAATCATTCTAAGTCAGTATTTCTCAAGCAACGAAAAAGCCGAAATAGACTCTTTTATACAGGGTACAATATTTAAATAGAACCAGCAAATATCTCGCTTATTATCAACTTAGCAATTTATTTCACATAACATGATTTATATAACAACATATTAGCTAATTGATAATATACATTCATGAAATCATTTCCGTTTTATTAGTAATTAATATCAACTTTGAAATATCAAATGGAACAAACTATATTTATTTACATGTACATTTAAAAAGTATGTGAATTTTTGTTTTATAAACCAGTAAAATAATTAATATATTACATTATTAAAAAGTAAATAACGAGGACTTTATTGATTCCTAATCGGAATAGTAAGACGATGCTGCTCAGAAATAAAACGATTTCGACGGTGTGGATAATCTTGTCGATAGTTTTGTAACTATGGGTTTATTTGTTAAACTCCAAAAATATACATCTGGCTTATCAACTTTTTCTAAAAGAGTTATTTGTATTTCAAGGCACTAAAAATACTTTATATTTTTTCCTAAATCGTTAAATTATTAATTAAATACATAAATAAATAGCATCATGTATTTGTAAAACGTGTGATAGCTGTTGCAACAGGGATGGTTGTGATAACAAAAGTACCTTCAAAGTATCAAATTTGGTCATAATTATTATTTTTTTATATATTCTTAAACGTGTCCTGCATGTGATCTGCATTAAATTAAATTAAATATATTATTATCAAAGGTAAATAATAAATAAATTCACCAATAGCATTACAGAATAATTTGTTTGTTAATTTCAGGTTTAAAATTCAAGTTTGACATAAGAGTCGGTGAAGTAAAATACTTTTAGTGTCGAAGTATATTTTTTTCTAAAATCGTTAAATTATTAATTAAAAACATGAATAAATAGCATAATGTATTTGTAAAACGTCAACTAGTTGTTGCGACGGGGATGGCTGAAATAACAAAAGTACTGTCAAAGTGTCAAATTTGGTTATAATTTTCATTATTTTTTATATGTTCTTGGACGTAGTCTACACGTCATTTGCATTAAATCCGATAAAGTATTATCAATGGTAAAAAATAAATGAATTCAGCAATAGTATTGCAGAATAATATGTTTGTCATTTTAGGTTTGTAATTTAAGTTTGACAGATGAGTCCGTAAAGTAAAATCTTGACATAAGAGTCTGTAAAGTTTTACTTTAGCTACTATTTTGGCTAACTTCACCTAGTAATATCGTGTACTTTAGTATCGCTTGCGAAAAAATTAATTTTTTAATTAGGTTAGCAATTTATATGGTACTAAACTGAAATTTACTGATGAAAAGGTATTAATAATTAGTACTGATTGTTGACAGATAACATTTATCGTGTTACCATTGTTTTGAATAATTGTTTTATTTAAATCAAATATTTTATTATTTCAAGGCAAAGTCATGGCTTAGTATTCTTTTTCCGATTAGGGATAATTAGTGTGTTCGCCTCTCGCTATTTATTTTTTAACTGTAGTATAAATAGTTATTTACATTACAAGCAAAGTAAAACAGTTTTTTCTGCTGAATGGAGGAAATGACCGGCGAGCCTGTCACCTCCTTGAAGCAGTAAAAACAGTTACCTTGCGTGTATTGTACATTTTACTTGTTACTCATTTGTACTTTTAACAACGGTCGTACGAAGCTAAATATTTTTTTCCAATTTTCAAAATGTTCTAATATGCATTGAAATGTCAAATATTAAACATAACGTATTGATATCATCACATTGAAGTAAATGACGATTTAACCACTACACTCAGTAAAAATTACTGAAATATTCAGTTGTTAAATTTTATAAATTCAGCAAATAAATAAAAACAACAATTTTTCCTGATAAAAATTCATAATTGACAAAATTTTAATTTAAGAAATTGTCATATTGTGTTAATTTAACACAATATATTTGTCAATATAAACTAAAAATACTTAACAATCGCAAATTTGACAAATCGCAAATAAATTTTTTACTGTGTAGTAATTTCTCGAGCTTTACTTTATTTACCTATTTGCTAAAATTAATGAAGCAATGAAGATTCAACCGTTAAATGATTATATGTTGTACTATTTTACAGACTAAAATACGTCATATTTCAAAATTGAGAACCGGTGTTTAAAAATATATTATAATACAACTATCTTGGAATGAGCTAAATTGTAATAATTTACGTATTTTAGAGTATGGATGGAATAGGGGGCTCTTTTGAAAAAATATTGTTGCTATAAAATCGTAGGTTTCTTTTCTGTTTTATAATAATTGTGACTTGTAGTAATCATTCATATCTTCAACTATAACTACATAATGAATTTTCGACAATAATAGCAACACGAAAGTATATAGTTTAGCTATAACAAAAAAATATAAATATATTATTTTAAATTAATTGAGTTTTAACATATTAATTATTTGCAAAATATTTTCATTCAATTATTGATATTCATTGTACATATTTTCAAAATATATTTGCATCAAAATACAATTATTTTTAGCTCTTTTAATTTATAATTATTAACGGGAGTAAAAGTGAGCTTAAATGAATATTAAATTCAGGTCATAAACCTTTATGAAGTAGCATCTTTAACCCCATTTAATAAACGATAAAACAAAATTTCACTTACCGCAACCGGCGAGTCCTGGTTTCTTCCTCCTCTTCCCGTTCTCGCGTTTATTTCTAATGACCCTAAGGCCCAAATTCGCGAAATTTCTAAAGGTAATAATAGTTTCAACAATCTGTCTCATTTGTAGTCATAATCTAACATCGCCCGCATGGGGCACGAACCTAGAGCCATCTATGAGGGCGGCAGGTGAACTGAGGTCTTTGTCACTATCTCTGCAGTCAATTGTTATCACTAGAAACATCTGCCAGTTCCAAAGGTGACGCGATTGCGATTTACATGTAGTAAACGCCATCTGGTTTATTAGGTATTTCCATGTGATATGAAAAGTTAAATAAAGTTTTGGAGGCGGATATGAATAGAGTGATAAATTATAACAAGGTGTGTTTACTATGAGGTGATAAAGTCAATTGAGGTGGTTGAATTTTTAATTAAATTTTTGTTGTGATAATAACACTTTATGACTTCTGAAATTATATTAATAGGGGGCAAATATCAGCGCGAAGGGACATGAAACTTAATTATCTACTCGCTTGCTTATCAAATTTAATTCAAACTAATTTAGACGGAAATATTGAATTATTTTTATCAGACTCTGGGAATTGAAATAGCAATTATTAAAATTCCGAAAAAATATTAATTTACAAGCTTCATTTTATCTATCAATATCAAATTATTTTAGAGTAAAATATTTCAAATAAAAAATGCAGCACCACTTTATTTGAAGTATGTTTTAAAAAATAATTTAACAGCAAAAATTAAAACAAAGGTATGGCTAAAATGGACAGAGTATTGCAACGAATATTTACCCCATAACAATCCAAAAACTCTTCAATCTTCCCCATAGAGAGCGTCGTAGTAGACCGACGCCTGCCACCGTCATCGCCGCAACGCGTCTACAAACGGACTGCTACAACGAAGATTCGCTCCGCCACACCCCAACGTGAGCTGCCGCGCATGCGCTCCCCACCACTCCCCACGCCGAAATATCAATCACCCCCACCCCCGTTCCGGGGGTGGGGGAGCCCCTTCCAATTATTCCGCGAGATACTCCGGTACGGCGCCGAGACGCCCGTCCTGCTCTAGAACGTGCAGTTGGGATGAGGGTGTCTTTGTTGGAGTTTTTCTTTGTCTTATGAACTGATATGATGTTGGATTTGATAAGTGTGTTTCTGGCCGTTTTTAGACCAGGAATTTCTGCGAATTTATTCAGCAGTTTACTTGTTTTGATAGTATTAATAATTAACCCTTTCGTTGGCAAAATTGCACTAAATCTACAATTATTATTTAGTCTAACCCTGGCTGAACATGTGGCTATTTTTTAAGATGTATTGCTGTATTTTTTTATTATATAATATATAAATCCGATATGATCACATCATGAATTAGGTTACCGAAATTTTATAAAATAAAAAAATAAAATAAATATATCACCACGCCTTTTACCCATTATGGGTGTGGCACTCTGCTTCCGCAGATCTCAGCAAGTGATATTTTATTATCCCGGAAATGGATGCCCTAGTTTTAACAGTCATACAAAACATACAAAATTTCAATATTCTACGGCTAACCGTGTTTGAGTCATGCATAAAATTTAACAAACCCTTCCAGTAAAGTGCCCTTTTGTCACTGCCGATTGTAAAAAAGAAAGGTGCGCAAAAAGATATTACACTTACCAGATACAAAATTAATATATATTACGGTTAACCATTTTTTATTTATGTGAAAAATAAAAGAATGCCTATTGAGTATAGTGTCCTTTTATCCAGTCGATTGCAATCAAAAGGTGCACAATTAGATTTTAAAAGAGTCCTAACTAATTGTTTTTGAGTTATGCGAGATACATACGTACGTACAGAAGTTTGGACGCGTCATCGAACTTGTGCACAGCATCTAACATTCACTTGTATTTTGCAAATTATTCTGATTTCAGAAGTGAGAAATTGTATAATCTCTACGAGGTGTTTACCTATCTCCGGTAAACAATGGATAATATACGAGTACGTGTCTTTCATTTCGTATCGTTTATCTTTCTCATTCGGCCAGCGGGAACGTATGTCGATTTTTCATGCAGCTCTGGTACATCTGGAAGGGTTATGGGGCATAAATTCTGAATAATTCTGTTACATATGTAGCAGTTTCGACTAGTACTTATAAATTATTTTACAAGGAAAATATTAAAAATGTTACTGTAAAAAATATTTTTTCAAGACCGGTTTTTATGTTACCAAAATCATGACGGAAACATTTGTGCATTTTCTCTCCCGTTGTGAGGAAAAGTGCTCAAATAAATTGAAAATTAACAAAATTATACAAATCAAAAGTAACTATCAAAAATTATACCGCAATTCAAATAATTTTGAAATACATAAAAACCATAATAAACATTAAGGTCGTGAAAAAAATAGTATATTCATCGCAGGAGAGAAATGTTATTTTCTCTTTGTCGCATTCAATTTATTCCGCGGGAAAAAATCATATACTTTCCTCCCTTAATGTATTGTACACTGTTGTTGAAATTTTTGTCTGTTTTTTTTTTAATATAAAAATACGTGAAAACTATTCGAAAATAGTAAGTACTACACATGCATACGTACATAGAGTCGTCACGCCGAACTAGTCAAAATGCATTCAGACAAAATGGCTTTTTCCTATGAAATCTGAAAACAGAAATTTTCCACGATTGTAATACTTCCTTTGCTTCGTATTAGGAAGTAAAAGTTGTAACAAGGCCATCGAAAATTATACAAAAACCAAAAATATTTCACTTATGGTAATTTTAATTTATTTGATATATCGTAACAACTTTTGTACACTTTTGTTGTAAAATGAATAGATAAAAAGACAGCAATATAAAAATAGCATTGAAACTCTTATACGCAAATACGATACATACCGTACTTAAGTAAGCTGTAGTTTCATTATACTTCACTCACTTCACTTATATTAGGTACAATATTTAAATAATATTAATTGTTTGTGTGGTTGGCACTTGGTGAAACATTTTGAAATTATTTAAAATAAAAACACTTGGTTAGTTTCACAGATTTATAATATTTATTTATTATATATATAATAATATATAATGATATATAATTTTATAAACGTAGGGTAAGTACAAGTAATCCTTCCATTTATTCATCGAGCATTACAATCTTCTTAATAAATAATTCTAAAAGTTCTAGAGTAAAGTATCATGTTCCCGATTATAGAGTGCATCTCCTCTATCTATAAATAACACAATTATGGGAATAATAACACAATTCCATCATTAAAAAAGCTATTGAATAGCAGCGCACGAAAGCAGTGGATCTGTAATCCTGCAGGGCTATGATTTGCGCTCTCTCCTTATAATTAGGGCGCAAAGCATTCGGGAAATTCCTTGTTATTAATGTCACTAACGAGAATCTTTCACTGACAAATATACTCGCATGCCAGCAATTTGTATACGACACTGATTACGAGGACTTTACGTGAAAAGAAGGATAATTATATAGGATAATAAAAATTAAGCTCGTTATGCCATTGAAACATTGCTGTTTAAAAATAAATAAATGGATACCTAAATCATGTTGTACATACATATGGAATATATCCAAAAAATATCATCAAACGTAATATGAATTAAACATATTTTTCGACCTAAAGGATTAATAACAAAATACTAATAAAACAACTGGTTTGAAATAAATAATAATTTGTAGTGGTCCGTTGATGTGGTGACATTTAATTTTCCGCTTAATCAACTAGAGCAGAGTAGAAAGAACCATTTGAATAATAGTTATTTATTTTACAAGTGGGCAAAGTAAAGAATTACCCACGAGAGAAATTTTTGCACACGAAGCCGAAGGCTGAGTGTTATAATTTTATCGAGTGGGTAGTTCCACTTTGCCCACGTGTGAAGTATAACGTTTTATCCAACACCTCTTAATGAATGAAAAATTTATTAAAGAAATATTATTTGACAGTGACATATGCTTTAAATTTTTTAATTAAAATGTCAATGTTGTGTGTTATTATTAAATAAAAAAATACTCACTAGTGACTTTCCACAAAATTGTACCCACTAATGGGTAATCTGTTACTTTCCTTGTTTAAAATCGCCATAGTTATAGAGCAGAGGTGGGCAACCTCCGCCCCGCGTAAAGTTCCAATCCGGCCCGCGAAATCTTTAGAAGAAATAATAAATAAATATTTTCAAAAAGAAAAATTTTAAATTAGGTTAGTACCCAACATGAAGAATAAGTGGAGATTTACATATACTCAAAACAAAAGTACTGAACTGTTGTTTTGAGTATATGTTACGTTTTAATTGTTGCAGTGGAATTATTTATATTTTTAACTTTATTTATTATTTTAATGTGTTGTGTAATTGTGTATTCTTATTATATTGACGAGAATTGATTTTTAAGTTCCATGTTAACTGTAAATTTTCAAACGCTAAATTTTCCCTGATGAAGGTCATAGTATGACCGAAACGTTGGATTTTTAGCGAAAAAAAATATTTTGACTGCATTCCGAAGAATTTATTAATCTTACAAAATCAAAATGTTGCTTTCCAGTTTTTTCCAGAGTATGATGCAGGTATAATAAAAAATAGCATATGACACACGTGTATAAGAGCTTTTAAAGCACTAGCGACGTTAAAAGCACTCCGCTTCGCGTCGTGCTCTTAAACTCGTCGTACGTACTTTAAAAGCTTACTTATACACTTGTATCATAATATACTATTATATGCATCCATTTTAACATAATTTCCAAATAATGACAGCCAAATTTTTCAGGCCATTTCCCTGAACTGAAATCCATTTGCTACAAAGTCTTTTCAGGCCATCAAACTCCGTTATAGGTTTCGGCGCTCCATAAAACTCTCATACTAACCGGTCATAAATACCGTCACATTAAACCGAATCTGTTCATAAACATTTACTTAAAACAAACACTATTACTTTCCATTAGGCCAGTGTAGTGGCCGCCCTTATTATTAGCTATAAAGTAGTACCTACACGCCGAGTGAACCGGTCAGCGGGCTGACCGCTCGGACCGGTAGATGTGGCTCCAGGCTGCGATTAATACAGGATCGGTAGTATCGAACCGAACCGGCAAACATAATTACCGGTTGTGTTCGTCGTTGGAAGTTATAGACTCTGCCGGGCGGGTTTAAACAATCAAAAATATCTGATGTGTTGAACACATAACCTCCTGCATAAACAACTTATACTTGCATATATAATAGTTATTTATGTATCTAGAACGAAAAGTGAACCTTTAAGGTACTACCAAGTTGTTTAGGGCTGAGGTTTTAGCCGAGGTCGAAATTACTTGCGAGAACCATAAAGTCCCTTTTCGATCGAGGTACATACAAAATTTTTTGCACTTCCAGGTTTATATGCCCTAATTTATTCTTCGTTCTCATGGACTGAAGTATCAGTTTTAAACTCAAAAGGGATTAAATATCGAAATTTAATCCCAATGGATTTAATTGACAAGTAAACAAGTAACCACAGCAACAAGTAAAATATTTATTAAAATTATTTTATATAAATTACATTTATTATAATCCATTTGAGTGATAAAAAGGAACTTCAGTACCCCAATACATATTAAATTTTATTTCAAATCTAAAAAAGAAAAAAACTGTAAAAAATTTATTATATAAGTTAAACTTATACATCTGTCAGTTGTCAGTTGGAACTGAGACTCAGTGTTGCCAACCTCGAACTTTGAAGTTATCGTAAATTATGTGTTTTGCCCTCAAATTTCTTCATTGAATTAATTAGTTAATTCTTTTTGCACATATTGGTTCATTTTACGTATAAATTTACAACAATACGTCATATACCTGTCAAAATTATCCTACTTTTACAATTTACGGTAGCTAACACTGCGTTGCTCAAATCGTTGTATAATGGATTACTTTAGTGACGATTTCTGTGCCTTTTATGACGATTTTCGAGCACTTTAGTGTCGATTACAAACAAAAAATATTCAGCAAAAAAAACTGCGCCAAATTTGGCTAGGATGTAATACATTTCAGTCATGAGATAGACACAATAAAATTTATAATTTTAGCTACGTCCAGAGTGCCATTGTAAAAAAAATATTCGTTTTGTTTAAGTTTGACAGATGACATTTGTCATAGTTTCAATAATTATTGACTTGTTTAAATTATTTATTAGTAATCATGAACACTTTTACCATTTAGAAATAATTTAAACAAGTCAATAAACAATGAAATTATGCCAAATGTCATCTGCATACTCAAACAATACGACTGTTTGCATGTTTTGTTTACCATGGCACTCTGGACGTAGCTAAAATTATAAATTTTATTTGACGTCTATCTCATGACAAAAATGTATTAGATAAATAAATTTAGAATATTTGTACAGTTTTAGTTGCTGAACATTTTTTATATTTACAGTTTTGTTCGATAATTGATAGGAAACGAACTATCGCATAATGAAAATTTTAACATTGTAATTTCTATGTCCTATAAAAAAAGAAGACACCGGTATTTGTGGAAGGTATTATGTTTATGTTACGAATGGATTAGAGTTTGATTTCATTCATCAAAAGTAAGTGGTAGATTGTCAAGGTTTTTGGGCATATCTTAGTAAGTAAATAAGATAGAATAAATTTCAATTATACCAAAAAGATGTAGAATAATATTACATAAAATCTTTATTTGAAACATTTTTCTTATTTTCTTGTGATTCCAGCCAATACCTCTGGGTAATTAAAGTTGCTGTGTAATTTAATCAACTACATATCTTTTATATTTCTCGAGATATCAATGGTGGCACAATTTAATGAAACAACCTATAGGTACATCTCGTGTTACTCTAGATGTAAGATTAAAATAGAACACCCAGTCTAAAAAAATCCCACTTAGTATGTAGAATCTGTCAAAGCTGAAAGACATCTACTTACTTGTTGTTCTCGGACATTGTATTTAAAATACTCTACAGTGCAATCGAATAAAAACAGGCTTAACTCAATATGAAAATAACATAAAACGATAGAATAAGCGCGACACAAAATTCTCGTGACGTGTGTTGCTCTTATTCATATGTTTCCTTTTCATACAAAAGTATGCTAACAATTTTATATATCTCGGATTATTCTATTCATAAAAGATTCTTTGAGACGTATGTCCGACTGCAGATCAAAGAAGGCATACGAAAGATGATACAGCTTGATTCTGCAGCGTTGGACCAATACTAGGGAGGTAAATTTTACTGTGAACATGAATAGAAACGAAGGTTTTTATAAAGTTTGCTTATTTACAGACGCAGTGGACAGACAAAATATTTATTACCCTCTACTTATGTTATAGGATATAGGAAATACAATGTTCAAATTTTCATTATGTGTAAATATAAATATTGTTCAGCAACAAAAACTGCACTAAATGAGCCTAAATTTATTGATGTGATACATTTCTGTCATGAGATAGACGTAAAATAAAATGTATAATTTTTAGCTATTTCCAGAGTGCCATGGTAAACAAAATATACAAACAGTCGTATTGTTTGAGTTTATCAGATGACATTTGGCATAGATTTAATGATTATTAACTTGTTTAAATTATTTCTCAATAATGATGGACAAATTTACCATTTAAAACAAAATACAACTTAATATTTAGCTATAGTTATATTTTTATGCCAAATGTCATCTGTCAAACTCAAACAATACGACTGCTTGTATGTTTTGTTTACCATGGCACTCTGGAAATGATAAGAATTATAAATTTAATTTTACGTCTATCTCATGACAAAAATGAATAACATCGATAAATTCCCACGACTAGTTTTTAACCAATCATAATACAAAACACTTGAAAATTCAACCAATAGGAACAGTTTTATACTGATAAAACCCCGTTGCCCGGGTAACGGGAGTTTTAACAGAGTTTTACCGCGGTAAAACCCCGTTGCCTGGGTTACAGCGATAAAACTCCCGCTACCAAGGAGACAAATAATTGTTACTGTCAATCACTATCAGTGTGACAGGTAATTAATATTTCAAGTAACATTTTGTTTTGTCTTTGGAATTTATCTTATCAAACACCACGCGACCTCTCTGATTTTCTCAGATAAATTTTTATTTGTAAGCACTCATTTTCTTTGCTTTTAAGCAAAACCACTCAAGCAAACTGACATTAGGTAAAACCCCTCCTCCTTCGGAGTCGGGATCAGAGACAAATATCTAAAGAGAGACGCGACAGTCCCAGCAAAATTAAGTGTGATAGAAGTTCTGCGCCATCTATGAATAGAGCACCCGAACTAAGGCGATATTTGAAATGAAAATGCGGGAATTTAATGAAATTCAAATTTCAAAGTATTAAAAATAATAAAATATAAATTCATGTATACAAATTTATTTTTTAATTAATGAATACATATATATCTTTACAAATTTATATAGCTTTTTCTTAAACGCCGTTTGGAAGGACGTTTCTTCAAAATGCAAACTACACACTCGCACGTGTGTAAGTGCAGAGTCCGACTTTCCTTCCAGCAGCACCGAAATTCCCAAATTTTGCATCCACACGTTACATAAACTTGGGTTTTTTGGTAAGCAGAACAAGGAAATGTCGGGATGACCCACATTATCCGTTCTGCAGCTTGGAACAGTGCCCCTTTTGGTCTTCATGTTCTGAAACAAATTTATTATATTAAAATAACGATCATTTTATTAGATTATGTAAACAGCCTATTTTGTTGAATCGGTTAAAATAAATTGTTAAACTGTTTAAAAATATACAAACCAATCGAAAGTTCAAATTTTTAATAAAACTTTGAAGGAACATGCAAATGCTCTAACAATATTTTAGATAATAACAAAGAAAGTATTAAATTAAAAATGCTTACCTTTAAAGTAAATTGAATCACTTCACTAACTAAACACAAAACTTTAGAGCAGAGACAAATATTTACCATGCAGTTTGCTTTCGTGATTGTTGCTAAGCAAAAAAAATTCGTGCAATAATAAACATTTATCGATAAAATCAGAAGGTCTTGTGATATTACCCTTGATAAATTTGGGTTCATTTGATGTAGTTTTTGTTTCTGAAAATATTTTGCATTTACACTTTTGTTCTAAAATTCATGGGGAACGAACTATCTAATGAAAATTTTAACATTGTATTTACTACGACCCCTAAAAAATAGACACCCGGTATATGTAGAAGAGGTATTGTTACCATTAAAAATTTTCGATAGTGAGGTTTTAACGGATAAGCACGTTCGGGGTTCCACTTTTCTTTGATTTTGAAATTTAATTTTTTTGTAATCCCATTAATATTTACACTTTCTCTGTTCAATATAACACGGAAAAGTATAGTATTTTACATTACAAGCAAGGTAAAACAGTTTTTACTGCTGAATGGGGGGAAATAACCGGCGAACCGAACTGGCGAGTCTGTCACCTCTTGATGGAAGCAATAACAACATTTTACTTGTTACTCATTTGTAAAACAAATTAAAATTATAACTAAGCCCTGTCAGTTACACACAACTGTTCTGACAAAAATTATTTTTCTTCGAACGTACTACGAAAATCTGCCATTTGTTGACGGTAAGTGACAGTTTACATTCAACTACTGGTTACTATGGGCAGCGGGTTGTAATATTCTTCATTAAGTTCCTAGGGGAAAAAGTAAATTGTTTTGACTAAATATACTACTCTTTTTGAGTTTATAACCATCATTTTTACACTTTAAGAAAGCTTTTAGTTTTGTATAAGCTGCTTGGAGATTTTAATTTTATACATGTATTTAAGAAACACGCCAGTAGCATTTTTTCTCGGCCCTTCGTGCCTTGGCGTTACAAATTGCATTCTCGCCCAAAAACTGCACCTACAACTCTTGGTACATAAACGATTTCTTATAAGTTCTTGTGTTTAGTAACTTGTAAATTTTTTACAATGCAGTAACTTGTAAAGATTTATTTTCAAAAACAATAGAGGGCTTGGGTAAATGGTGTTTACAAGTGAGTACCAAGTAAAACTATTAACGAGCCAGTCCGTAAAAGAATGATTGTACAATGTATATATTTGAACCTCTGTGCTGCTTAGCGCAGCTTGTTGCTCAGGCGTCAGTCCGGAGCCACCGGAGCGCTGACAGCCAACTGCAGGGCTCCAGCACCGCCGTCGCCTGTCACTCACTTCGTAATTGCCGTGCGAGGCCCGATTACGTATTCTGTTAAACAAAACCGCATCCTTAATTCTGGCGTCGACAACACGTCCTCGTCCATGTCTTCAGCTTGTAACCCTGTAAGCGCTGCACTGCTGACATCTGCGACACATACACTTACGCCGTGATAATGATGGTGACACTAAGTATTAAATCGGAAAAATAAAAATCCACACAACTTCCTTGTATATAGGTACGAAGTATGAGCCCAGAATCATACCATTAGGACCAATTAAAACTTTTAGAATAACTATTAAAAAAATTGTACTGATCTTATAAGGGAAAATCGTCGTACTAAATTTATTTTTTCTTCAAACGTCATAAAAGTACGTTGTTATGTATTTGTATTCAACAAGCAGAAGTTCAATATTGTCGCTGCCGGCGTAAAAGTGTATCCTTGGCAACACATTTACGCCGGCGGCGGACAAAGTAAAATATTATGAAAAATAGTTAGGTTGTAATTCAATAATTTGACAGTTAAAATTGAAACAAATAAACAAAAATAATAAAACAGCATATTCTACGGCAACTTGAAATGCTAGATAAGACAGAATATTTTTTGAAGTTTTGAGCATTTTATAATAATGACACAATATACTATTTTTTCCTTAAATTCTGTTATTTTTACGAATATTTTAAGGAAAAATAATAAATTAAATCATAATAAATTAAATCATATTAAATTAACAAAAATTAGGGCTGCCAACTGGGTCCGGATTTGATATGTATCCGAATACCCGGATTACGGATATCCAAATCTCTACGTATATCAAACCCGGAACTCGGATATTCGAGTATGCGGTTCCGGATCCGAATCTTGATTTTACTAACATTCTTGTACCAAATTGTCAAATAGGTAATTGAGTAAATAGAATGGGGTATTCTATATAATTGAATGTATCCAAAGTATTCACTTTTTTGTATAGTTTGTATCACAATATGGGATAATACAATAAAATATGCATAAAAACAAGTTTACATTTATAATTCTATTTCAAAAAATAAAATTTTTAGGTTATTGCAAGCTCTCCTGAAAATTTTGACGTCACTACGCCTACCGCTCACTTCATGCCTATATGTTTGGTTATGCTCATATTTTTGTTAATTCATATATTAATTTTTAATATTTGGATACTCAGATTTTAGGTGTGTTGTTATGACCAATTTTCTTCAAATATTTGATAATTATTAGACAATACTGTAAACACACTCCTGATACACAGATAGGTTGACATTGACAACATGATAACCATGAGCACGGGCTTGTTTATCCTGAAGTTAGCTGTAGGCGTTGTGACGTCATACTCTGATTCTTAAAAATTTGATGATATCTTTCTAAAAAATCAAATCTCACTTAATAAGAATTTTTGTTCATTTAAAATTTCATTTTTGCTCTATTGTCCAAATAAGCTTCTACAAAAATAATAATTATTTTTTTCAGAAATGGTAAACAAAAATACAATAAGTAATCAACATATTGTCACACATTGTAATCATGGTTTTGTAACAGGCATTCTGTCAGTAATAATATAACAAGAGAGTGAGAAGAAATAGGAAATAATTTGACAGATCTTTCGAAAACTTGTTGCCAGGTAAAAGCCACGAAAGTCCATAAGGCTTGAGTAGCTATTGCCAAATGGCAACAAGTTTGAAAAAGGTAGTGGAGAATTATTTTCTAATTTATCGAACTCTGGAGTTATATTTAATTAGATCTACATTTTTTTGCTAATTTTTTACTTGTGTTGAGGAGAACTATCTGACATCTGATATTTGTCAAGAAAAACAGAGAAGCTACAGAGATTATTCCCGGGAATAATCACTTTATTCTTAGTATAATAATGACAGGATTAGTTAAAACGCAGACATGTGATATACAATGAAGCATTTTATTGGTTTTTGAAAACGTCAAAAAATTATCAATGAAATATTTTCGCCCACAGAATTTGTAAAATACTTTTTTAAGAAGCGCATTTTTTACTATTATTATAATTAGTACATTCTTGCAACTAATACGTTATTGCATTCAATGCATTATTGTAATCAGTGTAATCAATGCATTTACACTGTTGTAATCAATGCATTTACATTATTGTAATCAGGGAATAGTTATTATTATTATAGCAATTTTCAATTAAAATTATTAAAGATTTTAATATAATTGGTTAATTGGTTAAAACGCAGACAGGTGACATACAATGAAACATTTCATTGGTTTTAGAAACGTCAGAAAATAATCACTCAAAAAGATCTTACGGCATTTTTCTAAATTTTGCCGCTGTAATACGTGTGTGATTGGTCAAACGTGACAAAATTGAACCAAACGATTTTACATGTGGGATGTATCTAGTCACAGATACATTTTTCTATAGCACATTGTCGTACAACAATACAAGTTGTTACCAATTTATAAAATGGCTATTATTTCATGAATCTCTCTCAGCCGCCGCGAATTTCATTTTTCCACCCCCACATCTTCGTCCGATACATAATCAATGCGCAGTTGTCACATCGCCATTCACGCTCGCGTGCACCGACGCGGCAACGCTGTCACAAACATTCTAATTGTGCACGGGCTGCTCAGCGACGTTGATGATAATCAACCTGAAACGCCGCCGATTTAATAATATTTCAGAAAATCTGCGGGCGGTCCGATGTGGCGCCGCGACGCCGACAGACGGAGAAGGAGGATGGAGGCGTGAGGCGGGGATATGTGTTGTTGTTCTTGTTGATCGCTGGTGTTTTGTTTTTATGTAATGGAAAGTTAATGAGATGACGCCGTCATTCCGCCGGCGAGATCTCAATGAGACGTTTGACAAGATGATTAGAAATACTCAAGTTAAATTAGCACACGGTATAAAGATTTTGAGGGGCGAGAAAATATCAAGAAATATTCTGGTCTCTTTTGATAAAATTTTGGAATTAATACATTTTTTACTACGATTACTACTGAAAATTACAGTTTCGCCACACTAAACAAAGCATGAAAATTGTATATTTCGCACAATCGTGTGGAATAGCGTGGGCAAATATTCCACACGCAAGTGTAACCAACTTAATAAGAATATAATACTATATGATATTAATATGTCAAGTATACTTGCATTTATATATCAAAATAATTAATAATTATTTCAGAGTTTGTATAAATCTTCGTTTTCAATATTGAGATTACAGAGAAAATACAATATCAATTTTTTAATTAAATATGTCTTTAGTTTTTATTTTACAATCTATAGATTTATAGTTGGTGCCACTGCGCACATCTGCGCCTACGCCTTCATCATGGTGTAATCATAAACGTCAAATAGTTTCAGTTTAAAATGTCATTTCTTGTTTCTGATATTATTAAATCTTGACAAAAATGCGATCGTAGAAAAAGTATACTGTGCAACTCGTACAGAATTATCTATTTCACGCTCGTGTGATATCAGCAATCGGCTTCGTCTCGTGATAAAATCTCACAGCTCGCATGAAATATATAACTTTCTGCACTTGTTACACAATATACTAATTTCCAAATATTTTGTCGAATTTAAAGTGTTGTGATAAAAAATCTGCGATACTTGAACTTCATTTGAAAATTTGGATTTTCCATAATTTTCTTTATGTTTTATATTATAAAATAAATTTTATTAATTTATTACGTAACTAATTTAAATAGGAACATCGTTTTAGTAATGGTAATATTAATTACACAGCTAGAAGTAATTTTGATGCTTCTTAATTATTTCTACCGTTAGTTACAGATCAAAATGATTGAGATGTCAAATGACGACATTTAGAGTTTTTCCAAAACAAATAATGGTAAACAGCAGATAAAAGCACAATTCGAAACTACCAATTTTTTTATGTCAACGTCATGTATCAAATATAACTAATTCTAAGCTAAAAAATAATCAGCAATGCAGTCTAACTTAATAGTATATTATACTTTAAGGGAGAGAAGTGTATAATTTTATCCTGCGAAGTAAAACTGAAGCACGTGCCATAGGCGAGGGCTACAATACGATAAGGGAAACATACACTTCTCTCCTGCTGTGTATATAGTATTTTAAGTGTGTACAAAATATTTGAATTGTAATACCATTTATGACAATTACTTTTGATTTGTTTTATTTTATTCATATTTTTTTTCAACAAATGCCATTATTTGAACACTTTTCCTCCCGACGAGAGAGAAAGTGTACAAATCTTCCGTTGATATAAAATTGGCTCTTCTGTCATAATTTTGGTATCATAGAAAACAAGTTTCTCAATTGGTCGTGAAAAAATATTATATTAGGTTTGTTCCAAGTGGTCATTTCGGACATGTTTGTGACAAATTTCACTGCGCTTGTGATAAATGTAAACAAGTTAAGTTAGAAACATAGACTGGAACGGCGAATGGAGTGAAGCGCATGTGCATACTCATTTTTTGTTTTGACAGCTAACCTTAAATATACATATAAATAAAGAAATTCATACATTTTTCGCTACAAAAAAGGAAATGAAGCTTATGTTTCAAAGTTAACTTTTTTACATTTATCGCAGGCGCAGTGAAATTTGTCACAAACTTGTCAGAAATAACCACTTGGAACAAACCTATTAACACGTTTTATTGACTTGTCATTTTATATGCCTCGTCCGTCAAATTGTTCATGATATTTTTTAGCTACCATAAAGTGACTCTTTATGGACTAGTCCATAATGATAAAGTAAAAAGGCCTTAAATTATGTAAATAATTAAGTAGTTAAGAATTGTTGCACATAACATGGCATATATATTCTATTAGCTAGATATTTATTTTCTAAAGAAAAGGAAATCAACATTTACAAAAGAAGATATGACCAAAAAAAAAAATAAATTTTATAATTAATTTATTTGTTCACTTCGACAATTTTGGCTTGTACTGAATGAATATTAAACCTGCGGCAAAATAAAAGAAACTGTCGGTTTTTCCTGGCCATACGTTTAAATCCAATTACATCCAAATCAAATGTTCACACCACAATAAAATAACATCGTCCACCCTCGTACAATTTCATTTGAATAAATCATTATATCGCACTGATAGCGAACAAAACAAACATGTCCAAACGACAAACGATCATTTTTTCCCGCGAACCGAAGCCTTCAACAGCGTGGAAAAACATATAGCGACGGCTCAGATAAGCACATGCGGTTTCGCCTGTCCATTATGATTTCACCGAGCTGCTTCGATGACTCGGAGGATTGGAGGACCCTCATTTCTGCCACTCTTAACTCGGCAAGAAACTCTTTTTACGCTTGGTAGTCTTCTGCTCATTTCTATCGTAATGTATATTACAAAATGGAGCGAACTTCTTCGATTATGTAAGTTTTTTTTTTGCTGGCCAGTGGATGACAATGAATACTTCGAACACGGGGATATCAGCCAAATAGGTATATTTTAAAAATACATCCTCAACTAGTTTCGACTCCTCTTACATATCCGCCAGGAGGTGAATTTTCTTAATAACAATGGGGTCTTTCACCATTTTTTTATTTTTATTTTTTTTTATGAAACTTTATCTATATTGAAGACTATATACACTTAAAAAGTCTTAATTGTTATTCATTTTAAAAATCAGAAATATACATTTCCTTTGAAACAACCAGTGCTTTTTTGGGCGAAATAATGATTTTAGAGAAAAATGTTATATACAAAACATAACCAGGAAAAAGGGTCCTATTTAATAGAAATAACAAACAGAAAATTAAACCAGTGATTCTCAAACGATATAATAATTTATTTTTTTAACAGTAACCTATATAAATTTTTAGTCCATTATATAAAGATTTTTTCCTGATTTCAACGATATAAAGATAATATGAGGTTGTATAACAATTATTTTGAGAAAAATGGTATTAAAAATCAGAAATAATTTTACAATATTGATGTAGGCTATGCAATGGGGTATTTTACAATTTTTTTTTTATTTTTTTTATGAAACCTTATCTATATTGAAGACTATCTACACTTTTAAAAAGTCTTAATTGTTATTCATTAAGCCACAATGATTTTTTTTTAAATGTTGTGACGTCATAGTAGAGGTGTTGCTGGATCTAAAACAGTACAGATTTAAATAATTTTTGTTACATAAATGTTCTATTTTATTGTAATAATAATAAAAAAATAAGTAAAAAAATATATGACTACAATTATTTACAATCTGTACTGTTTTAGATCCAGCAACACCTCTACTATGACGTCACAACATTTTTTAAAAAATCATTGTGGCTTAATGAATAACAATTAAGACTTTTTAAAAGTGTAGATAGTCTTCAATATAGATAAAGTTCATAAATTTTTTTTTTTAATGGTGAAAGACTCCATTGTCTAAATTGATATATGTATCTGAATTTTGAGAGTGGATGAAGAAGCATGAACGACGTATAACTACTGTGGAAATTAGATATTTGAGAGGAGAGTAATTCTGTCCGGAATATATTGGTATGCGGTTAGAGTGACATTGGGTAGTATGTTGCTAAGAAATTGGGAGTGAGTCAGTTGAAGTGGTTTTGTCATCGCGAAAATTGGTGAAATTAATATATGCGAGTGAAATTGAGGGTGAACGATTGCATGGGCAACCGAGGAATAAGTGGTTAAGTATGATTGATGGCTTATTGCGTGAATGGATGTTTCCGAGCATATAAAATAGAATATAATACGTTGGTGTACGGTGAGTGTGAGATTTAGAAGAATGTTTTTGAGGAAGTGATGGTGAATCAGTTGAAGTTGTTTGGCCATGTCAGCAGGTTGGTGAAACTAATATATGTGGACCAAAGGTAAAGATCATACGAGGAATAAGTGGTTAGTTATGATTGGTAGTTTGTTGCTTGAACTAAAGATGAATGAGGACTTAACGAAAGTGATAGAGGAGATTTATTATTGATTGATTGTGTTTCAGGATTTCGCAGATCTATATAAAATATTTTAGGGTGTGTAATTCGATTACCAGCCATCACAACTGGAAGAAGAATCGCAAAGATAAAGTTCAAAGCGGCGACAGTTCTTATTAAACTCTATTTAATAAAATAAAATACAATACTCAAAAATGATTGTTATGCTAAGTTAGTTCTCACTCTCTCAAATCCTTTCAAATTTGGAAGTTCTCTTCATTAGTCTTCCGGTACTTTTCTTATATTCCCAGCCGATGTGGGACTGGCCCAAATAAACACTCTTCTTTCTGGGGTGCTCGGGTAGGTAAGAAGGGTAAGGGGGGACCCTAGAGAGTGTTTTCTGAAAGGGGAAAGAGGACGCTATCTCCCACACGTAATCAGGACAGATGTCAGTGTATGGAACGAGGTTCAGTAAACGGTTGATACTTTTGTTGTGAATTGTTTGTCGAGACTCAAATTTGATCAATATCGCCGCAAATACTTGATTCTGGGTGATAAATTCACACTTGCTTAAGTTCAAAATTGCAACTTGAAAAGTAAGATCATATTACGTGATCGCAATTCAAGCCCCCTACAAAATTCGCCCACTGTTTTTACTTTCTTATGCAAACTATAAGGAAGTATTTGAATCATGAAAAAAAATCGCAGAGAAGATTTTTGTTGAAATATATATTTTGATATCCACTGAATCCGTTAAAACAATTTCTCAGTAATATGTGTGTGAGGATGGATGAATGGATGTCTGTGTGCGCAATATCTCATGAACGAGACAAGATATCTAAACGAATCTTGGAATTTGTAAGTTTCATGAAAATATGAAGAACTGAATTAATATTGAATGAAATTGAAAAACCGGAACTGGACACAAGACAATAAAATCCATTTTTTTTTTAAATAGAATCAAATGTGAAAAATAGTTTCAAATGAAATATGTTAACCAAATATTTGGAAAATAAATTGTTATTTACACTTTTCTAGTAAATGCTTCTTATTTTGAGAAAAACTAAATTATATATTAAATAATGTATTTCAATAATTTTAGTTACAATGGGAACAAAAATTAAAACATTTTTAACATCTATATGTCAAATAATTATGAAGTGTCAAAAATATGTGTTGTTTTAAATATTATAAAAGCAATATTTGTATTAGCAGTTAGAAAGATTTAAAGACTAGATATTAATTAATATCTATTTTAACCCTTTACTGGTCAAAACGTTTTCTACTGCATGTAAAAATTATTTTCTTGTATTTTTGGGATCAGTAAACACTAATAGTGCCATTTTGGCTCTTGTGTAAGCTAGAAACATTTTAGAAATCGAACTTTGATGTTGAGTACATTTGGCAACATCTCACATTAATGGTAATTGTATGATGCGACCATATGGTAACAGTTACCACTAAGGTTATTGTTATCATGTGTAAAATAATAGGCAATTTGTAAAACAAAAAAGTGTAATTTATCTTTACAACATAAGAATATTTATGTTAAATATATTTTACATGAAATAATCGAGTTTTCTCTTTAGTTAACAGGAACAAAAAATATAAAATATAATACAAGTAACTTTATACATGGTAATTTTTGAAACAGTTTTTTGCAGCAGTAAGACACAAACGTACGTCTCATTTCTCACATTTTAGATGACTGTATCCTTTTATGCAGAGCTTACATCTTCCTTTCGTTGTATGCTCTGGATAATGAGCTGCAGTATCAGTTCTGACTGCTCGCAGGGAATTTGATGACACAGGTGCTTTTAATTTTTTTGGTGTATCAGTAGATGGTCTACCTTGTTTTGGTTTTCCCACTTTAGTCAGTGAATAAGCCATTTCGTTTTTAATTTTGTTTAATCGCATTGTCTTATTCGTACCAGCACTCATTCTGTAATCGTGCCAAGCATTGACCATGCAAGTATCTAATAGAAAACTAAAGATTGGAAAATACCACCACTAAATCGTAAATGTATTATGTAGCCATATGACATCAGGCATATTTGATCTAAATTTACTATAAAACTACAAATATATGAGAAAATACTACAATACATGCGTAAAGAATGCACTTTGAACTTACTATTAGATATATCGTAAATCTTCTAAAGTTTAGGTTTATACTAAAAATTTAAAATATGCCGACACGTGTTACGCACATACTCAACGAGTCGAAACATGTCTGCGCAACGCAAAAAATTTTAAGTTAAAAATTTTTCAATAGATGTCGAAATGTAACTTAGCGCCAAATTCAAACGTGTTGTCACATGGCAGCATATTCCATTTACAGTCACCGTTGCTCAGTTACGAAAAAATAACATCAAAATACCATGTAACCATATGGCATCATTTTCCAGTAAAGGGTTAAAATAAAATCATAGTTACAATAAGAAGAAAAAATTAAACAGGTTTAACATCTATATGTCAAATAATTGTCAAAATAAAGTCATACGCAAGGAACAAGTCAAACGTGTTCTGTTGGTTTTATATGTATAAGAAAGTAGTGTGTTGACCATCCAGTCTTATTATATTCCTTGGTCATTTATTTAGTAAATTTCATCTCTTCTTTGTCTTTCTATCAGTCTGCAATACAGTTAAATGTTAGTTAAATGTTTTAGAGATTCCTCTTTTCTACAACGTAATCTACATCGCTTTTCTTCTGTTGTCTACCAGTAAATGTTACTTTTTTCCTCGTTACCAAATCGTACTAATGTAATGACATTTATAGCTTGTTGTAAATATTTTGGTATTTGGTTTATATCTTAATCGTCTTTTATATTCTGTCGTTAAAATCTATTTCTTGTTTTTCATTAGTTTCTATTGTCACTCCAAAATATTGAAATATCTGCACCGTTTGGGCTTTCTCATTACCAATAGTTGTAACTAACACTCGTTTTTGTCTTAAAACAGCCATAACTCCGAAAATATAAATACGACCAAATGTTTTCTCTTCATTGTAAAGAACTGTACTGTAATTGTAAATAAGTTCGTCGCAACAAGTAGTGTAAAAGCCAGCGTGGTATACTTTCTCCGAGTGTCCGGAGCTTGGCACGTTGCCCCGGAAACGCGGCTCCGGTTGCACGGCCCGGATCATGTCATAACGATTCGGCGCCGCTGTCGTGCATCGAGACAACGGCGGCCGGATTTACCGCTATGAAATCGTAAGTCGCGGGGCAGCGGCCAGCCTGCTGAAAACAACTGGAAAAGATTCGGAAAATTGTGCTGGAAATATCGGAGACTTGGTATAACTGAACAGCGTGGAATATTACTATTAAACTTACACTTGCAACTCGATGTCTGTACATTCGGATTTAATTTGATTTCAAAACTGTTCAGCGCTAAATTGTTGTATCAAACCGTGGACAAATACTATAAAAATTGTCTTCTTTGGCTTTTCCGCCATCATCTTTGGGGGCCAAATGGTACCCAGTAAACATATTTCAGTTTCGGCAACGTTTCTGGAATATCAACATTTCAAATGTAATGTTATCAAATACATCCTCAAATCGCTCACATATATGTTGCAAAGACTTCCTATGTCCGCCCTCCGGAACATTTCTTGCAATGTTTTTAAAAAAAATTTGTTACGTTTTCATAACCTCTCTGCAACGTACCTACATTACGTATAGTATGGGAACATACAAGAAATGTTTCTAAAAAATATTCTTGCAACGTTTATAATGCAGTAAATCAAAATATTACTTAAATGTTTCTAAAAATATTCTTGAAATATCTCAAGCAGTATACCAAAATGTTATTGAAATGTTTTAAAAAATATTTTTGAAACGTGCATAGAGCAGTACATAATAAATATTACAGGTATGTTCTATAAAGAAGGTAGGTTTAAAATATAGTTGAAGATAAACTATTAGAATCTGACCCAAATAATCAATACGCATTCTTTATTAATATTGTTAGTTATGAAAAAAAATGTTGTTATATAAATATATCAATTGCGACTCTCAATAATAGTATATCATACATTTAGGCAGAGAAATGTACGATTTTGTCCCGCGCAGTAAATTGAAGTACGAGCCGTAGGCGAAGGCTATAATAAGACAAGGAAAAAATATATTTCTTTCCCGCTGTGTATATACTATTTTTTCACGATACCAATTTTTATGATGTTTTTTATGTATTTCAAAATAATTTCAATTGTAATATAATTTATGATAGTCACCTTAAATTTTTTTAAATTTTGTTAATTTTTCACTATATTTGAACACTTTTCCTCGTCAACACATTACTTTCCGTCATATTTTACATTTAATAACGTTCTAGAAATGACATAAATACGTATTTAGAATAAAATTTGTGACAAAAATATTATTTGATTTAAATAAAAATGTATACTTACAATGAATAAAGATATAATTTTTACACAAAACTTCTTATTATAAAATAGTACACTAAGAAGCACGTATCCTTCTTTGAAATACACTTCAATTATGGCACATGTCAAAAATGGCATTTTTTACATGTTGTGGAAGAAATTGTAGACAATAACATTTGAAAAATTATACTAATAGTAATAAGAAAGATTGCCATAAAACCAGAATTTACTGAGATATTTCAAAATAACCTGATAAGTAAACTACCACTTTCGATCATTGGATTATCACCAAAAACTATTCAACTTTTCCTAAGGGGATACAAATGTAAAATACAAAATATAAAAATTTTCAATTCAGCAGTTTCTAAGAAACTGTAACTCCAGAGATCCACACATCCATCCATCCGTTCATCCACGTACAAACACAGACATCCACATCAACAACGCGAAAATATTTAAAATCGTATTCGAGGGATCCTAAAACGTACTAACATACACTACCAAATTGTTTAGCATGATTCCTATACCTTCATTACAAAATGTGACAGGAGGTAAAACTGAAACTTATACAAATATATTTACAAAATGATAAAAAGTAGTCTCATATTTTTTGTCCAGCAGTGTACTATGTAAGGCTAACTCTACTTAATAAATATATAAACTTTGACTGTAGAAGAAGGCTAGATTTTTTAGTACTCAGTTATAACAATTAAAATAGTATAGTGCGTCGAAAAAAGAACATCATATAAAATCCCCCCACCCTATGTGTTATGGCACGTTTCTCTTTGCCTGTCGTAATCCTGCACCAGTCTCGACTTGCTCTATCCTTAGCTCAACAGTTGACAGTCCAGATCCTGCGCCTCCGCCAGATTTCTCGCATCGCGCCTTGCCATGGCGCTGTGATGTTTTCCTTTGTGTACGGCGGACACAACATCGCTTATTTATTCACTGATTGTTAATTAAACAGAATGAAGTGTTATAATGGCGAAATTAACTCTTGAAACACTTTGATCTTGCCGCTTGATAATGTATCCAACGATTATGTCGGTCCTAGTGTTGGAAATAGTAACTATGAACAGAGATGGCTGCCGGTTCGGATTCGTTTTGTTGGGTGTGTTTTTCGAAGGATTTTAAGTTTGCTTTGTACGTTCTCTTGATGAGATTTTGATAGTACCGGGATTTGCATTTAAAGTAAGTTTAATTTTTTAAATACTGGTATATTATGCTCTGTACTTTACTTGAAATCTAAAGCAGGAGCTTTTAGGAAATGGATTATATTTAGATGAACACTGGGGTTCTTTTGATCATATTTCAGTACAGATAAACTTCAACAATAGTTGAAAAATTCTATGCTAATAAATGTAACTCCCAAAGTCAATTTATATGATAAGCGCAGAAGTATATAGTTGCTATACATACTTATAAGCATTTAGTTTCCTTAACACAGCCCCATGGAGTTGAAATTGTTGAAATATTAAAAAAAATGGGAGTCCAGTATAATCTTATATCGGGTGTAGAATTGAAATGTTGCATATAGAGATTTCAATGCTATTCAATGTACAGCAAAAATGTGAATACAAAAATTATTGAGAATTTAAAAATACATTTATTTACCGAAATATTATTATTCCACGATAATTATACCAATCAGCGTAAAATTAATTTTTACGAAACAGATTTAGATATTTATAAAGTGGTAAATGATTGTATGATTAGATTTATTTATTGCAGTGTTGTATTACTTCTGTAGAAATAATAGCAAATTTGAGAGTTCATTTTTTCATTCCTTTATATTTTTTTTATGTTACATATAATGTTATTTTCGTATTGTAGCAACAGTTTGTTCCCTTTTAGACTAAAACTGTAAATGCAAAAAATGTTTAGAATGAAAAACTGCATCTAATAAGTTCAAACTATATTCATCAAATTGGTCTTTTTCACAATATAGAACTAGCCATAAATTCACAATTTGAACCTTAACAGCCATAACAAATAACTTGAACATTTTTGTTAACAAATCATTTGACGAATTGTATGTTTCTATTATGCTTTATATTTTCATTTCTAATAGGTATCAATAATCAATCAAATAAATATAACAGATTAGAAATGATAAAATTATTTATTGTTGACAAATATGTTTAAAGTAATTATATAAATTTTCAAGAAAATCTGTAATTTGTCTCAAATTGTGAATTACTTTTGCTTCCATTTCGTAAGAGGCTGATTTATATTTATTAAATGCAGTTTTTTATTCTGAACATTTTTATATTTACACATTTAGTCTATAATCCATAGAAAACAATATGTCATAATAATACGAAAATAGCATTCTATTTCCTATGTAACATAAAAAAATTCACCACCCAGTATCTGACTATCAATGCCCAATTTCCTTATAGTATTTTCATTTCTTGGTACAGCTATGGGTAAGTTTATTTTGATATATCATTTAGTTTGAAAGATTAAGTCACAAATATTAATGTATAATTCAGGGTTTTTGCCTAATTATATATTCAATTCTTGCCGTTATAGAGTTGCTACAAAATAACTAGAAGATTAATTTTATTATACCATTTTCTTTCTTTGACTCTACTCTCTTAGTTATTATTCTTTTATACATACTTGTCGGATTATCTCCTATTCAAATAAACAAATCAACTTTTTTCAACTCCCTGCTTCCGAAGTTCCCTCATCCCCGGCTCTAGGAAGCGTCGGACCCATGACGCCGTCGTCGCGGTTCTGTCGCACCAATCGATCGGCCCCGAGGGAAATCACTAAACAGGATGAGACGCCGCCTCCTGAGCCGGCCCTGGAGATGATGAGTGCGGTGACTATTCCAGTTTTTAGTAATCTGCTGATGTGGAATGCGGAATCGGTTACGAATTGGTGCGAGAAGAGATAGGTACTTCATTAAGAAAGAAAGTTCCACAAAATATCACTTAAAACTTGACATCCTTTTTCTTGCGATTGTATACAGCAAATACCCTAAACCTAAAGGCCTGTTGTATATGATCTTAGAAATCGACTCGAGTTCTAGGATAAAGTTCTTGAATCGATACCAATTTCGGATCGTGGACACTACCAAATTGGATGAAAAAAATCGATTAGAAAACTAGAATTGAAAAATGCATTCTGTCCCAGTATTTTTATACAAGCTGGTAAATTCATTTATATGTTACCAAATTAAAATTTTGACGTTTGACGTTTAATTATATTGGTTGCTATTCAGAAGTCTATACTAAGTGCTACTAACTAGGATATTTTAAAATTTGGCACTGTAACTTTGCAAAAGTTTTTGAATACCTTGGAGATCAACAATTTTTTCATAGCAACAGTGTTAAATCTAAAAATGCCCTAGTTAGTAGCCCTTAGTATAGACCTGTGCATAGCAACCATTAAGAATATATTAAACATTAAAATATCTAATTCTATGCATTTTTTCATAAATAAATTAATTAATTTGGTTTAAGGTTCTTTAACTTCATTTTTGAAACTAATTTGCAATCAAAGCTGAAAATTAATATTTTCAAGTTTCTGCAACTTGAAATATAGTTCTTATTTATTTCATAATAAACAATTTTATTTTATCCAACACCTCTCAATAAATGCTCTATATCTATAGCGATTTTAAACAAGGAAAGTAACAGATTATCCACTAGTAGGTATAATTTTGTGAAAATCCACTAGTGAGTAATTTTTTATTTATAGCAATAATAATAACATACACCTTGGTAACCACTTTGATTGATATTTTAATTTCAAAAATTTAAAGCATTCGTCACTGTCAAATAATATTTCTTTAATAAATTTTGCATTTATTAAGAGTTGTTGGATAAAACGTTATACTTTACACGTGGGCAAAGTAGAATTACCCTCTCGATAAAATGATCACACTCAGACTTCGGCTTCGTGTGCTAAAATTTCTCTCGTAGATAATGCCTTACTTTTCCCAATTGTAAAATAAATAACCATTATTTACTATCAGAATAATTTAAATATTTATTACAATTTATTAGTTTTTATTATTTATAGAATACATTGAAACAAATTTCATAAATTAGACCAACCTGGCATCTGTAGTCATAAGTTTATAAGTTTATGATATAGGAATGTGATCGAGACAATTTTTGATATATTTCAAGGTGAAACATTGAGGAACTGCAAGTCGAAAACTGGGAAAAAATACAAAAAATTATTTCTTTCACGACCGGGAGAGAAACTCATTTTTCTATGATTCCAAAATCATGACATAAATAGTCAATTTCTTATCTGCGATAGATTTGGTCACTTTCTCTCCCGTTATGAGGGAAAGTGCTCAAATAATATGAAAAATGGACAAAATTAAAAAAAATTTAAGGCAACTGTCATAAAATATACAACAATTCAAATTATTTTGAAATACTTGAAAACATCATAAATATTGGGGTCGTGAAAAAATAGTATATACACCGCAAGAGAGATGTGTATTTTTTCCTTTGTCAATTTACTCCACGAGAAAAATCAAACACTTCTCTCCCTTAATGTATAATATACTATTCCGATATGTATTTCTTATGCATTTTGTAACACGTTTTGAAAATTTTGAAATTTTTAAGAACTTTTTAAAAATTAGCGATATCTCGATAAATTTAAGAGATACGTACATTATTGAATTCACCTTATAAAAATACATGTAAGATTTCAAAATATTTAGTAAACGGGTTCAAATTTTTATTTTATTTCTATTTAAAATGGCACAGTTTGGTCATTTAACTAACCTCGTATATTTTCAAATACAAGCGTTACCAATAGTGATCAAGCATATTGAAAAATCATATATGTACAAGAAAGTCATGTGGTACCCACACCACTTTTTTATAAATTACTTAATCGAGAACTCGAAACACTAATGAATTAAAAATTAATTCATTGACTACACCCCCCCAAACGATGTAAAATCTCCAACCCCTCTACGGTATCTTGTATGCCGCACGTCAATTCTACGAGCAAACATCTTCGCAGGGTGTAATATCGTACTAATGCAGATTTGTAGTCGACGACTGATCAGCGAAAGAACTTTCCACCCCCTACCCTTCCCAGTAAGCTGTATCTGTCTCGTGGTATCGCAGACCGCTAATTGCAATTTATACGTTTTCAATCGCTTGGATCGAGACCTGGAATGGTCTCTGGCGACGAAAAATCAACATGGCCGTGGATGGGGCAGGACAGGAGGGCTAATCCTTCACGAGAGGGTAGTGTATATACGACAGGTAGTTGTGGTACTGTGGATAAACCATTGCACTATGATAATACATATTTAAAATGCAATAAATATTGAGAAATACAAAAGTATAATCAAGGAAGCAAAAATAATGAATAGATGAAAAGTACATTTTTAAGAGCTTTTACATACATACATTCAGATTTGTTTATTTAAATACTCTAGCCTACAGGATATTAGATCCTAATTATAAATATATTATGTTACAGTTTTCCTGTTTGCCAGAAAAGGAAAAAAACGATAATAATAAAGTTTAACCCCAATCAAAATCAAAGTTACATAAATTTTAAAAAATATGGGGTAAATAGCTCCGTAGGCAATCTGATGTGTCCAGCACATAACCTCCCGCCCAATACTACTCTTAAACAGTACAAAATAGATTTGATACAAAAACATACCTTCTTATTTGTGTATTTTCTATTTATATTTGAGAATTTAAATTTTCTTTCGTATATTTATTGATTTTTTTGACATATATTTCACTAAGAAAACAGCTTCACAATCACAATGACAAGTGTCACATTTCGAAGAAAAAATAGAAAATTTTTAAATGTTTCCATGCTGTACTAGGAATGCAAGATTTATGAAATCTAATTTCTTTATATTTTATTATCTCTAAATCTAATGAAAATTAATAAAATTACTATAATCAAAACACATGTAAAATTAAATATTCTTCAACTTTGAAAATAACATAAATTGTTGAAAAATGAAATTTAATCGTGTTTTTCACAAAAAATTGTTAAGGGCTTCAAGTAAACTTCTACTTCCGGTTGACCAATTTTATCCAAAATCTAATCAGCTCTTCATTTAAATATAAGAAGCAATAATTCACAAAATTGTATTTTTTGGTATTATAGTATTTGAGTTATGCGAGACGAAAAAATTGCCACAGACTACACACACACATACATGCATAAAGACATCATCGCGAAAATAGTAAAATCGTATTGTAGGGACCTCAAAACGTGCTTATTCATTGAAAACTCACTACCCAATTTTTTTACCAAAAACAATACCTCCCTTACCTAGAGTTAGGCGGGAGGTAAAAATATATGTACACATCAATTGAATAATATTATTAAAATGCAAAAATAAAAACATTACAGTTAGAAGCTTACATTTTCATTTCAATTCATTAAGATAATAATTATGAACAACTTTACTAAATTTGGCAAAATAAAAAGTTTGCTTACCTACAATTTGATCTAGGAATAATTTACTTCTGTTGAAGTTTAAGATCGGTAGATGGCTCTGGGAGTATTTAATTACTTCTCAGTTCTCCATTTACCAATCTGTTGAGATTTTAGATCTCGCTAAGCCATTCATTCGGTACCACTGCCTCACAGCAGCTGGTGGGTTCACTACACTGATGAGCTCCAATAAGAGCGAAACGCGTCTGTAGTTCCCTATTGATTGGCTTGGCTGGTCTCAATGAATTAATAACTTAGTTATTATTCTGAGGCTTTTTTTATGAAACAGTTGACAATTTTTATTGTCTTTATATTTTTTAATATATATGTTTCATAGACAATTTTCAACTTTTGAATAAATATAGGAATCTTTCCTAGAATGACTGGATCTTTTACAATATCATGTAAAATTTTGTGCAAATATGAAGAAGATTGTATTTTTAAACGAAGGAGATAAAATATTAAACTCAGAAATTAAGGAATGGTAATCAAAAGCAAATCTGGAATAAAGTATATGTAGTTTGACATAGAAAAATTTTTAACTTTTTTTCTGGAGACATATGTAAATAATTATTTTTTTTAATAGGACATCAAACATGCAAACTCTTTTCCAGTCTTGATCTGCTAAAAGAAAAATACAAGCACTTGATCGTTGAAATTTTAATGAAACATTGTAAACTGCGAATAACGAGTTAATTCGAACTGAGGACTCCATGATCCACAGACCATTGCTTCAAACAATATCCCTTAAAATAGGTTGGTTCTATAACTTCAGATGCTAGCAGTAAACTAATTTCAGGGTGTAGCAAAATTATCAACCAATATGGTATGGTGGATGTACTACAAGGGTGATGTTATTTACTAAAAAATGAAAAATATTTATTTGATTTTATTTCCCCGCTTCGACTTTATGTGTTTTACGTAATAATTAAAATTAAATATTTTGAAATAAATTAATTTGTTGGAAATTATTATTTGATTTTATATACGAAACTTTTAATGAGTCAATGTACAAAATACATAAAAATAACGCAAACATGTGAGTTCAATTTTATCAAAATCGTATTTTAAAATATTTGATTACCTCAACATCATGTACACGGAAATAAAAACCAATAATTAGGATATTGCAAACTGCACGTGTACCGAACGTGTATCGTAATATCAAACAAAATTATATAAATAATTATTTCAATTATTCAAAATATTTATGGTGTAATGTCGCTTTATATGAAGCTCTCTAGACCTTTTGTTTTACTTTGCCAGTTTTTAATTCCTACTACTTTTAATCTTCATCTACTTCGTTTAGTCATGTTAAACTGATTGGGACTACCTCGTCTTCTTTTTCTTTCTCGTTTTATTATACTATTATTTAATTGTATCCTTTTTCCATCTGACTTTATGTTGCTTGATCTTTTTCACTATTTATTCTCCTTCCAACTCTGTTCTATTTCATAGTTCATTCTTATTCTGTATTCGTTTTCTGATATCTTTATTGGTCCTAATATTATTCTTGTTATTTCTTAATACATTGTTCTTCAATCTTCTTCATTTTCTTTCTAATTGTTATAATATCAGCAGCGTACATTTTTATTGTTCCTCTTATCGTTCGGTAAATTTTCATTTTTATATCTTTAGTTAAAATCATGACTTTTTGTTTGTTTGAAAAGCCCTATTTGTTGCTATTAAATTTTCGTTGATTTTGGCTCCCCTTTTCCTTTGTTTATTAGCATATTCGTAATGTCTAAATATTAAAATTTTTCTACTTGCTCGAATTTGAAAACTACAATTTTTATTTATCTGTTTCTAACGATTTTCATTATTATTATTATAAAGATGGTAAGAGGACTTACTACTATTTGTCATAGCCCACTTAATGAGTGGATAATTGTGAGTTTATGTGGGATTCGAACTCACGACTTCTGGTGAGTTATTAATTAATTTTATTTCCTTCTGCTCCATTTCCTATAACATCTCTCTCAAGCTTTCATTTTTTTGTGGCGATCACAATATCATCAGCGTAAATCAATCTAAATGTTCTTTTTCATATTTTTACCGGTCGTCGAGTCACGATCCCCAATGATGTTAGTTGAGAATAAACCACAAGGGTGAGGGTAAAAATGACAACTCTACGTTTCACATCCATCTTATTTTGAATTTGTTTTCCTAAAAACAGCCAAAGAAAGAATACATTTCTGCAATGTTTGCGCACCTGTTTTCCATAAGTACATATGTACAAACAGTAAGATACAAAGTTCGATCCTCCATTTACAGGTGACCGTAGTAAAGTTTCTGGTTTCATCAATGTTATAATTTCATTATTACCGATCAGAAATTCTCATAGAACCAATCAGAAACTAAAATGATTTTATTGCAATGCAACCTGCTACCGATGTATAGCTATTGGAAGTTTTTAGTTTTTCCCGGTGGCCGTACAGGTCGGAGATAAAATAAGCACTCAACGTTTATAAGCGGAGTATTAGGTTTACTCTATAATAATATTGCGATCTTAAAAGGACGAAGATTTTAGAATAACGAGGGTCGTCAAAATTTTATGAGGCGAGCTTTTATTTAAAAATTTAAAGGCTATGTTTCGAGCAATATTTTCACTTACTTACAAGATTTTGGAATATTAACTGTCATAAAATATTAACGCTGGACTTTTTATTGTCATATTTCGCAAAATGGATTTTATTAAACCGTTAAGTGATTTTATATTATACGGTACGGACATGATTAATGGTTTATCCAAAATCAAGTGTTTTGTAAAGATAAGTTTGTTTAATACTGGGTTTAATCTTATTGCAGGGTTCCCAATAAAATGGCGGTAAATAAAAATATTGGTCGATACAATAGTTATTTACTTTATAAGTGGGCAAAGTAAGAAATTACCCACGTGTTAAGTATAACGTTTTATCCAACACCTCTTAATAAATGAAAAATTTATTAAAGTAATATTATTTGACAGTGACACGTGCTTTAAATTTTCTAAATAAAAATGCCAATCGAAGTTGTTACCAAGGTGGAAAATTACTAACTAGTGACTATTTTCTAAATTATACCCACTAGTGGGTAATCTGTTACTTTCCTTGCTTAAAATCGCCATAGTTATAGAGCATATATTGAGAGGTGTTGGATAAATACTTTACTGTGTGAAACCTATTTCTAAATATGGAGCATATCTCGATATATGATATATGTAATAAACGCTATTTGCGTTTATTACGATTATAGATTACAAACGACTTGAAGAAATTTCAAACTAAGTAAATGGTTCATTGTTAATTTTTCGTCGAAAATTTCAGTTTTTTAGTATTTCAGTTCAGTTCCCGCCTAATCAGCGGATGTCAATATGTTGTAGGAAATCTTTAACCAGTGTCTTATACGAGAGTTGTGTCCAATTAGAGATTTTGAGTGCCACTCTCCCATCCCTTAAGTAATAAATTGTGAACCTTGGGCAGTGAGCAACCACTTGAATTTGGGCTTTTCTTGTGAAATGTGCAAAGAATTACTACACAGTTTAAGGGCTCCTCTCGATTGTATGCATAGTTTTTGTGAAGTAAATTTGTGAGTTCATATAAATAGATTTCAGTTGTATGTATGAGTATTGTTAATAGCGAATATTATATCAGACTCGATCTTTGAAAGTTATTGTAAAAGTTAGTGAGTAAGCGATACTTTGGATTATATAGCGTCGAGTTATTCAGATCGTAAAAGAATTTGATATAATTTATTTGGCTTGTTCGTTATTAAATATTATATAATTTTGTTATTGTTGAATACGTGTTTGATTCCCGCCTGCGCACATATTTCCCGCCATTTGATCAGAAGTCTTTTTCTAAATATTCTTCGGAATCAAGATAAAATATTCCGTGGTGGCCAGTGACTACTCTACCCTTGGTTATTCATTTAATCAAGTAAAACCCTTTCGTATGTCAGTTACCTCTTGGTACCAAATACGAGGCACCTGTTACATATACAAGGCGGTTATTAGCCGTCGAATCCCGGCCACAAAGATGTTATTGGAAGAGGAGAATAGGGATATTTATCATGGGATGAAAATTAAATTGAACGAAAAAACAAAAACAAAACCAAAAGTGGAAGAAAAAAACTTAATGAAAATAAAGATGACAAAGATAAAAATGACCACAATGTATGAACAGTGATGGATTTAGATTTTTGGAGCCCACAAGCTGGACAAATTATAATTCTTTAGTTGGACATTCAAAAATTTTATTATTAAACAGTCAAAAGTAAATTTGCCGCGTTTATTGATAACTAAAAATCTAATTAAATGAAATTGAAACCTAGAAAAACACTGTCAAACTAATTTTGAGGATTTCAATTATAACATTTTTGCATTATTCGAAACCAAGAGGAAAACAATGAATCGCTCAATGACCAATCAGGTTATTATAGTCTGTCTAATAGAGCAAGAAAGTTGACGTTTAAATTATATCGAAATCCACTTTTGAATTGGTACCTGTAGAAATCTTTCATAGTTTCTTACAATTTTGTTCCTTTAGGTTAAAATCCTTCAAATTTAAATTATTACTTACTTATGAAAAGAAACCACAACAACAAAATAATTTATACGTCAACATTCATGCTCTTCTAGACGGACTATACGAACTACAAGTGTATGCAGTAAAAATAAACATATAAATTAAATGTAATATCTCATTTCACATCACCTATCCATTTCTGATTGTGAGATTTTACTGATCTCGATGTATGATATAAAT
The DNA here is from genome assembly GCA_963942605.1 of Poecilus cupreus. NCBI lineage: Eukaryota > Metazoa > Arthropoda > Insecta > Coleoptera > Carabidae > Poecilus > Poecilus cupreus. The sequence goes on along the minus strand of OZ012726.1, from coordinate 5,842,641 downwards.
ATTTGTTCTCACGAAGATTGCAGTAACCGGCCGTCAAATCACGACCCCAAAAATGTTAAAGAAATATGGATAATTATAAATTGTAATAATATTGGTAATTTATTTTTTCGTATGCTCAAAAGTAATGAATATTTATTTTGTATTCATCCGCAATTAAATAAACAAATCCAGTAACCTATGATTTGATAAACACCACGTATACGTGTGCAGTACATAGAGGGAGCACGCACGTATTGCACCCCCGAAGGGGTAGGGATGCTACAGTAATTAACATTTACACAAATACTCCCACAGACAGTCCGGGTATTACCTGCACTCGTAAAATAATTATGTTCGAATGAGAACTAAATGTTTTGAGTGAAACGAACGAGATTTCGTAATGGCCACGCATTTGTTTAGAGAGCGTGGAATGTAGTGAATTAGAGAGGTGTAAAATACAATTTGGTTGTTTTTGCTCGTTGAAATAATTCGACGCTGTGTACTGATTTTTTGTTTCTAAATTTTTGAAATTGATATCATGAGAGTTCGGTTTCCATTTGAAATTAGGCACTATTATTGAAAACTGATACTTTCTACATTCGCATTACTTCAACCCGCATTATTCATAATATTTTACATTTTTTACCTTCCGCCTCCCTCTAGGTAAGGGAGGTTTTGTTTTTGGTAAAAAAATTGGGTAGTAAGTTTTCAATGAATAAGCACCTTTTAGGGTCTCTAATACGATTATACTATTTTCGCCATGATGTCTGTCTATATGTATGTGTTTGCGTGTGTGTGTGTGTGTGTGGCCTGTGCCATTTTTTATTTCGTCTCGCAAACTCTCCATTAAATATAACTTTGCGTATTTTTGCTTTTTAAGTTTATATGAGGAGCTTATTAAATTTTAGGTAAAATCAGTTAACCGGAATTAGCATTTCACTAGAAGCACGTGAAAATTGTAGATTATTTTATTATTCATCTGTTTTGATTACACTAATTTTATTAATTTTCATTATATTTAGAGATAATAATATATAAAGAAATTATTTCATAAATCTTGTAATCCATGTCCACCATGGAAACACGAAATGTGACACATGTCATTATGCTTGGTGATTGTGAAGCTGTGAAATATAATGTCAAAAAATTAAATAAATATAAATAAAAAATAAACAAATAAGAAAGTATCTTTCTGTATCATCAAATACTATTTTGTGCCGTTTAAGAGTTGTATTAGGCGGGAGATATTTAATGCCAAATTCGGCGGAATTAAAATAAAAATTACGATCGTCCAAAATTAATTTTTATAATTTAAGTTTTCTTCCATTCATGAGATTTTTAATTTGATGCCAAACACGGTGATCTTTAAATACCTTTTAAATAAAACAATTTGTGATCGTCTAAAATTAATTCCTACTATTTTAGTTTAACTCTCCACTACGAGACTTGATTTGACATTACACTCGAACAAGATTCGAATACCTTTTAGAAAGAACAATTTACGATCATCCAATATTAATTTTTTGATATTTGAGTTCAAGTTTGAATCCTAACCTAACCCTTTGATTCCAAACTCTGTAGAGTATAACGAAACATAGTAATTGCAATTTTTCCTAATTTTCTAATTTGTCTGATCCAAAAATATTCATTTAAAATACTTTTTAGCAACTGAACTCTTTTTTCTACTCCTGCATTAATAAATCCCTATTATTTAAATTTTTTTGATGAATTATAGTATAATTCATTCTTCTCGGCCAATCATAGAGCCAATAATCCATAATTCACTGTTATTTTAAAGACGTGATTTGGATCACCAAGCAACGACCGTCTGACAGTTAACATGTAGTCAGTTGTCATTGTGTATTTTTATGTTGACGTTTTTCAATGTGTTTTCAGTAAATTTCGATCATTTTTAAAAGTGATTTTCGAACTTACAGGAGTGGAAAAAGTATAGTATTATATTCGGAATTATAATAGGTACTTATTCACTCGGATGCAAACTTTATCTTTGTGTATAATGACTATCATAATCCCTCATATAATAATATACTATTAAATCCCCACTTTTGTATCTTATGACATTCACCAGAAATCAATTTCCAGAATAACTTTTATTTTTTAAATTATGACAGTAATTTCTCATGAACACTGTGTTCTGATGAAGATATTATTATATTTCTGTTATGTTTCAAAGTAGTAAATGCCACTCATGTCAAGATTTTTTCCGGGTCATAATTCCGTTTTACGATCATACATGCGAGAAATCTTATTATTGTGGTAATTAAAATTTCCATGACAAAAGCTAAAGTCAATATCCCCGTGGACTTCATTTAAAAGTACGCATAAATCTTAAATAAAGGAATAAAACTGTTAGCTGCTAGTTATTTAGAAATAAATATAAACAATTTTCCTCACCTTCATCCAAAAATAGTTACAAAACACATTTTTCTTGAAGCCCTATCAAGCTATTTCTTAATATCTCAGTAAATTATTATTTAATGACAATTTTGTAATTAGAATAATGTTTCAAATATTATTATCTACAATTATTGTTTGAAACATTTTCCTCTTACTGTCACCTTTTATGAATTACAACACGTTAAAGAAAAATTATATTTTGATATTTTCGTTTAAATCTGCTAACCTGTTTTTTAAAAAACAAAGCAACGTTTGAAAAATATCATTTTTTAAGGAATGAGCGTTTCTTGATAGTGGTGGTCCATGTTCTTGCATTGTTCGATAAGAAATTTATGGCGGGAGGTATTGTGGTGCCCACAACAGATAAAATAAATTTTAAATAATCTCTTAAATAGCAATAATTCTAAAATTATTTTATTATTAAATAAATTATTTAAAACAATGTTTATATATTTACGAAACACAAACTAACAATAATGTGTATATAGTCTACAAACAAAAAGAGTAAATAAAAAAATTTAATTCAAAATGTCTGGAAATTTCCAGAAAAGTCTTAGAAATAAAGATCCGTCTGGAAATGTTTTTATTAAAATTAAAACAGTAAATTCTAGTCATTTCCTGAAACATTTTTTAAACATTCCGGACGAATCAATATTTGGTAAAAATTCGGTTACAAAATTTAATCTTGAATGCCCAAAATCACGCCACAGAATACCACTTATATATCACAGTACTGTCTCAGATAAAATGCAACATAGGCGCAAGTAACATCACTGACAAAAATCCAATGCTACCTACTATTGCAAATTTTGATTTATGATTCTCTAACATTTCCAAACGCAGTATATTCCTTTGTATTTGACTATTCCCGTACCACGTTGATATTCCGTGATTTCCCGTAATGAAGCAGAAGTTAATAAAGTAGTAACATAGCCGACATTTATCACTTTGAGGGCTCATCAGGAGGCTGAGCACACAGCGAGACTCAACATTTTATTGGCAATGATATTTACTGCGCGCATAGTTAACATTCAGTGGTTTGACCACGAATTCGCCACTCAGTAAAGTTCAACTGCGTCTGTGGTTTGACATGGCGGAGAGGTACACTCGAAAATGAAGTTTCGGGAAGTTTAATCATTATTATTTGATTTTAATACAGACAATTACGGAAGAGTCAAATATTAAATATTTCTTTACGGTTTTCAGTTAGGCACGAAGAAATGTTTATTGATATTTTTTTTTCTTGTATGTTCTCCACATGAAATTGTAAATGTTTTAAAAAAATTCTTAATGACAAGCCAAAACAATAGTTATTTGTCAAACTAGAGAGGAAAGCGCTTCTTTTTTCCCCTCGAGTTCGAAGTTTGCCTCATGAGCGCAGCAAGTGAGGCATTTCGAACGACACAATTTTTAATATTAATAATGCATTATCACACGTGTATTGTACAATATTTTATCTATGCCCGCCCAAAGATAAAAAAATTAAATTAATTTGATTTTATTTTTTTGACAATTAGAAAATTAATCCATGATGACCACAATTTGACATTAATAATTATTTACTTTTCAAGTGGGTAACTCCATTTTGCCAACGTGTGAAGTTTAACGTTTTATCCAACATCTCTTAATAATGCAAAATTTATTAAAAAATTGTTATTTGTCAAACTAGAGAGGAAAGCGCTTTATTTCCCCCTGCGCTCATGAGGCATGAGAAGAGCTTTCCTCTCATGTTAGACACAGCATTTTTTTCACGACATGTTTCTAAAAACGATTTGTTCGGACCTAAAATACACTTTGAGAACACAACTGACAAACTGACACTTTAAAAGTTAGGTTATCAGACACAAGGCGGTGTAGCAGTGTTGCCAATGAACCAATCTTAAATAAGTTGTCAAATTGTGATTTAATAAGAAAAATAAAAATATAAGACATAATTGTAAGATAATTTAAAGTATGTATGTTAGTAAATTAAGGATTATCAATAAAATTATGAATTTATTTATAATTTTTGTAATAAATTTTGTTATAAATAACATTCATATTGGTAACACTTCTATATTTTCCTCTCTAGAGAGGAACAACACATTTTCCTCAGTATTTCGGGAGAAGAACGGTGGGGTTTCCTACCATGTCGTGAAAAAAATAATTATTCTTCCCAATTATTTTTAGCGGTATTCAATACGCGGGTGTTAATTTAATAGTTATTTTTATTTACGATACAAGTACGTAAAGCTTATCTGTAGTCAGGATTGGGCCAAGTAAAACACTTCAAAGAACTTAAAAAACTTTAATTGGCTATGTCTTTTGGCTATTGAGTAAAAGCATTATTTTGAAACTACCTAGATACATTTTCAATATTTTCCGTACGTTATGAATCACCCTGTATTTAAAACAGAGGTTTCTAAATGTCTATATCGCATAAAGCAACTGATTTCAAATCAACGAATACGTGTAGCGCCGATCTGTGCAAGATTCTACAATTTATTTCCAACAAATAACAACTAAAGACACAGCAACAAAACTGACACTTAAACTATCGGTGAATAAGGCACATAATAGCGTAAACCTTTTCGGCTAAGCTAAAAGACAATAATTTCGTTTCTTGCGGTCAGTAGTGAAATAATTTTAAAACTATGAAGATGTGTGTGCTGTGATTATAATTATTTATTATGTAGAACGGTGTTTGTGTGGTGTGTACAATGTGTGGTGCAGTGTCATTGAGGATAAGGTAATCACGATAACGCACTTAAGGTAATGGCAACATTAATATAAATTCCAACAAATTAATTTAGCTGATAACCAGCTAGTTGCGTCATTAAGTTATTAATTTTGAGTGATATGTTGTTGTTTACTATATGCTATAGGTATATTGCTTTTAAATAAATTATATTTCATTCAATATATTGTGTAGTTAAATATTTAGGTGTATTTTCGAGTATGACGGTTATATACAGGTTTATATTATTGAAAAAAAGAATAATTATTATACTAAGTGTAGAATTGAAATGTGGATTATAGGAATTGCAATGCTATTTACCTCCCGCCTACCTCTAGGTAAGGAAGGTATTATTTTTGGTCAAAAAATTGGGTAGTAAGGTTTCAATGAATAAGCACATTTTAGGGTCCCTACAATACGATTTTACTATTTTCGCCATGATGTATGTATGTATGTACGTATGTGTGTGTGTGTGTGTATGTGTGTGTGTGTGTGTGTGTGTGTGTTTGTGTGGGTGTGTGCGTGTGTATGCGTGCGTGTGTGTGTGTGTGTGTGTGTGTGTGTAGTCTGTGGCAATTTTTGCGTCTCGTATAACTCAAATACTATAATACCAAAAAATACAATTTAGTGCATTTTTGCTTCTTATATTTATGTGAAAAGCTGATTAGTTTTTTAATAAAATTGGTTAACCTGGAGTAGCAGTTTACTAAAAGCCCTTAACAGTTTTCCGTAAAAAAACTCGGTTAAATTTAATTTTTCAACAATTTATGTTATTTTGAAAGTTGTATAATATTAAATATTTCATCTGTTTTGACTACACTAATTTTATTATTTTTCATTAATTTTGGAGGTAATAAAATATAAAGAAATTAAATTTCATAAATCTTGCATTCCTTGTATACCATGCAAACAATTAAAAATTTTAAATTTTTTACGAAATGTAACACATGTCATTGTGATTGTGAAGCTGTTTTCTTAGTAAAATACGAGTATATGTCAAAAAATTAAATAAATATACGAAGGAAAATTAAAATTCTCAAATATAAATAGAAAATGAACAAATAAGAAGTTATGTTTCAGTATCATCAAGTACTATTTTGTATCGTTTAAGAGTTGTATTTGCGGAAGGTTATGTGTTGTCCATTATCAGATTTTTTTTATATTACTGTAAATTTTTACCTTTTCCCTTTATAGTAAATGTGTAAATACAAAATTTGATCAAAAATTAAAGATGCATACAACAAGGCAAATTTGGTTACCTAAATGTTAATATTCCGCGATATATCAATCAAATTAAAATTAATATTTATTAGGAAAATTGTAATACGGTCATGTAAAATTAAACAAAAACAAAAATTATTTGACATTTTAGAAAAAAATTAGACTAATTTATTGCAGTGTTGTATTATTTTCTGTGAAAATTTTGTAGAAGATGGTGAATTTTAGAGTTCATTTCTTTCCATTTGATTCTGTTAAATAAATAAATAAATTTTAACCTGCTTTTGAAATATCAAATTTTTTCGTAGATAATAGTCAAGTGTAGGTCAAAATAAAAACTTCGCATTTTTGGACAATTAAACTCCACTTTCAGTCGTATATATTGTTTAAAATGATACAAACGCTTAATTTTTGAATTTTTTAACAATTTCAATATTAATTTTTTAAAATACTGATATGATACAAACAAGCAGCTTGAAGGAAGTATGAAATTGACATTTCATGCGAAATGTACACTACGTTCTACGACCACGACATTATATCCCACTTTCACCATTCCAATATTTGACAATTCTAAATAAGTATCCTAGCAATGGCACCTGTACTGAAATAAAATAACATGTATTGAAATACTCACAAAACAAGTTCAAGGCTGAGTGTTATAATTTTATCGAGTGCGTAATTCCACTTTGCCCACGTGTGAAGTATAACGTTTTATCCAACATCACTCAATAAATGCAAAACTTGTTAAAGAAATATTTTTTGCCAGTGACATACGCTTTAAATATTCTAATTTAAAATGTCAATCGAAGTAGTTACCAAGGTGTTGTGTGTTATGATTATTGTTAGAAATAGAAAAATACTCACTAGTGACTTTTCTCAAAATTATACCCACTAATGGCTAGTGGGTAATCCGTTACTTTCCTTGTTTAAAATCGCCATAGTTATAGAGCATTTATTAAAAAGTGTTGGATAAAAATATTAATGTACTTTTAAAATGTAGACACATTTGGGCGAGAAAAAATAATATTTTCTTGTTGTCTATTCCATTATGGAAATATGTCACCAGTTACCAAATTTCTAGAAACAAAACATCCCTAATGTCCATGCCCCTCCTAAAACTTCCTCTTAATCCTAATGTCAACATTCACATAACGGTGTCACCCTTCCCTTCTTGCTTCGTTTCTGCTAAACCTGCGATTATTAAAAACTCCCGGTTCGGTACACCGACAAACAAACGACAAGCGACGGTGGCGGTGGTGGCGGTGGCGGTGGCGACGATGGCGGTGTGTCCATGCACAGCCAACGTCGATCAATAAATTAGTAGCGATTACCAGTCTGTTTACACATGTCACAACACGTGAGCGAACCGGCCCATTACGATATTACCTGGGTGCGCCGCGATGGCGGAGGGTGTTTAAATAAGGGGGTGGACAAACATCTGCAGATGTGATGGGGCAGAACTGTGGAAAGTTTTTAGTTGAAGGTTTACAATTGTACCTCGAAACACTGAAATATACCTAATATTGAAGCGATAACTTGTAGGCCTCTATGAAAGCAAAAACGAGCCTGAGACAGATAAATATCATAGGACCATTCTGCGTTGTAACTGTGCAAACACTAGGTGGGCCGAAAAAAATAAATTTGAGACGGGTAGTGAAAAAACCACAATACCTCCCGCCATAGAATTCATATCAAACGATCCAAGAAAACGGATTACCACTATCAAGAAATGCGTATCTCTTCTAAAAAATTACTCTTCAATTATGAAATATTTGTGAAAATTTAAGGCTAAGAATAATTTAACCCTCCTAAAAGGGGTACAAAATAATAAGGGGGTCCTGTCGAGACTGGGAGTCAGCAACAATAAAAGACTGCATCCGGAACTAACTTATATGGTCTTTATTAAACAATAATCAATGATGAATTTACTCTTCAACTCTACGTCTGTACTCTCTCGTCACTGTACTACCTACTTACTAACTTACTTTCTTCTAACATACACAGTAACACTTATTTATATTTGTACAAGTCCTAAGTCAGCAAAATAAGTCTACCAATATCTCAAAGGAGACGCATTTTTTTAAGTTTCTAATAAAAATTGTTCAAAATTAAACTTCCTACAAAATTAATCCTATGAAAAATTCACGTCGTAATGGCAAACAAAAAATAATACGTCGCCACTTAGACTATCTCTCGTGGGTAATTCCTTACTTTGCCCACTTGTAAAGTAAATAACTATTAATTATTTATTTAAATTATTTTTTATTGTTTTTATTACAACCTTTTTTCTCTAGTAGTTGTTTAGTGTAAGTTATTTTTATTTATTGTCTTACATTCGTATTTATTTTCTTTTGTATTACTTTTTGTAGTCTCGACGGTTATGCTTGATAATGACCACTAAATGGTCGAAACCGGTCGCACTTTTTTAAATAAAGTTTTAAACAGTGTGAATTTATTCAGCATTTATACTTTACCGTAAGTTCATGAAGACGACTTCTTACTGAAGTACAGCTTCACTTTTTGGATCTATATAACAACTCTTTGGCTTAAATCGGCAAAAAAATACTAAACACATACTTTAGTGATAAATGGGTTATAATTGGCTTCTACACCACTCTTTGTATGACTTTAGCATCTTATCTTTAACGTAGGCTCTTCAAGTTGACATCTGAACTAAGTAAATCTCAAATTTACTGATGATTTATAATAAAATGTCGATAAGTAGACCTAAAAAAATCTGATGTCCCCAGCACATAACCTCCCGTCCAATACTACTCAAAAGATACAAAATTGTACTTATGATACAGAAACAAACCTTGTTATTTATTTATTTTCTATTTATATTTCGGATATTTTATTTTATTTCGTATTTTTATTTAATTTTCATATATTCAAGGGGCTTCAAGTAAACTGCTACTTCCTATTGACCAATTTTATCCAAAATCTAATCAGCTCTTCATTTAAATATAAGAAGCAAAATTCACAAAGTAGTATTTTTTTGGTATTACAGTATTTGAGTTATGCGAGACGAAAAAATTGCCACAGACTACACACACACATACATACATACAGACATCATGGCGAAAATAGTAAAATCGTATTGTAGGGATCTTAAAACGTGCCTATTCATTGAAAACCCATTACCCAATTTTTTGACCAAAAACAATACCTCCCTAACCTAGAGGTGGGCGGGAGGTAAAAATAAAGGTTTACCTAGATCGGATGTAAACTTGAAGAGCCTTTTTTTAACAATATACTTTAGTCACAAATTATTTAATATCCAAATTTATTAATTTTGAAAATTTTCATTCTCTAATAATTCATTCATTTTTTCAGGAGACAGAATATGGAGAGCAGGATGCAGAGGATCTTTCGAGGACATCAACATTATAAGGTAGGAATCCTTTATTCATAATAAATTCTAGGTAAACTTACTGTTAAACAAACATGATATACGAGTAATTTAAATATTTCAAGATTTACATGCGATACAAATGTGTTCAAATTTTCTCCCCATTTACAATTTTTACCCTTCTTGTGGGGGGAAGGGCTTCCCGCCAGTCAGTCGCGCACCGCGTGTTGCCTTCTTTATTGCTTGCTCCACTTACATTTCTCTTCATTTCCTTTCTCTGTCGCACACTTTGCGACTAATCTCACCAGCTGTTTGTCTCTCTGTCACCCTGGAACATCTGCAGATAGAAGTGACGTGCGTCGTAGGGTGGTATTGACTTTTTGGCTGTTTTTAGTTATGAGGTACCTTCAATTATTTGATGGTTCTTATCATTGCACATAAATACCATATGAAGCACTTCAACTATAATTTGTATGAAATAAAATAAATATTGTACCGTAAAATGCCCGGGGCGATTTGAAATTGGTTTTCATAAATTGGAGGCTCTACTGAAAATGTATGACTTATTTTTTGCCATATAATAATACTACAATATAACAAAACAAAATAGCTTCGCACATTTTTGAAAAAAAATGTATGCTGTTGCTATTTTCATCATGGGGTCACAATTATTCAATTAGACGTCTAGAAAATAAAATATTTAAAAATATATAATCTGATACCTACATCAGAATTAACTTTATGTGAAATAAAACCAAAGATATCTTAAAATAGTTATTTATTTATCAAGGCACTGAAGTTTAACTTTTTATCACGAATATGGAATTTATTTATAAATAAACCATGCGAGTGATAAAAAGGAACTTCAGTGCCGCGGGTCATATTAAATTTTATTTGAAATCTAAAATTAGAAAAAACTGTAAAAAAATTTAAATATAGGTCTCTCTGACTGATGCCAACCTTGAACACCGAAGTTATCGTAAATAATACTCAAAATTATGTGTTTTGTCCTCAATTTCGTCATCGGAATAAATTAGTCAATTCTTCTTGCACATTTTGTTTCATGTTACGTATAAATTTAATATAGTACGTCAATATCTGCAAAAATTATCTTCCCTGTACAATTATTATTTAATGGTTGCCAGCACTGGGTTGCTCAAAATCGTCGTATAATGGATTATTTTAGTGACGATTTCTGAGCTTTTAATGACGATTTTTGAGCATTTTAGTGCCAATATCAAATAAAAACACTTATTAAAATCTTGATAATTATTAGAAAGTAAAACAAATACTTAATAATGTCAAAATATTTGACAGAAAAACATTACACATTTGTTTGCCATTTTTTCATGGATTATATTATTAAACAGTAATATTTAAATTTTCATTTTTAATTTATGCAATTACAAAGTAATAGTTATTTATGTATCAAGGCACTGAAGTTCAATTATTATCACGAATGTGGAAAATAAACCATGTGAGTGATAAAAATGAACTTCAGTGCCGAGCTACATATTAAGTTTTATTTGAAATCTAAAATTCGAAGAAACTAAAAAAATTACAATATAAGTTAAGTTTATACATCTGTCAGTTGTCAATTGAAACTGACAGTCAGAGTTGCCAACCTCGAGAAGTGAAGTTATCGTAAATAACATTCAAAATTATGTGTTTTGTCCTCAATTTCGTCATCGGAATTAATTAGTAAATTCTTCTTGCAAATTTTGTTTCATGTTACGTCCAAATTTATTATAATACGTCAATATATCTGCCAAAATTATCCTAATTGTACAATAATTAATTAACGGTTTACAACACTGGGATGCTCAAAATCGTCGTATAAAGAGTTACTTTAGTGACGATTTCTAAGCTTTTAATGATGATTTTTGAGCACTTTAGTGTCGACTTCAAATAAATGAATTTTGTTTACTGATTTACAAGCAAAATTTTAAGCTCTGCAATATTTATTTAAAGCAATTTTGTCCAAAATAATTTGGGAAGCAATGTGCACGAAAAAGCTGTTAAAATAAAATACACAAACAAATTGCAAAAATTATTGAAATTTGATGTGTTCGCCACAATCTATAAGTATAATTATTCACAAATTGCTTTGAATCCTTCAAAGAAACAATTATACTAACACCATACAAAAACCGAGCACCGTCAACAATCAGCATTCACCATTCTTAATTTCCTGTTCATTTCACTGGGTTCTCAAACTTCAAAAATAACAAAATATTCGTTCATTTCTGCGGCTTCTTCTGTCGTTCAGCACAGCGGCGACGTCCCCAGATTTCAGTAGGGGTTGGAGGCAAGGGTGATGGCGCTACCACCGTGGTAGCGGGTCAAATTAGATGAGCAGCAGCAGATGAGCGCTAAATCAAGTTATGTGGGAATTGACTGGTGCTGGTGCCCTCTGCAGCAACGTGAAGTTGGAAGAGGGAGATGAGGCGTACATACGTATACTATTATATGTAAAACTAGTATACCGTACAGCTATTTTGGTATTGTGTAGCCCATTGAGTATTTTACGAGCCGCAGTCTGATGAGTTATAATTTATCTAGTATATGAAAGGTGACATTTTCAGTTAACATTCCCGATTGTGGTATATGTTTATGGTCAAGCTATGGTTATTGAAAGAGTGGTTGTGATTGAATTTTTATAGGTAAAACAGGTCTCAATTTGAACATCTTGTATTTATTATTGAATTATTCAATAAAAAGAAACAATAAATCGAGCAACTTTCAGAAATTCATAGTAAAATTTTGGATTAAGTTCTGTAAAATATTTACCGGTTTCAGGAGATTAAACCTATGTTTACATGCACAAAAGTAAGTAGGGTAAGTATGTCATACCTCTATGCTGTACGGTAATATTACCATACTGATCTGTCAAAACAGTCAAGAAAATTAAAATAAAACACAATATAATGCTATTTATTATTACACAAAGAATTAAACTGTTCAGAGCTTCACCTGCTGCGTTTCAAATATTTTCAAGCAATTATGAACACGTTTGACTTTTAAGTAAAAAAAAAAAACATTTATAAATGTGATACAAATCAAGTGTAACCACGGGGTTAAAAAAAACAAAGAGACTTACTTGAGAACTTTCTAAAATTATGACAGACATTTATAATATAATTTCAAAAAATAATATTTATTAATGACACTAACGTCTTCATATTCTGAAACCGGTAAACTATTAAACAAACCACGGATGTTATGAGTCATAACAAGCCTTAGATATTATAAAATCCTCGCTCTACGAGCTCGGATTTCAAACTGACATCTGCGGTTATTATGATACTCATAACATAACTAGGAATGTTAATTGCTATTTCAGAACTTAATCCAAAAATCTTTTGATAAAAAAAATCTGTTGTGAGCACCACAATACCTCCCGCCATAGATTTCTTATCGAACAATGCAAAAACACGTACCACCACTATCAAGAAATGCTCATCCCCTCAAATATTGAGTTTTCAATTATAACACATGTCAAAAAATGACATTTTTCTATTTTTCAACCGTTGTTTAGTTTTTTCAAAACGCATATGTTTACAGATTTAAACGAAAAAGTCAAAATATAATTTTCTTTAACGTGTTGTACTTTGTAAATGATGGCAGTAAGATAAAAATGTTTCAAACAATTATTGTAGATAATAATATTTGAAACATAACAAAAATTGTCATTAAATCATAATTTACTCAGATATTTCAAAATAACTTGATAGGGCTTCAAGTAAACCAGCGCTTCCGGTTATTGGATAATCACCAAAAACTGTTCAGCTCTTTCATTAGGGATACAATTGATATATACAAAATATCAAAGTTTTCAGTTGAGTAGTTTTTGAGAAACCATAACTCAAGAGATCCACACAGACTAACAGACAGACACATACACATACATCATCGCGAAACTATTAAAATCGTATTCTAAGGACCCTAAAATGTGATCTTCCACTTAAAACTCACTACAGAATTTTTAGCATGATTCCTATACCTACCTCCTTCATAGGATGTGGCGGGAGATATTAAAACACCCGATGCAATAGTTTATAAACTTCCCAGAATAAATAGTAGAAAATATATAGAAATAATTATTATTTTATTATATTAATGGCCAGTTTTAATCATATACGTTTAAAGTATCTAATGATCAATGAAAAATATATAAATAGAGTAATATAAATAAATATACCAAGAATCCAAACATATATGTAATATATATTAAATGTTAGTGTATATGTTAAACCGCTTTTTGAATTAAATGAATTAATTATAGAAAATATATATATTAATAAACATACAAAATTCTACGAACTAGAATTTGCGATAAAATTACAAATATCTAAAAATAACCACATTACAGAAATTTTCATTCAAAATCAAAATTACTTGATGAAAACAGAATATATGTTGAAACTCATCACCCCATGAAACAATTATAAATTTTCACCATTGAATTTCCAATTCAATACAAAATACAAACAGTTCTCATTTGCAAAAAGTTGTTCGTATTTATAACAAATAACAATGTTTGAATGTTTTATCTCAGCATGTGGATTCGTACTGAGCTAGTGAATAATTTGACTGTCAATTGTTTCTCGGAAACAAACAGCGATCGGGTGGCTGTCACACCTGTCGGGGTCAGGCAGCCGGTCTGTAGACGTAACATCCGAATAACGGAAAGGCGAGTTGGCGATGACAGCTTACTGGACGATGGGAATTGGGAGTTTTTGCATTGGACTGACAGGGCACTGTTCAGAAGCATTTTAAATAAAAATTTCTGTTATTTTGCGTGATTTATACGGAAAATTACTGGATTGTTTGAATTACGCGCCAATGGAGATTTTTAGTGGTATGCGGTTGGCAGTATTGAGTTGCGCATAACCTCATCTGTAACCATATGTTCTTGGATTGTTTATAACTTGTTTAGTTTTCGTGATATTGTTATTTGATTGTTATTGAGGCATGCTATAAGGCCCATTTGGTTACCGAAATATTAGTAGTTTACAATATATCAAACAAATTTAAATTAATATTTATTAGAAATATTGCAACATGGCCATGAAAAATTGAACAAAAACGAAATTTGTTTGACATTTCATAAAACAGTTTTAGGGTATTTATAGAGAGCAGATTATATGCACAAAAAAAAACTATATGCGCATATATATACATATGCACTGATTTTTTTGGGAAATATGCACTATATATGCTAAAATATGACAATATGTGCAGCAAAATATGCAAAAAATCTTAAATTATTAGATAAAACGTATAAATAAATGCATTATGAATTTCATTGCATAATACAGTCTTAATCCTGATTCACAATTAACAAATATTCTACTTATATACATATAAACTAAGTCTAGAAACTAGATATTATAAGATTATAACATATTTACATAATTACATAAACAATTTATTCAAAATTTTCTAAAAAAAAAATAAATTAATCATGAGTAAAAGTTATATCCAACTAAATATTTGTTGACGTTTCTTAAAACCAATGAAATGCTTTATTATATGTCACGTGTCTGCGTTTTAACCAATCCTGTCATTATTATACTGATTATTTTTTGACATTTCTTTAAACCAATCAAATGCTTTATTGTATGTCACGTGTCTGCGTTTTAAACAATCCTGTCATTATTATACTGAGAATAATGCTCTTGTGAATATTCCCGGCAATTTTCTCTGTAGCTTTTTTGTTTTTGTTGGCAGATGTCAAATGTCAGATAGTTATCATCAACACAAGTAAATATGAGCAAAAAAGATAAATTTAGTGGCGTGCCTGATGATGAAATCAAAAAATAATCTAATTAAATATAACTCGAGAGTTCGATAAATTAGAAAATAATTCTCCAGTATCTTTCTCAAACTTGTCGCCATTTGACAATAGCCACTCAAGCCCTACGGGCTTTCCTGGCTATTGCCTGGCAACAAGTTTTCGAAAGATCTGTCAAATTATTTTCAATTTATTCTCACTCTCTTGTTGTATTATTACTGAGAATTCTCGGTCTTATATTCATTGTACCCACTTTTACCAGCATTCGTGTATACAATGAATACCTATCGTTACCATTACAGGGATTTCCCTAGAAATATGATAATTTATTGGTTTGTGTATTTGCTTATTGTATTGTTTATTGCTTTTTCCGTTACATTCTTCTTTTTATTGCGGCCTCCTCCAATATTTGGTATTGTCAATGTGCATTACCGGAAATTTCAGATTGTTTATTACTAAAAATATTGAAATATGCAATTATATGCAACTTTTGTAAAAATATTACAAATATATATATTAAAATAAGCCCAAATATGCAATATATGCTACTAGTAATTAGCATTAATTAACTCTAATCAATGTAATTCGTCCAGAAAATTCATTTTATTTAAAGATATGCAAAAATTAAAATATATGCACTTTGCATATAATCCGCTCTCTAGTTATTTATTTTAGTATGAAGATAATTCGAGATTTTAGGCTGCTCTGGAAATGCGGTAACCATCCATTAGTAGAAAAGCAAAAATGGAAACTGTCGGCTGAGATTCAAATTTGTATTATTTGCAAACTATAAATCATTTATCGATATAAAAAGTATAGTTTTTGCTTTGAATTGGAAGTATCAATGAGATAAATAATTAATAAGTAATAAATAATATAAATTTTGCAAACAATAAATCAGAATGTGGGCGCTGAACTTTCACATCTGATTAAACTCACCCTCGACACCCAATTCCAGGAAGGGTGCAAGTCTGACGTCATTCCATGCATAATTCATTTGTCACTAGACTTGCGATGTAGTGTCCGAGCGATTAACTGTGAGCACATCCGTTTAACTGACAGTCGTTTAACTTTTAATTTAAATACAAATTCGCAAATTGCTGCGTTATGTCCGCTTGGTTTAACGCCATGTTGCGTTATTTTACGCTAATGACAGCGATGTAGCGATTATGAGATGTTGACGGAGATTTTTCAAATTATGGACCGGAGTTTCATGTTAATTTTATGGTGATGTTCATTGTTATTTGTATTTCGTACGCTTTGAATGTTTTAATGTTTGGTGATCACCACATAAACTTTCGTTATTGTGTGTTTTGCACAAATGAATCTATCTGTTTTCAAATTACAACAGGAACTTTGTCCTGTAGCTATCATTTCCAGTAACTTGGATATTAAATAAGATACCTGCCGAAATAGTTTCCAAAGATCTGACATAATTCAGTGTGCCCATCATTGTAGTTGGTAAAGGAACAGGAACAGGAACTGGAGAAGGATAGATAGAAGAGACAGAAATACAGGAGGCTGTGACACGTGCTTGGAAAACTCACGTGGTGAGCCCAATGTTGTTCGTTACAGTTGTGCCATAACTTCGAAATCACAATAATTTCACGAAAATTGCATAAATTATACATGCGTCTACTGTTTCTTCAAGCCAAGAAACCTTGTCTTGATGACTATTTCTTGATTATTAAGACAAGAAATTAAAGGTTTCTTGTCTTGGTCATTTTTTGGCAACGTATTTCTTGTCTTGTTTTAAGAATTCTTGATATTTCTTGATTCTTGATATTTTAGGGGAACCCCCTTTTTCTATCACTTTATCCATTCCGAACGCTCAAATAAGTAGCGTTTGCGTCTGCTCATTCCCCTCCCTTTTAGTAATGTTTCTTAAATGTTGGTGGCGTCGCGTTGCACTTTGATATTCTATGCTTTTATTTAAAACAATGAGTGTTAACAGAAATATAAATCAGATTTATTCGGATAGTCATGAAACCGATCTAACCGAATCTAGCTAAACTTAACTTATCCATCTGTTTCCAATAGTCGAGAATCGGAATATTTTTTCCTCTCAATATAATAAAAAAATTATCAGATTTTTTTCAAAATTAGCGTGGGCAAGAATATAAAACGAAATACCCACATGCATGAATACAAAATAATGTATAATAAAATTTAATTAAATAAAATATATACTAGTTAATGAGATAAATAGCTCCGTAAAAAAAAATTCAAATAAATGTTAATTTTAATTTTATTAATTTATCGTGTGATACTAATATTTTGGAAACCAAATGAGCATCATATGAATTTTCAAATTCTGAACTACTTTTGTGTCTACTCTTTTCCTATAATGTGTACATTCTATATTTCTATACACCCGGTATATACATAATATTATGAGAAATCAAAAAAAGTACATGAAAAAGGAACCAATTCTTCAGAAGCAAAATTCTGAAATGTAACCACAATCCTCAAGTTATTTTCTATTCCATTAAGGAACACTTAACAAGTTATGGAACATAGTATTAATTAATGATATATGAACTATTGGACGTATATTATTAACATAAACAATTCTTCCAATTGACAACTAATTTTTAAAATTATTACTTAATGAATTCAATATTTCAAATTCCAATTTTTACCTCCCGCCTACCTCTAGGTAAGGGAGGTATTGTTTTTGGTCAGAAAATTGGGTAGTGAGTTTTCAATGAATAAGCACGTTTTAGGGTCCCTACAATACGATTTTACTATTTTCGCGATGATGTCTGTATGTATGTATGTATGTATGTATGTATGTATGTATGTATGTATGTATGTATGTATGTATGTATGTGTGTGTGTGTGTAGTCTGTGGCAATTTTTTCGTCTCGCATAACTCAAATACTATAATACCAAAAAATACAATTTTTTGAATTATTGCTTCTTATATTTAAATGAAGAGTTGATTAGATTTTGGATAAAATTGGTCGACCGGAAGTAGCAGTTTACTTGAAGCCCTTAACAGTTTTTCGTGAAAAACACGGTTAAATTTCCTTTTTCAACAATTTATGGTATTTTGAAAGTTGAAGAATATTTAATTCTACATTTGTTTTGATTACACTAATTTTAATAATTTTCATTAGATTTAGAGATAATAAAATATAAAGAAATTAGATTTCACAAATCTTGCATTCCTAGTACACCATGGAAAATTTTCAATTTTTTACGAAATGTGACACATGTCATTGTGATTGTGAAGCTGTTTTCTTAGTGAAATATATGTCAAAAAATTAAATAAATATACGAAAGAAAATTGAAATTCTCAAATATAAATAGAAAATAAACAAATAAGAAGGTATGTTTCTGTATCATCAAATACTATTTTGTACCGTTTAAGAGTAGTATTGGGCGGGAGGTTATGTGCTGGCCACATCAGATTTTTTTTTTATGTATTCAAAGTACAATTTTAGATTTCCGGAAAAATTCAAATCACATATTTTTATGGGACATTAGATTATTTTTGTGTTTGTAAAAATACAAACTATTTTTTATTAACTTTAATTATGTAATATCTTATAAAAACATATTTAGTATTTACACCAAACTAACAAATATTATATATTATATGCATAAGTACTTATATAAAAAAAAAATATAAATATTGTAAATAATATACATTCTTATATTAAAAGCAAAAACCTGCGTTTGTCATAAAAAGCTAACTTTTTAATCGCGCCCTTTAAGTCCCTAGTAATCTAGGGGATCTGTCTTTTTTTATTTTTACTCAACTAAAATGAAATGATAAATTTTATTCAGGTCAGAATTCTTATACTTTCGATAGAGGAAATTCAAAATTCGGAATTCGAAGGTATTCGAATTTCCAAAATTCGAATTTTATTGACAGCACTAGCAGTTACTCATATATGAGTCTATTAATTCATTTGATACACCAAGAATTCCACAATACTTGTTTTTTGAAATTATAATTATTAAATTTTAATATTAATTCCTTTTGATTCCTTATACCAATAATTCGAAAAATTCGTGACCCCAAGAAAAGGAAATATAACCATGCTTTATGAAAGTGAATTCAAACAAAAATTGTATGGAATAATAAAAATATCTCAATATAATATAAAAAAATATATCATCACGCCTTTTACCCATTAAGGGTGTGGCACTCTGCTTACGCAGATCTCGGTAGGTGATATATCTTTGCATATGAAATGCGGTTACCAGCCGTCAAGTCATAGCCCCCAAAGTTGTTAGTGGAGGGGGAACCACAGGGGTAAATTTAAATTTGTAACTATCGGCAGTGGGATTCGAACTGAGGATCTCACGATCCACAGTCCGACACGTTACCACGGAGCTATTTACCACATACGAGGGTGGGTCAATAAGTACCTGTGTTAGGAATGAAGGCGCAAGATTTTTGACATTTTTTGTTTTTATATTTCGACATAATCTCCTTTCAGGGCGATACACTTTTCCCAGCGACCCTGCCATTTATTTAACCCCTCCAAAAAATATGGTTTTTCAAACCCCACAAAATAGGCTTCTGTCGCGGCGATGACCTCCTCATATGAGCTGAATTTTTTTCCCGCGAGCCACGTTTTCAAGTTGGGGAACAGAAATCAATTGCTGGGAGCCAGGTAGGGCGAGTACGGTGGGTGCGGCAACAGTTCGTACCGCAATTCATGCATTTTGGCCGCGACGATTTCGGATGAATGAGCAGGGACATTGTCGTGGTGTAACAGAATTTTTTTTCTTTGCCAAATGGGGCCGTGTCTTTTTAAATTTCTCGTGAAATTGATCCAACAAGTCACTGTAATACTTTCCCATGATCGTGCATCCTTTCTCCAAAAAGTCCATGAGGATTATTCCCTTCGAATCCCAAAAAATCGTGGCCATGACCTTTCCAGCCGATGGGACCGTCTTTGCCTTTTTCGGAGCAGGTTCACCCGGGAAAGTCTATTGTTTTGACTGTTGTTTGGTCTCTGGCGTGTAGTGATGGATCCAGGTTTCATCAACGGTGACGACTCGACGCGGATTTGGCTTAAAGAGGTCCAAACTCTGCTTCGACATTGTCTTCCGTATCTGATTGTTGTCCACCCTTAGCAATCGCGGCACCCACCGGGCCGACAACTTTCTCATGCCTAACTTATTATCTAAAATATTAATTGCCGATCCGTGCGACACGCCAGCAGCCTCTGCTACTTCGCACACTTTCATTCGGCGGTCAGCGAGAATCATTACGTGGACCTTTTCAACGATTTCTTCAGTAACCACGTTTGCCGGGCGTTCTGGGCGCTCTTCATCAAAAACAGATGAACGGCCGTGTTTAAATTGATTAAACCAATATCTCGCGGTTATCATTGATGGAGAAAGGTCCCCATAAACAGCATCTAGCATTTCTTTTATTTCTTCGCAAGTTTTTCCTTCCAAAAATAAAAAGCGAATTACGGATTGATATTGTTGTTTTTCCATTTTATTTAAAAACAGCAAACACGCTTAATACAAATAACTGTCAAATCAGAACTAGCTTATGAATCAGTCTGAAATTTTGTATGACGACGTTTGAAAGATGACAGTACTTGATAGTAGTGCTACCGTCCCTCAAAAACGCACTGTGTTTTCAAACACAGGTACTTATTGACCCACCCTCGTAAATATCTCAATATGTTTGCAAATTTAATTCTCAGTAATAATATAACAAGAGGGTGAGAATAAATTGAAAATAATTTGACAGATCTTTCGAAAACTTGTTGCCAGGCAATAGCCACGAAAGCTCGTAGGGCTTGAGTGGCTATTGCCAAATGGCGACAAGTTTGAGAAAGATACTGGAGAATTATTTTCTAATTTATCGAACTCTCGAGTTGTATTTAATTAGATTATTTTTTGATTTCATCATCAGGCACGTCACTAAATCCATCTTTTTTGCTCATTTTTACTTGTGTCGATGATACTTATCTGACATCTGACATCTGTCAACAAAAACAAAAAAGCTACAGAGAAAATTGCCGGGAATAATCACAAGAGCATTATTCTCAGTATAATAATGACTGGATTGGTTAAAACGCAGACACGTGACATACAATAAAGCATTTGATTGGTTTAAATAAACGTCAAAAAATAATCAATTAAATTTCTTTGCCCCCAAAACTCGATAAATTTCAGGTTTTTGGTTTATTATTGTAATTAGTCATTGTTGTAATTAGTGCATTTTTATAATCAATACATTGTTGTTGTCAGTACACTGTTGTAAATAAGCTGGAGGTTATGTGCTGGTAAATCCGACTTTTTTATTGTTACATATAAGAATTCGACGTCCGGTCGTGTTCAGTTTGGCGACAGGCGCTGATGGAGTAGCGCAGTGTGACCCACGAGGGAGAATTCGCTGCTTCCACGCGCTCGCGTTCTATATTGGTGCGGAACAGGATCAATTCCAGATTAATTTAGTTATCGCAACCCTCTGTGTTTCATTTCATAGTTTTCTCTCCGGGAGTCCTGAGTTGGAACTTGGAACTGCAGGGGGCGCTGCGAGGGGAAGCCACGCGGGGTAGCGACTAATTATAATTGTAACACGAGACGACTCTGATGTAACTGGTTATATGATGAGATCATCTCTTTATTTGTTGTTGGAAGTCTTACTGAGATGCAGTGTTTCCCCAAAACAATCGAAGTTTTAAAAAGATTTTAGGTTAACCTTGCGATTAGTGTTTCATCAAGACAAGGAATCTTGTCTTGGGCTTGATTTTCAAGACAAGAAATTAAAAGATTCTTGTCTTGCCCATTTCTTCTCAACTTTTTTTTTGTAAAGGGGGTTCAACTACTGAGGTTATATGCCTTTCTCTATCGTTTTATCCAATCCGAAAGCTCAAGAACGTAACGTTGGCGTCTGCCCATGCCCCTCACTTTTAGATAAATGTTTCTTAAATGTTGGTCACGTTGCATTGCACTTCGATATTCTATGCTTTTTATTTAAAACAGTGAGTGTTAAAGAAATATAAATCAGATTTATTCGGATAGTGAAGACACCGATCTAACAGAATCTAGCTAAACTGAACTTGATGCACCTTCTTCCAATATTCAAAAATCGAAATTTTTTTTATCTCATAATAATATTTTTCTCTCTCAATCTAATAAAAAAGTAAGAGATTTTTTTTAAAATCAGCGTGGAAAAGAATACAAAACAATACACCCAAATGCAAGAAAACAACGTACTCCTAATATACAGAATAGTGCATCGGTCTGTATTTTTTATTTTATGCGATTGTTATAAGTATTACCTAAATTTTTTTGAGACAAAGTTTATTTTACATTAAAATGCCCATGTATCCGCAGTATAAGTTTTTGTTCCATTTTCTCGCCATGATATGCAACTTTATATTTTTGAATGGAACATCCTATATATTATTGCAAAATTTTAAAGATCTTCTGTTTTTCTTTAAAATAGTTAAAATAAATTTATAAAAAATCTTCGAGTTACATATGCATTTTAATGTAAAATAAACTTTGTCTGAAAATTTTTTCGGTAATATTTATAATAATCGCATAAAATAAAAAATACAGACCGATGGACCACCCGGTATAATAAAATTTAAATAAATAAAATATTTACAAGTTAATGAGATAAATAACTCCATAATATATTTGTTTTGAAAATCATAGTCATAGATACAAATTTTTGTATTTTAATCATAAATGCAGAATTCAAAAATTTATCATCAAGATATCAATATTTCTTAACAATAAATCTTGACTCTTGATGATACTTTCTTGTCATGGTCTTGTCTTGATTTTAAGACAAAAACAAGAGTATATCTTCACTACTTGCGAATTTATCACATTTTGCGTAAAACTAAATTGAAATAGCATATTTCATTAAAAATTGTAAATTGCATCTAATTGCACGAATACGGCACATTTTGTAAAAAAATTTATGCTATGGATATGTCAGCATTTTAATTTAAATAAACTTTGTTGCTGGTTAAAATTAAAATTGACACTTTACAGACTGCAAAAGCGTCACTTGAACTACCTAAGCTGTAAAAATATTTTACATTATAACCGCTCGGCGCTCAATAAATGCATAGTAATCGTTCAAAAAAAGCAAGGCAACGTAATTTGATGGCGATACCCTTCAAAAATATGTATTAAAAATTATTACTAAATTAATATTATTTAAAAATCGGAAAAAAAATATGTTGAACACGGCACCAAACACAGATTTACAGCAAACGACATCCTCTGCTGTAAATCCAGTATTTTGGTGCCTAACATTGCTTGAAAAAATATCCGTAATATTTAAAATTATAGCATAAAATAAAAAGTACGAACCAATGGACTGATGAAAATTATGATTCTAAATTGCTCGATATCGTGGTATAAAAGATATATTTTGCTCCAAGAATTATTTAAACTAACTAACTAACCCGAATGAAAAAAATACTGTCAGTTATTGTGAGAAACCTTGGCACCCCCTCCAGTCTCCATTCGTGTGAAGCGTGGACAAATAACTGGAAAACAACAACGCATGGTGGCGTCTAACAAGCGGCCGTAATGACGCCGCCGACGCCGCCGTCCCACCCCCGGTGCCTAGATTTGAGTTTTGATTGAGAGGCGCCGAGCGTCGGGTTAGGTAATATGATGCGTCGCATGAAAAATGGCGCCAAATTGTAGGGGTAGGGTTACGAAGTCGCATAGCAGAGGAGTTTGAACTTTGCAATTTAGATTTTAATTTATTGTTTTCAAATTATTTGTCACTTGTCTTTTCATTTGTAAATTTGTTAAAAATGTTGATTTGCTACATTATATCGGATGTAGAATTAAAATATGGCGTATTTTTACCTCCCGCCTACCTCTAGGTAAGGGAGGTATTGTTTTTAGTCAGAAAATTGGGTAGTGAGTTTTCAATGAATAAGCACGTTTTAGGATCCCTACAATACGATTTTACTATTTTCGCCTTGATGTATGTATATATGTATGTATTAATGTGTGTGTGTGTGTGTGTGTGTGTGTAGTCTGTGGCAATTTTTTCGTCTCGCATAACTCAAAATACCAAAAAAATACAATTTTGTGTATCTTTGCATTTTATATTTAAATGAAGAGCTGATTAGATTTTGGATAAAATTGGTCAATCGGTAGTAGCAGTTTACTAGAAGCCCTTAACAGTTTTCTGTGAAAAAACACGGTTAAATTTAATTTTTCAACAATTTATGTTATTTTGAAAATTGTAGAATATTTAATTTTACATGTGTTTTATTACACTAATTTCATTAATGCCCGGTTGCACCAACGTTAGTTAAATTGTAAACTTAGTTTTAATAAATAAAAGAAAATCGAAGTTATATGTCATATGGAGTAATTGACATTGATGTCAAAAATTAGATACGTTTTTATTTATGTAAACCAAGTTAAAAATTTAACTAACGTTGGTGCAACCGGGCATAAGAGTATTGTTTAATTAGATTAGGGCCGGTATTACCAAACTCAATTGACTTGAGAATAAATTTATCAATATCGCAGCAAAATCATAGCTTCACTGATTTTTTGTTTATTCCATTGATAATTTATTCTATAGTTTATCTGAGGTTGGAAATATGGCCCTTATGCTCGGTAGCACCAAAGTTAGTCATATTTTAGACTTGGTTTAAATAAATAAAAGCGTATCTAATTTTTGACATCAATGTCAATTACTCCATATGACATATAACTTCGATTTACTTTTATTTATTTAAACCAAGTTTAAAATTTAACTAACGTTGGTGCAACCGGGCATTAGAGATAAAAAATATGAAGAAACAAATTTCATAAATCTTGCATTCCATGTACACCATGGAAACAATTAAAATTTTTCAATTGTGACACATGTCATTGTGATTGAGAAGCTGTTTTCTTAGAGCTGATATTTCCATCTACGAATAAATTTATTTAGCGAATAAATAAAAAAATATGCATCAAAAATTGACAATAATTTATTCGTAGATGGAGATATCGGCCCTTAGTGAAATGTGTAAAAAAATTAAATAAATATACGAAACAAAATTAAATTTCTTAAATATAAATAAAAAATAAACAAATAAGAAGGTATTTTCCTATATCATCAAATACTATTTTGTACCGTTTAAGAGTTGTATTTTTCAACCTTAAAGATAATAATATTTTTGACTATATTTGACCACTTTTATTATACTCAATTGGCGTAAAACTTAACCAATTTGACTTAAATATGCGCAAACTTGACTAAAAATTATTTTACTCCGTAAAAGTAGAAAATTTTCGCTCTTCTATTTTGAGAGTGTTCGGTTTAAAAGTTATATAGGCGGGAAGGTTGAATTATTTTAATTATCCCCGAATTTTCTTTGCGGAGCTCGAGTTCGATGACCATCCGTTACATGAGGGCTATTCGTCCACTATGGGTGTCCTGTTTTGTTGTTGATTGGCCAGGGCGGTGGGCGGGGTGGGACGTGGGCTGTGGGCTGTGGAGTGTAGGCGACCTAATTGTTTTTCCTGCAACGAGCGTCGGGCGGCAGCATTGCGGGACTTCCCTGTGCAGGCGTCGGCGCCGCTCTCAGCAGCGAAATGGTTTCAATTACCCGAGCATTCAGCACAGGCACAATACACACGCGTCCATTGCCATACACGCCGTCACCGGGACGCCAGGACGCCACGACGCTAGGGTTGCAGGGAGGCCGCCAGTGCCGTTCGTCTATAATTATTATATTATACAGGAAGTTACAAAAATACAGGTCAGGGGTGGGCGGTACATTTCAAAACAATAATAATAGGTCATATTAATATGTATCCGGAAATTCTTTAAAAGATTATTTATTTATTTATTTTCATAACATCTTAACTACGAGATAACTCATAATGGTCAACCGGAAGTAGCAGTTCACTAGAAGCCCTTTATAGTTTTCCATGAAAAAATACGGTAAAATTTAATATTTCGACAATTAATATTATTTTCAAAATTGTTTACGTTACACTAATTTTATTAATTTTCATTAAATTTAAAATTAATAAAATATAAAAAATTTAATTTCATAAATCTTGCATTCCATGTACATCATAAAACCCTTAAAAAATTATTTTTTTACGAAATGTGACACATATCATTGTGATTGAAAAGCTGTTTTCTTAGTGAAATATATGTCCAAAAATTAAATACATACGCGAAAGTAAATTTAATTTATCAAATATAAATAGAAAATAAACAAATAAGAAGGTATTTTTCTGTATCATCAAATATTATTTTATCCAACACCTCTCAATAAATGTTGTATAATTATGGTAATTTTAAACAAGGAAAGTAACAGGTTACCCACTAGTGAGTATAATTTTGAAAAAAAGTCACTAGTGAGTATTTTTCTATTTATAACAATAATAATAAAACACAATACCTTGGTAACTACTTCGATTCACATTTTAATTTAGAAAATTTAAAGCATATGTCACTGTCAAATAATTTGTCTTCAATAAATTTTGCATTTATTAAGATGTGTTGGGTAAAACATTATACTTTACACGTGGACAAAGTAAGGAATTACCCACGAGAGAAATTTTAGCACACGAAGTTGAAGGCTGAGTGTGATAATTTTATTTGTAAAGAAAATAACTATTGTACCATTAGAGTTGTATTGGACGGAAGGTTATGTGCTATCAGATTTTTTACAATGATTGTATATTTTGTGACGTTTCGACTATCCTCTTAGTCATTATCAAAAAAATAAACAATAAAATTGAGTCATCTTTTAACTTTTCTTATTCATAGAAAAATGAAACATAGGACACCTACAAGTTTCTAAGCCCCCTGAATCCCTTTTGTTTATCTTCTTAAGAATTCATGAACGAGGCAAGATATAGTAACGAAACTTCATACTTATGTTTTATAACAATGCGCATAATATATAAAATATATGAAATTAAAGATGTGTAAGCACCGTTTTTTCAACATATTCTGCAGCCTTGTAAAGTATAGCATATGCTATTTAATTCGCTCGTCCTGATCACAGTAGGCGTGTGTTGACGTCGGGCACTGCTGGTGGCGGCGCCAGCAATCAACAGCGTCGCTTGTCGCTTGTTTGTCATTGCGGCCCGCTGTGGCTAATTGGGCTGATTGTCAGATGTCATTCCTCCGCTGAAACAACTGCCGAACGACTAGATTGTGCCCCATGTCTGTAATTGTGTAATTCAGAAGATGTACTAAAAATATCCTCCTTAAATTTACTAAATTTAACAGAAATAATCATTTTGTTTTGGACACGGCTAACTCCTACATGTGAAACTGGGATTTCTGAAATATATGGTTAAAAAATTCTTCTTCAAGAAATAACATTCTTGGAGAAAATGATTAGTACTATATTAAATACAGTTGGTAAATTTGGGGAAGATTCCGGCACGATCCTATCGGGTGTTAATTTAGGCCTAGAACAAAGGCAAATTATGGTAAGAATTTTCAAAATATCTGGTATTGTTCTGATCTTATAAGGGGAAATATGTTGTACTCAATTTATTTGTACCTTCTGAACTAATAATAAATTAACTAAAATCATACAAATTTCATTTTTACCTCCCGCCTACCTCTAGGTAAGGGAAGTATTGTTTTTGGTAAAAAAAATTGGGTAGTGAGTTTTCAATGAATACGCACGTTTTAGGCTCCCTATAATACGATTTTACTATTTTCGCGATGATGTCTGTATGTCTTATGTGTGTAGTCTGTGGGAATTTTTTCGTCTCGCATAACTCAAATACTATAATACCAAAAAATACAAATTTGTGAATTATTGCTTCTTATATTTAAATGAAGAGCTGAATAGATTTTGGATAAAATTGGTCAACCGGAAGTAGCAGTTTACTTGAAGCCCTTAACAGTTTTTCGTGAAAAACACGGTTAAATTTCATTTTTCAACAATTTATGTTATTTTGAAAGTAGAAGAAAATTTAATTTTACATGTGTTTTGATTATATAAATTTCATTATTTTACATTAGATTTAGAGATAATAAAATATACAGAAATTAGATTTCTCAAATCTTGCATTCCTAGTTAGACCATTTTCAAATTTTTACGAAATGTGACACATGTCATTGTGATTGTGAAGCTGTTTTCTTAGTGAAATATATGTCAAAAAATTAAATAAATATATGAAAGAAAATTAAAATTCTCAAATATAAATAGGAAATAAACAAATAAGAAGGTATGTTTCTGTATCATCAAATATTATTTTGTACCGTTTAAGAGTAGTATTGGGCGGGAGGTTATGTGATGGACACACCAGATTTTTTCCAAAGGTATTGGCTGGTAACACTATTAATGTTTTTTAATTTGATGACAAAAAATATATAAAAATGTTTCAAATAAAGATTTTGCGTAATATTATTCTATATCATTGAATTTAGACCATCTGATAAGCCTTCAAATAACTTACTGTTGATGAATTGATCCCAAAATCTAATCAACTCGTAACATAAACATAATACCTCCCTGACATACCGGGTGTCTACTTTTGTATAGGCTATAGGAAAAACGACGTTAAAATTTTCATTAGGCGATAGTTCTTTCCCTATGAATTTTAGAACAAAAGTATAATTACAAAATATGTTCAGAATAGAAAAACTGCACCAAATGAGTTTAAATTTATTAATGTGCTACGTTTCCATCATGAGATAGACGTAAAAATAATAATAAAATGTATATTTTTTAGCTGTTTCCAGAGTGCCATGGTAAACAAAACGTAGAAAATTGTATTGTTTGAGTTTGACAGATGGCATTTGGCAAAGTTTTAATGATTACCTATTGACTTGTTTAAATTATTTCTAAATAGTAAATGTGTCCAAGATTAATAATAATAAAACACTAAACCAAAAGGCATCCATCAACTCAAACAATACGACTGTTTGTATGTTTTGTTTACCATGGCACCCTGGAAATAGCCAAAAATTATACATTCTATTTTAGGTCTATCTCATGACAGAAATGTATCACATCAATAAATTTATACTCATTTGGTGAAATTTTTGTTGCTGAACATTTTTATATTAACACTTTTGTTCTGAAATTCATAGGGAACAAACTATTGCATAATGAAAATTTTATCATTGTATTTCCTATGTCCTACAAAAATGTATATAAATGTGCGATAGGTAAAGAAGATAGAATTTAAAATATAAATATGGTGCATTACACAAGTTTCCTTTGTATAATTTTAAATACGCTAAATGATATGATTCCGGGCTCATATCTAAAACAGGTATTTTATGGTAAATAGAATCTTTTACCTAATGATATACTCGTAGCACCTACCACATGAAATCTTTCAAATGTATTAGGTTTTGTAAAGCAGTCGTTTTGCTTCGTTCCCCGTTTGATTGTTGTTCCATCTGCAGAGAACTTCATTGGTTTCTAAAATTAAATATGGCCTCCTCCTCGATATCCTGTCCTCGTTATTCAGTTGTTTGCACAACTGTCGCGTCCGTTGAAATGAACATAGATTTAACCTACCTGTCATCTATTCATTCTTTTCTTCGAGTTCTTGTTATTTTGTTTTGCTTTCAAGGCGGAACGAATGACAGATTATATCTATGCAAGTGTAGATAAATATTTGAGTTGAGCGATTATTCCGTATTTGCGGAAAATGGTTTTGATGGAGTTTTACATATTTTAGTGGTCGGCGAATGAAAAATTCAGAACTGCGATAATATTAGTGAATTCTTCATCTTCTAAAAATATAATATGCTGTATTATGAATTAGAATTCGTTAGAAACTTGCTCTTTTGAAGAACTATTCTAACGATGACAACATTACAGATCTAATATTTATCCATCTAATATACCCAAACAAGGAAATAATGGGTTATTTGCAGTACAGTTTATTAAAATTTGACTGATGCAATGTTTACTAATATGTCATAAATGTATTAGTGTGAGTACTCGTTATATGTATCAACGTACTCTTTCAGATGAAATACAAAATAAGTTTGGCAATGATTTAGTATTTGGTCAAGTTAATCTTTAGAACAACAAGAGTTTATAGTATTTGGTCAAGTTAATCTTTAGAACAACAAGAGTTTATAGTTCAATTAATAAGATATCCTATGGGGTAATAAGCTCCGTGGTAACGCATCGAACTAAGGATCTTGAGATCCTCAGAACGAATCCCACAGCCTACAAATGCCATTTTAAGTTTACCCCTGTGGTTCCCTTTGCACTAACATCTCTGGGGACTATGACTTGACAGCTGGTAAACGCACTTCATACGCAAAAATATATCAATTACCGAGATCTGCGTAAGCAGAGTGTCACACCCATAATGGATAGCTTAGCTTAGCAATTATGTAACAGAACATTTGTTATTTTGAAACTACTTTTTTACGAGCTATAGGAAATACAATGTTAATTTTTTACCTATTAATTTTAAAGTAAAAGTGTAAATAAATAAGATTTTTAGAATTGAAAATTCCACCAAATGAGCCTAAATTTATTGATGTGATACATTTCTGTCATGAGATAGAGGTAAAATAAAATGTATAATTTTTAGCTATTTCCAGAGTGCCATGGTAAACAAAACATACAGTCGTATTGTTTGAAATTGACAGATAGCATTTGGCATAGTTTTAATTACTAGCGGCCCGACCTGCTTCGCAGGTCTGACCCCTAGGCTCCGCGTCACTGAAGAAGATTACAACTGAAAATATAGAAAAATAAATTGGGTAGTCTTAAATAATTTCCAATTTATACCAAACAATTGGCGAAGCAAGCTCGTCACTACTTTCCTCGCTTCGATGTCAGTACATTGACGAAGAAAGCTCGTCACTTCGTTCCTCGCTTCCATGTCAGTGCATCGACGAAGCAAGCTCGTCACTACGTTCCTCGCTTCCATGTCAGTACATTGGCGAAGCAAGCTTGTGCCTTCGTTCCTCGCTTTCAAAAAGTGCATCGGCGAAGCAAGCTCGTCACTATGTTCCCCGTTTCTATATCAGTACATTAACGAAGAAAGCTCGTCACTTCGTTCCTCGCTTTTAATTCAGTGCATGGCGGAGCAAGCTCGTCACTTCATTTCTCCGTTTTCCGTGAGATATTTAATTCAATACCAAACACGTTAGGATTTAATAACATTTATAAAAAAAAAAACAATTGACGATTTACCAAAATAACTTTTTGACACTTGAGTTGAAATGTCCTTCATGAGACTTTTAATTTGATACCAAACACGGTAGGAATTAAATAGCATTTATACAAAACTATTAACGATCGTCCAAAACATTTTTTTGACACTTGAGTTCAAATCTCCTTTGCGAGACCTTTAATTTTATACCAAACACGGTAGGGTATAAATAATATTTATAAAAAACAATTGACAATTGTCCAAAATAACTTTTTGACACTTAAGTTCAAATCTTCTCTGCGAGACCTTTTATTCAATACCAAACACGGTAGGATTTAAATAATTTTTATAGAAAACAATTGACAATCGTCCAAAACAACTTTTTGACTCTTGAGTTCAAATCTCCTTTGCGAGACCTTCAATTGAATACCAAACACGGTAGGATTTAAATAATTTTTATAGAAAACAATTGACAATCGTCCAAAACAACTTTTTGACACTTTAATTCAAACCTTCTCTGCGAGACCTTTAATTTGATTTCAAACACTGTTGGATTTAAATAACATTTATAAAAAACAATTGACAATCACCAAAAACAACTTTTTGACACTTGAGTTCAAACCTTTTCTCCGAGACCTGTAATTTGATTCCAAACACGGTAGGATTTAAATAACATTTATAAAAACAATTAGCGATCGTCCAAAATAAATTTTTGATACTTGAGTTTAAATATCATGATTGAGACATTTAATTCAATACCAAACACGTTAGGTTTTAAATAACATTTATAAAAACAAATTACAATCATCCAAAATAATTTTTTGACACTTTAGTTTAAATCTGATGAGTGAGACCTTCAATTTAATGCCAAACACGGCAGGATTTAAATAACATTCAGAAAAAACAATTAACGATCGTGTATAATAATTTTGTGACACTTGATTAGAAATAAAAAACAATTGATCATTGTTTAAAATAACTTTTTGACAATTCTACGAATTTAGATATAAAAAAAATCTGAAATTGATTATAAATATTTAAAACGAACTTTTTATATTAGATAAGTAATTAACTTGTTTAAATTTTACCGCCTAAAATACTTAGAAGCATCGAGGTTGTCGAGCAGAGACATCTGTTGTATTTTTTGAGAAGAAAAAGAAACCATCTATGAAGCGAAAAATAATTCTCAACTTTTTTATGTTAGAAGAAGTTAATTCATTTGAATTTTACCGCCTAAATTCCTTAAAAGAATTGAGGTTGACAAACAACGACATCTGTCATATTAATTTTAAATTTGAAAAAATATGAGAAAAAAAATTCAAATTTAAAATAATTACAAAATAATAATAATGTTTGCATATATATTCTAAACACAAATAAATTACCAAACTTGTCTAACTGAACTACAATTAAAGTAATTTATATTTAAAATTTCAGACTGAAATGTCAAAATAATTAGTTGCACAAAAATTTGTGAAAAGTAACAGCAACAATTTTAATTTTTTTAATTGACTTTTAAAATACTTACAAAATAGTACACATGTTTGTTCATTAATTCTAAATACAGATAAATTTACAAAACATCTTTAAGTTGTCTAGAATATATGTAATTTATACTTGAATTTCGAAACAGATCTGTCAGAAATGACAAATTGAACATAAATTTTTGTAAAGTTATAACCAGAATCAACAAACTCCACTTTGATAGCAACCCGCACACTCTGATCCGTAAACGCATTTCCGCCTTATTTATTTAATATCTCGCACATCATGTGTACTAAAAATGTGAATTCATGAAAAGGCGCTATTCTGAAAAAATCTCTAACTTCCGGTAAAGGTTTAACTGAAATCCGTCAAACCGTCTAGGCCCTAGAGTTGCGCACAAATTTGGTTACTAGGCAGATGAAAGTATAGAAAGTGAATTAAGGCTTTTAGTATATGGGACTAGCGTCGACCCCGCCTACGGCGGGGGTCTCAGCTAGGGCTCCGCCATCTCTAAAAATCTCAGAAAACTTATGTAGTTATAACAATATAATAGGAGAAAAGTGATTAGTACTGTATAGCGGTTCGACCTACTTCGCAGATCTAAGCCCTTTGCTCCTCTACACTGAAGAAGATTTCAACTAATTTAGGGTCCAACTGAAATTATGGGATAATGAATCATAGTGCTTTGTTAATAATATCTCAGATGAGACCATGCAATTGATGAAGAAAGGTCATTCCTCCCTTTCATGTAACTAAATTGGCGAAGAAAGCTCGTCACTTCGTTCCTCGCTTTCATGTCATTAACATTGACGAATATCATCACTTTGTTCTTCGCTTCCATATTTTTCATTGCGAGAAATTGTGTCTCTCAGGTTTTTCATCGAGGGAAGAGTGTGTTTTCCATTGAGGGAAATTGTGTATATTCCATTGAGGGTAGTTATGTGTTTACCATTGTAAAAAGTTATATGTTTTCCATTGCGGAAGTTGTGCGCTTTACATTGAGGGAAGTTATGTGTTTTCCATTGAGGAAAGTTGTGCTATTAGCACTGAAGAAAATTGCAAATTTTCCATTAACGGAAGTTGGATGCCTACCATTGTGGAAATTTGAGTAATTTCCATAAGGGAATGATGCATGGTTTTTATTGAATACCCTATAAGTTAGCTTTCTAGTAATTTCTACAAAAACAATTGCCGATCGTAATGATTTGTGATTATGAATGTTCCTCACTAACGTTCCTCAACTTACTGCTCCTAAAACATTTCATTTTATACCCGACAAGTCAGGTTTCTATGAAATAAAACAAAAAAACATGTGCTGATCGTAACGATTTGGAATAAAAAAAATTCGTCACTGCTATCCTTCATTTCCTGTCATCAAAAAATTTAATTTAATATCTACTTCATAAGTTAGCATTCTAAGGATTTTCTATGAAAACAATTTCCCACTTTTATAAAATTTCTGGTTTCCATGAATTTTTAGAAAAAAACAATTGCCCATCGCATTTAATTTCATTTCACTTAAAAAAAAAATTATTTCAGCCGTTCCATATTTTTCACAGATCGTTAGAACATGTCTATTCAAGACTTTTCATTTGATACCAAACATGATATATTTTTTATGACTTTTAGAAAAACAATCGACAATCGGTTAACTTCCATTTTTTTTTATATAATCATATATCTCGTCTTTTCGAAACATTTCTTTTGATACCCAATAAGTGATTTAAAAAAAAATTAAATTAAACTTAATTTACATTAATATTTGATCATGTAATAAAGACTTCTGTGAATCGGACACTTTTATTGTCATCTTGTCATTTTAAAAGTATCTACAGTCAATAATATTTTGCATCCTACATTAGCTTCAAATTCCGCGGTTTTACTTTATTTTTTCTAAATTTAATCGTGTAACACCCACTTTTCTCAGGACGTCAAAATACACTCAAAGCAAAAAGTTTTATTCGACATTTCTAAAAAAATTTAAATTAAAGTATAAAAAATTTGCATAATATCAAACACGTTTATTCATTTATTCTAAACACAGATAAATTTACAAAACTTCTCCAACTTGTCTACAATTAATGTAATTTATATTTAAAATGTTAAACTGTACTGTCAAAAATGACAAACTGTCATAGATGTTCATCTTAAAAATTCCACGGCCGCCACACTCTTAGTTGACTTTGGCCCAAAAGTGCATGTTTTTTCAAGTTTTCTCGCACATCGTGTGCAGGAAAAATTTGAAATCATCAAAAGGACCTAATCCTAACCACACTCTAAATATCTATGAAGGTTTCACTCAAATCCATCAATTCGTCTGAGCTCTAGAAATTGGCAAAGTTGCGTGATGAATCTATAGATATATCTATATATAGGCCCCGATTAACCAAAATAGTATATGGATTATTGACTTGTTCAATTAGTTCTCGGTAAGCATTGACACATTTACCATTTAAAATTAATTTAAAATCTGTCAAACTCAAACAATACGATGGTTTGTTTGTTTTGTTTACCATGCACTTTGGAAATAACTAAAAATTATACATTTTATTTTACGTTTACCTTATGACAGAAATGTATCACATCATTAGGCTCATTGGGGGCAGTTTTTGATTCTGAACATTTGATCTACTTACACTTTTGCTTGAAATTTAATTGGTAAAAAACCTGATGTACCAACACATAACCTCCCACCCAATACTACTCTTAAACGGTACAAAATAGTATTTGATAATACAGAAACATACCTTCTTATTTGTTTATTTTCTATTTATATTTGAGAATTTTAATTTTATTTCGTATATTTATTTAATTTTTTGACATATTTCACTAAGAAAACAGCTTCACAATCACAATGACATGTGTCACTTTTCGTAAAAAATTGAAAATTTTTAAATATTTTTTTGGTGTACTAGGAATGCAAGATTTGTGAAATCTAATTTCTTTATATTTTAATATCTCTAAATCTAATGAAAATTAATAAAATTAGTGTAATCAAAACACATGTAAAATTAAATATTCTTCAACTTTCAAAATAACATAAATTGTTGAAAAAGAAAATTTAACCGTGTTTTCCACGAAAAACTGTTAAGGGCTTCAAGTAACCTGCTACTTCCGGTTGGCCAATTTTATCCAAAATCTAATCAGCTCTTCATTAAATATAAGAAGCAATAATTCACAAAATTGTTTTTTTGGTATTATAGTATTTGAGTTATGCGAGACGAAAAAATTAACACAGACCACACACACACACACACACACACACACACACACACACACACACACACACACACACACATACATACATACATACATACATACATACATACATACAGACATCATCGCGAAATTAGTAAAATCGTATTTTAGAGACCCTAAAACGTGCTTATTCATTGAAAACTCACTACCCAATTTTTTGACCAAAAACAATACCTCCCTTACCTAGAGGTAGGCGGGAGGTAAAAAAGCGAAATTAAAATATTGTCATTGTATTTCCTATAATTCATAAAAAAATTAGACACCAGGTATAATTAAAGGGAACAAAGTAACATCTTTAGATTCTGGAGAGTTCACAGTAAGACTGATAAGACTGGAAAATAAGATAACTTATAGACATCTTGATCCTTCAAATTTTGGTCATGATCTAGTAGGTTACCCAATTTGAAGTACAACGGGTCCTAGTATGATCCAATTCATTTATTAAAAAATCATTACATTTCGATAATACTAACCCATCATATCATTGGGCCCTATTAAGACTTTTTAGAACATCTTTTAAAAAATTGTTCATATCTTACAAAGAAAAATTGTCGTACTCTATTTGTATTTTGAATTCTGTTATTTTTATGCACTGATATAAACGCTAGATTGGGCATAGATCATATTCTGCCATCTTAGAGCATTCCCAATTGCCAAGGGTGAAATTGAGGTTTTGTGACACTTTTGTAAAGTAAAATGCGCAATCTGAAGCTCTGCTTTCACTCCACCACTTCTCTTTAGGTTATACCACGAATTATGGTGATACTAATAAACAAGAGAGATAGATATTTAAATATTTAGGTATCACAAAACCTCAATTTTGACCATCATAGCGGCGTTCAATTGGGAACGCACCGTAGCGGCTTATATAGAAATCAGTGTTTTTATGATTATTCTAAGGAAATATATCAACTGAAATAATAATAAATTAACAAATTGGCACAAAAGTATTAGATAATATTACGAACAATCTACAATTCTACATCTTTTTGATTCTAATGAAATTTACTAAGATATGCACAAAAACCCTGGCAGGCCTTCAAATAATCTATTTATTAGGGCTATCAATTGGATTTGGATTTGATATACATTCGGGTACCCGGATTACGGATATCCGTATCTCTACGAATCTCAAAAAACGGATCTCGGATATCCGAGTATCTGAATTCGTAACCGATTACGGATTTTACTAACATTCTTGGACTAAAATCGTTAATTAATTGGCTAAATTATATTATAAATATTAGATTTGTTATTAATTACATTAACTTCTATACAGTAAATTGATTTTAAATATAAATATGTATATACACTAATAAAATAACGTTGATAGTCAAAGGGTTTTCGAAAATCTTACATGCATTCCCTTCAAAAATATTTAAAAACCGAGATTTCGGGTACTCGGATAATTGGCAGCCCTACTATTTACTGTTGATGAATTGTTCCCAAAACCGAATCAATTCGTAACGTAAACATAAAAATGAAAGAAATTAAGACATAAATACGATGAACAAAACAATTTATATGATTTAAACTAGGCCAAATTTTATAATTCTGGGCTCATAGTCTGAAAAATAGGCCATAATCTTGTACCCTAGGGTTACAGGGAGTACCTCATGGGTTACTATAGGACCAAAGTCCATCCGCGTAGATCCCCCCAAGTAGTCTCATCTCTCGCGGGTCGCGAGTACCACCCACGCAATTCCAAAAGATCTCTTCTCTCCCGCGGTATTACGTAATACCTCTTGCGCTACTCGCCAACAGATGTCCCCTCCGTCCATTTTGGCGCCTAACAGCTGTTCAGGAGGGGCGACGAACCACACTGTCAGGGTCTCCACTCTAGCACACTGCTCACAAAGTGCATCTTTACATCTCGAGCAGGGCAGACAAGCTCCATGCTTCATTCATCAGTGCAGTGTGAGTGATAAGAGTTATCAGCGGCCGTCGAAGTGTGTTTTCTTCTCGGGAGGTTAAGGTAAACATCTCGCTTTGGTTGTTGGGAGTGTTTTGGTGATTGGGGAGCGGAGAGATAAACCATGTGCAGACGCCGGTTGTGTTTTGATGACCCGTATTTCTGCGAGCAACAACCCTTGGTGGGACGTGTTATTCGCCGAGGTCGAATGCGGGAGATTTTAAATTTTCAAAATGCGCCAATTTTATATCGCTATATTTATTTTGCCTGACTTCTCCGGGATCGACTGTCCGAATAATTAAATTCTTCTATTCTTTCTTTAAAGCGCTATAATTTTTGTAATATTTTAAAGTCTTTTGGATTATAGTTCTGTAAACTAATTTTTTTTAAATAATAACATTATTTTTGTTGTAATTTCAATGAAACTTTTGGTGTTTCATGATTAAATGCACTATGAAGATGTAAAAAAAAAATAGATTGCTGTACTTATTAATTTATTTAGGACCGGTATTTCCAATATCAGATAACTACAGAATAAATTTATCAGTGGAATAAACAAAAAATATCGCATAAAAAGATGACAGCTAGAATAATAATCATCATTTACGCTATGATTTTTATGCGATATTTTTTATTTATTCCACTGATAAATTTATTCTCTAGTTTATCTGAGGTTGGAAATACCGGCCCTTAATGAATAATAATTGGAAATTAAATTTAAAGATTTGCAATAATTAGAGCTAGGGGAGGCAAAACTAAGTATTGAAACTTATTTTTAGTTTTTTTAAATATTTGTTAAGATTATTTGGGAAGAATTTATTTTCATATAGTATTCAACTAAATTACAATATCTATTAATATTGTGTATTAAATAGACCAATAAATAGCATTATGATGTTTTTTCTGCACACTGATAGTAACTTATTTCGTAAAACATCAAAATTTAAGTTCTACAGAGACTATGAAATTAAGAAAAAAATAAATTTTAAATCTGGTGTGGTCACCACACTACTTTCTTACACACATAATACCAACTGAACTCGTATTTTCACATATAGATGTTTAACCTTTATTTATTTTTTTGTTCTCATCGTAACTGGTTTTCTTTTAAAATAGGTATTAATTAATAATATCCAGTGTTTAAAACTTTGTAACTAATAATACAAATATTACTTTTATAATATTTCAAACGACACATATTTTTGAAGTACTCAATTATTTGACATAAATGTTAAAATGTTTTTGTTTTTGTACACATTGTAAGTAAGTAAAATATATTATTAAATATATAATTTAGTCTTTCTCAAAATTGTTTTGCTAACATGTTTCATTTGAAATTTTTTTCACAGTTGCTTTTATTTTTGAAAAAATGAAGTTTATTGTTTTGTGTATCCAGTAAACTTCCTCTTCCGGTTTTTCAATTTCATTCAAAATTAACTCAGCAATTCATATTTTTATGAAACTTATAAATTCCAAGTTTCGTTTACCTATCTTGCTTCTTTCATGAGACATTGCGCAAACGGACATCCATCCATCCATCCATCCGCACACACAGACATCACTGAGAAATTGGTCTTAATAGATTCAGTGGACGTCAAAATATGTATTTCGGGAAAAATCTCGTCAGCGATTTTTTTCATGATTATAATACTTCCTTATACTTTGTATAAGGCTGTAAAAATATATGTATATTTAGTTAAATATAACGTTTCGTTTCTTGATGAAGAAGAATGTTTAATAAGTCGAAACGTTGTATTTAAATAAATATATTTACAGAACTATTAACCAAAAGTCTATAATTTTATAAATATTAGTTTTGAATTGTTAAAAAGTAGCGTTTGTCTTTTTAACTTTGTTGAATTTGAGTAGAAAGCCATTTAGA
The DNA here is from genome assembly GCA_963942605.1 of Poecilus cupreus. Classification (NCBI taxonomy): domain Eukaryota; kingdom Metazoa; phylum Arthropoda; class Insecta; order Coleoptera; family Carabidae; genus Poecilus; species Poecilus cupreus. Next base: position 5,802,535 of record OZ012726.1, on the reverse strand, counting down.
AATATTCCTCTTCCTGCTGGGAATTTTCAACTATTTATAAGAGGTTTTTTATTCAGGGTTAGATTATCCGTTACCCAGTTTTGTTATCCTGACGGCTACAAAATTTATGAGGTTTTTACTCCCTGTCTGTCTGTACTGTAATACTACCGACTTTTCGTTTCGAAATATTCTATAGTAAAGTTGCGTTCAAGTTGTTTTCTTACAAGTATTTTTGGTGTGAGCTGCTTTATGACATCCGCTTTTGATTGTTTATTTGCGAGTAAATATTGATGTAAAGTTAATTTTAACTCGCGCAAAATTCGGGCAATTTCGCAAATATTTAACCATTAATTATTTATTCGCGTGAACGTTATAGTAGTTTATAATATTTATTTTTGTATAGTTTCGTTATGAGGCTATCGAAAGTACCGATAAACCTGTTTATTACAACAACTATTTTTAGAATGCAAATACATGTTTATTATCTTACTTTATATGGAAGAACTACATACAATAAATGTAGGTAAATGGTTATACAGTTTTTAACTTAAACAGAATTGTGTAATCTGCATTTTTACATTTAGACAAATTGTTATTGAATTCCGAACTACTTTTTAATCTGATATCGTGTATAGGTTGAATTATACTGCAGAACTCATGCATGAAAATCTAATATAACTTTACAATACTAATGTTAAATTGATATATGTTTCTTATTGGGTAATTTACACAAATTGTCAACTGCCCGTTAAAAGCACAGACCAAGAAATTTAATTGTATAAATAGAAATTTGAAAATGAAACTTCTATGAGGGTGATTCGAACGCGAAGCGTCACGAAAACGCAAACGTATTGGGAACACATTTTCTCTCCATCTGTATATTTAGTTTTTTATAATATTCTTCTCAATTTAACACTCAACACACACCACCGTATTCCGATTAGAATCTTCTCAAATACCTCATTTCCCCAGCAGTCGTTCTTGCTTCTTCATCCGCACTCAACATTCAGAACCATACATCAATGTAGATACTTACACACTATTATAAACACTCAATCGAGCAATCTCCTCTAAACATTCCTATCCTGGCACACCACTTTCCCAGCGTCCACAATCATATATGCTCAATGCTCGTCTATTCCTCACACTCGGAATCATTCGTTCACGCAACAAACCATTAATCATACCTAATCATTTATTTCTCGGGCGCCCACGCAATCGTTCACCCTCAATCTCACCTGGATATATTAGTTTGACAAATCTTTCATTCGCCAGTCGCTCAAGATCGCCAAACCATCTCCAACTTTTTTAACAACATTGCTTTCAATAGAACACCTATGTTGTCATTCCCAATTATTTAAATTTTTCGATTAATTACTGTCTTGAATTATTGTTCAAAATTCACTCTTCTCGACTAATCACAGAGCCAGAAATCCATATTTCACGGTCATTTTAAAGACGTGATGTGGATCTCCAGGCAACGGCCTTCTGAAAGTTGATATGTAGTCAGTTGTCATTGTGTATTTTAATGTTGATGTTTTTCAAGGTCTGTTTTCAATGAATTTCGATCATTTTCAAAAGTGATTTCCGAAGTTACAGGAGTAGAAAGAGTGTACTATAGTTCGGGATTATGGTCATTATTCATTTGGAAGATCTGCAAACTCCATCTTCGTGCGTAATGACTATCATAATCCCTCATATAATAATATATTAATTTTTGTTAATTGTTTCGATAATTCCCGCTAATAGTTCCGCCTAACTAGAGTACAAACAGATATGTATTTCATTTAATATGTAAAGTTCGAAATATTAAAAACACACAAGACAGACTTATTGGGAACCTACTGAAATTGTGTTCTAAGAAACCTAAACCGTACATTTCTGTCAAATTTTCTGTTATAAATATATGGCGGGAAGAAACAAATTATAGAGTGTACCTGTGTAAATTCAAGCGTTTCTTTCGTAACACCCCGTATAGTAAAATCCTTTCCTGTTCGTTTATAAATCACTTCTATGAGCGTATACGGTCGCACTACGTTCTCCGCAGTGAGCAGCTGTGATCTCAATTATACTAACCGAGAATTGGAATTCGGGCGGAATTTTTCCAGTCCTTTCTTCTGGATAATATTTCGTAGGGTTGTCATTCTGTTCCACTATTATTTGACGTTATTTTTCCCCCAGGCAAACGTAATTTCCAGACATGAATTATGTTCAGCTGCACACAAAAATCACTATGATTAAGGATGGGAATCTTTTATTTTACAATGTTGAAGAAGATTTAGGGTGCAGGAAAACAATCATTGTTGACACAAACTGTTGAATTCATTTATTCATTTATTATAAATTTAGATTTTGACGTTTTGAGAGGCCAGCGCCACCTAGTTAGTTTTGATAAAAAAGAGAGATGTGATAGATAAAAAATGTAAGAACAATGAGAATAAATAAAACGGTTTTCAATATATAATAAACTGATAGTTAATTAAACGAGTATTATTTATAGCCGTCAACACAAACTTTAGATTTTTCAGCTGCAAAACTATGTAAAATATATAATAAGTTTCATTCTTTGATACATTGATTTATTACTCTCTGGAATTCCCAAATGGAATACAAAATAAATTGTATTATTACCTGCTCTTTAACATTAGAGGAATGATTTTATTCGTCCGCTGTCAGTAAAATAAAGAAACTCAATGATATGGAATTATGTCATAATTACACAAAATAAATTATTTGATTCTATCAGTTCGCGTGTCAATGCATCGTAGATGAAAGCCCGATAACAAAATGAGCTCTAATTTATGATAGTTTTTAGTAAAAGCATCGATATTTTACGTATGTAATTTGCGTGATGATCAAAAGATCAACACAAATTATATCATTTATAAAATTAAAATAAATCCATTGAGGATGTGGCACTCTGTTTGCGCAGATCTTAGTAAGTGATTTATATTTGCGCGTAAACTAGCCATCATGATCCATAAAGATGATAATGGAGGGGGAACCACAGGGGTAAAATTAAATTTTAACCTTCCGAGAACACCTATTTTTTCGATCACGGAGTAAACTCTGGGCCAATATTTTTTTTGATCATCCACCATTCTGCAATGACTGGATAGATTGGTCTAAAAAAATCTGAAATGTACTTAAGATCCGATAGAAATGGTTTATGCAAAATTTTATAGTTGTTAATGTCTTTGATTGAGTTAAAAAAATCGCGAAAAAAATTAGTTTTTTTAAATATGTAATTTTACGAAAAATATTGTAACTTTTTATTTTCAATATTTATCATTAATAAAACATTCCTGACTCTTAAACCCATGCGGCCACACAATCTATATTGTTAAAAAAATATTAGTACAGTTTTTGTTTTTAGTAGAACGAGTGTTAATAGTTATTTGTCAAACTTGAGAGGAAAGCGCTTCTTTTTCTACTCGAGCTCGTTCATGAGGCAATTCGAGCGAGAGTGGAAAAAGGGCTTTCCTCTCGTGTTAGACACAACATTTTGTTCACATGTTTCTAAAAACGCTTTGCTCGAACCTAAAATACCCTTTGACAACACAACTGCCATGTTAAAAGTTAGGTTATCAAACGCAAGGCGGTGTAGCAGTGTTGTTGCCAATGAACCAATCTTAAATATAAATTAAAGTTATCAAATTGTGATTTAATATAGAAATAGAAAAATATAAGACATAATTTTAAGACAATTTGAAGTGTATAAAATTAAGCATTTATTTATAATTTTTACAATATATTTTTTCTATATTTTCCTCACTATAGAGAAATAACACATTTTCCTCACTATTTCGGGAGAAAACCGGTGGGGTTTCCTGGCATGTCGTCTTCGTGAAAAAAAATATTTCAAAAAGGTATGGGTGAAAAGTTTGGGAAACACTGCTCTAGGCGGACTATTTTTACGCGTACAGTGCTGTCAAGTGACGGTCCCCAAATATTTAATGGAGGAGGATCTCATGATCCACAGTCCGATGCGTTACCACGGAGCTATTTGCCATATTTATATTTGGTGTGTAAACAATAAGTTGTCTGCTTTAACTTTACTCCTGTAGTTCCTCGTCCACTAACATCTTTAGGGTTGTATTTAGATAGTACTGCACTCGCAAAATGTATCAACTAAATAAAAAAAATGACATTGTAATATATTTCTTTGTAATTATTTAAAAAGTTGTAATATAAGATTCCATAAAACCTTTGAGTCTTTGTCAGCAATTTTGAATCGCTTATTCTGCACAAAAATGAAATACAATTTTGCGTTTAAAATAAATATTTTAGCATGTGAGAGGCTTCTGAATTCATTCAATTTACATAATAAATTTTATAGGAAGATCAAAGCCGGCGTAGCATTTAAATTCTTGTGAGTACGGTCCACGGTGGTCAGTTTAATTAATCGTCATCAAAGACTGGCCAGTAATTGCACTAATTGAGGAGCGAAGTAAACGGGCAATCGTACTTAGCAGTATGGATACCATGCAGGACCGTACTGCAGATTGTTGTTAGTAGCATTTGCCGAAAAATGGGCCGAACGTATAAATATGACTAAAGGAAGAAAATAAATATATCGTCACACCATTTACCCATTTTGGTGTAGCTCTCTGATTCGCAGATTTCAGGAAATATATTGTTGTATAAGTGGGGTTAACGTCCACCAAGCCGCTGCATCTGTCAGCTGTGGGATTCGAACTGAGTATCTTTATGATTCACGTATCTACATACCATTCGTTATTTATAAAATAATTGTACGAGTATACATATTTACTATCAAGTTAAATTGAAAGAATGTGTATGTTAATTTATAATAATAATTTGTTCTATCTACTTTCACTTTTTTGTCACACTGCTAAAACAATTATATAAGCTGGTTAAGAGATCAGCATATTTCTGTCATGGTTTGGCCATCCAGTAGGTCAGCAATAGAAAATTTGTGGGGCGAAAATTTCGCAACCAATAACAGAACTTCAGAGATATGAAAAGCTCTCGAACAAATCATGACAAAAAAACTTAATAATAATAATAAATCCTTTTTATTAGATAGAAGTTAAGCCGTACTTGTTCTTACACTCAACCTTTGCATGCACTTTTGACTTTATCATTAAAAAATGGTACTTTATTAAACAAGTTTATATAAATGTAAGCACTCTCTTCGATTTTAAATAGATGATTGATCCATGAATGTAAAGAATTATTTAATTACTTTGTTGCTCAAATAATAGTTATTTATGTATCAAGGCATTGAAGTTCAATTTTTTATCACGAATATAGAATTTAGTTGCCGAGACCCGCAGGGCCGAGGAAAATAAACCATGTGAGTGATAAAAAGGAACTTCAGTGCCGAGGTACATATAAAGTTTTATTTGAAATCTAAAATTCGAAAAAATTGTAAAAAAAAATTACTATATAGGTTAAGTTTATACATCTATCAGTTGTCAATTGAAACTGACAGTCAGTGTTGCCAACTTGAACAGTGAAATTATCGTAAATAACACTCAAAAATATGTGTTTTGTTTTTAATTTCGTCATCGAAATTTATTAGTTTATTCTTCTTGCAAATTTTGTTTCTTTCTCGTCCAAATTTACTATATTACGTCAATATATCTGCCAAAATTATCCTAATTGTACAATATTTATTTAACGGTTTCCAACACTGGGTTGTTCAAAGTCGTCGTATAATGGGTTACTTTAGTGACGATTTCTGAGCTTTTAATAACGATTTCTGAGTACTTTAGTGCCGATTTCAAATAAAATATGTATTTAAATGAAAAGTCGTACATTTTGACAATCTTAAGCAACATGCAATTTATTTGTAACACTTATTCCCTTTCGGTAAACGATGGCAAGAATTCTGTCTCATATTTTGAAGCGATTCTACCTACCTCGAAAGTCAAATGTTTTTAATAATTCAAACGTTTTAGATTTCCCATGATAAACGTCTATGAAATGCTTTCCGTTCATATCCTTTATTTATTTATTAGATTCTCCTCATATCAGGGATCTATAAAAATTAAATCTAATCCCTAAACTTTAAAGTAATAATAAAACATCTAAATACGGGTTTTGATATCTTTATTATCATTAATATATGCAAGCAAGATTACACAACTTGTAAACCAAACCATTAGTCAAGATTTGGTCCTAATAATATTGGCTGCAATTTTTATTTGAACCAATTTTCGATGTTTTGTACAGTTTAGAAATTACAATTTTCGGTAGGTTATGTGGTGGCCACATCAGATTGTAATGACAATATAATTTTAAAATTTCATATTTTTAGTCGATCTCGGAAGCATAATGTCACTAGCCTAGCACGCTAGAGGTCTTGGGTTCGAATCTTACTGAAGAGCATGGTCGTTTATATGCATTCATAAGCATCCACTCATTAAGAGGCATATGACTAAAAGTAGTGAGTCTGCTTACCATCTTCATAAAAACAAAATAATTCATATTGAGAATTTGGATGTTCAAATTATGAGGTGTAGATTTTGGAGCCAATTTATCAACCGGAAGTGGTTGTTTACTTGAAGGCCTATCAAGTTTTTTGAGTATATCTCAGTAAATAGTCTGAAAATTGATATGTAGAAATATTTACATTGATAGAAAAGCAATTATAACAATAATAAATAAGTGTCAACATTTTTGTAGACAACAAATTGCTATTGTATAAAGCAATAATCAGTCAATCTGGATCTTCGGTATCGAACTATGGGGATCAGCAAGTACTTCCAACATTGAAATCTTCGAAAGATTTCAATCACAAATTCTTCGTATGATTTATCAATGCTCCATGGTTTGTCCCCAACTAGATAATTGAATAAGGTCTACAAATGCCTTCCTTTGAATAAGAAATCGCCAGACTGAGTGCAAGATACATTCAAAGACCAAAGTATCATAAAAATATACTACCCGTGAATCTCGTCCTATGTTCATATAATAATATATAAATACTCCAGAATTCCAGTTTGGTTCAGCGCATTATTTATTATTGAACTCAATGCATTGTTGTAATCAGTACATTGTTGTCATCAAAGCACTTTTGTAATTTAGATTGTTCTTGGCTTTGGAATTTTACAATGGACGGTTATGCAGAAGCAAATTTCGATGCTGCCATCTATTGATGTTTTCATTGAACTACGATGAAATTCACGTGGGCGAAATGCAAACAAAACGCTGTCAAAATGACAGTTCTTGAAATGAAGCAAAATATGAAAATAAAGTGTGTGTATGGTTTGTGCAGTAATGACTCAAGTTATTATTATAAAGAATATATGGTCAATGTTTAATTTATTAAGTTTCCTAAATAATAAACTTTAAAAATAAAAACATAACCTTGTTAAAACACCATCTCAAACGTCAAAACATGGATTGGTTTGTATTATGAACTTCCATCTCAACTTTTACCTCATCTTTCTCTTTCTTGCCTGTGACGCCAAAATCATAACCCTCCCTTGATTTAGACAGTTATAGTGGAACATGAAAATTTAAAAACTATCACGTCAAAATGCGTCATCTATGAATTGTCTGTCGTCTTCTCCCCCTGTTCCGGCCCTGGCTGTCTGTATGAGGCCAGCAGCCATCAGCGCCTCTAAATCATGTCCGAGCTCCGTTAATCTCTCGCAAGTGATAATTAGAACCCAGCATAAATCTCCCATCTCCCATAGTTGCTTCTACGTCTCTCAGATCGTGGTAGGCCTCGGCCGCCTGACAAACCCGCCGAGAACGTCTGCTGCGGCTGTTTCCGACTGTTTCCACTGCTTCTGAACGTTTGGAAAAGGACCGGAGTTGGAAATTCCACAAGCAGGCGTCATTTTGTGTTTCTGTAACCTTCAGGTTACGAAGCGATTCTTCGCGATCTTGAGATTGTGATTTCTTTTCAATTATATCTTCATAATCTATTCACTAGGTTATAGTGTAATTCTTCTTATCTGATCTGATTCTTCAACATATAATCTTTCGCCTAAACTACTTCTAATCAATGCAAAATGTAGATTTTGAATTTAACACAATTTACTCAATCAAAATCCTTATAGGCTCTCAAATAAAATGTAATTTCCGGTTGTTGGATTGCTACCAAAATCTATTCAACTTTAACATTCTAATTGTAAATGCGAAACATCAAAAATAATTATAGCTGTAGGTTTTTAGTTACCGTAGACAAAAATGTCGACACAATACCTCTCTTTCAACTAATTTCTAATGTTTTTACGTATATTTAACATTAAATAAAATTGTAAGGCTTGCAATAGCTATTTTTACTTTCTTATACAAAGTATAAGGAAATATTGTAATCATGAAAAAAAGCGTTGACGAGATTTTTGCTGAAATACATATTTTGACGTCCACTGAATCCGTTTCAAAAATAGAATCAGCTATGAAAAAAGTTTAAAATGAAAGATGTTAGCAAACATATTTGGAATATAAAATATTATTTGCACTTTTCTTGTACATGCTTCTAATTCTGAGAAAACCTAAATTATATTTTTTTATCTACGATAGTGTATAAAATTGATGTTTAACTGTTAGTTTCAAGTTTGTAAACCGGTTGTTTAATAACACGATCCCATTAGTCACGGGCAGTCACGGGTTATCAAGCAACGAGTGATTAAAATTTTTAAACACGCCAAATTTGCAAAAATTTTGTTATCATGGCAAACTTTCTCATTTAATATTGTGATCCTACTTCATAAATAAAAATATTTTTTTTATATTTTTTGGGGTTTTTCATTATATCGTAGATAAAATTTTGTACGATACACATACGTAAAGCGTCTTTAGTCACTCAGGGGTCTTAAAACACTCGCTACGCTCGTGTTTTAATTGACCCATTCGTGACTAAAGACTAGCTTTACGTAGTTGTTTCGTAAATAACTATAAGAATATATTTCAATAATCTTAGTTACAAATAGGGAACAAATACTAAAACATTTTAAACATGTATCTATCAAACGTGTCAAATAATTGTGAAGTGTCAAAAATATGTGAAATATTATAAAAGCAATATTTATATTATCAATTAGATAGTTTTAAAGACTAGATAAATATTGGGTAATTGGTGTAATGTTGTATTAAAGTATTTTATTTATTTCTGTTACAGGTAAGAGGTCTTTCAATCTTCTTTTATGTCAAATTAAATATTGGTAAGTTTAAAGCCATTTAATTGTCTGAGTATTTGCTTAAGTAAAAGAAAAAGTCATGTAGGATAATTATTATTTAATTAAAATAAAAATGTTCAAAAGTTACACCTTATAAGTCAAACATCTACAAAACAACAAACGTCCAGCTTCCAAACATGACTAATCATCTCCACGATGGCAAATAAGTGCCATTCCGCAGTATATTTTTAGAATTAGAACTGCATTAGTAATTGTTTTGACATTACGATCAAAATAGATTATGAATTCACTTGAGCAAAGTTCATAGTTTTGCAGTTAGCTTCCGGGTATATTTTCCAGACCAAAGTTATTTTCAGTTTGGCGTATTATGTCACAATTGTAATAATCGTTACTCAAAGATGAAAGCGCGGAGTTACACAAATACCTTTCAACTTGCAACGCAAAGAAGTCACGTTTAATTAAATTAAGGAAAGGAAATTTGTTGTACAATAATATTATCAAGGAAAAATGAGAAATATTATCAAAGAAACCAAGTAAACTAACATTTTATTGTGTTAACATAACTGGCACATCAAAGAAAAACTGTGTAGGAGATGAATTTGTTAATTAAAATTTATAATTGTTCTTCATCGTTTGAGCGCAGGTACACGAAGTTTGTTCAGGAAATAATTGAACTTTATTTTTAAACTTTATTATTAATTCGACAAAATATTGGTCCTTCTCCCTTTTAAAGTATACCTTTATTATATTCACACACTTTTCCCAGCGGTGTTTCAATTTAGCGAAGTAGTCTTCGATAGTTTCATTTGCAATGGCCTTTAAGATCTGTGACGCATTTGATTTGATGTCCAGCTTCCTTTCAGCACTGATTTTAATTTCGGAAATAAGAAAAAATCGCAAGGAGACAGGTCTAAAGAGTAGGGAGACTAAGGGAGGACTGTCATACAAAATAAAAATATTTCACCCGAAAAAGCAAACGTTACAAATTAATATAATTTTTACCTCCCGACACATACCTGTAACGGAGGTATAGGAATCATGCTATAACTTCGGTAGTGAGTTTTCCGTGGATAGGCACATTTTAAGGTACCTAGAATACGATTTTAATAGTTTCCCGATGATGTCTGTGCGTTTGTGTTTTTCTGACTGCTGGCCTGTGTATATCTCTGGAATTACAGTTTCTTAAAAACTTCTTAGGAAGAGCTGATTAGTTTTTGGTGATAGCCCAATAACTGGAAGTGGTAGTTTACTTGAAGCTCTAGCAAGTTTTTTTTTTAAATATGTCAGTACATTATATGTAGTTTATCTGCAATTGTTGTGTGAAACATTTTTCTCTTTACTGTCTCCATTTACGAATAACAACTCGTTAAAGAAATAGTTATTTATGCATCAAGGCACTCACATGGTTTTCCATATTCGTGATAAAAAAATGAACTTCAGTGCCGAGGTACATATTAAGTATTATTTATAAAAAAAAAAAACAGTAAAATAATTACAATATAGTTTAAGTTTATACATCAGTCAGTTGTCAATTGAAATTAACAGTCAGTGTTGCCAACCTCGAGAAGTGAAGTTATCGTAAATTACACTCAAAATTATCTGTTTTGTTCTCAATTTCGTCATCGGAATTAATTAGTTAATTCTTCTTGCAAATTTTGTTTCATGTTACGTCCAAATTTACTATAGTATGTTAATAAATCTGTCAAAATTATCCTAATTGTACAATAATTATTTAACGGTTGCCAGCATTGAGTTGCTTAAAATACGCGTATAAAACAAAATGACAAACAAATGTTTCAATGTTTTCCTGTTAAATATTTTAACCTTATTTAAAAAATAAAAGCATACTTTACCAGTCGTCAAATCACAACGCCTGTAATACCAATAATGAACAATTCCACCCCTCAAAATTCTCCCCAAGATCCATAAGAACTCATCTGCTCTCGAAATTCCAGCAAATTCCCTGCGCCACGTAGTTATTTAGTTTAACATCCCTTGTATAGTCTGACTGCTGACGGCGTTCATGTAAACAGGCCGTCGAAGCCACAGAGTGTCGGCCGCAGATATCTAGTGGCCCATGAACGAACAAACCCGAAGCAACAATGCTCCTATAACTCACCATTGAACGAGAGAATGGAGTTGGTGACTATAAACTCAATGTGAACAATCGGCAGTATGTTGATGCTCGAGAGGGAATTCCCTGAGGTTCTATGGAGTTTAAACTAAAGACTTTGATCGTCTTCGAAATTATTTAATAGTTTAAACTTTGCCTTTTCTACAAATTTCTGAAGTATAAAAGCTTTACATATTTTTCATCCTGCGGTAATAAAAACCACTATTTCTTTAAAATTGGGGTTAGATTCTAAGGTTAAAATCAACCCAGACTAACGGAATATCAGAGACAAGACAGAGGAGACGTGTCAGCTACAGCAAAATTGAAAAGGATAGAAGTTCTGCGCCTCTACCGTCGGGACCACAAACTAATGGCGTATATAGGCGGGAAAGTATGAAATTTCAAATTTGAACAGGAATAAAAATTAATTGAAAACAATAATTATGTATTAAGAAAAATGTTATATTTCATATTAACGAAATACACATCAAATAACAGAAAATATATACATAATACATATGTAAGATACATGTTCTGCGTCCATTCTTCATACAGACGGAATATTTGGTAGACGACAAAACGTCAAATGTTAGATCCTCCTCATTGAAACTCCTGCAGTCAGGAACAATACATTTGAAGCCACGCATGAAATGAAAATAATTTCATAACATTTCTATCACAAGTCGTGTATATTCCAAATTATCAAGAGATGGCGTTGATCACAATTCCAAAAAGGTACATGTCAAATTCATCTTGTATGATATCTTATGATGGCAAAAGCTTCTATTAGTATTGGTAGTTTGTTTTTATTGGCAGCAGAACTGTTGCCATACACACTGCGAATTTTCCTGTTTTATATATTTTTTTGGAGAAAATTCAACCTAACCTATAATCTACAAATACAATTAACCTTTCATTTTTACTTCTTATTTAAATAATACTGCTTAAACAAATGTTATACTTACATTGGAATACTCTTAAAATAACTACTATTGTTATTAATTTTTTTAAAAAAATAACAATTAATTTCAAAATACAATGAAATTTCTGTACCTTATGGTTAGTTTAGCTTTTTACCACTAGTTCGCGTATTTTAATTTTGGAAGCCTAATATTTCCTTGTTCATAGTAAGATATTGAACATACGAATACACATCCATTCATCCACATAAATGTCATTGAGATAATGGTCAAATCAAATTTAAAGCTCTTAAAACGCTATATGTAGTTGGAGTCACTGAAATGTAGTAATACTGGAACGCGCACTGCAATGCTCTCCCTGTATGGAAAAAGCGAGCCAAGAGAGATAGTTTGTGTCAGGTATCTCCATCATTATCTTATACTTCTGTTCCTACGTAACCAGAGTTACGCCACGTACAGACTGATACAAAAGTTAGTGCTGTCTTTTAAGAAACTGGACAGTTGGTATATCTTATAAATGATAAAATTAAAATAAGTGTTTTCTGAATAAATAAAAAAAAATGGTGCGACATTATAGCGCAATGTTTTGCAAAACTGTATGGCAACCAATTACGCAATTATCCTTTTTAGGTACTTAATGAATACTTTAATCTAAAATTTTTGACATTTGTTCAATCTTTTCATATTATGTATCATAATAGTTATTAAAGTGTATATAAGTACATCAGTTTAATAATAATAAACAATGCCATTATTTCTTTCTGTCATTTGAATTTCAGTTTTCCTATAAATAGTGAATGCTATGGCACAAACTTTTTGAACGTACTGTACGACAAGGATAGAGATACCTGAGAGTCGCTTTCTCTCTCGGCTTGCATTTACACCGCTAGTGCGCCTTCCAGTATTATTACATTTCAGTGGCTCAGTGGATTAATCTGCGTTTCTTTTCCATTAAATCCTTGTAGTTGGGTTTTCCACATGTTTTTCTTTACCATGTTGATCTACATCTACCTCATTTTCTTCCTACTGGTCTCCATTCTACTACTGATTTAAATACAGCGTTTTCTTCTCCTCTCCATATAACTATCGAATTTTCTGCTGCTTGATCTTTTTATTATGTCTTCTCCGTCCAACTCTTGTTTTCTGAAATCTTGATTGATTTTAATACCTAAAAATACTACGTATAGGAAAGTAAAAATTGATCTCAAAAGTAGCAAACAGTACAAACATATATACATAACGTCACACTATGTCCCACTCAATGAGATAGCACAAAACCAGAAACACAGTCAACCAACAATCAATCTCCCATAAACATTCCAATCCTGACACACCACTTTCGCCTCGTCCACATTCATACCGCGATTCATATATGCTCTTCTACTCTTTACACTCGGAATAATTCATTCCAGCAACAAACCATCAATCATACCCAACCACTTATTCCTTGGACGACCACGCAATCATTTACCTTCAATCTCAACCGCATATATTAGTTTCACCAATTTTTCATTCGACATTCGCTCAAGATGGCCAAATAATATTTTAGAAATTTAAACAAATAAATTACTATTTGTTCGCGTTAGCTCCACATCTATTTTTGGTGTTAAAAAGATACTCTTAAAACTTCAGAGAAAAAGGGTAACTAGTAAGTTGAAAAGTGAAACTTCAAAGGTCAACAGGGCGTTCACCCCAGTTGCTTCCAAATTAAACAGCAAGGGATGATTCAGCAGTCACTTATTCTGTTCGCAGTTCCAATTCGACTTCCGGCTGTCACTCCTCTTTGAAAAAACCTCACAGTTTAATCAGATGCAAATGTGTTGCGTATTTAATTTGAAAGTTTTAACAATGGCGTTTGCGAGGGATGGGGGGGGGGGGCTTGTGCCACCATGCAATACGGTAACATTGAAGGAAAACTTTGCACCACAGTGAAATATTTATATGGGTTGAGGTGCGTCGACGTGAACTTTATTCATTCCGCGTACAGTACCGACTCGAGGGAATCGCTCCCTAGGGATGGAAGTTTTTATTTTATGCCCGAATTTAATGTCTGCTTGATCGAATTGGTCGGGGATGTTTATGTCAAGCTTGAAATCGAATTTTAGTGAGGCCAACTGTCAATCACGAATACGCAAAAAGGTTCATCGCACTTTAAGGGCTCTGGGAATTGCATTTAGCCTAGAAAAGTGTCTCTTAACCGTTCTTATGCTATATACAGGGTGATTCATAACGTACAAGATAGATTTAAAGTGTAGCTAAGGAGGAATAGGTCTTTTCCTTGATAAACTTTGGAGAAAAACTCAATAACAGAAAAGTTAAAGCAAATTAATTTTCTTTTAAATTAACGCCCACTTACTGATTACCGCTGAAAATATTTGAGAAGAATCAATAGCAGCAATATTTTCTCGTTTCTATAGAAGCTTATTTCTTTCATATCTGACAATTAGTTGTTCAATCAATTAATAAACAGTAGTTATAAACTACAACATTTGAAGGGAAAACTGTTTACGTCTTTGTTCTTATAGTCCATAATAAAAATGTAAAATTTTGGCAAAATGCTGTATTTAGAATAAAATATACGGTTCAGAAAAGTTATTAACAATTTAAATCTTAAACATAAACAATTACATCCGGTTACAGGTATTATTTTTTTTAATTTACCAGACCCCAGTGTAACGTTTGTGTTGTCCAGGGTTAATATGTTTAAAATAGAAATTGTGAATTCTTTAAAGTTAAAAAAGTAATAGTAATATAATATCATAAAAGTTACGGCTTTTTGAATGTATGAGTGCCACTGAAAAACAAAAACAAAACTAGAAAATAAGTTGACATTGGTATTCATTTAAATGTCAATTCATTAAACGTCAAAGTATAGTTAATATTTTCAGTAATGAAGAATATGTAATTGTAAACAAGATATGGTTATTGCATGTGGATATTATTGAATTCAGAAAAAAATACTGAATCGAATAAGCAAATAAAAAAAAATAGATTCCCATTTAAAATAAGAAAGTTGCAACCTGCATTTGAGAATCACTAGTCTAAAAAATTTCTTGTTTCGCTCATTTTACTTGTCTTATAATATAGAAATTGTTTACTAATTTAACGGACCTTGGAGCTCTTATAGTTCTTGATATAGCAATAGTGTACCACTTGAAATGAACACCCTGTGTATTCTAGATCCCTTTAAATTACTAATTGAAGTTGACTACTGTTTTTGACATATTTACTGTCTAAATAATTTTTTCACAGCAGGGGAGAAACTCGGTTTCTATGATACCAAAATCATGACAGAAACATATCTAGAGGAGATTGGTGAACTTTCTCTCTCGTTGTGAGGGAAAGTGCCCAAATAATGTGAAAAATGAACAAAATTAAGCAAATCAAAAGTAACTATCACAAATTATATTACAAATATTCAAATAATTTATAAATACATACAAACCATCATAAATATTGGGGTCGTGAAGAAAATAGCAAAATACACCGCAGGCGAGTAGTGCATTTTTCCCTTGTCGTATTGTAGCCTCGTCTACGGCTCGTGCTTTAATTTACTCCGTGGGAAAAAATCATACACTTCTCTCCGTTAATGTGTAATATACTATTATCTATATATTTGTTACAATTTTTATATTCTATTCTCCATATTTTATAATTTTTAATTTGAATACTTATTTCTTGCTTGTTGGTGATAACTTGTATTAAAGTCGAAACGTCCTAATAAATATATTATGACATTTATATATCTATTTATTGACCTTTTAACAGTTTCTCTGATAGATGAATGTAACTGTAGTTGAAGTGCTAACTCTTAATCGACTATTGATAGTTGAATATTGTAGGCAAATCTATTCTCAAATATTGCAGAAGGCAATTTCGCGATTCTATAGCAAATGCGAATAAAATTGCACATTCCAATGATTTACACTTCTGCCGGTACACAATTCAAGTGAAATATTCTCCAGGTAATGTTACGCGAGAAACATTTTCACATTTCCGACAAATTTTCAGTCGACGATCCATTTTCTTCTTAGACGTTCACGCAATCTTCACGCTGCGTCTTCAATTTAACAGAATTTCTATTCAATATTAAAAGCCGTCGGTGCTTGAAGTACGCGGAAATCTTTTTTCTTTTCTTTTCAAAGATTTCACGCGAGGAAGAAGAGCCCACAGCACATAATAATAGTGTATTGAGTCAGAAAAACATCACGTTTACAATTGACAACTCGGATACTTAAATAAATACAAAAGGAACATTACATTATTCACAATTATTTAGTAGAACAGCATTCATAGTGTACAGTTTGTTTAAATTTTAGGGGTTAACATTGGGATCTCGAGAATTATAAGAAATACGATTTCAGTTAAATTAAATTTTTATTAATTAATTTCTAAACTATCGCATATGTAGAAAAATGGTTCAAATATAAAAGATACTTATTTATACAACCACTGGCGTAAAAACATATTTATTTTTGTGGCTCATATTCGAGATATGATACATAAATAAAACGCTTATTTTTTACTTTATTATACAAAGTATAAGGAAGTATTGGAATCATGTAAAAAATCGCTGACGAGATTTTTGCGGAAATACATATTTTGACGTCCACTGAATCCGTTAAGACCAATTTCCCAATGATGTTTGTGTGATGTAAGGATGGATGGATGTATGTCCGGGTGCGCAATATCTCATGAACGAGACAAGGTATGTAAAAAACTTGAAATATATGTTTCATGAAAATATGAAGAGCTGAGTTGATTTTGAATGATTTGAAAAACCGGAAGAGGATGTTTACTGGACACTAAAATAATAAATTTCTTTATTTTTTTTTTTTCAAAAATAGAATCAGCTGTGCAAAAATGTTTCAAATGAAATATATTAGCAAATATATTTAGAATATAAAATGTCATTTGCACTTTTCTTGTACATGCTTCTAATTTTGAGAAAAACTCTTAGGGCTTCATACCCTAATTTTGATTTTAAGGGTTGCAATTGGTCTTTTTTCGAATAATTTTTTATTGGATAATTTAATATAAAGGAATTCATAAAGAAAAAATAATTTTATCCAACACCTCTCAATACATGCTCTATAACTATGGCGATTTTAAACAAGCAAAGTAACAGATTACCCACTAGTGGGTATAATTTTGAGGAAATTCACTAGTGAGTATTTTTTTATTTATAACAATAATAATAAAACACAACACTTTGGTAACTACTTCGATTGACATTTTAATTTAAAAATTTAAAGCATAAGTCACTCAAATAATATTTCTTTAATAAATTTTTCATTTATTAAGAGGTGTTGGATAAAACGTTATACTTCACACGTGGGCAAAATGGAATTAACCACTCGATAAAATTATCACACTCAGCCTTCGGCTTCGTGTGCTAAAATTTCTCTCGTGGGTAATTTCTTACTTTGCCCACTTGTAAAGTAAATAACTATTATTGTTTTGACAGCGGATAAATAGGAAGGTAACTTTTTGTAAGTGATAAAACGTTATTTACCTTTCTCCTAGCAACCAGATCCAAATACTAACTATATTAATGTCACTTGCATTATAATATTTCAAAAATATAATATGTATATAATAATTGTACATTCAGCTATTGAACTTTTAAATAAACCTTTTTATAAATAAAATGTTGCTAAATTATTTCGCCGAATTAAAAAATAAAATCACTAAACTTACGGTGTCGTGATTTTATTAAAATAGTTTTCTTGTCAACAGAAATTTATCCGACAAAATAAAAAGATCTTGTGAAATATTTTTCTAAATATGCAATAGTTTAGAAATTATTTAGAAATAAAATAAAACAACGGAAATAGGTTTTTAGTCCTTAAATAATTGGCCTACTAGTGTGATAACTTTTGTCTAATTTATAGCCACCTCTTACAGATCTTGAGATTTTAAAATAATCGAAATTAAAACACCCTACCCATGTGGTTTTCAAAAATATATCACTTACTGAGATCTGCAAAAGCAAATTGATAGTGCCACGTTCAAAATGGGTAAATAGCGTGATACATTTATTTAAATAAGAGAGAGGTGAGTTTATAGACAGCTTTTTATCAAAAAATAAAATCATACGTCAACAAAATTCATTTATTTAATTTGTGAAACGAACGTGCTGTTCATTTTTCCAGCAAAAAGAAATTAAATATCTTGTAGGCCTGCAGAGCATTTGAATTTAAATTTTGCTGAAAATTCGCTCAGACTCGCGCAATATTTCTATCATCCGTAAATTATTCTGTCCATTGTCTTTATTAACCAATTTACAACCCAAAATACTTTTATTGATTAATGCGATTCAATGTGCTTGCGTTGAATAATGAAATCTAAAAATACAAAGCGTAGTCTTGTGATATTTTGCGCTGTACTTTGTATTTTAAATTTATCTGAATTTCAAACGAATGTTTTGAATTTATATTGAAAAATATACATGCTCTTCGTAGCTTCTGCTGCCTTCGAAGTTTATTCAGTCAAGAATCACGTTCCAAAACTTCCAAAACTGGTTGAATGCCATTGCATCTAATTTGTAGAGTTGAATGTTGAAACTATGTCTACATAAATCAGCGCTTCTAAAACTATTTCTCAGGAGTAGTTCCGGAATCTCATTCACAAAAACGCCGACAAGCTTACTATATTATAATACTATAAACTTGATTATTATAATCTTTTGAAAATGGATACAATAATTAGGTAACATTTTTGGTATTTAACTTTATAACTGTACAAAATAATCAAATTACTGAAACTAATAATACAAATATTTCACAAGACACATGTTTTTGACACTTCACAATGACATAGATTTTTAAAATATTTTAGTTTTTGTTTTAGACTATTGAAATATATTCTTAAATATATAATTTAGATTATCTCAAAATTAGAAGCATGTACAAGAAAAGTGCAAATACCATTTTATATTCCAAATATTTTTGCTAACATCTTTCATTTGAAACTTTTTTAACAGCTGTTTCTATTTTTTTTTTTGTGTGTCCAGTAAACTTCCTCTTCTGGTTCGCCAATTTCATTCAAAATTAACTCAGCCCTTCGTATTTTCATGTAACTTATAATCATTTAATTTATGTTCTCATTTTCTTTAAAATTAATTTATTAGATAACCAACTTTTATCTTTTAAATGAAAATTATAAATTTTGACGTTTGTGATTGAAAAAGGTTATGTTTTGAATCATTGAGAATTGAAAGTCTGCTAAAATGTGAATAATTTTGATGATTTGACTTAAGTAGAACTGATCAGAAATGAGCCAATACAATTTTCTGTCCAATAAAAATGAAATTTTATTCAAATATAAAGATGCTCTTATAATCAGGATGTAGTAACATAATTTCAAAAGATTATTGAAGAAATCTTTTTTCCTGCGGAATCTGTTGAACAAACGACGTAACTGGTTCTCCGTTTCTTCATTTTTAAATAATAAAATGATATGGTAGAACACATACTCACTTATATGTAATCATGAATCATGATCACTATTTAAAAAATTCCATGCTTGCAAAGTATAAATCGCGTAACTATTTGAGTATTTGTTATTCCAATATTTCAGATTAACAGACTTAAATGTGACACATGACGTGCTTTGGTGCATGCATTCATTTTCATTCAATTTAATATTATAGAGTTCCATGAACGATACATTTAAAAAAGATTGATTAAAAATTAAATTAAATGAAAATGGCACCTTGAATTCGGCATACCCAATTTTGTTTTGATGAGATTTCTAACATTTTTCAAATATGAATGTGAAAATGATATTGTGGATCAAATCCTATTAAAATATTAATTATAAATGATACAATACCGTAAAAATAAGATTACTGTAAAGTCCCATTTATCAAACTGAAATCACTTCGTAAACTTAAATGTGATAAAAACTTTATAAATAGCTCAAACCGTAAAATGATTCTTACTAATAAAGGAGAGAGAAAGAGAACTCAAAAAATGTATAGTATTATTGATGACTTAATCAATGATATCCCGATTATATTATCTAAATCGATAGAAAGACAAAGAATCATCGAATATTCTAGTTATAGTGTATAAGATAGATAGTTTTATTAATTTCAATGTGTTTAAACTTAAAAAATATTAAGCAGTTAGTATCGTCAAGCGAGAAGGGCGTAAAATATCATTAAGTCCACTTATTTTTACCGCAGACCAATTGCCCGTATAAAAGCTGCATTCTTGTTTGGTGACGTCACCAGCCCCACTAAACGACTGTCAACTGTCTGTTGAAGTGACGCATGCGCCATGACAGATGGCTCTTGAATTAAACCGGTTTGAGCCCTCGACATACTGTTGTTTATACATGTCATAGGTTACTTAATTGTTGGTGATTTTATTAGCTTAATGAAACCATTCGGGGGTTCGTTTAATTGAAAATATATCGACATAGAATTTTACATAGATTACTCCATTCCATTTCCATTGATGGAAAAATTGATTTCTCACGTTTCATTTCTTTGTGCACATCCTGTATAAGAGAGAAATACCAACGAGAATCATTATCCAGAGAGAGATATGTTTTTTTTTTCATATAATAATGAATATTTAGGGAAAAAGTGTATACTATCTGTTTTATAATCGAACAATATATTTTTCGTGCCTCCATCAAAAGACCCTAGTTTTACACCTTAGAATCGTCAAGTAACTGCTTGTTTCTGGCCTAGGACGGCAAAAACTGGGGAGTTTTATAAGGTTAGGGTTGGTATCAACTAGCTGTCAATTTTGTGCGTTATCAATTATCAATGTGCATTACCAGAAATTTTAGATTGTTTATCATTAGACAAAGTCTTAAAAATATTGAAATATGCAGTTATATGCAACTTTTGTAAAAATATGCATAAGAGTGCCCAAATATGCAATATATGCAATTAGCATTAAATAATTATAATCAATGTAATTCGTCCAGAAATTTGATTTTATTTAAAAATTAAAATATATGCACTTTGCATATAATCCGCTCTCTACAAATAACTATTGCCTTTATTCGTTATTGTTCGATATCATATATTTACACACAATTATTAAACACTTTTATTAACCCTATTTTGCACTACTTCACTAATGCTTAAACACATTCTATTTAATAAAAATAAAAGAAAAATAAAAGGTGGACCTAAATTACATCTACCGAAATCAACCAAATTATCAGGTATTAAAGTAGAAGTAATATAGTATATTCTACAACAAGTAATGGAATGACACATATTCCACACGAGCAAAAAGTTTGTAATCCGAGCCGAATGCGAGGGCTATGGTTTGCGAGTGTGGGATATGCCATTCCATTACACGTTGTAATGTAGACTATACTTTCTATAACAAGATTTTGGAAATTATACAAAAAATACAAATACACAGAGGTTGAGAACGTCAAACCCAAATAAATAAAATTAAAACAAACAGACGTAACCATAGTAACTGAATCAAGATACTTCATATATCGCGCTAATATACGGGTCTGATTCGTCGAATTTATTCCATACTCAGCGTATGGAATGATAGTTATTCCAATACAATTTTTAGTTGTGGAATGCGTAGTTTTTAAAACAGTGTTATGGAAAATATTTACTACTATTAGTGGCAATTCCCAAATACCATCTCAGCAGAGTGTTTTACTCAAAGTAAATAGCACGATATATTTATTTTGAAGGCATCTATGTTTGAAAATGTTCATGCGGTCGAATTTATTACAGTCTAGTATATTGCAATCAATACCACCACAGCAAAATTTGTCCAACGTCCTAGCAATCCTAACAAACCAAAACTTCTATAGCACAGCAACAAATATTTACCCCAAACACAGAAAAACTGAACGTTTCATCTTTCGCTAGATAGTATCCTACGCGAATCGCTCGAACGTCCATCCCTCAGGGACCGACGCAGTGAATAAGGAGCCCCCCAAGGAACTGATGTGGGCCTCCCGGAAAGAGAGATGGATGTATGTGAGAGTTCCAAGGGGGAGAGGGATAAGTGTAGGTTATTCGCTGCACGTATTATTGTAAAATAGGAGGTGCACGCAAAAACTATTGTGAAATATGGTGGGTTGTGGTGATCTATTACGTTGGAGGTTTCAAACGATTTGCATACTGAGAGTTGTTTCTACCATTCAGGAAATTTGTATCTTTTCTACGCAGGGGTGGATTTTACAAATTTTACTCCCCAAACTTTGCGATAGTATAGTCCGGCAATAAATTCTTCCAATATAGGGTTGCAAGATTACATATTAACACTTAACACCGTTAACTGTTAATAATATTATAATTCGGGGAACTTCTCGAAAAAACATTTCGCAAAAATACCTTTCCCGAATATGCAAATATCGAAAATTACGATGTGAGATTGTACATTTACCGAAAATACAAATGTCGAATCTTGACAAAGTTATAAATGTCGAATGTTACAAATCTCGGAAATATATTTGTCAAATCGCTTGGATATTACCAACCTTGAAAAATATATTTTTTCACGACATGGTAAGAAACCCCATCGTTCTTCTCCCGAAATAGTGAGAAAAATATGTTGTTCCTCTCTAGAGAATATGAATGTTATTTACAAAAAATATATTATAAAAATTATATTATATTATAAACAAATTCCTAATTTTTTTTAAAAACCCGTATTTTAGTGATATACATACTTTAAATTATCTTACAA
This sequence comes from Poecilus cupreus, assembly GCA_963942605.1. Taxonomy (NCBI): domain Eukaryota; kingdom Metazoa; phylum Arthropoda; class Insecta; order Coleoptera; family Carabidae; genus Poecilus; species Poecilus cupreus. Next base: position 5,779,710 of record OZ012726.1, on the reverse strand, counting down.
TTATGTCTTATTTTTGCTTTTTCTTATTAAATCACAATTTGACAACCTATTAAAGATATTTAAGATTCGTTCAATGGCAATACTGCTACACCGTCTTGTGTCTGATAACCTAACTTTTAACGTGTCAGTCTGTCAGTTGTGTTCTCAAAGTGTATTTTAGGTCCGAGCAAATCGTTTTTAGAAACATGTCGTGAAAAAATGTTATGTCCAACACTAGGGAAAACTCTTCTTCCACTCTCGTTCGAAATGCCTCACTCGCTGTGCTCATGGGGCAAACTTCGAACTCGAGGGGGAAAAAGAGGCGCTTTCCTCACTAGTTTGACAAATAACTATTCTCGAATATTACAAATGTCGAATGTTATAAATCTTAACAATATATTTGTCGAAAGCGAACAATACCAAATGTCGTGTTGTAATCATTGCTCACTAAATGGAACTACGACATTTGGTATTGCTCGCTTTTGACAAATGTATTTTCGAGATTTGTAACATTCGACTTCTGTACCATTCGAAAAATGTATGTTTCTAATATCCAAGCGATTCGACAAATGTATTTTCGAGATTTGTAACATTCGTCATTTGTAATATTTCCAACATTCGACATTTGTAGTTTCGATAAATGTACAAACTCTGAATTTATTTTTGACATTTGTATATTCGAGAAATGTATTTGGGTGATTTATATTTTCGAGAAATGTGTTCTTACTCATAATTCGACTTGAATTGTATTATAAACATTATTAAGCGGCCATAAAGTGGCTCTTTATGGACTAGTTCATAATGATATAGTGAAGAGGCCTTTTACCAAAATAATTAAATTGGTAAGAATTGCATTGAAAATAACAATAGCAATAAAAACACTTTAACAAAAAATTGTGCCGACGAAAAACTGAAAAACGAAAAATAAACTAATTTTAAGTGGGCGTTGATTATTTGCTTGGGGCTAACTCAAAATTAGTTAATTTTATGTTTTGCTTTTCAGTTTTTCGCCGGTACAATTTTTTGTTAAAAAGTTTTTATTTTAAATTTTTTTTGTGGCTACCTATTTTTCTACCCTCAGGGGTGAAATGTTTATTTGGAAAACCCAGTACTAAGTTATACGTGGTATATCGGTTAACAGATAAAAATTCAGTGGCTGAACAATTAGTCATCCCTTATTTTGGGTTGTAATTTAAATTGTTTAAATAATAAAATCATAGTCGCCATTTACCTATTTCTGGGTGTGGAACTCTGCTCAAAAATGGCCTAAGTATATGATATATTTTAGTATGTGAAATACGTTTACCAACCGTCAAATCACGGCCTCCAATAATTGTAGTCGTAGAGGAACCGTAGGGGAAAATATTTATGTCGCGAAAATTTTCAGAATTTATTTTCTAAAAATTTGTCTTCTCTGGGGATCGAACCGAGGATCTTATGATCCTCATTCCGATGCGTAACCACGGAGCAATTTTCCCCAATCCTCAAATATTTTTGTAAATTAACAAAGAGCTTAAAATTGGAAGTAAAAATGTTGCAAGACTAAACGGTTAATCTCTATAGAAGAGAGGATAGCATGAAAATACAAATGTGTTATTTGCTCCAATTCAGTGAAAGTATTCTCCTCTGTCAACACTGAACAGTTCTCTACAAATGTCTGCAGCCCGTAATCCCTGGCCAACACGAATTAATTAAGTATTACGTCATTGGTGACAATGTGCTGTGTGTCAGTGTGTGAATTATTGTTTGTCCAGCGCCCGAGAAATGGAATTGTGACAAATGTGGGACCTTTGGTGGTCCGCAACGCTTACTATGTAGAATACTAAAGTACGGAAGTTTGGAATTAATGTTAATGTGGTTATTAATTAACATCTATACGAATTTATTACTGTTTTCTCTTTTGTTCAAGATGAGGGAGGAGAATTTCTTTGATACGAGTAATTGGTGTTTTGATCTAGTTAAGATAACATTGGGTGTAATTAATGGGAGTTAAATTAAATGACTTAATTTTGTTTTTAGGTGAATGCACCATTTTAAAAGACCCCTGAAATGTTTGGGAATGACTTCACGAAATTTTGTATACGTTGCATTTTCATCTAAAAAACTTAAGAACATTAAACGGGGAAACCTTAATATTGTAACGTTTTACTCGTGATTTATTTATTTCCACTTATTTATTTAACTCACTAAAACACTAATAATTACATTTTTTGCCGATTGACATAAAAGGTGACCTCTGCTGTAAATCTGGAATTTTGATGCCTAGTTAAACAAAAATTATACACTTCTCTCCCTTAATGTATAACAATTATTTATTTCAACCGATTTATTTATCTTCACACGTCGAATATTTATCTGTACTCACTAATGGTGTATCTAGCGACCCCTTATATACCTCTGCGTTGCGACCTCTCGAACAATCCAGTCTTCTTCGAGAAGCTTCCAGAAACAGCTCCGTGTATTTACCGAGCGTGAAGCCACTCCAGATTCAATCGGTCTGCATTCGTTACAATATTATGATCTTAGTGAGTCAAAGTTAATTAACTGCGCTGATATTGTGATGAGCTAAATTTTTGACAGTGAGTTTTAATTTTTTTGAACTCTGTGTGTAACGATTTTTCGTTCACTGTATCTCAAAATTCTTTTTCATTTTATATGTTCAAGTTATAAGCAGTTTCTGGTTTTGGTAGGTAGCCATCAACCGGAAGAGGCAGTTTATTTGAAGAATTATCAAGTTTTTTAAGAATATTTAAGAAAAGAAAAAGGGTTAAAATGCAGTTAATTTTTATATACATTTTTTTCTATATTTTGTACCGTTTAGTAAATGAAATTTGCGGGAGGTTATGTGCAAATAAAAATAATAATGTCAATAATTTAGTTAGCTATAATTAGGTATAAATGTTAAATTGTGGACACTTACGTGCAAAATAATTTTATATTGTACAATATTCCACAGTGGTTGTAGAAAAAATTATTGTTAAACACTTTAAGAAGCGAAGAATTCAACTCAAAGTTACAGCGAATAAACACAAAGAATAAAACTGCAGCAAAGTATCTTTTCCTCATAATTAAATCATTAATAGAACCCTGGATATAAATTTGATGTGTATTTTACGTTACTGACACTCCGTAATAAAGATCGTATTTAATGTCATTATAATTTTAACGGTTATAGCAGCGAGGAAAACCGTGGAAATCAATACGTTGATGACTTAACGACACCCGATCCTCTCGTGTTATGCAATCGAAGCTGCCAGAGATTCAAATTCCGATCTGGTGAACACTGTTCTCAAACTTTCATTAAGTGATTCATCACCCCTTTAATCACAAGGCACAAGTATTTGTCTGGCAAATATATCAATTACGAACTCTCTTTTTTTAGACATGATCGTTTTTGTGTAATTACATTGCGGTAATTGCTATTATTTCCCCCGTGTTTTTGTTAGCTTGTAACAATTTTTTAGGAGGAAAACATAAATATTATTCTTGTATTAAATTTTAAATTGAAACTTTTTTAACTTCGCTGCGAAAACAACTAATTTCATTATAAAACGTAGTGTAAGAAAGTAGAGCAATACATGTCTGTAGCTACCCTGAATCCGTTTTAACCATCAATGTGGTTCACTCCATAATTATAAGCTTTATTAAAATGCGAAAAACTGAGTGAATTTTGGTAACAATGGGCGCATAAACCATAAACGAAATATGACAAACTTGTATCAAAATCGTGTAACACTTACGGAATAATTATTAGTAAAGTATTTTTTTTTTCTTTTAAATATCTTGCAGTAAAACGATATAACAAAATTTGACCAATTTATATCAAAATCGTGTAACACGTATGGATTAATTAGTAGTAAAGTTTTTTTTTTTCTTTTAAATATTTTGGAGTAAAGCGATATAATGAATTGAACATATTTTGACGTCACAGATACTTGCATTGTGCTATTGGCCAGAAATATAAAAATTGCAAATTACGCGTCTGCCGCTGCGCCCAACGCCTATTGTGGGCTAAAATAGAACTACGAAATGTCATTTCATATTTTTGTTTGTTGGTATTTAAGATTATATTTGTTGGGCTTCTATTACTTGTTTCATAATTTCACTGTTTTATTGTGCTGTGTTGAAAATCTATTAATTAAAATTATGTGTTGAGGTTAGGTTACATCACTACTAGCGCCACTGTTCTCAAACTTTTGTTGTTATTTACTCGAATATCAAGTAAAATACTCTTAAAGTTGTCAAAGGAATTGTGTCTTAGTTTATATTAAGTTTAATTGTTGTAAATTAAGACATAATATGTAAATATTATTTTCATATTAAAAAATATATAATATCTACTATCATAGAAAATCGTTGTTTTAGTGCCACTGGAGTAGTACTTGTGACGTCACACAAACTTTGAAAAATCATATCTCGGGTAATATAAGAAATTTTCACATCGGGTTTTCACTGATCGTCATGTATTCTAATAAAGTTTCATTAAAAAAATTTAAACAATTGGTTTATGGGTCCATTGAACATATTTTGACGTCACAGGTACTTGCATTTATGCTATTGGCCAGAAATATGAAAATTTAAATCGCAAGTCTGCCGCTGCGCCCAACCTCTATTGTGGGCTAAAATAGAACTACGAAACGTCATTTTATTTGTTTTGTTTGTTGGTATTTAAGATTATATTTATTGGGCTTCTATTACTTGTTTTGTGCTCCTTGGTTGTAACACTTATAATAAACTTATACTATTAATTTTTAACTAAACATTGTTCAACTAACTTTGAAGTATTCCTAATGTCATAATTAACTGTTGCAGTTTGTAACGATTACTTATTAATTGATTCAACTTTAATTTACTGTAACTTTCCTGTTATTTAACTGTTGCCAAAAGTTTATTAGACACTTTCAATATTTTCCGTATGTATGTATCTATTTATATTTTAAACATCTATTATATAGTTCAAACATTCATCAAGTGTAATTATAAAAAAATTCAATTTAGATCTCTGTGTTTAAGAAATTTGTATGGTGTCTCCACCAGATTTTTTCCAATTTTACATATTTTTCACACAACAAAAGACTGTTAGATGGTCACTCCAGTCTGTTGTTCGTAGCTGTCAATTTGTTTAGCATTTCTTTCTTCATACGCCTTAAAAATATATCGTGCAGAACAGTGTCGCACCTAATTTTATCCGAATTTATTTGCTCAAGTGTAAAAACCCGCAAAAAGCACAAATAGTCGTATCCGCTTATCCCAAACATCTTGGAGCAACTCAACAAACAAGCCTTAAAATAGTACACGCATCTAACTTCACACGTATTTATACACAAAGCGAAATTCATCGTCAGCAACTTGAACTTCTTCAGTCCTTTTCAGTTTTCACTGCTTGGTCTCAAGAGAGAGTTCAAACGGAGCACAAACAGAAAAGAAATGAAAAACTCCGAGGCCCGACAAAACATTCATTCTTCCGTAAAAAATATGACACAATATTGCAATATCCGTTGCTGTATCGCGACGTGGAAAACTGAGCCCACGATCGAAGGCAGCTTTGCGAAGCTTCGGGCTGGATGCCGGGTTTATCCGAAAGGCCAATTCGATTTTAGCGGTTTTAGAAAAATGGGACGTTATAAATACGGACGAGAACGAGGAGCTTGTTCAGATTAATACTGAGTACATGAGTTCGCTCGTATAAAATTTTTCAGTTAATATGGATAAATAAAAATCAGGGATATAGTCAATACAACTTCAACTTCAAGGCTCTACATACATGCATATACAGAGTGTTCCATTTAAGTGTTTCACGATGCTCGTTAAATAGCAAACAATTTCTAAATTATATGACTAATAAAATGAACAAAACAAAAATTTTTATTAACCAGTGGTTCTCAAAATATCGGACCCAACTTTTTTATTTTAAATTAGAACCGCAGACGAGTTACGCAAAATACATTTTTATGGGTCAATTCTGAACATTTTATCTGTAAGATCATCAATTCGTAAATCTGTTACCTATGATACGCCTGTAACTAACAACTTTACAGATTTACAGTTTTTACAATTCTCGGCAGGTATCTGTAAGAAGACAATGTACAGATCAACTTTATTGTCACGAGACGATTATTTTACCACATGTGTCTAACTTCACAATTATATTTTGGTTATCTGTAAGTGACATGTGATAGATAAAATATAATATTTAATTATTTATACTTATACATCCATTTAAAATAAAGTAAGTAGGTACTGAAAATACTTAAATAATATGTTAAATTAAATCGAAATTAAATTATTTATTGTTTGAATATATGGAATTGCAAATTCGGTACTGAAAACATATATATTAAAAAACCAAAACGGATGATCAATGTTAGTTCTGGAGGCGCTAAAATACTACTAATATTATAAATATTTTACTCACAGAAGACTGCCTTAAACATATCCAACAGTTTGAACCAACTGGATTTTGGAAAGAACTACAACACACAAAATATAAAGTTACAAAAACCTTTAAAATAAAATTAATATTTTATATACATTGGAAAGGAATAATGTCTGTATCAAAATACCTAAAATGAATACGCGTTGTTGGATAATTATTGTTAAACTTCGCTAAGTAATCCAATATTTAATATTACCTTGATTATTATTTTTAACTGATTTAATACTTAGAAGTCTCTAGAGGGAATAAATATTAATAGTGATAATATATTATTCATAAAATAATGATGCATTTTTGCATTCAACAGTGACCGTAAAAGTTTACAGGCACCTCAAACTTCACCGTAACTTTTACAGATATCTGTAACATATTTACGATTTTCTGTAAGGAACAGATGGTATCAGAATTGCCATTTAACCTGCAAGCATTTACAGATCTTACAGATTTTCTTACAGGCCTTACAGAATTGCTCAGAATTGGCCTAAAAATATCACCATATTTTATATTCTAAATCTAAATTTCCAAGTCCAACCAATCAACTTGACTGGGAAACAAAAAATAATTTTGACAACAGTAAAATGTGTCAAGATTGTCAATAGAACTGATTTATTTGTGGTGGAGAGCGTTAAATATGATATTAATTTAATATCTTTGATTGAAGAACATCACATTAAGATTATTTTGTTGTTGTTTAAAGCGTATGTCAAAAAGCTGAAGCTTTAACTTGATTGGCAAATTTCAAATTTAATAAATTTAATATGAACTACGAGGTAAACCGCAAATTTCAAATTTAAATTTATAAATCTAAATCTGTAAATTAAATCCAGTGTAAACCAGCCATTAGAGTTCTCGAAGAGCTCACTAAAATAATTGAAAACTATAAATTTTAATGAAATGCTCTTATTTCCAAATAATTACGCACCGTTCGGAATGTTGCATTAATTATAAGATAACAACAACTTAAGCTATTAAATATAAATAATACCTGCATAAATACTGCAAACCTTCCCATTTCGCTTCTCTTTTTCCCTTTTCTCGGAAAAGCCTAGCGGTGAATCAGTAATTCAACAACTTGCGGTATGCATAAAGTTAAACTTTAATGTACCCAGCAACTAAACTAATTATACAATTATGCTGGTTCAATAATCTAGCGGGAACCCCAACCAAATGCATATTTAGCCCTGAAATTGAAACCTATTGTTGTAGGGCCAGGCGGTACATTGTTTATTGAATTTTCGGTAATTGTTTTATAGTTTATACTGAAATATAAACAGAAATTTATGCTATTAGCTTATAACTTTGACTCAGTGCTAGAAACAATTTAGCCCTGTAATCACAATATAGAAAAATGCAATTATATAGTCGGTAATTTGTATCTTATCTAGTGGTTATTACAAAAACTAGGACAGGTCCAGTAATATTTAGCACCTCGGATACACTTTGAAAATGGTCTTCTTCTCCTTGGACTTCACCGTTATACTACATAATAACTTAAACCTACTGAAAAAGAAACTGAAAAGCGAAAAATAAAATAAATTAATAAGATCCTAAACTAATGTAACTAATTTTGAGTCGGCATCAAACACAATCAACGAACGCCGACTCAAAATTAGTTACTTATATTAGTTAAAACTAAAAAGATTTATTTTATTTTTCGCTTTTCAGTTTCTTTTTCGTAAGTTTAATTTTTTGTTAAAAAACACAGTTCATATGATGTAGTTCACGAAATATCACTAAAAATTGGCATATACTTTTATTGTATTTCTATATAATATAAACCCTATAAACTCACTGGTGCAGAGCGCATCATCATATCTCTTAAATTTTTCGAGATATGACGGTTTTTGATATTCTTCGAAGTGCAATTTTCAGGAACTGCAACTCAAAAATTACGTAAATTATCGAGAAATACTCTTCAGTTTTGTGTTATTCGTGCATATTATAGCAAAATAACAATTTTTTTAAATTGAAAATTTTGGATTTTTTTTTTCAAAATTTTGATCAGCAATATCTCAAATAATAAACGAGATACGAACTTGCAGACTAAACCACTGGATTCAGCTCATCTAAATACATAAACCCTAAAAATTTCAGAACATTCGGATGGTGGGTTGAAATTTTAGAGCAAAAAGTCTGAAAATGGCCTTTTTCACGCCGAACGTCAAGGGGTACCCTTTGACGTTTTTCGCCAAAAACGTCATTTTCACACTTTTTGCTCTAACTCTATAACGCGTAAAGTAAGTTTAATGAAATTTTACATACTTATGTATTTTCATGAGCTGAATCGAATGGTCCAGTCTGCGAGTCTGTATCTTTTATATTTATCAAGTTATCGCCTATCGAAATTGGGTAAAAAAATCGAAAAATTTCAAAATTTTCAAAATTTGCTAATTTGTAATAAAATGCATGAAACGAACAGAACTGAGTCTATTTTTCAATATCTTTAATAGATTTTGAGTTGCAGCCACTCAAAGTAGCATTTCGAAAAACATAGAAAATTGACATATCTCTATAAATTTAAGAGATATGATGATGCGCTCTACAGCATTGAGTTTCTTACGGTTTATATTATATAGAAATACAATAAAAGTATATGCCAATTTTTAGTGATATTTCGTGAAATCTGAAATTGTGTAGTAATTTCTTAACATGTATTTGTTGTCAATGGTAAATGAACTTGTATTAAATTTTCTTACTTGTACAGATATTATAAACATTTTTCAAATTATAACCACAATCCTCGTTGAAATAATTGGGCCATATTGTGTAGTTCCAGATAATGTAACAATTTACTGATCTACAGAATAGTTATCCTCAGGAGTGAAGCATCAATATAAAATACAAAGTAATCTTTAAAATGTTATTAGTTGTCAAAAAAATTATAAAAAGCATGTCAAAATATTTTTTTGATTTATTATAAATATAAAAATAAAATAAATAAAATAAATATATCATCACGCCTTTTACCCATTACGGGTGTGGCACTCTGCTTACGCAGATCTCGGTAAGTGATATATTTTTTCGTATGAAGTGCGGTTACCAGCCGTCAAATCATAGCCCCCAAGGATGTTAGTGGAGGAGGAACCACAGGGGTAAATTTAAATTTGTAACTGTCGGCAGTGGGATTCGAACTGAGGATCTCACGATCCACAGTCCGACACGTTACCCCGGTGCTATTTACGAAATTTCCCGGTTGTCTATCTGGTGGAGACCTGGGAAATGGACATTTCGGACGTTGCTTATCTAACGCGAAATAACAAATTTCAATGTATGAGTATAAAAAAATAATTTACACGTCAACTTTCCTACTCTAGTTAGATAGATTTAAACTGTAGTATGTTCTGAGTTATCCAAAGATGTAGTTAAAGAAGAGAAGTATTCTCTTGGTCTATCTGGGAAAATTTAGCAATAAAATATTCAAGAAGACATCAGAAACTTTAGTAAAATGTCTAAAACATTCGCTTTCTAAATGTTTAAATTTTGCCGGAGCGTTGTAAGTTGTAGGTCTCTGTTATGTACATTTAATTTTCTCTCCTTGTAATGTTGAGCAGATCCCTGGGGTATACTATTAAATTAAATTCCCTGCGACACTAATTTCGCATTTTTCCGACTTCTCTCTGAATATTTAACGACTCCTTTGCTGAGGACGTCCTCGTATTCTTAAATGTAAACGCTTATTCCCAGACGTTATTCCAGTGGTTTACAGAATCTCTCTTCCGAATTGAAGCCAGTGTTACGATCCCCAAAAGGGAATACTTTTACCTGATCCTGACGAATTTAATGGCGATATTAACCTTTCACGGTAATGACTGCCGTAAAATCATCATAAATAAGATGGCGCCAACACCGAATTATACTTTGGAAGGCACTGAAAAATGGTGCTTTTAAAATGTCACCAGATCTAAGAAGCACGAGTCTGCAATGCGGAAATTCTGACCGAGAAATGAACTCCTTTCCTTAGAAGTTGCCATCAGTTATTGGTTGGGTACCGCGACTTTCTTTTATCTATAAAGGGTAACTGACTCAGCGTTTTACAATATTTAAAAAATCTCATTTTTTGACATATGTGAAAACTAATTTTATCCAACACCTCTCAATAAATGCTCTATAACTATGGTGATTTTAAACAAGGAAAGTGACAGATTACCCACTAGTAGGTATAATTTTGAGAAAAGTCACTAGTGAGTAATTTTTTTATTTATAACAATGGGCGCGTTCAGTTGCACTCAGCAACTGAGTTGCTATGTTGCTAAACTCAACTGAACGATTTGCTGAGTTTATGATTACTGTCATCAGCTGAGTCAACAATTCAGCGCATTTAAAACGCGCTGATTTGTGTCAGCAAATGATGATTTCTAGTGAAGTAGTAGGTTAGATGTCAAAAATGAAATTGAATAATATTTTACAGGACTTTGAATGGAATTTATATAGATTGCGTGCCAGTCAAGCAATAGAAAACGAAATGTTTTATAATATGTGTATGAATATTTTCATATTTTACTTTGTTTCTATTTATATACTAGATTCACAATTTGCCAATACATATTTTTCTGACAATGAAGTTGTTTCGGGAAATACTCGTATACTAATTGGTAAGTTTGTAGCAAATTGTACATTGAACATTAGTAATTTGAAGATTTTAATCACACTCCTGTAATCACTCCAGAAATACAAGTTTCATATGTACAAAAGGGCGTACAACAAGATGTTACTTGACATTATATATAATTTACAATTATGTTTAAATCTTCCTTGATTTCTAATACTCAAACCAAAAATAAAAATTGAAAATATAAATTAAATAGAATGTAATTTACCATCCTCACCACTGTATGTCTAATATTGATAGTTAACAGGTTAAATTTTCCATCACTAACTGAACATGTTCAACACTATACTAAAATGCTTACTAACTATTGCTGAGTTGCTCACTTAGTTGCTAAATGAAACTGAACGCGCACAATAATAATAACACACAACACCTTGGAAACTACTTCGATTGACATTTTATTTTAGAAAATTTAAAGCATATATCATTGTCAATTAATTTTTCTTTAATAAATTTTGCATTTATTAAGAGGTGTTGGATAAAAACTTATACTTCACACGTGGCAAAGTAGAATTACCCACTCGATAAAATTATTTTAAATTTCTCTCGTGGGTAATTCCTTACTTTGCCCACTTGTAAAGTAAATAACGATTTTCGAAGGGATGAGCGTTTCTTGATAGTTGTGGTCCGTGTTCCTGTATTATTTGATAAGAAATCTATGGCGGGAGGTATTGTGATGCCCACAATAGATTTTTATTCCATTTTCAATTGCTTTATTATAATTTTCCTAATAAATATTGATTTTATTTAATGGATATATCGTGAAATACTAATTATTTAAGGTTAAACATTATGGTTTATTGCATACATCTCTTACTGTAAAGTGAATAGGTAAAAACTTAAATTAATGTCAGAAAAATGCATTGAAATCGTTATATTCTGCATTTCATTTCTACAATAAGTAATTTTTTTTAAAGAAAGAAATAAAATTTCGAATAAAGTTAGTTTTAATTTCATGAAAACTAAAGGGTTTATTCTAATGCGGTAAGATGATTTACATTTAATTCGTGAATATTTAAGACAAATGTCAAGTAATAAATTCAGTCGGGTTGAGAAGAGAGAAAATAATGAAATGATTAAACGTGAGATTGCCTTAACCATAAAGAGATCAAATAATTCTTCCGCCAAGAAAAGTTCCCGAATTTAACAGCCACCGCTTCAGGGAAATTTCCTTTTCCGAGTTGATAACCTTGTTTATGCTGGCAACACTGGATCGTAAAATTTTCCTTTACATAAACACAGCAACTTTATGATAATCTGTGTGACTTTTGAAGTCTTTCCAGCGCAGATGGAAATTGGGGAAGTTGTCTTGCGGCTATTGGGAATATCCTTAATTATGTATAGAATTAAAACCAAAATTTAGATGGTGAATTTTACAAAAGAATATTCTGCTATATTTTTAACTCGAAGCAATTTCGTGTAAATGAGGTAGCATTAATTATCTTTTAAGACAAGATGTTAATAACTCTAACAGAAAGTTAGCTATATTGTGTTGGATGCTGCATCATTTAAAATAAATAAATAACAGCAAATGGGGTATTCCAGTATAATTGAATTTATCCAAAGTAATCACTTTTTTGTATAGTTTATATACAATATAATGGGATAATACATTAAAACATGCTTTCATTAATAATTTTATGTTAGAAAAATGCTATTTTTAGGATATTGTAAACTCTCTTGAAAATTGTGACGTCACAACACCTACCGCTCACTTCATGCCTATATGTTTGGTTTTCCGCATATTTTTGTTAATTTAAATTAAACAGAAAACGTTGGAGTCCCCATTGTCAGATTTGAACGAAATGTTTTTCTACGACCACTGAGAAATCTGCTCATTGTATGTTTGTTGTTGCTAGGGATATGAGGTACATTGCAAGCATCGTGCGAAATGAATTTGTTTTGTGAGTATTTCAATACAGATCAGTTCAATTAAGTACAGGTGCCATTGCTAGGATACTTATTTAGAATTGTCAAATATTGGAATGGTGAAAGCGGCACAAATTTATTATCAAAATTAAATTTATTTTCAAATAATATCGTGGTCGTAGAAAAAGTATAGTGTACAACTCGCATGGATTGTCCATTTCAAACTCGTATGATTTGCTCATACATACTCATAGGAAATGAGTCCCATTCCATGCTCGTTGTACAATATACTATTCTGTTTCCCAATTAATTTCAGCGCTATTCAATAGGTGTGCGCCAATTTAAAAGAACTTTAATTTGTTGTTTTTGGTTATTGAGTTATTTTCAAAAGTTTATTAAGAATAATATAATATTTTGGGCCCTCTTAGCTACACTTTCAATATTTTCCTATTTTCCGTACGTTATGAAACACCCTGTATTAATTATTTTCAATATTTTTGAATGTGGTCCTCTGGCTTAGTACTAATATAGTTTTGCGAGTATATTGTCATCGAACTCGTCCCATTATCTTTCCAAAGATGTTTTCTTGAAGGGGATTAATTTTATTTGGTGACAATAGTTGTCAGCTGTCGAAATCGAACAGAAAATCACAAGTTGCCCAGTTTTCTAATAATCTACTTATTGGGTAGATTTAATTAATACTCCCAATTTTAGGGGTAGCACCCCAAAATTAATTTAACTTCCACCCTTTTGAGTTAATTAAACTCGACAACAATAATCAGCTATCACAATACAAGATTTTAAACTCACCCTCGCTGTACTTGTGAAAAGAAGTCTTTAGGGCTTCGTAAGGGTGACACAAGACGGATTAGCCCCCTCCCCTCCAGGGGATGTCCTGTCTGCGCGCTTTGACAATATATCACATAGAGATAAGGATTAGGATAAATGAAAATCCTGTTTTCAACATGGCTAAACATCAAGCATGCGTCGTCCACAGCCGAGTTCGATAAGGCTAGGAATGTATCAAAGGCGAAGTTTGCAGTTTTGCCACGGTGCTCGAGGGCGCTGCGAGCGAAATTCTCGGGATTATATTGCAGACTATGTTAGGAGCATATGTGTATTTTACAAGGATATAAAATGATGACATGAAAAGCCATACAGCATTAGTTTTAGTAATATTTGATTCGTATTAAGAAACGTACTAATTAAGGTGAATCATACTAAGAAACAAAGTTGAGGATGACAACTTAATTATCAAAATACAGTGTTCTTCTTCTAGTTTTAAGGCTTAGATCCAGCCGTAGTTTTTACCTCCCGCACAATAAAGTAAGGAATAAATAACGCATAAAGATAACTCAAAATTTAATGAAACTCTCAATGTCGAAGGAGGAGGGTCCTTTCGGCCCAATTGGAAAAACAATAAAAATGCCAGAATTGTATAGATTATGGCTAGGCAAACCAAAGCGTCGTTTTCATAGGGACTAGTATTTGTATGGTAAAATTTAATGTACAAAATAAGGTGACTTTTCTATGAAACTCTTGTTTTCCGAAAGTATCTTGATTAAAAAATTAGAAAATTTCGTGTTATTTATAAAACCTCAGCTTCTTGTATTTTGGTAACCGGAAGGAATAGGACTTGTGTTCATATCAAATTTTTGGCTCAAAATGAGCTTAGGAATAAGCTGTTAAAGTTAAAGTTTTTTATACTTTAGTCCTGAATCAACCTGTATATTATAAAAAAATTACCTAATTTAACAGTCAATGTTACAATAAATAAATATATGAATATATATTTCACATGCATGTAAAATATGATTAGAAAAAAATTAGTTGTTCAATCTGAATTGCCAACTTAAAATCAAGGGGTCACTTTTAAATTCATACCTAATATTTTCAGTAATAATATAACAAGAGAGTGAGAATAAATTGAAAATAATTTGACAGATCTTTCGAAAACTTGTTGCCAAGCAATAGCTACGAAAGCCCGTAGGGCTTGAGTGGCTATTGCCAAATGGCGACAAGTTGGAGAAAGATACTGGAGAATTATTTTCTAATTTATCGAACTCTCGAGTTATATTTAATTAGATTATTTTTTGATTTCATCATCAGGCACGCCACTAAATCTATGTTATTTGCTCATTTTTACTTGTGTTGATAATAACTATCTGACATCTGACATGTGTCAACAAAAACAAAAAAGCTACAGAGAATATTGCCGGGAATAATCACAAGAGCATTATTATCAGTATAATAATGACAGGATTGGTTAAAACGCAGACACGTGACATACAATAAAGCATTTCATTGGTTTAAAGAAACGTCAAAAAATAATCGTTGCAATTTTCAATTCATAAACACAACAAAGGCATGTTACTAGACTAGTAGTGAAAAAGTCATTTATCATTTCCTTTGAGGAGTCAAAAAAATATCTTGTTGCACATTGCCCAAGATTTCTTGGAACCTTTCACCTTAAATTACCTATACCTCCAGGTATTCAAAATTCGTACAATTCATTGTAAATCCCCGACTTGGCAACAATGTCACAGGACCTTTCATCTGACATTAAAGCGACCGCATGCGACGTTGCCGGTCTGCACGCCATGTGTGAACGCATTGCATCGGCAAAAATGCACTTACAGTTGCAGTTGCACTCTGTGGTCTTTTTGCGAGTTTTGAGTTTTTTTTTTTGGGAGGGGAAACGGGTGAAATATTGTGGACCGTGTGAAGATGGTTAGTCATCCAGGCGAAATGTACACAAAGAGACGTCGCTCTATGTCCCGTGTTTATTTTGTCAGCGACATTTGTAAACAGGAATACCGGCAAATACCACATCGAGGGAAATGGACTTTTTTGGAAACATGTACTATTTTCAACTGGTGGTCCTGTTGTTGAATAAAATAATAGTAGGAAAATCTTTATTGGATTGTAGCAATAATAAGTGATGTACAGGGTGAATTTTTAAAGCAACTAATCAGTTTTGCTGGCTAACTAATAACTTTAGAGTACAAATAAATACACAGGCTTATACAGCAAGGAGAGAAACATAATTGTACGATTGGTAAAATACAATTGTTAGGGGATGTGGCACAGGAAAATGAAAGTTAAAATTTTTTTTAAAGATAAATGCGTACTTTTTTTATTGGAATGGATAGCCCGAAGTATTCCCTTTTCAACGATATAACATGTTTCTATACCGAAAATAAAAATTTTGGTCCTAAATTTCAAAGAAACATTAACATTTTAACATTAACTCCAGAATAAATAATAATCATTATTTAAACTATGATTTTGATGCGATAATTTTTGTTTATTCCACTGATAAATTTATCCTCCAGTTTATCTGAGGTTGGTTATACCTGTCCTTATAGAAAGAAATAAACTCTCATATTCGCTATTATATGATTACAATCTTCTACGAAATTTTTACAGAAAATAATACACGGTAATAAATTAATCAAATCTGTTTTCTCAAATGTCAATTATTTTTAGTTTTTGTTTAATTTCCCATAACCATTGTACCTAATTAATATTGAATTGACTAAAGAAAATGAGCTATTGGACAACCAAGGCTCCGGCAAGAATTGGATGAACTATGGCATCTAAAGAAAGAAAATTACTTTTACTTGTTACTCACTTGTAAACATAACTTACCCAAGCCCTCTATTGCCTTTGAAAATGAATCTTTACAAGTTACTATTTGACAGCTACATTGTAAAATTTTTACAAGTTAGTAAACAAGGTAAACAATGCAAGTTGCCACATTAATGCTTGCAAGGCTTATGCGAAATCATTTAAAATAATTTTTGACAAAACAGTTGTGTGCAGCTGACAGGACTTGGTTCTAATTTTATTTTGATTTACAAATGAGTAACAAGTAAAATGTTGTACAATACACGCAAGGTAACTGTTTTCTGCTTCAAGGAGATAACAGGCTCGCCTAATCGGCTCGTCGGTCATTTCCTCCATTCAGCAGTAAAAACTGTTTTACCTTGCTTGTAATGTAAATAACTATAATACAACTGTTCAGAAAAGTACTGATAAGCTTCAGGTAGAACGATTCTTTAGATAATTCTGATTCAGTAACCTTATAATGAAAAAAATTTGTAAGGCCCTTCATAAAGACACACGAGCTACTTAAAAGAAATGTAAATTTGGCAACACAGTAACAAGCAATTGTTATAGCTGCTATTAAGTAACTATGTAAATCATTACGATTGATGTCAACATTTGACATATGTACACTTAGTGGAAATTCAAATTGTTTACTTGAGATAGCAGCTTTACTTTATTAAGTAGAAGATTAAAATTAATTTTTGTAAAAAAATAGACCGAAGTTCGATACGAAATGAAATAAACAATAAATATTATAACCAGAAATCAAATCAATTTGACAAATGTCAAAATTCGACAAATTATTTTCAAACAAAAAACTATTTTGTGAAAGGTTGTCAAATGTAATAAAATTTTTAAAATACGTTTGAAGAGGAATTAAAAACTTAAAGTTTGATATGAAACAATTAGTTACTTCAACGCAATTTTACAAAATTCATAAATAAATAAATAAAGTATATCATCACGCCTTTTACCCATTATGGGTGTGGCACTCTGTTTACGCAAATCTCGGTAAGTGATATATTTATCCGTATGAAATGCGGTTACCAGCCGTCAAGTCATAGCCCCCAAAGATGTTAGTGGAGGAGGAAACAGGGGTAAATTTAAATTGGCAACTGTCAGCTTTGGGATTCGAACTGAGGATCTTACGATCCACAGTCCGACACGTTACCACGCAGCTATTTACCCCATAACAAAAATTCATCTTGAATGTAAACAGAAATGATATTCCATAAGAAAATTTAAAAATTTCTTTTAGTTTTAAACGCACATTTACAAGTTTAATGACTTGGTGTGGCTTTAATAAGGACCGTACATTTTTTTGCATTAGGATTCGACTCAGAATTAACCAAAGAATCGTTCTATCTGAAGCTTATCAGTACTTTTCTGAACACCCTGTTTAAAAATTAGGGCAAATCGGATTGAATTTCTAGCATAGATCTAATATTATCTAAATGGATGTCTGATCGCGAGTGGCACTCTCACTTTCGCTGTTTTAACTAAATAGTTTCCCGATAAAAGTAAATAGGTCAGCTAGCAGCAAATTTCTCAATCTCCAACTTCAAATATTTGTGTTAAATATCCGCAAACATTCAATTTCCTTTATCCGTCACAGTTAAATACTTGCGTGGCCGTTAGCGTTAACGTAACCTCTAACGCAGATTCGATACATTGTAGAATAAATCCAAGAGTGGAGCAAGTAGCTGAGCCAGCAGATATTTTAGTATCTGCAGTGGAGTCGTTTCTCTCTTCGGGTAATTCCCAAAGTTGCGCAGTTAGCGACATCGGGTAGCCACGTTCCGTGCCGTAACGTTAGCGTAACGTAAATGTAACGTGAGGTACGCAAATACCCGCAGTGCAGGGCAGAGCTAAGGGGGTGTGATTTATTTTTAACGTATTTTCCACATTTTAATTTTGAAATCTCACTTAAAGTTAAAATTGTACGTTTTGTATTATTCTATATCTTTATCAGGCTGATTCATAAAAGGGATTAGCACTAACTCCATTTTTATTATTACTCGTAACTTTATTTTCCATTCTCAGATCATAACTACACTCGGCAACAAAAAAAACGCGCCACTTGAAAATGCACGAAAAAACGCGAATTTTCAAACCGCTGTAACTTTGTTCAGTTTCGACGAAAATGGATGTAACTTTGACACCGAGAAAGTTTGAAATGTTTTCTTTAAGGCCATGTGAAGGGATGAGTCGTAAGTTGAAAACTAACCCCCATAAAACCCCTGTGAAAATAAAATGTTCAGAATGACAAAAAATGTCAAAGTTTGACAACTTGTAACACACGTGAAAAAAATCGTGGCTTAGTGTGACATACAAGGTGATAAAGTTCACTCAATTTCCGTTAGATTTCACAAACATTCAAGCCGCTACAATAAAATGGCGGGAAGTTATGAATTTTTTTAAAAAAAGTGTATTTTTTTCAATTTGAATACACATAAACAAATACTGTAGCCAAATCGAAAACCTTTATTTGTTATTAGGGATGGGTTGGAAAACCACATGAAATTTACTCTACAACATTTTCCATTTTAGATCTGAAAAAATCATCAATTTCAGACCAAAATTAACAGATTTTGGTCTGATAACAAAGTTTTTTTCAAAAATTCATAACTTTGCGAAAAGTCATTGAAACTCCTTGATTTTTTGCGAAATCTATTGAAAAATGATTGAATTGTATCGTTAATCATGTCACATGAAGCCACGTTATTGTTTGCGCACGGTACAAGATGTCAAACATTGATGTTTTGACGGTACGAACATTTTTTCACTTTTAGGGGGTGCAAAAGGGTGAACTGTAATTTTTTATAAAACTTAGGCATGTCACTTGAAATAGTACATTTATACGCCAAGATCCCAAAAAATCATCCATTTCGGACAGAAACTGCCAGAGTAATACTCAAAAATACACTTTTTTTTTAAAAATTCATAACTTCCCGCCATTTTAATGTAGCGGCTTGAAAGTTTGTGAAATCTAACGGAAATTGAGTGAACTTTATCACCTTGTATGTCACACTAAGCTACGATTTTTTTCACGTGTGTTACAAGTTGTCAAACTTTGACATTTTTTGTCATTCTGAACATTTTTTTCTCATAGGGGTTTTATGGGGGTTAGATTCCAACTTACGACTCATCCCTTCACATGGCCGTAAAGAAAACATTTCAAACTTTCTCGGAGTCAAAGTTTCATCCATTTTCGTCGAAACTGAAGAAAGTTACAGCGATTTGAAAATCCGCGTTTTTTCGTGCAGTTTCAAGTGGCGCGTTTTTTTTGTTGCCGAGTGTATTTTAACTAAGGTTGTAATCAGGATTGGTTAGAATAAAATTTGACACATTTTCATAATATAATTAATTTAGAAATGAAATTACAGATGATGAAAAAAATTGAGTTAACGCTAATCCCTTTTATGAATCTGCCTGTAAAAACATATTGCCGTAGAGTGCATATTTCTTATATTTTTTTAGATATAATGATTTTTTGGATTTATCATGGGGGAAAATATAGTATATTATACAACGAGCATGGAATGGTACTCATTTCCTTCGGCTCATGCTGCAAATCACACGAGTATGAAATGGAAATTCCATGCGAGTTGTACACTATACTTTTTCTACGACCACGATATTATTTCCTAATTCATTTAATAATAATAAAAAAATTGTCTCGCTTTCATCATTCAAATATTTGACAATTCTAAATAAGTATCCTAGCAATGGCACCTGTACTTAAATGAGCTGACCTGTATTGAAATACTCAACAAATTCATTTCGCACGATGCTTGCAATGTACCACATATCCCTAGCAACAACAAACATACAATGAGTAGATTTCTAAGTGATCGTAGAAAAAATATCTAACAGGCAGATTCTAAAAAGGATTAGCATTAAGTCCATTTTTTCATCATCTGTAAGCTTGCTTCTAAATTAATTATAATATCAAAATGTGTCAAATTTGATACTAACCAATCTTAATAAGAAACCTTAAGTTAAAATAATTATGTTCTAAGAGTAGAAAATGAAGTTACGAGTAATAATAAAAATGGAGTTAGCGCTAATCACTTTTATGAATCAGCTTGATAAAGAAGTGTAATAAAATATGCATTTGTTAAAGATATTATAATTATCAAAATAAAAACTAAAATTTTTCATAAAGATGTTACAAAACATAGTATTAGAAGAAAACAAAATAGCTGCTAACACGAGCTCTATTTTTGGATGTTTTAAGAGAAGTGTTTGAGTTTCGTTTTTAGCGCTGTACAATGTTCTAAAATTATATATTAAATATATAATTTAGTTTTTATCAAAATTAGAAGCATGTACAAGAAAAGTTCAAATAACATTTTATATTCCAAATATTTTTTGCTAACATCTTTCATTTGACTTTTTTTTTTACAGCTGATTCTATTTAAAAAAATAATTTAATTAATTGTTTTGTGTGTCCAGTAAACTTCCTCTTCCGGTTTCTCAATTTCATTCAAAATCAATTCAGCTCTTAATTTTTTCATGAAACTTATAAATTCCAAGTTTCATTTACATAGCTTGTCTCGTTCATGAGATATTGCGCACACGTACATCCATCCATCCTCACACACAGACATCATTGAGAAATTAGTCTTAACGGATTCAGTGCACGTCAAAATATGTATTTCCGCAAAAATCTCGTCAGCTATTTTTTTCGTGATTCCAATACTTCCTTATACTTTGTATAAGAAAGTAAAAATACCTAGTTAAAGCAACGAAAATCAATTGCTTTCATGTATCCAATTCAACAAACTGTCCTTCAAGAAACGCGGTTACAACTGAACCTTCAAAACTACAAAAAGTTACAGTCCAACTTAAAGTGTTAAGCACCGCAGCGTGGAGTTCAAACTGCATGTGAAGTTTTAAGTTTTCAACTTGAACTTCACTTGAAAGTTTCTTTTAAGTGCAAGCCCATGTAGCCCAAAAGTGAGTCCACACAACAACGATGTGATTTATGGGCGTAACTTCAGAGAAATGTAAATCTCTGTTGCGTAAAATGATAACTCTGTCTTTGGCGCCGAAGTTGAAGCGTGGCTACAAATTTACCGAGGGTAAATACATTCTGCGCGCGGTGAATAACGCCGTACATAGTTATTGAATTAATTCTGCTAGTTATTATGAATCTCTAGATGCTAGGATTTAGATTACACAGGTATTTGAAATTAATGTGGAACTATATTAATTTGATGTTTGTTTCTCATATATACACGAGTACTTTGTACACAAAGGGAGGATCAAGTTATATTGAAATGATTATCATGTATAAGTATTAAATTAAAACTACAATTTCATCATTAATGACGTGCATTTTATATATTTCAAACGGGTGCTATTTTCTACTCTGGTATTGACTACGTTTGACTCTGAACTACTTTTCTTCCTAAAGTTAAATTATTTACCTGATAACTTGTCTACGAATTTTAACATAACCACGTAAATTACTGGCTGTCAACAAGCGGATAAGTAAAGGACAAGTCAATAATCTAAAGTAAAGAAGATTTGTTCTTAATGTGTAAACGTACCTACTAGTAATTTTACTCTTCAAAGCCAAGTAAAAGTAAATTTTTGTCAGTAAGTGTAAACGTAGTTATTATTAATACTTTTGTCGTATTAGTAAGAGGAATCTATGACCATACGCTATTCGTATTTTACATTTCTAAGAAATAGAAGTAGTTAAAAGAATGTGTATTCTACATATTTTGATATTTAATTTATGATATTTTTCATCCTTTTATTATATACTGTGCTTACAACAAGAACGTTAAAATTATCCTCAAACGACTGTTTATTCCTAACATAGATGAAAAACATAATTTCCAACCATTTACGAGACAAGATATACCTTTAGCTACTGGAATTTTCCAAATTTTTTTTTTTGCTACTTCTATCAATCAATAGTTGCATTGACAATTAGCGAACTTAACCTGAGTCTGTTTTTGAATCGGATCAGAGATTACTCTTCATTCCCACCTAAACTATTTTTAAGAAGTACAAAATAGAGAAATTGAGATAGTTGATTTTGTAAGTGGATTGCAAAATAATGTACTTTTAAACAGTTCAGGATTGTAATTAGATATAATTTTACACTTCCAAAGTAACTTCTGGTACAGACTTTTATAGTTTTCTGTAAATTACCTTTGGGAATAGCTGGTCATTAGTAAATAATTATTTCAAAACTACCCAAGTACAAATTACCTATTTATATTCTTTTCATTTAGTTCATAATTTTCGTTTATTATTCTGCACTTCTTTCAAAAAGGAATAACACTTTCTATTTCTTTAAACAGCAGCAAATTTACTGCAAAATGCTATTTTACCTAATGATTTATTTCTGATATGGTATAAGTATCAATGACCACTGATAAATAATTTAATCA
Organism: Poecilus cupreus; assembly: GCA_963942605.1. Taxonomy (NCBI): domain Eukaryota; kingdom Metazoa; phylum Arthropoda; class Insecta; order Coleoptera; family Carabidae; genus Poecilus; species Poecilus cupreus. Next base: position 5,756,792 of record OZ012726.1, on the reverse strand, counting down.
AGTTTATAATTATTTAAGACTTTATGACAAAGGCAAATGTCAGCTATAACTTTTGGAACCTAAACATTGTAGATTTTATTTTACGTCTATTTCATGACAGAAATGTTCTATATCAATAAATTTAGGTTCATTTGATGCAATTTTTGTTTTACTCCCCGCCACATCCTGTAAGGGAGGTATAAGAATCATGCTAAAAATTGGGTAGTAAGTTTTCAGTGAATGAGCACGTTTTATGGTCCCTAGAATACGATTTTAATAGTTCCGCGATGATGTCTGTGTGTGTGTATCTGTCTGTCTTTCAGTCTGTCAGTTTGTTAGTCTGTGTGGATCTCTGGAATCTGGAGTTACGGCTTCTCAAAAATTACTGAACTGAAAATTTTTATATTTTGTATATATCAATTGTATCCCCTTTGCAAGAGCTGATTAGTTTTTGGTGATAATCCAATAACCGGAAGAGGTAGTTTACTTGAAGCCCTTTCAAGTTATTTTGAAATATCTCAGTAAATTATGGTTTACTGAATATTTTGTTATTAGAATAATGTTTCAAATATTATTATCTACAATTATTGTTTGAAATATTTTCCTATTTCTGTCACCATTTACGAATTACAACACGTTAAAGAAAAACTATATTTTGATAATTTCGTTTAAATCTGCTAACCTGTGTTTTTTTAAAAAACAAAACAACTATTGAAAAATGTCATAATTTTTTGAAGGAGTAAGCGCGTCTTGATAGTGGTGGTCCGTGTTCCTGCATTATTTAATAAGAAATCTATGACGAGAGGTTTTGTGGTGTCCACAACAGATTTTTTGTTTATGTACTTCTGTTCTACATTTCATAGGGAACGAATTAACGTCTAATGAAAATTTTAGCATTTTGTTTCCCATGTCCTTTAAAAAAGTAGATACACGGATGTACGGATACAAAAACTTAAGCCCAACTAAAGCAAGCCCGGCAAACTCGAACCGTTGTGCTCCACTTGGAAATTTGTCCAATTTGATAAGTAAATTACATGATAATATATTTATATTTATTTATTTATTTATACTCTGCAAAACAGTAACATGAAATAATTTACGATTATATTACAGGGGATAGTTGTATTTTTGTTATTATTTAAGCACTTAAACAACTACAAACTATTAATCTATCCACTTAATGTATTTTACACATCAATAAAATGTATCCATTAATTATTCGACTGCAAATCGCATACACTGTGTTGATCTCCACACGATGTCCATAATTCATTTGATTAATCTAGCAGGCAGGTATTTAATTCAGCAGATTACGAATATAAACAGTTCAGCACTTTGAAATTAGTGGCATTACCCACTGCAATATCCACTTCCATATCCCGCCAGATGGCGTTGTAGTTATTATTTATTTCAGCGCTGTAAATCAACGTTAATACTGTAATTTCAGCAACAATTTCATGGCAATAAAAAACCGCTTGACATTAGCAGAAATCGACTGTTTCGCTTCAGTTGTTTTGTTTCTGTACCTGATGAAATAGTCGATGCTTACTTTTATCCGCAACAAAGGTATTTTACGGTAGTGTATTGTTTCTTTTCAATTCTTTTGTCTCTTGTTTTCTTTGGGTTTATATTTACTTTCTTTAAGGTATTTGTTTGTTTCGTACTATAAATAGAATTACTGGCAGGCCCCATAAACAAGATAATTTATTTTACATTAATACTTCATGTCCTTCTAAGGATATCATTTATTACAATTATTTCGCTTAGCTATATTTGTAAAAATTCATTGATTCGATATACTGTACGTAATTTCTCGTCAGAAAAAACAAGTAAACAACATGAACAAGTAAATAGAAATAGTAACTAAGTAACTATAAATTATGATTTTAAAACTTCTTGTTTTCTCGTAGCCTTCATTCTGATTCACTGATAGATATCCATTATCAATCTGCCATTGACACATTTCGGTCTTGCTATAATTTTTGTTTATTCAAAAGTTATTCAGTAGAGGAAAGTAACCATATATGGAATAGGATCTTAATATGGAACACCGCTCTGTCTCTTATTATTATTTAGACATATACATTTATAATACTGTTAATTAATTTTAATTTTTTAATTAATGGGGTAAATAGCGCCGTGGTAACGTATCGGACTGTGGATCGTGAGATCTTCAGTTCGAATCCCACAGCTGACAGTTGCCAATTTAAATTTACCCCTGTGATTCCTCCTCCACTAACATCTTTGGGGGCTATGACTTGACGGCTGGTAACCGCACTTCATACGCAAAAATATATCACTTACCGAGATCTGCGTAAGCAGAGTGCCACACCCATAATGGGTAAAAGACGTGATGATATTTTGTTTAATTAATTTTTAAAACATAAAACTGTTACTAAGTTAAGCGAAAATGTATGACTGATTATGGTTACTAATAAACGTCGCTAACTTATACAATGTTAAAGGGCGCTATTCCATATTAAGATCCTATTTTGCAACGTATGTTTTCAATGAATTGTGATTATTTTCAAAAGTGATTTCCGAATTTACAAGAGTTGAAAAAGTATAGTACTATATTCGGGATTTTGGTCGTTATTCATTCGGATGATTTGCATCACTCGCCTACGACTCGTGACGCAAACTTCATCTTCGTGAATAATGATTATCATAATACCTCATATAATAATATACTAATTACTAGCTTCAGTTTCTCTTTTCAAAAATACATAAATTAAATTTACATTTTGATAAAATTTTGTTTCTAAAATAAATATTTTATTACGAACATTTCTTTAGTGAATTTTTTATTAAAACATTAATTATTTACATGATTTTATAATAAATGTAACGTTGTATATTTTAACTTTTTCGATAATTTTGAAGAATCCAAAAAATAATATTTTAAGTTTAAATGTAATCTAAATAACAAGTTATGGTACATGAGTTATTTTTTATTGGATTTTTCAGGAGATTACCGTCTCAGCTTCAACAGAAATTTTGAATATTAAACGTTTAACATTTTAAGTTTAGATTCCTGAAGCCTTACTAAATTGAAACTTATGCCCAGTTGCACCACCCTTCCATAAAATTAAACTTTACTAAGCATTACTTATTACTAAAGAATCCTTATATCTTAAGTTTGTTGCTCACATTGAATTTAGGCATTGCTTAGCTAGTCATTGCTTAGTACTACATTCCGTATCTAAAACTAGAGATCTAAAACTGAATTTCAAAAATGAAGATGAATCTTTGGTAACTTAACATTAGAAAGCCCAGAATGTCTGTGATTAAGAACATTTTAAATTGTACAAACGGACATTTTGACCTGTCCGGGCATTCTAATGTTAACGAAATTTTCAATTTCTAATGTTAGAATCTAGTTAGTTCAGTAGTTTGGGAAATTATTAATTTATCGAGAAGGATTACCAAATAAGTTAATAAGTTTGTAATAATATTATTTAGTGATATCAGCAATCACAGAGACACGATTCTAGTATTCTAGTATATTTTGGTTTAAACGAAATCGTTCAAAAAATTGTCCATCCTACAAATTATGAAAATGATTAGCTAGTTCTTATATTATTCTCGGATGATTATTTATAAATCGAATCTTCTAAATCATTCATATCGTCATCGTCGTAATCCATATCATAATAATTTAACATTCTTCCTCACCACGAATACAAATACTTGACAATTCCTTTTCTTTTGTTAAGTGGCCAATGCCGGACACTTAATTTAAGGATTCCTTAAGTCAATTTAAGTGTTGAAATTAGGCTGGTGCAACGAAATTTTATATTTATGGATTACTTAGAATTTTAAGTAACTCTTAAGGTTTAAGTGAGAGTGGTGCAACTGGGCATTAAAGTTTTTACATTTTATAGAGATATTTGAAACAATGAAAATATTTACAATAGGTAAAAGTACGCGCTAAAGAAATCGGTCACCAATAAAACTATAATTATCGTCTCACACGCACATAAAGATGTCCCGATAACTAACATGCAATATTGTCCAACATTTATTGAGTTTTTCCTACGCATTCTGATCCTATAAAACGTGAATTTATCACCAATTTTAAGCTAATAAAATTAGCATCTCTTGGTCTTTAAACCCGGTATGTGGTTTGGCTGCCATTATCAACGGTTATGTTATTGTTCCTTAAAATAAAATCGGTTTTCGCAGCTGGTCTAAGGTAATATTATTGCTGGAAAATGCTAATTTAAATCGCTGTTATGCTTTTGTGAGAATATAAACATGAAAGTATTCCCGGTTTTGTTTTGAGTAAATGGAAGTTGTGCTAACATTATTATTTAGGGCATATTTGCTGCTGAGCTCGTGCTGAGTTTGTTAAATTATTTCTAAGTGAATAACAACTAGTAAACTCATTATGCTAAAGGACGTTTTTGTTTCGAAAGCTTACTCGGAAATTTAGCATGAAATTTGTGATTTTAAGTTTTGAAACTACAAGAACATCTAGAACGGACGTCGAACATAAATGATTAAATAGAATTAAATGAAACATTTTGGCTGGTACCGCAAGCTCTGTTTTTGGGTGTTTTAAGAGAAGTGTTTTAGCTTGCGATTTAGCGCTGTACAATGTTCTAAAATTAAGAAGATGATCGTTTCCTATTAGAAATGTATTTATTAGTTGTAGTCGGAAAGGAATCACTTTGAAATCTTAAATTTTATTATGCATTCGGATAGTAGGGCTAAAACTAAGTAGGTTTTGTATGAAATTGATTTCCGATTTTCGGTAGATGGATCTGTAATCAAAAAAATCATTATTGTCATGATTCCGGGAAAAAAATACGAAAACGATTTCAAAGTAGCCCCCCGCCCTACCCCCAGAGGGTGGGGGATCGTGCATGGTGACATAATACAGGTTTTTAAAAAATATTAAACACGTGTTTTTGTTCTTTGATTTGATGTGTATTTCTCGAGATATTTAACCGTCCCGGAACTTTTTGAACATTTTGTATATCTATTATTCTGTAATAATTATTATTTGCCGATTTATATTTCTATGGTGCTGCAAATATTTTTGTCGGGATAAGAAATGTCAACCGATTAAATATCTATCTAATAAAGTATCTAATCAATCATCAAGTTATCTAAAATCTAAACAGAGATTTGCTTAAAGTTTTGAACAGTTATGGAATCTATAATTTTATTTACGTTAATACGTTTCTAAATTATGGTAGAAAAAACTGCGTCAAATAAAAGATCAGACGATCTAATTTTCTTCCACTTTTGCTTAAAGTATTTTTCTCTAAAACAGTATAGAAACGTTTGACCGGGGTCTAAAAGTCTTATTTGAAAGAAAATTCCTTGAAACAAAAAATACAGAAATCTTAATTTTCTATCACTTTTATTCTAAACACTGTTCTTGTTCTGTTCCAAATACTTTAGAAACTTTTAATCGGAAAATCAAATAAATCATAAGCTTTTGCAGTACCGACACAAAATTATTATATGTTTTAAATGGCTTCAATGTTAGTTTGGTATATTTGCAAGATGAAAAATATGTTGTAATATAAAAGTAATAAAGAAATAAAAGTATAAAAATGCCGTCCTTTGGGAAGAATAAAATGTCGACGTACATGTTGCAACGCTTGTATAAATAGACGTTTCCATCTTCAACTTCATAAAATTGTTCATTTTACGAGTGCTTCCAGCAAGAATCTAGTATTTACTGTCTTGTCCTAGATGTACGGAATAGATACTTTACAATTTTAAATGTAATTACACAGCCTTCGTGATGCATCTTTACATAACGCATCATATTATGAAGTTATTGTAGTTCTAAGTAAAAGTATGAGCGCAGATAATTTGAAATATTAACATTGTAGCTTTTTACGAAATGACAACAATATTATGAGAATAATTTTAGTTGAAGTTCTTTATTTACTAAAATGAAATCGTGGCAAAGGAAATTACGAAGGAATCTTTGTAATGTTTGAGCTTTTAGTTCTGGGTTAATAATTGACGAACCTGTCAAAAAGTTGTGAAAATCATTAGTCTTTCCCGGTTTTTGTGCCGCCCTAAATATGATTGATCTGAAAAAGTTTCAAATTTGTGATGTAAAAATAATTTGACAAGAGGCTTTAGGATTACGGGCGTAATTTCTAATTTGACGTTTCATTTGGAAAGAGTGTATCATTTTGAAATCTTTATATATAGTCTTATAATTTCTTGATTTACTTGTTCTTTCTTTCTGAACTCTAGCTATTTAAAATAAATTCTAAAATTTGAAGGCTGCGAACAATCTAAAAAAATTAATCTAACCCTTAAGCTTTAAAATAATTAGAAATATCTAAATAGTTAAATACATATTTTGATAATTCAGTTATCATCATTACCCGATAACGCAAGTTAAGGTTAAATATACGCGTCGAAGGAGGAATCCTCTATTTAAAAAAAAAAAAAACAGGAAATTCTGTATTCTTTATTTATTTTCATGTTCTTTATGCTTCAAACCTTCATCCGTCATAATTTCATGGATTTTTTACAGTGACTTGTACATTGCAATGTCAGATAAAGTACATTTCACATCGGGCTGGGTTCGTTCACTCCCATGAATTTTGTTTTGCAAATTTAAATTTGAATAAATTATTTATTACAATTATTCTTATCGAAAAAACAAAACAATTATTACTGTGAAGTCTTTGAATATTCTATTATTTATATATGCGGATGAAAAGGATAGCTATAACATTAAACTATAAAAAAAATTTAGTTGAAGTCTAGTTGGTTAAAAATTCAGATCTTTGATACTGCGTCTCTCATTCCCATGAACGACTACAATAATGTAAATGATTCATATATTTATAAATTAGATCGTCTATAACATACTAAAATTATTTTCCATTTGAACTTACAGTTTTTATTTGTTTCTTAAAAACTGGTCTGAACCCCCCCCCCCCTGGAATAGTCGGAAAGTATTAAATTATTTAAAATACAATGTACTAAAAACTCACTACCGCATAATTCCAATACCTCCCTTACAAGATGTGGCGGGAGGTAAAATTGAATTGCCTTGTTTATACTAAATAACTAAATCTCTTGAGTCAACCTAATTACTAATTCCATAATAAATTAAATATTTTACTATTACTCGTGGGACTCAGCTCAGAGACAACAATGATGTTTATTTTTAAATTGAAATTCATCACTCTTCTCGAGTACAGTCCTGAGTATTTTGTACCTCTTACATAGTAATGTCAGATATGGGATTCAAACTCAGGATTTTATGATGCACAGTCTTAAAATGCACTTTATGCAAGAACATTTTGAAGCCCAGACATTAACGACCTATAGACCCACTCCTCTATGGACGCATATAAGTTTGTCGACCTACATATCAATTTATCATTTTAAATTGTTTACTGCTCTATTAATTATAAAGATTCAAATTATTTTGCATTCAGTTTTATTCCCATCAATCTATTGTCATAGTTACTAACACTACAAAATCGCAGATTGTTGGCCAAACAACAAAGTTTGTAATAGTGTGTCTATTCATGGAATGAAATCTTCAAAGTAGATTTAGATAGGTAAATAAAACAACAAATTCCGTTCGCAAATGATCTTATACATCATAAATATCTGACTCCTGCGTTCAAAGCGTCTTTGATATCGGAAACTCGGCGTCGGAAACCTCTTCACTCGGAACACAGAGTCATAAAGCATGAATAATTCGCCTTTTGTGCCGCGGAGTCGACGGGCAAATCTCTCTAGAACTGCAGATAAACACCGGGCTAATCTTCATAATCCTTCCTAGTTTGTTCCTTTCCTCAAAGATTAAAATCGAAGGAACACTCAGAAATCAAACAGTCAAGAAAGTGAAACTTGACGACTTGACAAAGATTAAGTTATTGTGCACTTACAATTCAACGAAAACTCGAAAAGAATTATATATCTTTTTTAGAAAGACGTGCATGAGATCATATGCGCGCCATATGTTTATGTCTTCACATAAACACTTTATGGCTCCTGTAACGGTCTAGGACATATGACCAACTTCCATAAAATATTATTTTTCCACTTTACTAAATTATATTTATTTGCACTCACAATCATATTTACTGGGTGATATGTATTTCCTTGGAATTATGTTATTGTCACTACCTGGTTTGATAGGTATTCGATACTATAAGATACACTTTGTCCGCGATGTGGTGGCTGCTACGTCATCAAAAATGTTAGTATGGGTTAAGATTTGAATGGTGCGGGAAAATTCATGACGTCATATAGATTCTCAAACAGTTATGATGAACGAGTTATTAGCACACTTTTATACTTACAAATTAAGAACTATTTATTAAAGGAAAAAGTTAAATATTATTTTTTTCATGCTAATAAATAAATTACTTTAACATTGAATACTTATGACAATGAATTATTTTAATAATTTGAAATGAAGACCATTGTTTTAGAATCAACGATCTGATATTATACATACGTACCTGCCATGGCCGTTGCCTAGATAGTTTATTAATTAATGAATTATTAAACATATAATTTAGTTGAATTTTCACTTGTTTACCTGAAGAAGAATTACCTATAGTAATTCGAAACGTTTTAATTTAATTACTTTTCTACAAAACTTAAACCAAAAGTCTTTTTAATTTTAATATAATTTAGTTTCTTAAGGAATGACGCGATTGAGAAATATGATATGAAAATTAATACTAAAAAAAAAACAAACATTACGTGATAGTGGCAAGCGAATAAGTAATAGGAACTTAATTATTAATAATGAATAAATAGAAAAAGTTAATATGTTTCAGTATCTTGGAACGATAATAATAAACAGGACATTGACATACATGAAATAATAAACAAAACAGAAATAATCTTTCATGTAAGGGAACATAGCATCATAGAAAAAAAAAGAAATTAGTAATCCAATACTAAACTCCATAAAGTCAGGACTAGCATAGTCCATGGACTATATGATAAGAAAAAATGAATCAAGACCGATGCGACAAATTTGATGACAAACAAAATGATTTTATTTGAAATTGGCACTAAAGTGCTCAAAAATCGTCATTAAAAGCTCAGAAATCGTCACTAAAGTGACCCATTATACGACGATTTTGAGCAACCCAGTGTTGGTTAAATAATTATTGTACAAGTAGGATATTTTTGGCAGATATTATTGACGTGCTATAGTAAATTTGGACGTAACATGAAACAAAATGTGCAAGAAGAATTATCTAATTAATTTCGATGACGAAATTGAGCACAAAACACATCATTTTGAGTGTTATTTACGATAACTTCACTGTTCGAGGTTGGCAACACTGACTGACACTTTCAATTGTCAACTGACATATGTGTAAACTGAACCTATATAATATTTTGTTACAGTTTTTTTCTAATTTTAGATTTCAAATAATATTTAATATGTACCGCGGCACTATACATTTTTATCACTCAAATGGTTTGATTTATAAATAACTATTATTAAACAAAATCACCTCCAGAAGGAAGCAAATTTGTTGCCGAAACCGCTAGAGACTGATTTCAATAAATATTGATTGACTGCAATCCAGGACTTGGATTATTTTCCCTAAAATATTGTCATTCGTGATATCAGCTGTCACCTATGCTACTAATATTTTTGGTTTGCGTTATACGTACAAAAATGACAAACAAATAAAAACAAACAAGTTTGAATGGATGGGAATAAATAAATTGCTCCAGAATTCCCTAAAAATTTGTTGAAAAATAGAACATGTTTCAATTCGTCAATAAAGAAACAAGAAAACTTCGCGAATTTGTTGATCAATAATGACATTTTAAATCGAGAGCTCGATAAATTACAAAATAATTCTCCAGCTTTTTTCTCAAAGTGGTTGCCAGGCAATAGAAACTACATCTGTCAAATAATGTTCAATTTATTATCATTTTCTTGTTGCATTATTACTGAGAATCTCATACTATGTATAAGATAAAAACAGCATCCTATTTTCTATGGTTTTGCATTTTGTTTGTATATTATTTTAACAAGAAATCTTTCAATCTAACAGTGACACAAAATTAAGTGAAGTAAAGTTAAAAACAGAACCACCCCTAGGGTGCAAAATTAATTATCCCCAAGAGCTTTAAAAGCTTTTATCTAAAATTTGAACATCATCTCAACCATCACATCACAGTAGGTATACCTACTCAACACTCTTCCCAGAATTGTATTACAAAATCAATAGTCACATCACCCGATCTAAACAAGATGTCAGTGTCACCCCATGTCTCACCCCCATAGGCGGAGCGCAGTCATTTTCCGCAGGGGAACATTGACGACTGATCAATCGTTTGCAGAAGAATTTTAAAGTTGATTAATTGTGTTCAACGAAGATTAGAAGAGGGGAACGGTGTAATTAGTTGGGGAAGATCTTCAGAAGTTTAAGACAGATGTGCGCCAGATTCTAAGTGGGGGAGGAAGAAAAATTATGCCATATATATGGCTCGGATGTTATAGGTTTCCACAGCTGACTTTGATGAATACGCGGCCGAATTTTTTGGAATTTATTACGACGTGTGAAATCTTCTTCCAGAATTCCACAAAATATGGAATGATTCCAAGATGTGGGTCAAGAATGCTATATTATTATTGTTAAGCCTGTATATCTCGACGTAATGAGAAAAAATCTGATGTGTGCAGCACAAGACCTTCCGCTCAACTCATTTTATTTAAACCTTGCTCATTTTACTTGTTACTCATTTGTAAACGCCATTCAACCAAGATCTCTATTGCCTTTGATAATGAATTTTTACGAGTTATTAACCTGTAAAATTGACAGCTGCATTGTAAAATTTTTAGAAATTAGTAGTTTTACATATGCTATTATTTACAAGTTAGTAGCGATGCACGTTGTCAAAGTAATATTTTAAAGGTTAATGAGAAATTATTTCAAATAATTATTGACAGAACAGTTCTGTGTAATTAACAGGATTTGCTCATAATTTTTCTATTACCTCCCGCGTACCTCTAGGTAAAGGAGGTATTGTTTTTGGTCAAAAAATTGGGTAGAGAGTTTTCAATGAATAAGCACGTTTTAGGGTCCCTACAATACGATTTTACTATTTTCACGATTATGTCTGTATGTATGTATGTGTGTGTGTTTTTTTTTTTTCGTGAAAAAAACACGCTTAAATTTAATTTTTCAACAATTTATGTTATTTTTGACAGTTGTAAACTATTTAATTTTACATGTTTTGATTACACTAATTTTATAAATTTTCATTAGTTTTGGAGATAATAAAATATAAAGAAATTAAATTTCATTAATCTTGCATTCCTAGTACACCATTAAAAATTGTAAATTTTTTTACGGAATGTGACACATGTAATTTTGTTTATGAAGCTGCTTTCTTAGTGAAATAAATGTCAAAAAATTAAATAAATATATACGAAAGAAAATTAAATTTCTCAAATATAAATAGAAAATAAACAAATAAGAAGGTATGTTTCTGTATCATCAAATACTATTTTGTACCGTTAAAGAGTTGTATTGGGTGGGAGGTTATGTGCTGGACACATCACATTTTTTGTCTTGATTTACAAATGAGTTATAAGTAAAATGTTGTTTTTTTGCTTTAAGGAGGTGACAGGTTCGCCTAATCGACTCGCCGACATTTTCTTCATTCAGCAATAAAAACTATTTTACCTTGCTTGTAATGTAAAATACTATAATAGTTTTATGTAAACTATATTTAAATCAAGATGAAAGTAATGAATGATGTCAACTTATTAAAACTATCACAATAATTTAAATTTTATGTAGAAACAATGGTCAAACGATTCTGGACTAAAATATACCATAGTGTTTTTTTTTTTTAATAAGAAGCAGACTAACTACTATGGTCATATGCGTATCCAGAATTTTAATCACTAAATTAATAATTCTTCTAGTTCTACATTTAAAAATCATATCATTAATTGTGAGTTGCTCCTCCACCAAAGTTCGTATACCGCGCGCCATAAATATATCAAACCGAGATCTGATCTAAGCAGAGTGCCACACCAAAAATGGGTAAATGGCGTAAAATATCTGCTGCTACGTTATCTAAGTATAAACATAAATTAATGTATGCTACCAATTTCATATATTATGTCAACAGAGAGCTCTCTATGTACGCATATCGTCAAATATAAATTTAATTATGTTACAAATGTAGATACAATGTTTCAAGCAATCACCATTTCCATATTTGAATTAAGCAGAATCATCTGCGTAATTATAAAATCCAAATACCATATTTAATTAACAATGTCAATATTCAATTTACTAATGAAACGCAAAATTTGATACAGTAACACACATAACATGAAACAGACATCAAATAATATATGACATTACGTTAATACACGTAATATTATATTTAGTTAGTAAAGTTCTATCTAGGGCGACAAAATTATTTAATTCAGATTTAACAAAATCATAATATTTGTATTATGTATTTATAAAGAAAATTTTTACATGTCCGAAAGTTTAACTAATTATTTTCACGTTTCAACGAAAACTAGATAATAGTGTATTATACAGGATGTTCATTTTATGTGGTACACTATTGCTATTTCGAGAACTATAAGAGCTACGAGTTCGGTTAAATTAGTAAACAATTTCTATATTATATGACAATGAGAATGAGCGAAACAAAAATTTTTTAAACCAGTGGTTCTCAAAATGCGGGGTGCAACTTTCTTATTTTAAATGGCAACCTTTTTTTTATTTGCTTATTCGATTCAGTTTTTTATTTTTTTAATTCAAAAATATTCACATGTAATGATAAAATAATACAAAATATTTGAGAAAAATCCATATTAGAAATGTATCATTTTTATTTAAATATGCCTACACAAAGTTTGCCATGGAAGAAAACAAATAAATCAAATGCAGAAATAATTGCAAAAACTGTTATTATGAGAAAAAATATTAATTTTCTTCAAAAAACTAATATCAACAATTATTTGATTGAATAAACGAGCATGTATGAATCGCACTATGAATGTGGACGAGGCGAAAGTGTTGTGTCATAGGAATGTTTGGAGGAGATTAAATGTTGGTTGACTGTGTTTCTGGGTTCGTGCTACCCCACTAAGTGGGATATTGCATGATGTTATGTATGTATGTATATGAATTAAATTAAAATTAATATTTATTAGTTTAGTTTAGTTTATTAGTTTAAGATATGTTCATTAGAGTGTTCTTTTATAGAATAGGACTTATTGTCTGCATTTTAAAATTCTGAACTACTATTATACTTGTTGTCGAGTTAACCGGTAAAAATTTACAGCAATACAAAAAAGCCCTGAAACCCATATACACCACATTTCAATTATACACCCCTACACCCGATAAATGTGCAGGACAAAAAATGCATTTATTTAGTATGAAGTTAGCTTTAATCATTCTTGAAAACATATTTCACTTCGCTCTTTTTATTTTTGAATTACTCGTTTCAATTTCTATCCCAGTATTCCAAATACATAGAACATAAAGCGGAAATAATAACTTACTTCATATTTCATGAATCAAAATAAGGCTTGTAATATAAATTTCGACAATCGAACAATGTTTTTCGTAGCCAATAAATTCTCAATATAAACTTACTCATTTTTTTTTTTTGAAAATATTTCCGTGAGATTAAACAATATAGTATATTTTCACCAGCTTAAAATCCAAGTAAAATTATTCACTAACCGTGTCAATTTTGAATGCTTTATAAATGATTGTGTAGAAAAATTGAATTTTATTAATAATTCGTTTTTGTTTCCAGGTAAGAATCGAGTCCATTCATCTTTCAAATCAAATTGAGGTTAGGTAAGTCTCAAATAAATTGACAATTTCGTTTCGGGAATAATTGAATCAGACCCCGTTATACAAAATCAAAATGGGCAAAATCAAATATTTGTCATGAACTTTTATTTCATTAAGGTTAGGGTTTCGGGAAATCCGTCCAGTTTATAATTTCTTGGTATAAAGTCAAACAAAAGGAATTCAAAGTTCAAGTGATAGATATACGCAAATTTCCAAGAAAACTGGAAACTTTATCGATCCCATATTACAGATTCCATCCACGGGAGAAATACGTTATAAATAAACGGTGAACTTGCACACTTGAAAACGAAATAAATTTCGCTAATTTTTCACGGGGCGCGTGATTTTTTCGTGTTTTCAAGTTAGCTGATTGTGGAGAATTTATGTTGATATAATCGGTGCACGACTTCGAATTCTTTCTTCTCATATACATATTTTGATTTATTTCCTGTACAAGGAACACCTTTACAAGATTGTATACAATTATTTAATATCTTTGTAGTCCTTTCAGAATTCTGACACAGTTAACTGTTTATTACGTACCGCGCAAAAAGGTGCTTAAAAATTATTTTAAAAGTATTAAGGGTATACCGGGTGTCTACTTTTCATAGGATATAGGAAATATAATGTTTATATTTTCATTCGACGATAGTTCGATTCTTATTAATTTAAGAACAAAAGTGTAAATACAAAAAATGTTAAAAACAAACATACAAACAGTCATATTTTTTAAGTTTGACAGATGACACTTAATAACTATTAACTTATTTAAATTATTTCTCAGTAATCGTGGACACTTTTACCATTTAATTCCATAAAATACAATTTAATATTGACATATCAGATTTTATTTGAAAAGTTCATACCATAATGTGTTGATATATCTAATTGAAAACCAAGTGTGAAGTGAAGAATAGATTCATGACGACTTCAGGGAATTCTGTAACGACATCGGTTCCTATCGATTCAATTTATTGATTGATGCTAATAATGAATCATAGGCTAATAAAAAGACTAAACGATATATTACTGTTTTATTAGAAGTGCTTTATTCTTTCAATGGAACCATTTTCCCTGAAATCTATTTATAAACGGAACAGTTAATATAATTTCAGTTATTAAAATTTCAATATAATTATGAAGTCATTGATCGAATTATGGGTTTAATTATTTTATCCAACACCTCTCAATAAATGCTCTATAACTATGGCGATTTTAAACAAGCAAAGTAACAGATTATCCACTAGTGGGTATAATTTTTAGGAAAGCCACTAGTGAGTATTTTTTTATTTATAACAATAATAATAACACACAACACCTTGGTAACTACTTCGATTGACATTTTAATTTAAAAATTTAAAGCATATGTCACTGTCAAATAATATTTCTTTAATAAATTTTCAATTTATTAAGAAGTGTTGGATAAATGTTATACTTCACACGTGGGCAAATTGGAATTACCCACTCAATAAAATTATCCCACTCAGCCTTCGGCTTCGTGTGCTAAAATTTCTCTCGTGGGTAATTCCTTACTTTGCCCACTTGTAAAGTAAATAACTATTGCGTTGTGAAAAAATGTCTTAATTATTTTAGAGAAAAATTCTTCTAGTAAAAGATATACACAAAATAGTAGATATTTTATGTTACTAGGAGTTGAAACAGGACGAGCTCATATATTTGCGGTCGATATGAAATTGGCTATTTCTGTCATGATTTTGATACCTTTAGAAACCTAGTTTAGCTACCGGTCGTGAAAAATAGTTATTTATGATGTAAGTATTAAAAGTGACATTTTATGAGCAAGTGGGGAAGTTTGTGAAACGAGGCGAAGCAATGTGAAACAACCCAACGTACGAAATAAATCACTTTTAACACGTATATCCTACAAAATTGTATCTCTTCTAGTGTATATTAGTAAATACTAAAAAATAGAGAATGATAATTTGACAGTTATAGTTTTTATTTATTGATACCACCAATCCTTAGCAACGTGTTAACAATAAAATCACTTTTAACACGTTGCTATATTTTAATACTAGTGTCAGAAAGTGACACATTTAACTTGTTAAGCAAGCGTTAAAAGGGCCACTTTTAACAACGATCGTAGATAAAATAAATTATTGCACATTCAGTTTTTTAAACGCAATGGTAATTTGTTTATTGCACACTACTATTATAAAATGCTTACATATTGTATATTATAAATTGCGCGTTTAAATTATCCTCATTTGATATGTCCAATTCTCAAGCGGGTAATAGAAAGGCAACGAGAGACAGAAAAAGATGTTTAAATTAAAATTGAAAGTTCGTGTGTGTTTTCAATAATACTGTTCGAAATAGATCTTATTTCAATTAGCAACCCACTAAATCAGAGCTCTAGAAGTTTAATTCGTTGACAATGTTTGGTCGGTTAAAAGTTAATTAAAAATACCAGTGCATTAAGTAAACCCTACAAATTTGTGAGTAATCATCACCTCTCGTCTTTTTTCGTGAGTGAACGTTTCATACTCCAAACGAGCCATTTATCATTTACCACAAAAACCGAAGATCAATAACTGCAGTTGCGATAAGCGTTGATACGTTCATCGTTTGGACATAGGTCGAGAAGTGAACTAACTGACAGAGCCAACTCGAGCGCAGAGCACTGCTCGGCCATATGGGAATTCGTTTGGTCTTTTTTCCATCTCCAATTGAAATTAATGGATCTCGTTTGTGACTAACGTGGATAAATAAAAAACCGAACAGCGCAAATGTTCAGCCATCGGATGCATACGCACTAACTGATTTATTAATTTTTAACAGGGGGTTTTAGGATACTTTGAAAGGATTTCAGGAGAAATTTAGGGAAATTTTCTATTTTTAAAGTAGATGATATTTTTATCTCCCTCACTCACATATACAAAGATCAAAAGTGAAATGTGTAACATAGATATTGCTGTAAATTTTTACTTATTCACTTTACAGGAAAAGTGTATATACAAAAGTTGTTTTTAATTTTAAAATGCATGCAATAAGACCTATTTGCTTACCTAAATATTAGTATTTCACGATATATCAATCAAATTAAAATCAGTATTTATTAGGAAAACTATAACACGGCCATGGAAAATTAAACAAAAAAGGAAAAAATTTTACATTTCATTAAACAGGTTTAGGGTATAGTATATTGTACAACGAGCATGGAATGGTACTCATTTCCTACGAGTATGAAAGTTTGTTCATGCTGCAAATCATATACGAGTATGAAATGGATATTCCATGCGAATTGTACACTATACTTTTTCTACGACCACGATATTTCCTAATTAATTTATATTTTATTAATAAATTCGTCCCGCTTTCAACATTCCAATATTTGATAATTCTAATTAAGTATCCTAGCAATGGCACCTGTACTGAAATGAACTGACCTGTATTGAAATACTCACAAACAAATTTATTTCGCACGATGCTTGCAATATACCTCATATCCCAAGCAACAACAAACATACAATAAGAAGATTTCTAAGTGGTCATAGAAAATAGTTATTTAGCAAAGTAAGGAATTACCCACGAGAGAAATTTTAGCACACGAAGCCGAAGACTGAGTGTGATAATTTTATCGAGTGAGTAATTCCACTTTGCTCACGTATGAAGTATAACGTTTATCCAACACCTCTTAATAAATGCAAATTTTATTAAAGAAATATTATTTGACAGTGTCATATGCTTTAAATTTTTTAAATTAGAATGTCAATCGAAGTAATTACCAAGGTATTGTCTGTTATTATTATTGTTATAAATAAATATATGCTCACTAGTGACTTTTCACAAAATTATACCCACTAGTGGGTAATCTGTTACTTTCGTTGTTTAAAATCACCATAGTTGTAGAGCATTTATTGAGAGGTGTTGGATAAATATAATTAAAAATGTAGAGAAGATTATTTTAGATATCTAAGTATCCAAATAAGATTTTTAACAAAAAAAATTGAGATATTGACTGCTTTTTTTCTGTACATTATGTTTTGTTTGTTGATGGTGACATCGCTTCCATTTTTCATGTTTCATGCTGAAGGTTTTAACTGTGAAAGGCTTTCAGGACAAAGTTTGAAAAGAATTTTGATGAGAAAGTCATCAAGCTTTACGAAAAATACTGACACATTCATTTTTATTTACAACTACACTAACCACAATTCAATACGTATCAATTAATGTAATCATTTTCTTGATATATTTTGATATTGATCTACAAAATAGAGAATTATTCCACGCTGTGGTAAACATTCATTTATGCAGATAAAATATTTGTATTTGAATACCAAACTGACAATGAAATACATGTTTCCAATAACGTCACGTGAATAATTTATAACATGCTGTCAAATTTATCTCTGGAACATTT
Organism: Poecilus cupreus; assembly: GCA_963942605.1. NCBI lineage: Eukaryota > Metazoa > Arthropoda > Insecta > Coleoptera > Carabidae > Poecilus > Poecilus cupreus. The sequence goes on along the minus strand of OZ012726.1, from coordinate 5,738,600 downwards.
GAAAATGTTCAACATTCACAAATGAAGCGAGATTTCTAATTAAAGAAACTAAACAAGAACATGGTAAGCCCTCCATTATCACAGACTCGGAAAATGTGATAAAAACAAAATGATGTATATTTATGTATCTTTGTAGCTATCCGTCTTGTAAACCCGCAAGCAAACAATATTTACAACAAAAACATCATCTAAACAAACAAGAAAACATCACGGAAAATAAAGGAAACTCCAGAGGAAAACCTACACGCGCGAAGGAAATACCTTTGCGGACTGGAAATATATTTTAGGATTTCAAATCGACAATCTGTCAGTATCTCTCTATAGATACACATATTTTCTTTTATTTGCTTTAACGTTTTACAGCAATGCACAGTATTCTGGCTAGCGCTGTCTACTTGGCAGTTTTAAAATAGTCTGTTAAAGAAACATTTTTGTGTTTAAAACATGTAAGTGGAATTCTCATAGATCACTGTTTTGTACTATTTCCAATGATATCTTTAATATAAACGTCTGGACAATCGAGTAAGTAAAACTAAAAGTAATTTTAGACTTTAGTCAAATCATAATAAATTATTGTACAAGTAGGATAATTTTGGCAAATATATTGATGTACTATAGTAAATTTGAACGTAATATGAAACAAAATTTGCAAGAAGAATTAACTAATTAATTATAATGACGAAATGGAGGACAAAACACATAATTTTGAGTGTTATTTACCATAACTTCACTTTTCGACGTTCGCAACACTGACTGTCAGGTTCAATGGACAACTGACAGATGTATAAACTTAACCTATATTGTAATATTTTAAAGTTTTTTTCGAATTTTAGATTTCAAATAATAGTATATTGTGTCATTAGGAGTAAATGTGATACTTTGGGTGCTGAGCATGTAAGTTTGAACGGCGAGCGAAGCGAGTCGAACAATTACCAGCGAAGCACCCAAAGACACATTTACTCCGAATAACACATGCTATTTTTTCTTCAAACATAGAAAATAAAATTATAAATATTATAAAATGCTCAAAACTTCAAAAAATATTCTGTCTTATCTAGCATTTCAAGTTGCCGTACAATATGCTGTTTTGTTATTTTTGTTTATTTGTTTCATTTTTAACTGTCAAATTATTGAATTACAACCTAACTATTTTTCATAATATTTAACTTTGTCCGCCGCCGGCGTAAATGTGTTGCCAAGGATACACTTTTACGCCGACGGCGACAATATTGAACTTCTGCTTGTTAAATACAAATACATAACAACGTACTTTTATGACGTTTGAAGAAAAAACTTATTATGTACCTAGGCACTAAAGTTCCTTTTTATCACTCACATAGTTTATTTTGCTAGGGTCCTACAAGCCACGGCAATATTCGTGATAAAAAATTGAACTTCAGTGCCTTGATACATAAATAACTATTGTTTAAAATTAAAATTACTTCTTTTTCATTATTTTAAAAACAAAATTTAAAATATATTAATTTTCTTTCAATGCAAAAAAGGAGATAAATTAAATTTATATATTTTTGAAATTAAATCTAATCACTTTGTAAGAAATAAAATTTTCTTCAACGAATGAATACAAAAAGAAACCTGAAAATTTTCTTGAAACAAGATAGAACTGGCTTAAACCTATAAATTTGTAGCAGTGCAAACATTTATGACTTGAAAATGGCCTCAATTAATATTAGAAACGTAGTGTGAACCTCATTAAAGTAAAGCCAGGCTACCGAACCAATTTAGAATTTTATTTTTATTTCCTCTACAAATTTAACGATCCATTAGCAGCAAAAATCTATAATGTACCACCTAACCCTTCAAAGTTTTCCACCGAACATGCACTAAGCATACTATTAAAAATTCACCGTCTAAAAATAATAAAAATGAGTCAATCTTTCCTATAACTTATTCATATCTCAGAGTCTGAGAGAACGCTCTCTTTCTTACTGAAAATGACAGCTGTGTGTGTTAGAAAAGGATAGGAATGGGTCTGAGGATTGCGAGGAGTGGGGATGGTAAGAGTGGAGGGGATTAGAGGGGGGATGATGCCCACCGGAAACGGGGAAAGTGGAAAAGCGGAGTCCTTGCGCGCAAGCGGTGTCAGACAACCTGTGACATCGACTGTACGAAAGCCTCAGTTGGCTACGGCTGGACACAGTGGCGGGGAGTGCCAGCTTCTTAGGGGGGGTAAATTATTTTTTTTTTCTTGAAGCGTATTATAATTTTCATATTTTGCTACTACATATTTGCGATATAGAAGTTAATTATTTTTACTTTGTATTAAGTATTGTAATCATGATAAAAATCGCTGACGAGATTTTTGCGGAAATACATATTTTGACGTCCACTGAATCCGTTAAAACCAATTTCTCAATGATGTCTGTGTGTGAGGATGGATGGATGTCTGTGTGCGCAATATCTCATTAACGAAACAAGATAAGTAATCGAAACTTGGAATTCGTAAGTTTCATGAAAATTGATTTTGAATGAAATTAAGAAACCAGAAGAGGAAGTTTACTGGACACAAAACAATAAATTTGTTTTTTCAAAATTGAATTAGATGTGAAAAATGTTTCAAATGAAATGTTAATTGCACTTTTCTTGTACATGCTTTTAATTTTGAATAAATTATATATTTAATAATATATTTCAATAATCCTACTTAGAATGGGAACAAAAACTGAAACATCTATACGTCATGTAATTGTGGTGTCAAAAATATGTGTCGTTTGAAATATTATAAAAGCAATTTTTGTATTATTAGTTTGAAAATTTTAGACACTACATATTAATAAGAGCCCAAAATCATATAATTTGCATCAATTCAGACTTTTATAACTTAAATAAAATTGTTCTGATCTTACAAAATGAAATTATTGTACTCAATTTACTTGTATCTCAAATTCTGTTAATTTTAAAAATATTAAAAAAAAAATAACTGAAATAATAACAAATTAACAAAAATCATTAATAGAAAGACTTCGATTGGCCCAAAGGTATATGCTGGTATAAAGAACACTGTTTTTGAATCTCATGACAACAAAATATAGAAAAATGTTGCAAATAAAGGGTAATATTATTCTACTTATTTTTGATTCCAATTAAAATTTACTCTATTTCATTTATTTACTAAGATATGCCCAAAAACCCTGATAGGCCTTCAAATAATCTACCACTTACTGTTGATTAATTGTTCCCATATTTAAATAATTCGTAAGATTAACATAATACCTCCCTTACATATATGTATGTGCAGGTGATAATAATGATAGAATTTAAGATATAAATATAGAGAATTAAACAATTTTCCTTTGTATGATTTAAACTGGGCCAAGTAATATGATTCTAGGCTCGTAATATAGTTCTGTTTTATCGAAAAAAATTGTTTTGGATGTTTATTTGGTCATTTTACTGTTATGTATTCTCAAGTGGATCCGACAAAACTGATTTTTTACTTATTTAAGAAGGGGGAGGCGATAGGCGGTAATTAAGTAAATGAAAAATATTTTTTTTAGTCCTAAATATGTGGACAGTGGCGCCATGACATTTGGTCCAAGGGCACTTTTGACTATCTAATCCTGGAGTACCCTTTATTGTCGTGCAGTTTAATTATCCGGATAAATAATTTTCTTCAGGGTAAAATGTGTCTTCTACGACACTGGCGTGTGCCTTATACGGTCCCTTATCCTGTAACATTGTAAGTGTAGCACCTGCCTTAAATTTCCCGACTACGTAATTCCAACTTAGCTGAAACGATTCTGACACTAATTTCAAGTATTGCCGTGATATATTAAAGGAACACAAATTTACTCTATTTCTCTAATGCTGCTGTTCATCTGATTATTTTTGTTTCAATACTCGTATTTATTTTTATTTTGTCTCCGTTCTGTTGGTGATTATTTTCTAACAAGAGTTTTTGTTGGTTAATACCAGCTTTCTTGTCCAATCAAATGGAGAAGTTCAACGCTTTTTGATTTATTTGCTCGTTGAAGGTTATTATTAAGTTAAGAGTTGTTGTCGTCTGACTCGTCGTTTAATTGATAAATTATCTTCAAGTATTTTCTCTGTTAAACGACGAAAATACTTCAATTGTTTTTAGCATTTCTAAAAAAGGAAGTTGATAGGCGTTAAATCCTTTGCTTATAGAACGAAAAGAAAAAGTACATTTAGTAATAGTTGCGAAAAACCTAATAGCTGGGTAAATAGCGTGAATGATATATTTATTTATTTTATTTTATTTTGCAGTACTTTAAGAACCGAATTAATAGTTCATATACACTATATTTCAGTTTCGAGGATCACCATTGGGATTCTTATAACTATAAGGACTACGATTTTGGTTAAATTAGCCTAGTAAACCAATATAATTTTTTAGAAAAAATGCATATCTCACTATATATTAGGGCTGTTAATTGAATCCGGATTTGATAAGTATCCGGATTCCCGGATTTCAAATATCTAAATTAAAATATCTAAAATAACATTCTTTTGTACCAAAATCGTTAATTAATTGATTAAATAGAATTATAACTACCATGTTATATTGTTAATGGGGTAAATAGCTCCGTGGTAACGTGTCGGACTGTCGAGCGTGAGATCCTCAGTTCGAATCCCACAGCTGACAGTTGCCAATTTATATTTACCCCTGTGGTTCCCCCTCCGCTAACATCTTGGGGGCTATGATTTGACGGCTGGTAACCGCACTTCATACGAAAAAATATATCACCTACCGAAATCTGCGTAAGCAGAGTGCCACACCCATAATGGGTAAAAGGCATGATGATATGTTTATTTTATTTTTATTTATGTTATATTGTTTATATATCAAAAATGTAATTACGTTTTCTTATTTATATTTTTATTAAACATTTGTTTTTAATTACATTTACTTCAATGCAGTAAATTGTGAATATAAATATGAATAACGTCGATATTCAACAAAATATTTTAATATGTATAAAAAGAGTTTTCGAAAATCTTACATGCATTCCCTTCAAAAATATTTAAAAATCGAGATCCAGATCTTACAATTATCCGGATACCCAAATCTCGGATATTGTTTAATTCACCATATTTATGTAATAAATTCTATCGGCAGTATGTGGTAGATTATTTGAAGGCCTATCAGGATTTTGAACATAACTTAGTAAATTAATGAGATAGAGTAAATTTCATTAGAATCAAGAAGATGTAGAACAATATTACCTATTTGAAACATATTTTGTATTGTCATCAGATTCAGAAATCGTGTTCGTGCTACCAGCCAACCCCTTTGTTATTATTTCTGTTGTTATTTTCTTCAAATTATTCTTAAAAATAACAGAATTTAATAAACAAATGAAGTGAGTACAATTTTCTCTTTGTACCATCAGAACAATTAAAAAAAAGTTTTTCTGAAAGTCATAATTGGGCCAAATGATATAATTCTGAGCTAGAATAGTGTGGTAATTATTGTGTTATTTAACCGAAGCTATAGCTCGAGATCCCAATGGTGATCCTACAAATAGAAACGTACTGTATACAACTGGATAATAGGTGTAATGAGATAGTTGTAAGGTTGTGCAATTTAAGAAAATGTTTCAAATATAACAACTCATCGAATTTTCCAACGAAGCGTGATATCAACAGTAGACACAGTAATGTCCGAATCATCAATAAACCAATTCACAGCGTTGCCACATCTCCATTGCCACGTCATCAATACCAGAGTGCATCGTTGCCAATAAGATCCTTAATCTAATCAAAGTAGAGAGTCTCCATTACCGCATTTTCTGTTCTAAGCTGTTTTAATCGGTTTTAAAACAACACAGGTCGTTAGTATCATGGCAACGATGCTTCTTGTTGCTGGTGCTTCCCTCTGGGAAGAATCAACCCCCACCCTTCTTAAAAGACAGTGAACCTGTTAATTTAATTTAGAACGAACACTAATTTAAGTGGTAGGAAACTTGGATCGTTCTGAGAAGAGATGCTATGGAGATAAATTTCTTAATAATTGGTGAAGCGTTATTTTGATCATTACTGTTAAAGAGAATTTTATTCGATATTTCATTTATTATAGTCAATATTTATGTCATAAAAACTACAAGCCCAAAATCATATTAGTTGGCCTAGTTAAGACTTTTAGAATAGCTTTAAAAAAAATAGTTCTGATCGAACAGAGGGAAAATTTATTGTACTAAATTTATTTATAACATAAATTCTGTTATTTTAAAGAATAATTTAAGCAATAATAACAACTGAAATAATATCAAATTTACAATTTGTCCCAAAGGTATTGGCTGGTATCACAAACATTGTTTTTAAATCTGATGACACAAAATACAGAAAATTGTTTCAAATAATAATTGTAAGTAATATTATTCTACATCTTTTTGATTCCAATGAAATTTTCTCTATCTCATTTATTTATTAAGATAAGCCCAAAAACCTTGATAGGCCTTGAAATAATCAACAAGTTACTGTTGATGAATTGTTAAAAAAATATAATTAATTCGAAGCATAAACAATACCTCTGTTACACATATGTATGTGCGGAATATAAAAATTATAGAATTTAAGATATAAATAAGGCGAATTAACAAATTTCCTTTTTATGACTTTAACTGGGCCAAATAATATGATTCTGGGCTCGTATTATATTCGACTTTCAAATTATTGAAATTTCACTGTATGAAATCTTGGAGATAGGTACATAAGTGTATTCTGCACCTTCGACCATAATTTATTTGAATCAATTTATTATTATTATAATAAAAGAAATTTGCTATGTATTTTAAATATTGTTGTGGTCAAAGAATAAATATTTCATAATAATAAATAATTTTTTATAAAATTATAATAGATTTGTAATTTTCAGAGATGCACAATTTTAGGGATGGTTTTCTCAAAATTGTAACATTTATTTCTATTATAAAAATATTAATAATTAAACTAAAGATGCTCTACATACCGGGAATTTTTTTTATCATTACCATAGTTACAGTTGAAGTTATTGACAGCAATGAATAAATAGTAGGTATCTTCTACAACAAGTAATGGAATGGCACATATTCCACGCGAACAAAAAGTTTGTAGTCCGAGCAGAAGGCGAGGGCTACGGTTAGCGAGTGTGGGATATGTCATTCCGTTATATGTTGTAGAATACACTTTCTATAACACTGTTTTGGATACTACGCATTCCAAAACTAAAAATTGTATTGGAATAATCATTCCATACGCCGTATGGAGTGAATTCGACGAATCAGAACCGCTTATTAGCGCGACATATGAAGTATCTCGATTCAGTTACTATGGTTACGTCTGTTTGTTTTAATTTTATTTATTTGACTTTGACGTTTTCAGAAGTTTTGTATTTGTCAAGATTTGTATTTTATGTATAATTTATGTATATATATGTATAAATTTTGTTATAGAAAGTATAGTATACAACATGCTCGTGTGGAATATATTCCATTCCATTACTTGTTGGAGAATATACTATTCTATAACAAGATTTTGCAAATTATACAAAAAATACAAATATAAAACTGTTGAAAACGTCAAACTCAAATAAATCAAATTAAAATAAACAGACGTAACCATAGTAACTGAATCAAGATACTTCATATATCGCGCTAATATACGGCTTTGATTCGTCGGCTCTGATTCGTCGAAATTATTCGGCGTATAGAATGATAGTTGTTCCAATACAGCTTTTAGTTGTAGAATGTGAAGTTTCCAAAACAGTGTTATAGAAAGCGTTTTTTACTCCTGTATCAATATATCCCCATTGTTTAAATTTTTTAGTTGAATTATTGGACCCATAATTCACAATAGTGAATTATGATTCATAATTCACTCTTCTCGACCAATCACATAGACAGAAATCCATAATTCACTGTTATTTTAAAGACGTGACGTGGATCACCAAGCAACGGCCGTCTGACAGTTAACATGTAGTCAGTTGTCATTGTGTATTTTTATGTTGACTTTTTCAACGTGTGTTTATAACGAATTTCGATCATTTTTAAAAGTGATTTCCGAATTTACTGTAATAGAAAAAATATAGTATTATATTTGGGATTATAGTCATTATCATAGTTAACTTTTTTGATGTAAAATATTTAGGAAAGCCAATAATTTAACATTTCAAAAGCATTGAAAATATTATGTTGCGTCCTACAATTCACCATCCTGTATATCAAAATTTGAAATTTCACTGCGTGTTTCAAAGGATTTCATTTGCTTATTTTCTTTGAATTTTATAGTATATGCTTGTCTTTGTGTATTATAACTTCTCTGCTTATGTACTACATGTTCTACAAATTTGCATGATTCACAAGAGTTCTCTAAAGTAAATACAGTCAATGAAAGTTTATATTTGATTTGAATTGAAACTTTACTGTCCCTATTTTTAATTCTCCGTCTATTTAAAAATAAATAATCATCCTCAACTTCCATTACCTGCTCTCTAAAATGCAGGAATACTCCTCTGCTACTAAACTATAAATACATAAAGCAACACGGCCGAACTAATTGAAAATAGCTGTTTGATTTGTGACGGTTCTGTTTCTCATCTCGTCTGGATGCAGCGAGAGAAACGTCCAGGCATCCAGTCATCCAACCGTCGTCCTGACGAACCAATGCAGGAGTGCATTATTGGCAACTGTCCAACAGGAACTGTGCTGTGCTGTGTGTGTCACAACACAGTGGCTCTCAAAATGTAGCAGGTTATTGTTGTAAATCATAGTGGTGTGATAAATATATCCTTGTTTCTATGGCCTTGTACGAAGATCGTCCAGAAAGTAAAGAACGATTTGGCATAACTAAATATAAACGAAAGATATCAACACAAAACTTTATTTTCATATTTACAGTACATTACTCTATTTTTTCTACGACCACTTAGAAATCTGCTCATTGTATGTTTGTTGTTGCTAGGGACACAGTATAAGAATTCACACAGTAGCGACACTCACTGTCGGCCCCTTTGATCTTTATGTCGCATCGACCGCTGACCTTGAGCCGAGCGGCCATATTGGCAGCTGCGGCATATGGCGGTAAATTTGAATAACTGTCAGTTGCAAAAGGGATAAAATCTAAAAATATTATTTTACCTGCACTATAAAAGTTCCTACAATTTTTCATGGTACAAATAAGTTGACCTCTCTGTTTGGCATTCATTTTATGCACTTAACAAGACAGAAACACTGCAGCTTGATATTTGACAGATACAATTGACACTGACATATTATATTTTCTTTTCTATGGTTACTAAGATAGCCTATCAGCGAACATTAAGCGGCCATCTTCCCGGCTGCGCACCACTGAAATACTGGGATCATGAAAATATTGGAAGTGTCGCTACTGTGTGAATTCTTATACTGTGCTAGGGATATGAGGTACATTGCAAGCATCGTGCGAAATGAATTTGTTTTGTGAGTATTTCAATACAGGTCAGCTCATTTAAGTACAGGTGCCATTGCTAGGATACTTATTTAGAATTGTCAAATATTGGAATGATGAAAGCGAAACAATTTTTTTATTAATATTAAATTAATTAGGAAATAGTATGGTAGTCGTAGAAAAAGTATAGTGTACAACTCGCATGGAATGCATATTTCATACTCGTATGATTTGCAACATTCGCCTTCGGCTCATGCTACAAACTTTCAACCTTGTAGGAAATGAGTACCATTCCATGGTCGTTGTACAATATACTATTTCAATGTATAATCGCCAAAGCTGTCAAGGCATTTATTGTAACGTGTTATACCAGTTTTTCAATGACGATATTATACTCTTCTACCGCCAAAAATCTGCTTCTTTGAGGTCTACATCGTTTAAGAACTGTTTTCTATCCAAAAATTCTTTTAGTTTTGGAAGCAAGTGAAAATCGTTTAGTGCCAGATCATTGAGAAATTTTTGGATATCCTCCTTATAACCAAGCGATTTTAACTTTTGTCCCAAACTAAAGGAATTTTTGGGTGGATAACAATTTGCAACGACCATGATCCACGACTATTTTTAGTGTTGTGATGGTGAACACGTTTCCTTAACTCTTCGATTTAATATTAGTTTTCACCTGATGTTAGTTTATCCAACACTTTTATTTCATATATTTTACTTGCATTATCTAGAACTAAATTGTAATCTGCACTTCCACCGTTTTTATCTTTTTTGAACTCATGTTGAAGGTCTCACTGTAGACCGAAAGTTCGATTGATAATAAAGAGTTAACAATCTAAATTGCCCAAGACTGCTACACCCACTATATAATAGTTATTTATGTATCAAGACATTGAAGTCCAATTTTTTATCACGAATATGGAATTTAGTTGCCAAGGCCCGTAAATAAACCATGTGAGTGATAAAAAGGAACTTCAGTGCCGAGGTACATATTAAAACTGTAAAAAATTACAATATAGGATAAGTTTATACATCTGTCAGTTATCAATTGAAACTGACAATCAGTGTTGCCAACCTCGAGAAGTGAAGTTATCGTAAATAACACTCAAAATTATGTGTTTTGTCCTCAATTTCGTCATCGGAATTAATTAGTTAATTCTTCTTGCAAATTTTGTTTCATGTTACGTCCAAATTTACTATAGTATGTCAATATATCTGCCAAAATTATCCTAATTATACAATAATTATTTAACGGTTGCCAACAATGGGATGCGCAAAATCGTCGTATAATGGGTTATTTTAGTGACGATTTCTGAGCTTTTAATAACAATTTTTGAGCACTTTAGTGCCGATTTCAAATAAAATATATTTTTAGATATAAAAAATTTAGGAAAGCACAGTGCCACCGCCAAAATGTGCAATAGGTGTGATGATATATCGCAACAGATTTTAAATCCGATTGCAAATTGTTGGGAACCACTGGTATATAATAGCGGAGCACCAGCTTCGACAAATGAAGAAAAAGGGGTATTTTTATAAATACAGATATTTCTAGTGAACGTGGATGTCATCTTTAAACGATGATTCATTTTTCTATTACACTGTTGATTTTATTTTGAAATTCCAAGTAAGAGTAAATTGAAACATATTGAATCTTTTTATTTTCATTTATTTGTGACAATTCTCTGAAGTTTGTAATAGGATTTTGCTTCCTCTATATTTATTAAGCGTATTTATACGACAAGTGTAACTGACCAAGTGGGGATTTTATAAAAAGTATTTGTTCTTTTAAGCTTTTAATACGATTTGTACTGTATACATTTTAGTCATATTATGAATGGAATTTTATTTGTTTCAATCCTTTTACAAACTGAAATTTTAAGCAATAATGTTCTAGATCTAAACAAGCAATATTACAAAAGACTTCAATGCGAATCAATTATTAATTAAAATTAACACTTGCAATTAACAATCAGATGGAGCATACTTATAATTATAATTTAGTGGAAGTGACATCTATGGAAATATTGTTTAAATATTTCAATAAATAATTGTATAATGATAAATAAAAGTGTATTCGTTATATGAACTATTCAGCGTAAATCTATTTAGATGCTAATCATTGAAATCTCGAGAACAACAAGAGGTACTACTTCGGTTAAATTATACAAAAGTTACTGCACTAGTAAACTAACTTAATGATGTTTTTGTTTTCTCGAAAAAATAGATGGGTCAGTAGATATAAATTAAATAAGGAAAGAGTTACAATGGGCTCTTCTTTCACATACTGTTAATGGATCGAATGTATTATCATGTACTTATTATCTAGTGTAGGTATATTGCTTATTTAATGATGAAACACTTTTTGCCTGTCAAGTGTATGAAAATAATGCAACTATTGGAATTCAGTCAAAATTTATTAATTTCTCAACTTTGACCGGTTTCGAACCCCATCTGGGTTAACATCAGGACGTGAAAAGGCAACACGTATGACTTGTTCCTTGCGTATGACTTTATTTTGACAATTGTTTGACATACAAATGTTAAACCTGTTTAATTTATTTTTCTCATTGTAACTATGATTTTATTTTAGAATAGGTATTAATATCTAGTCTTCAAAACATTTTAACTAATAACACAAATTTTGTTTTTATATTATTTCAATCAACAGATACTTTTGACACTTCCCAATTATTTGACACGTTTGACATATAGTTTTTGTTTCCATTGTAACTAAAATTATATTTTTACATTTTTCATTTGAAACTTTTCTTCACAGTTCTATTTTTGAAAAAACGGATTTATTGTTTTGTGTGTCCAGTAAACTTCCTCTTTTTCAATTTCATTCAAATTCAGCTCTTCATATTTTCATAAAACTTATAAATCCATCCATCCATCCTCACACACAGACATCATTGAGAAATTGGGCTTAACGAATGCAGCGAAAGTCAAAATATATATATTTCCGCATAAATCTCCTCAACGATATTTTTCATTATTAAAATACTTCTTTATACTTTGTATAAGAAAGTAAAAATAGAAATATTTTTATCTCTATCCCACTAATTATAAAGTGGAACGTTTGAAGTTTGCAAGCTTCTTAATCAGTACGTATAAATGAACGTCGTAATTTCATTGGTTTCTATAATTCAAAGTGCAACTGTAAATTGATAATAATAGTTTCATTTTATTTTATTTCAACCGATTGATTTTTGGATCTATATAATATACACTACTACTAAAGTAGGCAATAGAAATACTGAATAACCTAGAGTAACAATTTCCAAATGCAACAAGAAATAGCGCATGACCCCATTGCAAAAGGTCACGGCAAAAAATTTGAGCCATCCAAGTGGCCACATTTCTAGATCTGCTGCGTACAGTTCATTCCTCCCAGGCCCTCTTGATCTCGCTGAAGAGCAAGCGAGATGCAACATCCATTTCATTTAATCTTAATGCCTCTGTATCTGTCTATCTCTTTCCGTCACGAGTCGGCGTTATATAACACGCGGACATATTTGTTTTTATTAAAGTCATCGTCACGTCAGGCAATTGTTTTGTTTGGGTGATTCCGGCGCTGAGACAACTGTTCACAGCCGTGTTGATTTTGTTTTTATTTAGTTCGGTGACGTATGTCGTTTGTAACATTTTTGCTGTGGTGGCTGTTGTATGATTGTTGGAAACTTTGTTCCACGGGTTTGGATTCAATTTAATTCTGAATTATGAAAATGATTTACCATATTTTGTAGCTCTTGTACTATTCGGTTTAAAGATTTTAAATATTTGTGCTATAGCAATATACAGGGTGATTCATATTGTAAAATGGTACAAGATATAAAGTGTATTTTTCTTTAAAACTCAAACACAATAACCAAAAATATACAGCAAATTAAAGTGCTTTTAAACTAACGCTCATCTATTGAATACCTCTGAAAATAATTGTAATGAATCATTATTTTTTCGTTTCCATAGAAATATGTTTCTTTCAAATCTGAAAAGAATTTACTTTTATTTGGATTCGGCACTAAAGTGCTCAAAACTCGTCACTAAAGTAACCCATTATACGACGATTTTTTTCAAATAAAACATAATATGTACCTCGGCACTGAAGTTCCTTTTTATCACTCATTTGTTTTATTTTCCTCGTCCCTACGGGCCTCGGCAACTAAATTCCATATTCGTGATAAAAAAATAAACTTCAGTGCCTTGATATATAAATAACTATTAAATGAATTTCCTGGTATATCGTGAAAAAATATATTTTTTCTACGACCAATTAGAAATCTGCTCATTGTATGTTTGATGTTGCTAGGGATATGAGGAACATTGCAAGTATCGTGAGAAATGAATTTGTTTTTTGAGTATTTCAATACAGGTGCTATTGCTAGGATACTTATTTATAATTGTCAAATATTGGAATGGTAAAAGCGAGAAATTTTTTTTTATTAATATTGAATGAATTATGAATTAATAACGTGGTCGTAGAAAACGTATAGTGTACAACTCGCATGGAATGTCCATTTCATACCCGTATGATTTGCAAACTTTCATACTCATAGGAAATGAGTACCATTCCATGCTCGTTGTACAATATACTATTTCGCGCCGCCGTCCGACATGGACACAATGGGGTCACCATTTTTTTTTTATTTTTTTTTTTTTTATGAATCTTTATCTAAATTGAAGTCTATCTACACTTTTAAAAAATCTTAATTGTTATTCATTAAGACACAAAGATTTTTTAAATAATTGTCAAAATAAAGTCATACGCAAGGAACAAGTCATACGTGTTCAGTTGGTTTTATTTGTATAAGAAAGTAGTGTGGTGCCCACATCAGATTCTTTATTTATACTGAATAGGTAAAAATTTAAATTTATATAAAAAAATAGCATAGTAATTCCTATACGCCACATTTCAATTCTACACCCGCTATGTGAATATATCATCACGCCATTTTCCAATTTTGCGTATGCTGTTTACGCTGTATTTAGACGCAATTCTATTAGTGTTATTAAATTACAGACGTAAACGCATCTTGTAATTTAATAGCAAAATTGATTTGAATAGCAAATTACCCATTTAGCATCACACGTTAGTCTTCCGCGAATAATTAACTGTTTATGTTATTGCCAATCAAAATTTTAATTCTGTTAATTAGCCATGCAACCTCATCACGTAGGCGTTGAAATGAAAAATGGGTTCACTGTGATGAATGTGTTTTTTTGCATGAATAATAATTGCAATTTACTCAGAGATAATGGTAAATAAATATATACTGTTTGCAAGCATACTTCTGGTAAATATTAGGACAGCGGACATGAATTTATTTTACTGAAATAAATTGGCGCAATGGAAAGATTAATGGTATTTTTAGATACATCTGATAGTTGAGACAAATTGATATAATTCTGTTATTTATTGGTCTTTCGTTGATAGGATATAACTCAAATGTATTTCACAATATTTCTTCTGATTCATTGCAACTTCTTGTCGCCTTTTGTCCAGTATACCGGCTCTGTACTTGCAGATCTCTTAGAGCGCAACAACTGTTCGTATTATACAATATCTTGAAAATTGGTCACACCGTATTTGGTTATTCAAAATAAATGATCAGATATAGATTCAAGCTTATTTCATTAGAAGAGAGTAAAATTAATTGGTTTGTTCTCAAGCGTTATACTGATACAAAAACCTACGGTCTAATTTTAATATTAATTCATTAATATATTATTATAATTTATTCGCATTTGTAATAGCTGTCACGATCTGAAGGTGGTAAGATTAGATTGTGTGGCCTATATGAATTTCAATGCAATTTTATTTATATTACTGTATCTTTTTACCTATTCACTTTGCTGAAAAAATCCAAATACAATAGTTACTTGTATCACAAGGTTGGAAACTGCTATTTTGAGAGTGCGAGTTTATTTTGATAGGACGAGCCGTAGGCGAGTCCTAGAAATACGAGCACTCGCAAAATAGTTTCCAACCGAAGGATACACAAGATTTTTCGCGCCAACATTTATGTAAATTTAATAAATAAATTTAATTTATTACTCATATTTTTAATGACAGGGAATTTTTTTATGTTGCTAACTTTACAATATTTTAATGTCAATTATGTTTATTTTCCAATATCATAACCAAAAATATCTACATATTTTTATTTGGATTTTACACTGCTAATTCAATTATAATTACTTACAAATATGTTTAAAATCCATAAATATTCTGTTTTCTTGTATTGAAAATACTCAATTGCAGATATATTGCCGTAATATTTTTAAGTCAATGTAATACTTTGACAGTTCTAGCGTCAGAACCAGAAGTTAGCGAAAATTAGTGAAGTAATGCCAACATATAACCATAAAAAGTTAGCAATTTTTGTCGAACTAGTACGACAAAAACATGATTTCCGACCGCTTTAGAGATATGTAATTGTATCAATGACGGACGGCGGCGCGAAAAATTTGTTTCGTATTTAAAAATGCATATAAAATGTGGCTTCTTCGGTAACCTAAATATTAGTATATCAATCAATTCCAATTCATTAATGTTTATCCAACACCTCTCAATAAATCCTCTATAACTATGGCGATTTTAAACAAAGAAAGTAACAGATTATCCACTAGTGGGTATAATTTTGAGAAAAGTCACTAGTGAGTAATATTTTATTTATAACAATAATAATAACACACATTACCTTGGTAACTACTTCGATTGACATTTTAATTTTAAAAATTTAAAGCATGTGTCACTGTCAAATAATATTGCTTTAATAAATTTTGCATTTTTTAATAGATGTTGGATAAAACATTATACTTCACACATGGACAAAGTGGAATTACCCACTTGTAAAGTAAATAACTATTTTTGGTAAAAGTTTAATACGGCAATGGAAAATTAAATAAAAACAGAAAAAAATTGTCATTTCATAAAACAGTTTTAGATCTACTTTTTTTTATTAAGGGCCAGTTTTCCAGCGTCAGATAAACTAGAGAATAAATTTATCAGTGAAATAAAGAAAAAAAAAACGCATTAAAAGATAACATCTAGAATAATAATTATCATTT
Organism: Poecilus cupreus; assembly: GCA_963942605.1. Lineage (NCBI taxonomy): Eukaryota > Metazoa > Arthropoda > Insecta > Coleoptera > Carabidae > Poecilus > Poecilus cupreus. Next base: position 5,722,136 of record OZ012726.1, on the reverse strand, counting down.
TATCTATAATTTTGATGCGATATTTTTTGTTTGTTCCAGTAGTAAATTTATTCTTTAGTTTTTCTGAGGTTGGAAATACCAATTCTTAACAGAAACAGGGTCCAATTTAGGTTTCAGCCGCCCCTAGGTTAATATAAGCTTGGCGTCCCTATTTGTCTTCTCGCAAAAAAATCTGTTTTGGATACCATCCCGTTATACATTTCTTTTCAAACAATGCAGGAACACGGACCACAACCTATAAGAAACGCTCATCTCTTAAAAAAAAATGTATTCAATTATGTCAAAAAATAACATTTTTCAAGCGTAGGTTAGCAGATTTATAGAAAAATGTCAAAATATAATTTTTCTTTAACGTGTTATATTTCGTAAATGGTGATAAAAATACAAGAACAATTATAAATAATAATATTTGAAACATTGAAATAACAAATATTGGCATTAAACAATAATATTTTAAAATAACTTGTTAGTAAAATACAACTTCCGATTATTAGATTATCGCCAAAAACTAATCAGCTCTTCCCAAGGAGATACAATTGTTATATAAAAAATATCAAAATTTTCAGTTTAGTAGTTTTTGAGAAACCGTAACTCCAGAAATCCACATAGACCGACAGACAAACAGACTGATATACAGACAGACAGAAAACAGACACACGCACACAGACATCATCGCAAAACTATTAAAACGTATTCTAAGGACCCTAAAACGTGCTCATCCACTGAAAATTCACTACCGAATTTTTAGCATGATTCCTATATCTCCCTTACAGGCTGTGGCGGGAGATAAAAACATTTTTTACCTCCCGATTAATATTATTTCTTCTAAGTTTCCAAATTATATTCATTACAGTAATTTTTATCGTAGTTCTTTTGCTGACAAAAGTTCATGAGTTCGTTTCTGAAATAGTGTATAAGTAATAGAAAAATGTGTAAAACATGGCGTTTTCACAACATTGTTCCAATTTTCGAAAGATTTTCCACAAAACCATTAATAATAATTATGTATAATATTTTTTCACGTCGTGTTATGCATCGAAAATTATTCAGACACGGCATTTTCTTGTAAGTTCAACTTGTGAAAACACAAATTTATCGCATTACGTAGCAACTATTCGCTTCAGTGACGTGCGTGGAAACTTTCTTGCATGTTGAGAAAAATTAAAACCCCAAACGCCGTAATTTACACGACATATTTCAGTGTAGGAATTTTTACATGTCATGTTGGCAACTCATGACTTTACAAAATAATATCAGAAAAATGTTTTTAAAAGCGGAACCCTGAGGAAGGAAAAGAAAACAAATGAAATGAGGAAAGACCGGTTCACATGTAAATGTATTTAAATTTACTTTCAGACATTTTTTCTCTTACAATTGTTATGGTCAGTGGCAGAGTTCGTGAACAAAACATTAGACAGGCATATCCCTCCGCCATTTTGTCGAAGAGACGACATACTATAGTAGACAGTAGTAATAACAAGTCAAATTTTAAAATTTATTAGTTTTCTAGATCATATAATGTTAAAAAATATAAGCGCAATTGACTCAGGTGACATAAATTATTTTGAACTTGCTTCTTGTAGGTCGACAAACCAATATGTCTACTTGAACTTAATCAAAATACCTCCCTAACATATACCGGGTGTCTATTTTTTTTTTTTTTGAGATATAGGCAATACAATGTTAATATTTTAATTTCGCTCCAAGTTTTTACCTATTAATTTTAGAGCAAAAGTTCAAATTGTTAAAATGTTCAGAATTTAAAACTGCACCAAATGAGCCTAAATTTATTGAAGTAATACATTTCTGTCATGAAAAGACGTAAAATAAAATGTATAATTTTTAGCTATTTACAGAGTGCCATGGTAAACAAAACAGTTTGACAGGTGGAATTTGGCAGAGATTTAATGATTATTGACTTGTTTAAATCATTTTTTAATGATAAATGTATCCATGGTTACTGAGAAATAATTTAAACAAGTCAATAATCAATAGTTATATCACGAGTGCTAGAATTTAATCGATTAAATTTGACATGTCTAGATTATGCAAAAAAATTTGCTTAAAAAGTGTTTGAGTACATATTAATTTGAAAAATTCCCGAGACCGCAGGTCGAGGGGTTTTATCTTAAATTATTATGTACGATAACAGTTTTTTAAAAGCAAAATTTTGTAAATAAGCTAGACATCAAATTTAATCGATTCAATTCTTTAGCACGAGGGGTATATGTCAAGATTATTTCATGAATTCATAGCATAAACTTCAATATTTGCCGTAGAAATTGAACTAAAACGTTGATTTTGAACATTTTCACATAAATAAATTGGTACACTCATAAACAAAAAGCACCATAAAATTATGTTGTTATAGTGTAACTATAGCAAATTGATTGTTTTTCTTTTTATTTGGAAATAAATGTCAAAAATTTGTAAATAAAAATAGCTTGAATTGAATAATTCAGCATGTTTATATACATAGAATACCAGTAAAGGTAAAAAACATGTAAGTATTTTGCTTCTACAACTAATTATCCAGCTAAATATGCTTTCAAAATTTTCAAAATTTGCATATAAAAGCTAGCTTCAATTTAATCGCGAATAAACAGTATGGTGCTGTTTAATCACTTATCTAAAATGCACAACAATGTAAAATGAGACATTCTGATTGGTCAGATTTGTAATGAATGAAATAATCATAAAAATTATGCCATATGTCATCTGTCAAACTCAGGTAATACGACAATTGTATGTATTCTGGAAACAGCTAAAAATTATACATTTTATTTTACGTCCAACTCATGACAGAAATGTATCACATCAATAAATTTAGACTCATTTGGTGCAGTTTTTAATTCTGAACATTTTACCTATTTACACTTTTCCTCTTAAATTTTAGGTAAAAACTAAGAGCAAAATTAAAATATTCACATCGTATTTCCTATAGCTCAAAAAAAAGAATGTTCGCATCCGGTATGTTTGATAGGTTAAAATACAAGTAAAACAACATAAAATGTTATCCAGGAATATATTCAACTTGCAATTCCACAAGTCATATTCTATAAATGACATATGATATTTATTATTTAATCATGAAATGCGGTTATAATATCAAATCACTTCACTCTGTGATATTAGCAGAGAGACAACCACAGGGGTGGACTTTAATGCGGTCAAAATGCATTAAAATATTATGAAATTCAATTCGAATATTTTGTGTTTCCAAAAAACACTTTATTAACTCTAAAAAACTAATTTATTCGTCAACAATGAGTTTTATGCGATTATTTGATATGTTACCCAGAATTTTTCAAACAAAGTTTATTTAAATTCTACCGGGTATTTCATTTTCGCGCATTAATATGCAACTATAATTTTAATGGAACTTTGGTGCAGTTTTTAATTCTAAACATTATATCTATTTACACTTTAGCTCTAAAATTAATAGGTAATAGTATATTCTACAACAAGTAATGGAATGGCACATATTCCACGCGAGCAAAATGTTTGTAGCCCGAGCCGAAGGTGAGGGCTACGGTTTGCGAATGTGGGATATGCCATTCCGTTACATGTTGTAGAATATACTTTCTATAACAAGATTTTGAAATTATACAAAAAATGAAAAAATAAAACTGTTGAAAACGTCAAACTCAAATAAATCAAATTAAAACCAACAGACGTAACCATAGTAACTGAATCAAGATACTTCATATATTGCACTAATATGCGGCTTTAATTCGTCAAAAATATTCCATACGCAGCTTATGGAATGTTAGTGATTCCATAACAATTTTTAGTTGTGGAATGTCTAGTTTCCAAAACAGTGTTATAGAAAAACTATTTCCTACAGCGCAAAAAAAAGTAAACACCAGGTATATCAAACACAACAAATAAATAAAACATGTCACATATAATTAAAACTTTTTGGATGTGGCATTTTTCTATTGCAGATCTCGGTAAATGATAATGAAGTGGGTATATTAGCTATATTTTGGTTAATCGGGGCCTATATATAGATCTATAGATTCATCACGCAACTTTGCCAATTTATAGAGATTAGACGGATTGATGGATTTGAGTGAAACCTTCATAGATATTTAGAGTGTGGTTAGGATTAGGTCCTTTTGATGATTTCAAATTTTTCCTGCACACGATGTGCGAGTAAACTTGAAAAAACATGCATTTTTGGGCCAAAATCAACTAAGAGTGTGGCGGCCGTGGAATTTTTAAGATGAACGTCTATGACAGTTTGTCATTTTTGACAGTTCAGTTTAAAATTTTAAATATAAATTACATTAATTGTAGACAAGTTGGAGAAGTTTTGTAAATTTATCTATGTTTAGAATAAATGAACAAACGTTTTTGATATTATGCCAATTTTTTAAACGTTAATTTAATTTTTTTTAGAAATGTCGAATAAAACTTTTTGCTTTGATTGTATATTGACGTCCTTAGAAAAGTGGATGTTACACGATTAAATATAGTAAAAATAAAGTAAAACCGCGGAATTTGAAGCTAATGTAGGATACAAATTATTATTGACTGTAGATACTTTTAAAATGACAAGATGACAATAAAAGTGTCCGATTGACAGAAGTCTTTATTACATGATCAAATATTAATGTAAATTGTGTTTGATTGAATTTTTTTTTTTAATCACTTCAATCACCCAATGGTATCAAAAGAAATGTCTCGAAAAGACGAGATATATGATTATATAAAAAATGGAAGTTGACCTATTTTTTTTTTAAGTGAAATGAAATGAAATACGATGGGCAATTGTTTTTTGCTAAAAATTCATGGGGTATCAAGTGAAATTTTATAAAAGTGGGAAATTATTTTTATAGAAATTCTTAGAACGCTAACTTATGAAGTATTAAATGAAATTTTTTGATGACAGGAAATGAAGGATAGCAGCGACGAAATTTTTTTATTCCAAATCGTTACAACCAGCACTTGTTTTTTTGTTTTGTTTCATAGAAACCTGACTTGTCGGGTATTAAATGAAATGTTTTAGGCGCAGTAAGTTAAGAAACGTTAGTGAGGAATATTCATGATCACAAATCATTACGATCGGCAATTATTTTTGTAGAAATTACTAGAAAGCTAACTTATAGGTTATTCAATAAGAAACATGCAACATTCCCTTATGGAAACCTCTCAAATTTCCACAATGGTAGACACCTAACTTCCGTTAATGGAAAATTTGCAATTTTCTTCAGTGCTAATAGCACAATTTTCCTCAATGGAAAACACATAACTTCCCTCAATGGAAAGCGGACAACTTCCTCAATGGAAACATATAACTTTTTACAATGGTAAACACATAACTACCCGCAATGGAATATACACAAATTCCTTCAATGGAAAACACACAACTTCCCTCTATGGAAAATACGCAATTTTCTTCAGTGGTAAACACACAACTTCCGTCAATAGAAAACACACTCTTCCCTCAATGAAAAACCTGGGAGACACACAACTTCTCTATGAGAGACACGAAAATTCCCATAGTGACATGGAAGCGAAGAACAAAGTGATGATATTCGCCAATTTAGTTACATGAAAGGGAGGAATGACCTTTCTTCATCAATTGCATGGTCTCATATGAGATATTATTAACAAAGCACTATGATTCATTATCCCATACTTTTAGTTGGACCCTAAATTAAGTTGAAATCTTCTCCAGGGTCGAGGAGCAAAGGGATTAGATATGCGAAGTAGGTCGAACCGCTATACAGTACTAATCACCTTTCTCCTATTATATTATTATAACTACATAAGTTTTGTGAGATTTTTTGAGATGGCGGAGCCCTAGCTGAGACCCCCGCCGTAGGCGGGGTCGACGCTAGTATTAGCTATTTGGGGTAAATAGCTCCGTGGTAGCGTGTCGGACTGTGAATCGTGAGATCCTCAGTTCGAATCCCACACCTGACAGTTGCCAATTTACATTTACCCCTATGGTTCCCCCTCCACTAACATCTTTGGGGGCTATGATTTGACGGCTGGTAACCGCACTTCATACGCAAAATATATAACTTACCGAGATATGCGTAAGCAGAGTGCCACACACATAATGGGTAAAAGGCGTGATGATATATTATTATTATTATTATATATTAGCTGTTGGTATACGAAGATATAAGATGCATTTTCTGAAAATTTACCAAACTTAATAAATCATGGTGTTTAATTTCTTAATTGTTATGAAATTTTTACAGAAAATACATCTTATATTCTCAACTTACCGATTAGCTCAGTAAATTATACGATATTTTTTTACGTGTAAGTCTCCTGTGAAAAATACTATAATATAATTTTCCGCAAAATATGAAAATGATTTATTTTTAAATTTGTAAGATAATGATTCACTTTGAATTAAAGACAATTTATTTTGAACTTCCATTATCTTTATTGTAAAAATAACACACAAAAAATTATATATTTTTGTGTGTTATTTTTACAATAAAGATAATGGAAGTTCAAAATAAATTGTCTTTAATTCAAAATGAAAATGATGTTGAAAGGAAGATTGGAATGCCAGAAGCTCAATAAGGAAGTGTTTTCGCTGGAAGCTATAAGCTTAACCTTTGATTAATTCCGACTTTAAACAAACAACAAAATCCACGATTACCATGTATTACATTATCGGTTGTTAGCAAGTTTTCATTCTTTTTGCGTAGTTAATCGTCTGGTTTAAGCGTTCCATTAAATCGTGGTTTCAGGCGCCTGTAATTTCCTCTGCTTCGTCAATGATTCGCGTGGAATGCATACAAATTCATCACGAAGAGTTTGACGTGTTTAAGTTTGCTGAAGATGAAGCGACGCGGAAAATTGAGTATGACAATTGTGGTCTTTGTATGCTAAGCAATCGTATGTAACAAGACGAATTGTCAGGATAGATTTATTGTTTTACTGTCAAAACGATTTTAAAATAAAAAGTTTCAAACTGTGTTTATACTTAAATGCATCGAAAATCGTCTTGTCAGGAGTTCCTAAGTTAAATTTATTACCACACGTGTGTGAGGTACTTTGTTAAATGTTTAGTTTTCATAAATAGTCTGTTGAAGTTATCGCGGCAAATATTCTGCAATATCAGCTTGAGATGCCATCTGGGGTTGATAGAATTACAGATAGGCCTGGTCAAACCGTAGATTAAGTGGTTTTTAGTTATTTTGCAGTTTTTATGTTGGCCCTGCGAGAGGTTCCCTGCCCCGCACCTACCCGCTTATGGTGATCTACAAGATGTGGAAATTTAAATAAATTCATAGTAAAATATTTTGATAACTCAACTGTTTAACATATTCTACTTTAAAAGTTATTTTTTATATTATAAAGTTTTTTTTTCAGGTTGATGACGTGTATCTTTTACCTAAATATTTTCAGTATACGCAAGATTTATGAAATTTAATTGTTTATATTTTATTGTCTCTTATTTCCGGGTGCATCAACGTTAGTTAAATTTTAAACTTGGTTTAAATAAATAAGAGCAAATCGAAGTTATATGTCATTTGGAGTAATTGACATTAATGTCAAAAATTAGATACCTACGCTTTTATTAATTTAAACCAAATTTAAAATTAAACTAACGTTGGTGCAGCCAGGCATAAATCTAATGAAAGTTAATCAAATTAGTGTCATCAAAACAGATGTAAAATTAAATATTCTACAGTTTTCAAAATAACATAAATTGTTGAAAAATTTAATTTAACCGTGTTTTTTCACGGAAAACCGTTAAGGGCTTCTAGTAAACTGCTACTTCCGGTTGACCAATTTTATCCAAAAACTAATGAGCTCTTCATATAAATACAAGAAGCAAAAATACATAAAATTGTATTTTTTGGAATTATATTATTTGAGTTATGCAAGACGAAAAAATCGGCACAGATCACATACATACATCATGGCGAAAATAGTAAGCTCGTATTGTAGCGACCCTAAAACGTGCTTATTCATTGAAAACTCACTACCCAATTTTTTGACTAAAAACAATACCTCCCTTACCTAAAGGTAGGCGGGAGGTAAAACACTTAATATATTTTATATCGTTCAGAAATTAAATTTTGCGGGAGATTATATGTTGGGCACATCAAATTATTCTCTTTTCTAACCATTGCATGTGGTCGTAGATTTCCTACTCTTTACATGGTGGCATGCCCCACTTAAAAACGCCCCAAGTTGCCAACCAAACAATAAATCATCTGTCAAACACTAACAGTATAACCCAAACAAAACTAAAAAGAAAAACAGTTCACACCAACAATCGAAAGCCAACGAAAGTAACAACGGAAACTCGATATTTAATCAACAGGCTTTGAAAACAGTCGATTCCAAGAAAATTAATTAGTATTCTCAATGAGTCTCTGCAGAGAACAATGCTTATATCGTCTTTTGAGTTATCTTCTCAAATGACCTCCGATGCAGTCAACATCAACAGTTCTCCTTATCGGTTCTTATCGGTTCGTATGTTCTGTTCAGCTTAAGACGATCCTAAGGCTGTCTTTCAAATGATTATTTAATGCTTAAATAGTTTAATAGATTCTATGAGGTTTTTATTGCGAATGTAAGCCACATATGCCGTTAGATTTTATTTATGCATATGTTATCTTTATAGAAATGGTCTTGAAAGTCTATTATCATAATTATTTTTATTATGGTGGTCTAGTAATAATTACTTAATGCATATATAGATCAAGTGATGAAGGATATTTCTTAGAAAATATTAAAATTAATTAATTGAAGCATTCATTCTGGAGATTATTACATTTGCTCTAAATTTATTAAGTAATAATCATCAAAAATGTTTTTGTTTCACATTCCCAATTTTTAATTTCTGCTGATATTAAATCTTCTACTTCCTTTAGCCATGTTGATCTGGGTCTGTCTCGTCTTCTTCTTTCTCCTGGTCTCCATTCTGCTACTGATTTAATTGCATCGTTTTCTTCTGCTTTCTATAGAATCCCAGAATCATATCATTTAGCCTAGTTAATAGATATTTACGATATAAGTGGAATAAGAGCATAATTAAAATACGTACCTATGTGAAATATGCACCAGGCGATAGCCGAGTTGTGTAATCATATAAGTATATTAATAATGCATTATCACACATTTTATCTACGCCCGCCCTAAGTTAAATTATTTGAATTTGTTATTAAAAAATCTAATGTGTCCAACACATAACCTCCCGCCCAATACTACTCTTAAAAGATACAAAATAGTACTTGATGATACAGAAACATACCCTTATTTATTTATTTTCTATTTATATTTCAGAAATTTAAATTTATTTCGTAATTTTATTAAATTTTTTGACATATATTTCTAATGTATCTAAGCCATCTGAATCTCTTCTCCTCCTCCAAGTTTCATATTGTATTAACAAGTATGTATTTTGGATGTTAAATGTTTTTTGGTAATCAAATAGTTACAGTTGTTATTTTGTTTATAATAAAATAAACATATATTTTTCATCCTGTCTATCTTTTATTATTTAAATAAATACAATACCTAAATACCTTACAAACTTTTCATAGCTCATTCTTGTTCTATATCTTTACTGGTCCTAAAAGTGTTCTTACTATTTTTCGTTTCATTATTCTTAAATATTTTCAAATTATTTTATCATTGTCAGTCTCCGCTTCGTACGTTCTTATTGATCTTATAATTGTTCAGTAAATTTTAATTTTTGTATGATGACTTCAATAATTATTGCTAAAAGCAAACTATAGTTGTTGTCACCTTTTGATAGGAAGTGTATTAGGTAGATGGAATTGATATCCATGACAAATATTAAACTATAATAGATGTAAACTCATTAAGAAAAACTTAAAAATAGGTATATTGGAACTAGGAAATAATATATATTTTATAACTCAATCTTGGGTTATATTGAAGACTAGATTTAACTTCTTCACTTCAAAGTCTTCTCGATAACTGGGAAGCCCTACAGCGGTAGAAATTTACATAAGCCGATACGATAATTGTAAGAAATATTCAGTCGTTTCTTTGTCTAGATTGCTACCCATATCGTAGGATTAGTAACCAGATCCTAGATAAAAAAAAATCAGAAGTATTTATAGGAGAATTGTTTTATATGATAGCAAATTATGTAAGCCGTAGTTTAAGTTAATATACCGGTATCTTGATACTGGTTTTCTATCTAGATAATTCTAGATAATAGCGAAGAAGATATAATCTTACTCGTACGAGAATTATTTTAATGCTTGTAATAAAGCTTTCATTTATATTTATAATTGAAATAGTATTTTACTTTTTAACCAATTTAAATTGAAACTTTCATTGCGAAATAAAATTTAAAATGAAATCGAGTAATTCGATATGGTACGAAAAATTCGATGCTTGAATTACCAATTTGACGAAATTTACTGCAACGCATAAATAGATGTATCATTTTTCCAATTATGTAATAAACAACAAATAATATTGATTTTAAGGGAATATTTTATTTGTACTATTTTAAAACTGCACTAAACAGACTTTGAATTTGCAATTTAATTCGCAGTATAAGTATAGGTTTCTCTTAAACAAAATAATACTCGTATTATTGAAATGAATGAAACTTATCACAAATATATGAAACAAATCAATCTGAACTATTTTGACTATTAAAATTATATATATTAAAAATAAAGGGGTAACGCAGCTTCTTATGAAACTCTTCAAAATTAGATTCTTTTGTTGAAAAAGATAAATCTAAGTTACTTTTCCTTTAAATCCTTATAATTAGGTTTCTCTACATCTTCCTATCTTTTGTTTTACTTTGACAGTTTTTAATTCCTTAATTCATGTTGATCTGAGTCTGTCTCGTCTTCTACTTCCTCCTGGTCTTCATTCTACCACTGATTTAATTGCATCCTTTTTTTAAGTAGTTCTAAGCCTTTCAAAAAAAATCTTTAGTTTGGACTGGAAACCTCTCTTCTACAGCACGCATTACTGCTTCATTCGATGAGAATTTCTTGCCTTTTCGATAATTTTTATTTAGTTTAAAAACAGGTAAAAGTCTGATGGAGCTAAGTCGGGCGAATAAAGGAGATGGTCAATCAATTCAAACCCAACTTTATCAATTTTCTGCATAGTAATCAAAGACTTGTGACCGGAATCATTTGTGTTTCAAGAAAAGCACACCTTTGGACAATTTCCTACGACGTTTCTCGAAGCCTCGTTAATAATGTAGAATAATACGCACCTGTTACAGTTTTACACTATTCTAAGTAGCCCGACATAATTATTCCGTCCTTATCCCAAAAAATTAATGCGAGAACCTTTCCTAACGATTGGTCACGAAATTTCTTTGGGCGGGGGGATCCAGAGTGTTACCATTCCTTTGATTGTTCTTTTGTTTCTAGATCGTAATGATGAATACATGTTTCATCCATAGTTACAATACGATCTAAAATATTTGAAGAATCCTCTTTTAATAGGCGGCAAAGTTACTTAGAGGTTGTCACTTTGAGTCGTTTTTCATCAGCATTCAAGCATTTGGAAATAAATTTGGCAGATAATTTTCTCCTACCCAAATCATGATGTACGATATGAAAGATACATTCGTACGAAATGGTTAAAGTCTCTGTTATTTGAGTCCTATTCGTCGATCGTCCAAAATCATGTCGTGCACGAATTCAACATTTTCAAAAGTGGACACAGGGGTCTCCCAACACGGTATTCATTTTTGACGTTTGTTCTTCCTCTCTGAAATTCGACAACCCATTTTTTACCGTAGCGTATGAAAGGCAATGATCTTCAATGTATCCAACATATCCAACGCGTAAATTTCCTTACCGGACAATACTTTCAAAAGGTATTTCATCACCGATTGATACTCAATTTTATCAAAAATTTTATCGGACATGGTATATTTAAAAATTCACATTGTGAAATCGGCTGAGCATTTTATATCCAAATTGATAGAAACTATTTGTCAAACAACTTGTTATTATGGTAACCGCTTTTGGTTTTGTTTATGGGAAACAAGTGGCAAGGCTCACTATTTATCAATACAGCCTCGTACACTCATAGTTGCTCTGAAAATAAACAAATAACTAAAACAGCTAGAAAAATTATGTGATATTTGATTTTATGTTCTAATTTTATAATTTTCTGTTGCAGGTACGTACCACCCAATAACATTTCGTAGTCTAAATATGTAAGTAATTATTTCAAAACAATATTTAAACTAGATATTAACGGTGCATAGTTAGTTATCTCTTAATTTTTGTAAAATATTCGCAACGGTTTTACAAAAACAAATTAAAAATTAAATGCTGGAAAATATGAGATATAGAATCCTGCCCGAAGCAACATTTATGCTGAGTTGTAACTTATTTTGCTGGATGTAACACAAACGACAGTATGTTGCTAAATATCACTTAAATATGTAAATTTACATAGAGATTCATTTCATGCTGCTTCATCTCCAATTAAACGAACTGTTTTAATATTTAACGGTTTAGAAAACTGTGTCAGGACGTTAGCCTTTTCATGTATTTATTTTAAAAATACCCTCACTGAAATTTAGAAATATACTCGTATATATTTTAAGATACTTGGATTACGGCTATTTATAATTTTATTAGTATGACTGTTAGAACGAAAATATATTTCCTACTGCCATTCATTTTATTGTTCATGAATAAATAAATAAATATATCATCGTCGATTTTGGTGGTGTAGTGGCTATATGAACTTGCCTAGCGCCTTCGAGGTCGTGGGTTCCATTCCCATTGAAGAAAATGGTCGTTTGTGTAGTTCTTAAAATTCACAATCATCCACTCGTAAGGCGGTATTTGACCTAAGTAGTTAGTCTGCTTGCAATTGTCTTATATATTGGTAACATTGTAGTGATATGAGAAAGACTTGTGATAACTATACTTAAGTAAAAATAACAAAATTCAATAAGAAAACCTGCTTAAAAAATTGTGAATTTCTTCTAATCTAATAATTTAATATACAGCTTTTAAAATAATATTAAATTTTTAATCAATAGTTCACATTGAAATCATAAAAAGAGTGTTTATATTAATTCAAGGTTATAATATTAGTAAGAAATCAGCTGAGTAAAAGTAATTAGCGCGCGATTTGTCAAGTTCCTTATAAATAAGCAGTGTCCCCAACCGTGTCAAAAACAAATTTATCGTCTAAAACAAAAATAAAATGGCCACAATTGAAGACATTCGAAAATTACTGGCACCTTTTAATGACAAGATTGATAATTTACAAAGTACATTGAATATATTAAATAAAGCGGTGAATAACAACAAAGAAGAAAATCAACTTAAATTTGATAAAATTGAACAAGAACTAGTAATAAAAAATAAACAAATAGAATACCTAGAAAAGAAAGTCCGTGAAAAAAATCTGATATTCTTCGGTATAAGAGAAGAAAGAAGAGAAAATATAGAACAAAAAATATTGAGTTTATTAAATGATACACTGAATTTACCAGATATTTCTATGAACAATTTCGAAGATATTAAGAGGCTTGGAAAACCAACAGATAATAAAATAAGGCCAGTTCTCGTAGAGTTTAACACAAAAATAGTAAAGAAAAAAGTCTTAAAATATTCGAAACTCTTAAAAAACTTAAAAATATACATAGATGAAGATTATTCTCCCAAAGTAGTAGAGGAAAGAAAAATTTTAAAACGTCATCTTACTCAAGCAAGAAGCAATGGTCATAAAGCAACCTTAAGCCATAATATATTATATATAAACGGTGAAAGATACACCACAAAAGACCTAACTGAAAATGATGAAGACAAGAACAAAGATATAAATGAATCAATTAATAGCCCTCCACAAGCAGACTTAGGAAGAAAATCCATTTCACTCCGTTCCCTGAATAATACTCAAGATTATGAAACTACTAAAGAAACTCAGATTAATAACTCTATATGGGAACATGGAGAGCCAAAAGCCAAAGAAACACCGAAGGTACAACCAAAAAGAATAAATAAAACAAGTCAGCCTAAAGCAGGGCCACTGGACAAACACATACAAACTAGACTAAGATCGCAATCATCGTCAAAAAACTAAGAGGGCAAGTAATCAGTACAGAAGAAAATGAGAAGAATATTCTATTCTGGAATATCCAAGGTTTCAACAATATATATAATTTGAATACCCACGAAGAAAATCTTCTACTAAAACATGAAATAATATGTATCACTGAAACATGGAAAAATATTGAATTAAAAGAAAATCCACCATTCCTGAAAGATTATAACAGATATGAGCAGAAAGCAACTAAAGAAGCCAGCACCGGCAGGGCAATCGGAGGTATTATAATTTTTTCATTAATTTCCGCTAAAAATGTCGCAGTGATAGAAAAAGAATTGCACTGGGTGTTTCTTAACTTTAAAAACGAGGTACAAAATTTTATTCTTGGTGTAACTTATTTTTCTCACTCTTTCGACTATGCTGTATTGCTTGAACTCTTCTCGGAAAATTTACAAAACATAATAAATCATTACCCAAATCACTCATACATATTAGCTGGCGACTACAATGCACGAATTGGAGAATTAAACCAAATTAACGAGGGTTTTGCCAGTAACAATAACTGGAATGCGACTAGAACTGCGTATGATACAATTATAAACAAAAAAGGTAGAAACTTATTAGAGATTTTTGAGGAAGTAAATTTTTTAGTCCTTAATGGAAGGTCACAGAGCGACAGTCCAGCAAACTATACATATTTGGGAGCGACGGGCAAAAGTACGATAGATCTTGTGTGGACCGACTTTAGCGCACTGCAGTTTATAACCGACTTTACTATCATTGATGAAGTATTTGTATCCGATCACATGATATGCTCAATAAAAATAGTAAATTTGTATAATGAGAAATGCAAGACACAAAATAATACCGCAACAGATTTAATAAAAACTAAATGGGATGCTGTAAAAACTGATATATACAAACAAGAATTTCAAAATAAAATAGAGGACTGTTCTACTCTTAACTCTACAAAACTATACAATTATATTAAAATTGAAATTGAAAATGTCTCTAATAAAATTGACATTGTAAATAAAATCAAAATATATCATAATCCAACAAAGAAATTTAAGAAAAAACAATGGTTCAGCGAAGCTTGCAAAGAACGTAAAAAAGAAACTAGAAGGAGCTTAAGGAACTGTAAGAAGCATGGTTTTGCAGAAGACAAACTTAATATATATTTACAATCTAAGAAACAATACAAGCGCTGTATAGCTGATGAAAAAATGAAACACAAATCAGATATTAAAAAAAAATTAGAAAACGTTGCAGATCAAAAGCAATTCTGGGATACGATCAACTCAATGCAATCAAGAACCCACGCTTCAAACCCAATTAAGATGAACACCTGGGTTAAGTATTTTCAAAGCTGGTACACTAATAGCACAATAAACAACGAATTAATATTCTTCGATGTTCACCACCCATACCTAGACGACGAAATAACATTAAACGAAATTAATATTGCTCTCCAAAAACTTAAAGCAAACAAAGCTCCAGGAACAGATGGAATAATCTACGAGCAACTGCAAAATTTACCCTCTCTCTGGATAGCATATCTCAGAAAACTATTAAATAATTTCCTTATGGAAGAAGACTTACCTCAAGAGTTAAAAACAATCAAATTAAAACTTTTACACAAAAAAGGAGAACTAACAAACCCAAATAACTACAGAGGTATTGCCTTAATTAACACTATCACAAAGGTGTTCACTTTTATATTGAACAATAGAATGCAAACGTGGGTTGAAAGCAAAAACATTTTACCGGAAGCACAAGCAGGGTTTCGGAGACGAAGATCTTGTATAGACAACATATATGTCATAAATTCGATTATCCAGTCCGCATTCTTAACCAATAATCTTGGAGTTTACGCCATTTTCATTGACTTCCAAAAGGCTTTCGACTGCGTACCACATACCATCCTGTGGAACAAAATCTATCAACTGGGTATGAGTGCCAAGATTACTAGACTACTGAAAAATATATATGACAATGCAACATTACGGGTCAATGTGAATAATGAAATGTCAGAAGAAATAAAAATTACCAAAGGAGTTTTACAAGGAGAATGCACTAGCCCTTTATTGTTTGCGTTGTATATCTCCGACTTGGAAAACTTCATTAGGCAAAAAAATCTGCAAGGATACTTCATAAACAACAAAACCGACATCCTCTCGTTACAGTATGCGGACGATATAGTGATATTTGCTTACTCCCAGCCAGATATTCAAAGAAAACTGGACGCTTTAACAGAATTTTGTAACTCACACCAGCTTACAGTAAATTCAGACAAAACTAACATTGTTCACTTCCATATCGGAAGACCACCAGCACGCCATATGAAACATCTTTGTCAAAACAGAGAGATTAAATTTATAGGCAAATATACTTACCTTGGAGTAACATTCACAACATCTGGACTATTTAACGAAAATACTCATAGTAGATTAAGCGTAGGAAGAAGAACTACTGGAGCCATAAAAAATACTATGCTCAAAGCAAAAATGCACTGCTGGCATACTAATGTCAAACTATACAACACTGTACTGATTCCTACACTACTATATGGAGCCGAGGTATGGGGTCTATCTCAATGCGAAAGCATCGAAAAAGGACTAACGCATTTTTATAAAACAATGTATGGCTGGCAAAAAACTACTCCAAATTATATAATAAGAAGGGAAACTGGAATCAGAAATCTGGAAGTTCTAATTGCAGAAAAAACTCTTAAATTTTGGTATAACATCTTAGTTATGCCAGAGGATAGATATGTCAAGATCTGCTACGAGAAACTACTATCCTTGAACGAAAAACCAACAACAAAAATATCAAGTGAAAAACAAAATAAATATAACTGGACGAGAATGTTACAAACCCTACTTACAAAAGCAAACTTCACTTGGGTATGGGAAAAGCAGAGTTGCGTGACGCTGAAAGAAGAAATTAGCAATATAGTAATGTCATACAATGAGCTGCTTTACGAAGCCGACACTAGAAGAATCATATGCTCCTCCTACAACCCTAATTATCCTACCTACATACACAGTCAAACCTACCTATCCTTAGAAATTCCTTTCAACATCCTAAAACTGTTTGGACAACTCAGAACTGCTAATATGAAAACGTTTCATCTTTTTCAGGATGGTTTTTGTCATAAATTCAAGGAAGATGAGATCTGCAATATTTGCAATCTTTATGAAGAAAACTCACTTAATCATTTCCTATTTAGCTGTCCCATCTATAACCCTGTTAGAAGCAAATACATCCACAAATATATTTCTCATAGAAATCCCGAGAATTCCAACTTTAATTTATTTGCTGAGCCGTCCAAGGAGAAAATGCTAGATATTTTTAATTATTTTAAAACTGCATTGAAATTAAGAGCTTTTGTTTTAAATGTATAAAATAATTTTGCTAATCCAAACCAATGTACTATATTGCACTGTATTTACCAATCCTTTTGTATGGAATTACTTTATCCAAACAAATAAATTTATTATTATTATTATTATTATTTTATGTAAATTTACATAGAGATTCATTTCATGCTGCTTCATCTCCAATTAAACGAACTGTTTTAATATTTAACGGTTTAGAAAACTGTGTCAGGACGTTAGCCTTTTCATGTATTTATTTTAAAAATACCCTCACTGAAATTTAGAAATATACTCGTATATATTTTAAGATACTTGGATTACGGCTATTTATAATTTTATTAGTATGACTGTTAGAACGAAAATATATTTCCTACTGCCATTCATTTTATTGTTCATGAATAAATAAATAAATATATCATCGTCGATTTTGGTGGTGTAGTGGCTATATGAACTTGCCTAGCGCCTTCGAGGTCGTGGGTTCCATTCCCATTGAAGAAAATGGTCGTTTGTGTAGTTCTTAAAATTCACAATCATCCACTCGTAAGGCGGTATTTGACCTAAGTAGTTAGTCTGCTTGCAATTGTCTTATATATTTTTTTTATATATTGTATTCAATGTTCTTACTTATTTCTTAAGGCATTGTTTTTCTTTACCTGTTTTTGGACAGTTGCCTGTAAGGTTTAAATTTAAATAAATAAATATATAAAAAAGAATAAATATATCATCACGCGGTTTGCACCGCTCGTTGCAAATCTCGGTATGTGATATTTTTACGCGTACATGCTGTCAAATTACAACCCCCAATAAAGTCAAAGTGGCGAGATTAAAATTAATATTTATTAGAAAATTGTAACGCGGTCAGGGACAACATAAATTTTACATCACATAAAACAGTCTTTGATTTATTTATTAGTAATTAGTAATAATATTATTTTATTAGTCTATTGTAAGTGTAAGTAAAGTATTGCCGATGGGCTGTTACTTTCCCATGTCATTTAATCTTCTATCACTAAAATTTACTGAATATCTTTGTACAGATTGATTGTAAATATGAATGGAATCATAAAAAAAAGAATTTACCTCACTCTTCTGCAAGCTGAGGTTAAAAGATAATTTTCCGAAAATGTCAACAATAGAGAAACTGAACACGATAATTTACCTTCTAAGAAAGAAGTATTTACAAAAAAGGAAATGAATCTTATATCATTTGAAAAATCTTTCAGAACTCATAGTTAATAAAAAAAAATGGATGTGGCCAGCACATAACCTCCCGACTAATACTAGTCTTAAACGATACAAAATAGTATTTGATGATACAGAAACATACCTTCTTATTTGTTTATTTTCTATTTATATTTTATTTTGTTTTTATAATTCATTTTTTGACATATATTTCACTACGAAAATAGCTTCACAATCAAAATGACATGTGTCACATTTCGTAAAAAGTTGAAAATTTTTAAGTGTTTCCATGGTGTACAAGAAATGCAAGATTTATGAAATCTAATTTCTTTATATTTTATTATCTCTAAAACTAATGAAAATTAATCAAATTAGTGTAATCAAAACACATGTAAAATTAAATATTCTACAACTTTCAAACTAACATAAATTGTTGAAAAAGGAAATTTAACCGTGTTTTTCACGAAAAACTGTTAAAGGCTTCAAGTAAACTGCTACTTCCGGTTGACCAATTTTATCCAAAATCTAATCAGCTCTTCATTTAAATATAAGAAGCAAAAATTCCCAAAATTGTATTTTTTGGTATTGTAGTATTTGAGTTATGCGAGACGAAAAAATTGCCACAGACTACACACACACACACACACACACACACACACACACACATACATATATACATACAGACATCATCGCGAAAATAGTAAAATCGTATTGTAGGGACCCTAAAACGTGCTTATTCATTGAAAACTCACTACCCAATTTTTTGACCAAAAACAATACCTCCCTTACCTAAAGGTAGGCGGGAGGTAAAAATGGCGAAAATAGAAAAATCGTATTGTGGAACCTGAAACGTGCTCACTACCCAATTTTTTGACCAAAAACAATACCTCCCTTACCTAGAGGTAGGCGGGAGGTGAAAAGGCTTTTGGAGAAAGTTCTGGAAAATATTCAATGAATACAACGTTTCGATTTATTAAATATTTTACAGAACTTTATCTAAATGCCTTTTTATTGAATATTATATCCTTAGTTTACGAATAGTTCAATAAATTCTAAGGAACCGGGCCGGTACATCTTTGTTCTTGTAATCATTTGGTACTTGTGATTTTTTAGGATAATAAATACTAAAACAGTCTGTACCATACGTAACTTATATTTAGAGCATTCTTGAATTTTTTGAAGGAAACTTAAGTCAGCAATCCATTTCCAAATCAACTATCTTAATCTGATCCCCCAAAATTTCATATCCAATTTCGGAGCAACATTGTATACCTTACTACTAGAACTCCTATATAATTTTAATAAAAGTAAATCCTAAACAAAGGCAGACAAAAGCAGCTTGTGAAGGAAAAACAAAACGTCAAGTGTTTTGTTTTCAAATAGTTTCCATGGCAACCCCAATTTTGACCGCTATCTTTAAATTCCGTCGAGGACCATCAACCCCGACATTTTACATCAGATACGGCACCCAGCGTCGCCGTTAAGGGTGGGGCCGTGGGGATCTCATCATTCTGATTGATCGAGAATTTTGCGTTGCCTACATACACACTTTTCCGTCTTTTCAAAGCCCTCTATTTTCCTGTAGAAGCGCTGCTATTTGTTCGCCTCTCGACTTTGCGATGATTTCGATGATTTGCAGTACGCGGTGAGGCCAGGCCCGGAATCGGAACGATTTGCGAATTGGAATAAAGGATGGTGTAAGCCGATTGTTTGTTGAGCGCATGTATGAAATATTGGGCGCGGATTATCAATGCAGCTTGAGGCGATTATATTGAACGGGAATTCGTTTTGTCGCGGGTAATAATAGCTTTTCGTGAAATACTGCTGGCAATTGTTATCGCACATCGTGTCAATTATTAACGGGGCTTACTTCCCAGCACTTTAAACCACAGTTACGAATTTTAGCTGTGCTTTTCATTCGTGGAAATGCACAGGATTAAAGATTTTTTGTCCAATAACTGCTAATAGATGGATTCACTCACATTGTTACAAATGAAACTTTTGAAAGCTCCAGATTGTTAAATAAATAGCTTGACTCTATTTAGTACAATGTAATAGCCACAATTTTACATAAAATCATTTCAGAAATTCGCCAAGAAGGTTGAGTTAATCACTAGTTTTTGCCAAAATGGATTTGGGGGACCATAAAATTAAAACATGTATTTTACTTACTTTGTGTAAGAAAATGGTATATTATTCCTTGCAAATATTCCGGATGTAGAATTGAAATGTGGCGTATAGGGGGTCAATGCTATTTTTTTTTATATTGCTGTATCTTTTTACCTATTCATTCACCTTGCAGCAAAAGTGTAAATATAAAAGTTGTTCAGAATTTGAAAATGTATAGAATATTCATTCTACATTCTACAGAAAATATTACAACACTATAGTAAATAAATCTAAATCTGTTTTATAAAATACTAAATATTTATCCACACATTTAGTAAGGGAGGTATAGGAATCATGATAAAAATTCGGTAGTGAGTTTTTAGTGGATGAACACGTTTTAGGCTCTATAAAATATGATTTTAATAGTTTCGCGATGATGTTTCTGTGTGTGTGTCTGTCTGTCTGTGTGTGTGTGGATCTCAAAAGTTAGGGTTTCTCAAAAACTACTAAACTGAAAATTTTGATATTTTTTATATATCAATTGTATCCATTTGGAAAGAGCTGATTAAATTTTTATGATAATCCAATAACGGGAATAGTTAGTTTACTTGAAGCCCTATCAAGTTATTTTGAAATATCTCAATAAATTATAGTTTAGTGACAATTTTTACAATTGACATTAATGTTTCAAATATTATTATCTACAATTGTTTAAAACATTTTTGTCTTGCTGTCACCATTTACAAATTACGATATGTTAAAGAAAAATTATATTTTGTCTTTTTCGCATTAAGCACACTACTAAAACATACACACATTTCAATTAGTTTAAGTTCGTCATAACATATTCACACTATAGAGCTAAGTTTATAAAACAGGAATCTATAAACACATTAATTTATTTAAGTTATAGAATAAAATTATTGTATAACATGTATATAAAAATATTGAATAAATAATGTCAATAGTCAATAGTATTTTCTCTTTTTCATTTAAATGCTTTTTGAAAAAACAAAACAATGTTTGAAAATTGTCATTTATGACATGTGTCATAAGTGAAAATTAAATTTTTTGAAGCGATGAGCGTTTCATGATAGTGGTAGTCCGTGTTCCTGTATTATTTCATAATAATAGCGGGTGCCCACAACATATTTTTTGAACATGGCTCAGTAAATAATTGATTTAGAGTAAATTTTATTATATTCAAAACCATATAGAAACTCCTTTCTGTTTTATACTGCTTAGAATTATTGTAGAATGAATCATTCGCGAAAACCTATTAGGATTTATCGTAATTACAAATACGTGATGTTGTATGAAGCAATTTAATTTTATATTATATAAAATACACATAAGTTAGTGCAAATATAAAATAAATGTCGAAGCTATAAAATAATTGTTTGAAATCTATAATGTTCATGTAATATTTGCAGAAAGCGAAAGTTGCGTTTTACAAGAACAACACAAGATTGTGCAACCCAAAGAAATATTCAAGTACGTAGGTATTTTGTGTCAGGTTCATTACCAAAACTAAGACAATTAAAACATCATTAAACATTCGGGGACACTCATTGTTTAACAGCGAGATATAATTCCCGATTTCAGTAGTTTCTAGTCGTGTCTCTTTAGCGCTAATGCAGCTACAGCCTTGCATCTCAACTAAAAGAAACACGATTGAGAAAAAATCTCAACAAACGCTTTTATGCGCATACCATGTTTACATTAGATCTAAAAAGGCGCGCGCAGACGTGACTTCTTTCCCGATCGCGTTTCTGAGAAGCACACACGCCTGCGGTGGAGTCGGAGCATGCGAGTGCGCGCAGGCGCGGCGCCGACCGGATGTCGCCGGCGTGATGGCCAATTAACTTCCGATTGTGTGTTGTTTCGATGTTGTGATGGAGCCAAGCAGCTCCGCACAGTTCGACTGATTGTTGATTGTGATTGTCAACTTCGTACACTGATTGTCATTTAGCACAGGGCATTGCCTTGTAATGGCTACGCCCATATCTATATGCTTGTTTTGGAAAATTGCGACATTACACGCCCTTTGAACTGATAAGTGTAACTATCTAGCAGATGAAATTACCGGCTTACCGACTAGATTTGTTCTAGCAGTATTTTTTATTTGTTTTTTTTTTTTATTTTACTTGCGAAGATGAAGTATTTTATCATTCATTTTGTCGAGCAGTATTTTATTTGAAATCGGCAGTGAAGTGCTCAAAAATCGTCATTAAAAGCTCAGAAATCGTCACTAAAGTAACCCATTATACGACGATTTTGAGGAACTCAGTGTTGGCAACCCTTAAATTGTGCAATTAGGATAATTTTGGCAGATATATTGACGTACTATAGTAAATTTGGACGTAACGTGAAACAAAATTTGCAAGAAGAATTAACTAATTAAATCCGATGACGAAATTGAGCACAAAACACTTAATTTTGAGTGTTATTTATGATAACTTCCCTGTTCGAGGTTGGCAACATTGACTGTCAGTTTTAATGGACAACTGTCAGATGTATAAATTTAATCTATGGGCCTCAGCAAATAAATTCCATGTTCGTGATAAATAAAAAGTAAAACTTCAGTGCTTTGTTACATAAATAATTATTTTCACGACCGGGAGAGAAATTTCATATCTACGGGAAATTTGTCCCGTCGTGAGGGAAAGTGCTCAAATAATGTGAAAAATGAACAAAATTAAACAAATCAAGTTTTCAACGTCTAGTGTTTTGGGGTCTTTAGAATACGATGATTTTTAAATTATATATTTAGAAGTTGGATGTTTAAGTTACGAGCTCTATCAATTTTTTTTTATATCTCAGTAAATAATTGAGTTAGATTAAATTTTGTTATATTAAAAAAGGTGAAGAATAACATTGGCTAAAATTTTTATTTGAAACTTTTTTCTATATTTTGTGCCGGAAATTCATATTTATAATAATATATTGACCACAACAGAAAATTTTAGGATATTTTGCTAATAGCTCTCTGTAGCTATAATGCTTCCACAAAAAATAATTCACTACAAATAAAAACAACCTGCACCACACGTGACTTTGAAAGTATAAAAATCCATTCACAAAATCAACCATTTCAATCTGACCCCCCAAATTTCATATCCGCCCCCCACAAATACGAAACTTTTTTAATAAACCTCCAGTAGCAAGTTCCAGGTCGACGCCCTCACATTATACTTCGTCGAACGACGCACAGAGTTGCTCAGCTTCTCACAAATATCACCAGAACTAACGGACGCTTTTAACCCAATTTCGTGATGGCAGTTGGCCACGGCGGACAATGGTGGTCGTTCTGTGATAATCGCGACAATTAGCTAATCATGGAAAGGGATTTAGGGGGAATGAAAGTGATATTAAATGAAATGATTGCCGAGGTTTCGATTCGTTATCTTTCAGTGATGAAATAAAGGGAAGATATATCTACACTAACAATTGTATCTGTATTTGCATGCATAAGTTCTTAGTATTCATTTCATATTTTACAATGGATGTAGGAACAATATGAACAAAAATGATAATACACATATAAAAATTTATAGTCAAAATTGACAAAATTTTAGTCCCAGACGAACCACCGTTATTTTTTGTTATTTTAACAAGTTTCAAATTTGTTAGCAAGTAACAAATTGTTTTTGTGTATTTCGTATATATTTGTGAATATATTAATTATTAACATTTATTTTTATATGCTTTTAACTAAATATTTTAGAAATTATATTCAAGCAGAACAATAAATCATAGTTAATATAATAAATTAAGTTGTTACAAAGGGTACAAATTTTCTTTAACAATTTCAAATTGATAATTTACTTGTTATTGGTGTGTTTATTAGTTAAATTTTATATATGTAGCAAATAAATAAAAACAACAATTTTTCTTGTTAAAAATTCAGAATTAACATAATTTTAATTTAACAAATTTTCATATTTGTTCAAATGGTTAAATTAACGCAATATATTTGTCAATATTAACTAAAAATACTTAACAAACGCAAAATTAACATCAAGTATTTACTATGTATATAAACATTTATACAAGTACTGCCAAATTTAAAATTGTATTAGCGTATAGTTCGTTCCTTATGAATTTTAGAACAAAAATTAAAGTACTAAAAATTTCATATATATTTTCTAGGTACATCAAATTATCCTGAAATTATTGATATACTATATCTCTTTCATGAGATAGACGTAAAATATAATTTATACATTTCAGTTATTTACAGAGTTCCATGGAAAACGAAACATACAATTTAAACAATCGATGATAACAATTAATAGTATAACGTTTTATCCAACATCTCTTAATATATGCAAAATTTATTAAATAAATATTATTCGACAGTTATGTGTTATTATTATTGTTATAAATAGAAAATTTCTCACTAGTGACTTCTCAAAATTATACCCACTAGTGGGTAATCTGTTACTGTCACTGTTTAAAATCGCCATAGCTATAGAGCATTTATTGAGAGGTGTTGGATAAAAATTTTAGCATTTCCCATGTCCTATAAAAAAGTAGACACTAGATATCTAGTATTAAATTATAAACGTAAAACAGTCAGCGAAATGAAAATAAATTGAATGAAAATGTTCATGAAAATTCATAGAGCGCGCGCTTTTAGTTCAAATAAAATCAAAACTACTTTAATAAATATAATTTAAGCATTTGAATCACTACAATTACAATGTATGGACATCTATTGACTAGAATGCAAACGATTTGGAACGCTGGACATCGTCTCAACCAGTTCGATAAGAGACGCCGATTGTAGTCTGATATACTTTAAATGTGGCGTTTGTGTTTTGTGTTGTGCTGTGAAATATGTGACAGAATCTAGGATTTGCTGCTGTTTTGGGGCACCACAGGGCTCTGGTAGATGCCGCGAAATGTTAAGGTAATGAGATATATTTATTTAAAGTGCCAATGGTACTTCAATCCGTAGATCTATTGCTCGACAACGTACAACCTATATACTGCAAAGTCATTGAATATATATCTGGATATTTATTTGACTGTGTTTATTGTATAGTGTAAAAAATACTCGAAATCTGTCATACAGTATTTATTCTTCTTACATTACCCACGTTTCGGTTTACCTTTAAACGTTTTTCAGGGTTAGTAAAATCTTACTGCAAACTATCATGTAATACATTCGTAAATAATCATACAGTTTGTTAAAAACTTCTTACATACAAAAGCATAACACACACACATTCATATTCTCATCACTAACAACAAAATGTTCGAAGTAGCAGTTCACTAGAAGCCCTTAACAGTTTTCAGTGAAATACTGTTAAATTTAATTTTTCAACAGTTAATATTATTTTGAAAATAGTAGATTATTTAATTTTACATCTGTTTTGATTACATTAATTTTATTAATTTTCATTAAATTTAAAGATAATAAAATGTAAAGAAATAAATTTCATTAATCTTGTATTCTATGTACACCATGGAAACATATAATAGTTTACTTTACAAGTGGGCGAAGTAAGGAATTACCCACGAGAGAAATTTTGGCACAAGCCGAAGGCTGAGAGTGATATTTTTTTTCTAGTGACTAATTCCTCTTTGCCCACGTGTGAAGTATAACGTTTTATCCAACATCTCTTAATAAATACAAAATTTATTAAAGAAACATT
This sequence comes from Poecilus cupreus, assembly GCA_963942605.1. Taxonomy (NCBI): domain Eukaryota; kingdom Metazoa; phylum Arthropoda; class Insecta; order Coleoptera; family Carabidae; genus Poecilus; species Poecilus cupreus. The sequence continues at coordinate 5,695,786 of OZ012726.1, read as the reverse complement.
ATTTGACAGTGACATACTCTTTAATTTTTTTTAAATTAAAATGTCAATCGAGGTAGTTACCAAGGTGTTGTGTGTTATTATTATTGTTATAAATAGAAAATTACTCACTAGTGACCTTTTTCAAAATTATACCCACTGACGGGTAATCTGTTACTTTAATTGTTTAAAATCGCCATAGTTATAGAGCATACAAAATTTAATTTTTTTTACAAAATGTGACACATGTCATTGTGATTTTTTTAGTGAAATGTATGTCAAAAAAGTTCACGATAGAAAATATAAATAAAAAATAAACAAATAAGAAGCTTTTTTCTGTATCATCAAATACTATTTTGTACTGTTTAAGAGTTGTATTGAGCGGGAAGTTATGTGCTGGCTAAATCGGATTTTTTTTCATTGTCATATTCATAGCAGCATACATTATTATTAGTCTGCATTATTTCGTTCTCAGTAATTTTTTTATTGCGTGAAATCCCAATTTATTGTCATTATCTATTTAGTAAAAAATACAACAATTAAATAATTTGCAACGCCGATAATGTTCATGTGAATATTATATCATGTTTTTTACCTTACTTACCTGGGTGGAGTGTACGGGCATTCCTACTGGGAATATAGGTTAATAGGTTTCTCCAAATACCAAATAAGTTTAGATCCAAAGATCTATATTCAAGCATACTTCACCTCTGACTGAATTTCTTGTGTGTTACTCATGCCCTGAAAATAAAGCAAACAATAAACGATATAGTTGACTAAAACAAACATAAATCTCTAACATTACGACCAAACAAGCTAAACAACCAACAATATTCCAGAAATATTCCCAACACATGTACAACAATTCAGAAATAAATAATCACACTAATGTAATCATATATCATGAACTCGTTACCAAATAAACAGAAACGTACGCCTGCTTCTAATTTGAAAACATTTTTAAAATAAAATCAGGAGATTTACGTTTCATGTAGTAAAATATATAACGCAGACATTTGAAACTCGAATAGGGAACACGAACAGAAGACGAAAAAACAAAAGGAGCAACTGTTCACAGATTCCAACACATGGTAGACGCTGTTCTGTTTCTGTGATAAACCAGAGGTACCAAATAACTTTGTTCTGAGTTGTCCTTGTGGACAAGATAGCTTAAAAATTTTCATTAACCATTTTAATAGTAGACCTAATAATATCAATGGGTGCTATTCACAGGTCTATACTAAGGGCTACTAACTAGGGCATTTTAAAATTTGGCACTGTTGCTTTGCTAAAGTTGTTGATTACCTTGGAGATCAACAATTTTTTCATAGTAACAGTGTTAAATCTTAAAATGCCCTAGTTAGTAGCTCCTAGTATAGACCTGTGAATAGCACCCAATATGTTTACCATGAAGATTGAAGAAAAAGACAATATCCCTTTTCTTGATGTATTTTTGGAAATTAAAACTGGCGGAAACATGACTTATTCAACTGCTCATAACAACTAATATATTTATTCTCTTCCACATCATCATAAAATTAAAGAAGGGTGTAGGATAATTCGAAACGTTATATTTAAATAATAGTTATTTACTTTACAAGTGGGCAAAGTAAGAAATTACCCACGAGAGAAATTTTAGCTCACGAAGCCGAAGGCTGAGTGAGATAATTTTATCGAGTGGGTAATTCCACTTTGCCCACGTGTGAAGTATTGCGCTTTATCCAACACTTCTTAATAAATGAAAAATTTATGAAAGAAATATTATTTGACAGTGACATATGCTTTAAATTTTTAAATTAAAATGTCAATCGAAGTAGTTACCAAGGTGTTGTGTATTATTATTGTTATAAATAAAAAAATACTCACTTGTGACTTTCCTCAAAATTATACCCACTAGTGGATAATCTGTTACTTTGCTTGTTTAAAATCGCCATAATTATAGAGCATTTATTGAGAGGTGTTCGATAAAATATTTATACAGAACTAAATTTAAATTATTTATTCACACACCATCTGAAATTTATTTAGATATATTTAGTAGTTATATCCCAAGTGCATGGCAAATATTCTGATTGTATTTGCGATACACGAAAGATATATTGAAAGAATATTTCTCGAGGAAAATTTCAGTCGCTATTTTAAATTATTGAACATTTAATATTTATTTAAATCTGCCACATAAACGTAAGACCTATGATTTTAATAAATGTCATTTGTCAAATTACGTTAAAAATGAGTCATCAGCGTTTTGAAAGTAATGTTTTGAAGAAATTGTTGGAAAAATTGAATATATTATCCATTTTGTCCTTTTCTCCTTTAAAATTATTATAAATTTTCGGGTATCTCCCTTGTGAAAATACCCGGGTATTATCACAAGTGCAAATATTCATTGATATTCGATTGTCATTGGTAGAAATTCAGATAATACTGCAACGTGATTGGTTGAAATTTTTCGAGTGAAATATGCAAAAATATTTTTATACATGGGTTTTAAGTTAAATTGAGTTTTGCTTTGTTGACAAAACATAATTTAATATTCAGTTTGCAAGATTGCTTGGATAATACTTTCTGATCCTTTGGGAATGGGTTTTAATATTTTGTTATATTCTCCGAGCTTGAAATCTTTTTAAAAATTGTTAACATGTTCAAATATTCATATTGCTATGTTGTTTATTTTCTTGTACTTATTTATTTTTAAATAAATAAATATTTCATCATGCCATTAACCATTAGCTCACTTAGAGCCAGGCCTGATTTTAGCGAGTGTTCATTTTGTTCCCAAAGACTACCAAGTAAGGGAAGAAATAAATTATGTAAAGAATATTAAAAAGACGAGTATACAATTTATGAAATAAATAAATTAATTTGACTGCTAATATATCAACTACAATACCTAGTATATTTTATTCAAAGACTATAAGTATACTTATGATATGTCAATTCCAATAAATATACCTGAACAGAGGGCTTCAGCCAAATGGGTGGACGTTCCAAAACTTCGCAACCGTGGCAAGTAATCAGTACAAATTTGATAGGACCTCTGCCGAAATTACGGTAAAGCAATTACTAAATATTTGGTTGTAGTTGATTGTTTTAGTAAATTCTCCTTATGTTTTCTTCTTGGGCTAGCTAATGTGAAAAGCATCTTTAAACATTTGTAAAATGATATATTTTTAATGATAGAGTCCAGCATAGAGTAATATAGGGTAGTGGTATTCAGTACCGCTCCTGAAAATATCTTAAGTTATTGTCATCTTATGGTATTCATTTCCTTGTATCATCCACAGGCACAGTACACGTATTTTATTGCTGTAAATTATTTATTATATCTCAATCATAAAACCTTTTCTACACTTTCTCTGTTTACTTTCTCATACAAAGTATAAAGAAGTATTGGAATCATGAAAAAAATCGCTGACGAGATTTTTGCGGAAATACATATTTTGACGTCCACTGTATCCGTTAAGACCAATTTCTCAATGATGTCTGTGTGTGAGGATGGATGGATGTCCGTGTACGCAATATCTCATGAACGAGAGAAGATATGTAAACGAAACTTGAAATTTATAAGTTTTATGAAAGTATAAAGAGATGAGTTGATTTTGAATGAAATTGAAAAATCGGAAGAGGAAGTTTATTGCACACACGAAACAATAAATTTAATTTTATTCAAAAATAGAATCAGCTGTGAAAAAAAGTTTCAAATGAAAGGTGTTAGCAAAAATATTTGGAATATAAAATGTTATTTGCACTTCTAATTTTGAGAAAAAATAAATTATATATTTAATTATATATTTCAATAACCTTATTTACAAACTAAAATATTTATAATTAATAACAATTAAGACTTTTTAAAAGTGTAGATAGTCTTCAATATAGATAAAGTTTCACAAAAAAAAATTTAAAAATGGTGCAGGGTCAAAAATGTGTGTCGGTTGACATATAAATAAAAAGCGTTATTTGTATTATTAGTTAGAAAGTTTTAAAAACTAGATATTAATTAAAACCTATTTTATAATAAAATTGTATTTAAAATGAGAACAAAAAATTAAACAGGTTTAGCATCTATATCTCAAAATAAAGTCATACACAACAAACAAGTCATACGTGATCAGTTGGTTTTACATGTATAAGAAAGTAGTGTGGTGCCCACACTAAATTTTGATATTTTAACAACCCTCAAAGATGTTAGTGAAAGAGGAGCGAACAGAGTATCTTATGATTTGCAGCTCGCTGTGGTACTACGAAGCTATTATAACATTTTATACCTCATATATTTATACACCACTACGCGTACGTCCTTTATCTACCCTTTACTTCAACCCTCAGACGCGCTAAACCACTGCAGGCGTCTTAACTGATGTGAACCAGCCACGAAAATACAGTTAGACTGACGAGACCACAAAGACCAAAATCTGTTGCGAGTTTCTAAATACATCACAGCGGGAAGATTTTGTTTGAACTACTGTTTGATTCCATTAGTTAATTTACTTCAATGCGACTAAAAATACGTATTTACGGAAAAATGCCAACAATTACAATGAAATTAAGAGCAACGGTTATTATTCTAAATGATACATTTTCATGCAGAATGATCTTTACTGTATTATTTACAGTTTTCTGGAGGATTCGTGGGTGTTCATAGTAATTTACTGTTAAATTTATATAACATTTATTTAGACACAAACGATGAACAAAGGTCTGGGATTAGTTGCACGGCTAGTAAAATGATTTTCACTTGTTTCTTTACTAGGCATGCAGCTGTTTCACTGAGTAGGATGCAAGGCTAATGTAATATAGTATGAAATTTATTCACTGTGTACCAAGAAACATAATAACATCCTCGGGATTAAATCTGTTGTATTATTGTTATTTTATACAACTTTTGCTCTGTGTTTCTGCATAAAAGTAATAGAAAATTGTTGTTTGTTCGAAAGAAGCATGGTTTAGAATCTCTATAAAATTTCAGTTAGTTTATATTTGCTACTACATGGACACGGACATCCATCCATCCTCACACGCAGATACGATTGATAAAATTGGTTAACAGATTTAGTGGACGAGTCCAATACTTTTTACTTTCTTATACAAAGTATAAGGAAGAATTGGAATCACGAAAAAAATCGCTGACGAGGTTTTTGGGAAATACATATTATGACGTCCACTGAATCCGTTATGACCAATTTTTCAATGATGTCTGTGAACGATACAAGATATGTAAACGGAACTGGGAATTTATAAGTTTCATGAAAAAATGAAGAGCTGAGTTGATTTTGAATGAAATTGAAAAACCGGAAGAGGAAGTTTACTAGACACACAAAACAATAAATTCCATTTATTTCAAAAATAGAATCACTTTTTGCTCTTACTCTATAACGCGTAAAGCAATTTTAATGAAATTTTACATACTTATGTATTTTGACGAGCTGAATCGAACTATGAGTCTGTATCTTTTATATTTTTCGAGTTATCGCCTATCAAAATTTGGGGGGGAAAATCCAAAAATTTCTAAATTTTCAAAATTTGCTAATTTGTAATAAAATGCATGAAGCGCACAGAACTGAATCTATTTTTCAATATCTTTAATAGATTTTGAGTTGCAGCCACTCAAAAATAGCATTTCGAAAAACATCGAAAATTGCCATATCTCTCTACATTTAAGAGATATAACGATGCGCTCTACAGCATTGAGTTTCTTAGGGCTTATATTATATAGAAATACAATAAAAGTATATACCAATTTTTAGTGATATTTCGTGAAATCTGAAATTGTGCAGTACTTTCTTAACATGTATTTGTTGTCAATGGTAAATGAACTTGTATTAAATTTTCTTATTTGTACAGATATTATAAACATTTTTCAAATTATAACCACAATCCTCGTTTAAATAATTGGGCCATATTGTGTAGTTCCAGATAATGTAACAATTTACTGATCTACAGATATGTTATGAAGCATCAATATAAAAAACAAAGTAATCTTTAAAATGTTATTAGTTGTCAAAAAAATAATAAAAAGCATGTCAAAATATTTTGACGCTTCACTTCTGAGGTTGACCTATGTAATGCACACTGGTCGAAGAGCATCAGAGATCATCGAAGAGCTCTTCGATTGCTCTTCCTTGCGTATGACTTTATTTTGAAAATTATTTGATATATAGATGTTAAACATGTTTAATATTTGTTCTTATTGTAACTATGAATTTATTTTAAAATAGAAATTAATTAATATCTAGCCTTCAAAACTTTCTAACTAATAATACAAATATTACTATTAAAATATTTCACACGACACATATTTATGACACTTCATAACTATTTGACACGTTTGACACATCTTGACATAGATATTAAAAATATTTTCGTTTTTGTTCCCATTGTAACTAAGATTATAGAAATATATTTAAGAATATACGTCTTGATTTGCCCCTCGTATTGATCAATGCCCTAGCCCTTGATAAACCCCCCATTTTCTTTCGACCGCTCTATCATAACTACCGAATGCACTTTACGGAATCCCGGGCCATATTGTTATGGGTCATTAGGGATATTGACCGGTGCACGTGTAGAATTCAGAACTACTCCGCTGAGAGGATTTTACACTTAAAAGCGTTCGATATGTAAATTAAGGTTAAAATCGAGCCTAAACGTTGTGGAATGTTTTTCGGTTAGTTACACTGAGTGTGCTCTAGTGTAACTTGGTGTAATGTGTGATAATGTTAGGGTTTAAACAGATTTGGGCTTCGGAGAACGTTGAGAACGGTCGCCAACTACCGGTTACCGGTTAACGATTCCTGGTTCGGTTTCGTGTTTCCGCTAATTTTGTTTGATTAAGTACATGGTTATGTTAACGGACCTTGATTATTTTATGCGCGCTATTTTGCTTCATTTGCTTCTGTTTTCAACTACCAGCAGGTCCAAGGGAAACTCGACTTTAAATCATTCTAAACTACAACTAAATAGCTGCGTGGTAACGCATCGGACTGTGGATCGTGAGATCCTCAGTTCGAATCCCACATACGAAAGTTGCCATTTTAAATTCACCCCTGTAATTTCTTCTCCACTAACGTCTTTGGGGGCCATGGCTCAACGGTTAGTAAACGCACTTCATGATCCACCCATAATGTGTAAAAGACGTGATTATGTATTTATTTACTTTCTACATCTAGTAATGATAGCAATTTGAAGTTTGATTTCAATATTTTCGCATATACCGGATGTTTACTTTTTTATAGGGTATAGGAAATACAATGTTAAAATTTTCATTAGGCGATAGTTCGATCCCTATGAATTTTAGAACTAAAGTACAAACAATGTTTAGAAACAAAAATTGCACCAAATGAGCCTAAATTTATTGATGTGGTACATTTCAGTCATGAAATAGACGTAAAATAAAATTTATAAATTTAATGCCCAGTTGCACCACCGTCACTTAAACGTTAAGAGTTCCTTAAAATTCTAAGTAATCCTTAAATATAAAAATTTCGTTGCACCAGCCAAATTTCAACACTTAAATTGACTTAAGGAATCCTTAAATTAATTGTCCGATATTGGCCAGTTTACAAAGGAACTGTCAAATATTTGTATTTGTGATTATGACGAATGTTAAATTATTATGATAATGATTACGACGATGACAATATGGATGATTAGAAAGATACTTGATTTTTAAATAATGGTCCGAGAATAATAGCAGAACGGTATTTGGGGTTTTGGCATTAAATTGATTGAAGATAATTTCTTATATTTCTTCTTTCTTTTTATTTGTTATAATATTCTAATATTCTGGAAAGAGTTGAAACAGAAATAACTTCTCGCACGTTGTGAAAATAGCGAATCTTTTTCTCTTCTTTTCATTTTCCGTTCCATTTTAATACTAGAATCGTATTTCTGTGATTGCTAATATCACTAAATAATATTATTTCAAATGTTTTAACTTACTTGGTAATCCTTCTCGATAAATTAATGAATGACATGAACGTTTGAAATGTCACAAACAATTATCAAATCTTCTTGGCAGTTCGTATTGAACTTACTAGTTTCTATCATTAGAAAATGAAAATTTCGGTAAGACTGGAATGTCCGGACAGGTCAAAATAACCGTTTTTACAATTTAAAATTTTCTTGGTCATAGATTTTCTGGGCATGGTAATGTTAAGTTACCAAAGATTCTTCATTGTTTTTGAAATTTATTTTTAGATCTCTAGTTTTAGATACAGAATGTAGAACTAAGTAATGACTAGCTAAGCAATGCCTAAATTCAACGTAAGCAACAAACTTATGATATAAGGATTCCTTAGTAATAAGTAATGCTTAGCAAAGTTTAATTTAAAGAAGGGCAGTGAAACTGGGTATAAGTTATTTTCAGAGCCCATGGCAGAATAGAGAATAGACCCAATTGCTATTGGGAATTTCAATTTCAAATGATCTTTAGGATAGTTTCTTCATGATTTTTTATATTTCTCTTTAAGGGTTTTCTCAGAGATTTCCCAAGATATCTAGAATATAAAAATACCGAAAAACCATCAGCATATCTTGCTTAAAATAATTAGTATAAAGATCTGTATCCACGGTGATAGAAATCGGTCCGAGATCTCGGATATAGTTCTCGAATCAAAAACTCTGATCGTGGACACTACCAACTTGGACGAAAAAATCTAATAGAAAACTATGATGAAAAAAACGTGTTCTGTCCGATTTTTTCGTACTAGTTGCTAACTTCATATAGATGTTACCAAATTAAAATTTTGACGATTAATGTTTGAAAAGCTGAAAATTTTTTAATCAGAGTTAAAAATTAGTATTTTCAAACAGTTACTAAAACATGAAATATATTTTATTTATTTCTCGTATAAACAAATTTAATTTACTTATGTCAGAATAATTTCTTGAGTTATATTTTATTAGTTTTTAGTATTGGTAGAATTGACTGAAGCTAACTTCATAAATTAGAGCTCTAGAAGAATGTAGGTATTCTCGTCCACCATTTTGGGTCCAGATGTCATAAATAAAACAAGTTATTGGAATCCAGTTACTTAAAAAAAACATTTAAAATTTGTATCTGTCAAATTTGAAAACATATTTCTTGAAATTCTGTAAAATCCAACTACACAAATCATACGGTAATATATTAGAAAGTATTCTGTACACTTACCTGTTAGATATGAAATATAATAATTAAGAGAATGATATATCACAATTATTAACAATATCAACTTCAAATTTGACAGAAAAGAATTAAAGTAACTGGATTCCAATAATTTGTTTTATTTATGACACTTGGACCCAAAATGGCGGATGAGAATACTCATATATTCTAGTGCCTTACATAAATTCGACTAACCTGACATCTGTAGTCATACAAGTTCACTATTTATGATATTGAACTATATCCGAGATCTCTGACCAATTTCTGTTACCGTGGACATAGGCCGTAACACAGTATCTTTCACAAAGTATTTGCTGATTGAATTAGAATGGGTTTTACCACTCATACTTTCATTTAACTTGAACACAATTAATTTGCCCTATCATCGTTAGCGTATCATAACCACAGCATCAAGCGTGCCATGAGCATCGTTGTGCGTTTGTTCTGGCGTGGGTTTATAAACGGCGCAAAGTGTTCAAATGATCATTAAGTCTAATGGAGGCGACGGCAGTGGAGATGTTGCGTTCTCACTGAATCACGATAATCAGGTTGTAGATAACGCAAGCGTTAAACCGTTCATCCCATGGTGCATTGGTTGGTTATTGGGGTGGATGCGACCTGTCAGGGGATGCTACTATATAGATATTGGTGCGGTCAGGAATAAGCGATGGAAATCTATATAGCGCTATGCAGTTCATGGAGTTGCTGTATTTATTGGGAAGGGTTTATTTTAACCCTCTATTGCATGAATTTTTTTTTTAATAAGGGCTGTACAAAAGAAATATTCATATATTTAAAAGAAGTGTGTGTTTTTTTTAGTTTTGTTCACAATTGGGAGCATTATGAACAAATTCAACTTACAATAGAACTTTGGTCTATTGGGTCGTCTTTGCGTACTATACAAAATTGTTTGATAAACAACCTCTTCTAGGAAAACATCAGATAAAAAAAAATTTTGGAAATTTTGTAAAGGTGTATTTAGCAGGTAATAAGCTACTTCCTTCAAATTTTACATTTTCTATCTCAGTTTCTGAAATTATCCTTTTTCCACTTCAACTTTTTTTTATGTTGTCAAATTGGGAGGAATGACCTAAATGACAATTGACAAAGTGTATATAATGTTCCCAAATGGTTACATAATTGCCATGAATGTAAACTGCATAAGAAAAGAAAAGAAGAATTTTAAATTTTATGTTCCCGATCGGGAACAGTATGCAACAGAGGGTTAAACTGAAAATCGTATTTGTTAAGAAAGTAGGAATGAGTCAGTTGAGGTGGTTTGGACATGTTGAGCGATTGTCGAATGAAAGGTTGGTGAAACTAATACATGTGGGTGAGATTGAAGGTGAACGATTGCGTGGGCATCCGAGGAATAACTGGTTGGGTATGATTGATGGTTTGTTGTGTGAACGAATGATTCCGAGTGTGAAGAATAGACGAGCATGTATGAATCGCACTATGAATAAGGACGAGGCGAAAGTGGTGTGTCAGGATAGGAATGTTTGGATGAGATTGATTGTTGGTTGACTGTGTTTCTGGGTTCGTGCTACCCCACTAAGTGAGATATATCGTGATGTTATGTATGTTTGTATGAAAATCGTATTTTACATTTTTGAAACAAACAGAATTTCAATTATACTGCACGGTGCATAATTTTTGGAAATCACTTTGACTAGATGCAGGTAATGGGTAAGAATAGTGCCCAAAAATGTAATTATTGGAATAACAATTAAATACACATTTCTGATCTCTCCAGCACCAGAAGACAGTTCTGCTAATATTTGATAAATACGACAGATTATTATAGAATTCCAACTTGAAATTCAATAAATTCCCATGTACGTTTTGGAGTATTTTGGGGAGTAGTACCTTCAAGTGCTTGGTCAATTTCTTAAATGGACTTTGCAGTTAATATTATTTGTTAATATTTCGTTTTAAATTTGCATCCTTTTCAAATTTTTTCTATCGTTGTTTATTTACATTCTATTTTGTTGCTATAGTTACAACTAAATAATAGTATATTATTATATGAGGGATTATGATAGTCATTATTCACGAAGATGAAGTTTGAGATACGAGCCATAGGCGAGTGATGCAAATCAACCGAGTGAATAATGACCATAATTCCAAATATAATACTATACTATTTCTATTCCTGTAAATTCGGAAAGCACTTTTGGAAATGATAGAAATTCGTTGAAAACACATGTTGAAAAACGTCAACATAAAAATACACAATGACAACTGACTAAATGTCAATTGTCAGACGGCCGTTGCTTGGTGATCCACCACGCCTTTTACCCATTATGGGTGTGGCACTCTGCTTACGCACATCTCGGTAAGTGATATATTTTTGCATATGAAGTACGGTTACCAGCCGTCAAACCATAACCCCCAAAGATGTAACTGAAGTGGGAACCACAGGGGTAAATTTAAATTAGCAACTGTGAGCTGTGGGATTGGAACTGAGGATCTTACGATCCACAGTCCGATACATTACCACGGAGCTATTTTTTTTTTTTTTAATAACAGTAAATGAATAGGTTTCTGGCTCTGTGAGTGCCAGAGAAGAGTGAATTATGAATCATAAATCACGACAGTGAATACTATCTGCTGTAATCCATCGAAAAAAATACAGAATACTATCTGCTGTAATCCATCGAAAAAAATACAGGAGTAGAAAAATTTTATTTTTTAAAAATAGTTCTGTCAGTTAAAACATATAAAAGTTTGATAAATTTTGGAGCTATTTCAGAAATTGTACTGTTTTATTTTCATCCTCATTCACAATTGGGTCCGATGGACCCTACCAGACTGATATTAACCAGTCAAATCACCAATCTTCCAAAAAATTAAGAACTTCATCTCTTTATTTTTTAATTCAGTTTGGTTGAATTTTTCTTTTCGTTTCTGCAAATTATGATTGTTTTGAATTTGATAAAGTAATAAAGAAAATTGGAAATAGATTTATGTTATGATAGAAGGTGTATTTAAAATAGTATCTAACCTGGATTTAAAATTTTGTTAGTTCCCAAGTTTCTGGTGACTTACGGAATATCAGGTATCAAGAAATATCAAATTACCTAAAAATTCGTTTTAAAATCTACGGGAAAGGTGTGTCGTAGCGTTCGACAGGCCCGGTGTCCCGTAACAAAATCAATGAAAAACAAAAAGTATCTAATCTCAGTAGTTTACAGCTATAAATCTGATAAAGTACGTCTGGGCAAAACAAATGGCCCGTACCGGATTAAATTGAGCCTATTCTGGGCTGTAAAACACAGGCTCGAACACTATCAGCGCTGCAGGCCCAAGAAAAATCAATAAGCTTCGCTCCTCCGAAAAAATGTCCGAGGAAACAGTTTTTCTGCCTTCGTTAAAATTATTACGCACAGAAAACGCTGATAAAAATATTAATTTGTCAGCTTTTCGCCGGCGAACAAAGCCTGTCTTTAACCTTTTTTATTTCACTTTTCTCATTGCTAATAAGTGATAGGACAAATTGCCAGCTAGGCAATTATACAGTAATTAAGAAATTTCAAGAGTGGACAACATTTTTTGAAATCAGATTGATTAGCAAATATTTCATTCAGTAATGAAGACGTTTGAAATTAGTGCTGATGCAATAACAAATTTATATAACTCGAAACCTCATTTTTATTTTATTTACATTTTTAGTTTCATGCCTCGTAAGTTTTGTATTTTTTATGATACTTGTGTACTGAATAAAGCTGTTTATCTATATTTCTTTAAAGATTCATTAACTAGATTTATTTTGATTGCAGTGCTACATAGATAATTTGAACGCTAACAACCATTTTATAACAAATTATCAAACTATACAAATTTTAAAAATTTCAGAATTTTTTCCTAAAATTTCGATCGGCAGTAACTCACAAATATAAAAGATACAGACTTGTATTTATGCACCAGTCGATTCAGTATAATTCACATAAATATGGAAAATTTCTAAATATTTGGTCTTTCATTCATTACATCAAAAAGTCTGAAAATGGTTGTAAATTGTACAAATTTAAGCAAAAGTGCAAAGAGGTATAGTTTTCAGAATTAAATACTGCAACCAAATGTGACTAAATTTATAGATGTGAGACATTTCTGTCATGAGAAAGACGTAAAATAAAATATATAATTTTTAGCCATTTCCAGAGTGCCATGGGAAACAAAACATACAAACAGTCGTATTATTTGAGTTTGACAGATGACAATTGACTTAGTTTTAATGATTATGACTTGTTTAAATTATTTCTCAGTAATCATGGACACATTTACAATTTAGAAATAATTTAACAAGTCAATAATTATTGAAACTATGCCAAATGCAAAACTCAAACAATACTACTGTTTCTGTTTTTTTTTTATGGCACTTTGGAAATGTCTTAAAATTATAAATTTTATTTTACGTCTATCTCATGATAGAAATGTATCAGGTATCACATCAATAAATTTAGGTTTATTTGGTGTAGTTTTTAATTCTGACCATTTTACCTATTTACACTTTTGCTCTAAAATGAATAGGTACGTAAAAACTTAGAGCGAAATTAAAAAATTAAAGGAGACAAATAACGGAGAAGCAGTCAATTTATTAAAAAATTTTATAACACCAACGTTTCAACTCCAATTGAGTCTTCTTCAGGGTGATAAAATTACATTAGAATGAATAAAAATGAGTAAATGTTAAATACATGTCAAAATAAATGTATGTCAAAAAATAATAATAATAATAATAATAATAATATTTTTTGACATACATTTATTTTGACATGTATTTAACATTTACTCATTTTTATTCATTCTAATGTAATTTTATCACCCTGAAGAAGACTCAATTGGAGTTGAAACGTTGGTGTTATAAAATTTTTTAATAAATTGACTGCTTCTCCGTTATTTGTCTCCTTTATACATCTTCCAGTCAAGAAATCGTCTCACTTATTTAAAAAATTAACATTGTAATCCAAAAAAGGAGACACCCGGTATAGTTTCTGGATTGCAACTTTTTAAATTTGCGCTTTGAAAAACAAAAAATCATCATATTCAAAAATTTTGAGTTTCTTTATGGTTTAGATTTTAGATACTTTAAGATATAAATTTAAATTTTGATTGATATTTTTTGGAACTACGACACATGAATCTGTGTTTTTAAATAATTAAACCAGTTATATGTTAGACATTTATTTCATTTCCTATTATAGTCTCTATATTTTCTGCAAAATATTATAATTTGAGACTGGAATCTTTTTCATATTCCAAGTAAAATTTTCTGAGATATGAATTCCTCTGTTCGCGTTCGTACAAATTCAATTTAAATATCACACTTCAAACGAAAGGCAGAGTTTGTAGAGATCACAGCTCTCTTGGATTTTTTGTGCGCACCCGGTATTACGGTTCATTAAATCCATGACCCCGTCACCCTTTTTCTCTTATTTTCACAGCCAACTAGACTCTCGACTCGTGTAAGACTTGTAAGAAAGATAAATGCATGTATGCTGTCAGGCATTTTGAATAGAATCTACCTTTTTATTTTTCTTGCACTGAATGTAATTAATAGTGGGAATTAATATTCTTAATGAGGAAATGATAATTTTTAAGATGGAACGATTTGAAATAAGTGTAGTTTTTATTTGGTAAATATGCAGATGAGCTGATATTTAGATAATGTCCGTTTAGTTGATATGCAGAACTGGAACGATAGTGTACTATGACTAATAACTGTGTCATTTTGTTATTACTCCTATTGATAATAGAAATGATGTAATGCAGCCATGTGCACGCCATTTTTGAACACCAATATGTGACCATAAACCATTAAATTTATACCATAACATGTGACCAATTTATTTTATCACTAACTTATTCATACTTGGATCGAAAGATTTATGCATTCATTAATATAAGTATATAGATTCTAAATTTCAGATTTAATTATTTCTTAATCATAAATAACATAATAGTTATTTACTTTACCAGTGAGCAAAGTAAGGAATTACCTACGAGAGAAATTTTAGCACACGAAGCCGAAAGCTGAGTGTGATAATTTTATCGAGTGGGTAATTCCACTTTGCCCACGTGTGAAGTATAACGTTTTATCCAACACCTCCTAATAAATGTAAAATTTATTAAAGAAATATTATTTGACAGTGACATATGCTTTAAATTTTTAAATTAAAATGTCAATCGAAGTGGCTACCAAGGTGTTGTGTGTTATTATTATTGTTATAAATAAAAAAATACTCACTAGTGCCTTTCCTCAAAATTATACCCACTAGTGGGTAATCTGTTACTTTTCTTGTTTAAAATCGCCATAGTTATAGAGCATTTATTGAGAGGTGTTGGATAAATAAATATATCATCACGCCTTTTACCCATTATGGGTGTGGCATCCTGCTTACGCAGATCTCGGTAAGTGATATATTTTTGCGTATGATGTACGGTTACCAGCCGTTAAATCATAGCCCCCAAAGATGTTAGTGGAGGGGGAACCACAGGGGTGAATTTAAATTGGCAACTGTCTTCTGTGGGATTCGAACTGAGGATCTCACGATCCATAGTTCGACGCGTTACCACGGAGCTATTTACGCTATAAAATTAGCAACAATAACCCTACAAACAAAATTTCGTGATTTATAATGAAGGGATCTTTATTTTTTAATAAAATATTTACAAAAATGGGCAGTAATTTGGCAAAAATAATTCAAATAAATAATGTACGTTATTAAATTTTATATCCAAGTGAAAAATTACATTTTATTTGTTAAGCAAAATAATTGGATTTTAAATTGTATAAGAATTTTTTATTGTATAAATCAATCCAGCAGAATGTAAAATCCAATTACAGGACAAGTTAAAAATACGAGTATAATAGTAATATGTAAAATAATAAACAATAATATCAGTTTACAAACAAAATTTAACATCAACAATTCAAATCAAATCAAGCAACCTATAACAAATAATACACAGTTAATGGCTTCTGTATAGTGATAGCTATGGAATTAAAACAAAATAAACAAATATATGACTTTTAACCGTCAAAAAAGTTTAGTTTATTATGAATTTGTGATGCCCGGTTGCGCCAACGTTAGTTAAATTTTAAACTTGGTTTAAATAAATAAAAGCAAATCAAAGTTATATGTTATATGGAGTAATTGACATTGATGTCAAAAATTAGATAGGCTTTTATTTATTTAAACCAAGTTTAAAATTTAACTAACGTTGGTGCAACCGGATACAAAAGAAATATAGATATCAGTGATAAAAATATTTAGTTTTTGTTCTCGTTGTAACTAATAATAAGATTATTGAAATATATTAATACATATATAAATTACAGTAAAACATTTTACATTCCATATATTTTTGCTACTACTTTTTATTTGAAATTATTTGCACAAAACAGCTGTCAGCTGTCAAATTGGCTGTCGCTGGAAAAATGTTACCAATTTGAAAAACAAAACTTTGGAATAAGCTATTCTCTGTTTCATTATTCTGAAAATAGAAGATTCTAACGAGTAGGAAATCAAGTAAGTTGACTTTTATTAAAATGGTTATATCTCGAATACAAAACTTTTCATGTTTATTACATCCATTTAAGTAATACGAAGGCATAATACAAAGTTTAATTAAATAAAACAGATGAATATCATTTCCCAGCTTACAGCGTCTAGATTTGAATCTTCCATTCATTCCACCCATTCGTTGGGTTAAGCCTAACCGCACATTTTTCAAATAATGTTAAAATATATCTGGCAATATATTACAGCAGGAACGGCTGTAATAACGAGAGTTTCTCATCTCTCAAGTGCCAGAAAAAAATTCAATTTTTTCCGGGTTATACTAGGTCAAGTGAGCGCCGGAAATAATAAAAAATGAATGATTATCCGGGGGTTGCGGCTACGCTGGCCAAAGGGCAACCTATTAAGGGTTGGGAATTTTTATAAGGGTGCTTAGGGTAACCAGAAACACTTGAATGTTTTAGGAAAATGACGTGCTAAGAGAAATACTTAGACATAAATTAATATTTTATGAACTATATTATCTGTTTTGAAATTCCACTATACCTGTGATCCATATGTCTATATTTTTTATTTTATACGATTTTTTTAATATTTTCTTTTTAACAATTTTATTTTAAACTAACAGTATTATATGAGGAATTATTAGGGCATAATCCCGAATATAATATTGTACTCTTTCTATTCTTGAAAATTCGGAAATAGCGTTTAGCAAATTATCAAAATCGGTTGAAAACACACGTTGAAAAACGTCAACATAAAAAAAACACAATGACAATTGACTACATGTCAACTTTCAGACAGCTATTGCTTGGTGATCCACATCACGTCTTTAAAATAAACGTAAATTATGGATTTCTGCCTCTGTGATTGGTCGAGAAGAGTGACTTGGGTACTATAATTCATCGAAAAAATTAAAATAATTGGGATATATTCATTACAGTCTTAAAAAGATCAGTTCAGAAAAGTTTTAACAATAATAATATTTTTCTTCAAGCGTATTATAATATTCATATTTTTCTATTGTAAAACGATACAGAAGTTAATCATTTTGTTACTCATAATAAAAATATATTTTTACGGCGTACAATAATACGTTAGTTGTTATATATACCATTGGTGGCAGCACCTACAAAGGCAGCTATGACGAGTGACAGTTGTATTGCGTTGTTCTGTCAAATTTTATATTTTATTGTTTAAAATGGCAGAAAAAATTACATACTGGGAGTAGAATAATAGTACTATAAATAGTTTAAACAATTCAATTAGTTCCTGGCAGAACTTTAATAATTATTATTTGCTTCTTTCACTTAGTTTATCAACTTTTCGTTATTAGATTTTTTTATGAGTGGATGATTGTAAATTTAAGCGAACACAAATAACTATACTCTTCAGTGGGATTCGAACCCTTGACCTCTGGCGTGCTAGGCTAGTGACTGCCACTACGCCACTGAGATCGGCAAATTATTAAATTTAGTTGTCAATTCATACTTTCTGTGTATAATTCTTCATTATTAAAAACATGAATAGTTCCTGTACTGATCATTTTAGGACAATAAGAAATGTTTTATAGAGAAACAAAAGACCATTAAAATTTTGTAAAAATATATATGATGTTCCATTAAAAAATATAAAGTTATATCATTGGGCGAAAGTGGTTGAAAATCTCTTGTTCGAGACTATAATGAAGGATTCTTTATTTGCGTGGAAAGGTTTCCTTTGCGGTAAAAATTTATAACAATATTTTACTTCATTAGTCCGTAGGAAATTACTTTTATCGGTAAACTCATTTCCAAAATAACTTCTCTGATGTTTGTTCAGTAATGGATTCATATTTTTCAAACAAAAACAAATATTGTAGGTATTGTATTTGTTTTCTAATAATGTATATTCACAAGGTTATCCTGCTTTATTTTAAAAACAACCACGATATATATAAAGTACCTATAAAAATTAGTTATTTATATATTTTAAATATTATTTATAAATAATATAAATTCATAATTCACGTTTGTTTTAAAAGCGTGACGTGATTCACCAACGACCGTCTGGCAGTTGACATGTAGTTAGTTGTCATTGTGTATTTTAATATGTGCTTTCAATCTATTTCGATCTTTTTAAAAAGTAATTTCTGAATTTACAGTAGTAAAAAAAGTAATGTATTATTTTCAGGATTATGGTCATTATTCACTAAGATGATTTGCATCATAATGACTATCATAATCCCTCATAAATATTCTATAATACATAACTGTAACTATAGTTGCTACATACCTAAATAAATGGATAAAAAAAAAACTCCCGAAATATTTCTTCCGTATTTTGTTTCCAAAGACTTCTTCGAAATGTGTAAACAGAAAAAAAACTACCGTAGAATTTACCGAACTATTCGATAGGCTGACAATATAAGATGCAATTTCTTTAAATTTCACAACAATTAAGAAACTAAACATGATTATTTACTAAGCAATTGGAAGTATTTACTTAGAAGTTTGGTAATTTTTCAGAAAATGCATCTTATATTCTCAGTTTACCGTATAGTTCTGTAAATTGTACTCTACATATACCGTGTGTCTGTCTTAAAGGTGTACATAAGAGATAACATGGAAAATCAGTTTTTTGCGTGCTGTTGCTCGATGTTCTACCGGACAATAGAGATTATGGTATCAATCGAAAGAAATCATTTTTCTGAATGAAATGATGTAAAATACATTACAATTTAGTTGTAATTTAGTTCCGTAAATTAATTTTTATACGTCAAATAAATAGCTTGAAAGAAATCAAAACAAAACAGTCATAGGTGACTATATTTATTTTAGTTAAAAATTGAATAAATCGGAGAATTTTCAAAACTTTAAAATTAATTTACTAAGCCAAATTACTACTAAATTGTAATTTATGTTACATCGTTTGATTCAGAAAAATGATATCTTTCGATTGGTACTACAATCATTGTTGTCCGGTAGAACACCGAGCAACAGCACGCAAAAAAACTGATTTCCCATGTACACTTTTAAGACAGACACACGGTATATGATTCAAAATTCGTATTACAAGCAAAACATAATCTGTGTTTCCTACTCTGAGAAAATCTCAGCGCTAATTAATTAATTTTAATTAAAATGTATGCCGTTATAAAGCATTCTAGCTTAAAATCCCTCTGCAATCCGATTATTACTTCCGAACTTGCAATCCACAAAAATACAATATAAACTCGGAAAAAAGCACAAAAAAATCTCCAAATTAGCTTATCAGTGTCAGGAAAAGTTTTTAAAACACAATTTAAATTCAAATTGGAACTCATTCTCGAAATATATTCCTAACGATCCTAAATACGCCCCGTTCAGATAACATCAGATCGCCGGTTGTACAGTGTTGCCACATCAAGGATTTCAGAGCGTGTACATAACCTAGAAATCTCTCTCGACCACTGGATTATGTTGGTAATCCTGCGTGATGGCGTATGAAGCGACGCCATGATTTCTCGTCATGTGAAGAGACTTAAAGGAGACATATTTTCACGAGGACTTAAATATAAACGACTGCTATATCACTTTTGAAAGTTTGGATCTTTAGAATTCTTCCATATACATTTAGAAATACTAAGCAAATCCGCACATTCAAGAATAACTATTCCTAAACAAATTTCATTTAGCATGTTCAATTTCTGTTACAGTAATTTATATTACTTTATGCTATATTGAATCGTAAATAATTTTAAAAAATCTTACGTTTATTGGAGTGTGCGGCACAATACGTTAAACGATTTGATTGAAATTTGCACAATAAATATGTATATTGCTATGATTTTTAAGATAACAGTCCAGTAATACCATATTACATACCGAGGTGGTTATTTCATTGCAACCGAAGGCTCCTATAGTCTGAGGCTGTAATGAAATACTTTCCAACTAGGTTTGTTTATTGTTTTATTCACAATCAAAACTTAATAAATGAAACATATATATAAAACGTATATATTCAGAAAGTAAAGAACGATTTAAAATAACTAAATCAAAGCGAAAGATATCAACTCAAAACTTTATTTACAAAGTAACAGAACATTGCTCTATATTTCAATGAAATCACAATAGCCGTCAAGGTATTTTTAGTAATGTAGTACCAGTTTTTCAAGACCGATGTTATACTCTTCTACTGCAAAAAATCTGAGTCAGGTTGTCATTGCTTCTTTGAGGTCTTCAACGTTTGCGAACTGTTTTCCACTTAAAGATTCATTTAGTTTTGGAAACAAGTGAAAATAACTGATCAATGGGTAAATTTTGGACGTCCTCTTTATAACTCTAACTCGGCACCAAGCGATTTTCACTTGTTTCCAAGACTAAAGGAATTTTTGGAGCAAACGATGAAGATCTCAGAGAAGCAGTCACATCCTGGCTCAGATTTTTGGCGGTAGGAGAGTACAACATCGCCTGTGAAAAATTGATACCTTGTTACCATAAATGACTTGACAGCTATGACGATTACATTTTTAAAAAAATCTGATGTGTCCAGCACATAACCTCCAGCCCAATACTACTCTAAAACGGTACAAAATATGTAGTATTTGATGATACAGAAACATACCTTCTTATTTGTTTACTTTCTATTCATATTTGAGAATTTTAATTTTCTTTCGTATGTTTATTTAATTGTTTGACATATATTTCACTAAATCAAAATGACATGTGCCACATTTCAGAAAAAATTTAAAATTTTTTAAATGTTTCCATGGTGTACTAGGAATGCCAGATTTGTGAAATCTAATTTCTTTATATTTTATTATCTCTAAATATAATGAAAATTAATAAAATTAGTGTAATCAAAACACATGTAAAATTAAATATTCTTCAACTTTCAAAATAACATAAATTGTTGAAAAAGGAATTTAACCGTGTTTTTCATGAAAAACTGTTAAGGGCTTCAAGTAAACTGCTACTTCCGGTCGACCAATTTTATCCAAAATCTAATCAGCTCTTTATTTAAATATAAGAAGCAATAATTCAAAAAATTGTATTTTTTGGTATTATAGTATTTGAGTTATGCGAGACGAAAAAATTGCCATAGTCTACACACACACACACATACATACATACATACATACATACAGACATCATCGCGAAAATAGTAAAATCGTAATGTAGGGTCACTAAAACGTGCTTATTCATTGAAAACTCACTACCCAATTTTTTGACCAAAAACAATACCTCCCTTACCTAGAGGTAGGCGGGAGGTAAAAATAAAGTAATGTTCTGTAACTTTATAAATAAAGTTTTGTGTTAATGTCTTTCGTTTTTATTTAGTTACGTCAAATTGTTCTTTGCTTTCTGAACGACTGTCTTACAAAATTGTGTTTTATTTCATGTTAAAGTTCTACAACTCTAAAAAAAATCACCCGTTATATTTACAACGTTAATACGGCACTGGAAAATTATTTCCTGTGAGTGAATTTGATATTGTACAGGCAGATAATACTTGTATTTTATAAATAAACAATTTTCTCAGAATACCTAAAAAATCTCCGTTTCTGAGAATTTGCCTGTGGGTAACTTTTATTTTGCTTCTTTTCATTGCAATATAACTTTTAAATAACATTTTTTCTGCACACTCTTGAATGTAACTTTGTAATATAATCTTCTAGACGATATTTCTTATTTATTTGAACGAGCATTGATATGAAAAGTTTGCAATCTGCAAGTTTGATTAAATACGGTATTTCAAAACTTGTATTAAATTTTTAATACTGCGCACAACTTTTGAGTTGAAGTAAGTCATTTTACCACAAAATAAAGTAAAGGGATATCAAATTGTGCCCATTAATTTACTGCATTTTATTCCGCAGCACCCATATTCGGAAATACGTTTTTACAGTCTGCAAATATTTTTATTTCCACCACCAAGGCCCCCATAAATCTAGATTAACCATTTTTATGAAACCTTCGCAATAAAAGTTTAAAAATAATTTCACCTGTAGACTGCACCGTCTATGCTGTGTGTAGGATTCAATGTCACGTAATGTATATTTACTTGTGTATGTACGTGGCAATGTACAATGTTCAGCACCAAAGTTGGTGACCGGCGGGTGATGTATCATGGTTACGCGGCTCTTGGGAACAAATGGGAGACGTGCTTTGTGATTTGATGGGCTTTGGATGGTGTAATATTCATTTTGATTGGTTAAAAATTGTTTATGAGGATATTATTGTTTTGTTGGGCTATTTCTCGCTCTCGGAAATCCAGACGTACAATTTGTAGTAATTTTACTTATGTACTTTTTTATCATCCCATAACAGTAAATATTTCGTGACCCATCGGTCTGAATTTTATTTTACCTTTGAATATTACCGAAAAATTTATTTAGAATTAAAATACCAGATGTTCCATTTTCGCGCAATGATATGCAACTTTTTTTGTGGATTACCTATGTAAATTCTCATTTTGGTTTCTCTTTAAAACCTTAATCATTATAGTCCTTCAACGATCGGTACAGAAACTATTAATGTTATTTAAAAAAAAAATCACACACAGATAGTAAATAAATAAATTTATGTTCAACTATTATTGAAATCACTGTTTTAGCATCCATAAAATGGCTGTTATGGACTAGGCTCATAAAGTAAATACAGTAAACAATAAACAAGTTGGTAACCAAATTACAACAACAAATGACACACTTCGTAGTTATCAAATTTTTTCATATCAAAATCATGTACCAAATATAATTGTCATTCTAAGGGAAGAAAAATAATCTCCAATGCAGTCGAACTTAATAGGGTTTTATTAAATCGTTTTTCTATATGCCTCGTTCATAAAATAATAAATTATGTATTTGTTACATAAATATCTATTATAAAATGTTCGAATATCTGCTCTTCAACATCAATACCACAAATAAAAATATATAACAATGAAAAATTGATAAACTAAACAAAAGGAGGATATAAATAATATTAAATATCTGAGAGCACCTAATTTAATTGTTTAAACATTCATCCACAATTCATGGTTCATGGCATACCTTCTGTATTTTTTTATTTATTAATAAAAACATGAATTGTATCTGTACTGATCATTTTAAGACTACAACAAATAAGAGCTGTTTTGAAGAGAAACAAAATACCTATAAAATTTTGTTAAAATTTATGGAGTATATTTCATCAGAAAATATAAAATTACATATCATTGTGCGAAAAAGGAACACCAAGTAGAAAAACTTATACCGCATGTATGTAGGCATTTTAATTTAAAATAAACTTTGTTTTAATAAATTTTCGGTAATATTTAGAGAAAAGTGACCAAATGTGGAATCCGATCCTAATATGGAATACCGCCAAATAGTTGAAAACGTAATACAAGAGTGTCTTCTATTTCATTTCCTCACTTTAGTATCACATTCATTTCATCTCGCCTGTCGGACAATCGGTGTTTCAGGATTTGTTCTACCCCACATTGTGAGATATAGCCTGAAGTTATTTATGTAACGTAGATGTATTAACTGAAATATTTTAAAAACAAATTACTTTTTAAACTTTATTTGATTCTGTCAAAAAGTTTAATAGCTTTAATATTCTTGACTAAATTACTAATTTGAAGAACCCAATTACAAGACAGTTCAACTTCCATCTATCAAATTACTATCACTAGAGAAACACAAGGATGATTTTATAAGGGCTTAATATTACGAAGAGACTAAAGTTTAGTGAAAAATAAAGTTTTGCTGCTGTTAATTAAATAAATTGAAGTAAAAGCAGAAATATACAAAAACTTTGTGCAAACTGAAAAGTACCCAAAGTACTTCATTAACTAAGTGGAGTTTTATTTTAATTATGAATCCTAAAGGAACTCAAAAGTCCCTGTATGGTTATATCTTTTTTAAAATACTGCAAATCGCGTCCTAATGAGGATAAACAAACTTCACACATTTTCACTCCTACTAAAGATTGCGTTTTTGTTGAAATAACAACTTCGCAGATATCAGGAATGAATTTGTAGTTATCTTCACTGGAATAATCAATAATGTAATTTAATTACCTACTTGTTTTGTGGAAATAAATCAGCGACATTAAAGGGTAATGTTCTGTAAAATACAAAGTAATTTTATAATTAAAGATTAATTTGATTAATGCGTCTAATGGTTTATTCACAATTGAATTTCTTCCGAAATTGATGTCAGTAAATTATTACAATCATCACAGTAATTTAGTGTTTATTTTCACATTATGTTTTGGGTACAGTAGATAACTGTCATTTTAATATTATATCACTTAGGTACCCAATTTTATGCTAGTATAATCGATGGCTAATAGTTTTATAGACATACAGGGTTCGTTTGTTAAATATACAAATAAATAAATATATAATTACGCCATTAACCTATTTTCGCATGAAGTGCGGTTACCATCCGTTAAGTCATGTTCCACAAAAGTGTTAGTGCAAAGAGAAATACAGGGTAAAGTTAAAATGGCAACTGTTAGTGTGTTGGTTGTTGGATTCGAACTGAGGATCTCACGATTCCCAGTCTAATGTGTTGTAAAATATATTTGTAAATAGATTTTGTTGACAGCCTATATTCCATTTGAAAATGAGAAAGTGTAATGAATCAGTTTGTCTAAGTCATTCAAGTGGCACGCTAATAACAGAAAAACCGAAAAGACTGAATTCGATAAAAATCTATCGTTTCAGTTCTATATATGACATGTGCTGTGTAAAGGCTAGATATAATATATAATATATAGAAATAAACATACATTTTGAAAAAGCACTTTTATTGTTTGTTACCTAAAAAAACGAAACAGAGCAGTGCGAAAAAATCTATCTACGTCTATGTTACGTAAAATGAAATAATAGTTATTTACTTTACAAGTGGGGAATGTAAGGAATTACCCACGAGAGAAATTTTAGCACACGAAGCCGAAGGCTGAGTGTTTTAATTTTATCGAGTGGGCAATGGGGTCTTTCACCATTTTTTTATATTTTTTTATGAAACTTTATCTATATTGAAGACTATCTACACTTTTAAAAAGTCTTAATTGTTATTCATTAAGCCCCAATGATTTTTTTTAAATGTTGTGACGTCATAGTAGAGGTGTTGCTGGATCTAAAACAGTAGAGATTTAAATAATTTTTGTTACATAAATATTCTATTTTATTGTAATAATATAAGTAAAAAAATATATGACTACAATTATTTAAATCTCTACTGTTTTAGATCCAGCAACACCTCTACTATGACGTCACAACATTTAAAAAAAATCATTTTGGCTTAATAAATAACAATTAAGACTTTTTAAAAGTGTAGATAGTCTTCAATATAGATAAAGTTTCATAAAAAATATTTAAAAAAATGGTGGAAGACCCCATTGCTCTTTGTCCACGTGTGATTTATAAAATGTTATCCAACATCTCTTATAAATACAAAATTTATTAAAGAAATATTATTTAAATTAAAATGTCAATCTAAGTGGTTACTAAGGTGTAGTGTGTTATTATTATTGTTATAAATAAAAAATTACTCACTAGTGACTTTTCTCAAAATTATACCCACTAGTGGGTAATCTGTTACTTTCCTTGTTTAAAATCGCCATAGTTATAGAGCATATATTGAGAGGTGTTGGATAAAAAATATTAATGCTGTCACATACAATACTGAATAAATTATTTGTTCGTTTTATTGGATGGAAAGTATACAAATTTATTTTTAGCAATATCTCTCATCCGAAGAGTAATTGATTATATTAACGAATAATTATCAATCAGACTATTGTTTTAAATCATATTAGTTTTAATTGGAATCATCAACAGTCCATAAATAACACAATAGAAAAAAATATCCTTGAAAGAGAATCAAAGTCATTGGACATTCTTCGGTCAGTGTCAAGAAAAAATCTTTAGATATCCAACAGAATAATATAAACAATAAACTAATAATAATTAATTTTCAATGTTACTGAAACGTTATTTTATAATTCTGTTTGTATCGTAAAGTACAAAGAAATGTAATAACACCAAGATGTAAACAAAGAAAGTAAAAGCAGTACTTGTCTGGCCAATAAATTAACTGAACAAAAAAAGTTAACAAGAACCTCAAAGTCAAAAACCAGATCTCATCTTGAACTTTACCTAGTCCAAATTCCTAGAAGTGACTCACTCACTCACTCACTAACAAAACCTCAGAAAAAAACTCCGCAAAAACTCATTGACTAACAAACCGTCTGCCAGTTAAATATACCGCACTAAATTTGCAAATGAAAGATGAGAAAAGAGAGCAAAAAATTTTAGGTCATGAACAAATAAT
The DNA here is from genome assembly GCA_963942605.1 of Poecilus cupreus. NCBI lineage: Eukaryota > Metazoa > Arthropoda > Insecta > Coleoptera > Carabidae > Poecilus > Poecilus cupreus. Next base: position 5,668,845 of record OZ012726.1, on the reverse strand, counting down.
ACTTATTCATAGCACTCTTTCTTGGACAGAGGCCTTGGCAGTTGGCAGCCATGAGGCGGGACCGGAAATGCACAAGAATAATCCGAGGATGTGTGACGTCATTAGTAGTCGTGACTTCAATATGTATGGACGTGGAAGAATTGTATAAACTTACGAATGATGTTTATGTCAGTTTACAGATTTCAAACGCGTATGTTCTGCAAGCAAAACACAAACATAATGTTGACGGAAAATAGTTTGTGTTTTTCGTATTGTTTAATTTGAATAAAGTGCAATTTAAGTAAGCGTATTTAAACCCAAATATTAGATTTAGAAAGCAATTCATCAACCAGAAATGGTAGTTTACTTGAAGGCCTATCAGGTTTTCCTACGTATTTCAGTAAATAATTTATGATAAATAAAGATAGAATATTATTATCTAGCTATAAGTATAGTTATTTATGTATCAAGGCACTGAAGTTTAACTTTTTATCACGAATATGGAATCAAGTTGCCGAGGCCTGTAGAGCCGAGGAAAATAAACCATGTGAGTGATAAAAAGGATCTTCAGTGCCGCAGTACATATTGAATTTTAATTGAAATCTAAAATTAGAAAAAAACTGTAAAAAAATTACAATATAGGTTAACTTTATACATCTGTCAGTTGTCAATTGAAACTGACAGTCAATGTTGCCAACCTCGAACAGTGAAGTTATCGTAAATAACACTCAAAATTATGGGTTTTGTCCTGAATTTCGTCATCGGAATTAATTAGTTTATTCTTGCACATTTTGTTTCATGTTACGTCCAAATTTACTATAGTATGTCAATATATCTGCCAAAATTATCCTACTTGTACAATAATTATTTAACGGTTGCCAACACTGGGTTGCTCAAAATCGTCGTATAAAGGGTTACTTTAGTGACGATTTCTGAGCTTTTAATGACGATTTTTGAGCACTTTAGTGCCGATTTCAAACAAAGATATTTTTTTCATTTTTGTATCGATACAAATGAATACCTTTTTTGATCTGTTGATTTATGATTTTGAGAACTAGAAAATCTGACAAAAAAATTAATTTTTTAACAGTGCACCATTCAATGAGAAATTACTTGTTATATGCATCAGATTTTTTAGAATTTTGTTTTGTTTGGCACTCAGAAAAATCTGAATTACTATTTTTCTGGTTTTAATGATTGTTTTTCGTTTGTTACAGGTATGTAATCTAAAATATTTCTTTCTACTGGAGTTAGAATCAACTACAAATAAGTAAGTTACAGTTATTCTATTAAAAAAAAATAATAATAATTAATACGATAGTAATTTGAAGGAAAAATATTCTTCGTTCTGTATACATTTAAGGTACGAATGCATTGGGATCTCTAGAACTCAAGAGATAAAAGGTTGGTTAAATTAGACGAAAGTTAACTAAGATTGGACCAATTAGTGGAATTCATAATACACCACACAATACATTGAAACTAAATTAAACTCGATGGCGAGATTCTATTATTTATATTATTTATTATTAAATGTTTCCAAAGCAGCCTAGAATTCACTTTTTTATTTCAATTTTAAATTTTTACGAAATGCGACACGTCATTTTGATTGTGAAGCTGTTTTCTTAGTAAAATATATGTCAAGAAATTAAATAAATATACGAAATAAAATTAAATTTCTCAAACATAAATAGAAAATAAACAAATATGATGGTATGTTTCTGTATCATCAAATGCTATTTTGTATCGTTTAAGAGTAGTATTGCGCGGGAGATTATGTGCTGACCACATCAGATTTTTTATTAATGGGACAACCTGATTATTTTTAAAGAAAAAAGCAAACTTTCTTCTAAAAAATCGACACAGTTATGAAATAAACAATTATACGTCATATGTCAATACAATATTTTCTATGATAGTACTTTGAGAATTAATAAATAAAAAGCTCATGTCAGAATCTATGTGGTAGATGCTATCCTTGAGTATCCTTTATCAAATCAATTAGTGCTTCCCCCTTCCTAATTTTCAAGTTGCGCATTTATTCAACAATAAGGCAAACAATTCACAAAGCATTCTGAGGAAATATCTCTTTCTCTAACATGAAGTGCATTTCTGGCAGTGACGCGCCAAACTCCAAAGCTTATTGTGCTGATTCCAGAAGCGGTAAGAGGTAATCTACTTTACCGAGCTGTTGATGCTCAGATGTCGTGCGCGTGATACACAATAGCTCTCAATCTTTTTGTGTTTCAATAGAATTATTCACGAAATATTGTCAATAGAAATTCGTAGAAGTTTTTCGGTGAGATATATTACTTTATTTGTTGTTGCACGCGACCAATTTAGATCAGGAAGTTTAGGTTGGCAAACCAATATGCGTCTGCGTCAAATATATTACCCCTAAGTTTTAACATAAAAATAGATAACTCTAAATACATGTTTCAAGAACTAAGTGGATATAATCTTGACCACTGGCTTGATTAACAAATTGTATAATCTTGAGTTCTACTGATGACCTAAACTTATATATTTGAAGAACCCTCTATTGCATACTGTTCCCGATCGGGAACATAAAATTTAAAATTCTTCTTTTCTTTTCTTATGCAGTTTAAATTCATGGCGATCATGTTGTAACATTTCGGAACATTATATACACTTTGTCAATTGCCAATCATTCCTCCCAATTTGACCAACTTAAAAAAAAAATTTAACTGGAAAAAGGATAATTATAGAAACTGAGATATAAAATGTAAAATTTGAAGAAAGCAGCTTATTACCTGCTGATATATTACAGCTAAACACACTTTTACAAAATTTCCAAAATTTTTTTTATCTAATGTTTTCCTAGAAGAGGTTGTTTATCAAACAATTTTGTATAGTACGCAAAGACGACCCAATAGACCAAAGTTCTATTGTAAGTTGAATTTGTTCATAATGTTCCCAATAGTGAACAAAACTAACTAACATTTGTTTCTATTTGTCAAAAATATTAGCAAGTTGTTAAAAGTTAACAACGGAGATAAAAAGGGATCTGAAATAGCTCATTTTCTGTGCGATCGCGAAAAAATTTTCGTAATTAGATAAGTAATTTATTAAGTACTACACTGAAATTTGCCAATAAAAAGATATTTCTATATCTAGTCGTAAGTTATTATTGATATTTTGAATAATGTATTATTTTAATTTGAATGAAATATAATTTATGTGAGAATATTTTGAATCCGAAAATACTAAATTGAAAAATCGTCGAATACAGTTCCGATAAAATGGAATATTTGTTTCAAAAAAGGAAAAAAGTAATACAATTTCGGAAGGGATAATGGGCCGGTGACTGGCAAATCAACTCAAAGAGCAAAAAATATAGAAACTTCGTAACGATCACAAACCCGAATTTCATTCGAAATTCGTTTAATCTCAGATTCAAACAAAAGATACCGTTTACATTCGGGTGAAACAAAACAACAGCATTTTCATCAGGGCGGGCTTTTGAATTCACATCAAAGGACTCGTGTTTGTTCGGGTATGCTCGGTAAACATCGTCCTGTCGTCCTAGTACAAGGAGTATAAAAACACGCTTGGATTTCAACGTTCATTTGTCATATCAATTGTTTGTTTTTGCAACAAACGGCTGGTACCATGTAATGCAGTATGCTTTTATTTTATCTCGAGTGGAGAGTTCACCAGATGTCAAGGGTCAGAATGACACGCGAGCCTGTAAAGAACCTCCCAGTGAGTCTAATTCTCTCACATTCCACTGCGCAGTACATTCAATGTTGAAGTACATTACAGAAAATACTTCGTTACTTAATCCTTTTCACCCCTTCGGGTGTAGAGTTACTGAATTACTTTTACATATACTTCTTCATTTTTTTCTTTCTTTGTTTCTTTAATTAACTGTCTCGCTCCTTCCCACTTATCTCTCCCTTCCACTACTTTCTGCACTTCTTCCCTACAAGTTTATCTAGGTCTACCTCTTTGATTATTCTTCCTAAGCCATGCTTCATACGAATTTTAGAATAAAAGTGTAGCTACAAAAAAAAATGTTTTGAAACTAAAACTATATCCAATGAGTTTAAATTTAGTGAAATAATACATTTTAGTTTTTATTCCTGAACATGTTTTATATGTACAATTTTTGTTCTAAAATTCACAAAAACGAACTATCGTCTAAAACACTAAAGAAAATCTTAACACGGTATATACAGAATGTTTGAAAAAGTACTGATAATCTTCAGGTAGAACGATTCTTTGGTTAATTCCGAGTATATAATTCTAATGCAAAAATTAGTACGGCCCCTTCATAAAGCCACACGAAGACATCAAACTTGTAAACGTGCAAATAGAATTAAGCGAATTAAAAAAAAAAAATTATGGAATATCATTTCTATTTACATTCAAGATGAAATGTGTAAAATTGCGTTATTGTAACTAATCGCTTAATACTAAAACTTTAAGTTTTTAATTCCTCTTCAGGGTTATTTTTTAAATTTTATTACATATGACAACCTTTCACAAAATAGTATTTTGTTTAAATAATAATTAGTCAAATTTTTACGTATTTTTATAAAAGTTTTAGTTTTATTCGGAAACAATGTTGTTGTTTCATCAGGGAGCGAAATATTGCATTAAATAAAATTAACAATTAACTCAAAATTTATTCTTTACCTCCAATTTTCTTACTTACTTACTTTTCTTACTTCCGCCAAACATATAGGTTTATTGTTAAAATATTGCGATCCATATGGTTGAGAGCCACTTAAAAACAGAAACGCAACTGGCAAACTAGTTGGCGTTGAAAATCATTTAAATATCAATTCTTCAAAGTGCAATAATATATAGTTAAGTGCAAAATTGTTATTACTTTCAGTAATGAGGAATATGTAGACATAATTACGGTTTATGAAATAAGTTTATTAATTAAAAAAATTTCTACAAATCACTGCTTTTGCTATTAATTTTTGTTAGGTGCAAAATTCTAAATTAAAATGACAGCAAATTGTCAGATTTAAATAATAAATAAATATATCAGCACGCCTTTTACCCGTTATGGGTGTGGCACTCTGCTTACGCAGATCTCGGTAGGTGATATATTTTATCGTATGAAAAACGGTTACCAGCCGTCAAGTCATAGATTTAAAAGAAACATAGTTCTATGGAAACGAAAAAATAATTATTATTCTTAGCGGGATTCAATAGATGTGCGTTAATTTACAAAAACTTTAATTTGTTGGCAACTTTTTGGGTATTGAGTTTTGGTTAAAAGTTTATTAAGAAAAAAGCATTATTTTGCCTCTCCCACTCCTAGCTACACTTTCAATCTTTTCCGTACATTATGAATCACCCTGTATTTCACCCCTCTCCCTTTCCTTCTGTCGTGGGTAGGCGCTGTAAATTTATACAAATGTCGTATTTATTTTCTCGGTGTTTGTTTAACTTTTGAGAATACGATCTCGTTAAATGCCCAGATGTTCGTCACTTAAAAAATGGTCTACTCCTTAATGGTTTCATTACAGATGATATGAGCGCTGCAAGCGGCCCTGTTGTGAACTACTTACAGTTTCTTGCTGCGTTATAATTATAGAGATATTGTAAGGACACGGAAAGACAGAAAGGCATTGTTACGCAGCTTAACTGCTTAATTAACGCTTGGCTTTGATCTGGATTGAGTGTTCTGGATTCCTTTATTGTGACGGACTGGGAAATTATTGAGTGAAACTGATAATCATTCTATTATTTTAACATGAATTGGATTTAATTGGAAATTTAGCTCATGGATACGAACTGAACTTTTGCTAGTTTGGCGTCGGATATACAAGGAAAAGAACTCTTTATATAAGGATTGTAATGCTATTATGAGGTAAATAGCTCAGTGGTAACGTATCGGACTGTGGATCGTGAAATCCTCAGTTCGAATCCCACTGCTGACAGTTACCAATTTAAATTCCCCCTCCACTAACATCCTTGGGGGCTATGATTTGACGTCTGGTAACCGCACTTCATACGAAAAAATATATCACTTACCGAGATCTGCGTAAGCAGAGTGCCACACCCATAATGGGTAAAAAAAATACCTATTCACTTTACAGCAGAATAGTAAATACAAAACTTCTTCTGAAATGAAATTTAGTTACCTACAAATTAATATTTGACTATATATCAATCAAATTAAAATTAATATTTATTAGGAAAGTTGTAATATGGCTATGGAAAATATAACAAAAACAAAAATATTTGATATTTCTGAAAATAGATTCTAGTTATGTACTTTACAAGTGGCCAAAGTAAGGAATTACCCACGAGAGAAATTTTAGCACACGAAGCCGAAGGCTAAATGTAATAATTTTATCGAATGGGTAATTCCACTTTGCTCACGTGTGAAGTATAACGTTTTAATCAACATCTGTTAATAATTGCAAAATTTATTAAAGAAATATTATTTGACAGTGACATGCTTTAAATCTTATAAATTAAAATGTCAATTGAAGTAGTTACCAAGGTGTTGTGTGTTATTATTATTGCTATAAATAGAAAATTACTCCCTAGTGACTTTTCTCAAAATTATACCCACTAGTGGGTAATTTGTTACTTTCCTTGTTTAAAATCGCCATTGAGAGCATTTATTGGGAGGTGTTGGATAAAGTATTATTTATTATAGTGTTGTATTTTCTGCAGAAATTTCGTAGGTTGTAATGACATAATGGCGAATTTAAGAGTTCATTTCATTCCATTTTTTAAATTACAAAATAACTAACCCTAAAACTGTTGAAATGTCAATATTTTTTTTTCACTTTTTTGTTAAATTTTCCATGGCCGTTTTACAATTTTCCTAATAAATATTGACTTTAAGTTGATTGTTATATCGTGAAATATTATAGTTAGGTAACCAGTGCATACATTTTTTAATTCTAAACAACTTTTGTATTTACTCTTTTGCTGGAAAAAGGAAAAATTACAGCAATATCAAGTAGTACCTAAATAAATTTAAAATCTCTAGGTATATTCCAAATTTCAATTCTACACTCGGTATAGCGCTAACTTGTATCTTATTCTTCATTCACATAGTTGTTTTAGCATTATTTTTCTCAAATATTCAACTTGCTAATATATTAAAATTGATACTTATAAGAACATGAGCGTATTTTTATTGGATTTCTTTTTTTAGAGAAATGTAAATCAATACAATGAGTCTACACATTCAAAATACATAAAAAAGCCGAAGTAAAGTGCTTGAAAAGTCTATTTTCTCTTCGTTCATCTTTTCTGAAGGCTTTGACAGATATAGAAATGCCTACAAAAAAGTGTATCCCATCTCCATTTAACTCCAAAGTGACACATTTTAAAAGAACACACACACGGCACAAGCAGATATATTTATCCACACTTTTACAATCGATAACTACTTTTAACCTAAAAGCAAAACAGATTTTCTCATCGTATTTATAGGTTATGCTGTTCTTTATTGGAATAAATAAAGTAATTGTACATATTTAATTTCTCTTTAGATTCGACAGCTTCAAATTGATGCAAGAAGATGACAGTATCTGATTAATACATTATCTAAATTAAACCATATTTTGTCACCTCTTTCACGTTATTATGAGTGACAGTTTTATGATTAAATAGATCATAATCCATTACTTCAATAATGAATTATATTAGATACTACAGTTCTTTTTCTTTTTAGTTTCTTTTAGTTTATTATTAATGGATCGATTTTTGTCTCTAGAGTCAAATTGCTCGAATATTTAAGTAAATTTTAATACAATAATTATAAGTTACGAAATATCTATATCAGAATCATAATTACAAGAATTTCCAGATTTTTAATTTTACTTTTCCTCGTGGCTACATTAATTTTTTATCTGCTTTTATTTAAACTTTATGAAATAAATATTTATGTCTAAAAACATAACATTTTAAGTAACATAATGGATTTAGATATGATACACTATAGCCTTAGTTAATTTAATCATTAAAACATGAGTTTTGCTATTCCCGTGGTCACAGAATATTATTTATGTTAGATAATAATTTATTTTTGGTTTTTGATATGATTTTTTAATTATTTTTTTTATATTCAAAATATAAATAGTAAATCATTTTCTTAAATACATTTGATTTATGAATGATCCCCTAATACTAATATTAATTTTCTTTCCTATTTTATTGAAAAAACATTATTATATAAATAAAAGGTTGTCATTCGAACTTTGAAAGAAAAAATAGTAGTATTGTAAAGAGTCAATTTTTATATTTTGGGAGTGAATATTACTAGAGTAAAGAGTTTTTTTTTTAGTGAAAAAAGGTTGGTCTCCACATTTTGTGGAGTACTATATATACTTTTAAAATATATAATTTATCATCTATCAAAATTAAAATTTAATCTTTATTAGGTTAATTCTCAGTGTAAATTTATATTAATCTTAAATGATTAAAAAACAACTCAATTAGAGCGATCTACTTTCTACTCGATACTTGAGTGTAAATACACTCTAAACAGTAAAAATTTATAGTCAAATTTGACAAAATTTTAATAAAAATTTTAGTCCCGGACGATCCACCGTAAATTTTTGTTCATTTAACAAGTTACAAATTAATTTAACTAGTTTCAAATTATTTTTATGTATTTCGTAACTAAATATATTTGTGAATATGGTAATTATTAACAATTATTTTTATGTGCTTTTGACTTAATATTTTAGTAATTATATTGAAGCAGAACAATAAATCATAGTTTTTATAACAAATTAATTTGTTACGAAGGATACAACCTTTCTATAACACTTTCAAATTAATAAGTTAGCTAAATTTACTTGTTATTATTGACGAGTCTATTTGTTAAATTTTATGTATGTATCAAATATATAAAAACAACCATTTTTCTTGTTAAAAATTCAGAATTGCCAAATTTTAATTTAACAAATTGTCATGTTTGTTAAAATTGTAATTTTGACGCAATATATTTGTCAATATTAAACAACAGCAAAATGAGCAAATCGTAAATCAATTTTTTTACTGTATAAGACATACGAAATGGATTAAATTAGACAACGATTTCTATTTAACAAGACCATTATAATGAACAAAAAAATTTTAAAATTAACAAATCGCAAATTAATTTTTTTTTTTACTTTTTTGGCCAATATTTGAAACTTCAGTTCTGTTCTGAGAGTGTAGAAGATAATCGGTATGAAAGGCCATGAACATAAATAAAAGTAAATAATTTGGAGACAACTTCTGCCATCCCCACATTTCATAATTCCATCCTGCTATCGACCTAGCATCAAGATGATTGTTGCTCACCCTCTTGGGGTAGTGCGGGGGACAGCGGGAGTTGTTTGTGTCCGCAACAAGTGCCCTTCGGCCTTCAACCCTGCCGGCGTGAGTCCATGTGAGAGGGTTAAGCTCTCTGGCACTCTCAGCCTCGTCTGTGATGTTGTTATGTTGTAAAACCCGCATGTGAGGTGATCACGTGATCAGGACACCCGAACAGCTACAGCCTGTGGTGTGATGTACTTGGCTGAGGACAGAGATGGAGTTAGGGGGACATAATGAGATTTGTCTAACTGGTTTTGGCCAATTCTGGTACGTTTTCTTCATGTTAAGAAACCAGTGAGGATTTTGCTTTACAGACAATAATGCTTAATCGTTTTTGAACCAGGAGAACAATGGTGTATTCTGGTATAATTGAATTTATCCAAAGTAAACACTTTTATAAATAATATACATAAAAACGTGCTTTAGGGGGGGGAACCTAGTATAAAAGATTCGAAAAATTATTTTTTATTTTATTCCATGTATCGTTTATAAAACTATTCAGGAATATGTCTTCTAAGTTTTACTTACCGAAATCTGCGTAAGCAGAATGCCACACTCATAATGGGTAAAAGGCGTGATGATATATTTATTTAGTTTTATAATAAAATTGGAACTTATCAGCGTAATGTAACCAGCTGTTGGGATCTTAGATCTCACCGATCCAGTTATTCAGTGACACTGCCTCAAAGCAGTTGGCTGGTTATACTACGCTGATGAGGTCCAATAAGAACAAAATGCGTCCGTAGTTACCGATTGATTGGATTGGCCGGTCTCTGTGACTTAATAACTTAGTTATTATTCGGAGACTGATTTTTATGAAATATTTATAATTTTATTGTCTTTGTATTTTTATATAATATTATTTGTTTCATAGATAATTTAACTCCAATATAAAGTAAGCCATAAAGAAAAAACAATTTTATCGTTTTGACAGTGGATAAACAAGAAGGTAACTTTTTACAAGTGATAAATAGTTATTTGTCAAACTAGAGAGGAAAGCGCTTCTTTTTCCCCCTCGAGTTCGAAGTTTGCCTCATGAGCGCAGCGAGTGAGGCATCTCGAATGAGAGTGGAAGAAGAGCTTTCCTCTCGTGTTAGACACAACCTTTTTTTCACGACACGTTAAAAGTTAGGTTATCACACACAAGGCGGTGTAGCAGTGTTGCCAATGAACCAATCTTAAATATCTTTAATAAGTTGTCAAATTGTGATTTAATAAGAAAAAGAAAAACATAATTGTAAGATAATTTAAAGTATGTATATCACTAAAATAAGGATTTTTAATAAAATTCATTTATAATTTTTATAATAATTTTCTTGTAAATAACATTCATATTGGTAATACTTCTATATTTTCATCTCTAGAGAGGAACACATTTTCCTTAGTATTTTGGGTGAAAAACGGTGGGGTTTCCTACCATGTCGTGAAAAAACGTTATTTACCTTTCTCCTAGCAACCAGATCAAAATACTAACTACATTAATGTCTCTTGTATTGTATGTCAAAAATATACATATATAATAATTGTACTTTCACTAATGGCAGTTTTAAATAAACATTTTCAAAATGTTGTTAATTTTTTTTTGCCGAATTACACTCGAGCATTTTATTTTCTTTAGATAAATTTCAGTTTGACAACTCAACCTTATCACCTGACAGCAATTTGACCGTAGGTGTCGTGATTTTATTCAAACAGTTTTCTTGTCAAATTGCTAGATAACAAGGTTTCGTGACAAACAAAAATTTATCCGGCTAAATAAAAAGCTCTTACAGTTGATAGTTTTCTTTTTTTGATAAAATATACTATTCCAATATACCTATGTGAAAATGTTCCTAACAAATGCAAGAAAAGTAAAGGGTAAACAAAGCATCCCTGTTTTCTGCAGAATCTATTTCCGAACCTTTTTGTTCTTGTAAAAATATGTGGGTACGCCACTGATGTTGATATTGAAGTTCAGATTCAGACAGCAAATATTGGAAGTGAGAATGTCTGGAAATATACCGTGATTCGTTGTGACAAATTCCAGCACCCTTCGTCTGTGTAACTCCAACATTGTGACACGTGTCTAATCATAAATTCTTTAACTTATTTACGCCCTACACGTCCATAGCTTCGTCATATTTTCGCCCTGACGTCTCATACATTCGAACATTGTCTATTCGTCATTCTCTATTCTATTCAGTTATTTTCCATGTTCTTTGACAATCAACACCTACAATAATGTGTTCCGAAACAGGATGTCATTTTTACTTTAGTTTTTATAGCTTGTAAATTTTGTATTTTTTTAAGAAACTCCTAAACTTGTGTTTGATGTGTTCTGTGTAATTACCAAATATCACTTAAATATATTTTGATTGTGTTCCTATATAATTAACTGTTGAGGTTATATGCCGCCTCCGGTACCTCGTTTTCGGTGGTGTGACAACGGCATGCAGTGTGCGTTGGTATGGGTTTTTGCAAAACGGTCACCCATCTAATTACTGACCGCGGGCAGTGGTACTTAACTTGCGTTTTACAATGAAACGGATTCAACGCTACCTGCCATGGCCGTTGCCTCTGCATAAATTAAAGCTTAGAAAACTCATTTTCGTGGAGGGTATCATCAAATCTCTTATATTTTGTGAAATGCGACGATATCCGATGTTTTTCGAAGTGCAATTTTCAAGGGTTGCAACTTAAAAACTAGACAAAATATCGAAAAATACTCTTTTGTATTGTGCTTTTCATGCTTTACTAGTACAAATTGAAAATAAACCATTGGATTCAGCTTGTCAAAATACATAAGTATACAAAAGTTCAGAATATTTGGTCAACATGTTGAAGAATAGGACAGCAAAAATCTGAAAATCGGTTAAAATTCGAAAAAATAATAATTTATTGCTCATTTACTTTTTTGAATGCAATGGTAATTTGATTATTGCACAATAATTCTATTATGAAATGCTTACAATAAATGCACATTTTATTTTATACAGGCTGTCCCAGATTTAAACGGCCTAACTTAAAATTAAGATTAAACACCTAAAAATAGGGTGACAAGTTCATTTGAGCAAATGTCCGTAAATGCTTTATTCCACAGATATTCATGTTTTTCTTATTGAGTAATTGTAATCTTTTTTCTATAACACTGTTTTGGAAACTGGGCATTCCACTACTAAAAATTGTTATGGAATCACTAACATTCCATACGCGGCGTATGGAATATTTTCGACGAATCAGAACCGCTTATTAGCGTGACATATGAAGTATCTTGATTCAGTTACTATGGTTACGTCTGTTTGTTTTTATTTGATTTATTTGAGTTTGACGTTTTCAACAGTTTTATATTTGTAATTTTGTATAATTTCCAAAACCTTTTTATAGAAAGTATAGTCTACATCATGTAACGGAATGGCCTATCCCACGCTCGCAAACCGTATAGCCCTCGCCTTTGGCTCGGGCTACAAACTTTTTTCTAGCGTGGAATATGTGCCATTCCATTACTTGTTGTAGAATATACTAGTATTTGTCCATGAGTAGAGCGGGCATTGCACGATGAAGTTTTTCTTTTCAAGTGACTTTAGAATGACATGTTTGAATAAAATGAATGACCATTTGACATATGACATTTGACGTGTTGTTTATATTCGAAATAGTTGTGATTATTTTCTAATTATGGATTTGGTAGATACTACAACCGAAGGAAGAAAATTGTACATGGTTTTATTATTAACTGCTGCTGCATGTATTATGAAAAAAATTCAATTACATAGAAATACGTAAATGACGGTGATACTGGATACATTTATATCAGAAAGTATCAGCATAGTGATTATTATAACTTGTACAAGGAAATGCGACAAGGAGATCATGAATTATTTTTTAATTATACGAGAGCGACTAAAGAAATCTTCGACAATTTGCTAGCTTTGGTAGGCCCATATTTGTAGAAAAATGAAAATCATCTTACAATACTATCCGATTATAGAACTTTTTTTCATTGAACCTATTTGTAAATGCCGCAGGATTTCGGTCCATATTGTCAGATAAGTTTGTAACAGCGCAACTAATTTCCTGTAAATATTGCTTGTATTTTTTTCTGGCATTTTTTGATGATATTTTAATTTGACATATGATTACACATACAAATACTGGACTGTTGAACAATTGCTGTATTCCAATTCCAATCCCATTCGATATTAAGTTTTGCCATACCAAAGCTTAAGAGATGAGCCAGCCTTAGAAGATTTCACGAACGAATTATTTGATTATCTTTCCTGTGAATAATTAAAATTTCTGGATGCTTCCCTGCACCACAGCCGCCTTATCTCGCTGTACTTATTTGTAGCGACAACATCTCTCTCCTCTCTTTTCCTCTCCCAAGTTCCCTCCCGTCTCTCTCTTGTTAGCAGCTGAAGATTCGTGCGAACTGCCTCGTACCACATTCACACACATGCACACTTGAAGAGGACACATACGCAGTGAAACTCATCGACCATCGAGTGTGCTGTGAAGCTGCGATACAAGAGAGACTTTTCAAGTTTTCCAGAGAGGAGAGCTAAGCTGCGATGGTGAGGATGGATCTAAGAGAGGATCTACGCGAGTGTTTGAGCGAAATCGCGGATCTAGGCTGAATTTATTTATGGAGATGGTCAGCTAGCTGCTGCGTTTATATGCGCTAGCTTTGGCTTAATATTATTGTAGGTACAATTTAATCTTATACTAATTCGGTCTGCTAATTTTTTGAACTCTTTTATTTTAAGTTATAGAGCAAAATTTTTATACATGACCTATTAAGTGCTAGTTTTGATTTCCGGAGATTTATCGCCTGGATTATTAAGTTATTATTATTATGAAAATTAGCAAGAATCAAGGACAATGGTGTTTTTCAAATCTAGCAGGAAATAGATTCAGCTAGAATATCGTATATTGTTTTATATAACTGACAGATTATTTTTAAAATCAAGTTTATTCAGTTGTAACTATAGCAACAAAACAGAATGTAAATAAAGAACGCTAGGAATTAGTATATTGTACAACGAGCATGGAATGGTAGTCATTTCCTACGAGTGTGAAAGTTTGTAGCATGAGCCGAAGGCGAATGCTGCAAATCATACGAGTACGAAATGGACATTCCATGCGATTTGTACACTATACTTTTTCTACGACTACGATATTATTTCCAAGTTAATTTAATTTTAATAATAAATTTGTCCTGCTTTCACCATTCCAATATTTGACAATTCTAAATAAGTATATTCTAGCAATGGCACCTGTACTTAAATGAGCTGACCTGTATTGAAATACTCACAAAACAAATTCATTTCGCACGATGTTTGCAATGTACCTTATATCCCTAGCAACAGCAAACATACAATGAGCAGATTTCTAAATGGTCGTAGAAAATAGTTATTTACATTACAAGCAAGGTAAAACAGTTTTTACTGCCGAATGGCGGAACTGACCGGAGAGCCGATTAGGCGAGTCTGTAACCTCCTTGATGCAGTAAAACAGTTACTTTGCGTGTATTGTACAACATTTTACTTGTTACTCATTTGTAAGTCAAATTAAAATTATAACCAAGCCCTGTCAGTTACACACAATTGTTAAGTCAAAAATTATTTGAAATGATTTCTCATAAGCCTTGTAAGCATTACTGTGGCAACGTGCATTGTTTACCTTGTTTACTAATTTGTAAAAATTTTACAATGTAGCTGTGAATTAGTAACTTGTAAAGATTAATTTTAAAAAACAATAAAGGGCTTGGGTAAATAGCGTTTATAAGTGAGTAACAAGTAAAAATTATAAAAGGTTGCAAATTTAAAATCAAGTGTCAGCAATAGTTATTTTTACGAAATCAATACTAAAGTACTTGATATTACTGCGCTAAATTAGCCAAAATAGTAGCTAAACTTAAACTTTACATGCTCTTATGTCAAAATTTTACTTCACAGACTCATATGTCGAACTTCAATTACAAACCTAAAAAACAAACAAATTATTCTATAATACTATTAGTGAATTTATTTATTATTTACCTTTGACAATAATTTATCGGATATAATGCAGATCACATGCAGAATTTGACACTCTGACAGAACTTTTGTCATCACAGCCATCTCCGTCACAGCAGCTAACTGATATTTAACAAATACAGCTATTTATTTATGTTCTTAATTAATAATTTAATGATTTTGGAAAAAATATAATGTATATACCTCGGTTCTAAAGTATTTTTTATTATGAATGTGGAAAAAACAATGTGAGTAATAAAAAATATAAATATATAGAGTTAACTATTTTGTTCTATAAATTACCAAATAAATAATGTTTTAATTAAAACTAATTTTATTTCAACTAAATTTGAAGCATTTTTCTCTTTAAAAAATTAGGAAAATTAGAGAGTTAGAAATTAATTTAGTCAACTAAATTCGTATTGAGTACAATAAGGAACAAAATCGTAGTAATAGTTTAAAAATAAAATATGTTTTTCATCATTTAAAAAGTTTATCAGCCAGAAAAAATATTATATTTAAGAAAACACTTCATATCTCCCGTCTAAATATATCATGAACTTATCAACACTTCTCCAAGGTCAATAGTAAAGAAATTTGAAAGTTATGTAAACATAAACAAACACAGGATGTCAACATATATTTTTTATCAAAAAATAATGCATCACGTAGCAAATATCCCATGACATCGAATTCTCATAATCGGACAAAATTATAAATAATGATTTGTACTCAAAACTTTGGTAAAACGTAAAACTATTTGATGTCTGGCTACTGGAAAACTAGAAATTTTCAATTCACGCACTCGTGCAGTAAAGTATGCAAAAATAGCACAAATTTTCTCATAGAATTCTACCGCAAAATGGTCTTAAAAAAAAATAAAATTTAGTTCATAAAATGTCACATTTCCGCACAGATAAAAAATAAGCTCTTATGCTGGAAGACTTCTTCCCGCACTTGTTATGTAAATAATTTATTCTGTTCGAACTATTCATGGACTGAAGTAAACTTATATATCAGAATGTACTAAAACTAATATTTTTGGCAAGGCTCGCTTCCCTCTCAGTTTAAGCTTCAAAATTTAATTTCTATCTAGGATTGTTCATTTAAATAGCTGGGTAATTTATAAATAAATGAAATACAATTTAAAAGTGATTCTTTATGGACTAGTCCGATAAAGTAAAAACAATAACCAATATACAACTTGGTACACAAGAAACAGCGAAAAGCATTTTTTTTAATTATCAATTTATTTTTATGTTGTCATGTGTCAAATATAATTGTCAACTGTAATTACACAAGAGCTTTTTATTTTATTTCTGTTTGTAACGAAACCGTGTTACTTAGCAATTTGAGAAGAAAACTGTTTTAATAAAATCACGACACCGCAGGTGGAGTGATTTTATTTTTTTTTTCTACGACTACTGAGAATCTGCTCATTGTATGTTTGTTGTTGCTAGGGATATTAGGTACATTGCAAGCATCGTGCGAAATGAATTTGTTTTGTGAGTATTTCAATACAGGTCAGTTCATTTAAGTGCAGGTGCCATTGCTAGGATACTTATTTAGAATTGTCAAATATTGGAATGGTGAAAGCGTGACAAATTTATTATTAAAATTTAATTAATTTTGAAATAATATTGTGGTCGTAGAAAAAGTATAGTGTACAACTCGCATGGAATGTCCATTTCATACTCGTATGATTTGCATACTCGTAGGAAATGAGTACCATTCCATGTTCGTTGTACAATATACTATTAAACAGTTTTCGATTGAAATTGCTGTCAGGTTACAAGTTTGAGTTGTCAAACTGAAATTTATCCCAAGAAAGAAAATGCTCGAGTGTAATTCGGAGAGATAATTTAACGACATTATTTATGAAAAGGTTTATTTAAAAGTGCAATTGGTGAAAATACAATTTTATATTTTTGGCATATAATGCAAATGACATTAAAGTAGTTAGTATTTTGATCTGGTTGCTAGGAAAAAGGTAAATAACGTTTTATCACTTACAAAAAGTTACCTTCCTATTTATCCGCTGTTAAAACGATAAAATTGTTTTTTCTTTATGGCTAAATTTATATTGGAGTTAAATTATCATTTTAAAATTAAAAAAATAACAATAATCTGCGATACAGTCGAGCATATAATATTGTATGTAACACGTACATAATAGGTTTTTATGTGCCTCGTACATGAAATCGTAAATTATGTACTTGTTACATAAATATCTATTATTATAGCGTAAATATAATTCGCAAGTTTCCGTCGCTCCAAAGGTGTAATGTAAACATAGCGTTGGTATATATTTGCCGGAGTACATTCACCTCCAAGTATCCGTCATTTGTCATTCCGCAGAACAGTCTAAAATAGCTGCACATCTAGACGGCGCCCGAGTCTTGGACGACGGACGCCCAAAAACAATTGCAACGCGCTCATGACTCATTTGTTTTTACTTTGAAACAATCGCTGCAACCACTGCTGGACTGCAATTGTTGCAAAATTGAAATAAATGGCTTTCCGCAATTGTGAAACTTTCAATTGTAAAATCGCTTAATTTTAATAATTAAATGGAGTCTTTTACCATTTTTAATTTTTTTTTATGAAACTATATCCAAATTGAAGACTATCTGTACTTTTCAAAAGTCTTAATTGTTATTCGTTATGCAACAATGATTTTGAATATTGTGACGTCATTATATAGGTGTTGGTGGATCTCAAACAGAAGAAATTGTAAATAATTGTCACATGAATGTGGAATGGGAAATTATTTAAATGGAATTAATAATTAGATATTTACTTTACAAGTGGGCAAAGTAAGGAATTACCCACGAGAGGCTTCGTGTGATAATTTTATCGAGTGGGTAATTCCACTTTGCCCACGTGTGAAGTAGATATAACGTTTTATCCAACACCTCTTAATAAATGAAAAATTTAGTAAAGAAATATTATTTGACAGTGGCATGCTTTAAATTTTTAAATTAAAATGTAATTCGAATTAGTTACCAAGGTGTTAGGTATGTGTTATTATTGTTGTAGATAAAAAAAATACTCACCAGTGACTTTCCTCAAAATTATGCCCACTAGTGGGTAATCTGTTACTTTCCTTGTTTAAAATCGCCATAGTTATAGAACATTTATTGAGAAGTTTTGGATAAAATAACTTTTCATAGCGAATAATTAAAATATACATGAATTTCATTTATTTCTGGAAGAAACATGAATAAACTGTAAGACTATTTTATTCAAATGTTTGATTACCACTGATAAATTTTGCAAACCTATGTCATTCAACAAGTCTTTAATTTCGCTGAGTCGACCTAAAGTAATATTTAGTTAGAAATAAGTTATATATTTTGTATGTATTTAAAATATACTTACGAATTCAAAGTGAAACAAAAAACCCTTAAATTCGTTGCCAACTATTTTGACACTATCTGACAGCTCAATAATAAGAGAGGTACAAATAATTTAGAATAGAATAGATAAATGCCATAATACTTTGACGTCATTGTAGAGGTCTTTAAAACTCAAATATCTTATTAATTAATAATATATTGTAAACGTCTGTTATATCTAGTACGATTATTTTGGGTCTAATCTTAATATAAATGACTTATTTTCTATTTTGTGACTGTAGTGAACGACCCCATTATAACTCTTCAATTATCTATTTTTAAAAGAATGAAAAAAAAAATGTTTCGCCTCGTTTCCAAAGCCTATTCACTAAGTCATCGTGAATAGGAAGGATAACGAGTGAATTCAATCTGCCAATCATGATACACGAACTTCTTATTGTCTAAGAAGCCGCATGGAAAATTGGCACTGCCGGGACTCGAACCCGGGTTCTCAAATCGCTAGCCGCACACTCTACTGCCTACGCTACGCCAAGCCACGTTACAAGTGCTGCCAACTACTCTACTAGCCTGAAACGTCGCTTCAAGGTCACAAGTATAAAGAGGGAAACGATAAGAAAGTTTTAGTAGTTTTAGGGAGTTTTGTGTTTTAGGGTTGAAAAGTTTGAGAAAGTTAGCGGAAGTTGTACCTGCTTTGACTTAGAATGCTTTGAAAATAGTAACGGTAATTTAAATTATATTATGTATTTTACTAAAGTTAAAGGAATATACTAAGGAAATAAATTAGTACCGCCACAGAACTAAAGATCTTATCCCCATTTATTAAATTATTAACGTAAAAAATAAACAAATTATACTTTAATACTATTGGTGACTTTATTTATTACTTACCTTTGACAATAATTTATCGGATTTATTGCAAATTACATGCAAAATTAGAGCTCTAGAAGAATGTAGGTATTCTCGTCCGCCATTTTGGGTCTAGATGTCATAAATAAAACAAGTTATTGGAATCCAGTTACTTAAAAAAAAAACATTTAAAATTTGTATCTGTCAAATTTGAAAACATATTTCTTGAAATTCTGTAAAATCCAACTGCACAAATCATACGGTAATATATTAGAAAGTATTCTGTACTCTTACCTGTTAGATATGAAATATAATAATTAAGAGAATGATATATCACAATTATTAATCAGTATCAACTCCAAATTTGACAGAAAAGAATTAAAGTAACTGGATTCCAATAATTTGTTTTATTTATGACACTTGGACCCAAAATGGCGGATGAGAATACTCATATATTCTAGTGCCTTAGCAAAATACGTCTAAGAACGTATAAAAAAAATCTGATGTGCTGGACATAACCTCCCGCCCAATACTACTCTTAAACGGTACAAAATAGTATTTGATGATACAGAAACATCCCTTCTTATTTGTTTATTTTCTTTATATTTGAGAATTTTAATGTTCTTTCGTATATTTATTTAATTTTATGACATATATTTCACTAAGAAACCAGCTTCAAAAATCACAATGACATGTGTCAGATTTCGTAAAAAATTGAAAATTTTTAAATGTTTTAATGGTGGAATACAAGATTTGTAAAATCTAATTTCTTTATATTTTATTATCTCTAAATCTAAAGGAAATTAATAAAATTAGTGTAATCAAACCACATGCAAAATTAAATATTCTTCAACTTTCAAAATAACATAAATTTTTGAAAAAGGAAATTTAACCGTGTTTTTCACGAAAAACTGTTAAGGGCTTCAAGTAAACTTCTACTTCCGGTTGACCAATTTTATCCAAAATCTAATCAGCTCTTCATTTAAATATAAGAAGCAATAATTCACACAATTGTATTTTTTTGGTATTATAGTATTTGAGTTATGCGAGACGAAAAAATAGCCACAGACTACACACACACATACATACACATACATACATACAGACATCATTGCGAAAATAGTGAAATCGTATTGTAGGGACCCTAAAACGTGCTTATTCATTGAAAACTTACTACCCAATTTTTTGGCCAAAAACAATACCTCCCTTACCTAGAGGTAGGCGGGAGGTAATAATAAAAATTATAACCAAATTTGACACTTTGATAGTACTTTTGTTATCACAACCATCCCCGTCTCAACAGCTAGCTGACATTTTACAAATACATAATGCTATTTATTTATGTTTTTAATTAATAATTTAACGATTTCGAAAATAACTATTTACCTTACAAGTGGGCAAAGTAAGAAATTACCCACGAGAGAAATTTTAGCACACGAAGCCGAAGGCTGTGTGTAAGTGTGTGATAATTTTATCGAGAGGATAATTCCACTTTGCACCACGTGTGAAGTATAACGTTTTATCCAACATCTCTTAATAAATGCAAGATTTATTAAAGAAATATTATTTGACAGTGACATATGTTTTAAATTTTTGAAATTAAAATGTTAATCAAAGTGGTTACAAGGTGTTATGTTTTATTATTATTGTTATAAATAAAAAAGTACTCACTAGTGACTTTTCAAAATTATACCCACTAGTGGGTAATCTGTTACTTTCCTTGTTTAAAATCGCCATAGTTGTAGAGCATTTATTGAGAGCTGTTGGATAAAATATAATTTATACTTCCGCACTAAAGAATTTTTATTACTCATATGGTTTATTCTCATCGGCTCTCGCCTCGGAAATTAAATTCCAAATTCGTAAATAAAAAAATTATTCTTTAGTGCCTTGATATGCAAATAACTATTTCAGTTTCTATTTAATATTTATTTAAACGGCTTCCAAAGTCACACCACCCAAAACAGAATCTGAAATTTCTCTAATAATATGTAAATTTTCTTTGTGAAAACTGCACTAGTAAACATAAAAATAATTTCTGCAAGAGCCAGTGGCATTATCCTCGCCTCTGATAGAATATTCCTTTTTATAACGCCAAGAGAGCAGCAGGAAAATTTAGCAAATAAAAACAATTTCGCTGCTATCTCTGTCATAATTTCGTAGGTGTGTTTGTTGCATTATCATGAAACTGTCGGGTGTCGCCTGCAGTAGCTCTGTGCGCTGATCTCCAGCGTGGAGCGTGATGCTCCCAGAGCGTGAAATTGCCGTCACGCTACTGGTAAACGTCCGTTTTATTGTTTTAACAATTTTATTGCGCGTGAAACCGAGTTTTGGTGTGGTGGCAGGTATGCGGCACATTAATGCATAATTAAACGGTTTTCCGCGTTTGTGGAATTGTTCCCGATGCGTTTACAATTTGGGCATTATTGAAATTAAACATTATGGGTCCGGAAGAAGAAACTGTACAAATTATTTATTTTTTTACGGTAATTATTAGTATTATTAAGCGGTCGCCAAAATAAAAGATTTACAGCAGAGGCTGCGAAGCTATAAATCTGTGTTTGGTGTCTTGCTAGACACATTATTTTTTTGCCGAAATGGAATTAATATTAATTTTGTGATTATTTCATATACATATTTTACAGGTTACAGCTGTCAAATTATGTTATCATGCGTTTGGTGAACGGTTGCTATGCATTTGTTGATGGTTACTATGCTTTTGTTGAGCGGTAGCTATGAAATAGTTATTTACATACATGGCCGGCGAACATTGTCTGGATGATATGGAGCACTCCATACCTCAGAAAAGCCTAGGTATGGAATTCCATACCTCAAAAAGTAAAAGAAATTGTATTCAATGTCATAAGGTTTGAACAATAATTAACATCCCCCCTACCTCAGCAATATTTACTTCGCCGGCCCTGTTTACATACCAAATGCGGGAACGCTTGTTTCCCGGATGAGTGCTTGGCGGCGCGAGCTTCTGAGCGCTGCCATAGAACGAATCCGGGAATCGAGTTCACGCAAGAGGTTTGTACAATATTTTTTGTACAAAAAGTATAAAACTAATAACAGTCCATACAAAGAAATGAAGTTCTTCAAAGAATTCTTTTGATATTTGTCAAAGTTGCACTATAAATATAAACACACAAATTAATTTGTCTAATATATTAGAAAACAAATAAAATATTTATAATATTTACCGTATTCACTTGTAAATATATTATATTTCTTATTTCCGTAAAACATTCTTCTTACTCATTTAAACACAGTTCATATGATGTACTACACGAAATATCACTAAATATTGGCATATACTTTTATTGTATTTCTATATAATATAAATCCTAAAAAACTCACGGGTGCAGAGCGCCTCATCATATCTCTTAAATTTTTCGAGATATGGCGGTTTTTGATGTTTTTCAAAGTGCAACTTTGAGGAACTCCAACTCAAAAATTACGCAAGATATCGAAAAATACTCTTCAGTTATGTGCATATTATAGCAAAATAATTTTTTTTTAATTGAAAATTTTTTGTTTCAAAAATCGATCAAAAATATTTCAAATAGAAAACAAAATACCAACTTGCAGACTAAACCATTGGATTCAGCTCATCGAAATACATAATCCCTAAAAATTTCAGAACATTCGGATGGTGGGTTGAAATTTTAGAGCAAAAAATCTGAAAATGGCCTTTTCAGGCGAGATTTCAAGGGGTACCCTCTGACGTTTTTCACCAAAACCTCATTTTCACACTTTTTGCTCTAACTCTAAAACGCGTAAAGCAATTTTAATTAAATTTTACATACTTATTTATTTTGACGAACTGAATCGAATGGTTCTGTCTGCGAATCTGTATCTTTTATATTTTTCGAAATTTGGGTAAAAAATCGAACAATTTCAAAATTTTCAAAATTTGCTAATTTGTAATTAAATGCATTAAACGTACAGAACTGAGTCTATTTTTCAATATCTTTAATAGATTTTGAATTGCAAAAAAATATTTGATTACATTTCCAAGATACGTATTTTTATTCAATTTGTTTACAGGGCGGAAAAGAGTTTCTGGCCCCTGTGCGCAAAATACTTATTTTCACGTTGCCTGGGAAACACAAGTGTTGTTCAGAAATAGTCCAAGAGTAGCATATTTTGCGTATTGAAAACACTGAAAAAAAGTTGTAGGATAAAGTTTTTTGTTTGAAAAATAATTTGTTTAATTTGACAATTAACTTTTGACATTTTAATATTCGTACTGATTTGCCTAGTTACCTGAAGACTGCTGTAACAATTATTTGAATCGGGGTTGTTCAATTTACATTTCTTTTAAGTAGCTCGTGTACTAAGGGCCTTACATTTTTTTGCCTTAGAATTATCAACTCAGAATTAATGAACGAACTTTTTATTTTGTTTTGAATAACTGTTTCTGTGCCTTGGTATTTTGATGAGTCTAGTTTGTCCTACAGTTTAATACAACTTTTTCTGCTTTTAAAGAATTTAGTTTTAATAATATACAACATAAATTACAATGTTCTACTAAAGGATCCGGGAAATTGCTCTCAAAAACTGATTACATAAATAACACGATTATCATCATGTGTTATAATTTCATATTACACTGTCGAATTCCGCCACAAATCTTCCGGCGTTACGCTCCAAGGAGTTCCTTCTCAATCATGCTGTTTCATATCCAAGCAATATATATAGTACGTCGTTGCGGGACCCCCGTTAAGATCTTATTACCCTTTTCACGGTGGAAATAGCGTTTTCGCTGAAAACAGCTCACGCACACACACAAGCGCGCTGGATTCAATGTATCAAGCCTCTGCTTTTGACATTTAAATTATGATGCGCTATTAAAAAAGCCATATTTTTAAAGGTTATAAAGGCGATAATTCTTCAATAAGCTTCACTATTTATAGTCGGAAACATCTATTGTTGATGAAAATGTCATTCATACGAAATTTCACTAAATTAATTGCACTATTCTTTTTATTATGACAATTAATTAAATGGAACATTATAAAATAAGTAAAACCACAATGTTATCTTATAGTAATAATAAAAATACATTTAATCTTATAATTTTATGCAATTTTCAATTTGTAATTAATTTGTAATATTTTTCAAAATACGGAATTTCCCCAAATAAGACTTAAAATTGTAAATTTTTTTTATTACATTTCTTTATAATATTTGCGACAGGAAACCCATTGCAGCAGAGCGCATCGTCATATCTCTAATATTTTTCGAGATATGACGATTTTTTATATTTTCCGAAGGGCAACTTTGAGGGGCTGTAACTCGAAAACTATACAAGATATCGAAAATTATCTCCAGTTTTGTGTTTTTCGTGCAATTTATAATAAATTAGTAAATTTTGAAAATTTTGAAATTTTTTTGAATTTTTTTTTAAAATTTTGATTGGAGATATGTCGACAAATATGAAAGATACAGACTTGCAGTGTTCACCAATCGATTCAGCTCGACGAAATACATAAACCCTGAAAATTTCAGAAAATTCGGACAACCGGTTGAAATGTTAGAGCAAAAAGTCTAAAAATGGCCAAATTCAGGCCAAACGTCAAGGGGTATCATTTGACTTTTTGGACAAAAAACATCATTTAGAGGCTTTTTGCTCTAACCTTCCATCCCGTAATGCGATTTTTATGAAACTTTGCATACTTATGTATTTAGACGAGCTGAATCGATTGGTGAACACTGCAAATCGGTATCTTTAATATTTGTCGAGTTATCGCAGATCGAAATTTTGAACAAAAATACAAAGAAAATTCAAAATTTTAAAAATTAGCTTATTTGTTATATAATGCACCAGAAACGCTAAACTGAAGAGAATTTTTAGATATCTCGTGTAGTTTTTGAATTACAGACCCTTAAAATTGCATTTCGAAAAATACCAAAAATGGACGTATTTCGAAAAATATTAGAGATCTGACGATGCGCTCTGCTACAATGGGTTTCTTAGCGCTTATATTATAAAGAAATGTAATAAAAAAATATTACATTTTTAAGTGAGGATATTCCGTGAGTTTCAAATTTTTCTATCGGTATGTGAATCTGTATTGAATGATTAATAATTACAATTTCTGTTATTTGTTTGTTCTCATAGCAACTTAAATTAGTTTATTATACATATAATTCAGTTTTGTCAAAAGAAGCAAACAAAATCTGGTGTGGGCACCACACTACTTTCTTATACAAATAAAACCAACTGCACACGTATGACTTGTTCCTTGCGTATGACTATTTTTAAATAGAAATCTATTAATATCTAGTCAGCAAATCTTTCTAACTAATAATACAAAAATTACTTACATTTATAATATTTCACAAGACACATATTTTTGACACTTCACAATTATTTGACACGTTTGGCACATAAATATTAAAAATGTTTTCGTTTTTTTCCCATTGTAACTAAGATTATTGAAATATATTCTTGAATATATAATTTAGTTTTTCTCAAAATTAAAAGCATGTACAAGAAAAGTGCAAATAACATTTTATATTCCAAATATTATTGCTAACATCTTTCATTTGAAACTTTTTCTCTAAGCTTATTCTATTTTTGAAAAAAATTGTATTGTTTTCTGTGTCCAGTAAAGTTCAATTTCATTCAAAATCAACTCAGTTCTTCATTTTTTCATAAAACTTATAAATTTCGTTCACATATCTTGTCTAGTTCATGAGATATTGCGCACACGGACATCCATCCATCCATCCATCCTCACACACAGACATCATTAAGAAATTGGTCTTAACGGATTCAGTGGATGTCAAAATATGTATTTCAGCAAAAATCTCGTCAGCGATTTTCTTTGTTATTCCAATACTTCCTTATACTTTGTATAAGAAAGTAAAAATTGTAGGTCAGATTGGCTCAGTATGTTGTCCGAGGGTTAAAAATATATTACCGAGATTTGCAAAAGTTTCACAATTGGTAATAGACTTATGATATATTTACTTATTGATAAATAATTAATTGTTTTTTAAAAATACGGGCATTTAATTTTCTTGTTTAAAATGTACATTAAAAAATCCCTAAATTATTTTTTTATGTCCCGTAAAATTCGTTAATTTGACTTATTAACCTTCTGTGTTCGTACAGCGAAATATCTTTAAGAATTTGTTAACGCAAAGGAGCAAAGCATTTAATAAATTTTCTAAAAACCTTCTAAAATCCTTGGCACGGCCAGCTGGCGCAATTACGTTAATCACATCTTTCTAACAGAGCCTTCAAAACGTCCAATCTCGCGAAATCTCATTAGACGTAATATACGCCGAAATAATTCCTTATTTAGATATTTAATAACATTAAAACCTATCTTTAATCTCGTTACTCGTGCGCGAAAAAAGAAAATACTAATTAACTCGGTGAAAAGAAGTCTTTAATTAAGATACCGCATGAAAGGGTCCACGAGTGCTGTACATACCGGGTGAAGCGACAATAAGGGCTGTGCGCTGGGATTATACTGTGGGTTTGTCAAGGGATGCAGGGAATTTTCTTTTCAGAGAAAAATTACAAAGTAACATCTCTGGAACTCTTATGTGTACGGTAGAGTGTAAAGGCTGGGAAATGCAGTAATTAAGATGAAAAACTCAACAGAAAAATGTCAGTTGCAGCAAAAATTTGTTAGGGGAATTTGCTACTAATTCATTAACAGGAACTGCGAACAAAAACCTTTTTGTTATACTTTTTTCACTTTAATTTCTGTGTTTAATTTAACTGTTTGCTATTAACTTGTGAATGGAGTGTACATCTATATTCACAATTTGAAATTAGTAGTTATGATTACGGTTAGTAGTTACTAGTTGTTAAGGTTAAACATACGCGTCGAAGAACGAATGCTTTATATTTTTTTAAACAGTAATTTCTGTAGTATTCATTTATTTTAATGTTCTTTATGGTCCAACAACCTCCATCCGTCAAAATTTCATGGATTTTTACAGTGACTTGTACATTGCAATGTCAGATGAAGTACATATTTTCGTTGGGTTCGTTCACTCCCGTGAATTTTGTTTTGCATTATTTCTTACAATTATTCTTATCGAGAAACAAAACAATTATTATAGTAAGGCCATTGTACATTCTAGTATTTATATATGTGGATGAAAAGGATAGTTAAAACATTAAACTATAAAAAAATATTCGTTGAAGTCTAGTTAGTCAAAATTTCAGTATTTTTATACTGTATTTCTCATTCCCATGAACGACAACAGTAATGAAAATAATTTGTACTTTTATAAATATGATCATCTATAACATACTAAGTTTATTTTCAATTTGAATATACAGTTTTTGAGAAACAAATAAAAATATACCAAGAAGTGTGTTTTTTTGGTATATTTTTATTTGTTTCTCAAAAACTGTACATTCAAATGAAAAATAATCTTAGTATGTTATAGACGATCATATTTATAAATATACAAAATATTTGCATTACTGTATTCGTTTATGGGAATGTGTGGCATATATTTTACTACTTTACTATGTTCATGTATACTTTGTAAACATAATTAGCTTTTTAAAATTTATTACAAAACTTTGGACTTTTATCTACAAATGTAGGTATAAAACATTATATGTTTCATTTATTATAATAATGATGTATTGTTTCAAAAAAGTCATGTTCATGTTGCGCTATCTTCAGCCCGTATGGCTGACCTTAAATGCACTAAATTAACACTGTCGAAATATCATTTGGTCAACCTTGCGTTGTAGGCAATACTATACCTCCAATTTGGATGATTCCTTCTGATTTGTATCCAATTTTACTTACAATTAAAGGAAAAAATAGTATTAAATGGCGTTCAACCTCGAATGACCTTGAAAATACAGTTTAATGGGTCACTTTATTCGTTCAACCTGAAACGTGGAAATGAGCTTATCTTCAGATAAGTTCCATTAAAAATGTACGTCGTTGTTTTGGTATCCCTGAAAAAATATTCACAATGTTTACCTAATGCTAATAAAGGTAATTATTTGTTTATTCCAAAATGAGTAAAATTGTGAACAAAAGTTAATATTGATTTTCAAATTATTTACACATCCCACAGATATACATATTAAATACTAAATAATTAAACAAAGTAGATTTAATTAAATGTGTCGCTGCATAATTAATTATAAATTGTTTGAAGTTTCCGCAATTTATAAAATGATTGAAAACTATATTTTAATTGTTTTGTTGCCGGAGAACAACTCTGAAATTAATTATATTGCTTTAATGTTAAACGTATAAACTGTATTTTGCATTCAAATGAAAAACTAATTAAACAAATAATATTTTCTCTGATGAATACACAATATAATACTAAATATTAAACAAATAACTATAAATAAACAAGTCGTATTTATGTAAATAAATACTCATATACGAAATGAAATATGACTCATAAAATCAATAAAAATTACAGTAGTATGATTGAAATATAAATGAATCATTGAAACAACAATATTTATTTTTTATTTATTTATTTATTTAAACCAATTGATCAACAGGTCATAGACCCAATTACAGATCAAGAAAAAAAGTTACAAACAAATACAATAATGTAAGTGTAGTACAAATTCAAGAAAAATTCCAAAATACAAATAAAAATTGTAGAAAAAATTAAACAAGACACAATATTAAAATATAATGAATACAAAGAGAAAGACTAAACCAAATCAAAAATTTTCATGACTCTAAGTTAGACAGCAAAGAGTGACAATTATTCCTAAATTGAGTGACGGAACTGCCAAAAATATCCACATTATTTTTATGCAATTTGTTATAAAGTGAGCACATTGAAAATATAGGAGATTTAAGGAGAATATTAGATGAAGCTCTAGGAAGGTAGAAACAGTAGAAGGATCTAGTAGTGGTATTTGGAGCATGGAAATTGAGTAAGGACAGGGAGATGGGATCGTCTATTTTATTATTAACTAAATTAAATAAATACATTAATAAAGACACTTGCCGTCGGACAACTAGTTTACATAGATTAAATTCAAGTAATAGAAAATCGTAGGAGTAACCAGGAGGGCAATAAAAGTTATATTTTTTGTAATGTAAATATTTAACAAATTTACGCTGCACTGATTCAATCAAAGATTCATATTTTTCGTAGTAAGGATGCCATATAACGCAACAGTATTCAAGTTTAGATCTGATAAGTGAAAAATACAAAACTTTAATAGCATGTAAGTTAGTGAATGATTGAGTATGTCTTTTTATGAAGCCTAGTACTTTATTACAGGAGGAAACAGTATTTTGAATATGAAGATTAAGAGCCAATTTTGGATCGAATGTGATACCAAGGTCTTTGATGAAATCAACACGCTCAAGCGTAATGTTATTAACCGTATAGCTGAATAGTATAGGAGTTTTCCTCGTGAACGATAACGTTTTACATTTATTGACATTTAAGAATAACTTATTTGAGATACACCACAAATTTAAAGCATTAAGGTCATTTTGGAGTGTGACACAGTCTGATGCAGAAGAAATAGAATGAAAAATTTTCAAATCATCAGCAAATAAGAGCTTGTTGGTCTGTATGACTGATACTATGTCATTGATGAAAATTAAAAACAGAAGAGGACCAAGATTAGAGCCCTGAGGTACACCGGAACTAGCTATAAAATAATGCGAAGTATGGCCCATGTATTGCACGAACAATATTGTTTTGCATTTGAGTTCCATAAATTTCGACTGTATTTGATCTCTAATTAAGTGAATATTATAGTTCTGCATAATTTATTTTGTATAAGAAAGAATTTAGCCCATCCAAAATTACCAAAAATAATAAGAAAACTTAACACATATACCGGGAGTTTTTTTTATCAGTATACATAGGGATGCGTCAATACCATAGTTACAGGCAAAATGATTGACAGCAATGTATTAAAGCGTTTTTTTTATGAGTGCATATAGGAATAACTTACAGTTATTAAAAATAATAATTCTTATCAATTCAATGTAATTTATTAAGTACTAAAGCAATTAAAACAAATTTCTTATTTGTTTAAACTTGCATTGTTTGTTTCAATATGATTATCTATTATTAATAATCAATGTAAATTATCCCTATGTTCACTCTTTAAAAAAAAGCGGTAATACATTGCTGTCAATCACTTTAACTGTAATTATGGTAATGATACATCCCTATGTATACTGATAAAAAAAAACCCGGGATACATATTGTCACGCTATATCCCACTCAATGGGGTAGCAAGAACCTAGAAAAACAGTCAACCAACAATCAATCTCCTCCAAACATTCCTATCTTAATACACAACTTTCACCTCGTCCACATTCATAGTGCGATTCATACATGCTCGTCTATTCTTCACACCCGGAATCATTCGTTCACGCAACAAACCAACAATCATACTCAACCATTTATTCTTCGGACGTCCACGCAATCGTTCACCTTCAATCTCACCCGCATATAATAGTTTCATCTACCTTTCATTCGACATTCTGTTAAGATGTCCGAAACAACTCAACTGACTCACTCCCACTTTCTTAACAACATTCTTCTCAATCTCACACTCGCCACGGTCACGATCACGTCTTGTATACACTCCTCTCAAATATCTCATTTCTACAGCAGTTATACGTCGTTTATGCTTCTTCATCCACACCCAATATTCAGAATCTCTAGATACATACACGTTTCGAGCAAATGTACCCATAGCACCCAATTCCTTGCACCTTGCAGACACCCGCCTTTCAATCTCCCGGTCAATACGTCTACCCTCGAAATAACACAATAATTGATAATAATTATAATTTGCTTTCCTACGACCACTTAGAAATCTGCTCATTGTATGTTTGTTGTTGTTATGGATGATACGAGATACATTGCAAGCATCGTGTAACCTAAAATTAATACTGAAATGCCAGATTGAAGTTTAACATTTCCGTCCGTGAAGTGATCATCTATCCCATAGAACTAATAAAATGTATGGAAGGAGTATAGAAAAAGATAGACTGTAACCAGCACAGCATGAGAGAGATAGAGAGATGAAAGTGACGTGATGGGTGGCAAGATGACATAGAACTTGGTTTAACTTTTAACGTGTTAGTAGAATACTGTTTTGATAGACTTTTGTGCGAGCTTTTGTCCCTCATTTAGACTTTTGTCAATTATTTCTGTCATATTTAAATATATCAAATATGGTAAAATCCTGTTGTGCATATAATTGTAAAAAAAACAGGCTATGAAAGACGGTGTTCCATTTGACAGGTAAATATGTCAGTTTATGTTAGAACGCTGTATATATATATATATATATATATATATATATATATATATATATATATATATATATATATACATATTTATTACAGTTTTTCGAAAAATGTGGTTTTAAGCAAGAAATGGATATTAACTATAAAACGAGAAAATTTTGTGGGTAACATTTTCTTGATTTTAACATACAGCAGTTTAATGCCAATATAAGAGAGAGATAGTGAAATCTAAAACTACGCAGTGGAACAAGAACAGCACATTTTTATGCCACCCAGCACGTGGTAATTTTAGATATGACTATATCTCTTATGTTGGTTAAAGATTTCTGTATTAAAAGCATAGCCAACGCTCCATTCATATATATATATATATATATATATATATATATATATATATATATATATATATTATTAAATCTATGGAATTGCCAGATTGAAGTTTGACATTTCCGTCCATGAAGTGATCATCTATCCTTTTTCTTTTCAAGTAGTGGAAAAAACATATTAAACACATGTAAAATTAAGACAGACTTTACATATAACTATTAATTATTATTGCGGAAACTAATGACGTACCGGTCATCACATCGCTGACAAACTGTAATTTAAAACCTTGCAGCAATGAAAGCAAGGATCCATCTTCCCAGCTTCATCAAACCTGCTCATCTCCTCCTCGTGACATTTATCTCCTAATAGAATTGTCCTTAGCGCTCCTTAAAAGTAACTTGTGCAGGCCATCACTGTCCTGGCCGTGATGATAGGCCAGGCTTAACTCTGGAGAGTCGCTCCGGGCGAGTTCTCGCTCCGGGAAAGGCTCCGGCGCTCCGGTGACTTCAAAGCTGAGTTAGATAGGTTGTCTCGCTCGTTGGTTGTCTCTCGGAGAAATCGTTTTCGTTGGGCGGAGAACATACATTTCCGGGAGCGTTTATTGGGGCAGCTATCACGCAGGGAGCCATCCAGGGTTTTTCCGTAAAGAAATCTTGAAAACAAAAAATGTTTTTGACTCATTTAAACGGGGTCTTTCACCATATTTTTTTTATGAAACTTACCTAACTTAAAGACTATCTACACTTTTAAAAAGTCTGAATTGTTATTCATTAAGCCACAATGATTTTTTTTAAATGTTGTGACGTCATTATAGAGGTGTTGGTGGATCTCAAACAGTAGAGATTTAAATAATCATTATCAGATAAATGTTCTATTTTATTGTAATAATAATAATAATAAAATAAGTAAAAAAATATATGACTACAATTATTTACAATCTGCACTGTTTAAGATCCAGCAACACCTCTACAATGACGTCACAACATATTTAAAGAATTATTGTGGCGTAATGAATAACAATTAAGACTTTTTAAAAGTGTAGATAGTCTTCAAGTTAGATAATGATTCATTAAAAAAAATTTTTTTTTAAATGGTGATAGACCTCATTGAACATGCAACTCGGATCAAACTAGATTTTGTTTCTTCGTGCAATAGCTATGATAAATCGTGTATCAATACTTATTTTAACGTAAAATTTGAATAAAAATGAATTAATATTTCACCATGCCCTTTATTTTTTTTTTTGTGGGGAACCACAGGGATAAAATTAAAAGTGGTGATAGTTTTTGTCTGCAATGGAAATAGATTTCAAGATATCATGATTTATAATTCGATATCTTACCACGGACACGCAGCTATTTATTTATTTATTTAGGGACAGAATCTAATCATCTATCTTAAGCTAGACATTTAATCTCTGCAACTATGTTTGCACATAATATTAGTTATTTATGTATCAAGGCACTGAAGTTCAATTTTTTATCACGAATATGGGCCGAGGGCCGAGGACAATAAACCATGTGAGTGATAAAAAGGAACTTCAGTGCCGAGGTACATATTAAGTTTTATTTAAAATCTAATATTCGAAAAATCTGTAAAAAATTACAATATAGGTTAAGTTTATACATCTGTCAGTTGTCATTTGAAACTGACAGTCAGTGTTGCCAACCTCGAGAAGTGAAGTTATCGTAAACAACACTCAAAATTGTGTTTTGTCCTCAATTTCGTCATCGGAATTAATTAGTTAATTCTGCTTGCAAATTTTGTTTCATGTTACGTCCAAATTTACTATAGTACCTCAATATATCTGCCAAAATTATCCTAATTGTACAATAATTATTTAACGGTTTCCAACACTGGGATGCTCAAAATCATCATATAGTGGGTTACTTTAGTGAAAATTAATGTGCTTTTAAAGATGATTTTTTAGCACTTTAGTGCCGATTTCAAATAAAAGTATAAACACTGCCTTATTTTTATATTAAACCAGTGGCCCTAAAAATATTTGCTAGGAATGAAATACCATAATTTTTCAAAAAAAAATTTTCAATCTCTAATCAGTATATTAAATTATATGTCATTAAAGTTTCATGCAGAGGTATAGAAACACCTTTTACAGTGATATCTCTTTTAACTATTAACCTATATAAACAACAATAATGATTGAAAATTGTCAATTTAAATTTTTCCTATAGTACCTCCACCAATTTTTCCTTACAGCATTTTTTCGACTATATGATGTAGCCACAAGTTTGAAAGATGGCATTTGGCAGAGTTTTAATAATTATTGACTTGTATAAATTAATTCTAAATGGTAAATGTGTCCATGATTACTGAGAAATAGTTTAAACAAGTCAATAATCAATAATTATTTCACGAGTGCTAAGAATTTAATCAATTAAATTTG
The DNA here is from genome assembly GCA_963942605.1 of Poecilus cupreus. Lineage (NCBI taxonomy): Eukaryota > Metazoa > Arthropoda > Insecta > Coleoptera > Carabidae > Poecilus > Poecilus cupreus. Next base: position 5,634,359 of record OZ012726.1, on the reverse strand, counting down.
ATATGTCTGTTTGAGTTTATAATAATTTGAAATCTGCGGTCTCGGGATTTTATCTTAAATTAGCTTGCTTAAATTAGCATGGTGCTATTTAATCACTTATTTAAAATGCAAAACAATGGAAAATGAGGCTTTCTGATGGTCAAATTTATAATGAGTGCAATAATCATCAAAACTATGCCATATGTCATCTGTCAAACTCAAACAATACGACTGTTGTATGTTTTATTTCCCATGGCACTTTGGAAATAGTTAAAAATTACATATTTTATTTTACGTCTATCTCATGACAGAAATGTATCACATCAATAAATTTAGACTCATTTAATACAGTTTTTAATTCTGAATATTTTACCTATTTACACTTTTGCTCTAAAATTAATAGGTAAAAACTTAGAGCGAAATTAAAATACTAACATTGTATTTCATATAGCACAAAAAAAAATTAGACACCCAGTATATTTATTTAATTATAATATGTGGCCTTATAAAATCAATATCCGATTATCTAAGCAAATATCAAAACGCGAATCTTCGTTTGAGTGGCAGACTCTGTAAAATGAATTCTACATTCACCATTAATATATCTCCCCTTTCCGGGATGTAGCAGCGCTCCGGCTCTGGAGCTCTCTTCCGGGCTGACAGCGCTGCGTGCCGTTAATTCCGGGCTCCGGAGATATTACCGCGCGGGCACGCGGACGTATATAAGACATGCCCGGAAACTGAGCAGCGGCCGGATTACAAAATGACGCTGTGCTCTTCAGTTGAGACTGAGAGACTGTTTAGGTTATATAGGTAGGTATGTCGTGCGAAAATGTCAAGCAGAATGTAGATGCTTGGATGCTTACGTTACGTTGTTACGGTACGGTTACGCCACGAGGAGTGGGTTAGGATACTAGACGGTTATGTTGAGGTACGTCGATACGGATAGCGGCTGTTGTCTGGATATAAGTTTATGAAGTAGAAATACGACCAACGTAAAAATTCTCAAGATTTACTGGCTGGAAATCACGCTAGCTTTAACGGTTCTTCTTGTTATCTTACGGACAGTAAGATTGAAATTTTAAGGATGGCGGAAGTGAATAGCATCGTATGCACAGATAAGTTTTACTATATCTCTATATCGACATCTTCTTCGTCAAGAATTAGGCACTTGCATGGTCCTAATACAAAACTTTTGCCATCTTTCTCCGCAATTCTTTTTCCTTTAGATCAGACGTCGGCAATCTATGACCTGCGGGTCACCAAGTAACCCTTTTCAAAATTTCGAGTGACCCATTGGAATTGCGCAAATAAAAAAAATCACCTTTAATCTTCCAATATTTAGTATTGCAAAGCATTGTTTTTCTTATAAGAATTTTATTTTTTTGCACTTACCAGAAATAGTTATGTAAACCAAGGCCGCGAGAAAAATAAAATAAGTAAAGGAAGTAGAAGAAGATAAAAAACAGAAAGAATTGAAAACCGTAAAAGTAAAACAAAAAATCTGTTGTGGGCACCACAATACCTCCCGCCATAGATTTCTTATCGAACAATCCAGGAACACGGACCACCACTATCAAGAAACATCCCTTCAAAAAATTATGACACGTCAAAAATTTATATTTTTCAACCGTTGTTTTTTTTTTTTTAAACAGGTTAACCGTTTTTAACGAAAATATCATAATATAATTTTTCTTTAAAGTGTTGTAATTCGTAAATGATGCCAGTAAGAGGAAAATGTTTCAAACAATAATTGTAGATAATAATATTTGAAACATTATTCTAATAACAAAATTTGTAATAAACCGTAATTTACTGAGATATTTCAAAATAATTTCATGGGGCTTTAAGTTAACTACCACTTCCGGTTGTTAGATTATCACCAAAAACTAATCAGCTCTTTCAAAGGAGATATAATTGATACATACAAAATATCAAAATTTTCTGTTAAGTAGTTTTTGTGAAACCATAAATCCAGAGATCCCACAGACTGACAGACAGGCAGACAGTCACACATACAGACATCATCGCGAAACTATTAAAATCCTATTCTAAGGTTTCAAAAACGTGCTCATCCACTGAAAACTCACTACCAAATTTTTAGCATGATTCCTATACCTCCCTTACAGGATGTGGCGGAAGATAAAAGGAATATGTGGCTTAGACACCGGTTTAAAGGAAAAGAAACGTAGATTGATCCACTCTAAAATAAGGATCTCGAGAGATTCATAAAAAGTGTTAACCCATAGGGGTGTTAAGTCACTATGTATATAACATTTTTTTTTTTTTTTTATTATTATGAAGATGAGAGGCGGACTAACTACTATGGTCATATGCCGCCTCATGAATAGATGATTATGAATTTATATGAACAACACAAACGACCATGCTCTTCAGTGGGATTCGAACCCACGACCTCTGGCGTGCTAGGCTAGCGACATAGCCACTACACCACCGAGATCGGCTATAACATTTTTATTTATTTATTTGTATATAACATTATAAACAATCAATAAATAAATATACTTTTATAAGTTTTCAGTAAGCAAGTAAAAGGTGCGAACTAAACTAGCGCTCAAAGCATCAAGAACTTTGGATCTACTGAACTTTGCTATTACATCTGTTTATTTAAGAAACTTTACGATTAGAGTTTTGTTAATAACTATAGTTCATAGTAGTGACGATCAACTTTGATGTTTTCATTGTCCCTGGCCTTGATAGATGTTATGTTTAGTCTTGAAAGGGTCGCCTGTTATTGTTTATCCCTAAATTTTAGTTGGGTACCCAAAACATATTGAGGAAACATCTGAGAACGTTTAGGGATTTTGGACCTTCGAAAACAAAGGGACGCACATCAATTTGTCGAACTATATGAGAGATTATTATTGGCTAGGTTTATAAAGAAAAAGTTTCACTTTTTCTGCTAGAAAAGGAAGTAATTATACTCGTACAACAATACTATGTGGTTGAGGAATCAGGTTTTACATTTATTTATTTATGTTATTTTATAGTTGTTAATATTTTTGTTTTATAAGAAGTTTTGGTTAACAAAATATAAAATATAGGGTGTAACACGAAATGCGGGTCATAGACATTTAACATGGGAAACAGTTTTTTCGTGCGAATTGCTTCCCAAATAATTTTAGACAAAAATGCTTCAAATAAATGTTGTAGATCTTCAAATTTTACATGTCAATCAGTAAACTAAATGAATCTACTACGGTTTTTAACTGCAGAAATAAAATATGACTATTTCCCTCATAAAATTTAAGCCAATCAGAATTCTGACATTTCTGAATGTCGTCCAATCAACGTAGAACTACACGATAATTTTGCACTAATGCAAATTATTAATAATTCGTACTAGTGCAAATTAACAATAGATTTGTTCCAAGTGGTCATTTCTGACAAGTTTGTGACATGTTTGTGACAATTTCACTGCGCTTGCGAAAAATGTAAATAAATTAACTTTGAAACATAAGCTTCATTTCTTTTTTGTATCGAAAAATGTATGAATTTTTTATTTATATTTATATTTAAAGTTAGCTGCCATTCCAATCTATATTTTAAAGTTAATTTTTTTACATTTTTCGCAGGCGCAGTGAAATTGTCACAAACTTGTTAGAAATAACCACTTGGAACAAACCTAATGTGATTCTGACTTGCTGTCAAATGAAGTTTTTAAATTTTGCTTTATTTATTTATGAGAGAATTAGCGGTTGGCTAAATTTTAATCGGGAAATAGTCCTTCGAATATCCCTCGGTCATGTAATTGTCGATAATTTGACATGCACAAGCTCAAAAGTAATTTATATTAATAATAATAAAATATTACAATATTTAGTCTCTAATGAAGTAGATGATAGGTAGATAGTTATAATTGGGTCATAGAAAAGCAGCAGTGGTTATAAGGTGAGAGCTCGTCCAGGTAAAATTATGGTAAGAATATTCCAAGACACGTTTAAGTACCCATCTTAAACTTGCTACTTTTACTTTGCATCAACACACATTGTTGTGTAAACAAATATTTACGAAACCTACTTGTAAAGTTGAGGTAGAAGTTAGTTTAATAAAATTTTATAACTTTGTAATATCCCTAATGAAATCTTGGAGATTTGTTGGTAGCAGTAAAGTAATTAATCAGTTTCCAATCTGAAAATAACTGTAATTTTCTTTTGTTGCAGGTGAGTACTGGGACCATTTTCCGATTTTTACGGCACATGACAAATAAAACCCGTAAGTAATCAATATATGTCACAACTCCCAGCTCTAGTCGCGGGCAAACTTCCAAAGAAACTTACCTACGTAACCAATGAAATAAAGAAACTCGTTCTTAAATGGATTTTACCCTAATGGCAAAGTTTTTCGCTTCGCGGAACCTACGACACACTGCGGACACAAAGGGAACGTTTTTCAAATACTCCAAGCCGCAAATGTAGTTTATTCTTTTCTTAAAACTGTTATTGTTATAATACAGCATTACGATCAATCTCAAATTCTTACTTCAAAAACATGTACAGTTTAAATATGGGTGGGGCCCCACGCTATACTATAATTTATTACCTCGCGCACATATTTATTTATTAAAGAAAACTACAAATCAACAGTGACCAGTGAAAAGTTCCCACGGATTATCATACTAATATTGTATAAATGAAAACGTATACAAATATACAATACGTTATCAATTTAAGTATGTAGATTATACGAAACCAACCCCAAATGAATTTATACCACCTGGAGAATGGGGTCATACACCTTTTTCCATTTTATTTCTTTCCTTTAGTTTGAGTAAAATTATAAATATAGAAACTATTTTTAATATTTAAAGGCATTTAGTTATTATGATACGATTTTTTGAAATTGGCATCCCATTTCAAATTTTTCGCTTGTGACGTCGGCACATACGTCATCTTGTAATTCTACGAAACATGCTCTTGCGGAGAGCGAGGAACTATACCAACTGTCAAATTGACTTATTAGTCATTGTTATTTACTGAGAGGTTTTTACAAACATAGTTTATTCACATTACAAGGGCAAAATAATATAACAAATATAATAAACATAAGTTTAATATGAAAATCGTTGTTAACTGCAACATATGACTTGAGATGACAGGTGTGATAATGAGACTACCGACCTTACTGACAAGCGACAAGATATATGTAGTACATCAAACCATATCTGTCTAAAAACGTTATAATTAACGAATATCTAACTTAATTTATCGGAGTGTTCATTTTAAAAATAATAAGTAATTATTACAAGCCTGAAAAGCAAGTTATTATTTGTTTTCAACACCTCTTTTGCCTTGCCATGCTGTACATTCTATTACAAGATGACGTCACGATTTTGCAACCGCGAAACTTTAGAAAGGAAATTATGAATGAAAAGTTGAAATATTATAAGAAATATTGAATAATATGTCACTGAAATGATCTAAATTTTTATAATTTATAAAAAAGCACAACTTTTTTTTTTAAGTGTATGACCCCATTTGTTATAATGTGTTATAATGGAATATAATTCTTTATATAAATAAATTATTACAAAAGCTATTTTTAGAGTGTATTGAATCTAATTATATTATTTGTTAAAAAATTTCTCATATGAAATAATATTTTTTGCACTTCCGAGTTTAAATGCCCTAATTTATTTTTACTTCTCATAAACTGAAGTGTCAAATTTAATTAAATGTTGCAACATTAGATTTTTTATTCGCAATAGATTTGCTACTACTCCTCTTGCAATGTTTCCAACGTTTCTATTTCGGTGCAGTTATAAAAATTCCTTTGCCAACAAAAAATGCAAAAAGCTCTATCATGAAATATGTGCACAATATACATTTCCGTTCTAAAACAAAACTATTAAAATGTTCACAAATATCCTCGGGCAAAACTTGCAAACTATTAAACTAAACTACTGAAATATTTCTCTAAATTTATTCGGCGCTAACAAAAATAAACCTTGTACTTTACAAGCCTTGGAAAATTTTCTCAGAACACAGAGGAACTCTAATTTATCGTGGTACATTTTCTGGGAGAGGTAAAGATTATTTTAGCAATTTATCTTTTCGGATACCTCCTAAAATGATGTACAAAGTTACTTCATGAACTAATAATGGGATTTATAAATATTGAACGCTAACGGGGTTAGTTGTAAACTTGTTTCGGGTTTGGTAACTAATAGCTGGTGTCTATTTGCGGTGAAACTGAAACTGAAACTTGTATAGGTAGCAGTTATTTGCAGAGATTAATAATAAAAGTTTTAATGGGCGTACTATTTGTACTTTAAGCGAAAGCATCATAGCTTTGAGAATTGAAGTTATTGTAATCGCTTTTAAACTGCAAAAGATATTAGAATTATTAGAAGTGGAATCAAAATTGTTAGGTGCTGATAACCAAAATTAGTTACAATTCTAGAAGCAAACTTTTTTAAACAAATTATTCTGACAGATTTTAAATGCAACTTATATTGGAAGTATTTTTTCTACGACCACTTAGAAATCTGCTCATTGTATGTTTGTTATTGCTAGGGATATGAGGTATATTGCAAGTATGGTGCGAAATGAATATGTTTTATGTGAGTATTTTAATACAGGTCATTTCATTTCAGTCCAGGTTCCATTGCTAGGATAGAGTTGTCAAATATTGGAATGGTGAAAGCGGGACAAATTTATTATTAAAATTAAATTAATTTTGAAATAATATCGTGGCCGTAGAAAAAGTATAGTGTACAACTCGCAAGGAATGTCCATTTCATACTCTAATGATTAATAGCATGTGTTACAAACTCGTAGAAAATGAGTAACATTCCGTGCTTGTTGTAAGATATATTATTCCAAAAATTATTAGACAAACAAATCGATATTTATCCCCGGAATATGTTCTGTATTTTAAGAGGTGTATTTTTTTTTGACTTCTAATACAAGTAGTACTTGATTTTAAAAAAGGAGATATTGTTTTGTATAACAATGCTGATTATATCAAGGTAATACGAGCCCAGAATCATATCATTTGGCCCAGTTAAAATCATACAAAGGAAAACTGTTAAATCACCATATTTATATCTTTAATTCTATCATTTTTTACCTCCCTCACATACCTATATATAAGGGAGGTATTATGTTTATGTTGCAAACTGATTAGATTTTGGGAACAATTCATCAACAGTAAGTGGTAGATTATTTGAAGGCCTATCAGGATTTCTGGCCATATATTAACAAATAAATGAGATAGAGTAAATTTCATTGGTACCAAAAGATGTAGAATAATATTACTACAGTTTTAATTTGAAAATTTTTTTATATTCTGTTATATCATCAGAATCAAAAACAGTATTATGTTAGTGATTTTTGTTAATTTGTTATTATTTCAGTTATTTTTCCTCAAAAAAATTAAAAATAACGAAAATTAAGGTACAAGTAAATTGAGTACAACAATTTTCTTGTAGTAAAAGTAGAACAATTTTTTTAAAGTTATTCTAAAAGTCTTAATTGGGCCAAATTTTATGATTCTGGGATGGTATATTATCCAGATTGCCTATCAATATCAATAAATAATTATATGAATTTATAATGTATTGAAAACAAAGGGGTTGATATTCTTAATTAAAAAGTCCCGGATACAAATTTGCTAAATAAATCTAGAACTGTTTTAAAAAATGACAAATAGTTTTTGTTTACTTTTCATGGCCCTATTACAATTTTTCTAATAAATATTGATTTTAATTTGATTGATATATCGTGAAGTGTTAATATTTAGGTAACCAAATAGTCCTTATTATATGCATTTTTTAATTCTGAACAACTTTTTTTATTTACACTTTTGCTGCAAAGTGAACAGGTAAAAATTTACCTCATTGAAATCCGTATACGTCACATTTCAATTCTACACCCAGTATATATAAGCCCAACTCATCAGAATTTATTATTTATTTAGGAAATTGTAAGAAATTAATCCACATTTATTAAATAATTTGAACATACTAAGAAATCATATCCTTGCAGTAGACGTAAACTCAAATATTTTCAAAATTAATAACCTTGGTCTAGGTTTCATATAAATGACTATTTGACTAACGTGGTATAATCTCAAGGAAAACCTAGGGTTCCAGCCTACTGTAAAACAATTTGTAACCTACATAGTTAACCATAACCGGGTCATGCATTTAAAATGAGCAGCAAATCCCTTATAAATTAATTTACTGTAGTAAGTTATCCCCGACTATCCCTTAAATAATTCACTCCGGCCCTGGCGTTCCGGGCCCGGACGTGCGGCGATATTGTCAGCGTGGCGTGAGGCATGAGTTATAGTGCCCGGAATCCAGTGGCGTAGATTGCACCCTTTCATACTAACACAACTTACTAATAAAATTATTAATAATTATACAAATTTACACTCAATAGGTTTGTGAACTGAAATAGTTATTTTTCAGAAATCGTTACCTACTGAAGTACACGATATTACTACGCGAAGTTAGCCAAAATAGTAGCTAAAGTAAAACTTTACCGACTTTTATGCCAAACTTGAATTACAAACATAAAGTAAACAAATTATTCTATAATACTATTGATGAATATTTACCTTTGATAATAATTTATCGGATTTAATACAGCTCACATGCAGTCCACGTCTAAGAACATATAAAAAAATAATGTAAATTATAACCAAATTTGAAACTTTGACAGTACTTTTGTTATCACAACCATCCTCGTTGCAACAGCTAGCTGACGTTTTACAAATACAAAATGCTATTTATTTATGTTTTTAATTGATAATTTAACGATTTCGGAAAAAATATAATGTATACTTCGACAATAAAGTATATTTTATTGCTCATATGGTTTATTCTCCATATTCGTTATAAAAAATTTAACTTTAGTGCCTTGATATTGAAGCCCGTAGGATTAAGAAAATAAAACATGTGAGTGATAAGAAGGAACTTCAGTGCCGCGGTACATATTAAATTTTATTTGAAATATAAAATTATGACAAACTTTAAAAAATATATAGGTTAAGTTTACACATACACTCAGTGTTGGCAACCTGGAACATTAAAATTTTCATAAAGAACACTGAAAATTGTAAGTTTTATTCCAAACTTCTTCATCAAAATTAATTAGTTTGTTCTTCTTGCACATTTTGTTTCATTTTACGTATATATTTGCTACAATACGTCATATATCTGTCAAAATTATCCTACTTGTACAATAATTATTTTACGGTTGCCAACACTGCGTTGCTCAAAATCGTCGTATAATTGGTTACTTTTATGCCGATTTCCGAGCTTTTAATGACAATTTTTGAGCACTTTAGTACCGATTTCAAATAAAATAAGATATTTGAACATATTTAGAGTTGAAGGTAAATATGTGAAGGGGTATCCCCGGCACTGGCTGATCGCGAACCGGCGGAAAACGCGTTGATCAAAGGCCCGCTATTTTAGCGCTATCTCGAATGTAAATCACATAGTTTGCATGTTTCCTTTCTTCTTGAATTTTTCTCCTCTTGGTCCTTATTAAATTCCATAACTTAGTTGTCAGATGCTGTCGAACCCCGCTGACGTTTATTGAGGGGGGAGGGAGTGTAATTAAAAGTTTTTGTGATCGGTTTTCTAAACTCTGACGTTTTATTTGGGCCAAGTTTGTTAAATGTGCTTGGATAAATGTTACAGTTTAATGATGCCATGAAAAGTTTTCTTTCTATTGATTATTGGTTATGGAAAGTTTTTGCAATTATACTACTTATTGAAAATAATTAGCAGATTTCATTTGAATAAAGTTGGTGAAGCTTTTTCTTCAAACAATATGGCTAAATTATATCTGTATCGGTCGTGCAGTTTTTGAGATAGGTCGACGCCATGTTGAAGAAAGATGGCGCCCATATATAATTATAAGAATTTATGTTAGGTTGATGTATACTGACGTTCTGACTTCTGAGTCCTGAATTCCGTCCAAAGTTATATATAATATAGAATATCTCAGAAACTGCTTTAACTATTTCAACAAAATTTTACAGGTGTATCTACTTATCAAATATAAGCTATAATTTAAAGCTTGGCGCCATCTTGTTTCAAGGTGATACCGAGATATCTCGAAAACCGTTTGATCGATTTTAATGAAACTTGATAATCCTTTGTAATCTTTATCTTATATTTGATCAAATTGGTTCAATTTTGCTGCACACCATGTTTTTAAAATAAAATTTGGTGACGGTATATTTAGTATTAATTAAATGTTATATGAGTTAAACGCTCATCCATTCAAAATAAATACTCTTCAATTATGACACATGCCAAAAAATTATATTCTTCAACCGTTGTTTTGTTGTTTATTTTAAATATTACACTAATAACAAAAATTGTCATTTAACAATAATTTACTGAGATATTTCAAAATGACTTGATGGGGTTTCATGTAAACTACCATTTTCGGCTATTGGATTATCGCCTAAAACTAATTAGCTCTTCCATAGGAGATACAATTGTTATACAAAATATCAAAATTTTCAGTTTTGTAGTTTTTGAGAAACCGTAACTCCAAAGATCCACACCGACTGACAGACACACACACAGACATCATCGCGAAACTATTAAAATCGTATTCTAGGTATCCTAAAACGTGCTAATTCACTGAAAACTCACTACCTATCTTCTAACATGATTCCTACATCTCCCTTACAGAATGTGGCGGGAGGTAAAAATAGCTTGACCGATTTCAATAAAATTTGAATTGTAATTATATCTTTATATAACTAGTGGTTATTTGACTTTATTTCTTCCTATACAATTGTCTTTCTAGATTATTTTGAAGGAAAATGTTTAAAATAAAAGATACAATTACTGTATTTCTATAACTCAACTTAGTTTTCCAGTCATTGTGTAAACATTACAATAAATAAAACTATTTTCAGATTCTAATCAACCTGTTAAACTAATTAGGACCATATAATTCTACCCCAACAGTTGCTAGCGGGCATATTACCGTTGAAAGGCTCATAAATAACATGTAATACACTTTTGGTTTTTCAATTACCCAAGTATCACCAACACTGCGGTAACAAATCAAACAAGCTTCCCTTCAGTTGCTGTATTCCAGTCATTGATAATCCACATCGTCTGTATACGTAAACACAGAACACAGCGATGTTCCATCATTCGGATTTCATTTATCATGAGTAAACATGGAATGGAGATAGTTTAAATAAAACCGAAACATTCGATTTTCGTTGGAGATGAAGCAAATATTTTGTCAATTTCTGATAGTTTGTGTTGAAATGATACCCGATATCTTGACAGCGGGTGATGGCTTCTGATGAGATGGACCTTCGTCAAATTGAACAACATTTAACTTTATGTGATTATATCGATGTTTCATTTGGTGATAATTCATTCCAAATTAAATCTAGTACAAAAGTGTAAAAACTGAAAATTTTTATATTTTGTATATATCAATTACCTATATTCTCAGTAATAATATAACAAGAGAGTAAAAATAAATTGAAAATAATTTGACAGATCTTTCGAAAACTTGTTGCCAAATGGTGACAAGTTTGAGAAAGATACTGGAGAATTATTTTCTAATTTATCGAACTCTCGAGTTATATTTAATTAGATTATTTTTTTATTTCATTATCAGGCACAGCACTAAATCTATCTTTTTTGCTCATTTTTACTTGTGTTGATGATACCTATCTGACATTTGACATCTGTAAACAAAAACAAAAAAGCTACAGAGAATATTGCCAGGAATAATCACAAGATCATTATTCTCAGTATAATAATGACAGGATTGGTTAAAACGCAGACACGTGACATACAATAAAGCATTTCATTGGTTTAAAGAAACGTCAAAAAATAATCTAGGGAAGAGTTGATTATTTTTTGGTGATAATCCAATAATCGGAAGTGGTAGTTTACTTGAAGCCCTATCAAGTTATTTTGAAATATCTCAGTAAATTATGGTTTAATGAGAAATTTTGTTATAAGAATAATGTACAATTGTTGTTTGAAACATTTACGAATTAATGTTAAAGGAAAATTATATTTTGACATTATCGTTTAAATCTGCTAACCCGCTTTTGAAAAAAAAAACATTACAACGCTTGAAAATTTCATTTTTTGACATGTGTCCTAATTAAAATCTACATTTTTTTGAAAAAATGAACGTTTCTTGATCGTGGTGGTTTGTGTTCCTGTATTATTTGATAATAAATCTGAGATGGTATAAGTATCTCTGATTACTAATAATTTTTTTTTTTTTATTAAGCGGTCTCAACTGCTGAGGTTATATGCCGCCTCGAAACCTCGTTTTCGGTGGTGTGACAACGGCACGCAGTGTTCGCTGGAAAGGGTTTTCGCAAAGCGGTCACCCATCCAACTACTAACCGCGGGCAGCATTGCTTAACTTGCGTTATCGAGTGATCCGGCTTTAACGCTACCTGCCAATCCGTTGCCCTAATAAATAATTTAATCTAGTGAGTAATTATTTAAAACTTTATAACAAAGACAAATATCATCTGTCAAAAACAAGCAATACGACTGTTTGAATTGTATGTTCTGTTCTCCATAGCACTTTGTAAATTGCTAAAAATTATAAATTTTATTTTACGTCTCGCTCATGCCAGAAATATATTATATCAATAAATGTAGGCTGACTGAATGCAGTTTTTACTTTCTTATACAAAGTATAAGGAAGTATTGGAATCACGAAAAAAATCGTTGACGAGATTTTTACAGAAATACATATTTTGACGTCCACTGAATCCGTTAAGAGCAATTTCTCAATGATGTCTGTGTGTGAGGATGGATGGATGTCCGTGTGCGCAATATCTCATGAACGAGACCAGATATGTAAACGAAACTTTTAATTTATAAGTTTCATGAAAAAATGAAGAGCTGAGTTGATTTTGAATGAAATTGAAAAACCGGAAGAGGGAGTTCCCTGAACACACAAAACAATAAATTCCGTTTATTTCAAAAATAGAATCAACTGTGAGAAAAAGTTTCACATGAAAGATGTTTGCACTTATCTTGTACATGCTTCTAATTTTGAGAAAAACTAAATTATATATTTAAGAATATATTTCTATAATCTTGGGAACAAAAACTAAAACATTTTTAATATCTATGTGTCAAACCTGTCAAATAATTGTGAAGTGACAGAAATATGTCGCGTGAAATATTATAAAAGTAATATTTGTATTATTAGTTAGAAAGTTTTGAATTGATTTCTATTTTAAAATAAATTCATAGTTACAATGAAAACAAAAAATTAAACTGGTTTAACATCTATATATCAAATAATTGTCAAAAGTCATACGGAAGGAAAAAGTCATACTTGTTCAGTTGGTTTTATTTGTATAAGAAAGTAATGTGGTGTCCACACCAGATTATTTAGTTCTAAAATTCATAGGGAACGAACTAACTAATGAATATTTTAACATTGTATATCCTATTTCCTATAAAAAAAATACCGGGTGGAGCATCATACCTGTGTACATAGGCGATTAACATGAAAAAACAGTTTTTCCGTGCGCATTGCTCCCCAAATTATTTTAGGCAAAAATGCTTCAAATACATGTTGTAGAGCATAAAATTCTGCATCTAAATCAATAAACAGAATTACTTTTACTTGCTTTGTAACGACAGAAATTAAATATGAAAACATGGAAAATTACGTTAAAAATATCAAATAGCCATGGAATTGAAACAAAAATAAATAAATGCTTATCGTTTTTCTGTCTATTTGATATTTTACCCGTCAAATTAATCATTCATCTGTCAAATGTCAAAAATTTATTTATTTTTGTTTCAATTCCATGGCTATTTGATATTTTGAACGTATTTTTCCATGTTTTCATATTTAATTTCTGTCGTTACAAAGCAAGTAAAAGTAATTCTGTTTATTGATTTAGATGCAGAATTTTATGCTCTACAACAAGTATTTGAAGCATTTTTGCCTAAAATAATTTGGGGAGCAATGCGCACGGAAAAACTGTTTTTTCATGTTAATCGCCTATGTACACAGGTATGATGCTCCACCCGGTAGATGCCCGGTAGATATTACAAATAGAGAATCTGAACATCCTATTTAAACCAAAGCAAAATTTAAGTCTTAATTGTAGCAATTACATCCATCAAATATCCGTTGTTTAGCAGGAAAACCATGGTTGTTTTCCTTATCGCTTTAGTATTTACGCACTGGTATACCATAATTTAAAGCGAACGTATGACGGTAAATCTCGCTGATTAACTGTACTCTTGATTTCTGGAATGTATGCCGGCGTGAGGCATTTTCTAGCGAACCTTTTAAAAGATATATGCCTCGTTCTAAAAGCAAACAATTTATATACGCTTGTCCGTCAGCGGTGCTGTACCCGCACAACTTTCAGTTTTTTCTCCTTCTTTCTTTTTTGCTTATCGGTGGAGTTGGGAGTTTGACAGTGATAGAATTATCCGGAAAAACGTGGGAAAAGGGAGAAAAAGGTCTAATAGCACGTAAATAAATTTTGTTACACGATGAGCAACATGATACAAATTTAAAACAAATGTATGCGGACGGCACAGAAAAACAAAACGTAGGTACTATATTTTGTACCGTTTAAAAATTTTACTTGTTACTCACTTGTAAACACCATTTACCCAAGCCCTCTATTGCTTTTGAAAATGAATCTTTACAAGTTACTAATTCACAGCTACATTGTAAAAATTTTACAAGTTAGTAAACAAGGTAAACAATGCACGTTGCTACAGTAATGCTTACAAGGGTTATGAGAAATCATTTTAATCAATTTATGACAGAACAGTTGTGTGTAAGTGACAGGACTTGGTTATAATTTTAATTTGTTTTACAAATGAGTAACAAGTAAAATGTACAATACACGCAAGGTAACTGTTTTACTGCTTCAAGGAGGTGACAGGCTCGCCGGTCATTTCCTCCATTCAGCAGTAAAAACTGTTTTACCTTACTTGTAATGTAAATAACTATATATTTAAGTGAGGTTATGATGTTATGTTGTTATTTGAAACAGAGTGCCACATCCAGAAATGGGTAAATGGCATGACGGTATATTTATTTTATTTCTTTGCAATAATTATTAAGTAAGCATGAAAACAGTCCATTCATAGCAACACAAAAAATCTTCAAATTTCAAAGGAAGCATTTTACTTCGGACGGCTGCCATTTGCTTTTCATTCTCTGCTCGTCTAAACAGCACACTTCAATTTCAATGACGTCACATCCGCTTGCACTACTGAATAAAGAATTCGCGAATGAAAAGATCTAGTGGCCTAGTGAAGGAACAAAACACGATCAGTGGATCAACGCCTTCTCGATCATTACATGCATACATATGCAAATGCATTGCTGGTATTGCGTAGACGTTGTAAGGCGTCCAGCGGGATTTCCACCAAGAAATTTAGATATTTATTTATTATATTACATTAGAAGAACCAACAATTATATCAAATCAATTATTGGTTCCATCGTATTTGCATTACATTATTTATAGAGAGCGGATTATATGCACGAAAGAACTGAATTATATGCGCATATATAGATGCACTGATTTTTTGGGAAATATGCACTGTATATGCACAAATATGACAATATATGTAGCAAAATATGCAAAAAATTAAATTATTAGATAAAAAGTATAAATGAATGCATTATGAATTTTATTGCACAATACAGTATTAATCCTGATTCAAAATTAACAAATATACTACTAATATACATATAAACTAAGTCTAGAAATTTGATATTATAAGATTATGACATATTTACTTAATTACAATAACAAATTATTACAAATTTTCTAAAAAAAAAAAAAGTGAAACAAGTAAAAGATATATCCAGCTGGGAATTCTCGGTCTTATATTTATTATACCCACTTTTACGAGTATTCGTGTATACCTACCGTTACCGTTACAAGCATATTCCTAGAAATTAGAGTTTATTAGTTTATGTATTTGTTTATTGTTTTTTCAGTTGCATTCTTCTATTTATTGCGGCCTCCTCCAATATTTGGGAATTATCAATGTGCTTTACGAGAAAGTTCGTTCCCTATGAATTTTAAAACAAAAGTGTAAATATAAAAATGTTCGGCAATAACACTGCACCAAATGAGCATAAATTTATTGATGTAATACATTTTTTTATGAGATAAACTTAAAATAAAATGTATATTTAATATTCAAACAATCGTATTGTTTGAGTTTGACAGATGACATTTGCCATAGTTTTAATGATTACTCTCATTAATCATGGACTTGGATTTAGAAATAATTTAAACAAGTCAATAATCATTATTATTATTACATCAATAAATTTAGGCTCATTTGGTGCAGTTTTTAATGCAGAACATTATAATATTTACGCTTTCATTCTAAAATTCATAGGGAACGAACTATCGCATAATGAAAATTCTAACATTGTATTACCTATGTCCTATAAAAAAAATTTGATGTACATTTGTTTGCTGAATACAACTGATACAATTAAACGTAAATATTTTGCTCTAAAATTCAATTGTTTCAAATTTCAGCCCTGTTTGCATTCAATGGTTAACTGTTCAAAGCAGAACTGTATTGAATTGTGAATTTATCTTTCAATTGCAAATATTCGCGAAACGCTGCTGATAGCTCTGTTGTATGCGGGATAATTACTCTAAAATAAATACCATCCATTTTATAAAATACATCCTGCAATATTTAGTTTCAATTATTTTTCTGTTATCTGCGTAGAGCAGATTTCGATTTATATAATGGTAGCTCACAATTTTGCGGTTGTTAAGTATTTTAGTTAATATTGAAAAATATATTGTGTTAAATTAACAATTTGAACAAATATGACAATTTCTTAAATTAAAATTTTGTCAAATCTAATTTTTAACAAGAAAATTTGTTGTTTTTATTTCTTTGTAAGATTTATAAAATCTAACAAATAGACTCGTCAGTAATATCAAGTAAATATAGCTAACTTATCAATTTGAAATTGTTAAGGAAAGTTTGTATCCTTTGTAACAACTTAATTTGTTATAATAACTATGATTTATTGTCCCTTCTTTAATATAATTACTAAAATATTTATTTAAAAGCACATAAAAATAAATGTTAATTATTATTATATTACGAAATACACAAAAATAATTTGTTACCTGCTAGCAAATTTGAAATTTGTTAAATTAACAAAAATTAACGGTGGATCGTCTGGAACTAAAAGTTTTGTTAAAATTTTGTCAATTTTAACCATAAATTTTTTACTTTGTAGAATGATATTAGCTATAATTTTTATTTAAAACTTTTGTCTATATTTGGTACTGTTTAGAATTTAAAATTTGCAGATTATATACTGGTAACATCATATTATATACCGTGTGTCCCACGTAAATGTTGGCATAGGCAGTTAACATGTAAAATCAGTGTTTTGTAAATAAAAAGCGTCCGGCAAAAAATTATGCATCCAAATTTTATATTACAATACTGCCAATATTCCTACATCTTATTTAATACAGATTATTTTATTTTGATACCGCAATTTAATGAAATTAATAATAATTTTCCGCCTACTCTTTTTATTGCTACTGACGTACAGTGCTTGCAATTTGTTTTAAATATTTTAATCTGTCACTGTCATCATGAATACATTAAATGTCGAGAACCGTGCAAATATTATTAGAATGTATTATGGGGGCGCAGTGCAAGACAATTATCTGAATACATCACAGGAATGAACGCTGAATGGTTCCCATCGCCAGAAATTGGGAGTGACAGATTAAAATATTTAAAACAAATTGCAGGCACTATACGTCAGTAGCAATGAAAAGAGTAGCCGGAAAATTAGGAATTATTATTATTTATTTCATTAAATTGCGGAATCAAAATAAAATAATCTGTATTAAATAAGATGTAGGGATATTGGCAGTATTGTGATATAAAATTTGGATGCATAATTTTTTGCCGGACACTTTTTATTTACAAAAAACTGATTTTACATGTTAACTGCCTATGCCAACATTTACGTGGGACACACGGTATATATTTGATTTGTTTTAATTTATACAATTTTACAAATTTCATAATGCAATTCAGCCCTCCAACAGTACATAAATCACCAGAGTTTGCTAGGTGTAATAAGCGATATGGAAAATCTGAATTACGTTGGATAAATGCAAATTGAATGCATATTATACGATTTTGATGTAATTTCGACACCGCAGATGCGGGTAATGTTGGCTAGTTTAATTTTCGTTAAATAATAACTTTGAAATTCGAGTAATTTTCATACAAATACCAACGTAACGCAATATGTTCCCCTGGAATTTTAGTGTGCTGAACCACAGATGTATACAAATGAGAACCAGCTAATATTTCAGAAAATTTTAACGAGATTTCTCATTTTACTTTTTCAATTTGTGCTTGTTGTTGAACAATAATCTTCACGCTGTAGAGAATCTTCAAAATAATTTCCTAATCGTTTATAACTAATGAAATATACATTAATTGATATAAAATCCATACTTGTCAAATTTCTTTCTATTTACACCTTTATTATATTTCATGTTCAACCATAAATGGATAAATGGTGTGATGACATAGTTGTTTATTTATTTATTTTATATTGAACCTATTATGACTCATAGTTAGCTAAAGTAATTCATGTTGTAAACACCTTTGGGGGGTCATTATTTGGCGGTTGGTAACCGCATTTCAAGCATAAAAATATATCACTTATCGAGATTAGCGCCAACAGAGTGCCACATCCATAACAGGTAAAAGGCGTGATGATAGATTATTTTATACTTTCCAAACTATAATGTAAGAAAACAACTTTTGGTTTTTAGTTTTGTGTTTCTATTTAAAATTTGACGTTTTAACGTACTAGACGTACAGCTTTGTCAACAAAATATATATAAAATTGCTGTCGAAACGTCGATTTTTCTAAAATAAAAGGACAGAACTAGAAAACCTAAAAGTTGTGTAGTAATGTAAATCATAAGTTATGTTCACAATATGTACTTATGATAGTGATATAAATCTGTATTTGAATATTTAATAGAATAGATAATTTAGTTATTTATTTGTTTTCATAGCAACTGTTATTATTAAACATATAATTTAGTTTTTCTCAAAATTGGAAGTACCTACAAGAAAATTGCAATTCTTTTTACCGATTGACTTTAAAATTAAAAAGTGTCACTTGTACTGTTTAGGCAGTAAAAATATTTTGCATAGCATCTGATCAACAAATTCTTTGTAACCGTAAACAATTGCATAGCAACCGTTCAACCTTCAAAATATATATTAAAAAGATTCACTAAATTAATGTTCCAATTCCAAAACGAGAATGAAATGGCAGCTTATGCTATAAATCTAGGATTTTGGTGCCTTGTTACGTAAAGAAGCATTTCGCAGCCCATTACAGGCCGCGAAATTGATTTTGCGGCTATTGTTATGATAGTGTACGCGAAATACGGTAAACAAACATTTCGACCCTTATTGAGAATTGACGTGATGGATAAACATGAGAATGACAGTGACGATTGGAATAACCTTTAATATCTGTTCTGATAAGAATATCCATAATTTAAGATATTTTTATATGATTTTTTTTTAAACTAATTGTTTTGTTTACCAAATGTCAACCCCATAGCCACTTTCTATTTACAATAAAACTGTTTCAAAATAATAAAATTTGTAATTACATATTTTTTACGGTTGCACAAAAAACTATTAATATTTATTAATAACTATACTTGTTTCATGGTCTAATTTAACTGTCGCTCTTTTTGATGGCTTTCATTGAAGTAACTAATAAAACCAGCATTATTTTGGTTGTTAAACGTTCCTAAATAATGTCAGAGAAATATGTTTTCTGTCACTTCCTATCAAATAAAACATTTCCTCCCCGCAATTCCACCCGCGAATTCTGTCGTTTTGTCACGTACAGAAACCTGCGCATAATATTCCACCCCTATTTCGTTGATCAGGGCGGCTGGCTTATCTCGCATTTGAATCCGAGTTCCGAGAGAAATAACTTCAGCCATATTGGCAACAAAAACAAGAAAATAACATTGCAATGTTGCACAATTGTTAAGTGACGGTTAGAGGCGGTTGTTGCATGGCTGCTTGAGAGAATAAGTCTGAGTAGGCTTTGCATTCAAGGTCGCATTTGCAGAACTGCTAACCCAGTTTTGCAAAGCAGTGGCGGGAATTTTTATACTTTACCAACATAACTCATTATAGGAAAACCATACAGTATGAATATACCTACAATTCAACACTTCAACATAATTTGTTTGAATCAAAACACCATTTTTACCTCTCGCTACATCTTGTAAGGGAGGTATAGGAATCATGCTAAAAATTCGGTAGTGAGTTTTCAGTAGATAAACACGTTTTAGGAGCCCTAGAATACGATATTAATAGTTTCGCGATGATGTCTGTGTGAGTGTCAGTCTGTCTATCTGTCTGTCTGTTTGTCGGTCTGTCTGTGTGGATCTCTGGAGTTACGGTTTCTCAAAAAATACTGTACAGAAAATTTTGATATTTTGTATATATCAACTGGATCCTCTTGGAAAGAACTGATTAGCTTTTGGTGTGATAATCCAATAACCGGAAGTGGTAGTTTTCTTGAAGCCCTATCAAGTTATTTTGAAATACCTCAGTAAATTATGGTTTAATGACAATTTTTTTATTAGAATAATGTTTCAAATATTATTATCTACAATTGTTGTTTAAAAAACATTTTACTCTTACTGTCCCCATTAACGAATTGCAACATGTTAAATATATTTTGAGATTTTCATTTAAATCTGTGGTTTTTGAAAAAACAAAACAACGGTTGGAAAATGTCATTTTCTGACATGTGTCATATTTGAAAATTATTTTAAGGGATGAGGGTTTCTTGATGGTGGTGGTCCGTGCTTTTGCATTGTTTAATAAAAAATCTATGGCGGGAGGTATTGTGCTGCCCACAACAGATTTCTATAATTAATGAAACTTACGTATTACACCGAGTTTTATGTTCGACTATATTGTAATCACTTGTTTATGATATAGTTAAGTGGCCACAAAGGGGTAAATAATGAAATGAGAACATTATTTTTAGTAATGATAATAATAATTATATTCCATTTGAGAATGAAAGAGAGAGTAATAAATCAGTTTGTCAAAGACATTTCAGTAGCGTACCAATAATTGTTTGCTCAGGGTTATTCGTAAAAACTATACTATCATATTATTGATGATATGACATCGAATCGCGAATAAATTTAAAGCTACAAAATTTTAGAAATGATTTTCTCAAAATCGTATCATTTGTTGTATTAAACAAAATTTACATAATTAAAATAAAGGTGCTTTAACATTTCGAAGTTACTATATTTTTTATTTACGCGTAAACTATAGAATTACAAAATTAAATGTCATAAATTTTTGCTGGATAAATTTCCATTCTTTATTACGTTCTGTTAAAGCATTTGAAGATTTATTGAGTTAGTACTAGTGACATTTTGAATTATATTACTAGGAGGATGGTATTAAAATCTCGTAAAGACTTCGGCTATGATTCTTTATTAGTTCTTGGCTCCCGCTGTGAATCGAAGTCAGATCGAATGATTCGATCAGTCGCTTTATTGTCGAAGGAAAAGGAATTAAAATGTGATAATAGTTGCTTAATGCTTCGCAAGCCACTATTGTTTACATCTCATTAGAAATATTGCTGACGTATTAACAGTGGGTTGAAATTTGTATTGTTGTTGAAAACACCAGTATGAGACATTTTTTTAAAACCAATGAAAGGTGTCATTGTTTGTCATATGTCTTTTAACTAATCGTGTTTTAATTATAGGTAGAATAAAGCTCTAGACTCTGGAGATTTTTCTCGGTGATAATTTGTGTAGCTTTTGTTTTTCTTGACAAATGTAAGATAGTCATTAGGGCTGTTCGATATCTTGTTTTGAATATCGATATTCGATATTAGAAAAATATCGATAATATCGATATATCGATGTATCGATATATTGATATATCGATATATCGATGTATCGATATATCAATATAATGATATATCGATGTATCGATATATCAATATATCGATACATCGATATATCGATATATTGATGTATCGATTATATTGATATATCGAGATATTGATGTATCGATGTATCGATCTAATATAGTTAGATTTTATTGGTAATTAAACAATGATTCAGGATGTCGATCTGTACTATATAAATAGTAAACAATCTAATGCAGATAGATTTTATGGAAGGATTACAATGATTCAGGATGTCGGCAATTCTATTGTGAAGAGAAGTAACGGGTGTTTCAAAGGCGAAAAATTTTAACATCTGGGGTGTTTGTGTACTTGCTTTATGGTGCTGGACGCCAGCATTATAAAACAAACGGGAATCTACTTAAAATATTTGACATTGTACTATGCCATGACTGGAAGGAAGTTTTATGAAAACTTCTGCTGGAAATTGTACCTATACAATTATTAATTCTCCCCTTAATCCCGACTCCAGAGTGAAAGTAAAAATAAATATCAGCATGCAATGCTATCAATAATTCGAGCACAACCCCTTTCATTAGATGGCTTATAGGTTAATTTTAGTTCTTTTTCACAAAATACATCGATACATCGATACATCGATATATCAATACATCGATATATCGATATATCGATATTTTTTCTACTGAATATCGTTATTCGATATATCGATATAATATCGATACATCGATGTAAACGCACAGCCCTAATAGTCATATTAGGGTCTATTTTCAACTGTTGTTTTATTATTTAAAGGTTTCGGGATCGAACAAAACAGATAGAAAATTTAATTCTGTACAAATTAACAGCATTATTTGGTTGACAAAATTTTTTGATTACAACAATTGAATGATTTTGATTTGTCCTTAAAATAGTTTAGAAATGTTTGATTGTTGCAATCAATGGATTATTGTAATCACAAAACCTGGTAGTACAAATGACATTTACGATATGTGGGATAAGAGCATTATTAAGATGCGCATGTGAAATAGCGAGTTGTGTAACCACATAATTATGTTAATAATGCATTATCACACGTGTATTGTAGAATATTTTATCTACGCCCGCCCAAAGTTAAAAAATTTAAATAATTTGACTTAATTTTTTTAACAAGTAGAAAATTAATCCAAGTATTTGCTGTAAAAATGGTTTCAAATTCATAACGACCACAATTTGACATTAAGTAATTATGTAGTTGTTTTTCATAAATTTTTTAAGCATTTCGTGAAATGAGTGATTTTGAAAGGTTTTCGTCGGATATAGAAGAACAAGCTTGAAAATTTAATAATTAATTACATATTAATTAATTTAAAGAATTGTAAAGATTGTATTATCAACATTTATAATAAATAGTACGTTAATGAAAACGAGTGCGTTAATGAAGCTCTTAACCCACGCAAAAAGAGTGGGTTAAGTGACATTTAACTCACATTAAAATAGTTATTTGTATCACTAGTCCAGAAACTGCACTTCTGCAAGTATGACAGGCAGACATTATTTTTCGTGTCGATTTTGTCATCCATTTATTAAATGAAATTACTGACTTATTTATTAAATATAAAATACTAAGAATTTGTTATGTTGGTAACATCGGTTATTCGTAAACAAGGATACGAGAAATTTATAATTGTAAACAATTTATTTGTTTTTTTTTTTTGTAAAATTCGGTGACGATATGAATTTTGCTCTAAAATTGATCGAAATCTCTAACTTCCAAGCATTAAAATACTGAACAAAACCAACGCACAAAATTGACAGCCAACTGATGCCAACTTTAATCTTCCAAATTCCCTAGTTTTTGCCGATGTACAATTTTGTGAAAAACTAGTGTTTTTGTACGGAGCCACAAAAAATAATCTTATTAAAGATAATTAAGAGTTCCAGTTTTTTACTCAAACTTGTTGCCATTTGTCAATAGCCACTACAATCTGTCAAATTATTTCCAATTTATTCTCACTCTCTTGTTATATTATTATTCCTGAATACACTTTTCTCTTCGAGTGGTCTTGCTGGGCTCACATTTTCCAACAACAGCGATTCCTTAACTGCAACCAGGACACGACCCAACTTCGTATTTTACTATTTTATCCTCCGGCTTCAGTTCTCCATGTTTCCATGTAGCGTTGGCAGATTTGTATATCTGTTTCATGGAGCTGTACTCGGTTGTTCGGTACGTGCTTGTCTTCAACATAAGGCACGAGATAGGAAACCCACTAGAATTAGAAGCTAGAAATGCCGACGGCTCCGACGACGACAACTAGACAAGTTGATTAAGTTACCCAACAGAATGCAGATACTCTCTGTACCCTGCTGTACTTGGAGATTGATTGTGAAATTCTGGAAATTAGTAGGGAATTATAGGGATAATGAATATTGTATGGTGTAAGCCACAACACACAAATTGTAAAATTAGAGTTGGTATACCAACAGTTTTTTCCTTTCTGCACATATATGTGAAGTAAGTATTGTGACGGACCAATTTTTCAGTAGTGAGTAAGCACCTTAGGTGTCCATAGAAAACTATTCCACCATCTAATTAAGATATTATCTTAAAATGACATATTTAAAATTTGAATATTTAAATTACAAGCTGATTATATTTTGGTAACAATCTGTCAACCAAAGGTGGTAGTTTATTTGCAGATCAACCAGGTTTTTTTTTACAAATCTCAGTAATTAATTGACGTAGAATACGAGCCCAAAATCGTATCATTTGGCCCAAATAAGACTTTAAGAATAACTTTAAGAACATTATTTTCTTCGTCAGAGGGCAAATTGTTGTTGTTCTCAATTTATTTATAGGTATCTCTAAGGAATACATTGCTGTATGATGAGTGTGAGATTGAGAAGAATGTTATTAAGAAAGTGGGAGTGAGGCATTTGAGGTGGTTTGGACATGTTGAACGAATATCGAATGAAAGGTTGGTGAAACTAATATATGTGGGTGAGATTGAAAATGAACGATTGCGTGGGCGTCCGAGGAATAATTGGTTGGGTATGATTGATGGTTTGTTGCGTGAACGAATGATTCCGAGTGTGAAGAATAAACGAGCATGTATGAATCGCACTATGAATGTGGACGAGGCAAAAGTGGTGTGTCAGGATACGAATGTTTGTAGGAGATTGATTGTTGGTTGACTGTGTTTCTGGGTTCGTGGTACCCCACTGAGTGGGACATAGCGTGATGTTATATATGTATGTTTCTTAAATTCTTAGAAGATATAAGAACTGAAATAATAACAAATTAACAAAAATCACTTACATAAAGATTTCATTTGGGGGCCACATCAGATTCTAATAACAATATCATTTTCAAATTTCACATTTTGAGCTTGGATGTTCAAATTACGACCTATTTGGCACGACATTAACTGGAAGTGATAGTTTACTTGAAAGTCTATAAGGTATTTTTTCACGACTTGGTAGGAAACCCCACCGTTCTTCTCCCGAAATAGTGAGGAAAATATGTTTTTTCTCGCTAGAGAGGAAAATATTGAAGTGTTACTAATATGATTGATATTTACAAAAAAAATATTCTAAAAATGATAAATGCTTAATTTTATTGAAAATCCTTATTTTAGTGATATACTTACTTTAAATTGTCTTACAATTATGTCTTATATTTTTCTTTTTCTAGATTAAATCGTAATTTGACAACTTTAATTTATATTTAAGATTGATTCATTGGCAACACTGTTACCCCGCCTTGCATCTGATAACCTAACTTTTAACGTATCAGTTGTATAGTCAAAGTATATTTTAGGTCCGAGCAAATTGTTTATAGAAACATGTCGTGAAAAAAATGTTGTGTCTAACACGAGAGGATAGCCCTTTTTCCACTCTCGCACGAATTGCTTCGAGCTCGAGTGGGAAAAAGAATCGCTTTCCTCTCTAGTTTTTTCACGACATGTCAGGAAACCCCACCGTTCTTCTCCCGAAATATTGAGGAAAATATATTTTTCCTCTTTAGAGAAGAAAATTTAGAAGTGTTACCAATATGAATGTTATTTACACAAAATATATTGTAAAAATTGTAAATATATTCCTCATTTTATTAAAAATCCTTATTTCAGTGATATACATACTTATGTGTTATGTGTTGAGTGTTGGACACATCAGATTATTCTTTGGATTGTCTAGTCTGGAGTTCGAATGAACTGCAATAAATATGTCAAAAGTATTAAGTAGATTTTAGATTTAAACTAGAAATTCACAGTAGCTATTTTCTGCTGACCAGTTCAAGCACCGATTTAAGAGAACTACGGTTTAAATTCGAAGTGCCACATAAAGTGGAATTTTACTATAGAAAAGACTTCTCCTCTTTCGTATTTTACGTAAAAGCAAAAGAGTTAGATTTGTTCTCCTTTTAGGAAAAAGTGGATCATGAAATCCCCAGTTGGATTGTCACAGACGATACTTTTACCTTAACTCCTTTGGTTTTCCCTTAATTAATATCTTTTGGGGTTGTTATTTGAAAGACTGCACGCTAAAAAATATATCAATTTCAGAAATTTGCGATTTCAGAGATTGATTATGTATCATGTCAGAATTATTCTTTTTCTTGCTTCTCCTTATCATGTAGGAATTTTTCATTTTAAGTTAAAGTTTTTATACATTCCTTCCATTCTTACCTATTCTTTGACATCTTTTTCATTTCTTGTATATTTTTTCCTGTCGTGTTTTCCTCAGTTACATATCTTTCCTTCTTTTATTGATGTTTCAAGAATTTATTATCTTTCTAATTAGGTTGTTTTGGGCCACGCTTATCATGTCCGTACCATCCCAGTTATTTTTTTAAAATATATTATCACGCCATTTACCCATTTTAGATGTGACACTCTGCTTTTGAAGATTTTGATAAGTGGTATATTTTTAAGAAGATTTTGGTTTTAACTTCTGTAAAAAATTTATTAAATTACAATAAGAACTACGTTCAGTAATTCGAAACGTAATTTAATAAATTTTCTACAGAACTTATCCCAAAGTCTTTTTAATTTTACTATAAGTTTTGAAAGTTTTTTTAATGTATTGGAATATTTTTATTCTATCTAAGGTTCTTTATCTACAGGCATTATCATCGATAATACGAATACAAAAATTAGGAGGTAATATATAAGTATTCCTCAACATTATAAAACACATTTTCTTATATAAAGTTTATTAATCCATGCCGATCTTTTCGGGAAAAAACGCCTATCATAAAAATTATCGTTGCAAATTGAACTCTTTAACGGGAGTAGGTACATATCAGTATTGGTCAATAGTTTAAATTAAATCTTGGAAAAGTGAGGTATGAAATTTGTATTAAAACTGTAGAAGAAAGGAAGGACAGCAAAGAATATCGGTAATATTTAACATTTCCGTATACATTAGACCATTCTTAATTTTTAAATTTAATTCAGTAAAGTGGAGGAAGCACTCAACCAGGAAGTGAACGATGAACCACCCGGGAGAATGCGGAAGTGAATATTTTAGGATACTTTTATGCTTGAAAGTTTTAAATATTTAATAAAGTTATTTTTTAATCTTGGTGCTATGAAATGTACACGGTACTATGTCCAACTTTAATTCGGAATGGAAAAAATCTGGTACTTCCCGCATAAATAAATTTGAAACGATGCAAAATAAAAATTGTTACTAATTTTGGAGTCTATTCTGTAAACTAAGCTGTTAATTTTTAACTGCCTGTTAAAAGTTTTAACCAATAAATATATATGTGGCAAATGAAATTTTCAATTTTTATTCCGTGTCGTCTGTTATCAAATATATATATCATCATCACGCCTTCTACCCATTATGGGTGTGGCACTCTGCTTACGCAGATCTCGGTAAGTGATATATTTTTTCGTATGAAATGCGGTTACTAGCCGTCAAGTCATAGCCCCCAAAGATGTTAGTGAAGGAGGAACCACAAGGGCAAATTTAAATTGGCAACTGTCAGCTGTGGGATTCGAACTGAGGATCTCACGATCCACAGTCCGACACGTTACCACGGAGCTATTTACCCCATAAAATAAATTTTAACAGGCGGTTAAAAATTAACAGGTAAATCATAGAATAGACCCCATTATTCTACATCTTTTTATTATAACAAAATAACTATAATTCAATTATTTACTGAAATACGTTCAAAATATCTGATAGGCCTTCAAATAAACTGCCACTTCCGGTTGATAAACTGTTCCCAAAATCTACTCTGTTTATAACAAAATTTTTAAATCTAAATAGCTTCATTAAATTTTGAGTTATCGTGGACGAAAAAGTCTTTACAAACAATCGTGATCATAGTGAAATCTGCCAAAATTATATTTCATTTTTGGATTTTGATTGTCAATTTAGAATCAATCAAATAATCGTTCAACCTGAAGCTTATCCCCACTTCTGTATATGCGGAAGGTAAAAAGGAAACATTGTTAATAATTCTTATTAGGACGCTTCTACCATCAGAAAAATCGCTCTTCGCTGGCACCGCAAAATGCTTTGCATACTCTTCGTCGTTCCAGCGCTACATTGCAACCAACAACCTCAGCGAACCCCGCGTTCGTTCGCGAGGGTGGATTGATGGCGCACATACATCCCCGCATTCCGTTCGTGCAATTCCAGTGTAGTTTTTCACATTGAACATTTCGAAATGAACGTGGAAGTGACTAGCGCGGTTAGGAGTAGAAGTAGAGGAAAATGGGATGTTTGTGTGTGAGGGAATAGAGGAATAGGGTGGGAACATAATATATGTTAGTGTTAAGAGACGGAGAAAGAGGAGCCTGGTGAGGCACGTGATGTTTTGGTAAAGCTTAATTGCGGAAGTTGGAATGCGTGGAAAAATAATGGCTAAGATGTGTTCCAGGGTAAAAGGTATGCGAGATTAAAATGGATGAACCCAGCAAAAAATAACACTACTCAACTATTTTTTGCTAAACTTATAATTATGTATGTATGACTTTTCCGGATTGTGAAACATGACATATTAATTTTTACTTTAAATTGCCACATACTTTACACTGATGCCATTTGTGTTGCCTTCCCAGTTCAAGCCCTTGTTACAACTACTAGCCGGTGCCCGATAGCGTTGTAGTTGCTAAGTCAATTTTGTCACAACTTGTAATGGTAACGAGAGTGGCTACCAACCCAAATCAGATCATAAAACTTTTCCTGACCTTACCCGGATTCAAACCCACGAATCCAATAACCGGAAGTGGTAGTTTACTTGAAGCCCTATCAAGTTATTTTAAAATATCTCAGTAAATTATGGATGAATGAAAATTATATTTTGAGATTCTCGTTTAAATCTGCTACGATGGGTTTTTTGAAAAAAAAACAAAACAACGGTTGAAAAATGTAATTTTTTTACGTGTCATAATTTTTTGAAGGGATGAGCGTTTCTTGATAGTGGTGGTCCGTGTTCCTGCATTGTTTGATAAGAAATCTATGGCGGGAGGTAGTGTGGTGCCCACAACAGATTTTTTCTATTTGGTTTCGTTTGAAAGTTCTTTAGGCGGGAAGTTATATTGTTTTACTTTTATACAAACACATAAAGACCAACATTTCAGGCAATATTTAATAGTTATTTACTTTACAAGTGAGCAAAGTAAAGAATTACCCACGAGAGAAATCTTAGCACACGAAGCCGAAGGCTGAGTATGATAATTTTAACGAGTGGGTAATTCCATTTTGCCCACGTGTGAAGTGTAACGTTATATCCAACACCTCTTAATAAATGAAAAATTTATTTAAAAAATATTATTTGACAGTGACGTATGTTTTAAATTTTTAAATTAAAATGTCAATCGAAGTATTTACCAAGGTGTTATTGTTATAAATAAAAAAATACTCACTAGTGACTTTCCTCAAAATTATACCCACTAGTGGGTAATCTGTTACTTTTCTTGTTTAAAATCGCCATGGTAATAGAGCATTTATTGAAAGGTGTTGGATAATAGTATATTGTGTTATTAGGAGTAAATGTGATACTTTGGGTGCTGAGCATGTAAGTAAGGACAATTACATGCGTAGCATACAAAGTATCACATTTACTCCTAATAACACATGCTATTTTTTCTTCAAACATAGAAAATAGACATTAAAACATTAAAAAATGCTCAAAACTTCAACAAATATTCTGCCGTATCCAATATTTCTAGTTGCCACAGAATATGTTATTTTGTTATTTTTGTTTATTTGTTTTATTCTTAACTGTCAAATTATTGAATTACAACCTTACTATTTTGCATGAATTTTACTTTGTCCGCCGCCGGCGTAAATGTTTTGCCAAGGAAACACTTTTACGCCGGCGGCGACAATATTGAACTTCTGTTGAATACAAATACATAACAGCGTACTTTTATGACGTTTGAAGGAAAACAATATTTTACGTAGAAAAAGCTTTTATATCTCACCGTAATAAGTGAAAAAAATTTTGATTTTATGTTCTGTAAAAACGTTTCAAAATATTACAGTAATTTTTTGTCTGAAAAGACAAGAAAATGAACGAATTTTAGTGTTATCTACATTGCAACTGATTATAGATTTTCCTGCTGCATTTATTCATATCTCAATAGGTAATAGCAAAATTTACCCTAGAAATAAATAATATACTTAAGGTAAGGTTTCAAAATCTACAAAATAACTCTAAAATTACATTACTGCAGAGGAATAAAATTTCCAGATTATATTTTTGAAACAACGTCGACCAAAACGAAAACATACTACATCCTACCGCTGCTATATTGGAGTACATTTCCAAAAAAAATTACCCCATTCATATTTCACGTACCATTGCATAAATTCCAAGGTAGTTCGTCTACCACAACAGCTTCCTTCCGAATCTCAAGCAATAACATTCCCAAAATAAGCACTGCCTCACATTTCCTCCAACGACATCCTAGAATGCACGAAAAAAATCTCAAAGAAACAAAACAAAATATCGGTAGCATTTCCGCGGTCTCTCGCCTCATAAAGCAACATGGCGCCCGAGGATTGAGGTTATGATCGGTGGGCGGGGCGCGGGTTTTTCGGCGGAAGGGGCCTCCTAATAAAGACATAAAATATTGCGAACAATAGACCCGAACAGGGGAAAGGAGGCTAATAATGGGCTATTGTGATTATGTTTTATATATTAAGGGCGTTCCGGACTCAGACAGAAAATCGGTTTTGCGCCAATATCTTATACTTCCCCCAATTCATAGAAAAATATCGTGTTGCAAAATTTAAAACTAAATGTCAGGTTAGCAATGCATCATAAATCAAGTTGAGTCTGGGTCTGGGTCAGTTTTCTGTTTGAACACTAGAAATTCTACTGAAATCACGAGGTAGATATTTCTAATCTTAGTTCTTCTTTATCTTTTCATAATCATGAGGAATAATTCAGTTTTTAGAAATAAAAGATGAAATTTGTTTAAAAGGGAATGATAATTATATGAACCAAGTTCAAACTCAATTACATATATGTAAAAGAAATTTGTATTATTTCGTTGTTTGAACCGAAAAAGATATGTTTGTTCAAAAAATATATAAAGACAATCAATTTTGGAATGACAAGATTATAAATAATGTGAAATTTTTTTTATTTCAAATCACTCTTACCAGAAATAGTACACTCTAGGTACAGTAGGGGATTACCAACAATGAAATATTTTAGGATTTTTAAATGTTTGTTTTTTACCTCCCGCCTACCTCTAGGTAAAGGAGGTATTGTTTTTGGTCAAAAAATTGAGTAGTGAGTTTTCAATGAATAAGCACGTTTTAGGGTTCCTACAATACGATTTTACTATTTTCGCGATGATGCAATTTTGTTAATTATTGCTTCTTATATTTAAATGAAGAGCTGATTAGATTTTGGATAAAATTGGCCAACTGGAAGTAGCAGTTTACTTGAAGCCCTTGACAGTTTTTCGTGAAAAACACGGTTAAATTTCCTTTTTGAACAATTTTGAAAGTTCAAGAATATTTAATTTTGCATGTTTTTTGATTACATTAATTTTATTAATTTTCATTAGATTTAGAAATAATAAAATATAAAGAAATTAGATTTTTCAAATCATGCATTCCTAGTACACCATGGAAACATTTAAAAATTTTCAATTTTTTACGAAATGTGACACATGTCATTGTGATTGTGAAGCTGTTTTCTTAGTGAAATATGTCAAAAAATTAAATAAATACACGAAAGAAAATTAAAATTTTCAAATATAAATAGAAAATAAACAAATAAGAAGGTGGCTTTCTGTATCATCAAATAATATTTTGTACCGTTTAAGAGTAGTATTGTGCGGGAGGTTATGTGCTGATTACATCAGATTTTTATTTGTTTATTTTCATTTGTTCTTATAAATAATGTATGTAAATATGTTCATGTATTAGTGCTGTTATTTTGTGTCAATTTAGTGGTTAAATTTTTTTATAATAATGTTTATTTTATTTTTAGTAAATTATCCAACTTTTCATATTGTAAAATGTTTGTAATAATAAAATACCAAGGTACATGTTTTTATCTAAATAAATATGACTATATGCAATATTGGTAAAAATATTTTATTTATTATATCTAATTTTAAATTAATTTTCCGTTCTTCAAAATTAAATAACTCAGCTTATTCAAAGTTACCAAACATGGTCTTCGGTTTTCGCAATGGGGAACATAGCTAAGACCCGCAATAAATCGCTACCTGCGATCCCTTAGCTGTAGCCAGTTTAGAGCAGGTCAAAAAGTGCAAGTTTGGTTGCATCGGTTTGTCGTTAGGAGCTACAACTTTGTAATGTTGGCGCATAATATGCGAAACAAATTTGCATTTATCTAATGAACGGAACACTTTCTTAAAAAATCCACGGATAAATAGTTTTATTATACTATAATCTTCCATTACATATGTATATTGCATGTCTAAATACTTTGTAATCCGCAAGAAATGTAAAAATGTCTATACGTAAAAATGTCATTATCTTGCTTATTATTAAACATATTAAAAAAACCACGGATAAATTTAAAGATTTTGATACTAACAATTCATGTATAAAATTTGAAAAATTTTTGTCCGATAGAATCATCAAAAAACTTATGTGAAAACTGCTGTATTCTACGTCACTTGTCTCGTGGTCCGGAGCGGCCTTAAACCGGAATAATAAATGGGAGTTGTTTGGAAGTGATTATATTTTGTTCTCAATCAATTTGTTCACTTGTTTTGTTGTGCATTAATGGTATTTTAATTGAAAATATTGTACATTGTTACATATGGATCATTAATTATAATTTTTAAACTACCCATTAATATTGGTTCGTGTATGCGACAGCACTGCTTTCTTTTTGGGGGCGTGATTTTACGGCTGGTAACCGCACAACTTTTATTATTACTTTTTTTTTCATTTAATTGTTTTCCTGATGAAAAATGTGGTCCTTCAATATCTATTTAAATTTTTTAACTTGATGTAAATTGAAGACAATCTGCAGTTTTAAAAACTGTTAATGGGGTCATACACCTTTTTTCATTTTTTTTTTTCAGTATGTTTGAGTACAATTATAAATACAGATACTAATTTTAATATTAAAAGGCATTTAGTTATTAAGATACGATTTTTTACATTGGCATCCCATTTCAAATTCTTCGCTTCTTGACCTCATCTTGTAATTCTACGAAACACGCTCTTGCGGATAGCGAGGAACTACACCAACTGTCAAATTGACTGTTATCTGTCATTGTTATTTACTGAGAGGTTTTTACAAATATAGTTTATTCACATTACCTGGGCAAATAATATAACAAATATAATAAACATAAGTTTAATTTGAAAATCGTTGTCAACTGCAACATATGACTTGAGATGACAGGTGTGATAATGAGACTACCGACATAACCGATAAGCGACAAAATATAGTACATCAAAGCATTTTTATTTTAACACGTCCTAAACTCTTTGTCTAAAAACGTTATAATTAACGAATACCTAATTTAATTTATCGAAGTGTTCATTTTAATAATAATAAGTAATTATTACAACCCTGAAAAACAAATTATTTTTTGTTATCAACACCTCTTTTACTTTGCCATGCTGTATATTCTATTACAAGATGACGTCACGATTTTGCAACCGCGAAACTTCATAAAGGAAATTATTTTATAATTGGTAAAAAAAACACAACTTTTTTTTAAAAGTGTATGACCCCATTGTTATTTATTATGCCGCAATGATTATTTTAAAATATTGTGACGTCAAAGTTGTCGTATATTGTTAGAATATTATTGAATACAATAACTTTGCCAAATAAAATTATTATTATTTATTTTAAACCTAATTTACGTTTACAAATTCAGTCTACAATGAACATTTATTGTGAAATAAGGTTAAATTTCGTTATTTTGATAAAAATAATGTTTTATTTTCCCTTCCTATCATAACGGCAGTTCCCCTACTATGCGATAAGTTCCAAACGCCCGGTATATCTTCTCACCCCTGTTTACAATGGAAATTTCTGAGGCAGGAAATGAAATTAGTTTTTTAATTTTGTTCGTGTTGGGCACACAAATTAAAAATTCAATTAAAT
The DNA here is from genome assembly GCA_963942605.1 of Poecilus cupreus. NCBI lineage: Eukaryota > Metazoa > Arthropoda > Insecta > Coleoptera > Carabidae > Poecilus > Poecilus cupreus. Next base: position 5,599,790 of record OZ012726.1, on the reverse strand, counting down.
GGCCCTATCATTGAATTACTCAAAATATTGTTTTTTACAGGGTAGTATCACAATTATTTTGTTTGTACTGCGTAACTAATATAAATCATTCTACATAGTAAAAAATTTATAGTCAAAATTGACAAAATTTTAACAAAATTTTTTGTCCCACACGATCCACAGTTAATTTTTGTTAATTTAACAAGTTTCAAATTTGTTAGCAAGTAACAAATTATTTTTGTGTTTCATAACTAAAGATAATTGTGAATATAGTAATTATTAACAATTATTTTTATGTGATTTGACTAAATATTTTAGTAATTATATTGAAACTTAGTTATTATAACAAATTAAGTTGTTACAAAGGATACATACTTTCTTTAACAATTTTATATTGATAGGTTAGCTAAATTTCTTGTTATTATTGACGAGTCTATTTATTAAATTTTATAAATCCAACAAATAAATAAAAACAATAATTTTTCTTGTTAAAAATTCAGAATTGACAAAATTTTAATTTAACAAATTGACATATTTGTTTTAATTGTTAATTTAACACAATTCATTTGTCAATATTAACTAAAAATATTTAACAACCGCAAAATGAACAAATTGCAAATTAAATTTTTTGCTGTGGAGTAGAGAAATTTATACTTAATTTATTATTTAATCTTTATATTAAACATCATAATTCAAAATCATTGAATGTTAATTTTTTTATATTTTCTTATCAACTTGCTAAGTGGACTGTACGACAGAAGCTAGGTTGCCCACATATTACCTATGTCCCTCGGTTCATATTTTCAACGTCAGTTAGCATTCCAGTATTACTATATTTCAATGACTGTACTCGCATAAATATATCGCGTGATCTGGGAAAGTAAAAATAAACCAATAAATTTGATATTATTCTACCACGCCCGTGAGTCACTTATCCCACTCATTTCGCGTGAATTAAGAGCTTCATTACCGCACTCTTTTTCATTAACGTACTATTTATTATAAATGTTGATAATACAATCTTTACAATTCATTAAATTAATTAATAATTTTTTATGCTTGTTCTTCTATATTCGACGAAATACTTTCTAAATCACTCATTTTCACGAAATGCCTCAAACATTTATGAAAAACAACTACATAATGGGGTCATGGGATCTTTCACCATTTTTTTTTTAATTTTTTTTATGAAACTTTATCTATATTGAAGACTATCTACACTTTTAAAAAGTCTTAATTGTTATTCATTAAGCTACAGTGAGTTTTTAAAAAATGTTGTGACTTCATAGTAGAGGTGTTGCTGGATCTAAAACAGTAGAGATTTAAATAATTTTTGTTACATAAATGTTCTATTTTATTGTAATAATAATAATAAAATAAGTAAAAAAATATATGACTACAATTATTTACAATCAGTACTGTTTTAGATCCTGCAACACCTCTACTATGACGTCACAACATTTAAAAAGAATCATTGTGGCTTAATGAATAACAATTAAGACTTTTTAAAAGTGTAGATAGTCTTCAATTAGATAAAGATAAAGAAAATATCTACTATTTAATTAATATTGTGTTCAGACTATTTGCTATTGTCGGTAACAATATTTCTTAATATCCCCAAGCTTCCAGCGGCAAACTTTTCTCAATTCTTAACAAAATAATCCACAAAGCAAATCCCAACCCCCATAAATTATTCGTACCTTCAGCGGGCGTCATGCAAACATTCTGCCGGCAAGGTACGCCGCCAGTTGCTGGCATTCATTCTTCCTCAACTGCGGACTCTTGTTCTCGGCTGCCACGTGGTTCGTTGGAGATTTGCCCGGCCTCGGGGGATAACGGCACAGCTGCGCGATGAATACCCACCCCTCTGACAACGCAGGAAGGGATGGAAACACGAGAGAGCTGAGACAGACTTGGGGTAGTTCTGTTTATGTGGCCACACGGCGAGGAAGTGCTGTGGGGTTGATTTTGGATAGACAATGAAGTGAAAGTTGTAGAAATATATCAGGAGGTCTCGCATTATGGATTAAATTAAATTCTTCTTAGATGTAAGTCAACAACTATTAGTTAGTTTTACTTAGATTGTTTTAAAGTTGTTCTCAAAGGAGTTCACCAATCTAATAATCTAATTTTCCCGACTTATTTAAATTATTTCCAAATGGTAAATATGTCCAAGATTACTGAGAATAAATAATCACATACAAAAAGTATGTCATGAATTGTGTGTGAATGTGTAAATAATTAGATTACTTGCTGTCCGATCTTTAATAATGTTTTCCAACGACCACTACGAAAAGTACAAAAATTCAGACGCTAAACTATTACTGAAAGTTGGTAATTTCATATCACGAGCAATGCTGTGTGATTTGAAAGCTCGTTACCCAATCAGATGCGTCCGCAACTGTGTAATATTTTATCACACGCTGCGATAACTGAGCGAACTAACCTAAAAATTTGTATTTAAAAGTTTGACAGTTACAGATAATTTGCTGAATTTACACGGATTAAGAAAGGTTGATCCTGATTTATCAGATTTTAACATAAATTTTGGTGAATTCTGATAGCAATGATGTTAACATATTCTGTTTTAATATTTTTATGAAAATTTTATATATATTTACTTATTTGTGGTCGTCGTAAAAGTACCTATTGTGTACAACACGTGCTGAAAGAGTATTTCAACTCTAGTTATACAATATACTATTCTACTATCATGAAAATAATTAAAATTCATTGCACATGGCTTATTAGAATCGCGTATTTTGTTACGATTCGAGTTATCATTTCGCGAACAACGAACCAGAAATAATATATGACTACATATGAGAAACATTATTTACTTATAGTAATTACATTTTCGGATAATGTCCATTATATGATTTACAAGGTAACTTTAACCCTCTATTGCATGAATTATTATTTTTTTCAAATAATGGCTCAAAAACATTATTTTTTACAAAAGAAATATTATTATATTTAAAATAAGTGTGTTACATAAATATTTTTCCAAAAATAAAAAAAATAATTATTTTTACAGTTTTGTTCACTATTGGGAACATTATGAATAAATTCAACTTACAAAGAACTTTGGACTATTGGGTCGTCTTCGCGTACTATACAAAATTGTTTGATAAACAACCTCTTCTAGGAAAACATCAGATAAAAAATTTTTTTGGAAATTTTGTAAAGGTGTATTTGGCTGTAATATATCAGCAGGTAATAAACTGCTTCCTTCAAATTTTACATTTTATATCTCAGTTTCTGTAATTATCCTTTTTCCAGTAATTTTTTTTTTTTTATGTTGGTCAAATTGGAAGGAATAAGCTAATTGGCAATTGACAAAGTGTATATAATGTTCCCAAATGTTACAACATGATTGCCATGAATGTAAACTGCATAAGAAAAGAAAAAAAAATTTTAAATTTTATGTTCCCGTTCGGGAACAGTATGCAATAGAGGGTTAACATATTCTTTTTAACAATTTCTTCGATGACGTCTATTTAGATAGTTGTCCTTATGTTCAATAACAGAAGAATACAAGATAGGTTTAGTGTCTTGTCTGAAGATGAAATAAATATAATCTAATTAAATATAACTCCAGAGTTCTACAAATTAGAAAATAATTCTCCAGTATCTTTCTCAAATTATCTTCAATTTATTCTCACTCTCTTGTTATATTATTATTGATATTATTATTAATATTGAACTTGTAATAAATAATAAAAAACAATATTTAATTACTTGTGACTAGATGTTTTCTGTCGACTATTAAATTAGATTTGTTTTTGTATAAATACGAATATATCTGTTTATTTGATGCTGGTTAATTATTCCTGAATGGTAAATAAAATATTGTTACAATAAAAAAATTCTTATTAAAAATTTGTTAAGATTAAGTACACTCTAAAAATAGCTTATGTAATAATTTGGACAAGTATAGCGATCACAGTAGTGTGAAAATAAATAATTATACTTGATTTTAGTAAATTTATCAGGTAATACAAATATAATTGAGGTTGGGCTCCTATTATATTTGTTTGCGCCCTATAGAGTAATTCATTAGAGGCATGTGCCCCCATGCTCCCTACAACTCTACGCCTATGCATGGCATATCGTGAAAAATTGCTTTTCGATCATGTTTCAAATTATATTATCCTTGTTTGATTACAACTGTCAGTTAAGTCACAAATTCCACCCCTAATGTCCTTGGGGGTGCAATTTAACAGTACTGCACGCCCAAAATCACACAAGTATAAATATTTAAAGAAATAATGTTATTACGTATTTCAATATTTATATTAAACTACCCCAGGAAGCTTAAAGAATGTCTCATAATAAAACGCTACCCAAAATCTCTGTTTTCAAAGTCCCAATCGATAGTACACTCCACATCAAAACACCAACAAAGTATTCAGAACTCAACTGTCTTGTGTTACGTTGTCCACGATACCTAAAGTACCTAATAAAGCACGGGGCGGCGGCCCCGACGGCGGTTGTCGCAGCGATGTTGTTCATTGTACTGCCGCTCCCCCCGTGCCCCACTCCTCCGCCACTGGCGAGACGGAAGGGCCACCAGCGGCGCGCGAAGTTTTTTCTTTGGTTTTGTTGGTGTCTTCAGCCTTCAAGTCTTCAACCGGTTTTTAAAAGACCCGGAGAGACTTTGATGAGAATGGTTGAGGCCGAGGGGATAGTGATAATTGGCATGAGTCTATATTATACTTCGTGGTGGTAATATAGTGAACACAAGAAGGTTGGAACTATAGTATACGAGCTCAGAATCATATCATTTAGTCTAGTTAAAATCATACAAAGGAAAATTGTTTAATTCACCATATTTATATCTTCAATTCTATTATTTTTACCTCCTGCATATATAGGTTGGTTTTGATGTTAATGTCATAAATTTACGGGTAAATAAAGTAGTATGGCATGTGTAGATATCGAAACAAAAAGAATTTTATAAAAGGAAACTTTTTTACTACTGTTTTAATTAATATTTCATTAAACAAAATGGTTATCAAACATACATTCAAAATTAATTCTATAAAATATTATTTTCAATAATAAAATAGCATTTTTTACGAAAATAATTGTATAATTGTCAAATTTTCCTAAAATATACGAAATTTAAAAAATAGTTATTTATGTATCAAGGCACTGAAATTTAATTTTTTATCACGAATTTAGTTGCCGAGTCCCGTAGGGCCGAGGAAAATAAATCATGTGAGTGATAAAAAGGAACTTCAGTGCCGAGGTACATATTAAGTTTTATTTGAAATCTAAAATTTGAAAAAACTGTAAAAAAAATACAATATAGGTTAAGATTATACATCTGTCAGTTGTCAATTGAAACTGACAGTCAGTGTTGCCAACCTCACGAAGTGAAGTTATCGTAAATAACACTCAAAATTATGTGTTTTGACCTCAATTTCGTCATCGGAATTAATTAGTTAATTCTTCTTGCAAATTTTGTTTCATGTTACGTCCAAATTTACTATAGTACGTCAATATATCTGCCAAAATTATCCTAATTGTACAATATTATTTAACGGTTGCCAACACTGGGTTGCTCAAAATCGTCGTATAATGGGTTACTTTAGTGACGATTTCTGAGCTTTTAATGACGATTTTTGAGCACTTTAGTGCCGATTTCAAATAAAATAATTTTTGTTTGGTAATCTTCACATGCCACTACTTACGTAACGTTTATGTTACGAAATGATTGGATTTTGGGAACAATTCATCAACAGTAAGTGGAAGATCATTTGTAGGCCTATCAAGGTTTTTGAGCATATCTTAGTAAACAAATGAGTAAATTTCATTGAAATCAAGGATGTAGAATAATATTACCTACAATCTTTATAACATTTTTCTATATTTTGTTGTCTTCAGATTCAATAACAGTGTTCGTGGTACCAGAAAATGCCTTTGGGGCAAATGAAATCTTTATATTAGTGATTTTTGTAAATTTATTATTATTTCAGTTGATACGAGTATTTCTCCTTAAAATATTTTTAAAAATAACAGAATTTATATACAAATATATTGAGTACAACAATTTTCCATTTGTAAGGTCATAATTGGGCCAAATGATATGATTCTGGGTTCGTAGTATAAGATATTTAAAGAAAAAATAGCATTTTTGTTGAAGGAATAGTAAGATTATTTTACTATACAGTGCAGGTAGAGAAAAGATTCAATGCAAGGACAGATAGTCATAAATAACGAGCCTTCGGCGTTTGGCATCCGGTATTACACAGCAAAGATTAAGCGATGTACCGTATTATCATAATTGTGAAATTTACACTTTTATTGCTGGAACCGACAAGGTCCATTTTTTTTTTTTTGACTATAGCGTTATTTTAAGAATAAGGGTTTCTTCCCTTCGACCATAATTTAATAAAACGATATGCCATTGTTGTAATGAATAAAACTTCAATGTATTGTACTTTTTGTAGCCAAAGTAGTAAGGTTTCATAAAAATTTTCACAAACTTGGATTGAAAATTTAATCAAACATACAAACAAACGTATCTAATTTTTGACATCTTTGACAATTATTACTCCGTATGACATATAACTTCGATTTGCTTTTATTTATTTAAACCAAGTTTAAAATTTAACTAACGTTGGTGCAACCAAGCATGAGAAAATCATTCACAGTCTGAACTTAAGAAAGATCTTACTAATTTGCAAATTATATTTTGTTAGTAAATGAATGTCAAGTCAAAAATTATTCTACCGTAAGTTGTAGGGTGCAAGAAATCTCCTAATCGTGCACATATTTCGCCAATTGTTTCTTATTCATCGTCATCCTTCGTGTATCCTGCAATATAATGTTCCTCTTCTTCAGAATCTTGTTGATGATGGTATCCCAGGTGTCTTTTGGTCTTCCACAATCCCTGATTTCCTTTTCGATTCATTCATTTCTATATATGGCTTTGCCATGCTAGCTGTCTTATATTTGCTTGATGGCTTGCATTGTAATTGTTCTTTTATTATTTCATTTCTTATTCTGTCCATCATTGTTACTCCTTGTACATTTCTTAGTTATTTCATTTCCAGCGCCTAAATTTTGCTTGCTTTGACATATGTTTATGCGAGATATGTATGCCAATGTCAAATGAATTTGTCATCATACTTTAAAGATGTTTATCAATCGAGGAAAATATCGAATGGAATTATTCCTAATCTTAAAAATATTTACAAAATGAAAAGTGCTGGATTTTAGTTATGAATCATAAGAAAAGGACAAGATAAAAAACTGAAGAAGAAAAAACTCACAGTATGTAGTACATTTCATTTCATTTTGTATATATTTTTTGTTTAGAAAATTCTGGTATTTTGGTACGTTTATTTTACTATTTGCCTTAACTGTTCTTTCATGACAAAATAAAGCGAATTAAAAGTTCAGAGTCATCCCGTAGATCTACTTGTGTTGGAGAACTGAGAAATGGCTGCAGAAATATAGCACCTCATATAAATTTAGTTAGAAAACTGCTCCTTGAAATTATAAAGTCCAAGTACTTCCAGGTTCCATTAATTAAAGAAACTACCTCTTTGTAACAACCCCGACAAATATATAGTGACATTCGCAAAGAGAAAAAATAAAGCAGAATTCCCTAGAACTCAATATCAACTTTAAGACGCAACTGCCATCTCATGATAAAGTTTTGAAGTTAGTAAAACAAGTTATAAGTTTCTTTTTGCGGGTTAATAGTCTACAGTGTGACAATTTGTCAATGTCTCTGGAGATTTTTTTCGGAGCCCGCTATAACACTCAGGGTAAATGTAAATAACTTGTTTGCATGTGTAAGGGGTATAAAATGAGTTAATTAGTTATCCTTGCGAAGTAGGCCGGGAGTTGTTCGATTGTTTTTATTGCGCATTTGTTTTTCCACTGAGCAATGATTATTTTATCTTAGATTAGAATAAATAAAAATACCCATTTTGAGGGTAGCCCCTTAATTTCGCAGATCTCGAAATGCTGGGTGAAGTAAAATATTTGTTGAAGTTTTGAACATTTTTTTAATGACTTATCTATTTTCTGTATGAAAAAAAAATAGCATGTGTTATTCGGAGTCATTCTAACTTAAATGCTTAGCACACAAAGTTTCACATTTACTCCTAATAACACAACATACTATTACGTATCGAGATCTGAAATTGCAGAACTTGCTAGAGCATAATTTTGAAGTGTCCAAATTTATAATATCTTTGTACAGGTTTTTCTTTCTATGTAGTATAGCAGACAAAATAAATATGGAAATCTTTTTGATTTAAATTTGCATGAAAATACGGTCTTTCTTTTGTGTTAACAGGATGAAATTATGCCAGGAAATACAATAGATTTATCCCTTACAAAATCGCAAAATTAAATCATGAAATGTCCATTATATTCCGTAACTTTTATTTGTTTTAAAATTAGCTTATTATCTTTCGTACATGTATGTACTGACGGATAAAAGTTTTCAAAAGGGAGTTTATAACGGTTATGCCATTTTGGGATCTTTAAAACATGATTTCACTATTTTCACGATGACGTATAAATATGTATGTGTGTAATAAGATATCATATTGAAATTTTATATTTAATATTTCAATGTTTGAGTTACGAGCTGATTAGATTTTGGTAGCATTCAATCTACCGGAAGTGGTAGTAAATTTAAATACCTATCAGGTTTTTCGGGCTTATCTCGGTAAACAATTGAGTTACTATAAATTTTGTCATATTCATATAGATGTAGAATAAATAGTATTGGCTAAAAATTTTATTTGAAACTTTTTCTATATTTTGTACCGTTAAGAATTAAAATTTGCGGGAAGATTCTAATGGTAATAAAAATCGTATTTTACATTTTTAAACTAATCAGAAGTGAGAATTTTTGACGTATCTACCAATTAAATTTCCAGTATAAGCGAAATTTGATTGATCATGCACGGTGCATAGTTTCCAGTATATTCAAAATTTGGTTGGTAGATATGTCAAAAATTCTCACTTCTGATTGGTTCATATACGCGTTCCATAATTTTTGGAAATCACATTGACTAGATATAGGTAACGGGTAAGAATAATATCTAGAAATTTCATTATTAATGGAATAACAATTAAATACACAATTCTGATCTCTCCAGCTCTGCTAATATTTGATAAATATGAGAGATTGTATAGAATTCCAACCTGAAATTCACGGAATTGTTTCCACACGTACACTTTCGAGTAATTTAGGGAGTAGTACCTTTTGATTTTCAAAAATAGTTCTGTCAGTTTAAACATAAAAACTATTTTGTAACTGATTCGATTTCGTACTAGATTTAATTTTCTATAGAAATTTACCTTCTGGAATATTGAGTTTTTATTGCTACTTAAAAATCACCACTCGTCTTTGGCTCGTGGTAATTTTTGTAGCAATAAAAACTCAATAATCCAGGCGGTAAATTTCCGGAAATCAAAATTGCACTTAATAGATTATGTATGACAATATTATTTTTAAATTTCACATTTTGTCCTTGGCTGTTCAAATTATAAGCTGATTAGATTTTGGTAGCTAGCTATCAATTTGAAAACCTTTAAGGTATTTTGAGCACTAGGTAAATAATATTTAGCTACAATTTTTATTTGAAACCTTCTTTTGTATTTTCTACCGTTGTAACGTTGTTATGTAGGAATCAGGATTAAAAAATGGCGTTCAAAATTAGAAATGTCTCTCATTTAATTACACTCACGCTCCGTCAATTTCTGCACCCCTCTGGGCATACATGCCATTTCTATTCCCGTTCAAGTAAAACCGAAAGTGACTCAAACCTCTCCGGAAATTGAAAACGACGTCGATGCACCTTTAGCTCAGCGTCGCGACGGAATAAATCCACCGGTTTGTCTCCCCTTCTAGGGGAGGGGGCTTAATGCTTCTTGTAAGAGGGAGGCCATGGGCGTGCCGTGAAATTTCATATCTAATGAAAAATGTGATTTTTTTTAGAAATTCATTAATGATTTCATGAAATATAACCGCAATTTAAATATCTGCTACATTATGGTGATTAATTAACTTACACTTTAATAATTCTCTTATTTTATCTAAAGATTTTGAAGTAATGGTGGAAAAATTTCGAATATTCTTATGTCTATTGGAAATAATAAAGTACTGAAGCAATGAGACAGAATTGTAAAACAGTAAAATATCGTAATATCGAAACGGCGAATATCAATAGGCGTTATGCGCGTACACGTCAACCATATTTCTGTCACCAACGTTGAAATATGAAATTGGATTTTTCGCTTAGAAAATGTAGAACTTTATTTATTGTGATAGGTTTTATTTAAATTGATGATCACTCTATCGTTTTATACAACTTAATGTTTGATATTTATGTATGGTATGAATTCAAAATATGTATTCACAAATTTTACTCGGATAATAAATTATTTGGGTAATAACATTCAACAAACGACCATAGTTTCTTGGAAACTAAGTATCCATATTATAACACTTAAACTTTTTGGCTGCTATTCACAGTTTATACTAAGGGCTACTAACTAGGGTATTTTAAGATTTAACACTGTTACTATGAAAAAATTGTTGATCTCCAAAGTAATCAACAACTTTTGCAAAGTAACAGTGCAAATTACTGAAAAAATTGAATTAATTACTAAAACTTTTTTCACAGCTGATTCTATTTTTTATATTTTCATATTTTTCATATTTTCATGAAACTTATAAATTCCAAGTTTCGTTTACATATCTTATCTAGTTCTTTACATATTGCGCATACGAACATCCATCCACCCATCCTTACACACAGACATCATTGAGAAATTGGACTTAATGGATTCAATGGACTTCAAAATATGTATTTCCTCAAAAATCTCGTCAGCGAATTTTTTCATGATTCCAATACTTCCTTATACTTTGTATAAAAAACTAAAAATAAATCTTTTTATTTTTAATAACTAACCTCCTAAACTAAATTTTGATCTCCAAAGTAATCAACAACTTTTGCAAAGTAAGAGTGCCAAATTTTAAAATATTCTAGTTAGTAGCACTTAGCAGAGATGGGCAAATTTCTGAAAAAATTGAATTAATTAATTTTAATAATTACTGTCTCAATGTTAATTAAATTACGATCGTCAAATTACATTACTTTACGATCAAAATGTAATTAGTTTATTAGCTCAATTACATGCAAAATATGTAATTAAACTACATTAAATAATTACAAATTACAATTACTCTTTATTTTTTATGGGAATTAAAATTATAATATTTAATATATTTATTTATTTTGCAACTGTGTGCTATAAAAAAATACAAATCAAAGGCAAAATGTTGAAATATTCAATTATTATTATTAAAATATATAAAATAAAACTAAAAACTAGAGCTCTAAAACAAAAACAAAACGTTCAACCTATTATTATGGATTATAGTTATTTAAACTGGTGTTTTAAAATTAGTAATTTCTCAAAGAGAGAATCTGATAATCTACAGCGCCTTGGATTTAAAATAAGGCCTACGAATGAAAAAAATAATCTTTTCATAGAAGAACGAAGGCAAAATATCGTTATATTTCAGAAAAATTCGATTGATATTTGGAAAATTACTAAGAACCAACAAATGAGCAGATCTCTGTATTATGATATATTTTTACTCGTGATAAACATGTTCTTAATACCCAGATTAGCAGTACTAATAAAATACAATAAACTACAATATTTATTTTTACTTTAAAAATCTATATAACACGTGATTCACCCTAAACTGAATAATGTTTAAATAGCATTGACAATTTTCTGACAATACTGTTGTTTATAAACGAAATTTATCTCCTTTGAACGTTAAACTTAATTACTGTTTTCATCCAATTAGCACCAGTTAAAAGAACTCTTAAAGAAACGTACTTTACAAGATCGATAATAGAATTAAATTCCAGGGAATTCTTTTAGACTAAACAACAAGTCTTATAAACAATTACATAAGGAAAATAAATGTTGTAAACTTGTAAAGTTTCAAACAAGCAAACTGGGAATATTTTATTCGTCAGTTATTTCTTGAAACAGCGAAAAAATCAACATCATTAAACTGAGATAAATGTAAATATTATCGCAAAATGTTCGCCATTTTATAAACAATTTATAATGTCGGGAAATATTCCTTGTTTATAAAGACATTAATTAACTTTATCTTGCATCCATTTTTAATAATCTGCACTGTGGTATAATCCTGTGGTTTGTTTGACATCATAGTCTCTACTTTATCGTTATTGAAAACAGAATGTGTCATTTAAAATGTTTATATTCTGAGATAATCGCTGTTGTTTGATTCAGAATATGGCAGTGTGCTTTGATCTTTAATCGTGAAAACATAAGACTGCTGACTCTTCAATTTAGCGTAACTCGTTTCAGTGATTGAAAAAAAATTTGAAAACTGCTGCTATTTGTGATTCTAGACGTCTTGTGGTATGTTTTCTTTTTTAATTAGAAAGTTAATGATTGTTTTCAAAAGAACAGAAGTGGAAGAAGGAAATTATTTTTCCTAGAATAAGACGCTTTTCATCTTTTGTGCCTTTGGCTTTCGCATAAAGCTCTACGAATCACTATAAATTTTATTATTGCTATGAAATTCTTAAGTTTTCTAGAAAATAATTATTCTAAAAATACTTCTAGTAAACGTGATAAAAAAATATTTTTATACATCTTTTATCTAAGATATATTTCTCTCAAAAAAGAAAGACTGACAGCTGACAAAAAAGTAAATCTTCATCGCAGATATTTTGTTAAGAAATCAGTGTATACACAAACTTTCTTTCTTAATTATTTTAGTAAAACATCGGGTCTTGAAAAGACAGATTTATAATAAATATAAGTAAGAAAATTAAAATACGAGGCAAATAACAAAAATCTGGTGTGGGCATCACACTACTTTCTTATACATATAAAACACGTGACTTGTTCCTTGCGTAGGACTTTATTTTGATAATTAGTTGACATGTATTTGTTAAACATGTTTAATATTTGTTCTCATTGTAACTATAATTTTATTTTAAAATATTATTTAATATCTAGTCTTTAAAACTTTCTAACATACAAAAATACACAAACATATTTTTGACATTTCACAATTCTTTGACATTTAAAAGCAGTTCATGAAAGGGATTAGCGCTAATCCCATGTTTATTATTAGTCGTAACTTCATTTTCCATTCTCAGAACATAATTATTTAAACTAATGTTGTAGTTGAGATTAGTTATTATAAAGTTTGATGCATTTTGTTAATTTAATTAATTTAGAAACAAAGTTACAAATGTAAAAAAAATGGAGTTACCGTTAAGCCCTTTTGTGAATCTGCGTTAATTCCTTTTATGAATCTACCTGATAAATATTAAAAATGTTTTAGTTTTTGTTTCCATTGTTACAAAGGTTATTGTAATGTATTATTAAATATATAATTTAGTTTTTCTCAAAATTAGAAGCATGTACAAGAAAAGTGCAAATAACATTTTATATTCCAAATATATTTGCTAACATCTTTCATTTGATACTTTTTTCACAGCTGATTCTATTTATCATATTTTCATGAAATTTATAAATTCCAAGTTTTGTTTACATATCTTGTCTCGTTCATGAGATATTGCGCACACGGACATCCATCCATCCATCCATTCAGCCAGCCTCACACACAGACATCATTAAGAATTTGGTTTTAACGGATCAGTGAACGGGGTTTAACATCTATATATCAAATGATTTTTAAAGTAAAGTCATACGCAAGGAACAAGTTATACGTGTTCAGTTTTTTTTTATTTGTATAAGAAAGTAGTGTGGTGCCCACACCAGATTTTTAATTTTACTATAATAAAGTTTTTTCAGTACGTGATGACGTTTATGTGTATTGGCTGAGTACCGAAGATTTTCGATTTGCACATCTCTATATAATTTATATTAAATTTGTCAGCAGTAATATCAAAAATATTTTACTTGAATTTTGATGTAAACCAGCAGGTACAAATTCCAGCTAAATCAATGCTTCCCTCAAATTTCATCTGCAAAAATAAACCATCCCAGTATCATATAATCAAACATGATAGATTATCAAATAACCCAAAGTATCGTTCGTATGAATACAGATAAATAAATAGTAATTAATCTATTACCCACGCTGATATTACAAGCAATTTGGGACAAAACCAACCCCTGCCGCCCGGAAACCGGAAGCTTTACGCTCTTTACCCTTCCGGGTTCGTTTACGTTTACCCTAATGATAAATCGCAACGTGAAGCAGCGCAAACGTAACGTAATTGTTTGCGATATGATGAAGTATTGAATTATACGCCATGTGAGACGTGTGAATTAAGGTAAACGAAAAGAGATAATTTAAATATGTTGGCGTTCGTTGATTGTTTATTTCGCGCTGGCTCAAAATTATTTACTTACATTAATTTAGGAGGTTAGTTATTAAGATTAAAAAGGTTTATTTTATTTTTCCCTTTGCAGTTTTGTCAAATTCATAAAAGAACATACTTCGAGATTACCCTATTCAATAATAAAAAAAAGGATTATCGAAATCGAATAAACCAATACAAAGTTATGTGTGGTCAAATCGGTTAACAGGTAAAAATTCTAGGGGTGAACAACCAATCATTTTCTATTTTTCTACCCTTGAGGGTGGAATTTCAATTTAACCAACTTCGAGGTATACCCAATCCAATAATAAAAAATATGTTGTGGGCACCACTATCAAGAAACACCCATCCCATCAAAAAATTATGCCACATAAAAAGACATTTTTCAATCGTTGTTTTTTTTTTGTCAAAAAAACAGGTTAGCAGATTTAAACGAAAATATCAGAATAAAATTTTTCTTTACCGTGTTGTAATTCATAAATGGTGATAGTAAAAGGAAAATGTTTCAAACAATAATTGTAGATAATAATATTTGAAACATTATTCTAATAACAAAATTTTCCTTAAACTATAATTTACTGAGATATTTTAAAATAACTTGATAGGGCTTCAAGTAAACTACCACTTCTGATTATTGGATTATCACCAAAAACTAATCAGGCCTTCCAAAGGGCATACAATTGATATATACAAAATATCAAAATTTTCAGTTTAGTAGTTTTTGAGAAACCGTAACTCCAGAGATCCACACAGACTGACAAACAAACAGACACACACACAGACATCATCGCGAAACTATTAAAATCGTATTCTAGGGACCGTAATACGTGTCCATCCATTGAAAACTCACTACCCAATTTTTAGCATGATTCCTATACCCCCATTACAGGATGTGGCGGGAGGTAAAAATAATCGAAAACGGATAACTCAGTAAGAAGTAATGCGTAGTTTTCTCGTCTGTTAAAATTGACATAAATCTAAAATATAAACAAGTTTGACTAAATGGCAATGACTAAAATACTTCGACAATACTTTAAGTAATTTTAAGGGACAATTACCTAAAGTGTTGTAGAAAACTAGAACACGTTCTAATACGACAATAAATTGACAAGAAAACAATTTACTGTCAAAAAGTTGCGTCGTATAAAAAATTAGAAAATATTTCCCTATTTCAAAAAGATTACAACAATTAAGCCATTAACCAAAGCTATATTTCAGTAACAAAACCTCCAGTGGTAATATTTGGTAAAGAAAAACTATTCACCTTATTTGTACAATCGTTGTCAAACTGACAAAAGTGAAAAACTCCATTATTTAATAAGAGATTATGAGAGTTTCTAAATGCGTACAAAATTGTATAATACGTCGTTACATGCGTCCCTAACGAATACAGCAAATCAGACGAACATGTCTCTCATTATTTTCGCCTCACTCGAATAAATAAATTTGTGCGGTCCATCCAGTTTATTTCCAACATGTTCCGGCATTCCGGGAAAACATTTGGCGTTAAATTCAGGAAAATAATCGCTACGGCGAACACCCTTTCCCTGTTCGTTTCATTATTCGCAACTCCGCCCGTTTTCGGACGTTTTGTGGCCTCTATTCAGATCTGACATCACATACATAACATTTCGCTTAGGTTTAATCAGAGCGAGTTTATGTTGCGTAAATGCAGCCTCCTGAAATCACGACTTTATTAACTATATACAAAATTTATTATTAGAAATTATGACAGGAAAATGTAACATGTTTTCAAAGCGATTAATTGAATTTAAAAGCTTTAAAATATAATCATATGAGAGGGAGTGAAGTACAATTCATTAATTCAATTTTAAACAAGATCGAAATTTTATGGACATATAAATGTGGGTACGAAATTGCAATACAAATGTAAAATTAATATAATTTTTTATACCGAGAGTTTTTTTATCAGTTTACCTAGGGATGTGTCATTAGAGAGCGGATTATATGCACAAAATACTGAATTATATGCGCAAATATATGAACAGATTTTTTGGGAAATATGCACTATATATGCACAAATATGGCAATATATGCAGCAAAATATGCAAAAAAAATCTAAAATTATTAGATAAAAAGTATAAATGAATGTATTATAAATTTTATTGCACAATACAGTCTTAATCCTGATTCACAATTAACAAATATACTACTAATATACATGTAAACTAGTCTAGAAACTTGATATTATAAGATTATGACATATTTACATTATTGCAATAACAAATTATTCAAAATTTTCAAAAAAAAAAAGTGGAACATAAGTAAAAGATATATCCAGCTGAGAATTCTCGGTCTTATATTCATTGTACCCACTTTTACTAGCATTCGTGTATACAATGAATACCTACCGTTACCGTTACAGGGATTTCCCTAGAAATATTAAAGTTTATTGGTTTGTATATTTGCATATTGAATTGTTTTTGCTTTTATCATTGCATTCGTCAATTTATTGCAGCCTCCTCCAATATTTGGGAATTATCAATGTGCATTACCAGCAATTAAAGAATGTTTATCACTAGACAAGATCTTAAAAATATTGAAATATGAAACTTTTTGACCTCGAAAACGGAAAATAACTATTTTTAGAGTTGCACTACTGCAGAATAACGACAGTTAGTTCAAAATAATCATAATTTTGCGCAGATTCTCGCTGTAGTCAATAAATATAAATCTGAACCATTAATATCGCGTTAACATAATATTTGAAAATATAATTCTGAAAAAAAAAATTGCCCCTCCCCTCCAAAATTTAGTTCCTACGTCTCTGAAGAGTTCTTTTATGAGTAAATTTAATTTTAATTGTACAGGACATCAAAATTGTAGAATAACCTTTGATTATCCCAAAGAGAACGTACTAGATACGAAAACAAATGATAATTTAAAAGCATGGGGGTATTTTTATTGATTTGATGAATTATTAAAGCAGTTAAGTTCAAACAACAAAATGTATTCATAATTGATATTTCTACTCCATTAAATTTGATCTTATAGTAATTAAGAAGTAAGAAATTAACAATAATGCCTAATTTAACATCTTGGTCTTGAAGAATAATGTTTGTTTCAAATTACAAAGCGGGGACAAAACTTATTGCGGCATAATTAAATTCCTTGACTATCGTCGTATCGTGACCCTAAGTGAAACTCCCCCTCCCTACATTCATTTGTTACTGGCATTACAAACAATGAAACCTGCACGCGAAATCGCAGTTTTACCACCAGTCCGACACTAACATACCCTGCGCTCCTACGCAAACTGTAATGACCAGGGCAATATTTTTTATTTCGCGGCCTGCTGGATTAAAAGATCAGCTGTAATGCGCGAATTGTTTCGCTTTTGTTTCACTTTTGTTTTGTTTGCGTTTCGTTTCGTCTCTTCAACTCGAGCGAGTGAAAAATGAACATTGCAGAATGGTAATTTTACCCTTGTTTTTGATTCGATGAAATTCTTGATTGGAATTTAAGTATTTGCTTTTTGTTGTCAAGAAAATTAAGATTAATTCTAGAATTAGGTTAAGTGGATTCTATGCTGACAAAAGAAATATGGTAGAACATCAGTGACTCATTTGAATGTACATATTTGATGTTTTTCACAAATTCTATTTACATGAACATATATTGATTTTTATTATAAATATTTGTTGTTATAATTACACATTTAAATTTTATAATCCTATATATATTCTACGCACAAATTTTAAACCAAATAATTGTGTCAATTTGTTTATGACTATATTACAATATTCGTATACAGTATGTTCCAAAAGAAAAAAAGAATGCTGAAAACTTGTACCGGTTTAAATTGTAGATCTCGAAACAAAAGTTCATTACTGTATTCCACCAGGAATAATAGTACTGTAATTACTTTTTAGAAATTTTATGTACATAAGGAATAGTTATTTGTATCACAAGGTTGGAAACTGTTATTTTGAGAGTGCGAGTTTATTTTGATATCCTACAAATACGAGCACTCGTAAAATAGTTTCCAACCGAGGGATACACAAGATTTTTCGCGCCAACATTTATGTAAATTTAATAAATAAATTTAATTTATTACTCATTTTCTTAATGACAGGGAATTTTTTTATGTTGATAACTTCACAATATTTGAATGTCAATTATGTTTATTTTCCAATATTATAACCAAAAATATCTACATATTTTTATTTGGATTTTACACTGCAAATTCAATTATAATTACTTATAAATATGTTTAAAATCTATAAATATTCTGTTTTCTTGTATTGCAAATACTCTGTCATAATATTTTTATGTCAATGTAATACTTTGACATTTCTAGCGTCAGAAGTGATGTAATGCCAACATATAACCATAAAAAGTTAGCAATTTTTGTCGAACTAGTACGACAAAAACATGATTTCCGACCGCTTTAGAGATATGTAATTGTATCAATGTCGGACGGCGGCGCGAAAAATAAATTTTGTTATTTACCTACCAGCCCTACCAGAAACAAATATCGTTTTGTTGCCCTATATTGTAGGCTTTTATGAAAGCGAAAAATGAGCTTGAAACACATTGATGTGTAAGGCCACCCTTCTTTGTCTAACACGCGTTTGTAGAACGGTTGCTATGTAAAAACATATTGTGCAGTCTTATTCAAAAATGATAAATAATGTTTATCAATGAATTGTTAAATTATTTGAAAATACATTGAATTTTAATTTCTTTATTTTTTTCTTATCAACTTTATAAGCGGACTGTACAACAAAGACAGATAGCCCAACATCTAGCTGTCTCTCTCAACTTTAATTTTCAACGTCAGGTAACGTTCCAGTATTATTATATTTCAGTTCCTACATTAGGGAAATACCTTAAATATTATTATAAAGATATTTTGTAGTATGTTACGTAATTAAATAATAGTTATATATGTATCAAGGAACTGAGTTCAATTTTTTATCACGAATATGGAATTTAGTTGCCGAGGCCCGTAGGGCCAAGAAAAATAAACCATGTGAGTGATAAAAAGGAACTTCAGTGCCGAGGTACATATTAAGTTTTATTTGAAATATAAAATTCGAAAAAACTGTAAAAAAATTACAATGTAGGTTAAGTTTATACATCTGTCAGTTGTCAATTGAAAGTGACAGTCAGTGTTGCCAACCTCGAGAAGTGAAGTTATCACGTCGTGCATGCTTCTTCATCCACATCCAACATTTAGAAACATACATCAGCGAATGCACTAACTAGCATTATACAAACTCATTCAAGCATTTTTAGATACATTTACGTTTCGAGCAAATATTCCCCATATACCTTGCACCCTGCAGACACCCGCCATTCAATCTTGCGGTCAATACGTCCAGCACTCGAAAACATAACACTCAAATAAGAAATAAGCAAATTAATTTATTTCACCAAATTATTATTCTCAAACACAAACATTTTACATTCTATAACAGAATTAAACCTTCCCTACAATCATTTTTCTCAATTGCTCCTCAGTCGCAACACATCATCCGTAAACTTTACGTTTTATTTGCACGTACGAGAGTTTGAATTTGTTTGTTAGTTTGTCGCTGTGCGAGCGAAATACCCAAGTTAGCAAAAAGGTAAATGAAACAGAGTTAAGCGGCCTGTCCGAATGTAAGCTAGCGAAGCCGCCTACCGGGTGCAAATTGGATCATTTTCACCGAAATTAATTGAGTTGCCCAAACATACAAACACACAATGGGACCATTTGACTGTTTGATCTCACAAAGTCCCGTAATATCTCTGATAAACCTGACTAAAGCATTTAGTTGCGTGCGTGTCTGTTGATAATCACCGTACGAACCATCAGGTAGCGTTCTTTAGGGCGTGCGAGAGGGTTTCTAATGGGGGCACGCGGTAATTTGGAGTGTTGGCCCCGCTGAAATGTTGTGGGAGAACACGCAACCGACCGCACGGTGGAGAAATCGTGTTTTTTACTTGTTCTTTACTTCAAATAAATTGCAGTTTGAAAATATTTTACCGCGATAAAGTTATTAAGAAAATTCGGGAAATTGCTCCGCTACACTTGAGATCCTTACGTTGATGTTTTTTATTAAATTTTATTTAGTTTAAACTCTATATGCAGTTTTAAATGGTCTTAATTTTTATTCCGTGACGTCAGAGTTGTCGAGTGTTGTGAATCTGAAACAGTAGAGATTGTAAATAATTGTAGTTACATAAATGTTCTATTTTACTGTTTAGAATAGTATATTGTACAACGAGCATGGAATTGTACTCATTTTCGACGAGTATGAAAGGTTTTTTTCTATAACACTGTTTTGGAAACTAGGCATTCCACAACTAAAAACTGTTATGGAATCACTAACATTCCATACGCTGCGTATGGAATATTTTCGACGAATCAGAGCCGCATATTAGCGCGCTATATGAAGTATCTTGATTCAGTTACTATGGTTACGTCTGTTTGTTTAATTTGATTTATTTGAGTTTGACGTTTTATATTTGTATTTTTTGTATAATTTCCAAAATCTTGTTATAGAAAGTATAGTCTACAACATGTAACGGAATGGCATATCCCACACTCGCAAACCGTAGCCCTCGCCTTCGGCTCGGACTACAAACATTTTGCTCGCGTGGAATATGTGCCATTCCATTACTTGTTGTAGAATATACTATTTCATGCTGCAAATCATACGAGTATGAAATGGACATTCCATACGAGTTATACACTATACATTTCTACGACCACGATATTATTACCTAATTAATTTAATTTTGATAATAAATTTGTGCCGCTTTCTCCATTCCAATATTTTACAATTTTAAATAAGTATCTTAGCTATGGCACCTGTACTTAAATGAGCTGACCTGTATTAAAATACTCACAAAACAAATTCATTTCTATATCCTTAGCAACAATAAACGTACAATGAGCAGATTTCTAAGTGGTCGTAGAAAAAATTATTTAAATAAAATTAAAATTACTTTTCGTAGTAAATTATTAATATATACATGAATACTATTTACTCAAGGAAGAAACATAAATAAACTCTAAGATTATTTTAGTCAAATGTTTGATTACCACTTCTAAATTTTGCTAACCTATGTCATTCAACATGTCTTTAATTTTGTTGTGTCGACTTAACCACGTGGTTTCATATGGTTACGAATTCAAAACAAAACAAAAATCTTCAAATTAGGTGCCAATGGTGCCAACTATTTGACATTTCGACAATCTGACAGCTTTATAATAAAAGAAATACAATAAATTTAGAATTTAGAACTATGAATTGTTATCTTTTAAACTCAAATATCTTAATAATTAATAATATTTTTATTTTAAAAAAATTAATAACAATAGTAAATATTTTAAGAGTATTCCAATGTAATTTATTCCAATTTGTTAAGTCGAATTATTTAAACAAGATGCAAAAATGAAAGGTACATTGTACTTGTAGATTATAGGTTAAGATTGCATTTTCTCCAAAAAAACCTATAAAAACAGAAAAATTGCAGTGTGTATAGCAAAAATTCTGCTGTTAATACAAACAAACTAAAGCACATATCCGCCCTCATAAGATATTATACAAAATGAATTTGACATGTACCTTTTGTGAATTGTGGTCAACGCCATCTCTTGATATTTTGGAAGCCCAATATCTCCGTAGGCGCGTAATTCAAAATGTTCTGTTATTTGCTGAACCGACCTCATAATTAAAGCAAGTGTGAAATAATAATTCGAAGACATGCGATAAAGCCATTTATAAAAAATTAAAACTATTGTAATCAATAAATAAATCTGCTAATTACTGTCAAATTAAACTAATGATAAGCTTTAGAAACAGCAATTAAAAATTTAGTTATAAACTCACTCCCATGTCATTATTCAGCAACTTTCAAACTTCGCAAACAATCAGAATACATTATCTCTAAATAATCACCCGTGCCCCCAATTTCCTAGCGGGTGCGCCGCCGCTGTGTTTGCGAATTTTCCGCGGGTCCCGGAACTGTTTTGCGGTTGTTTTTGTGACAAGAGAGGGGGGCGTTGTACTCACAGCGTGCGAATCCCCTTTTATATCTCTCTCTTTCTGTTTGTCTTTCGTCTCGCTCTGCTCTCGACGTCCGACCAATCAATATACAACGCCGGCAGTACAGAGCTCTGGTGGCAGGACGTCGAACTAACACTTGTAGTGCCCGGAACGCCGGAAAGACCGGAGTTTAGTTGGCGCTTGCCGCGTACAGGTGATTCAAAAGTAACATTACCGAACTTTAAATGGATGTTTTTATTTATAGACACTGGTTTAACACACATCGTAGAAAAACATCAAGTTCTTATTTTAATTTGGTTTTAGTATCGTCCTACATTTTAGCTTAAATATATAGGATTAATTGCAATTCAAAGTTATATTATATAATTTGTGCAATAATTTCGGTGCGATTTTTGTTATTTAACTGATCGTTAAGTTATGTATATAATAAAACTGATCTACAGATATTAAAATATTCGTTTTAAAATCATACTAAACTTTCTGTTACTTTTGTTAATATTAAGTCAAAACAAAATATATTTTTCCGAAATCGATACTATAGTACACGATATTACTACGCGAAGTTAGCCAAAATAGTAGCTGAAGTTAAACTTTACAGACTCTTATGCCCAAATTTTACTTCACAGTACCTGAATTACAAACCTAAAATGATAAACAAATTATTCTATAATACTATTGGAGAATTTATTTATTATTTACCTTTGACAATAATTTATTGAATTTAATGCAGATAACGTGCGGAATACGTCTAAGAACATATAAAAAATAATGAAATTATAACTAAATATTTGAAACTTTGACAGTACTTTTGTTATCACAGCCCGTCTCAACAGCTAGCTGACGTTTTACAAATACATAATGCCATTTATCCAACACCTCTCAATAAATACTCTATAACTACGGCGATTTTAAACAAGGAAAGTAACAGATTACCCACTAGTGGGTATAATTATGAGGAAAGCCACTAGTGAGTATTTTTTTATTTATAACAATAATAATAACACACAACACCTTGGTAACTACTTCGATTGACATTTTAATTTAAAAATTTAAAGCATATGTCACTGTCAAATAATATTTCTTTAATAAATTTTTCATTTATTAAGAATTGTTGGATAAAACGTTATACTTCACACGTGGGCAAAGTTGAATTACCCACTCGATAAAATAATCACACTCAGCCTTCGGCGTCGTGTGCTAAAATTTCTCTCGTGGGTAATTCCTTACTTTGCCCACTTGTAAAGTAAATAACTATTATTTATGTTTTTTTTTAATAATTTAATGATTTCGGAAAAAATGTAATGTATACCTCGGCACTAAATAATTTTTTATTACTCACATGGTTTATTCATAATAAAAAATTATACTTTAGTGCTTTGATATACAAATAATAACTATTCCACGGCCGGAATAGAAATTCTCATTAATTGTTATCAATATAAACGAAATGAAAATATTTTAGCACCGGTGCAAAAAAAATAATCTTTATATTCTATACTCCACCACTGAATGGATTTTTCGAACCTTCTATTGCCTCAGAAAAAAATTGAATTCCAAAATGTGTCACAGTTCTATGTTATTTAAAATTTAAATGGGGAAAATCAAATACATTTGGGCACGGTCAAATATTAATATTACGCGGAATAAAGGCCAGAACAATTTTTTAATTATTTATTTGGAACTATTTTTGGGGACGGTCTGGTTAAAATTCAATTTAACCTCTTTTAGGGTCCACCCTAAAAAAAGATACACTGATCTGTATAGAACAAAATTAGGTACCTATCAGTTGTCAAAATAGTATAAATAAAATAAATATATCATCATGCCTCTTACCCATTATGGGTGTGGCGCTCTGCGTATGAAGTGCGGTTTACCAGCCGTCAAATCATAGCCCCCAAAGATGTTAGTGGAGGGGGAACCACAGAGGTAAATTTAAATTGACAACTGTCAGCTGTGGGATTCAAAATTGTAACATGGTTTTTCGTACGATAATACCCATCTTCTCAGTATACAGTGAGTTCTTGTGTGCCACAAATATTTATTGGAACTAGCTGTTATACCTCATGTCAAAGAATCTTGTAGACTTCATTCGTTATGTACTATAGAAGACTTTAGAAAGAATATACGAGTATATCCACTTAAAGTTATAAAACTAAAACTACTTCTGGATCCCCTACGTTCTAAATGATCTGTATGCGGCCACGCGTCTGTGTGCTTGAATATTAAAGTCTGGAACAATTTCATGGGTAGAATAAAATAGAATAATTGATTGGGAATTTTAAATTTCCAGTATTCCGGCGCGTGGCTTTAAATATTTATAAAAGTAGCGTGCGAACTTATTTCTTTTTCAAACAATAAATCTTTTCCCATTTGGATGAAAACTTCTTCTGTATTTTATACACGAAAATGAAATTGTTTTCTTCATTCTTACGCTGCCACTGCTGGACAAAAAATTGAAAACAGTTCTTTCTGCATTTGCCGTTAATTTTATTAAAATGGTTGATGATAGTCTGTGAGAAGTTTAATAGCTATTTATGATACAAGTACGTAAAGCTAGTCTTTAGTCACGAATGGGTCAATTAAAACACCAACGTAGCGTGTTTTAAAACCCAGGATGCTTTACGTAGATATATGTGTCGTCCAATTTTTTATCTACGATATAATGAAAAAATCCAATAAATATTAAGAAAATACTTTTATTTCTGAATTAGGATCACAATCGTAAATGATAAGTTTGCTCTGATAACATTTTTTTGCAAATTAGGCGTATTTAAAAATTTTAATCGTTCGTTGCTCGGCAACCCGTGACTGATGAAATCTTGATACTAAACAACCGTTTTTTACAAACATAAAACTAACAACTAAACATAAATTTTACACAATATCTCATAGACAAAGACAATAAAATTAATCAATAAGAAACATAAACTAAAGTATGTATTTTCGGAACTTGAACCACATGGGTTATATTCGTAGATGCTATGTGTGGTTCCAACTCGATGTAAGCCCTTGTTACAACCACTAGCGGGTTCCCGATAGTCTTATGGTTGCCAAGTTAATTGTATCCCAACTTGAAGTGGTGACGGGAATGAGTACCGATTCAAGCATTCATACCACTGCGATATCCCGCCGGTAACTAAAGTAAAAAATAAAATTTATACTTTAAACAAAACGATGAATAAAGTTTTGGTTAGCAGTGTATATTTTAACATGTATGTTCAGGGAAGTATGAAATATATGTGAGTATTTTAGTCTTCGTTGCTGCTGTGTTGAATTAGGTAAATTGGCAATTTTTTACACATGATATGAGACTACATCCAGATACCCTAGGGCAGGACACAGGTGAAAGAGGACCGAAAATATTTTTAGAGTTATTGATTTGCTCTGATAACTTCGTTACCAAAATATTTCTTTATTATCTTTATTTTTCCCCTGTCGATAAACACGTACATATTTGACTTACATACTGTGAGTTTCAGTTAAGAAAAATCGAGCAAAAAAGGTCAACACATTAAAGTTGAATCAATTAATGAGCAGTCGTTACAAACTACGGCAGTGAATTATGTTTCAAAAAGTAACTGGGAATACTTTAAAGTTAGTTGAACAATGTTCAGTTAAAAAAATTAACAGTATTGTAATTTTATAAGAATTACAGCTATTTAAATTTTTCTTATGTTATTCAAAAATTGCGGTCACATGGTTAAGAACCACTTAAAAATAAAAACAACTGGAAATCAAGTTGCCGCTGAAATTCATTTAAATGTCAAATCTTTAAACGTTGAAGTATAATCAAATAAGTACAACATTGTTAATACTTTCAGTAACGAGGAATATGCAGATATATTTATGCGGTTTATGGAATAAGTTCATTAATTACCAAAGATTTCTACAATTCACTGCTTTTGGCATTATTTTTTGTTGGGTGCATGATTTAAACATAAAATAACAGCAAATTTTCAGATTTGAAGGAATAGTTATTCGTCAATCTAGAAAGAAAAGCGCTTCTTTTCCCCACTCGGGCTCGAAGTTTACCTCATGAGCGCAACAAATGAGGCAATTCGAGCGAGAAAGGAAGAAGCGTTTTCTTCTCGTGTTAGGCACAACATTTTTTCACGATATGTTTCTATAAATGATTTGCTCGGATCTTAAATATATTTTGGCAACACAACACACAACTGACACGTCACAACTTAGGTGTTGCCAATGAACCAATCTTAAATCTGAAGTAAAGTTGTCAAGTTGGGATTTAACCCTACACTGCGCAATGTATCATTTATGCTACATCAACAATTTTGTACTGTATTTTATATACTTTTAGAAATATATCTTTATATCTGATATGTTACAACTCTTACCGTAACTATACATAAGTTCTACATTTATTTAAGCTCGTATTTCCACCACAGCACTAAAAATAAATTCTGTTGCCTTTTTTACATGGATGGTTTATTGTGACATATTTAATAAATAAAGAAGTGTACATTATAATATTGGACCAGAAAGGTAATAACATATTTTCATATCATTGTTTTGATATTATTATGCAATAAATTGTATTATATTTAATCCAAAATATGTTGTTGCAGATATGATACATAGTGAAATTTCTTGGCATAATTTTTTTTCCAAATATTTTTCCCGCGTTCTTCTTCCTTTTTTACAACAAAAAAATATTTTTTTGATCAATTGTAGAAAATCGCGCATTTAAGTGTTAATCTAGAAAAAGAAAAATTTAAGACA
Organism: Poecilus cupreus; assembly: GCA_963942605.1. Lineage (NCBI taxonomy): Eukaryota > Metazoa > Arthropoda > Insecta > Coleoptera > Carabidae > Poecilus > Poecilus cupreus. The sequence continues at coordinate 5,572,651 of OZ012726.1, read as the reverse complement.
TAATTGTAAGATATTTTAAAGTAAGGGATTTTCAATAAAATTTGGAATTTATTTATATTTTTTACAATATATTTTTTGTAAATAACATTCATATTCGTAACACTTCTATATTTTCCTCTGTAAAGAGGAAAATCACATTTTCCTTACTATTTCGGGTTTCCTGGTAAGTCGTGAAAAAACATTTCTATGAAAATGAAAATATAGTTATTATTTCCTGCGGTATTCAATAGGTGGGCGTTAATTTAAAAGAACTTCAATTTGCTGTAACTTTTTGGTTATTAAATTTTTATCAAATGTGTATTAAGGAAAAAGCATTATTTTTGCCATCCCTAGCTACACTTTCAATCTTTTCTTTATATTATGAGTTACCCTGTAAATCTACATAAGTACATCTTTTCTCTAAAGTATTTTCATCGAAAATTAATGTGGAACATTACATATTCATTTTGAAATGTTCTGAGGACATGTACGAGTTGAAAATGCGCTTTCAGTGCCTTCCAGTAATGGCATTCCCCATTCCGTCTTATGTCTATATCGGCAAATGTGCGCGAAATGCTTCCCCTTTTACGATATCAAATTTCTTGTTAACAAATTATCTTAATCGCGTTCTGTTCCCAGATAACGTCTCTGCAATTCGAATCAAGTTTTAATAGTGCGATTAATGTCTCCTTTACTAACGACATTCTTGCGAGCAACAATTGATAAAATTTGGTGTTAACGCAAAATGATTCATTTCTGACTAACTGTTTACTCATGGATGACAACTGTTTTGATATTTTGATTGTTTTGGGTTATCTAAATTTGGTTACTGAGGTTAGAATTATTTTTAATCGCTATTGTTTATTATTTTATATCACAATTATGTTTTCAGCTTATCTTATCTATGCTTTTCCAAGTATTTCATGCACCTATGCTTTATGAGTTATCATAATTTATTTTTAAAAATACTATGATAAAGAAATAAATATATCATCACGCATTTTACCACTTTGGTTGTGGTACTCTATTTTCGTGGGCTAATAATAATAATTTTATCGAGTGGGTAATTCTACTTTGCCCACGTGTGAAGTATAACGTTTTATCCAACACTTCTTAATAAATGAAAAATTTATTAAAGAAATATTATTTGACAGTGACATATGCTTTAAATTTTTAAATTAAAATGTCAATCGAAGTAGTTACCAAGGTGTTGTGTGTTATTATTATTGTTATAAATAAAAAAATACTCACTAGTGGCTTTCCTCAAAATTATATCCACTTTACTTTGCTTGTTTAAAATCGCCATAGTTTTAGAGCATTTATTGAGAGGTGTTGGATAAAAGAACTTAAAAATAAAAACCCTAAGCCTGAAAGTATAAACAAAGTATAAACGTATTTCTAGACTACACAATTTGTTAGCCTACAGCCAGTGGTCAAGACCGAATATTGTTTGATCTCTCTTAGTTCTGCTGATGATAAAATCTTAAGTTTTCGATCGTTTACAAATAAATAAAGATCTTACAGAACTGCGGAGGAAATGAAAAGCAGTATATATTTATTTATAACTACTTTATAAATTTACGAACATGTTTACAAATTTGAATTTATTCTTGGGCATATGCATATAGAATTACTAGTACAACAAAGCTACAACATAGGTATGATTCTACATATAACGAGCCAGAAATAGAACTGCAGTGAACTTTATCTGTAGGTATATAAATACATCTACAAAGCTTAGTCATTCGAAACTGAGTTCAAACACAAGATGCATTTCATCAGGAGGCCATGAACCGAAACTAACAAATCTACATTTATCAGGGTTAATAAAAACGTCAGACGCACGATGATCTTGGGCAAATGAACGAATAAGCACCGAAGATGCATTTAACTTTGTTCTTAATTCGTTTGCAAGGTTATTTACTATTTATTTAGATGCAATTAGCATTGAAACTACTGTAAAATAATTTAATTCTTGCACATAAACGAGTTCAACTCATTTTGCTAATACCATGCTAATACTCATAAGTCATAAATAAATTTAATAGTTTTATGTAAACCGCATTTAAACCAAAATGAAAGCAATGAATGATGTCAACTTACTGTCTCTGTCATAATAATTTAAAATTTATGTACACAGAAAAAAAATTATAGTCAAAATTGACAAAATATTAACAAAATTATTTGTTCTAGACAATCCACCGTTAATTTTTGTTAATTTAAAAAGTTTCAAATTTTTTAGCAAGTAACAAATTATTTTTGTGTATTTCGTTACTAAATACATTTGTGAATATAGTAATTATTAACATTATATTTTTATGGACTTTTGACAAAATGTAATTATATTGAAGCAGAACAATAAATCATAGTTATTACAACAATTTAAGTTGTCACAAAGAATATAAACTTTCTTTAACAATTACAAATTGATAAGTTAGTTAAATTTACTTGTTATTATTGTCGAGTCTATTTGTTAAATTTTATAAATCCAGCAAATAAATAAAAACAACAATTTTTCTAGTTAAAAGTTCAGAATTGACAAAATTTTAATTTGACAAATTGTCGTATTAATTCAAATTGTTAATCTAAGACAATATATGTATTTGTCAATATTAACTATAAATAGGTACCTACTTAACATTTTTTTTACTTTGTAGAAACAATGATCAAACTATCATGGACTACAAGATACCACAGAGTTTCAATCATTAAATTGTAAATTATGCTATACACAGTACAGTAAAAAATTGATAAATTTTAACTAAATTGTTAGTCCAAGACGGTCAACCTTTAGTTTTCGTTAATTTAACAAGTTTCAAATTTGTTAACAAGTAAAAATTATTTTTGTGTATTTCGTTACTAAAAATAGTTGTGAATATAGAAAATTGACTTTTATTTTTATGTGCTTTTAACTAAATATTTTAGAAATTATATTGAAGCAGAACAATAATGCAAAGTTAATAAATTAAGTTGTTACAAAGGACATACATTTTTATTAACTTGCATGAAAATAAGTTCGTTAGAAATTTTTTTTTTTTAATCGGGTCACGGCTGACCCATAGCGACAAAATGCTAATTATTTTTGAACTGCTTTAATTTTCGTTTTGGTTATTATTGCATATGTTTCAATATAGCATTTTAAGAGAACTCACAAAAGAAAAAAAAAACTAACAAAATTATTTCAATAGTTTAAGGAAAAATCTAATTTTGGATCAATGTTGACCCGGTTTCGGTCAAGCGAAGGTTAATATACGTTGCAAAATATTTTGCTGATTCTACAACTCATTTTGCATTAACAACAAAATATTTAAAAATTAATAAATAGTAGCTAGTTAAATTTAAACATTAATAACATAATATTTATTAATAATCAATAAAATATTTTGTCAATATAACAAAAATTACTAGTAATAAATAGCATGGTTATTAATTTAAATTAACAAACGTTTATTGATATTTTGACAGCTTAATTTAGATACATTTAGCAATTAAAATTTTTGTTAATTATTTGCAAAATATTTGACAACCGCAAAATTAATAAATCGCAATCGTTCTTCAAGTAAAGTAACACTTTCGGTTTTCAAATTTTCATCATAGTCAACTGAGCTCTTCATTAGAGTGTACAAATATAAAATATAAAATTTTATAATTTTCAGTAGTATTTGAGAAAATGCGTCTGAATAAAATAATGCACATACATCTATTCATCCACACGAACCCACATACGCGCACACACACAGACATCCTCGTGAAAATAGAATTGACTAAAATCCCATCATTGAATTTTTTCACAATCCCCATAGTTGGTAAAAAAGTGTAATTGTGAAGATATACTTTTCAAATCGAAGGTGCAGCATTTAAAATTCCAGTACCTCGTTTTTGGTGGTGTGACAACGGCACGCAGTGTTCGCTGGTATGGGTTTTCGCAAAGCGGTCACCCATCCAACTACTGACCTCGGGCATTAGTGCTTAACTTGCGTTATCGAGTGCCATGGCCGTTGCCGATATAGTTCGGTTATAATTTTGCGTCGAAGTAAATTAAAATAATTATTGGTGACAGTTGATATATCAATTAGTTTATTGCACCAATAATTTTCAATTTATAACTATGTATACAAAATGATAAACAATAATCATACCGCCATAAACACAGGTAATTAATTCACAATAATTAACAACCTACATGTAATAATTTATGGCGTTAAAAACAAGGTAGTTAAACCATCCCAAAATAACGTAGACACACATAAATCCCACGCTATCCTGTTTGCAGTCCGTGTTGTTTTATTTCTAAGTCAATGTATTTCTGTCAGCAATACTTCATTATAGTTTAAATCAGCCAGTTTGAGCTGCCGTCGCCTGTAACAGAAGCAAGTAAAGCTTTCAGAAACGCCGTGACAGAAATACCGCTGTTCCCGGAAGTCAAACAATGCACCAGGATGCTATTCTGCAAGGGCGGCTCGTTAATTCGGGCAACATTTAGCTACAAATATATAGGAAGATATAAGTTAACAGAAATATATCTAACCCTAGGAGATGTAGCTTTAGAAGACCCTAGTGTCGCCTGTAAATTTAAACTTACATGCTCAGCACACAAAGTGTCACATTTACTCCTAATTACACAATATTTATACAATTATAAAAATATAAGTATTTTGTTTTTGGCTCAGTTTCTAAACGTCTTTCTCATTTCAGACAATATGACAAGCTTGTGACACCACCACCATGGCACCATCCACTTTGCCTCTCATTCTCCTCCTCGTGGGTTCCGTCGTCGCGTCCGACGACTTCGGCTTCGAGCTGGGGGACCTGGACGACCTGGAGGTGGAGATCTCCGGCCGGGACGTCGAACCTGCTGCCCTGGCGCCCCCGCCCCCACCTAGGAAGCTCAAGGGGGTGCCTGACGTCACTGCGGAAGCCGGGAAAGTGCTGAGGTTCACCGTTCCTGAGGATGCGTTTGTGGGCACTGTAGCTAGGATTGAGGTGAGTTAGTTTGTGGTGGTTTCCGAGTGTTGCACATTTGCAACATAAACTTCTGAAACTACATGCATTCATATTACATGTACTAGTACTGTTCAAAATATTTCTAATTTAATCAACTTGCTTGTTTATTTCTTACTACTTTTATATTTTTGTTTTGTATATAATTTTATTAAGGCTAAACATGAAGATAGATATTATACTTAAAATATAAAAGTAAATAAATCTACGATCGTTGTTAAAAAGCAAGTTAAAAGTATCACTATCTGACACTAGTGTTAAAGGTAACATAGCAACGTGTTAAAAGTAATTTTATTGTTACTTTTAACACGTTGCTGACGATTTGTATCAATAAATCAACAAATGTAACCCTACCTGTCAAAATATCATTCTACATTTTTTTGTATTTTACAAATATACTAGAAGGATGGTAGATACAATATTGTATGATATACGTGTTAAAAGTGATTTATTTCGTTCGTGGGGTTGTTTCACTCGGTTTCGTAAAAACGTAACGTAAAAACATATTTAATAAATTTAATTAATAAATATAAAAATCAATTGATTGTCTCTTTGACCCAATTCATATGCGACTGAAGTTTAAAAAGCAGGTCACTTAAATAGTTTAAATTTCAATAACTACCAATCATTTCTGCTTGTTTGAAAACCTATAATTGTACTCTAATTATTTTTGTATAAATATACAATTCTTTGGTACAATCAATTTTTCTCGATAGGTTTCGGTTTCACATAAACCATCTTCAGGAGCTACAATAAACATGAAACAATTTATAATCTACAATTTTAATGTAATAATGATTGTGAAACTAAAACCGGTCGAGAAAAATAAAATATTTAACCCTGTAAAAGTACATTGGGGTTTAAGAAATCCCACGATTCTCAATACACTCTTCCACACGCAAAAATTCATTCCCTACGCCGCGTTTGGAATAAATCTGATGAATCAGAGCCGCATATTAGCACGATATATGAAGTATCTTAATTCAGTTGCTATTGTTACGTCTCTTTGTTTTAATTTTATTTGTTTGAATTTGACGTTTTCATCAGTTTTGTATTTGTATTTTTTGTATAATTTCCAAAATCTTGTTATAGAAAGTATAGTCTACAACAGGTAACTGAATGCATAGGCCACACTTACAAACCGTAATCCTCGCCTTCGGCTCGGACTACAAATTTTTTTCTCGTGTGGAATATGTGCCATTCCATTACTTGTTATAGAATATACTATTCTACAATCCTAAACAAATATTCAACAGGTAAAATCCCTAGAAAAATTATATCTTTTCTAGGGTTTCCCAATACCTTGTGTGACATTTTTGTGTAACCGTGAAAGTAGTGTAACTGTTCAGGCTTAAAAATTGACTATTACTCAAGCATTTTATATTTATTGCATCAACCTCTAGTCCTAGTTAAGTAGAAACTATAAGGTACTAATTGTTTTTTCTTTTCAGGTGAAAAGCCCTCTGCCATCTTGGCTAACATACAGCCCCTTAACTCGTACATTTGTCGGCCTACCTCTGTCGACCGACAAACCCGACGTACTTGTCTCAGTAGCAGCGTACGGACCTGGGGCTGAAGATGCTTCAGTCGCTCAAGCCGTGTTCAGAGTGCATGTCCGGAGACAACAGGCGACCGTACCGTGTAGTAGTCAACCCCTGGTGCTATCTATATACCTGGACAAAAAGCTGGAGTCGGTGAAACCACAGCAGAGGATGACAGCAGTGGAGAATCTGGCGAGATTCTTGGGAATCAACATTGTAAGTAGAAATATCACTTTATTCTACAATCTATTTTATAGATAAAAATAAATCTGATGTGTTCAGCACATGACCTCCCGCTCAGCTCATTTCACTAATACTCACAAATAAATTTAGTAGTTTTATGTAAACCACCTCTAAACCAAAATGAAAGCATTGAAACTTACTGTCAAACGATAACACTGTACAACAAATTTTCACGTTTTTGTTGCTTCAGAGATGCTATATACATTAAACACTTAGGTTGGTACCACGAGCCCTGTTTTGGATTTAAGATAAGTATTTTGGCCGCTGTTTTAGCGCTGTACAATATTCTGAAATTATTTTATAAAAACGTACTCCAAATAAAAATGGTAGATAATATATTTCTTTATAACTTATATTCAAAGCATTTTTTTATAAAATAAATTTATATAACTGTATAGCGCTAAAACTGAGGCTAAACACTTCTCTTAAAACACTCAAAAACAGTGCTTGTGGTACCATACTTAGTTTTTAAATATAAAATAAGAAAATAGGCTTCCCAGGCCTAAGTTGGTTCTAATTTTTGGTAGTGTACATTGCGCGTCAAAATTAATCCCCACCTGCGAATTCTGCAAAAATCACATTCACACCCATGAACACACACATACAATTATTTTGAAAAATATGTCTGACAGTCACATTTTTATATCAAATATGAATTCAGAATCATCGAGTATTATATGATTTTATATGAAAATATAACACAATGTAACATAGACATCTCGATAGCTGTCAACACTATTAAAACGGTTTTTCTAACTTTACATAAAAACTTGAACCAAACTAGACTTTTCATCATGATTTTCGTGTTCCGTGACATCAAATCTAGTAGAAAATAACGTTCCCTTCACTGAAGCAAAATAACTGTTGACCAGTTAATCACTAAATTATACGATAATTCTTAAATGGTACCATTTGGAAAAATGTGTTAAGAAACATTTATAGATATAGATAATCATAATTTCTTTCATTTATATTAACAAAAATTGTCATAAATACTTATTTTAACGTTATATTTAAGAAAAACCTTATCATTCTTTAAGTAAAGTTCTATTTCCGGTTTCAGGATTGTTACCAAAATCAACTGAGCTCTTAAGATCCTTATTATTTTTTTACAAATCTACATAAAAATAATTCTTAATTCATACGCTATTTAGAATATATCAAAAATATCAAAAAGCTAATAGTAGGCAATATTTAATATTTATTAGTTATACTTCTTATCTTTCACCAAGGTCATAATGACATATTATTTAGTAATCTTAATTTTCCATATTTAGAATCTTGACAAGCCAAATTGCACATATTTTTGCTACAGTATATTTTATTACTGGTAAAAGATAAAGGAAATATATCAACTAAATGTTCTAGAAAGTAATCTATTCTTTCATAATGTTATATGAAAAATATAATAAACACGGAATTCATATGATTTTTACAAAAATTGTTATAGTGCTTTAAGTAAAGTACCATTTCCGGTATGCAAATTTTCACCATAATAAACTGGGCTCTTTCTTTGGGTGTACAAATGTAAAATGCACAATCCTATTATTTTCTGTTTAGTAGTACTTGAGAAAATGCATCTGAATGAAATTCTGCACATCATTCATCTACACAAATCCTCACACGTACACACACAGACATCGTTTTGAAAATAGTAAAAATGAATTCTAATGGTACTAAAACCTTACTTCTTGATTAAAATCCCGACAATAATATTTTTCTCGATCCCTATACCTCCTCTTTGGCGAGAAGTAATAAAATTGTGTTATTTTTAAAGCAAAAATTACGAATAATAATATAGCAAAACATTCGTAATCTGTGCACGTTGAGAAGCTTAACGACTAAACCATTCCCTTATGATTACAGAGTGCCTTTACGTTAGGAGCACAGAAACATTACAGCGATACCGTGGACAGCCCCGTGATACTAGCTGGACCAGGCAACGTCAAAAAGCGCTCTTCAAAACAAACCAGCAACATTGATCTTCTTGTAGGGTGCAACAACAAACTCAGTGACAAATACATATCACTCCCTCAGCAGCTGAAGGAACAAGCAGCTGATGGAACTCTAGCTGAAGTTATCGGCCTTCCAGTGCTCTCTTGGAGGGTGGAATTACCTTCTGGTGCCCTAGAACGCGGACGAAGAGAGACTCCGTTATCTGAAGATGACCTCGCGGATTACTACGATGAGTACGATGAGTATGACGAAGATGATATTGAAGATTATGGCGGAATAACTACTATTATTCCTGTAGTTTCGGAAACAACTACACCTACATCAGTTTCTTCACAATCGGAAATAGAATCTCATCCGCATAGACACCATCATGGAGAATTACCTAAAGAAGAAGTAATTCCAGATGTTTTATTTACAAATAAAGTTGAAGAAATAACTACTCCGATGTTAGTTACGTCTAGTAAAGCACCTCTTCCTACAACTACACAGCAAATTTCGACTATCACAGAAAGAGAAACGACTACAAAAGCTGATAGTGACTACTATACAATTGACGAAGATGATGAAGATCTCATTGATTACGATGAAAGTGAAACTGAAGTTCCTGTTCCTGTAACAGAACCTCCAATAATAAGGAACACTTACATCGGCAGTACTTCCGGAAGTACTTACCCTAGTAGTAGCAGTTCAGTTGCTAGTACTACCAGTAAGACTACAGTTGCTGAAACGCAATGGACTGAAATTGCTTCAAGTAGTAAACCAGTAGAAACTACTCCTGAAATTACAACAACGGAAAAATTAACGACATTTGTTGTAATTCCTACTTTCAATGAAGATACTACTGTAGAAGAAACTAATCCCACTACTACCACTGAACCAACTACAACTTCAACTACAGTTGCTACTACAACGACTCCAACAACTACAACTACGACAGTACCGCCACCGACTACGACGGAAGTTGTAACAACCACAACTGAAATAGTTTCTACAACTCCATTAACTACGACAACTGAGAAATTAACCACGACTCCAACTACTACAACAACAACAACAACTACTACGATTCGAACGACTGAAATTATTGATCTTGTACCTAAGAATTTCCCTCCGATTATAAACCAAAGATTAAAGAAGATTCGTATCACTGCAGGCACAGTGTTAAGGTAAAAACTTATTTATATATCGAAAGAAGCTTTCAGAACTCATAATAAAGTTTTGTATAATTTTATTAAATAACGACAAAATCAGTACTTTGCAGATGAAACGTCGTTATTTAATAAAATTATACAGAACTTTACCTGAATTTTGTATGTTTATTAATTTATTTAATTTTTAATTATTAGTGTATTAAACTAATATATTTATTTTCTTACATTGCAGTTATTTCATTCCTGAAGATTCATTTACCGATTCCGAAGACGGAACAAATCTAGTCCTAAAATTCTTAGATTCCGAAGGAATGCCTGTTAAGAAGAACTACTGGATTCAGTTTAACGAGAGAACGCGAGAAATATACGGACTGTAAGTTCTTTAAAGATTTATTAATGAAAACAATCTGAATATTAATTGTAATCTTTTTTTCTTTTCCGTAGGCCATTAGAGGAACATGTGTCGAAATGGGAGTTCATAATTTCAGCAACGGATAAAGAAGGTTCTTCCGTGTCAGATACTCTGGAAGTGACAGTTCAACAACACAAAGGGCGCCGAGCTGTAACGCATGAATTCACGCTTCTCATGCGCGTGGAAAAGAAACATGAATTCCCCACAGCCGTTGATTGGCAATTACGAACATTGCGAGGGTTGGCCAGTCTTTTCCATAACAAGGATCTCACACAAATCGTTGTGCGGAAAATTGATTTCAGCTCAGAGTTTGTTACTTTCACATGGACGAACGATACGCTTCCGAGAAGCTATTGCCCGAAAACTGAACTCGATTATTTATTAAGTGTAAGTTTTGTTTATTTCTTTTATAACAATTGTTCCTAATTATTGTTTGTTATTTTATAGGTCATGGTTGCAAATAAAGAAGGGGATCCATCTTTTGATTTGAATCAAGTTTTAGGTCCAGAGTTGCGCGTTAAAAATGTGGAATATCGAGGAATCGGGCAATGCGAAGAAAAACCAGAACCTCCGGTTGCTCCGCCGAAAGCATCTCCCACGAATTTCTCACCTATTCCAAGAAATCAAGTTGATCATATCAATGCTATTGTTGGCGAGTTACTTGTTTTCCGCGTGCCTGACGTAAGTTTAGTTTCCACTCATATTTATATTAAATAAAATCATTACGTATACATGATATACAGTTATCCCATTTAAGGAACGATGCATTGTGATCTCAAGAACCGTAAGAGCTACAAATTAGACAAAAGTTGCCCCATAAGTAGGGTAGTTTGAACATGTATTTGTTTTCTTTTTCTACTTATAACTTTGTTATATTTCTGGTGTGTACCTTCTTATGACACTTTTAAATGGTAAATTTGCAGAAGTACTCAAAAAAACTATATCTTAACATATGCGAGATACTTATATCAACTTTTTTTTTATATGGAGGTCATAGTAAACCATGACATTTTCAATAGAGATTCTTTTTTGCTTCACAACGATATAAAACAGTAATAATATATTTTTATAATTAACAGAAAAACTAACGTAATTTATTTTTTATAATCAAATTGAATTGAAAAAAGTGAATCGTAGGGAGGAAAATAACAATTCATAAACAAATCAAAAATATTTCACGAATACTTTGCTATAAAAACCTATTCTATTAATTATCTATTACCTTCCAGCTTCCAAGCACTTTTGTGCCTTTCGTTCTGTTTTTTCTATAACTTACTTAACATTCTGGGCCTAATCTGATTCAGAATTCTTACTCTGGCATTTTGTAGTATATTTTCATTCTAATATTCCCGAATAAAGAGTTTACTTTCTAAGTAATCCCATAAAAAAAATTCTAATTGTTTTAAATCCCTATCCATTGTCCTCTAAATCAAACATTTAAATATTGTACTATGGCCTGTGAATTGTGAGCAGAAGCTCCGCCCAGCTGAAACCACGTATTTTGTATTTGACGTGGCAATGTATCTAAAATATCATTTTGTTAAGCCATTTAAAATTTCGTTAACTAGGGTTGGTCAATTAGTGGAATTCCTAGTATATTACACCATACATTGAAAATAAATCTAATTATTAAATGTTTTAAAGCATAAAATTTTTTTGAGTACTTCTGCAAATTCAACATTTAAAAGTGTCATAAGAAAGGGCAAACCAGAATCTCGTATTATTTCATATAACAAAGTTATAAGTAAAAAAAAATAAATCGGTAAATCTGTATTGTGTTCCAATGTCTAGTGAACTTCGCATTTAATTGAAAAAACCAATACATGTTCAAATTTCCCTACTTATGATGCAATTTTTGTTTAATTTAACTAATCTCGTAGGTCTTACGGGTTCTTGAGACCCCCAAAGCATACCTTAAATGGGACACACTGTATTTAATTATATCATAATAATTGAACCTACCTTGTGTAGAAGATATACAATTTGTTGTTCCAGGATACATTCTACGACCCAGAAGACGGCGACGCCCGCAACTTAAAAATGTCACTACTTACCATCGATCGACAACCCTTACCTGCGGACCATTGGCTGCAATTCGACGTGAAGAACCAAGAATTCTTCGGCGTGCCTCTCGCAGCAGACATCGGTCGCAGTGAATACCAACTCGTCTGCGAAGACAGAGGAGGGCTCACAGCCAACGACGGACTCGTTGTAGTCGTCAGCGGTGCACCAAGAGTTCGCTATAACGTGGAGTTCAGCATGACGCTTGAAACACCCTACGAGACCTTCATCAACAGCGCCGCTATCAAAAGAAAGTTCGTGGAGAAATTGCGCGATCTATTCCGAGATAAAGATACCTCACATATCAGAATTAGTAGCATCATGGAAGGAAGCACAATTGTAAGTTGGAATAATAAATCTTTATCTACAGACAGGTGTCCGGAAAAAGAAATCAAGAGATTGCGACAAGTATTGGTCAATGATGACGAAACTTACGCTGATAGAGTAGAGGTGATTATGGGGCCTGAGTTTCCGGTGTCTGCGATTTCGCTAACGCCGACTGGAGTCTGTCAAGGAGAATTTACTGTAGTTCATCCACCTGATACAAACCCGCCAGTTGATGAGCCTCCATCTGCTGATGCTTCGGATGAATACTTGATCACCTTTGTAGTGCCTGCAGTCATAATTGCAGCTATGTTAGCTCTGGCTGGAGTTGTAGCTTGCGTGCTGTACAGGAGAAGGCGAACGGGAAAAATGAACGTGGAGGATGATGAAAGGTTGAATAACTTTCGGAGTAAAGGAATTCCGGTGATATTCCAAGATGAAATTGATGAGAAGCCCGAGTCTGGAACGAAAGCTCCGGTGATATTAAAAGAGGAGAAGCCTCCGCTAGCGCCGCCGGAATACTCGAAGAGCGGGACGCCCGTGCAGCCCGCAGAGGAGAGCAGCGACGCCCCGTACCAGCCGCCGCCCCCGTTCGCAGCTAGTCAAGACAACGGGCGGCAGCCGCGTCCGAAGCCGACGCCTACATACAGGAAGCCGCCCCCCTACGTGCCGCCCTAACGCGGCCCCGCGATCCTCCGTGTCAGCAATAACAGCGCCAGCGCCGGTCTCGTGAATCTTCAACGAACACGTACAGTGTGTCACTGCCACTTGACTTGGGTGCTCTCTTCACTCATCATCATTTTGTAAAGGAACAAACTTTTTATATCATACGATTAAGATTTCGTGTTCAGGTTACATGTAGCAAGAGTCAAATTACTAATTAATTAATTTTATATTTTATTACATGTACGCACACTTCCTATACATATAATATTATACAATAATAAGTTCTTACGCTAGATCATTTTTTCTGTAATAATTTATAAGGCTGTCAATTTTGCTTACATCTATGTTGTGCGTATTTTATGTATAAACTATAGTTTTAATAAGCGAACATTTCATTTTCTTTCACCTCAAATCACCGATAAAATCCCAGAACATCTACATAGAATTTCGAACCGGACTGAACGATTAAAACACGGACACTGACCACCGAATGACACTGGACTCAAATGACTGATACACATATTACAAATGGTTGGACTGGTCACGTCGTACTGGTATGCACGTATTTTAGGTGCTGACATCATCGTACAAAGAAATATTGACATGACTAATAAGTAAGCGAGATGATCTACAGGAAGCACAAGTAAATAATGAAAACAAAAGATAAAATATGGGGGTTTATTACTGAAATTCTTGTAAATTACAATCATGCAATCTGACTACATAAAAGGTACCCCAAATGATTAATATTTCACACAAGATTTTAACATTGATAATAATATATAATAGTATGTATATAGTAGATGATGATCAAGGTATAGATAAACAACTGCCTTTAGACACACGTAGGATGGCGATGGTCGTAACTGGGGATCGAATCATCGGATCGCAAGAGCGTCGGACATCGGACAGGCACTTGGCAGACTGTGCGGAGGCATTGTGCTGGGCAGCCCCAATTGTTCGTTGCTTTCAAGTGTAGCGTTTAATGAGAGTGCATAGGCAGTTTACATAAAATTAATTTATTAATAAATTCACAATAAAAATATAATGTGAAACTCTTCACTTAACAGACAGATTATAGAAGCAGACACCGTCCTTTCTTCTTCTTCTTTACTTGCAGCGCAGCCCTAGTCGCAGTCTCGAACACTTCTCGCACACCCTCCTTGCTTTTGGCTGAACACTCGAGATACGCAAATGCATTTATCTTCTCCGCCATGGCTCGCCCTTCCTGCGGTTTCACTGGTTCTTGTTTCATTTTACTGAGCTCTTTGATCGTGCCCGGATCGTTTCGTAAATCCTTTTTGTTTCCTACCAGAATGATCGGAACGTTCGGACAAAAGTGCTTCACCTCTGGAGTCCACTTCTCCGGGATGTTTTCCAGCGAGTCGGGTGAGTCCACGGAGAAGCACATTAAAATCACATCCGTGTCAGGATATGACAATGGTCGAAGTCGATCGTAGTCTTCTTGTCCTGCGGTATCCCACAGTGCCAGTTCCACTTGTTTTCCATCAACTTCAATATCGGCGACATAATTCTCAAAAACTGTCGGCACATACACTTCTGGAAACTGGTCCTTGCTGAATACGATCAGCAAGCAAGTCTTTCCGCAGGCACCATCGCCGACGATGACCAATTTCTTACGAATAGCAGCCATAGGTCCTATCAAAAAATATTCTTAACACTACAAACACTCAAGTCAACGCCTATTGACTTATAACTAAGATGGCTGACTGCTATGATCAAGCAGGCGCCCGCAGGGGAGGCGGGTCCGTCAAGGCAAAATTACACTAGGCAAACAAAATAAACAAGATCCGCAGCCAATATTTACCTGTGTTAGATTCCGACCAGCAACACCACATTGAAGAACACTACAGAGTAGTGTTTTCTTAAATTTGCCACAACTTATATTCTAAACTACACAAAACTACGCAACACAACAACAAGATTTTATCTTGGTCTAACAACTTTACCGACACTTGAATGAATCATCTGCCAACTTTCATATCTGCATTACCGACCGCCAACAGTAAATAAATATACAATTTATAATATATTAACAATAATTCTATTTAAATTATTAGTATGCTCAAATACAAGTACAACGGTCTGTGTATAACATAGTAATTTACAAATTTACATACAAAATTTATTATTACTGATTTCCTGTCATCCACGAAAGGCGGCAAAGTTCAAGAATGTCATAAAAATGTGAAACATTAAACTTCTTAATATTTTATATTGACTTTGTTATATTTATGTTTTTTTAATAGTTGCTAATATTTTGTGTTGTTTTATAGTTGCAGTTGCTGAGATGTCACAGATGATCATTTGCTGCGATATTGGTAGTCTTCAATGATGAATTCATCTCGATTATCTGAAGACTGAAGGTGAGTTTAAAGAGTTTTGGAATGTCTTAGACCATGGAATCAAATTTAATTTGTCAGGCATTACGGTACATAAAATGAGTGATAGTAATTGTGGCGTCCTGATGTTATTGGCTGTCAAAAATACATTTTTAAACTACAATTACGGCATTACTAGCAAACTGAACTAAAGAAATCAAGCTTTCGATTCAAATGCCATATACTTGGCCCTAATACACTAAGAATTCGGATTTTAAATGACACATTGTTTAAAACAGACGCAGCAAAGGAATCAAATATTAAATAAAACAATATAAACATTTATTTAATTTTAAATGCAGCTATTTTCCCACGCTCATAGTTCACGCATTCCCCGTATATCGGCGCAACATCTACACGTTTTTGACAGTGCAAAATCAAAACAGTAAAATTCATTGTTTTACAAAAAATACTACTAATTATTAATTAATACGTTACTTCAATAATTTTTAGGTCAAATGAAGCGTATCAAGTAAAGATTATAATTCAATTATTTTGGCAATCAAAAATGTTGGTTAACTCAACTGCTACAAATTTTGTGGACAAAATATTTTAAGAAAGACAACGTAAAAAGGTATTTACACCAATAATAAATCCTAATTTATAAATTTTTGCGTAAATTGAACCCGTTAAATTGCTGTGTTGTACTCAAATTGCTAGAAATGTGAATACCTGGTATCATAGTAAGTTTACTTTATTTTTCCTGTATCAAAAGCATGAATTTGGCATAAATTATTGAAAATAGGTCATAATCAGAACATATTTTCTTGATTCGGACTAAAAGTGATTCAAATTAATGATTTTAGAATACAAAACTTTGACTATTTATATTCATTTTTGATTTTTTTTTCTGTTTAAATATCCAAACATCTCGAGTTATGTTTAAATTAATATTGTTTCATTTCCTACGGACAAATTGTACATACATATGATTTTTTCTAGGTTCGTGGTATCTGATGATGATGCTAGAACACAAATAATTAAAATAAATATTTTTATTTATATGTGCTGGAGTATTTAGGTAAGACCACAGTTATTGAGTATATTTGACGATGAAGTACACATTTTTTACAAGTAATCTCCAAGAAATATCTATTGTTTACACATAATTTCTTAGAATATAATTAAAATATAACGAGGAAAGGAAAAAAAATCCTCACGTCTTAATTCACGCTGTTCCAAAACTTTATTTAAACAGTACACTTTTTACTAATTTGAAGACATACATATATTATGACACAAGATCATTATGTGACCATTCAGAATTCTCTGGTCTACCAGAGCCTCCACAATTCAAATATTGAGAAATAAATATTTTGCTTAATTCATTCACACACCTTGTGTACATAGAAAACAGTCACAAATGCAAAGTATTTGAGGTTATTTCATTGCTTTTCAACTATTTCTGTGATGTTTATGTACATAGCACTCTGAAATTGTTTATATGCAATATCCAAACTTAAATGAACTTGAATATGAAGCACAATATAGACATTTTTACCTCTTCATGTTCTATGAATTAGTGTTCTACAGCATTTTGTAAAGAATTATTCACAATATCCGTGTTATTGTAATCGGTTGAATGACAGATGCAGAACAGGTAGGAATGATTTCAGCAAATCCGGTATCATTTTCTATGGTTCGTTGTGTACTTTCGTGAATAACTATTTACAGATCTCTAAAATGCATACTCAGTTCAACATTTCACACAAATACCTTCCATTTCTAGATAAATGACAAACCAAACTGACACCTGTAGGAACTTATATTTCCAGAGTTATATTTATGACATATTTGTCTTGTCGGATTATATAGTTCAATTCTTCAAACGTTATTAAATAATTATCACTATTCTCATTTGGATTCTTTGTATGCTATTAAATTATTTGAGCATGTTATATTCAAAAAGCTTTAGTTTGGATAAACATTTTAAATCATGACACACGATTCAATTATTATATTAAATTCAATTGTACTGATATAATATGGCTTAAGGTTGTTTTCATATTGTAAATTACTGATTTTAGCAATGAAATTTCATTGTATGAATTTTAACAATTTAAATTTGATGGAGCAATATAGGTTATGCATATGCATGTTTCAAACTAACATAATCGATATAGAATTTCTATACCATCTTTGATTAAAAAGCACAGAATGATGTTTAAATAAGGTTTACAAATGATTTTAGGACATGGAAAGGTTTTAATTATACAAAAACACATAGTACTTTGTGTTTCTATTATTGGTTAGGTCATTGAATTTAGTAAATGGCATTGAGATTGTGATATTAAGTAATTACAAAAGTGAATTAATAATGTGACAAGTATTTCAACGTATAAATTGTGGTAATTTATGAAAAAATAGAGAAGATTTAAGAAATTGTATTGTCCATTCCCAAATCAGCTGTCAATGTTCGTCATATTTTAGAAGCATGTATCTTGAGATCTACAAAATCTACAGAAACGATACTAGCATTAAAATAATCCTTAAAAAATAATCTATCTAATGCATATATTTTCATTTTGAAATTTTATTTATTTTTTTATAACTTAAAATACTAATGTTAACATTGTGATGCCCTTGGAAAATTTTGCAATGCAGGAACCAATCAGAAGGCCTGAAATTGGCACGTGACACTCGAACGAGGAAATTTTACCATACCGCACCGACGCTTTACCCATAGTTCAGTCGAGTTCTATCCGCGGTAGTGAAAGGTGCGTCGCTTTGTGCAATTTTTGTTTTGTTATAACTCGACTCTCGGTAATTAAATGTGAATTTTATAGTTGGATATGGTATACAATTACTGTATTTAAGTATAAAATTCAAGTTTGACCGTTGGGTGATTAAGTGGGTGACTAAATTTGTGAAATCAGTTAGCAGTCGGGTATTTTGGATGGAGGCTGGGCGCGTTCGCGAACTGAAGTGATAGGTGCCTGATCACACGTTCGTCTTGCAATCAAAATTTATCGTTCGCGAGTGGGCTTCTCTCACTACACAAGAGTATGATTTCGTATGTTTGGCTCACGCAGTGCATGCCTGGAGTGGCTCGTACAGTCTGTGAGTCTCTCCATCTTCCTATAGGGTGGAGAGAACAAACCTCTGCAGGTCATACTCTTGTGTCCGTTGCAACTACGTTAGAATCAGCCGTGAACGTTCGCGGAGTATGATTTCGTATGTTTGGCCTACGCAGTACGAGCTGGAGTGCTTTAGTACAGTCAGTAGGTGGGTGGGTGAGAACAAACCGCTGCAGGTCATACTCTGTGTCCGTTGTAGAATCAGCCGGGAACCGTTTACGGGATTTTTGCAAAGCGCTCTGTCTTCACGTGAAGACCATCGATTAAATTTATTCCGATTACTGGTTTAGCGCTAACGCGGCGCGTGGGGCATGCTCACAGCAGTCCGATCATCTAGAGTGGATCCAGAGTCATGACTGGTACCATCTCTCGGCAAATATCGCATCCGATGCGCCTTAACAGGATTCGTTCTTGAGGCTTCACGATAACTTTTCAACCACACAAATGATAGGCTCTATGTGAATGGTTAGGTTTTCAAAGTGAATTCCGGATGGCAGAGAAAGTAGTTGATTGGCTAACGTGATTCTGTGACATGAGCTCGGGCCCCTGCGGGATCGCGAAGTAGGAGACCATGCGGGGTTCGGCTAGACGACCCACGTTTCTTTTTTTATAAAACAGACAACACACCGGTTGCTGTTATTAGAGTCATAGAGGCACAGGAATGTCAGTGGGGTGGTGTGAATCTTAGTTTTAATTTAGTTTTAATGGTTTGGGTACTTTTAAGCTAATTTTAAGTTAATCCATTTTATTTCAGCTTAAATTTAAGTTAGGTTTAAGTCTACTAACCCATGTACTTGTATTCCTTTACAGCATTTTTCTTTCAGATTTGTATTCTTAATACGTAAGTTTTTATTTGCAGATTTAAATTGTTTCAATGTTTTTAATTTGTTTGTTTTTATTCGTTTACAGAGATCAAGAATAATGAAAACAAGAAATATTAGTACTAAAAGTAAGATTTATTTTAATTTTTTCAACATTTTTTTTGTTTATTTATTTCTAATTTGTTGTTTTTATGTTTCTAGAATCATTGCAAAATCAGCCACCGCGGGAAATGGTAAAAGTAGCTGAGCCTGCCGGCGAGGGATGCAGCAGCTAGTAGCGGAGTCAACCACCGGGGGAAATGGACAATGTAGCTGAGTCAACCCCCGAGGGATGAAGCTGTAGCCTACCATCGATGGAAATTGTTCTTCCATCGTGGGATATACCTTCTTGTGGAGAATTTCTATTTGTTATTTAACTTTTGTTTGTTCTCTTTCTTAAGACAGGTGTTCTTTCATTTCATCGTATGTTTTGTTTGCATTTGTGTTTGTTTCGTTTCTTGACAGGAATGAAGATGAAGCGGACACAGTCAATTGTCTTCGCTGGATTTCTACGTGTTTACTTTCTACTTCACACATGTAATTATACATTGTTTCATTTTATTTGGCAATTTCTTATTTGTTTCGTTTATTTCAGTCAAGAGTCTACGGCTGGGAGATGCAGTTGAAGAGTCTTCAAGAGAGCTTCACTTCTTGTAGTCAAGAGCATGCGACCAGGAGACACAGATGCAGAACCTTCAAGGAAGTCTTCAACATAGTTCGCCGTTCCCAATTCAAATGTAAGTTTATTTATTTCATTTATTAATGAATTGAATGACTTACTAATGTATTTGTGTTTGTTTAGTGGGCGGCGGCAGCACTTCTCTGTCCGAGGTTTTTGGAAGTTTCCCTGGGATGTCAGGCAAATGCCAGAGAAGTTTCAGTCTCTTGCTTCCAAAGTCAAATCAGGAGATCTGAAGATTCACACCTTTATATTTATTCCAAACAAATAATCAAATAAATATTATCAACATTATACTGTAGTGTTTTATTTAAATATACAACTTTATGAAATAATAAGTGTGTTATTTTGTTTTTATTTTATTGTTTAGTGCAATTATGTAGTATTAAAATATTCCATTCTGTTTAGATTTATTTAATATTTAGAATATAATGATTTGTAAATAATAATATACTTTGAATTGTGTTTGAAAATATTAATAAATGTGTTTAAAATTATTTATATTGTTTTATTTATGCTAATATAAAATATTTTGGGGTGACTCATTTAAATTTATATTGGATTTTGTAAAATTTGAGACTAGTGCTGCCATCTATTACCAATTCAGTTAAATAGGCTTCTCGTAATCGCCACAAAATCGTTGCTTTTTAACGTGATCTCGACCAACTTTTTTTTGGAAAAAACCCAAAAAATTAGAGTTAAGGGTGGATTCCTATAGATTCGGCCCTAAAAACTCCAATGGCGGTCTCGAAAATTGACGCTCGCTCTTAAATTTGAGGTAATTCATATCCAATTTTATGTGCTTTATGTAGCATGTATATAAGGTTCATTATTGCATGTCACATTTCCTCAGCGTACCGGCAATTTTATATATTATGAACGACAAGTCAGCAGTGATACATATTATGAAGCAAAAGTCCGCAGTGGGTCATAACATATAAAAGTTAAATGCGAATTACGTAAGAAATATTAACCCTAGGACATTTTAAATCACAGATTCGGAATCTACAGACCCTAATGAAGGGTGTAGCGCCCTTATCTCAAATTTTTTACCCCAATATTTTATCGTAAAAACACCAAGACTATAGTCCAACTTTTTTTCGGAAAAAACCCAAAATAATCGAGTTAAGGGTGGATTCTTATAGATTCGGCCCTAAAAACTCCAATGGCGGTCTCGAAAATTGACGCTCACCCTTAAATTTGGGGTATTTCATATCCAATTTTATGTGCTTTATGTAGCATGTATATAAGGTTCATTATTGCATGTCACGTTTCCTCAGCGTACCGGCAATTATTTATATATTATGAACGACAAGTCAGCAGTGATAAATATTATGAACCAAATGTCCGCAGACGGTCATAACATATAAAAGTTAAATGCGAATTACGTAAGAAATACTAACCCTAGGACATTTTAAATCACAGATTCGGAATCTACAGACCCTAATGAAGGGTGTAGCGCCCTTATCTCAATTTTTTTACCCCAATATTTTATCGTAAAAACACCAAGACTATAGTCCAACTTTTTTTTGGAAAAAACCCAAAAAAAATCGAGTTAGGGGTGGATTCCTATAGATTCAGCCCTAAAAACTCCAATGGCGGTCTCGAAAATTGGCGCTCACCCTTAAATCTTATGTAATTAAATAAAGCAAAGTAAATACTGCTCTAATTATGTAACTACACATCCTATTGCAAAATGGTTGGTGAAATCGTATTCAGCACATTCTAAAAGGGGTGTACAATCATTTCTAGCCCTTTAAAGTTAATATTAAGGGTGATTTTTAAGGGAAACTATTGTGAAAACTTTAAAGCGTCATATCTCGAAAACGGTAAGAGATATCGCAAAAATAACGAAATTTCGCCGTCCCCTGTGATTTGACCCCTGAAAAACCGCTATTTTTCTACAACATAGGAAAGTATGAAGGGCGTAGGGCATACCCTTACCAATTAACAAAAAATTTTAAAAAACGAGCATCTTCAATTAAGTTTTGATTACCAAATCTAAAAATTGTAGGTGCGAGGTGACCGCATCTAGTTTGTGCTGCCATCTCTTTCAAATTTGTGAACTATTATTGTGATTACAGGGCAACATTTTCAAACTGCAATATTTTTACTTAATTTAGGAACCTATACTTCTGATAGAAAATAATAGATGGCAGCACTAAGATTAAAATTGAATAGAATCAATTAAAATTATGAATTTCGTTTTATTTAATGACGATATTAATTTTAAACTATTTTTATATAATTTAAAGTAAATAAAACACAAATTGTTTCTGTTATAATTTCTTTATTTTCTATATGGATAAAATACATGTTATTATATTTCGTTTATTATTACAAGACATTAATTTATGTTATTTATAACAGTTTTCTGCCGGAATCGTTCTCCTGGATTGACTCTGAGAGGAAGAAACTGATCGCACCCCCGGAAATTCCTCCCTTAGGCCGCAATGAAACACTCAGCGAAATTTAAAGCAGGGGTTTTGCCTCGTCGCCATAGCTACTGTGACCTGGAACAAACAAAAACAAATTAACAATTACAAACACAACACGAAAATATAATTTGAATTAAATAAATATTTTGAAAAAGAACAAATAAATTTTACTAATTATTTTCATTACAAAAATATTTAATTTTTCTGTGAACTAATATTTTAATTGTTACAAGTATAAATAAAGTCGTCAAGCGACAATAATAATTTTCTTACATTGATGTTGCTGGTAGCGGACGTCGGTCCTGATGATGTTACAGCAAACGTCTAGAGCGCCCTGGTGAAGTTGTCCACGATGATGCAGGGTCCGGCGAGACTGGTCAGAATACCAGCAGCTTTACGATGATGATGATACAGAAATAGAAGAGGGTTCCCTGTCCAAGGACGTCCTAAGTAAACATACAAATGAAGTACTTGATCATTTTTAAATCGCTTACATCTTTTTAATTAATGTTAATTAATTAACAAATGCGATACATCTGAACTCTGCAGTTAATCTGAAGATGAAAATTTGAAACTAAAAAGGACTACCATCAATAGTTTTCAATAAATTCACAAAACAAAAAAATCAATATGGCTTCATACTTAACATATTAATTTCGCCAATAAATCAATCATTCTTTTCTAGATACTCACATCATTCATTATTCTTAATATTATACATCATATTTTACCCTTATTGTTCAACATTCACAACATTACATTATTACTTTTTGAGAAATTAACGAAACAAAATGGATCAGTATGGCGTCGTATCTTACAATTTTAGTTCGCAAATATTTCAATTATTTTGTGCATTATATTAATATAGTTATTCATTCAAAATGCTATATTTGGGAAATATTCATAGGGATGAATCCATAATTTCAATCATTAGAATGATAGAATAAGTACTTTATGAAACATTAATGAAATAGACAATCTATAAGATTGTTTCATTACAACCAATAATATATTTGTTATAAATTCGTTACTTTTACATAAAATATAAATAAATCTAATAGTTTTTTATACCTCGGTCCAAGCAGACTAATGTTTAATAATAAAAGCGATAGCTTCGATATTTTTCAAGAAATTAAGAGAAAATGTTTCATCCTCAAAATTTTCTATTACATTTAACAAATAACATTTAGGATATTTCTAAACATAATTTTCAATGATTGAATTGTGTATTCATTGATGCAATAACAGAAGATATTCTTCTAGTTACGTAGACGCTGTAGAGCTGCTGATTCTTGGCGAAGAAGTTGTCTCGGACGAGCAGATGTGTCATCAATCTGCAGCAGGTCGACACCAACAGCAGTCAGCAGAGATATTCATGATGTTGACTACGTAATTTGTTGTAGCGCGGTAAAACTCACCAGAGTTCTGGCGAATTCTGCGTGCAATATTTTCCTCATTGCATCTGGAAAAATATAAATCAAATTTTATTACATACTTATAAACATTTATAAATAATTTTAAAGACAAAATCGTATATTAAATATCAAGAAAGGTAAAGTGACAGACAAAATTTGAGAGACTAAACGAAAGATCCAATTTTTCTACTGTTCGTGAGGCTTATACAATATTTTACATGATTGGAGCATGCCAGATTTACTTGAAAATACGCAGATATTTTCTTCATTATTAGTAATGTTGAAACTAAATATATTAGATAACTTTTCTGTAGTTGCTATTGTTTATGACAGATGTAAACAAAGCTTATGCATTTAAATGACAAGTGTAATTTAGTGTCGTGGTGTTATTTAAGCTATTCTTTAATTAGACAAAGAAAAATTTTATTTGTATTCATCTTTAGATTAATACCAAGTCGTTTCAATTCTTTCTGTACGTTCCTTTTACTTTGATGGCCTAATATTACATGATATAAGTGTAGACTATCCGTTGTTGTTGCAGCAAATATTTTCACAGGAATTTCTGAAATCTGTGCACGCAGATTCAATATCATTAAACTATTTATTACCTGATCTGTTTATATGAACATCTTCCGACAAAGCATTTGTAATCAGTAATTGCGCGTGTGCATCGTTCTCGAATATTTATAGCGCTTTTGCATAGGTATTTTCCTGCGACGTTCCAGAATCTTCAACTGTGCCTGCGCCTGTTGAACTACTACGGCTCAACATCGATGACGATTCACTTGTTCTTGATTTTCTAACCGGATGTAGGTCTTCTGTCACGATTCCTAACAGACCATGACATTTAAACAGAAGACATTTGCTGTTTCCATCTTGTTCAATTTTTTTCTGATCCTGTTAGCTTATTTGTCATTTTAATATTCTTTCGCGAATAACTCTATGTTAATATCTGCACCATCTGCACATTTAAAAACGCTCTGGGTCCATAAGCTGTTGTTTTAACCTTTTAACTAAAGCAGAAATAATATAACATAGAAGTTCAAAAGGCGGATTAAAATACAATAAATAGTCAAGATTATGACCAAGGTGCTCCTTGATTGTGACAGACTGATATCTTCTATTTACAACTGAACTTATTATTACAATAATCAAATCATCGTTTTCAGTAATACTTGGATCTTCAATAGTTATAATTTTGAATAAATTATACTTTCATATTTGAAGGAATTTCAGAACAATCTTTAAATTTGACAGCTGCTATTGTTGACAATCCAACTGTTCTAGAACATGATTCCATTTCTTAAAAATTGTACGTGTTTTCTAATACGAAGACGAATCCTGATTCCAGTATGCAAAATAATTATCATTGTAACCTACAAAATATAACACACAATTAGTTTTATTTACATCAATAAATGTGTAACTTAATTATTTACCTACGTCCTTTTGCTATTTGATAGACATGAAAGTGGATGACAGCAACGTTTTGACTGTTGAGGTTCACTGAATATAACTCGTTATAAAATCAGCCTATAGCACATCTTGAGTGCTGTAATTTAAAAACTGATGGTTTCAAGTCTTTCTAGAAGATATCGTATAAGGAGAGCTTTAGTTCCAGACCTGTAAAACAAAAATACCTGGTTGAATACTATGATGATATATTTGTTTAACTCTTTTATTCCAATATTAAAAGTAAATTACTAACGAAATAATTGTGTATCGAAATTATAAACAAATATAACTTATGGTACATGGGAACAATGTACATATACTATATTCTAAGTACTGCAGATATCCTTTTCCAATATAAAAGTTCAATCCTAATACTAAAGATTTCAGTAAACACTTAACACCAGTTATTAAATAACACGGCCATTTTTATAAATGAAATGTCATCCCGAATTAGTTCATAATAGCTAATATTAATAGATGACGCTAGTATATATTTTTAAAACTAAACGAAAAATTATAGCATCTGCAAGAATTAAATCGATAATATTGGACACAGAATATGTTATAAATGCCCTTTGATTTAATATATAAAAGTACGAATGATATTTTCAAATAAACCTTGTAGAAACTAAGGAAATGTTTCATATTTAAAACTTTTTAATTAAGGGCCCAGCCCTAAACTATAAAATGGTTGTCCATTTGAAATTATAATTATTTTAGAAATTAGAACCCTGACCAAAACATGTTTCAAAGTAGAGAAAATATAACAATTATTCATTTAAAAATATTTTTGTATAGCCGTTTTGTATTAAATTTAATAATGAATGGAGAAAAATATGAATTTGCACTTATATCAAAATATTGTCACTGTTCTCAAAACAGATTAAATTTCCTTTCAGTTATAATTTGGCAACTATATATAGTTATTATAATTCATACGAAACTATGAATTTATCTATTAATTAAAATTTTGAAAACCTTAATATAATTGAATGTTTTAAACAAACTACTATTAAATAATATAGAAAATACCAGCCATTAATTTTATAAAGGAATAAAAAATGTAAATTACGTACCTGTTTTCGACACATCTCGAAGGTATGTATGTAAAGTATTATGTTTGTCTTCAAGTCACAAAATATCTTGACATTCATGTATGTACATACATAACAATGAAACAGACATAAGAAACCCAGGCCCACCCCAGTATATAAATTGTTTTTTTTTTAACGAGAATATCCAACAACGGTATCGATCTGCCCACGGCGCAATTATCCGTCGTTGAACAATCAAAGCAAGCAAGAAATACAAGAATATTAACAATAAATACAAAAATATTAAATAAAATAGTTATTTTCAACAAAATTTTATGTTCTTTCATTGGGATCAAGATTTCTTTGGCGAAGTTTTTCAGGTACACGTCGGAAGTGCTCGGAAAAGATAAACCTCCGATGTAATTCACAAATGGTCCCCTTCCAAAGATTCTACTTCACTCTGGACGCCAACATCTTCGATGGAGAAGATCTCCAGGTTCCCAGATCAACGAAGATGACCGGACAAACAGAACAGACCAATAATTAAATATATACTTTATTTATTCTCTAGCCAAAAATTTTGAAATTATGATCAAAGAAAATACGAGAGAAATTGTTTCAAATTAAAAAGGATAATCATCCGATATCAATAAATATAGACAAAAATTCAGAGCAATTTTAGGAGAACAAATAAATATTTCTCAAAATTAAAGTTTATAATATTCGCTTAACTTATAACTAAAACGGTACGAGGGTAGCTAACTTAAATCTATAATAGAGCGAATATTATAAAACAAATTAAGTGCTTTTTTTAATTAAATTTCATCTCCATAAGAAAATACGTACAACATAGTAAAATATGCACTGAATCCTGAATATTTGAAGATTTAATTCAATAAATCAAAATAGAGAAATTAAATTTATTATTAAATTCATTTAAAACATTTCTCTGTCAATTAATGTTTCAATTTTAATTAAATATTATTAAAAATAAAAACTTCTAACCTTTAGAATCCTGGTTCCAGTTTGTCGACTTGTCTTCCTAGTGATTGTCCTGGAATCCTTTCAAAGAAAACGCGTCCTCTATTCCCCAGCCTGGACTAGAGGGTGTTGACTGTTTGATAAAGTCGTCCCTATAACACAGAAAATAATTTTAATGCAAATATTTACTGAACTCAATAATTAAGTCATGAGAAACCCATATACAATGACTGTTAACATGGACACTGATTAAGAATGACTAACATCATTTAACAGCTGAAAAAAATTCCAAAATATTTCATTTACAACTACTGTACAATACAAAACATATTCAGGGCTATATTTATGTAATTATTTGTGGTAATCAACGTTAAATTATGTCGTTCAACTTTTATACATTCGTTAAACTTAAATCTAACATGCAATGTACGGTACGGTTGGGGAAAATTACATATTACGAACGTATAAAAATTATTCATTAAATTATTGAAGAAGCAACATACTCTAAATAAGCCCTGAATATTATATAATTTATTAACACATATAATCATTATCTCGCAAACAATTAGGGAACGTTTAACAGCAGATAAATGAGGGTAGTCACCCTTAACCAGCGTCCATACTACTAATCATTGCATACAAAATACCACAACAAAATTATTAAATACAAAAGACATTAAATTATAAATAAATCAAAGTCACTTATCTTATATATTTCCTCCTTTGTTGACTGATCTGCTGGGCTCTGATACTCCAATCTGAAATAAAATAATTTCTGTTAAAAGTTTTTTGATATTTTTTTTTTTTTCAAAAACAAACATATTATATACCAAAAGATGTAGAATTAATTATTTATTAACATTGTTACAAATAAAATATATGAAACAATCTTTTAAAACTTATTTTTAATGAAAAATAATAATTATTACCAGTTGAAAAATTCAACATGGTCGCCATGTTTGATATTTAAACAGATGAAATATCACAAATTTTATATTGTTTTACACGATTAAATTTTTGATTTGCTCTATGTGTAATACATCAAAATGACCACGTTTGTTTTACGAAGTGATTTGTATAAAAACTGTATATTGAATTGCGAATTTACCACGAATTTTTTCATTAAAATATCAGAGAGATTACGCCGCGAACTATCTTTCAACAATGAACATAACAAAATACACTCGCCCAGCAGATGGCGAGTGATGTTTACATGATTTAAATAATTTTTTTTTTCTTTCTTAATTCTATTTCAAATTAAGGCTATTGATAAAGTAAACAACTACAAAATTTAAAGACATTTTCATTTCTATTTGTAAAATGCAGTGGTGAACTGTAGGGGGCTCTCGCGAGCCCTTTGTTAAATTATTCTATAATTTGCGAGTACCTTATCTGTTCAAATGAGAAATCTTTGGAAGAAATTAATTCGCATCCACGTTAAATCTTTTTTGAAAAATCATAACTTGGTTATGGTTCATCTTAGATCACAAATGGAAGGAAGGAAATGTGTGGCAGCTGTATTATTATTTAAACATATAATTAACATTTAAAAAAAAGAACTATAAACAAGCCCTTTGTTAAATAAAAATTTCATACCTTACCACTGTTTTTAATGTATACGAAGTTTCGGTTGTACACAATAAAAATATTTATAGAAATATTAGTAATTTATTTCTTAATTTTTGTATGAACATATGAAAGTACTAGTAAGAAAAGCTGGAACAATAAAGTAATTTGTACCTGCCAGAATTCAGTTTACGAATTAAATTATTTACATTTTAATTTTACAATATAATTACATTTGTTTTTATATTTAAAGTTCAAAGCAGTGACTAGACAGCCTGATAATTCATCTTTAATTAGTTAACAATAAGTACAATGTAAATAATTTTAGTACAAAAGGAAGCAGTAGTTCTTTTTATGATTTTATTAACAATGAGATCTTACATCACTCGAATTGCTCAGATATCTCATTGAGTGACTAACTTAACTTATTATCACGACAACATGACTTTAACTTTAGCATAGAAAATACATTTGTAAATAAAGTACAAAACAAAAAATAAACTCTCTTTTACAACATTGGCAACAATAATAATAATAATTTTCTTTATTTATTTGTATTAACGTCCATGTTAGGACAAAATTAAACATAACTATATACAATTTCATACTTTACAATAATAATAATCATAATAATTAGTAACCTTTCAAAACAACTCAAATAAAACTCTTTGTAATCCGTCAAAATAACCAAAAACAAGTCGAAACCCAAACTTACGAAAATATAAATAATTTGTAGTGCAAAAAGTGAAGGCACTGTGGCACGGGGGCGGAAGCTCTCTTCACTACTGCGCTACCACCGCAGTCTCGCTCCTCGGGGAAGCTGCGCTCTCTGGAGACGCCTCCGAAGAACTATTCAACTTCTTCTCCGGCTTGTTCTCCTTCTGCTTGCTAGTCTTCCCTGGCCATGGTTTAGGCGCCACTGGTTTCTTCTCCGGGTCGAAGTAACAATCGAGAATTTCCAACAGTTCTTCGTACTCCTTCTCATTGAATGTGGAGATTTTCTTCAAGATTTCTTCGATGGATTTCTTGCCCCCGGATTCGAAGGCGGATTTCAGTTTGTCGTAATCGAGGTCGTTTTCAACTAACTTTCGACGGAGGCCGCTTGCGTGTTTACGGTTCATCCAGTTTGAACTCATGTGCTCTTTGAATACTGGCCGGAAGGTGTTTTGTCGCTCTAACAACATCTGTATTCAACAAAACATTATTTGAAGCAACAATCATTAACTTATTTATATTTGAAATGTACATACACTGCCGAGCAAAAAAAAACCGGGACACAATTTTTTCTTATTTTTGTTGATGTCATAGTTAATATTAGTGTGCAGAAAAACAACATAATGCTATTTATTGGCCTATTTAATAAACAATATTAACAGAAACAAAACTTTAATTAAGTGTTAGATGAAATAAAGATTAAAAAGAACTGAAATAACCTTGAATAAGTTTTAATACTTCGTGTTGCCTCCCCTAGCTCTAACTATTGCAAATCGTTAAATTTAATATCCGATTATTATTGTTCATTAAATAAACTGATAAGTACACCATGCTATTTAATACTACATCTTAATAGTCCATTGAATCATAAAACACCAAAAGTTTCATTAAGTGCAATAAAAATAATGACTGGTACAACGAGCTCTGTTTTTGGGTATTTTAAGAGCAGTGTTTTAGCTACGGTTTTAGTGCCGTAAAATGTTATATAATTATTTTATAAAAAAATGCTTCAAATTGAATTTATAGAACAATATATTATCTACCACTTTTATTTGAAGTAATTTTTTATAAACCACCCAAAAACAGAGCTCATGGTACCAGCCAATGTTATTAACAGAAATTTCAAAAACAAGTAGTTATGTCCCAGTTTTTTTGAACCCCAGTGTATTTTTAATGAGTTAAATAGCTAGGTTCAAATCCCACAGTCGACTTCACTCACTGGTAGTCGTCCTTCACATGTAAAAATATACCTTTTAATGAAATCTGCGAATGCAGAGTGCCACACAAAAATGGGTAAATGGCGTGATGATATATTTATTTATTTTTAAGCACTTTTCTCTAAAATATTTTATAAGTTTGCCTTCACACTTTCACACAAAATTTGCATATTTGTTGTTATAATAAAAAAACAAATATATAAAGCAATATTGCATTAAATTTTTGGTGTTGCAACATTCAAAACACACAAATATATTTCAATTAGGGTCGGTATTTCCTTCCTAGATAAACTAGAGAATAAATTTATCATTGGAACAAACAAAAAATATCGCATCAAAATTATAGCTTAAATAATAATTATTATTAGCTGTCATCTTTTGATGCGATATTTTATCCACCGATATTTGAACGCTATTGTTAAATACATATAAACGAAGCCTTAACACTCCACATTAAATGAAAAAGATGTGATGCATGCCTGATAAAGAATAAGGGAAGAATAAAAAACGAACTTGCAGTCAAAGTTAATTAAAAATTACGCTGATTTTTCGACAGTTAACTGTAATCAATAAAATAATAAATATAGACAAATAAATTGATACTTTCAAAAACAAATCTGGAGCTGAACTGAATGACTAATTTTAACATCTTGTTTTTTTTTTTGTACGTGTCCACGTAATAGTTATTTTTATATCAAGGCACTAAAGTATAATTTTTTATTACGAATTTATTCAACGAGGCGATAAATCTTATGAGTAATAAAAAAAATACTTTAGTGCTCAGGTATACATTATATTTTTTCCGAAATAGTTAAATTATTAATTTAAAACAAATAAATAGCATTATGTATTTGTAAAAAGTCAGCTAGCTGTTGCGACGGGGACAAATGAGTTCGTAAAGTTAAATTTTGGCATGAGTCTGTAAAGTTTTACTTTAGCTACTATTTTGGCTAATTTCGCGAATTAATATTGTGTACTACTAAATACGATTTTAATAGTTTCGCGATGATGTCTGTGTGTCTGTCTGTCTGTCTCTGGAATTACGGTTTTTCAAAAACTACTAAACTGAAAATTTTGATATTTTGTATATATTAATTGTATATCCTTTGGAAGAGCTGATTAGTTTTTGGGGATAATCCAATAACCGGAAGTGGTAGTTTACTTGAAGCCCTATCAAGTTATTTTGAAATATCAGAGTAAATCAAGATTTAACAACAATTTTTGTTATGAAAATAATGTTTCAAATATTATTATCTACATTATTGTTTGACACATTTTTATCTTACTGTCACCATTTACGAATTAAAACACGATAAAGAAAAAATATATTTTGACATTTTAGGTTAAATCTGAAAACAAAACAACGGTTGATAATGAAAAATCATTTTTTGACATGTGTCATAAATAAAAACTCAATTTTTTGAAGGGATGACCGTTTCTTGATAGTGGTAGTCCGTGTTTTTTTGCATTATTCGATAAGACAGATTATTTATTCTTCCCATACTCCACATTGTTTTATCATATAAATAGAATCCCCTAGGAAAACGAAGCTTATAAATACTTTACCTTTAATTCTAAGAGCTCCTTCTCCTCAGCAGCAACGCTCGTGGAATACTGCTTCACCAGGTCCGCAGCATGCTTCTCGGTGGTGCCCGTGTCACCGCTGCCCTCGACGTCCAAGTCCTGCCGCTCCCCTTGTCCCAAGTGCTGAACAACTTGGTAGCACAAGCGAGCGCGATCAGCTGCGTTGTCCAATTCTTCGTCCTTGTCCAATAACACTCTAGAAAGAACTTTCAACGAAAACGACTTCATAGTTTGGCCGCATTTGTTTTCAGCAAGAGCGTAACTATTAGCGAAGCCTTTCACAACCGCTGTGAAGCGGTCCAGGAGGTTGTATCGCCGCAGGGCTTCCAGAAGCATCGCCGGCGCCATTTTGCGAACCTCGTGGAAAACTAAGATAATTCCGTCGGTGGAATCGCCGCGGTTCTCTTCCAACCATTGTAAAAAGTCGGCAAGGGCGGAAATTTCGGATTTGGTTTTGAGGAATTTATTAGTTTTCAGGTCTTTTAGCATGCGATAGCGGCTAACGGTGACGACGCGAATGTTGTGGCGTCTTTGTGCAAAGGGATTAAGATCTGCATAAGGCATAATATATTGGGAGAATTTGGAGGTAGGGGTGTATGCTGCTAGTTGACATATTTCGTCGATTAGGCGACGGCCAGTTGTGTCAATGTCCCAACCAATTAAACGATATCGACCTTCGGGAAGATCAGAAGTCGGTTGAGGTAGAGTCGGTTTTTTATCAACTGATTCGTTGTTGTTATCTGTATTCGAAACCATTGTCAATTACCTGTAAACAATAATATTATTACAATAATTTGGAATTTTCCGCATGCTTTGCTATAAATAATAAGATAACAGATATTAATACTTAAATATATTTTGCGATTAATAATTAATTCCTTTCATGTATGCTCATTAAAAGTTTCAGATAAAACATGTCTGAATCGAAAATAAATTTAAAATTGCACAAACTTTAAATAAATTTCTAAAACAATAATAAAAAAATATAATATAATCAACAATTATAGTAAAAATAACTATAATAATGTATTTAAATATAGTAAATGCGTTTTTAAAATTGCGTTTGCCTATATACATCAAACTCTTTTAGCAGAAACATGTTTCAACAAAATTTGGATTGTCAGCTATAAAAAATTAAGGAACATATTTTTGTAAATTATGAAAATTATCATTTACTAGCCGTACGTACTCTACTCCTACTGCAAAGTGAATAAATACATGAAATTTGAATATTTTGAGAAAGTTTCAATGAGATGAACGAGTTTTGAACCATATTTTCAAAATGATTTTTTATGAACGTACTAACACGTGGCGATGTTATGCATCTGCACAATACCAATCTGCCCCGCCCTTCATAATAATTCTAGAAATTAATGCTTACCTATATAATTCAAATGATTGCAAATTATTTTCTATTTGTTGTCAGCTTTTTAAATAACTGTTCGAAGAACACTGTCGCACCTGGATACAAAATATAAATTAAACAATATTTGCAACTGTAGAGTTCGCACGTGTGCGATTAGGTTGAGGCAGAAATGCTTTGCGTGGGGGGATATGAGTAGGGGGGATTTTCTCTGGAAACACGTCAATTTATAAATCTGCGGGTGATTTAAAGTAATTTAGGATACAAAAAACTTACAATTAAGGCGGATGACAGTTTTCGTAATATCTCTTCCTGTTACTATCACTGAATGTTATCAACTGATAAAAACAAAAGTATTCGTCATTTTTATTGTTCAGAAAAGATAAACAAATGTCACATGTTGCTTGATCAGCTGCGTTGTTGTCATTTTAGTAATATTTTCATTTTTCTATTTTCCTTCACTTGGTAACTTTTCGTTCTGTACATTGGCTAGTTGAAGGAGAAAAGTGAGGTTAAATTTTCTCCAAGCTTGTTTGCAGCTTGTAGTGTTGTAGTTGTCTGTTTACATTTAAGATAAAATAAAGCAATCATGACTATGATACATTGCCAGCTATGGATGGGCAGTTTAGAGCCCTATATGACAGAAAGTTTTATCATGAATTCATTCAGGAAAATGGGTGAGAATCCACAAACAGTCAAAGTCATGAGAAACAAATTTACTGGCGAGCCAGCCGGTTATTGTTTTGTTCATTTCGCAAACGATGAAGAGGCAATTGATGCTATGCACAAATTAAATGGAAAACCAATTCCTGGTACAAATCCAGTCGTAAGATTTCGACTAAACAACGCCAGTAGTACTGGCCGCACTGCACTAGAAAGAGAATTTTCCGTTTGGGTTGGTGATTTAAGTCCAGATGTTGATGATTATAACCTTTACCGCGCATTTGCTTCGAAATACAACACAATTAAAACAGCTAAAGGTAAGAAATTAATTATTTCATGTATTTTTGATACTAAATACTTTTGTTTACAGTGATATTAGACAGTTCAGGATTCAGCAAAGGTTACGGTTTCGTTCGATTCGGTAGTGAAGAAGAACAAAAAAATAGTTTAACCGCTATGAATGGATACGTTGGACTCGGAACTAAAGCTCTGAAAATTTGTAATGCAGTTCCGAAGCCTAAAGGTCCTCCAACTACACCACCATCTTCTACAACTACCTCCACGACAGCAACACCAACATACACCACATCAACAGATTACAGCCAGTATTACGATCCTTCCACTTACTGGAGCAATTACGCTTCTTGGCAGGGGTATTATGATCAGTCAGCAGATATGAGCCAGATGGCTTCTACTGATATGATATACCAGCATGCAGAGATGCCGGCAAGTAACGGGCATCACTTGGAAATTACTCAAGAGCACGAAGATGAGTTAGAATTAATCGGTAAGATTAAATTTAAACATGAAGGAATTTTTTCGGCTGGATGTATTTATTAAACAAAACCACTAGTTGAAGATGCAGTCAATATAATTAAAATTAATTACACACCGACGTTTCGATTGTTAATCAGTTTATTTCAGAATTAAATAGATTTATTGGACTTGTAGTTTTGTTCATATACATGAAAATATTGACATCTTTCCTATTTTATTCGTGACTGCCCCGTTTAATTTGATTTGATCTAACAGCCTAAAATTTGTTCCACAGTGAAGAAGACTGATTAACAGTCAAAACGTCGGTGTGTAGTCAGTTTTAATTATATTGACTGCATCCCCAACTAGTTGATTGATTTATTAAATTTAAAGAAAAGAAATAGTCCCGATTAATAATTATTTTGCCTTTTCAGAACATACTGTGCCAATCGATGTAGAAAAATTAAACAAAGAGACAATGGAACAAGATGGGAATCTGTGGGACTACTTGGAATCATCCAAATGGTTACCGTGTGAAGCATTAGAAGTTTCGTAATTTGTTTCAATACAAAATTCCATTATATTTTGTAAATATCTCATGCTTCAACAGTAATAAATAATAAATAACATATTTATACAATGATTTATACACATTTTACGTCATATACTATCCGATAAAATCACCTGATTTTCCATTTCATTTATTACCGGTAAATCTAAAGTCACGGCTTGTGCTGATCCTAGACTTGTAGTTAAAGATTGGACAACGTCTTCTGAGAGGTTTACAGGAACTTTGGATTGTCCAGGTGTCACCATAAACACTTTGAAGATTTGTTGGCCATCTGGTCCAGTGCTAGAAAGTATCATAAGAGACCCAGGTTCAACCGTTGATAAATCGTTTGGTAAAATATTTGGAACAACGCAATTTTGATCATTTTCTGGAGAAACTTCAGTGTTTTCATCTTCATCGTCACAATCCATAGCTTCTTCAACGTTGTCTTCATTTGTTTCGTCAAACTCGACGTCACTTGTTTCATTAATCTTTGCGTCATTTGTTTCGTCAATTTTGCTGTCGTCGATTGTTTTGTCATTATTATTTTGTTCGTCTTCTCCGGTAGGAATTGTTTCTTTCGTCTGTGGGATTTCTTCTTTCAACAAAATATTGACGACATCTTTCCTATTTTCTTCGTGACTGTCCCGTTTAATTTGATTTGCTCTAACAGGATTTTTTCTATTTGCTGTTTTTTGAAATTTATAGGGTGGTTCACTATCAGAGTCAGATCCACTTCCACTAGTAGTAAGTTCACTAACATGTAAAGCCGCATATCGGTTTTTAGATTTTGCGCGCCTGGGCCGAAGTAATTTCCGAGTTTTTTCTACCGCTGGATCATCTACATTTTCTTCATCCATTTGCGCTGCTAAAACACTATAGTTGTATTTTAGACGTGGTTTTTTTGGTTTCGTTTTCCTTTGCTTTTCTTCTTCCATTTTCTTCAATAATTCTTCCTCATCCTTTATTTGTTTTTCTAGCTCTGACAAATCGAAGTCTACAGGATTCGTCAAAGCTTTATCTATTAACTGTCGATTAATTTTTTCTTCTTTCTTGAATTTCATTTTGAGTTCTCGGCGAGTTCGACCAGGGAAAAGAGAAACCATAAGTGAAAAATCTGTACCAACTGTATTTAAACTTCTGTAAAATCTTAAAGTTTCGATTGCAGACCAATCTTTTGAGCGTTTTGGTCGTTTATAGATTCCATAAGCTCGGTCTAAGTCGTCTATATTTACAATTTGTGAGTTTGCGAGTTTCTCGCGACCCTTTTTGGTTCCGGTTTGCTCAATAACTAAACTCTGCTCATCAAGGATGATTTCTCCGTTTGGACCAACTTTAACTTGTGGGACTGGGCTAATATCTTCCTCTTCAGCTTCTTCGGGATCGTCTGCTTTTTCCTCTTCAACGGTTTCGGGTTCAGGCTGAATAATTTCTTCCGTTGGCCCATTTTGTTTTCTGTAATAAAATTGTTATAAAATAAGAGAAGTAATTAATTGTTTCGCCATTTAAATTCTGGGTTAGCAAAAAGAAATATAGGGCTATTAAACCATTTAGTTAGCAAACAAAATAAATTGCATCAACAAGTAAACACATTTAGGAGAGTGGGTCCCGAAAAGATAGACACCTGTCTTGGGCGAACTAACAAATAAATTGTACAGCTTGCCAAAATTTTATTAAATGACTTATGATTTGCCTTTTGTTAGTTATATTCCTGAAAATTTATTTAATTAGCTATAGAAATAACTTTAGAGCTGCCAAATATGACATCAATTGCTGATCAATATTGTGTTCTATTTGCTAAACATAAGTGGCGGTTCAACTGACAATATTTGCTGGCACAAAACATTTTAGAGCTAAGAAAAACTTCTATATTAAGCTATATAATTTATTTACCTTGGAGGCATAGGATTGGAGGAAGGATTATAATAAATTAAATCCATCATTGTTAAACGCTTTCTGTCGGGAATGTTCGAACCAAACTTTTGATAAAAATCTCGTCTAGCATCAGAAACTTTTCTGGACTGTTCAGAGCGTCGAAACAATTTATGTACTTTGATAGAACTGAAACAAAATATTAAATTATATTTATGACAATAAAAGTATGAAAATAAACTTACATTAATTTGTCCTTTGAAATGATAGTGTTTTCTTTAACAGTAACTATTTCCGTCGAGTATGAAGCTGTAGAACAAACAGAATCATTCCTAATCCGAGACCTTCTTCCATCGTCTTCAGATTCACTGGCGCTTCCTTGAACACTATTTCTTCTAATTAATTTTGGAGTTGGTCTGATTCGACTTCTATTTAATATTTTGTTTGGAGAAAGTGGACTCGTTAAAGTCCGATCTGTTTCTGTTGGTGATTTTAATATTGAATCAATAGGTGTTGATTTTTCTTGAATTTCTGGGACAGGAATTTGTACTGGTGGTGAACTTTTTATTTCTTCGATGGGTTGAGGTGTGCCTATCGGTTTTTCATTTTCAATATTTTGGTTTATCACTGTGTCGGCAGTTTCTTTCAAAGGTAACAAAACTGGTTTCGGTCTCCGAAGTAATGTCGGATTTTTCACTACTGGTTTTGGTTTCGGCACCCATCTTCGGCTCACAGTCTGATTTGTACTTGAGTTATTAAATTCAGTTTTTACATTTTCATCACTTTTTATGTTATCAATTTCTGCTATAATATTACAAGTTTCTGATGATGAAATGTTTTGACATTCATCGTTAATACTATCTGATTTATTGCTAGAGATATAGGATGAAGGTTGAGTTGGTTCATGATTTTCAGATGATGGTTCAGTCTTATTTATGTCATTGATCAATAAATTTTCTTGTGCCCTATTATTAGCACAGTCATTTGTTGCCGGTGTCTCCTCATTTTTCAGCTGTTCTTGAGGAACAATTGATTCTAATTTCACAATATTTTCATTTGTTGTAGCTTCAACTTTCCTCCGGATCGGAATATTGGCTATGCCTTTTATTCGAGCTCTTCGGTTCATGTTTAACTGAAATAAAAAATAAATTAATTTTATTAAAAATACATATTAGATGAAGGATTCTTACATGCAAAATTCAAATGACACTATTTTTACTATATATTCTGTCAAGACACAAAGTTGTCTAATCAAATGCATAATTTGACATCAAACATGTCTTCAAGCATGTGCAAAACGTGCAAAACATATGGAAAAAGTGAACGACATATGATCTACTTATAGGTTATGGCGACTATAGTCCTACCACTTTAACAAAGAACCACAAACGCGTTCCAGGAGCAACGTCCGGAAAATTTATTTGCGCAATGAAATAAATTTCAAAATTAAATTATTAATACATGTCTAGTTACCATTTAATAGCTTTGTGAATTCAACAAATACTATGAAAGTATTGAAAGTAAAACAACAAACTCCTTATTTCGATAGGTCGTCAAACCAATAAAAGTTTCCGTCAGAAATAAGAAATTAACAAATTATTTGAAACATTTCTCTATTTAACACAAGTTCCAAGGGAAAATTAGATTTTATGTGACACATACATGTGCAATTGTTTTAAATACAAGGCTCTAAATTGAAAAATATGTCAAATCAAAATCGCGGAGCCAGTATAATCTAAATCAATTGTATTTGTAACATTTTAAAATATAACCGTGGTATTAAAATAAAATAAGATTATTGACCCGGTGTATATATATATATATATATATATATATATATATATATATATATATATATATATTATATTGTAAAACTGTTGTATAAATTATTTATAATAATAAAAATATGATAATTAAGCAGTATTTGTTTAAACAATTCTCTTTAATATATTGGAATGTATCTCAAAAATTTGTAGAGATAATAAACGGGGCGATTTTTCTGCACCGAAAAAATTAAAATCGTGGCTGGGAACCACCACATTGACAATATTATTAGCAAGATGGAAAAGAAAAAAAAGTAGATTTCATTATTTAAGAAATATTATAAATCGTTTTTTAAATAAAAGTTTTAAAAATCTGATAAAATTTTACAATAGTATATTATGATACAAGTGTATAAGTAAGCTTTTAAAGCACGTACGACGAGTTTAAGAGCACGACGCGAAGCGGAGTGCATTTAACGTCGCTAGTGCTTTAAAAGCACCTATACACGTGTGTCATACGCTATTTTTTATTATACCTGCGTCATACTCTGGAAAAAATTGGAAAGGAACATTTTGATTTTTATTCATTTCATAATATTGCGCGTGTGACGTTTGACGTATATCGTTTACATGGAGACTGGTTAGCATTTGTTGTTTACGTTTACAGTTTTGACAAATATTAATAGTAAATATTTTTGTTGTTGCTTAGCAACCTTTAAAGCACGGCGTGTTTTAATCTTGCGTTTATGAACGCTGTAGCGTGTTTTAAACACGGATTATGATGCAGGTATAATAAAAAATATTTTATTATGTTTTTATGTCCTATATTTATTTCGGATGTGATGTTATTTTGTTTTTATTTAAAATGAATAGGTTTTTATTTTATTATCATGTAATATTGCTTTTATTATAGAATTATATTATGGAATAAAAATATTTGTTTTTTCCATAATAAATGAATCAAAATTATTACGCCACTTATGTATTGCACTGTACTCTTAGGTATTTAGATCAATGAACATTGAAACAACAATTGAAAATATATCTTCACCTCTAAATGCAAAACACTGAAACTTCGATTTGCCAACTTTTAGTCTTCCAACTTCGACTTGGGAACTTGCGGTATTCTCTTTAGCTACGGAGGATGGGAGAGCTGCGGTTATAGTTTACGGGGCTCGTGGTCCCCATTCACAAGTCAGGAAAGTATGAAACTTCACGGCGTCTTCACTGGAGCATGTCTACGTCCTACGTCTCTTCTGCCACTTCGATTCTTCCTGCAAGTTGGCGTCAATGGGGAGATAGTTAGTACAAGGTTGTTAAACTTGCCAAGATCATTGTTGATGAAATTTTGATAAAATTCTCTCCAAGTTTAAGCTGGGTTTGTAATCGTGAGACACTAACGGCGGGAAGGGATTCTTTTGGGGAATGAAGTAAACTTAGGGAATAATAGTATATTATATTATAAGTGGGTGAAATTAAATATTGCTCATGAGTGATATACGACGTTTTATCTTACAGTAGCAGTTTTTTATATGATGATAGTTTAAATCTATGCTTGCTTTAAATGTATGAAAATAACGTTTCATGAAAAATTACTCAAGTTATTCTCGGTTGCTAAAGCTATGCTATTTCACTGACAGTTCTGTGTATAATTAAGCATTTTAGTTGCTTGTGAATAATAGTTGTTTAAAAATAAATAACACCAATATCTGCTACAGTAATATAAAATATTCTTTTTCTAATTTTGACATATAAAGTGTCACTTTTCAAAATTGATTGACGTTGCGAAACGTCATATTTTTCATAACTAGTGATGAAAAGAAAAATATTTCACAACTGGTGATGAAATGAATGAAGCATAAACAAAATTTCAAACAAACAAGCGAAATACGCGTAGCTACTTGATGTCAATGAAAGTTATGAAATTAATAATTTAATAATTAAAAAAAACTGTTTTAATCAAAAATAGAAAAAATCTTGTATGAAACACGATAGGAAATGCGATTTTGTGTAATTCGTGTGATTTTGCGGGAACTCGCTTCGCTCGTCCCGCGAACATCCCACTCGTTACACAAAATGATGCATTTCCTAACTGGTTACATAAATAGCTATTATCAAATTCCGTTTTGTAAAGTTGAATTTTATCTAACCTTATGACATTATGAAACGTCACTTTATACATAATTGCTATGAAATGAGTTATGTAAAAATCTTTGCGTAACTGAGTTACGTAAAGAATTTTAAACAACCGAAATTCAAGTAAATCAAATGCCGTTCAGATGCCTACTTTAATAATAAATAAAATAATTTATTGCTTGTCAAATATTGACAATGAATAATTTGGAAGGTAGAGGAATAAAATTACGGAATTAGATAAAATATTGTACGTAATACGTTATGAAAAGCGCTATTGTTTAACTCGCGTAATTTGCAAAACTCGCTACGCTCGTTTTGGCAAACTTACAGCTCATTAAACAATATCGCTATTTTCATAACTGATTACTTAAATAACTATTTCACGACCTGGAGAGAAACTCGATTTCTACAGTACCAAAATCATGACAGAAATAGCCAATTTCATATCTACGGGAGATTTGTGTATTTTCTCTCCCGTCGTGAGGGGAAATGCACAAAAATGTGAAGAATGAATAAAATTAAACAAATCAAAGGTAACTATCATAAATTATATTATAATTCAAATAATTTTGAAATGCATAAAAACCATCATAAATATTGGGGTTGCGAAAAAAATGTATTTTTTCTCTTGTCGTATTGTAACCCTCGCCTATGGCTCGTGCTTCAATTTACTCGGCGGGAAAAGATCATACACTTCTCTCCCTTAATGTATAATATACTATTATATACAAGCGACAAATAATTTTAACTTTATTTTTATCAAAATCATAACTTAGTATGCTTCATTATTTCCCTCGGTAAATAATATGACAAATACTCTCTAGGAAAATAAAGTGACATAAGGCCATTGGCATTGCCACCTAGAAAGAATTTTATTTTTTAAATATTCCTATTAATTAATTTTTATTAAAAGACTAACGGACCTGGTAGGCAGACAATCGGCCCAATTTACTAACTCAGTTGTTAATTTTTAATCACTTGCTAAGATTTTAATCCAATGAAAATTCTTAACACACAAGAAAACATCAAACTGTCACTTGTAACATTTGTTTCTATTTGTCAAAAATATTAGCGAGTGGTTAAAAGTTAACAACTGAGTTAGATAATTGGGCCGATTGTCCTGCTGCAGACCTCGCTATGTAAAATTCCGGTGTTCGTAATTCTTCTCCTCCTAAACGGCTTGACCAATTTTGAAATATCTCATCAAAAGATGACAGTGATAAATTTATTTTGTAGTTTATATGAAGTTGGAAATACCGGCTCTAAAAAACGTATTTTTGCGGTTGTATATAAAATATTGTATATAACACGCGAATAAAGTGTCATTATTTGTTACGCCCTCATGATTCAATCTTCGCTCTCGGCAAATAATGACGAACTTTACTCCCTTAGTATATAAACTACTATTGTATGCATTATTAGTCTGTAAATAATAAATTACATTATAAACTGATATTTAAAGTTTTTTTTTATCGCGGTTGAATTAAAACTACAAACCAAATGATAATTGAATAATGTTTAACTCTTTTATAATTAATAATTATTTGAAGTATTTGACTTTGAAAATGCATAATTAAGTATGAAATTGGATATGAGTTAAATAAGAATTTGTGCGGCTTCATAATTAATTAAAACTAAAGTTCTGTATGCAGTTTACTTGAAGCCGTTTAACAACAAATAATTTGATAGCAGTGCATTCCGTGTCAAAAGTTCATTGTTGTAATATATGTAAAATAATATTCAAGAGCATTATTACAGCTACAATTAATTGTGTAGTTACTTATTTAACAGTTTTATGAAATAAAATAGTATATTGTGTTATTAGTAGTAAATGTATTACTTTGTTTGCTGAGCATGTAAGTTTGAATGAAGAGCGAAGCGAGTCGGACAATTACATGAGAAGCATGATATAAAGTCACATTTACTCCGAATAACACATACTATTTTTTTCAAACAGAAAACCGAAATATAAATGATTAAAAAATGCTCAAAATTTTAAGAAATATACTGTCTTTTTCAGAATTTCGAGTTCCCCATCTTGTCTTTTTATAAATTTTTGTTTATTTGTTTTATTCTAACTGTCAAATTATTGAAGTAGAATCTTACTATTTTCCATAATATTTTATTTTATCTGCCATCGGAGTAAAAATGTTGCTAAGACCGACTTCTGACTGTAGAATACAAATACATAGCAACGTACATTTATAACGTTAGAAGAAAAATAATTTTTGTGTAACTGCACGCGAAATAATAATTTCGCAGGCGTAATACAGACCGCGAAATATTGTAAAAACAATCATTTTGACACTTGATACTTTTGAATTAACACTGTTTTTTCAAAACTAATAGAGTACTTGCATCAAGGTCACAAACTTAGCGCGCGAACCTGTTCCTGGGCAACCAGACAAAATATTAACATGGCGTCTTATGGAGTATTCATGTTTATTTTTGTAAAATTATCTGTTAGTCGCATTCTACGTTGTTTTAAAAAATGAAAACTTATGACGTTGATTAAGGTAAGTTCATAATTATATTGGTTACACAAAATTCTCCTAAATATAAAGCAATTTTAAAATACTGTATTTTAAAAGTGTAGTATCGTAAATGTTGATGAAAACAATTTATAAAACTGTAATATTCTCATCATATTTTGTGTATTTTCTGATAGATTAGGAAATGCTATATGCTAATTTATTTAACAATTAGTGCAAATCCATGTAGATGTCAGAAATTTAATAGTATAATTAGAAATTAACCTCAATTTGAAGAAAATTTTGAGAAGTACATTTTGCATCAACTAATTAAATTTAAAAACTGTTTGCTTATTACCAAAATAAACCAATTAAAGTAATTTTCAAACCACCTACCAATTCCAACCCCCATAATAAATGAAAAGA
Organism: Poecilus cupreus; assembly: GCA_963942605.1. Lineage (NCBI taxonomy): Eukaryota > Metazoa > Arthropoda > Insecta > Coleoptera > Carabidae > Poecilus > Poecilus cupreus. Next base: position 5,527,895 of record OZ012726.1, on the reverse strand, counting down.
GGATATAAAAATAATTTTGGTTAAGTTCTTCAGTTACTAAACAGTTTTTAATCAGTTATCAAGTGTTTCGATAATTAACATCATAATTCTAACAAGACAGCATTGCAAGACTTGACAAGAATTATTATTTTATTTCTTTGATATAACTGTTTTCTTTAACTTTAAATTTTAAAATATATTAATTTATATTTCATTTTTAGATGAGTAAATTAAGTAAATATGCAAAAGTTTATCGGGAGAATCTAAGGAGCGATATTTGAAAAAAATATCTGTCATCAATATTGATTCATATACAATACATCAACTTACCAATACATTTAATTTGTTTCTAATACATTTCATTTAAAATATACTTGCTCTACATATATGTATTTAATGCAAATACATTATATATACATTTACCTTTCTTAGAAAGTATATAATATAAACAAAACACGCAATCAACACCGACAAAACACAAAAATAAGTCACAAGAACCAAAACCTCCATAAGACTCAATGCTAACCTGAACGGTCGTTGCCCAGAAACAGACTCCCGCCAAATAGGCCACGCCTCCTGCAAGTACTCTATTGTTTTGTTTATCAAATGGCAATCCCATAGCCACTTTTTATTTACAATAAAACTGACAATTTTTCTCACGGTACGCTAAAGAGTGAACTCGCGGTCTTGGTGTACAAATAAATATTTCGCGTACTGTTTTAGTTTGAATAAATGAAATTATAAAACTAATGGTATATTTTTATACGGCTGTAAAGAGTAAAATGTGTTAATATTAATTTATTAGTTTTCAATTTTTACAAAGTTAAATTAAACTAATTACAATGATGTTGATAGATGTCGAATGTTCGTCACAGTTCTTTCTTAAAATTAAAATACAGGTGTTTAAAAAACTACAATTTTTAACTGATAAATATAAATTTCTTTTCAAAAAATTATCGTTCTCTAGTCAACGTAGGGCTTTTATACATTGGGAATATTTTATTTTACAATATAATTTGTAAATTTATTTATCTTAAAGTTAAGCAACTAGTTTGACGTAGTTGATACAGGAATCCGGGTTTCCGGGCACATATTTGACATTTTATACAAAATCATACAACTAACAACGAAATCTGAAACTCGAACAGAATACAAAGGTGGAAAAGGAGTATGGATGAAAGGTACTTAATTCTATGCACCATAGTTTGAAAGAAACATTTCCTAGTTCGTTTGTGTTGTACACATAAATAGATATTGATATATACATCAAGTCCTTAGTCTTGTTTATCTCTTCGTTTTCATTTCGTTTCGTCGCACTATCAACACTTGTGAGCCCGCACTTACTATTTCCAGATGTGGGGCAAAGGCCTGTTTACACTGTCAGTTCACTTGCCTTTAGTTCAGTCAAGATTCAAAAAGGTTTACACGATTATTTCAACTGGTTTTTGTGCATTCAAATATTTACATTAATCATTACTCATTGCAATCTAAAAATAAATATTTATTAGTGTGTTGAATTACTGACTTGTATACTGAGAGAATTATTAAGGCCGTCTAAGTAATAGTAACTTGTACAAATTACTAGATACAATCTGTATTTCAAAATGTTTGATATTTTGTAGTGCTGTAAGTATGTGCCAGACAAACAGAAAATATACCTTTTACTTTACTATTTTTTGCCTTTGTTCCATAATAGTTATAACTTTTATAAGTTGTCTTGTTATTGTTTGATTTGAATATTTTATTTTAAAAATGAGAAATAGAAAAGCTTAATGATGACACTTGGAGAATATGCCTTAAAAAAGTATGGCTATAAATTAAGAAAAACAACTGTCTACTATATAGCATAATAAATAAAAGAGAAGAAATTTCACTTGCTAATAATCCTCAATAATAATAAAAATGCAATATTATTTTTAAAATTTATTAAACAGAAATATTTATTTTTCAAAGTATTGCATTCAATACAGGGTGATTCATAATGCACGGAAAAGTTTGAAACTGTGGATAGAAGGCCAGAAAATATTGCTTTCTTTTGACAAAAACTCAATAACCAATAAATTACAGCAAACTAAAGTTTTTTTTAAAATGAACGCCCATCTACTGAAAAACATCCATCAAAATATGTTTCATTCAAATTTGACAATTTCCTGTTATTTTTATTTTAAATTATGCACCCAACAAAAAATAATGCCAAAAGCAGTAAATTATTGACATCTTTTTAATTAATGACCTTATTTCATAATCCTTAATTATGTCTACATATTCCTCATTATAGAAAGTATTAACAATTTTGCACTTTACTATATTTTATTATATTGGCGTTTAAAGAATTGACATTTAAATGAATTTCAACAGCAACTTTCAGTTGCGTTTTTGTTTTTAAGTGATTCTCAATCATGTGGATATCAATTTTTGAACAATAAAAGAAAACTTTTAATAGCCGTAATTTTTATAATAATACAATACTATTAATTTTTTTAACTAAATATTGTTCAACTACCTTTAAAGCATTCCCAATTTCTATTTAAAACATAATTAACTGCTGCAGTTTTTAATGACTGCTCATAAACTGATTCAAATTTAATGTGCTCTAACTTTTTTGTTATTGAGTTTTTGCCAAAAGTTTATTAAGGAAACAGCATTATTTTGGGCTCTTTTAGCTACATTTTAAATCTTTTCCGTATGTTATGAATCACCCTGTATACAGGCTGGTGATTTACTTAGTCGATCAAATGCGTTATATATGTTAAATAATATTTATGAAATTCCCTGATTCCCCAATCATTTTAGAAAAAAATATTTCAAATAAAAGTTGAAGAGAAATAATATCTGCATCTGAATCAGTGCACAAATATCATTCTACTTACTTAATAAAGGCTAAAAAGACCTTCAAAAATATCAAAAATTCAGTTTTTATAATAAGTAACCGTGGAAATTTGACAGCCCGATATCTTTCAAATATGCGGGAAAATTTTTACGAAAAACTTGTGTTTGTATTGGTGAGCAATGGATATTTGTTTGAGCAAATGATCTAGACTAAATTTATATTATCTGTTCTTTATAATTGAATTTTGTTATTAACAAATTATTATTTTGAACAAAAATAATGAATATAGTATATTGTGTATTTAGTAGGAAAAGTTATATATTTCCGGACGATGGCTCTTTCTGCAATCCAAGGGTCCGGGAAGTTTACTTTTCCTACGTGGTACACATACTTATTTTTATCGGTTTATATTCAATAATTAGTTATTTTATATTTCAGTTATAAACGACAGACAGACATAAACATTGCGTTGTTTTGATAAAAATATCTGAGGATAGCGTATCCATGGTTTGTTTATTTATTTTCACAAGCGTCAAATTTATTTGAAAAGCTAAATCGTACGGGAATACTTTCCCAGTGTCCGGAAAAGATATTCCCGTACTGTTATTTATCGTAACCTCGCAATAACATTAAAATATAGGAATAATGCAATTTGCGGTTCGAAAACACACCGAAAAGGAGTCAGTTTGTTGTTTACTTACTTGATTATATTATTTCCAGAACGAATTGGTAGCGAATCAAGTATAGCTTGTTCGGAAATATATGCACCCTTCTCTGTGTAGGGACGAATTTATTTTTTTTATTTGTATATAAAATTTTTCTAATCCATCCTGGTCAAATTGCCGGTAAAATATGTAGCTGTAAAGAGTCAATTATAATCATATTTGAAAAATAATCAATTTCTTTGCAAATAATCGTTTTAAAATTTTCCTGATCCCAATTTGGTCAAATCGCCGGCCAAATATCGAGCTATGAAGAGTTGGGCAGCTAATTCTCAGGTAATACCATGTGCATATATTTTTGAACGGTATCATGGTGGCTCTGGGCCACTTAAAACTGTCATGCCGTAGATGAGGCTGAAATAATAATAAATAAGAAATGAAAGGTATAGTTACTACAATTTAATCGTCCGTAGTCCCTCTCAGAATACTAGTCATTAGATTTGTGTTTGAGATGTGTCTACTTAGTATGCCTAAGACAGAAGTTAAAATAATCGTGTAGAAGATTGACAAATTTCAGTGAAATTAATAACAACAACCGTGAAATTTGAATCAAAATATTGTCCAATTCATATTTTATAACAAACTAAATTTTACTTCAAATTTCACGTAGTTTAGATTGAAAATACTTTGAAATCAAACTGTCATATACGAGTATAAACAGTATCATTTATAAAAGAAATAAAGGAGACTCCTTTACGAGTTCTTTCATCTAATATTAGTACACATCACCAACACCAAAGTCACAACATACGAGGCCATAACCTCTCGGACAACCCCCGCGTTCTTATTCCCATGTTGCATTGCGGCCGGGTGCTCCCCATTGATGACATGCACATTGACGCTCGCCGGAGCGGCGACCGTGGGCACGCAGCTGTAGTTCCCGGAGTCCGCCGGAGTGGCCGCCGCGATCCGGAGCCGGGACGTCAGCGCCTCTGTCCAGTCGGTGTCCACGCGGATGCGGTCACCAGGAGGCGAGCCTGAAGGTTCGAGCACGTGGGAGTCTCGGTACCAGAAGACGGTGCCCAGGTCGTGGGGGCCTTGGGAGATCACGCAGGTCACGGACACGGCGGAGCCGGACTTCACGTACAGTTCTGCTGGGCCCAGGATTCGAGCTTTTGATTCTGTGAAGTATGTACGAATTTATGAATTATTATAACCTGCTAAAAATGCACATTTTAATGGCTCAATATTATACAGTTCAAGGGTACGAAAGATGCAAGTATTAAAATATGCCAGATCGTTTTCATAGGGGATTGTCTTAGTATAGTAAAACTTAATGTGGAGTCGTAGTCGTATTGAAATACAGCCATTGTTCAGCCGTTTACCGGTTTCAGGAAATTTAACCTATGTTTATATGCACAAAAGTACGCAGGGAAAGTTTGTCATAACTATGCTGTAAGGTAATATTACCATACTGATCTGTCAAAACAGTCAAGAAAATGAAAATAATACACAATGATAATAAAACTCTATTTATTAATACACACGGAATTAAGCTGTTCAGAGCTTCACCTGCTGCGTTCCAAATATTTTCAAACAATTTAGCATCGCCAAAATCCCTTTTTACCTAACCATTATGAACACATTTGAAGTTTAAGTAAAACAATTATTAATATAAATAATACAAAACAAGTGGAACCATGGTGTTAAATAAAAACAAATAGACTTACTTGATCACCTTCTAAAATTATGATAGACGTTATTCATAAAAGAATTTCAAAAATTAATATTCATTTGACATTAACGTGTTTTTATTCTGAAACCGGTAAACTATTGAACAAACCTCGGATGTTATGAGTCATAACAGGCCTTAGATGTCTTAAAATCCTCGCTATACGAGCTCGGATTTCAAACTGACATCTGCGGCTGTTATGATACTCATAACATCGCCAGGAATGTTAATAGCTATTACATTGGCAGTATTGATATGTGTAATCATATGTCAAATTAAAATAACATCAAAAGTGCCAGAGATGGATACAAGCAATAGTTACAGAAAATTATTTGCGCTGTTACAAATTTATCTGACAATATGGGACCGGAAACCTGCGACGCTTAAAAATAGGTTCAATTAAAGGAAATTCTACAATCGGATAGTATTTTAGGACGATTTGAATTTTTCTTCATATGAGGGCCTACCAAATCTAGCAAATTGTCGAACAATTCTTTCGTCATTCTCGTATAATTAAAAAATAATTCTTGATCTCCTTGTCGCATTTCCTTGTACAAGTTGTAATAATCATTATGCTGATACTTTCTGATATAAATGGGACCTATTCACCATCACCATCGTTTGCGTATTTCTATGTAATTGATTTTTTTTATAATACATGCAGCTGCAGTTAATAATATAACCATGTACAATTTTCTTCCTTCGTTTGTTGTTTTTACCAAATACATATTTGGAAAATAATCATAACTTCTACGAATATAAACAACACAAAATGATATGTAATTAATGGTCACTTATTTTATTCAAACTTATGATTGGTTGTTGCATTGTTGTGTATAGTATAGGTTAACACCTACCTAGCTTTTACCATACTGTCTTACAACATGCAAATGCAACATACAGCATCCACCGTTATTAGAACTTTATCGTTAAATACATGGAAATGAATTGTTACTTTACACATTAAGTTTTACCATACAAATACAATCCCCTATGAAAACGATTCTTGGTATTGATGTATTGCCATAAATATATGTATTAATTTTGTTAGATTTTCAGTTTTCACAGAAAAGAAGTCATTTGAGTCTAACGAGGTATCATCCGTGTTGACATGTTTATGTGTTCGGGGTAGGCTTTGCCGAGCCCTTGTTTCAGCTTAAGTCTTAAGTTTTTTTGAAGTGATATCGACCCAAGCACCTTTCCTATATAGTAGGGTTTGTTCGGTCAACTTAGAAGATAGTGGTTGATTAGAATTTGTAGACACAAAAAATGTAACAAGTTAAAAGCATTAATTTTGTATCTGTAACTTAAGTTGAAGTAGATTCATCCGTTGTTTTTGTCAACTGTTATTTGTTTATAAAACATATTTAATTATAATTTCTATATTTAATTGAAAACGAAGTTCCGAGGCGGCATGTAACCTCAGCAGTTGAGACCGCTTAATAATAAAAATAAAATATCCAATTGAAATATATTGTTGAATGAGTAATTAAAGATTATTGGAAACATATGATGCAATTTTAATTCCAGTTCAATAGGTTATGCAGCAATGCTGATAAACTTCTGAGACGGATACTAAAGTAAGAAACACTTGTTACGTTGTAGTAACGTTTTAATGTTAACAATATAGATTGTAGCTTAGGGGTCTTAAAAATTCTGCATATTTAAATAATTGAATAATTAATAAACACATGTCCTGAAGTTTCTGTAAATTTTTAATATTAAAAACATTGTATAAGAATATGCAGTTATCTACTTTTCCGCGATAATATCTTTGGGACCAACCTGAAGCTTCGTTTGAAATCGATATGAATAATAAACTGAAATGTGCCAGTGAGCAGACAGAAAGGTATATTAATTTAGGGTTAGGTTCCGGTTCCTGTTTAGTTAGGGTTAGTTCAGAATTAAGTTAGGTTTAATGCTTAATGTAGTGTATAATTCTAACTTTGCAAACTATTACTTAGCAATATTAAAACTTTTAACGTTTCCCCGAAGTCTGGAAGTACATCGTACGTATTTCATATTGCATTGTTTGCCAGTTCTGCATCATTGCTTGGACAATTGTCTTCTTTATAATGCATCGCTTGCAGCTTAAGATCAAGTATTTCATTGTGGAATATTGAAAGTTTTGCATATCAAAAGACCACTTTATACTTTCTTATAAAATCGATGGGATTTTCTCGGATATTGTTCTGAGATTTTCTGAATCCGTTTTGACCATTTTTTCAATGACGTGTATGTGTTCAGTAACTCAAGAAGTAGGAAAGATAGCCCAATAAAACTTCATAGATATGTTTTGTGACAATGCACGGAACTGATTTGTTTTTGGTCTTAACTGTAAAATAGGAAGTGGAACTTTAATTAAGAGACAAACAATAATTTAATTTATTTATAATATACCAGGTGTCTTATTTTTTTTAATAGGACATAGAGAATACAATATTAAAATTTTCATTAGGCGATAGTTCGTTCCTTTTTTTTTACTTTGTACTGGGTTATCCAATTTCGATTATTCGTTTTTTCCACACCTTAGGTTAGAAATATAGGTAGCCACAAAAAATTAAAACTTTTGAACAAAAAATTAAACCGATAAAAAAAGAAAATGAAGAGCAGAAAATAAAACAAACCTTTTTAGTCTTAATAACTATGCTTCTGAACTCATGTAAGTAACTAATTTTGAGTTGGCGTTCATTGTTTGTTGCTGCAGACTCAGAATTAGTTACATACATTAGTTTAGAAGCTTAGTTATTAAAACTAAAAAGGTTTATTTAATTTTTCGCTTTTCAGTTTCTTTTTCGTCCGATTAATTTTTTGTTAAAAAGTTTTTATTAACAAAAAAAAAATTAATTAGTACCCGCAGTTAAAGTCAAACATACGCGTCGAAAGAACGAATCCTTTATTTTTTTTAAAAACAGCAAATTCTGTATTCTTCATTTATTTTAATGTTCTTTATGGTCCAACAATCTCCATCCGTCAAAATTTCATGGATGTTTTACAGTGACTTGCACATTATAATGTCAGATGAAGTACATGTTTTCGTTGGGTTCGTTCACTCCCATGAATTTTGTATTGCAAATTCAAATTTGAATAAATTATTTCTTACAGTTATTCTTATAGAAAAACAAAACAATTATTACAGTAACATCTTTGAACATTCTAGTATTTATATATGTGGATGAAAAGGATAGCTAAAACATTAAACTTTAAAAAAATATTCGTTGAAGTCTAGTTGGTCAAAAATTCAGAATTTTTACTGTATTTCTTATTTCCATGAACGATTACAGTAATGAAAATAATTCGTATATTTATAAATATGATCATCTATAATATACTAAGTTTATTTCCAATTTGAATGTACAGTTTTTGAGAAATAATTTTAGTACATTATAGACCATCAAATTTATAAATATACGAATTATTTTCTTTACTGTAGTCGTTCAAGGGAATGTGTGGCATATATTTTACTATTTTGAAAATTATGTTCATGTATAATTTGTAAACAAAATTAGCGTTTTATAATTTATTACAAAACTTTGCACTTTTATCTACAAATGTAGGTATAAAATATACCGGGAGTTTTTTTTATCAGTATACATAGGGATGTGTCATTACCATAGTTACAGTCAAAATGATTGACAGCAATGTATAAGAGCGTTTTTTTTGAGTGAACATAGGGATAACTTACAGTTATTAAAAATAATAATTCCTATCAATTCAATGTAATTTATTAAGTACTAAAGCAATTAAAACAAATTTCTTATTTATTTAAACTTGCATTGTTTGTTTCAATCTGATTAACTATTATTAATAATCAATGTAAATTATCCCTATGTTTACTCTTAAAAAAAACGCGGTAATACATTGCTGTCAATCACTTTAAATGTAACTATGGTAATGATACATCCCTATGTATACTGATAAAAAAAACTCCCGGTATGTTTAATTTATTATAATAATGATATATTGTTTCAAAAAAGTCATGTTCATGTTGCGTTATCTTCAGCCCGTATGGTTGACCTTGACGAGAGACAAGTTCTAATTATGGTGAATGAAAATAATTTTCTCAACATTTTTAGACAATGTTGGGCCGGATATGCGGCTTATAGAGTTGCCGGATATCTGGTATCCGGCCAAACAACTATCCGTTTCATCTGTAATAAATATTCCTGGTTGCTCGTCCTTCATTATAATTTGTAACGCACCCACAAAGTAGACAATTGAAAACGAAATTATTTAATTTAGTTTATTCTGTTGTAAAATTTTTCTGTGATGCTAGCAAAACATAATACTAAAATCGGATACATTTTTTTCCGGAGCGAACCAATTACGTTTTATGAAAATCAGTGGCGTAGGTAATAGATTTTAGGATGAAAAATTTGGGTCAGTTTAAATTGGATTATTTCCGAAATAAATTTATGGTACAGTTATTTGTTTTATGTACTATTTTTAATACTTATATCCTGACGTATATATTTTGCAAAATGATACATGTTCCATATTTCATTTAAAATTCAGAATTGATTTTAAAAGCTTCGAACTAAACTAATAGGTGGACATAAATTTTAAAGCGGAATATTCCAGACCCGCTTTTCAAATATAATCTGTTTATTATTAAAACAATGAGCTTTAATTTAGACAATGTATAATAGATCATTTCTTAAAAAAATAATTAATTTGTTATTTGTTTTAGTGAAAAAATTTTAATTGTTCGTTTTTGTAAAGAAGTAATTAAAAATGATTCAAAGAGCCAAAATGGTATTTAAGTACATTGTTTAAAATTTAATTGTGCTGTCCTTTCATCAAGAGGTTTAAAGACTTTTTTTTTATAAAATAATAAATAAATAAATATAATATAGAAAGATAATTTAAAATAAATTTATTTCTGCTTCCATTAATTGATAAAAAAAACAGTTGACATCACGTCTTTAAAATAACCGTGAATTATGAATCATAATTCACTGTCGTGATTTATAGGTATTATACTTCATCGAAAAGATTTAAATAATGGGGATATATTTACACAGGAGTAGGAAAATTTACATTTATTTGAAATCGTCACTAAAGTGCTCAAAAATCGTCATTAAAAGCTCAGAAATCGTCACTAAAGTAACCCATTATACGACGATTTTGAGCACCCAGTGTTGGCAACCGTTAAATAATGATTGTACAATTAGGATAATTTTGGCAGATATATTAACGTACTATAGTAAATTTAGACGTAACATGAAACAAAATTTGCAAGAAAAATTAACTAATTAATTCTGATGACGAAATTGAGGACAAAACACATAATTTTGAGTGTTATTTACGATAACTTCACTTCTCGAGGTTGGCAACACTGACTATCAGTTTCAATGGACAACTGACAGATGTATAAACTTAATCTGTATTGTAATTTTTATACAGTTTTTTCGAATTTTACATATCCAATAAAACTTAATATGTACCTCGGCATTGAAGTTCCTTTTTATCACTCACATGGTTTATTTTCCTCGGGCCTACGGGCCTCGGCAACTAAATTCCATATTCGTGGTAAAACATTGAACTTCAGTACCTTGATACATAAATAACTATTTTCTGCTATTTATATATCCGTGTAACTCGTTTCATAAACTCTTTTGATACTCGTTTATTATATACTTACTTCACTTCTGCTTAGTTTGTTTATAAAAAAAACTCGTGACTAAAGACACGTTTATAAAACTTATTACATAATATACTATTATATCCTTGATTCTAAAAGGGAGTTAAATTTTTATTGTTTTTCATTTATTATTGTTTTTGATTTGTGTTTAATACCCAATATACGAGTATGTATTTACAAACAAAAATATCATTTCGCAGAAAATTTTAATTTCCAAAACATGTAATGTAATTATACCAAGTAAACAACAAGCAGTAATACCAGCACAACAAACTGAAAGCTGGGGCAAATAGCTGCATGTTTCTCTGACATTGGATTCAACTTAATGAGATTAATGTTATTAGATGCAGCCAGTGGATCGAAACATTGTAAATTGCAACATTGCAAAGTTGAGTTCAGACTAACAGACTGTATCGCACTTGTAAACTCACATATGATGTTCTCATGATAGAATTAGCTTTAGATTTGATTAACTGTATCATTAATGCTATTTGATGTGAGCAATGACCCAGTAATTACTCCAAATATTTATAAAGATGAAAAGGTTTATATTAAATTGTTTGATTGAGTGTGATTATTGATATGTTTTGATTATTAATTGTTTGTAAAACAATTTGTGATTGTGTGGACTGATTACAAAAAATGAGCTCTATTGTTTGGTATTTTAATTAAAATTGTTTTCAATTAGTTCGTTTAAATATAAATATAAAATTGTTTACTGCAATTTGTATGATGATGTTCATTATTATTTGCTTTCAATGGTTTTAATATGCTACTAAAATGATATTGAAATGACAGTAGTTTTATATTAATTATTTAATTAGAGCTAAAAAATCATTTCGTTACTTATTTACAAAACGGGCTACTAATTTATTTGGATATGTTTAAGTATGATAATTTTTTATTTATTTAAGCGGTTTCAACTGCTGAGGTACCTTGTTTTAACCAGTATGGGTTTTCGAAAAGCGGTCACCTATCCAACTACTGACCGCGGGTAGTAGTGCTTCACTTGCGTTATCGAGTGCCCAAAAAATTATTTTTTCTTCAAACGTCATAAAAGTACGTTGTTATGTATTTGTATTCAACAAGCAGAAGTTCAATATTGTCGCCGCCGGCGGCGGACAAAGTAAAATTTTGTGAAAAATAGTTAGGTTGTAATTCAATAATTTGACAGTTAAAAATGAAACAAATAAACAAAAATAACAAAACAGCATATTCTACGGCAACTTGAAATGCTAGATAAGACAGAATATTTTTTGAAGTTTTGAGCATTTTATAATATTTATATTTTTATTTTCTATGTTTGAAGAAAAAATAGCATGTGTTATTCGGAGTAAATGTGTCTTTGGGTGCTTCGCATGTAATTGTTCGACTCGCTTCGCTCGTCGTTCAAACTTACATGCTCAGCACCCAAAGTATCACATTTACTCCTAATGACACAATATACTATTTTCTACGACCACTGAAAAATCTGCTCATTGTATGTTTGATGTTGCTAGGGATATGAGGTACATTGCAAGCATCGTGCGAAATGAATTTGTTTTGTGCGTATTTCAATACAGATCAGTTCATTTAAGTACAGGTGCCATTGCTAGGATACTTATTTAGAATGGTTAAATATTGGAATGGTGAAAGCGGGACAAATTTATTATTAAAATTAAATTAATTTTGAAATAATATCGTGGTCGTAAAAAAGTATAGTGTACAACTCACATGAAATGTCCATTTCATACTCGTATGATTTGCAGCATTCGCCTTCGGCTCATGCTACAAACTTTCATACTCGTAGGAAATAAGTACCATTCCATGCTCGTTGTACAATATACTATGTTTCGTACTGTATTGCATTCGCCTATCTTGCATGGTTTTTGAGCTGTACCTTTTTCAAGTAGTACTTCGAGATATACAAAAAAAATCGTCAATCTGAAAGAACATTTGAGATATGACGATACACTCCACGGCAATAACTTTCCTATGGAATAAATTATATAGAAAAATAATTTAAAAAAAAAAATCGAATTTGAAGTGTTATTTGGTGGAGGCACAACATCTAGATTTTAATATTTAATAATTATACGTATTACATGTTTGCTATATAAAATACATATTTTATTAAATACTTAATAAGTTTTTTCAAAATCTATCCATTTACTCAGGCGATATTGTAATATTTCATCATCAATTAAGGCCTGTGTCCACGGTGATAGAAGTCCAAGATCTCGGATATAGTTCTCGAATCAAAAACTCGGGTCGTGGATACTACCAACTTGGACGAAAAAATCGAATAGAAAACAATGATGAAAAAACGCGTTCTGTCCTGTACTAGTTGATAACTTCATATAGATGTTACCAAATTAAAATTTTGACGTTTAAAGTTTGAAAAGGTGAAGAATTTTCATTCAAAATTGAAAACTAGTAGTTTCAAACATTTTCTGAAACATGATATATATTTTTCATTTATTTCTCGTATAATACATTTAATTTAATTATGTCAGATTAATTTCTTGAGTTATATTTTATTAGTTTTTAGTATTGGTAGAATTGACTTCAAGCTAATTTCATAAATTGAACTAACCTGACATGTGTTGTCATAAAAGTTCACTATTTATGATATAGAACTATATCCTAGATCTCGGACCGAATTCTATCACCGTGGAAACAGGCCTTTATTCATGATTTTTGCAGTCAGAAAAAAATATTTGAAAGTGAACATTGATTGATTAACTATGACCCATTAGATTGATCAAGCGTTAAGCTTTAGTTATTTTCTTGTTTATTATTGGTTAGTATGATACGATTGATTGCTTCGTTTTAGTATAAATTAGGTATTATAATTTTTAAGTTAGATTAAATCTTGCACGAAACAAGAAGTTATTTTTGTTAGTGCAGGTACGAAATAAACCGTTATACATTAACTGTCGATTAATGTTTTTCATGGTACTCATTCGAAATTCCTGAGTCGATTCGTTCGTCACCTCATCCGGAATCATCGAGTCGTAAAATAGTTATTTGTCAAACTAGAGAGGAAAGCGCTTCTTTTTCCCCCTCGAGTTCGAAGTTTGCCTCATAAGCGCAGCGAGTGGGCATTTCGAACGAGAATGGAAGAAGAGCTTTCCTCTCGTGTTAGACACAATATTTTTTTCACGACATTTGCTCGGACCTAAAATACACTTTAAGAACACAACTGACAGACTGAGACGTTAAAAGTTAGGTTAAAAAACACGAGGCGGTGTAGCAGTGTTGCCAATGAACTAATCTTAAATATCTTTAATAGGTTGTTAAATTGTGATTTAATAAGAAAAAGAAAAATATAAGACATAATTGTAAGATAATTCAAAGTATGTATATCACTAAAATAAGGGGTTTCAATAAGATTAGGAATTTATTTATAATTTTCATTCATATTGGTAACATTTCTATATCACTAGTTCGGGAGAAGAACGATGGGGTTTCTTACCATGTCGTGAAAAAAAAAATATTTACCGGACTTATAACGTAAATAACTAGAAAAAGTTTCTTATCTTTTACCGTGGAACAATATATTCTTAGTTCAAATCAGCAGAGTGCCACAATCAAAAGTAAAGATGAAAGCAGTAATTCATTACTGTTACTGTTTGAGAACCTGCTCAATACTAACCAACAACGTTGAGCCGAAATGCCAGAGACATCTTGGGCTCGGTGTTGACCTGGCACTCGTAGATGCCAGCGTCGCGACGCTGTGGGAACTTGATCTGAAGCGTCCAGTTGTCCGACTTGTCTGGCCGGATCACCTGGAACCGCTGGTCCGACGTATACGTCAAGATGCCCGCTGTCAGGATATGTAAGTCGCGTTTGCGGATCCATGATACCTGAAGCAACAGAATTATTTTAATTAGTATATTCGGCGTACTGCGAAATACAAATGTTTAGTCTTGCCATTAAATAATAATTTTACAAAATTGATACGTAATAAAAATACGACAAATACAAGTATGGTCAACCTTGCGATGTTCTACTGCACCTCTGAAATGGAAGAAACTTCGTAAAACTTCACATTTTGCTGAAATCTAAAAGGAAAAAATTTAATAAGTGGCGGTAAAACTCGAAAGATCTTTAAAACGCAAACTGGTTGGGTTAACCTTTCTATGTACTACTTTATATTAGAGAAAATTATTAAAAGGAGGCGATAGGACTAGGATGGTCTTGAAAACAAAGTTTGTTCAATCCTGATATTGAAACTTGTTGTTTCTTACTTGGATACAAAGCTCAAAACCATCGGGTTTCTCCAGACAATTCATTCCTATGTCAACGGGTGAGTAATGACAAGTGAGTGGGCGAAAGTTCACTTTTGCTCACTATTTTCGCCCATCCATCTGTCATTACCAAATTGACTGATTTGTAACATTAAGTATGTGGACTATAAGGATGGGGGCGCCTACTTAATTAGGAGGATTGAATAAAACGCTATATTAACACTCACTTATGTGACACTGACACATGCGTGAGCGAAATTCTTAGTATCTTCACTCGTATTGTAATAAACTATTTAACGTAGAAAATTCCATTAAAAATGAGTAGTGTGATTCGAGTTTGTCGAACGTGAGTTGTGTATCTAGGCTTAGAGTTTGTTTGTGAAAAGTGTGAGTGAAGCAAGCTTTACCTACAAGTAAATTCTCCATAAACAAAATGTGTATGTCATTGTTTTAGTACCGCTAAAAAAACGTCCTATGTCCAATAATGCCAGAATCAACTGTATTTTGATGTCACCTATTTATTGAAAGTGTTACTAAATTCTCTAGTGTTGATGTTTTCTAATAAGAAATTGAGAAGTTCTCAAACACTTTTAATTTTTGTTTAACCCTGCTATTGAAACTTGTTGTTTCTTACTTGGATACAGAGCTCGAAACCTTCTGTTATGTCCACTCAACTCATTCCTATGGCAACGGGATGGGTAATGACAGGTGAATGGACGAAAGTACTTTTGCTCACTACTTTCATCACTCATCTGCCATTACCAAATTGAACCTAACTTAACATTGAGTATGTGAACCACAAGTAAGGGGGCGCGTACTTACAATAGCAGGATTGAACAAATTCGTTCACTTATGTGACACATGCGTGAGCGAAATTCTTAGTTTCTTCACTTGTTTTGTAATATACTATTGCTAACCTGCTTTGTTTTGCTCTATGTGTTCTTTCATTATCCTCTATTAGGGCTTGTTTGGGTAGTTGTACTAAATAAATAAATCAAAGCACACCTGTGTTCTTGAGTTCGAATCCCACTGAATAGCGACATGTGACCGATAGTAGTTACTTACTTGCCATCTTCACAAAAAAAATTCTAAATAATCTAATTTAGGTAGCTTCTGATACAAGTCTGGATGAATTAATAACTTTAACAGTTTTTCATGATTGCTGGAATTATATTTCCCGCATTGGAAAGTAATAGCGGCACTCTTCTCATATTATAGCAATAGTTTGTTTGGGATAATCCAGCGTTTGGCATTATCAAGAGGAATTAGGCAATGGTAAAGAGAAACGCATCCTGAAATTGCTGCTAAAATTTACAACGAACGTGCAAAAATCCTATTCCGCTGTAAATTTGTAATGCAACAAGCACTTGCACCCTCAAAATGATTGATCTGTAACCCGGGCGCTGTGGAACTGACCAGGGAGACATTAACGTAGCCGCAGACGCAACAAATCACCCCCTGCCGCCCCCGACTTCGATCCGGCCGCCTCCACACTGGCCCGGGAGGCCAAGGAGCTGGCCATGTGATGGTCAGACGTATTGCTGTATTTACTACCCACTTGTGATCAATTTCTTCAATCAAGGTACTGGAGAAGATTATCGCTTCTTCTGCACTCTACAATTAAACTAACAGGCAGATTCTTACATCATTTAACATTGTTAACTGCACATTTAAATAGCCAAGTTTGTATGGAAATGTATTTCATTTCTTTGGGAATATGTGGGATGTCTGCTACAATCTGAATAATCGATCTCAAACATTATAAAAATTTCTGATAATTCTGATCATCGAATGGTACATCTAGTGACAGATTAATAAAATTGGGATATTGGGAATTTGTGGGTAATAGAATAAACGAGGCCCCTTGCATTGATTTTGTATGAACCTATACACTACGCATCTGTGGTTAGTTTTAAAAATTACCAGTCATTTATTTAATTTTTGCAATACCTGTTCTGTAAGTTACCCATTAATAACAAAATTTAAACACAGTAAGAGGAACTTTTATTGCACAATTGGTTTTCATGGTTACATCATTTACTTATCGTCCACGGTGAATGGTAAGTGAAACTTACCGTTCATGGTGGACGGTAAGTAAATATATATCATTCAAATTTTATTTCTAACCTCAATCTGTCAGCTGTTAATTTTGATACCTATTTTTCCTTTTCTTATATTTACGCAGGTATTGTAAAAAATAACTTACTAACCTCGAACTGTAAGTGATTTTTTAGGGCTCGAATGTTTAGGAAATCTTGACCCTACGGGTCTCGACATCCCAAACTACATTCTCGACATAAAAACTATCACTTACAGTTCACGTTACGTAATATACTATTACGTGACAAAATAAGTGACCTGACCGGTAATGGTAATTGGTAAATGACCTACAATCACTAATTTTAACTATCTGTAATAGCAGTCCAGTAAAATTTGAACTTTTCCTTCCTGTGATAGAGAACTTGAAATTCTTCAAAATGAAGGGAACGTTATCTTGTTGTCCTTTCCCTGGCTTTATTAAATTAATATTAATGGAGAAAAATACCAGCACGCAACTTCCCGTCCAAAACAACTCTTAAACGTTACAAAATAGTATTTGATGATACAGAAAAAACTAGTATTGACCGAGTAAATAATTCGAAACTAGACTTCCGGTGTTAATAACATATAGAAATTATTATGTTTAATAATTTGATACTGTCTAATCATATGATAGCAATTATGATGTGTTTCCCCCATCGTGCTGCTGATAGATAAGTGAAAACAGCACCCAAGTTCGTTGCCGGTATTTTATAAGTAATTAACAATTACTCAATAAGTATTCAGTAATCATCGAGTAATTAATTAATTATTAATTATTATTATGATGCTAGCTATCATTGCATATTTTTTGAGTAGTTGTGCTAGCTTAACGGTTAAGTTAGCACAACCCTCTTTATTTTTTTAAAAATAAATTTTGTTCATTGGTAATTAATTAGTAATAAATGAATACTAAATTTTCTGATGGATTTTGTTTAATTGTGCCATTGTGTACAACGGCTGTGCTAGCTTAACAGACTCGGAATTATCACATAAATACATGAAATTTGTAATACAAGTTTAAAAGCCGCGTTTTTTGTTTTAACATAGTAAGTTTAGAATAAGAAACAACCCTGAATATAAAAAAAAAACTTGTCGAGTTGTTGATCTCGGCTTCGCCTCGATCTACAATTTCTCGCCGCGTGCAACAAACAATGCTCTATCCGCACTTGATACACAAATAACTATTGCGTGTTTGGGTGTATACATTTATCATATGTAAATACAAGAAATTTCGTAATACAATAAGGTACGATACGGTTTTCAAGGAATGAAGTGAATAATTTTAACATACCTTGATCAATTTCATAGTCTTCTAGTTTGGAAAGCAGTTTAGCACATGAAACATAATCGAAAGTTTTGGAAAGGTCACATAAAGTAAGTGCTAGCTTATTGCCTTGCTCAATCATACTTCATGGATGAACACATTCGCGGAAGTATGATTCGAAAAGAGTTAGTTAAAAATATAACTGTAACGTACGATAGAATAATGATACCGTCCACAAGTAAATATAGTACCGCAATCATCGTGTTAATCATTTAAGTTAGCAACTTGATGAGTAGATGTCTTTGAAGTCCTGACAAATTACAAAGTTATCCACAGACTTTCAGTTAACAGTTCCGTTTTTGATGGCAGCGGATGCAAATAATAGTTGGCAGAATATGAAATTTCAATTAGCCAAAATTCAATATTTGATACCATCACGGTAAAGTGATACAACTGGGAGCTTATTATAATGATAACTAATTAAAACAACATTTGTGCATTAAATATGTATGGTGGGATAAAGTTCGTTTGCGAAACAAAAGTAGATTTATGAATTTCCAATCAGATAATGGACGGTTTGTTGATATTGTTCATTGTTACTTTCATACCAATGAAATGAGATTATTTGGGCGATTTGAACTCTAAACACAAATTACAATAAAAGCAGGTTTTTAGCCCTTGTTTATATCGTTGCTGGAATAGCCGCAGGGCAGGTTTCAAAGGGTTGAGCATCAATAGTAGCCATGGAAACGTCTAATGTGCGGGTTTATTTCAAATAGCGAACGAATTGAAATAAATTTATGAACTCTACGCTAAACCCGTTGCTTCCCTCATTATTTTACACGAACAAATTAAAATGAAAGTTATACACATTCATTCATTAATGTTTAAATAAAGTTCTAAAGTTACTGACTACAGTTAAAATTATGCACTTTTTTTGCTTCTCTTTCCCTGTTCCACAACTAGGTACTTGATAAAGTGTAACTTGAGGTGGTTCGGCCATCTTCAAAGGTTGCTAAAATTAATATGTGAAGGTGAGATTGAACGATTATGTGGACGTCTGAGGAATAAGTGGTTACATATGATGGATTGTCAGTTGCGTGAACGAATGATTTCGAGTGTATGAATGTGGATTAGGTGAAAGTGGTGTACCAGGATAGGACTCAGTGACGCTTTATGCCTTTAAGGAATGAGGAGGAAATTTTTGTACTCAAAACTATAAACTTTATTTAGTCAAAAAATCATGGATAATACAAGCTCAATTGTTATTGTTCCGTAAGTGATTGTATCCGGAATACATTGATGTATGAAAAGTGTGAGGTTGAGAAGAATATTGTTAAGAAAATTGCAGTGAGTCAGTTGAGGTGGTTTGGACATCTTGAACCGATGTCGAATGAAAGGTTAGTGAAACTATTATATGCGGGTGAGATTGAAGGTGAACGATTGCGTGGGCTTCCGAGGAATAAGTGGTTAGGTATGATTGATGGTTTGTTGCTTGAATGAATGATTCCGAGTGTAAAGAATAGAGGAGCCTGTATAATTCGCATTATAAATGTGGACGAGACGAAAGTGGTGTGCCAGGGTTAGAATGTTTGAAGGAGATTGATTGTTGGTTGATTGTGTTTCAGGGATCGTGCTACCCAGTTAAGTGGGATATAACACGACTTTTTTTTATTTATTTAAGCGATCTCAACTGCTGTAGTGCGTCAAGGGTGCGCAGTGGTGCTTCACTTGCATTATCGAGTGAACCGGCTGCAACGTTAGCTGTCATAGCCGTTGCCAGCACGACGTTATGTATGTATGGTATTATATACCTATAATTTTTTGTATCATATTTTGTTGCGTGAACGAAAGATTTCGATTTTATGAATATGAAAGAGGCGAAAGAGGTGTGCCAAGATAAGATTCTTTGGAGGAAATTTATTGTTAGTTTATTGTGTTTCAAGGTTCGTGCTATCCAACTATGTGAGATATGTGGTGAGTTTTTTAAAGCAACCAATCCGTTTTGCTGGCTAACTAATAAATTTTTATCAAAAAATAAATACATCGACTATTCAGTAAGGAGGGGCATAATTGGTGAAATAAAATTATTAGGGCGATGTGGCGCGGGAGTGAAATAGTTATTTGCGATACAAGTACGTAAAGCCAGTCTTTAGTCACGAATGGGTCAATTAAAACACGAACGTAGCGAGTATCTTAAGACCCCTGAGTGACTAAAGACGCTTTACGTATGTGTATAGTACAATATTTTATCTACGATATAATGAAAAACCCCAATAAATAAGGAAAAAATATTTTTATTTTTGAAGTAGGATCACAATATTAAATGAGAAGGCTGCATAAATCTGTGTATTATTTTTTTCTATAAAGTTATTAGTTCACCAGCAAAACTGATTGGTTGCTTTAAAAAACCTGTATAGATAACATAATGTATATGAATAAGTTAAATAGAAAATACTATATCCATTCAGGATACTTGTATTTTATAACTGCTAGTTAAGTTTCCTGACTTTCAATAGTAATTAAATAAGTAAAATTGCAGTAAGTTAACAAATTTGGATATTAAGTTAAGTTTTCTTTATTTTAACAGTTATTAATAATTAAATTACAATAAGTTAACAGATTTGGGTGTAGAAGTTATTTCTTTAAACTTTTGTTTTTGTTTGGTTCAATCTCCTCTAAATGTCTATTACACTACAATAAATCACAGATTCAAGGATTTATTGTAGATACTTGTATTATAAAGCATCGTTTTATAAAAAATTTCAAAACGATTGGCAGCTGAGACTCTAGTTAATTAGTAATTATATCAGATTTTAGTGAGAGCCATGTTTCAAATAATTAAAATACGGGTACATCGGTTTGCAGCAGCGAACCTTCAATTTTATGTTTGACTAAAATAAAAGAAAAGCAAATAAAGTATTTTGCAATGCTGTCAACCGTTTGATTCGATAGTGCCTTACCTCAAATTTAAAATACAAGCCTCGTTGCTACAAACGTACATTACAGATTTATTCACTACAAAATAAATTTTATTCCAAGACATCTTTTCCACAATACATTCCAATCTACACTGTACACTCCTGCACTTCATGTTCATCCAACCTAACCACCAGCGCTGTCCGCCACCACCGGTACCACGGCATGACTTGATCCCGCACCAGGAGGTACAACGTGATGACGTAGCCGACCACCACGATAGCTAGGAACACTGCGATGGCGCCCCGGGTCCAGATATGTGTAATGCCGACCTTCATGCCCTCCAGGATGAAGTAGCGCATCCCCAGGAGGCATACGACCACCAGCCCGACGGTCACGACGGTCAGGAGGGAACCGATGAGGAAGTCGGCTTGGAGGTGGGAGCGGTTGCGAGGGAGGTGTAGCCATACGAAAGCTGATTCGCAGCAGCGGTATCTGGAAGGAGAGGATGGGAATTGAAGGAAGGGGATGGGGTCTTTCACCATTTTCTTATTTATTTTCTTTTATGAAACTTTATTTAAATTGAAGACTATCTACACTTTCAAAAAATCTTAATGGGGTCTTACACCATTTTTTTTTAAATATTTTTTATGAGACTTTATCTATATTGAAGACTATCTACACTTTTAAAAAGTCTTAACTGTTATTCATTAATCCACAATGATTTTTTAAAAATGTTGGGACGTCATAGTAGAGATCTAAAACAGTAGAGATTTAAATAATTTTGGTTACATAAATGTTCTATTTTATTGTAATAATAATAATAAAATAAGTAAAAAAATATATGACAACAATTACTTACAATCTGTACTGTTTTAGATCCAACATCTCTACTATGACGTCACAACATTTAAAAAAAAATCATTGTGGCTTAATGAATAACAATTAAGACTTTTTAAAAGTGTAGTTAGTCTTCAGTATAGATAAAGTTTCATAAAAAAATAAATAAAACAAAATGGTGAAAGACCCCATTGTTATTCACTAAGCCACAACGATTTTTTTTTAAAATGTTGTGACGTCATTGTAGAGGTGTTGCTGGATCTAAAATAGTACAGATGGTAAATAATTGTAGTCATATATTTTTTTTCTTATTTTATTATTATTATTACAATAAAATAGAACATTTATGGGACTAAAATTATTTAAATCTCTACTGTTTGAGATCCACCAACATCAAATCATTGTGACTTAATGAATAACAATTAAGACTTTTTAAAAGTGTAGATAGTCTTCAAGTTAGATAAAGTTTCATAAAAAATTATTTGATGCTTTTAAGTTTCGCGTATTTTAATTGTACTTTATATTGCAAGACCGTTATTTAGAAATACCTAATAACCGTGAGAAGCGAGCATGCTATGGTCCAGCATTGTTCAATGGTTTAAGATACAGTCAATAAACAGTCCGGTAATATTTAAAAAGGCACTAATGCGGTAATGTAAGTCACTACCTTTCTGAAATGAGTGAGTTATGTAGGATATATCGCATGATCGTAAATAAAGAGTAGTGTATAAAGAGACAAGTGTGAAATACCCTTTCAGCACATGTTGTATATGATACTTTTCCAACGACTACAATTACCGAAAAAATTTTTTTTTAATTTACATAAGAATATCAAAACAGATTATGTTAAGATCATTGCTATCAGATGTCACAAAAAATCCAGTATTCTTAATCCGTGTAAATTCAGTAAATTATCTACAACTGTCAAACTTTTAAATGCAAATTTTTGGGTTAGATCGCTCAGTTATTGCAGCGTGTGACAAAACCATATCACACAGTTGTGGACGCATCTAATTGGCTAACGAGCTTTCGAATCACACAGTATTGCAAGTTATATGATCAGCTTTCAGTAATAGTTTAGTGTGTGTATTTATGTACTTTTGTTAGTGGTCGTCGAAAAATGAGTATATCTGCATTCATGTTAAATTTTTTTACTTTATAACGCTAAAAACAGTTACATATATTTACTACTTTATAACATTAAAACCAGTTACATAAAGTACTACTTTATAACACAAGTGTTATAAAGTATCTTTCAATTGTTTTGTGACAGCTTTTGTAGAATTTTATAAAATTTATTCTAATGATGTCAAATTCATAATTGCCAACCTAAAAAAATTCTGCTGCACTATACTGTAATTTTCCAAATCTTTTATTTGTAATCCAGAGAATGATGCAATATAATTTACTTCGGTTTCCTATACATTTCCTACTGACGTTAAAAATGCAAGCCGAGAGAGAGAGAGAGAGAGAGAGAGTTACTTGTTGGGCTGTCTGTCTTTGTTGTAGAATGTTTTACATGGTAACCGCACTACAAACAAGTGATAGACAAAGTGACTTAAATATATAATAATTATTTACAATAAAAATTTCATAACTTCATTTTATGATACTTTATGGGTTATCAAACTCGGCTACTCCTCGTGTGATATTTTTCCCATCTTGTTTCATAAAATAAAAGTTTAAAACTTGTATCGTAAATAACTATTATATATTTGAGTCACTTTGTCGTTCACTGTTTGTAGAACAGTTGCCATGTAAAAACATTCTACAACAAAGACAGACAGCCCAACAAGTAGCTTTCTCTCTTAACTTGCATTTTCAACATCAGTTAACGTTCCACTATTTTTATTAGTGTATTTAGTTAGTTTGTTTTCGAAGGATGAATGTATTGAATGGAAGGGCGAGAGTCTGCATGGTACAAGGTATTGGATGTTGTGGATTTCGAGACGTGATCGTATCCGGAGTAAGTTGGTGAATGATTGAGAAGAATGTTGTTAAAAAAGTGAGAGTAAATCTGTTGAGGGGGTTTGGCCATGTCGAAAGGTTGGTATAACTAATATATTCAGACGAGATTGAGGGTGAACAATTGCGTGGGTGTCCGAGGAATAAGTGGTTAGATATGTTTGATGGTTTGTTGCAACAACGAATGATTTCAGACGTAAAGAATAGACCAGCATGTATAAGGTGTATGAGGCGAATGTTGAAGGAGATTGATTGTTGATTGACTGTGTTTCAGAGTTTGTGCTTATCTACTGTGTGGAATACAACGTGATGTTATGTACGAGTATTTATGAGATTGAGAACAATGTAGTTTTAAGTGGTTATGGGATATATTGAGTGGATGTCAAATATAAAGCTGATGAAACAAACGTAAATGGGTGAAAATAAGATTGAGAAGTAATTTGATATTTATTTTATGTTGAACGAACAAGAAAGTTGTATGTCGGGATAGGAATGTTTGGAGAAGGCAGAGATCAATGAAATACTGACTGAAATGTTTCATAAAATCAATTCGAAGTGATCCGATTATTTTTTACGAAAATAATCTGATCGGTGTTGACCCGATGAGAATCATTGTAGGAGTAACAGAATGAAATGTTCAAAGCTCTTTATGTTTTTACCACAAAGATTTTTGACGCCTTCGAAAAACACGACAATATTGATTGAGTTTCTATTATACCATCTGCTATGTTCATATACCGTGAGTTTCAGTTAAGATGCAATAATTTCTTTTTTGCACTTCCGGGTTTAAATGCCCTAATTTATACTTCCTGCTCATGGACTGAAGTGTTTTAATCTCGGAGTGATTAAATTTCGAAATTTAATCCCAAGTAAACAAGTTTCCACAGTAAATTTTTTATTAAAATTATAGTTGATAACTACAGAGTATATTTAAACGTTTTTGATAAAATTAATTACTTTGATCATTAAAAATACCTTGTCTGGTGCATCTTTTAAGAATGGGGTCTTTCACCATTTAAAAAAAATTTTTTTAATGAAACTTTATCTATATTGAAGTCTATCTACACTTTTAAAAAGTCTTAATTGTTATTCATTAAGCCACAATGATTTTTTTTAAAATTTTGTGACGTCATAGTAGAGGTGTTGCTGGATCTAAAACAGTACAGATTGTAAATAATTGTAGTCATATATTTTTTTACTTATTTTATTATTATTACAATAAAATAGAAGATTTACGTAACAAAAATTATTTAAATCTCTACTGATTTAGATCCAGCAACACCTCTACTATGACGTCACAATATTTTTAAAAAAATCATTGTGGCTTAATGAATAACAATTAAGACTTTTTAAAAGTGTAGGTAGTCTTCAATATAGATAGTTTCATAAAAAAACAAAATAAAAAAAATGGTGCAAGACCCAAATAATCAACTTGTTCTGGTGTAATTTTGATTTTTAAGGTTACTAGCCAGCATTTCTTCTTTTAATGAAAGTAATTATTTTCGGGAAATTGCTTAAATCAATATTATTTCTAACCACCAACATTCTCTTCTACATCGAATATCGTCCAAATGATAGCTTGCACAATTTTTGATCGTTCATAAAAATATACTAGCAGCACAGTTTCCGTGTATTTTTGAACTTATTTATTGTCACACCACTTGCTAAAAGATTCGAACATTATTCTAATAACAAAATTTTCAATAAACTATCATTTACTGAGATATTTTAAAATAACTTGATAGGGCTTCAAGTAAACTACCACTTCCGGTTATTGGATTATCACCAAATACTAATCAGCTCTTCCAAAGGGGATACAATTAATATATACAAAATATCAAAATTTTTAGTGTCAGGTTTTTTAGTATAGTAGTTTTTGAGAAACCGTAACTCCAGAGATCCACACATACTAACAGACAGATATACTGACAGACAGATATACTGACATACTGATAGACTGATAGACAGACAGACAGACAGATACACATACACACAGACAGATACATTTACAGTTACACAGACATCATCGCGAAACTATTCGTATTCTAGGGACTCTAAAACATGCTCATCCACTGAAAACTCACTACCCAATTTTTAGCTTGTTTCCTATACCTCCCTTATAGGATGTAACGGGAGGTAGAAAATAAAAACACCCGGTATATTCTAATTTATGTTTGGAACATCCTTAACCAAACCTATGTAGCATTTTATCTGGAACTATTCATTAATAAAGAAATTGTGTTCAACTATGTTAGATAATAACTGTATGAAAAACCAACTTTGTTGCTTCATAAACGAACTTGTTTACAGTATTCCGGGAACGGGTAAAAATTATGGGTGTAATAAGTAGCTTTTATAGTAGATACCAAGAAATATAGATTCCCACTAATAGTTAAATCATCCCCAGTGAATATTTAACGAATTTTATACCTACTAACAACGTTTATTACTCAATTTAGAAAGTGGCTCACGCTCTAGTGATATTGAAAACACATATTTCTCGTTAAACTTCCGCGATCATCAGTTCACCAACAAAATAAACAAAGTGTGGTACTTAACCGCACGAAGTATCACGTGCGCTAATTTGCGGGATCGAATCCCGACACAAAGTACAAATTTACGACCGTAAGCGGTGGTTATCACCAAAATAGTAACGTTACAATTTTTACTGGGACAGTAGAGCTTAAGCACATTGCTTCGATAAATTTACATCGGATACGTTACAGCCCCGTAAATTTGGGAAATTGTGAATAAAATTTAATAAGTTTGCTATAGATAGAGGTTGATACAAGAAGCAGAAGAGGGAAGAAGATGGATGACGGATGAGGCTCTCTTTCGATTGCGGTTGGCGATTTAAATTTTGATATTTTCGAATTGATGTTCTCGAATGGACTATTCGTTCGAATTGTTATTTTATTGTGGGTGTTTTTATTATTTTTTAGTCCAGGCCTAAATTGTTTTCAATTGTACCTAAACACCTAGAGCAAGTTGAATATATATATATATATATATATATATATATATATATATTTCAGAAAAATATTATTCGTAATTTTTTTTCGTTCAAACAATATTGTATGTTTTATCTTCTAATTTCTTACAAAAATATTAATATTGGTTTTAATTTACTGTACTACTAATTTATTCATAAATTTTCAAATAAATTATTTAAGAAAATATAAAGTTATAATTGAGTTTTGACAAAATAGCTTTTATTTTCATGCAGACCTACTCATTTTTAAATTATATTGATTGTAATTGTTAGGTTTGGCGAGTGAAGTTTTGAACTCATGTCAAAAATTAAATTTAAATGATTGTCAATTGTTTTTACAATTTTGCTGAGTTTAATATCATTACGGAGAAGAGCTGTACTAAAATATCAAAGTGTGAGCGATCCTCAATTATTTATATAATAGTTATTAGAATATTTTCCAGTTATTTACGTTATTAGTGAGATATAGAGAAGATTATCGCACGCATGTGAAAGTTGCACAAAGAGGTGACAGACCGAGTTGCAATAATCATGAAATATCTCACGTATTTCGTACAAAATATTATCTATGATAATTTAATTCCAATATAAAGTAAGCCATAAAGAAAAAATAGTTATTTACGATACAAGTACGTAAAGCTAGTCTTTAGTCACGAATGGGTCAATTAAAACACGAGCGTAGCGAGTGTTTTAAGACCCCTGAGTGACTAAGACGCTTTACGTATGTGTATCGTACAAAATTTTATCTACGATATAATGAAAAACACCAAAAAATATAAAAAAATATTTTTATTTATGAAGTAGGATCACAATATTAAATTAGAAGTTTGCCATGATAACAAAATTTTTGCAAATTTGGCGGGTTTAAAAATTTTAATCACTCGATGCCTGGCAACCCGTGACTGCCCGTGACTAATGGGATCGTATTACTAAACAATCGTTTTACAAACTTGAAACGAACAGTTAAACATCAATTTTACACACTATCGTAGATAATAGTATATTGTACAACGAGCATGGAAATGGACATTCCATGCGAGTTGCACACTATACTTTTTCTACGACCACGATATTATTGCTTAATTAATTAAATTTTGATACTAAATTTGTCCCGCTTTTACTATTAGAATATATAACAATTCGAAATATGTATCCTAGCAATGGCACCTGTACTTAAATGAGCTGACCTGTATTGATATATGCACAAAACAAATTCATTTCGCACGATGCTGGCAATGTACCTCATATCCCTAGCAATAACAAACATACAATGAGCAGATTTCTAAGTGGTCGTAGATAAAAGTTATTTACTTTACAAGT
The DNA here is from genome assembly GCA_963942605.1 of Poecilus cupreus. Lineage (NCBI taxonomy): Eukaryota > Metazoa > Arthropoda > Insecta > Coleoptera > Carabidae > Poecilus > Poecilus cupreus. Next base: position 5,499,434 of record OZ012726.1, on the reverse strand, counting down.
GGGCAAAGTAAGGAATTACCCACGAGAGAAATTTTAGCACACGAAGCCGAATGCTCTCTCTAACCCAGAGAACAAGAATTGAGCAATGTTAAGCTATCTACGAGTACTTGTATATGATCTTTAAAGTGGCTTAAGTTGTCAGAGCCAGACAATAAGTAGGTAGGTACACTTTTTAAGTTTATTCAGTTAAAAAATAAGTTGTATCAATCAATATAAAATGAAAATGTCTCATATATAGGTAGGTAGTATTGTAACAAGGCGAACATTCAGAATACGATTTATTGTTTTTACTATCAAAGCGATTTTAAAATATCAAGTTTCAAACTGCGTTTGGGACGTGAACGCATCGAAAATCGCTTTGACAGGAGTTCTTGTTCTCTTGAGGTTAATTTATTACCACACATGTGTGTTAGATTTTTGTTATCCTAAATTGTCATTTGAGATTATCGCGGCAAATATTCTGAAATATCGGCTTGAGATGCCATCTGCTGTTGACAGATTTACAGATCCTGGTCGAACCCTAGATATGGTTTTAGTTTTTAAGTGTTCTAGTTTTTATGTAATATTTGTGTTGGTCCTCAAAAGATTTCCTACCCCCCGCGTTCCCGCTTATGGGGAAGATGCGTGTGTTAGGCCAGCACAAATGAGAGTTAGTTGTTAGATTTTGAACAGAGCAGACGTCTTCTGACGTCTGCAGTGCTCTACGAAAATGTAGAAATTTAAATAAATTTTGTTTTGCTAAATATGTTTTGGTAATTGTAACTTTTAAACATATTCATACGTTGTCGCCGCTGTAATATTTGTAATTTATTTCTAATTGTTCAATTCAGCATTTATCATTTCAATTAAATACCATTTTTATCATTCTTAATAGTGTTTGTGATTTATTTGTTCAACCTTAAGTTTCAGTAATGGCCCGCCGTGCTACATTGGCAACAGTCGGTAGTATACCGCGTTAAAGAGTTTTAATTGCGGTTTAAAATTCGCGCGGTATAAAAAGTTCTTGCGTTCCCGTTCCTTCAGTTAAAGTGTTTTTGTTCGCGATGATAAGTGTTTAGTGTAATCAATCGTGATTACTGGCGCAGTCATTTTACTTAAGTCATTTTGTTTTTAGTAATTTTGTGTTAAAGTCACTTTATGTTTTGTTCAGTCATTTAGTTTTGATTCGTTTTGCGTTTTAGTAATATTGTTTTGTTCGTTTTGTATTTTCGGTTTTTTTCCGTGTTCAGCGACGCAACGTAGTGAATATGTTGGTTCAGTTACCAAAAATATTTAGATCAGTGTTAAGCAGTTCAGTGTGTTAGTAAAAATGTACGGGAGTCCGAGTGTTGTTGTGCCGCCACATCCGCTCGTAACCATGTTTCCAAACCTCGGTTACGAGTTGGATCATACCTTGCCTGGGTACGACAGGTATTTGCCCTTTCCATTGGGTTGTGCACCATGTCGTTTTTGGTGGAACGGCTGTCCATCGCCAGCTCCGATGATGTGGAGTGCGTTTGGGCAACAACAGCAGCAACCTAGACCGATGTCGATGTCGGTCACAGGGGATTCGACGCGCGGTGGAGTTGGTGTGGGTGGTGCCACAGTGTATCGGGTACCACCACACAGTTATGGTTATAACCTCCACCATCGAATCCCAGCTCAGCCAGAGGTAGCACGAATCAGCGCGGCTGATTTTGAGGCGTTGCTACGTGCTGAGCGCGAGGTTGCTGTTGTTCCTGGGAAAACGGAGACAGCCGAAATACGGATAAACGACGTGGCAGCGAAGGAATCAGAAGGGAATACCCAGGCAGGTAGCAGAGAAGAGCAACCGGAACCGTGCATTGATACCAGCATCACGGAGCAGGTAGAGACCATCGAGCTACCTGAAGAGCTGTTCACAACCAGTGAACAGCGTTCACACCCGGTGAACGTGGTTTCTGTCGGAGGAAACCAGCAGCAGTCCGTCTTCACCAGGGTACGCCAGGTGAGAGGCCGACTTCTGTTCCGGCCCGGCAAGGTGTTGACGTCATTTCAGCAGCGAGGGATCAGCTGGTTCTTTTGCCTTTGGTTTTACCAGAGTCAGCTGATCGTAGTGAAGTGTCTTCGACCCTTGTTTTGTGAGGAACCACCCCCTTGTAACCCCTTACCCCCCAGTGATGTGACAGTGACAGTGGTGTGTAGTGGTCATTATGCCCTCCAGCTGTGTGTCCCTACCCCGCGCGGACACGTCCCTTGCCTTCAGACAATTTTATTTTTTATTTTTTGTAGTTTTATTTGTTCCATGTTTTATGTGCATGTTAGAAATTAAGTTTATTTTTACGTTAGATAATAACTTTTTTAAAGTATTTTTTCTATTATGTTTATGTATGTATGTTAATGATTAATTTGTAGATTTTGGTTTTCTTGGAGGAATTGTGATCAATTCCTTTGGTTATTGGTTTTTTTTATGTCATTTGTATTTCGTTAACTTGTGCAGCTTGCAAAGCGCAATGCTGATTAGATATTTTTAATTCGGGCTATATTGCTGTTATAGTTGATTTAAAAGTATGTTATGTTTTATTGTCCAGTAATTTAGTTATTTTAGCAGGTACTGCATAATTAGTAATGTAATTGTTGCATGTCACCTTGTTTTAGGCTAAGTTTTTATAAATTATATCCATAGATATAATTGTATTTAGGGCGCGGATGGTGTAACAAGGCGAACATTCAGAATACGATTTATTGTTTTTACTATCAAAGCGATTTTAAAATATCAAGTTTCAAACTGCGTTTGGGACGTGAACGCATCGAAAATCGCTTTGACAGGAGTTCTTGTTCTCTTGAGGTTAATTTATTACCACACATGTGTGTTAGATTTTTGTTATCCTAAATTGTCATTTGAGATTATCGCGGCAAATATTCTGAAATATCGGCTTGAGATGCCATCTGCTGTTGACAGATTTACAGATCCTGGTCGAACCCTAGATATGGTTTTAGTTTTTAAGTGTTCTAGTTTTTATGTAATATTTGTGTTGGTCCTCAAAAGATTTCCTACCCCCCGCGTTCCCGCTTATGGGGAAGATGCGTGTGTTAGGCCAGCACAAATGAGAGTTAGTTGTTAGATTTTGAACAGAGCAGACGTCTTCTGACGTCTGCAGTGCTCTACGAAAATGTAGAAATTTAAATAAATTTTGTTTTGCTAAATATGTTTTGGTAATTGTAACTTTTAAACATATTCATACGTTGTCGCCGCTGTAATATTTGTAATTTATTTCTAATTGTTCAATTCAGCATTTATCATTTCAATTAAATACCATTTTTATCATTCTTAATAGTGTTTGTGATTTATTTGTTCAACCTTAAGTTTCAGTAATGGCCCGCCGTGCTACAGTATTGATTTCATATTGTTGAAAATAGTGTGTAAGCTTCATAAAAGTAAAGCACAAGAAAGAAATAACGTTATTAAATACAATATAAATGATTTTATCTGAAAAGTTCAGAGAACTGGTCTTTCAATGCGAGCAACAAAATAAAAGTTGTATGTTGTAAAATACAACTAAAACATATAACAGAGAATTGTATCCAGCAATAGCATAAACCAGGAGTGTTATAATCGGATTTAGGTTGACTTACGCTGAATTTTTCTCTTCGTTTTGCTCCGCAAACAATTTTATCAACTTACATGAGTTTAGTCTGGAAACTGGATATTAATGTATATACCTAAGTAGGTACAGCGTGCAGTTAGTTGCATAGGAAGTTTTACGAAACTTCTGAAAATAGCATCGCAACTAATTTATGGGAGAGAAGCACTTCAGCAAAGCATCTTTACAAAAGATTTTATCATATGTTCGCTAGCTGAAGTTGGAGCAGCAAACTACCCGAAGCTACCTTCGTACGTATTTGTTTACAGATTGGTATTAATTTGATATATTTGTATAACACAACTTTGCAAACTGTTGTACACTTCGAAATTATCGTGTGAGGTGATATTACGAGCATATTATGTTATAAATTGACCGCTATCTGAATGCCGATTAAGGGTGTCTAAGCAATACGTGTAACATTTAATACAAGCTTTATTGACAAACGTCAAAGGCTGCTCTTCTACTCAACCATATGTGAGCCCAGAATCGTTTCATTTGACAAAGTTAAAATCATACAAAGGAAAATAGTTAAATTCACCATATTCATTTCTTAAATAGTATCATTTTTACCTTCTGCACATACATATATGTAAGGGAGGTATTATGTTTATGTTAAGAATTGATTAGATTTTGGGAACAATTCATCAACAGTAAGTGGTAGATTAATTGAAGGCCTATCAGGGTTTTTGGACATATCTTACTAAATAATTGAAATGGAGTAAATTTCATTGGAATCAAATAGATTTTTATTGTTGATACTTCTATCAATTTATCAATAATTGTTGTCGATGCAAAGCCATTGTTGGCAGTAGTATCAATAAAAAACAATAACTTGTTTTGTTCAACGGCCTACCTTTAATTAAATTTTCTATATTAACCTTTAACTGGTATAGTGTAGTCTTTGAAGAACCCAGTGTTTTTAAATCTAGTTGTTTAGTATTAAAAATTTAAACTAGATGTTTGAGTCATTCGGTAGCTTCATTAATCGACACACTCGACTAAGTGACGGTCACACGAATCTATATATTTCTTAGTTAAGGAGATAATAACAATTAGGGTCTCTGTTGACCCCACTTATACCAGTTACTTTGATTTTATGTTTAACATGTCTCGGTGTTTTTTAACTGAAAGTGAATTGTATGATATTTTAATTATCGAGAGTGAAGATAAAAATGCCGTGCAATTGGAAGACGAAATACAAGAGATTGATACGAACATTTCTAATTTCTAAAATGTAAGTAAAAAACACCCCTGTTATTTTTTACCTCCCGCCTACCTCTAGGTAAGGGAGGTATTGTTTTTGGTCAGAAAATTGGGTAGTGAGTTTTCAATGAATAAGCACGTTTTAGGGTCCCTACAATACGATTTTACTATTTTCGCGATGATGTCTGTATGTATGTATGTATGTATGTGTGTGTGTGTGTGTGTGTGTGTGTAGTCTGTGGCAATTTTTTCGTCTCGCATAACTAAAATACTAGAATACCAAAAAATACAGTTTTTTGAATTATTGCTTCTTATATTTAAATGAAGAGCTGATTAGATTTTGGATAAAATTGGTCGACCGGAAGTAGCAGTTTACTTGAAGCCCTTAACAGTTTTTCGTGAAAAACACGGTAAAATTTCCTTTTTCAACAATTTATGTTATTTTGAAAGTTGAAGAATATTTAATTCTACATTTGTTTTGATTACACTAATTTTAATAATTTTCATTAGATTTAGAGATAATAAAATATAAAGAAAATAGATTTCACAAATCTTGCATTCCTAGTACACCATGGAAAATTTTCAATTTTTTACGAAATGTGACACATGCCATTGTGATTGTGAAGCTGTTTTCTTAGTGAAATATATGTCAAAAAATTAAATAAATATACGAAAGAAAATTAAAATTCTCAAATATAAATAGAAAATAAACAAATAAGAAGGTATGTTTCTGTATCATCAAATACTATTTTGTACCGTTTAAGAGTAGTATTGGGCGGGAGGTTATGTGCTGGCCACATCAGATTTTTTTTTGCTGTAGTTCTAACATATAAATTTTATATCACAATTGATGTATTCAGGTATACTAATTTGTAATTTTTCCCGTTTGGCCCCTGAAAATTATTTTTGCCAGTTTTACGCCCCAATAACCAAGAGGCTGCAACAGAGGATCAGTATTTTTTCTATATTGTTTATTTGCTGAATTTTTATTATATTTTCTTTAGTTTTATACATTTTCTGTTTAAATAGCTGTACATAAAGATATAACATCAAGTTTTCTCGTAAATTTTAATTGTTTACACACATTTTGCAGTGGGGTCAACAAAGACCCCACTATACCAGTAACGTTATAAAAATCACTATACAAGTTAAGGGTTAAAAAAATTGTTTCTTTGAACTTTGTGACCTGAATTTTAATTTTAGGTATAGGAATATGTTATATCGTTGAAAAGGGAATACTTCGGGTTATCCCTTTCATGAAACAATGTACCCGTTTCTATTAAAGAAAATATAACTTTCTCCTCCACTCCCCCCACGCTGTCTGCCTAATAATTATCAACCACACAATTATTCCTCCTTGCTGTATAAACCTGTGTATTTATTTTTTCTCTAAAGTTATTAGCCAGCAAAATTGATTGGTTACTTTAAAAAACTCTTCCTGTATATCAAACATTTCAAGTGTAATTATTTATCAATGAAATTTAGATTTAGAAGTATAATAAAGTCGTGTGGTGCTCATAGCAATTTTTTTAAAAAGTGATAATGTTTGGGAAATTTATAAAACGGTTTTATTTCACTGAGCCGATTTCCTTACATTTACATTTGAACAGTCAGTGCCTAGTGAAATATCGACGTCTTATGCTGGGGTGTTCACCCGAAATAAATTTGCGTATTTCAAGAGTTTACCGCCCTCTATATTTTTGACCAGCGTCTAGCTAAGAAGACGTAATTAAAGAGATTACAACTTGGCTAAGTGATACTTCAAGACATAAGTACCTACTCATTGCAGTCTAAGTGTATCTAGGTGCTACTTTATGCTGGGAATTTAGCTAACAACGAGAAGTGCGAGTACTTATGCTAGTTACTCCAAAGAGAGCGTTTAATTTAGAACGATAATAAAGTATTAATTTACTTCTGCATTTCACTACATTAATCGTACACTACTTCGCAACTTACTGTTTATTTACAAAATTTTAATTCCAAATTAGAGTAATTGGACACTTAACTCTGTTGCATTGTATAAGATATGATAATGCTTTTTATTAACTATTAAATTTTTAATATGCTCCAGCATGGGACCTCTCGCAGAATGCTTTATTTTCTTTCTTATTTAATTGTTATAACGGGCATTACTTTACAAGAAATGAACGGTTTAATAACCCTTATTTACTGTTGTATTTGCAGCGAAATTCACGAATTATTAATCAAAATTGGTTCATTGTCAACAATAATTTGATTCTTCTTCTATTTAACGTAATACATATTTTGATTAATTTTAATATAAATAAATAATTATGACAATATTTTTATAATTAAACAGAAAACAATAGTAATTATTGTATAAGGGATTATGATTATAAGTCATTATTCTCAAAAAATGAAGTTTAATGCAAATAATCCGAGTGAATAATAATCATAATTCCGAATAAAATACTATACTACTCCTGTAAATTCAGAAATTACTTTTGAAAATGATCGAAATTCGTTGAAAAAACACACTGAGAAAAACGTCAACATCAAAATACACAATGACAACTGACTACATGTTTACTATCAGACGGTCGTTGCTTGATGATACAGGAGTAGAAAAAATATGCATACAAACATCACGCTATAACCCACTTAGTGGGGTAACTCGAGTCCATAAACACAGTCAACCAACAATCAATCTCCTCCAAACATTCCTATCCTGACACACCACTTTCGCCTTGTCCACATTCATAGTGCGCTTCATACATGCTCGTTTATTCTTTAAGCCCTTGTCACACGGTCAGTGTTTCCACTGTTTGACAAAACTTTTGAATGACAAACACAGAAACGTGACGTCACGTCATACAGTTTGGTCAAATGTTCTAAATAGAAACGTTTCTTATTCTGTCATACATTTTGATTCGACTTTTGTAGTTTTGACAGATCGAGTGACATTTGATAGTAGTAATGAATTTAGTAAGTATTTTAATAAGACTTTATTTATACAAATATTAATAATTCTTCAATTATTCTGCATTGGAATATATATTAAATAAATAGGTTTCAAAAAATATTTTTATCTAACCTGGTTGGCAATGTTAAAATTTAATGTTATTGAAATGAGAAATGAAAAATAAATTAATTTTATAGGATACAAAATACAAAACAAATACTGGTGTTCTCATTGGCACCGCTAGGTATTATGAAAATAAAATCAACTTCATCAACAAACAACTGTCATTTCTGTCATCACATGACCGAGAGCGATGCCCTCTATGCATATAAGTTTCTGTTTGACAAACTTCACTCTAGTGAAAAGAATGACCGTCTGACACACCTTCTTTTCATCATGCATCAAACTGAATGATATGACGTCATCATACATAGTTTGACAAAGAAAAATGAAGTAATGATTGACCATGTGACAAGGGCTTTACATTTCACTTCACACACGCAACAAATCATTATTCATATCCAACCAGTTATTCCTCGGACGCCTACGCAATCGTTCACCTTCAATCACCCACATATATTAGTTTCACCAACCTTTCAGTCGACATTCGCTCAACATAGAAAAAAAATATTAAATTATAAAACGTATATTTCAAAATATTATTTATTATTTTTGGGGTAAATAGCTCCGTGGTAACGTATCGGACTGTGTATCGTGAGATCCTCAGTTCGAATTCCGCAGCCGACAGTTGCCAATTTAAATTTACCTCTATGGTTTCCCCTCCACTAACAACTTTGGGGGCTATGACTTGACGACTGGTAACCGCATTTCATACGCAAAAATATATCACCTACCAAAATCTGCGTAAGCACAGTGTCACCCATAATGGGTAAAAGGCGTGATGATATATTTATTTTATTTTTTATTTATATGTCAGTTCTGCAGGCTTTTTGGTTAGCAAAGCCAATTCAAGGTTTCAAATATAAATTTTGTGCTGCAATATTTTATATTGCCAGTAGAGAAACTGTCCTAACTCATATTGGTTCTCAGATAGGACTTTGTCAATTTCAATTTGAGCTGAATTTATATTCCAGTAGTAGTTACTAATTCACATGGCAGTTTGAATGAGCCCCCATCGTTAGCAACATGTTAAATGTAACAAAAAATCACTTTTCACACGTTGATATGTGTTAGAATGTGACACTTTTAACTTGCTAAGTAACCGTTATATGGACCATTCTTAACAACGGTCGTAGATAAAATTATTAGACGCTCAGACGAAATGAAAATTCTCACATTATTGTCCTATAAATGTAAGTAATGCTATGAGACTTTGTGGTCAATTGTAACGAATAATCTAATATTATGAACCACTTACATCATTTGATGGTATAGAAGAAAGCTGCACAAATATTTTTTGTCCATTTTGAACAATTTCAGAAGTCAAAATTTGGCAGGTTTACTAGAGTTCGCTGCTGATACATATTTGTCATCTATGCCTAAATGAAGTGCTCGGCATTCTAAGTTATTGAACTTTAGAGAATAAATAAACACATTAGCATGAAAAATAGGGGTAGAGGACAAATTGAAGGGCAACGTACCGTAGTTCAACATTCTCCAGTGAATTTAACGACAGATTTACGTGAGTGATCCTTCACCATGGCAGACTTATCACTTATCGGGTAGGGTGGATTTTTGGCGGAACATTAAAGTGTTTCTTGTTTCTTTGAAACATTGAAACGAATCAGTAAACGAGCGGTGGTTACACGAGTGTAAAGTTTAATTAATAAACACGTAAGCACAAGAGGTAACGTAAACGCAAGCGTAAGCAATATCCAGGAATCGTTTAGTCTTTCCAGGCGTCAGAAAACAGACAGACAACCGGGGAAACCCATCTATTTCTGGCATCAGCATCCGTAGCTACACCTTCACTTTGCACGCATTAATCCTCCTCACCTATCTACCATTAGACACTTTCTCAACGCTATGCCCTTCACCCTTCCACACCAACGGACGGCCAGCCCCTAATTCATGGACGGCGAGCGCACATTTCGCACGGGGCACGCACAATTTTCCGACTCTATTTTACTTATTTATTTTATTACTTTTCCCTGAGTAACAACTGTTTGCAATCGTACATTATACATACTATAATTCAATTATAACGATAGACATTCTAAGCATTTTCTACAAACTTATCTGATTGCAGGTTATCTTTTTTTAAATCAAAATCATTAACTTTCCTTCAAGCTTCATGACAGAGACACAAGTCGACCGAACATGAAATGAATGACTATCATACATACGAGGGTCGTCCGGAATGTAAAGAACGATTTGACATAACTAAATACAAATGAAAGATATCAACACAAAACTTCACTTACAAAGTTATAGTACATTGCTCTATTTTCCAGTGTAATCGCCATAACTGTCAAGGCATTTGTTGTAACGTGGTAGTAGTTTTATTTGTTACTCACTTGTAAACACCATTTACAGCTACATTGTAAAAAATTTACAAGTTAGTAAATAAGGTAAACAATGCACGTTGCCACAGTAATTCTTACAAGGCTTACGCAAAATCATTTAATAGTATATTGTGTCATTAGGAGTAAATGTGATACTTTGGGTGCTGAGCATATAAGTTTGAACGACGAGCGAAGCGAGTCGAACATTTACATGCGAAGCACCCAAAGACACATTTACTCCGAATAACACATGCTATTTTTTCTTCAAACAAAGAAAATAAAATTATAAATATTATAAAATGCTTAAAATTTCAAAAAATATTCTGTGTTATATAGCATTTCAAGTTGCCGTAGAATATGCTGTTTTGTTATTTTTGTTTATTTGTTTCATTTTTAACTGTCAAATTATTGAATTACAACCTAACTATTTTTCATAATATTTTACTTTGTCCGCCGCCGGCGTAAATGTGTTGCCAAGGATACACTTTTACGCCGGCGGCGGCAATATTGAACTTCTGCTTGTTGAATACAAATACATAACAATGTACTTTTATGACGTTTGAAGAAAAAATAATTTTTGACAGAACAGTTGTGTGTAACTGACAGGACTTGGTTATAATTTTATTTTGATTTACAAATAAGTAACAAGTAAAATATTATACAATACACACAAGGTTGTTTTACTGCTTCGAGGAGATGACAGGCTCGCCGGTCATTTCCTCCATTTAGCAGTAAAAACTGTTTTACCTTGCTTGTAATGTAAATAACTATTTAAATACTCTTCTACCGTCAAAAATCTGATCCAGGATGTCACTGCTTCTTTGAGATTTTCATCCTTTTTCACCCAAAAAGTCCTTCAGTTTTGGAAACAAGTGAAAATTGCTAGGTACCTGATCAGGGCTATAAAGAGGATGTCTGAAAATCTTCCACTGACTTTGCACTAAACAGTTTTCACTTGTTTTCAAAACTAAAGAAAACTGTTCGCAAACGACGAAGACCTCACAGAAGCAGTAACATCCTGGCTCAGATTTTTGGCGATAGAAGAGTATAACACCGGTACTGAAAAGCTGGTTTCAGCAGGGCAGAACATCTGCTCACAATTCACAGGTCATAGTACAATATTTAAATATTATAGGGATTTAACACAATTCGATTTTTTTTTATAGTTACTTAGAAAATGTACTCTGAATTTGGGATGATTAGAATAAAAATATACTACAAAATGCTACAGTACGAAATCTGAATCAGATTAGGTCAAGAATGTTAAGCAAGTTATAGAAAAATCAGAATGAAAAGCACAGAAGTGCTTGGAACAAAATAACCTATTAATAGAATATTTATTGAAAAGTTTTCGTAAATTATTTTTGATTAGTCTGAAATTGTTATGTTCTTTCATAGCAGCCTATGATTCACTTATTTCAATTCAATTTTATTATACATAACAAATTTCGTTAATTTTACTATTAATCATAATAGTTATTTGTTTAATTAGATATCAAAATACAAGAATTACAGCAGAGGCTGCCATTTCATTGACGAGACGAAGCCGAGACAATGAATGCTGCCGAAGCTAGAATTCTGTGTTTGATGCCGAGTTGACACATAATTTTTTTGCCGATTTGGAATTAATAATAATTATGTGATTATTTTATTAGATATTTTGAAGGTTGCCATGCGTGTGTTGAACGATTGATATGTATTTATTGATGCGTTTGTTGAGCGGTTGTTATGTATATGTTTACAGCCTAGGCATAACAGTGACACTTTACAGACTATTAACAGTCTGTAAAGTGTCACCTTTATTGTCAATCGGCAAAAAAAAAATTATTACTGTTTTATATCGCTGTAAAGCAAAAAAAATCTCTATTATAAATGTCATGGCATCTATATGAAACATAAAAGTGGATACCAGTAATTCGTAAATGTTAAGATATATTTTTTTTGAGTACTTCTGCAAATTCACAATTTAAAAATGTTATAAGAAAGTGTAAACCAGAATGCCGTATTATGTCATATAACAAAGTTATCAGCAGAAAATGAAAATCGCGAAATTTACATCTTAGCTAATATCTAGTGATATACGCATTCAATTGGAAAAACAAATACATGTTCAAACTACCCTACTAAAGAGTAAACTTTCCTCCAATTTAACCAACCTCGTATCTCTTACAGTTCTCGAGATCCCAATGCATTAAATGGGACACGTATAAAAAAAGAGTATTGAAATCCCTATACGCAACATTTCAGTTTTATACTCGGTATAGGCATAAAGATATTTAGATTTTTGTGAGTAATAATTCAATTTGTACTTTCAGAGCTCGTGTTCTCATTGTGAGCGTTATTTATATGTCTGTTTGTTAGTAAAATCGCAGATGAATTCTGGGAAATTGTTTTAAATGGAAGAAATTTTAATTTACAATGCTGTCCAACTTAATTATATTTCTTATTAAAAGCTCTTATATTAAACCAGAACAGAATCTAATTAAAGTCCTTAAAAAAGAATAAATCATTTAAAATTGAGTCAAAAAGAATTAAAAAGATTTAGGGAACATTTTGCGCTGATAAACCCAAACACGCAAACTACAGAACAAATTGGATTTTTTATGGAAATCTTTATCCTGAACTGATTTATTACCGAAGTGTTATAATCCGCAAATCTCGGAAGAAAGAAATTCGCCCCACGCGACGCCGAAACAATCTTCAACGGATCACTCATAATTTCGAGGGGAACAGTCAAGTCAATAAACTTTTGTTTTTCACAGCTTTATGATCAACATAAGCCTGCGCGATATTATAAAGAAATTAATAAAAGGAGATTCAATTTTTCTATTCTAGAAGTTGACATTTTTTAAATAAGCAACTACCTATCAGCAGAAAAGAAAAGTTGTAGATTATATAGCAGAGAAAATTGAAGCAACTAAGATTGCATTATAGAGAGACAAAAAGGGAAAGAAGAGACAAGATTTATTTACTCAATAATGGAGGCAAACCAAAATTTAATTCACCATATTCATAACTTAAATTCTATTATTTTTACCTCCCGCACATATTTATATGTAAGGAAGGTATTATGTTTATGTTACGAGTTGATTACAATTCATCAACAATAAGTGGTAGATTATTTGAAGGCCTATCAGGGTTTTTGGGCATATCTTAGTAAATAAATGCGATAGAGTAAATTTAATTGGAATAAAAAACATTTTTCTATTTTTTGTTGTCATCAGACTCAAATGTTTGTGGTACCAGTCAATATCTTTGGACCAAATGAAATCTTTATGGTAGTGAATTTTGTTAATTTGTTATTATTCCAGAAAATTAAACATAATATAATTTAAGATACAAATAAAATGAGTACAACAATTATCCCGTCGTAAGATTACAACAAATATTTCAGTTATTCAAAAAGCATTAATTGGGCCAAATGATATGATTCTAGGTTCGTAATATCAGTGCTTTATTGCTACCAAAATTCCGGCCACTTCGAATATTCATTTCGATCCACTTGTATAATTCAATAACTAGAATGCACAGCCAGATTAATTTTCTATAATTACCATTTAATCCCTATAGTTCATGACACTATGTTTAATACTGAAGCGAATAGTGTGTCAGGTCAGTACATAGACCGTGTTTAAACATACGTGCATTAGGGATATTAAAGCTTTGAAAATCAACAAAGCAAAGGGCATCAACACGTTACGGTCGAGAGTTGACGGAGACTATTACTACACTACTGTAATGACATTCCTCTATTACATTCCATATAGCACCAAATCAAATGCCTGTTTTACACCACGATTTATTGGCCAATAATTCGTCAAGTTTTCTTGTTAATTTATTGTTGTGTGTAATACGACACTGCGTCAATTCTTTCTTCACCAAAAATTGGTAAATTTATTGACGAAATAGAACATGTTCTATTTTTTGACAATTTTTTAAGGGAAATCTAGAGGATTTTAATCATTGCCAACTACTGTAGATTGTTTACGTATTAGTTAGTCTGTCGTTTCTGTTCGTATAGATTGATCAATAGTATATTATACAAGGTTGAGAAGACCATTATTAACCTAGCGCTAAAACAGGATCCTGAAGGAAACGAGTGATACAAGTCAATAATAGTCTTCTAAACTGTGGTATATATTATTTTTTCACTACTACCATTTTAATCCTATTTAAGAATATTTAAATAATGAAAATAATATTATTAATAATAATAATGAATATTTCTTTGTTCCTGAATATCAAAGTAGGCTGCATTTGTTTTTTTTTCTGACGTTTCAGTTTCCATAATTTTTCTCTCACTCAGTCACTCATTCACTCCTAGGTAAATAATAATTTATTATTAACCTAAGTTACCATAATTACGAAGCAAAAGTAAAGTACAAGAATTTCTCAATAATAATATAACAATAGAGTAAGAATAAATTGAAAAAAAATTGACAGATCTTTCGAAAACTTGTTGCTAGGCAATAGAACGAAAGCCCGTAGGGCTTGAGTGGCTATTTCCAAATGGTAATGAGAAAGATACTGGAAAATTATTTTCTAATTTATCGAACTCTCGAGTTATATTTAATTAGATTATTTTTTTATTTCATCATCTGGTACGGCACTAACAATCTGACATCTCACATATGTCAACAAAAACAAAAAAGCTACAGAGATTATTCCCGGGATTAATCACTAGAGCTTTATTCTCAGTATAATAATGACAGGATTGGTTAAAACGCAGACACGTGATATACAATTAAACATTTCATTGGTTTTAAGAAGCGTCAAAAAATGTTAAATAGAGGTCTCGGGTTAGTACTGTAAAACAAAATATTACTAGCATAGGTGATAGCTGATATTGTTTTGGTACTGCTAAAATTGTCACAATAATTTGACGGAAAATTTGATGTGTTTAAAACGAATGACAATATTTTTGTTCTTATCAAATTATTGACATGAAAACTTGACCAATAAATTGCGTTGTGTAAAAGAAACATAAATAGCAATATTTGATTCAGTTTCATTAATTATTACTACACAAATAAAAGAATCTAATACTGTTAAAATTTAATCAAATTGCTCCCAGTTGATTTGAGACTCAACAGTGTCTAGTTAGTAAGTGTTAAAACAATTGGAATTTAATTTGGGTCAATTCACAGTGCAGTCTAAACAATTTAAATAAATACTGGAAAAAGTATTTATTTTCTGAATTGCTTAACGAGGTTTTACGGTTTCTTCAACGGGAGAAAATGATGTTTTTTGATTGCATTGTTCTAATCTAATTTCAGTTCTTTTATTCTTTTCTTTCCGACTGAATGCTGCACTTCTTTCATAATTCTACCGTGTTAATTAATAAAAAGTTTCGCAGGTCTGATTTCATAATAAATTGAATTTCTGTTTTCTTAATGAATGAAATATAATTTTATTTAATAAAATAAATATATTCTCACGCTATTTTATCCATATTCATTATTATTATGACCACTTATATCTTCATTAAAACTTATATAAAATAATAGGATGTTTTAAATAAAAATTACAGTCAATGTCAATAGAAGGTTTCAGACCACCCGTATCCCCCAAATATCTCGAGAAATACAAAACAACGGATTGAGAAACCGGTTGGGGGGAGGGGTTTTTGGGGGGGATAAGGAGGTATGCTACTTCATAAACTCAAATAGTAACCCCCAATTTTTATTGCAGATTCGGATTTTGCGCTAAAAATATGAAGGTTTTTAGGGAGGTTAAATTATGAACTTGCCCCCCTCTCCCCCTAGATGTGAGGGGGCAATTTAAATTTGGTACCGTCCAATAGAACTTACTCAGCTAACTTGAAAATAAATTTATCAATAGAATAAACAAAAAATATTGCACCATATCATAGTTTAAATGATGCTTATTATTCTAGCTGTCAACTTTTGATGGGATACTTTTTGTTTATTCCAATGATAAATTTATTCTAGAGTTAATCTGAGGTTGGAAATACCAGCCCTAAATAAATTATTTACCCAAAAACCTGAAAACCTAAGTATAAAATTTTTAGCCCTTCACAATACCTTACTTACATACAGTGTGTATAATTGAAATAGGAATTTAAATGGGGTAAATAGCTCCGTGGTAACGTGTCGGACTGTGGATCGTAAGATCCTCAGTTCGAATCCCACTGCCGACAGTTACAAATTTAAATTTACCCTTGTGGTTCCCCCTCCACTAACATCTTTGGGGGCTATGAGTTGACGGCTGGTAACCGCACTTCATACGACAAAATATATCACTTACCGAGATCTGCGTAAGCAGAGTGCCACACCCGTGATGGGTAAAAGGCGTGATGATATATTTATTTATTTATTTTATTTATTTAAATTCTATATTTTATTTATATTGCTTTTTGAAAAAGATTATTAAGCCGGAAAATGTTAAGGAAAATAGTAAATAAATCACTATGTTATATTGCAGCAATTTTTTTACCTATTCGCTCTACAGCATAAGTGTATTTACAAAAATTGATCAAAAATTAAATATATATGCAATAAGTCCTCTTTGGTTACCTAAATATTAGTACTTCGCGATAAATCAATATTTATTAGGAAAATTGTAACACGGACACGGAAAATTAAATAAAAACGAAAAATATTTGACAATTCATAAAACAGTTTTAGATTTATTTGTTTATTTAACAGAAAGAAATGAACTCTCAAATTGGCAATTCTACTACGATATTTCTATAGAAAATAATGTAGAACTATAATAAATAAATCTAAATCTGTTCTAAGAAACGTCAAATATTTTTTTATTTGTTTAATTTTTAATGGTAATTTTACAATTTTTCAAATAAATATTAATTTTAATTTCATTGATATATCGTGAAATACTAACATTTAGGTAACTAAATGTTCCTTATTGCATGTATTTTTGGGGGCTATGACTTGACGGCCGGTAAACGAGAATAATATATTCTACAACAAGTAATGGAATAGCACATATTCCACGCGAGCAAAAAGTTTGTAGCCCGAGCCAAAGGCGAGGCCATTCCGTTACATGTTGTAGACTATACTTTCTATAAAAAGGTTTTGGAAATTATATAAAAATACAAATATAAAACTGTTGAAAACGTCAAACTCAAATAAATCAAATTAAAACAAACAGATGTAACCATAGTAACTGAATCAAGATACTTCATATGTCGCGCTCAGAAGCGGTTCTGATTCGTCGAAAATATTCCATACGCCGCGTATGGAATGTTAGTGATTCCATAACAGTTTTTAGTAGTGGAATGCCCAGTTTCCAAAATAGTGTTATAGAAAATTAATTCTTTACCGTGATCTGGGTGAGTAGAGTGCCAGACTTATATTAGGTAAAAGGCGTGATAATATATTTATTTATTATTTATTTAAATTAAAATAGCAACTGTTGTGGAATTCGATTAGTCCGATGCGATACACGGAATTAATTATAAAATTTATTCTTGGTTATTATAATACTTTACCTCTTTGGATACAAGAATGTGTATAAGACATAATAAATTTTTTATAATATCTGTATTATAAGCCTTGTTCAACAAACTAATAAACGCGCGAAAACGCAACATTAAATCACTCCGCGGTTTAAAGTTGCTAAGCAACAACAAAAATAATTATAAAGAAAGAATCTACATAGTCAAGTAGACAATAAATGCTAATCAATCTCCATGTTAACGATATTCGTCTCACGCGAAAAATTATGAAATGAATTAAAATCAAAATGTTGTTTTCCAGTTTTTTACCAGATTATGATGGAGGTACAAATAAAAATAGCTTATGACACACGTGTTCAAGTGCGTTTAAAGCACTAGCGACGTTAAAAACATAATTTTACACTTGTATCATAATATACTATTACATATATTTCGTTTTAAAGAAATTATGGTTCAAGCGTTAACTGTTGTATTCATAAAATGTAATTAATCTCATATTCAATTATTATGAAATGAAATACTGGTTCATATTCAGAATGTTATAGACGACAAATGAATTGAGATTTCTGTACAACTCACCTTTTTATTTTTCTGTTAGCATTGAATCTTGGATTACAGGATAATAAAAGAAAGATACATTTATTTTGAAATAAAATAAAACATACACGTGTATAATATTATTTTCTCGTAACCGTCCACGTAAATTTATATTCGTATTTTGTTTCCTGAAGAACACCAAATATTTGTTTAGATCTACCATAAATAAAACAAAAGGTAGTCCTTTTTCCATTATTCTGTAACGTTCGTATTTTGTTCGGATACATCCTGAAACCGTGAGCAGTAGAGCTACTAAAATATGTATGAATTCAAATGAAACAAAAAGTATTTTATAATTTAATTAAATACATATGTTAAATAAATATATTATACACAAGTTTTTATAGATTAACAATCGCTTTACATTATTAAAATTAGATACAATTATTATTAATTAAATAAAATGAAAATTATTGTTTACTTTTTTAACTAACCTTCCTTAAATTTTAAAATTTAAACAGTAAATAATATGAAAATATTATTTATGAGGTAATTATCATTTCCGGTTGATGCATTGTTAACAAAATCTAGTAAGTTCTTAACGACAACATGTAATATAATATTTTTAAGTGCGGGAAAAGAAGCATAGGATTCAATCTTGACTACTGACTTGTTTAACATTTGATTGACTTATTTTAGTTCTACTGATATTGAAAGCATTAGGTCTCGAAATAGGTACATAGACAATTTTGTTTACATTTTGCAGTTTATAAATAGAATTAATTTATACATCTCTTGTTCGTATAGTTCTTTTTTAGTTTTGCTTATATAATTTATTTAGAACCAGATAGATAAAAGTTGCTGACAGTAACTCTACATTGTGATTTTCACAAAAAATAGAAAGATAATGACACATATGTTACAAAAATAGTAGTAGAAAGGATTAAAAATAAATGAAGCAAAAATTGAAATAAATATAACAGATTTTAAATTTAAGCATGTTGAAAAATTTAAATATTTACCCATTATGCTAACAAGAAATGGAGAAAGAAAAGTAGGAATCAAAGAAAAGATAATGGCAACAAATAGGACTTCTCAAGCATACAAAAAATTACTAAAATACAAGACTTTTAACTAAAGATACAAAAATGAGATAATAAGACCATCAACAATGTACGCTGCTAAAATTATGAGAATGAGAAAAAAATGAAGAAGATTTAAGAGTAATGTAAAATAATAAAAACAATATTAGGACCAATAAACAATATCAGAAAACGAATACAGAATAAGAATAAACTATGAAATAGAACAAGAGTTGTAATGAGATATAGAGAAAAAATTTAAGCACATGACTTCATATATGGAGAGCAGAAGAAAAGGATGCAATTAAATCAAGTAGAATGAAGACGAGGATGAAGAAGAAGACGAGGCTGACCCAGATCAACATGGCCAAAGGAAGTGGAAGATTTAGAAACAGCAGGAATTAAAAACTGGCAAAATAATACAAAAGATAGGAAGATGTAGAGAAACCTAACTACAAGGATTTAAATGAAAAGAAACGGAGATTGATCCATATACCAACAAAAGGATCTAGAGAGTTTCATAAGCAGCGACGTACAAAATTCATGAGTGTTAAATGTTCCTTGCTCCTATCTTTATGCGTAAAGAAGGATCTATAAACATATAAATGTGGTTGTGAAAAATAAATAAACTATAAACCTTTTTGTTTGTCTGGATTTGTTTCGCGTAGTATTATTTTGTTACAATTTTATTTGCTCTGTCCATACTGCAATTGTTTGGTCGTATATAAACAAATGAACACACACGGAGAAAAATGTGATAATTGCGTTTTTTGTGAATCACAATCATTTGTTCATTTCACGACTGGAGGCATGAAATTAACTTGATTATTTGACTAAATCACGCGTGTCTCTGTTAACTGAATGTAGGAATACAGATGGACAGACGGACAGACAGACATGACAGCTGTTTGAGTGGTGATGTTTAGCGCTGAATTGCCACTGCACCGGGGGTTTTATAACTGGGCAAACAGTTTTGTGGAATGATGGAAATTAACCTATATGTAAACAGAATAATCTGATGTGGCCAGCACATAAACACCTGCCTGAGCAACTTTTAAACTGCACAAAATAAAGAAAAATGTTTCAAATGTTGTAGCTCATATTATTTTACACATTTTGTATTAAAAGAAAATTACTGAGATATATTTGAAAAATCTTATAGACTTTTAAATAAATTACAACTTTCGTTGGATGGATTGCTATCAAAATTTAATCATCCAAAATCCAAACAAATAATTTTAAAATGATGTCGTACACACACAGACGTCATCATGAAAATAGTGATATTGTATTCTGTGGACCATAAAACATGATAATCTGTGAAAACTCAATTTTGTGATGGCTCAAAATTTGCAATAATTGGTTTTAAGCAGAAAAGATCTGCTGGGACATTGAGGTAAAATTCAAAATCTATTAACGAAATCATTTTGAAATGACATATTTAGAATTTTGCTGTTCCAGTGACGATCTGATTATAATTTTGTAGTAATCCCTTAACTGGAAGTGGTAGTTTACTAGGCTATTAGTTTTTTTGGGAATATTTATAGCTATTTACATTACAAGCAAGATAAAACAGTTTTTACTGTTGAATGGAGGAAATGACAGCCGAGCCTGTCACCTCCTGGAAGCAGTAATAGTATATTACATGTGAGGTGGGAAATGTTTCATTCCAGTGCTTATATAGAGATAGCGCAAGGCTGTAATGAAACTCCCACCGAACTATGTATACTATTTTATTCGCAATCATCCTTTATTATCCGAATTTACTTCTCATTCTACTCGTATATACAACAAACAAAGGTGATGTATGGTAGTAGTTTATGAAAACAAATGTTTAAAATTAATTCAATAATTTGAACAACAGTTCAAGAAACTCAAGTCCTAATAAAATAGCATTACATTAGAATTTAATAATACTTTATAATAAAAATGCTTCTGTTCAATATTAATATTGTAACTATTGATGTTTTATTGTATTTTAAGGTCTTATCAGTATGTTTGATAACAATGTTCAATTTACTTTCAGAGATTTATGAATGTGTTGCTAAGCAATTCTTCCCACCCATGCGATAAATCTGTCACTTCCCACCCAAGAGGTTGTCATATTAGTAAAGAATGACATATTTCCCAACCTTTATTGGAATTGAAATATTACAACAGTGATTATGAATAAAAGTTTATAATAATAATTTGATAACACGCAATATTTGATGTATGTACTATTGATGCACTGCTACTGATGAATGAATAGTATATTGTGCAACGAGCATGGAATGGCACTCATTTCCTACAAGTATGAAAGTTTGTACGAGTATGAAATGGACATTCCATGCGAGTTGTACACTATACTTTTTCTACGACCACGATATTATTTCCTAATTCATTTAATTTTAATAATAAATTGGTCCCGCTTTCACCATTCCAATATTTGACAATTCTAAATAAGTATCCTAACAATGGCACCTGTACTTAATTGAACTGACTTATATTGAAATACTCACAAAACAAATTCATTTCGCACGATGCTTGCAATGTACCTCTTATCCCTAGCAACAATAAACATACAATGAGCAGATTTCTAAGTGGTTGTAGAAAATAGTTATTTGTGTATCAAGTGCGGATAGAGCATTGTTTGTTGCACGCGGCGAGAAATTTTTGATTGAGGCGAAGCCGAGATCAACAACTCGACAAGTGCACCGAACAAGCTCTATCCGACGAGATACACACAATATTTTTTCTACAATCGTTGAACAATGTCAAGCTGTAGAAAAAAATTAATTTTCAAATTTATCTTCGGTCACGCCTATAACAATTCAGTAAAATTGTAGTTACCCATGTCACCGTAATCATGACAACGTTTATGAACAAAATAAGAATTTTCAAAGAAATCATAATTTTACACATGGCGTACATTTGACATATGGAGTACATTTGACATAAAGTCTACAGAGTGAATAAGTTTATGGTGATTAAGTTGAAGTGTATGTACGTATATGCCAACTGTATTTGCAATAGCAAGGTTATTACCAGAAAAATCCAATGCATCATTTACTTCTTTTATCTAATTTATTTTTGTTTATTTTGTCGCGCTAGTGCGACAATATGTCACTTTGTCGCCGTAGAGCGACAATTTTGAACATTTCCTAACCAAAAATGGAATAACAATGTCGATATTGTGCAACGATTGTAGAAAAATATTATTATATGATAGCTCAAGTAGTTCATGCGTTTCAAAATATAAGGCAGCAAATTTATTTAAATTTCATGTATGTTCCCATCCCCTGATATGTTTATTTACTCATATATTATAAATTACACCTCATGGGTCTCATAACAGTATTTCGACGGCGATAGTTTATCACCCCGGCGTCGTCATCTTTCGACGCATCGTTTTCTAAACACACGACGCCCGCTATCGCGTCTCTCAAGCAATAACCACCCACCAGTTCCGAATATTTCACGTCACCCGCAAGCGTCGCAGACGCCCAGCGTCGCGACACCCCACTCGTCAAGCGAAACGCAAAAACGAATTCGTATTTTTCATCCCCGACAGATGAAGATGGGAGAGCATTCTTCCAAGGATTAATTTGTTTAGTGGATAAATATATAGCGGTTTTTATCCTGCTCCATACAATTCTATTGTAAACTCTCTTTCGAATAAATAAATATATCATCACGCTACTTACACATTACTGGGAGTGCGATCTATAATTCTGGACCGTAAAAGATACAAATATGAGAATTTATCGAACGATAATAACAATGTAGTACACTGCTCAGAATTTACAGGAGAAGAAAAAATATATATAATATTTCATCTCCGTAAATAATCAAATTCCCTCATATAATTTTTATAATCTTAATCAAATATTCAATTAAAATAAAATTCTGTTTTAATGCAAAACTAAAATATTTCAAAAATTTTCTTCCTAGTTTTCAGGACATGGGGGGAAGGGGCGTCGTCCCACCTGTTTTATATGGAGAGCCCCCCCCCCCCCGATGCTGAAGATAGGAAGACGTGGAGAAACCTAACTACAAGGAAGAAGAAATCTGAAAATTGATACCGATTCTAATTCAACAAAAGACTTGAAATTTAGTTTTATAAAAGGTTTAAAATCATTGTCACCTGAAAGTTTTTTTAGTAAAGTGACTTGATAATTGTTGGTATTAAATTATATTTAAAGGCAAATTAGAATGTATACATTTGCGGTCAGATGGGGTTGAATGTCAGAATGCGGATTAATTTACGACTCGTTTTAAAATGAAACGGCTAAAAGCAATACCATGCACAGTGTCGCAAATGAGGTAAATTGATCTGTACGTTAAATTGAAACATTTAATTGGAATAAATGTACCAATAACAACAAAAAATGCCGACCCAAACGCAAACGCATAATCAAAACAGCCCACTTTGATGTTGTCTAAATGACGTTTCCCAGCCAATCGAGCACACATCGAATGTGGATAGATTTCGAATTCATATTGATCACTATAGAAATTTAATGTAGGTAATAATATTACAGTAGTATATAGTATTATAAAAACCGATGTTTCGCCAACAAATTTGGCTTCTTCAGGGGAAACTTAAAAATTTGTATTTCCTAGTTTGCCTTGAAGTAGCTAAATGTGTTGGCGAAACGTCGCTTTCTGGGTTGTCATGAAAAAACCCAGCCCTAAAAAAACACATTTGAAAAATACTCAATTATACAAATTTAGGTATGGTTAAAGAATTGATTTAATATTTGCATAAGTTTATCTTTGATTGTAAGGATTACAATAATTATTACATACAAAAAAGAAAAATTTTCTTCTGTCAAAATATTAAAATAAAAAATACTGGAGTAGAATCTGAGAAAGTAGTAATTTTCAGTATGAATAGAAAATAATGAGTTTTTAAGATACAAATTTATACCTTGTTCTTTTTTCATTGTACTTCATCTTATAAATATTTTAATTTATATTACATGAAAACATAATGAATTTTTAATAATAAAATCACTTTTTTCTAATTTTGACATATAAAGTGTCACTTTTCAAAATTGATTGACGTTGCGAAACGTCATATTTTTCGTAACTAGTGATAAAATGAAAAATATTTCACAACTGTTGATGAAATGAATGAAGCAGAAACAAAATTTCAAACAAACAAGCGAAATACGCGTAGCTACTTGATGTCAATAAAAGTTATGAAATTAATAATTAAATAATTAAAAAAAAACTGTTTTAATCAAAAATAGAAAAAATCTTGTATGAAACACGATAGGAAATGCGATTTTGTGTAATTCGTGTGATTTTGCGGGAACTCGCTTCGCTCGTCCCGCAAACATCCCACTCGTTACACAAAATGATGCATTTCCTAACTGGTTACATAAATAGCTATTAACACTTTGTTGTTACTTTTAATGCTAGTGTCAGAAAGTGACACTTTTAACTTGCTAAGCAACCGTTAAAAGGACCACTTTTAACAACGGTCGTAGATAAACACTTTTATAGTGAAATGAATAGGTTGTTAGTTCTACTCGAAAATTCTCTGTTGGAATCATTCGTACAATTTGAGTAAAGCAATAAAGGTCTTAAAATTTAAAATCCAGGACCAAATAAAAGATTAAAAATATAAAAATGCTATTACTGTCCTGGAACTATTTTCCTCGCATTTTCCGATAAACTTTTTCGTTTTCCGGCATTTCAGTCATTCGGTGGACATATTCATTCATTGTGCGCAGGGTTATAGGTGCGCCATAGAAAAATTTATAACTTCAATTTATTTTTCGACTGATGCATTTTTCAGATGTTTAGAATTGCTAAGGGATCTGACAAAAACAAGTGACAAACTCTCTTGTCGTGATACACTGTTTTCGTTTTGTTTTTTCTTCTTTTAAAACTTATGCGATTAATAAAATATTCAATGTTTATAGGTAAGCTAATAAGTTTAGGTATTGTTATTATTGTAATGAAAATTGTTGAACTAGTTAACTAGATAATAAATATATCATCACGCCATTTACTAATTTCTGATGGATTCGGCATTCTGCTAAGAATATAAAATATAATTTCGTACAAGGTGCACTTTACCATCAAGTTATGTTCCTTAAAAACTCTACATCACGGGATAACTTTTATGTAGTGAAAATATTAATATTTTAATAGTTATTTACGCAATTAGTTGTATATAGACAAGATTATCGCACGCATGTTAAAGTGTGAAAGAGTTTGTGTGTAACATAAGTGCGATAATCATGAAGTATCTCACGTATTGCATGCAAAATTTTATCTATGTGTTTTAGGTATTTTGTAAAATAGATAAATTGGTATGTTTTCACTGAAAAAAAAAATTATTAATTACAAATCAAACTATCAACAAGCCGGGATAGTTTTTATAATGATAACAATGTGTTAAAAATTAGGGAAATCAAATAAACAGTGCGATAATATTACCAAACCACACTAGTGTGCTAATGCAAATCATTACCTGTCTAAAATGATATTTTGAATACATGTATAGCACGATTATAGATAAATACGCTACAGCGTGCGCAAACGTAAGATTAAAACACATTGTGCTTTAGAGGTTGCTAAGCAACAACAAAAATAATTATTAATAATAGCTGTCAAAACTATCATGACAAATTGTAAAAAAACGAAACTACATAGTAACGTAAACAATAAATCCTAACCAATGTCCATATAAGCAATAAACGTCAAACGTCACACGTGCAAAATTATGAGATGAATCAAAATCATATGTTGCTATCAAAATCAAAATGTTGCTTTCCAGTTTTTTCCAGAATATGATGTAGGTATAATAAAAAATAACGTATGACACTCGTGTATAAGTACTTTTAAAGCACTAGCGACGTTAAAAGCACTCCGCTTCGTGTCGTGCTCTTGAACTCGTCGTATGTGTTTTAAAAGCTTACTTGTACACTTGTATCATAATATACTATTATCTACAATCGTTTTAAAAACTGGCAATTTTAACGGTTGCTTCGCAAGTTAAAAGTGTTACTTTTAACACATTGCAAACGAGATGTATCAATAAATCAACAAATATAACCTTACTTGTCAAAATATCATTCCATATTTTTTAGTATTTGCTAATACATAACAATAGTTAATAATTATGTTAAATGAGAATAAAATTTTAAATTACAATCTTTGCTGCAATTTAAGAGAAATTTCGTATTATTATCATTATGATATTAACCTTTTTTCCCAAAAGTTATTTGATAAAACTAAATTAAAATTTATTAAAATATGAAGAAATGTAATATAAATTATTCTGTATTTTGATATTAAAATTGTTACAGTGGTGTTCGAAAAAATTTGTCCTGAATTCAGAATAAAAATAAATAGCATTTTCCTTATTTATATCTCCATTTATTTTTTCGAGTGATGCGTTTTTCAAATGTTTAGTATCGCAAAGGAAACTGACAGAAACAAGTGACAGTCTCTCTTGACGTGATTATATTTAAGATGCAGCAGATACGGCGCGCGAATTTAATATTTTACAGTAACAATACAGGGGTGGGGGAAACAAAAGCGGGATCTGAATAATGAAGCAGATTAAGAAAGACGAATAACCGCATTTATTGTTTGGCGTTCATAACGCAAAAGTTACTTGTTTGTAACTTTCCCTTTTAACGTACATGTTCTGAAAAAATCTTGACTATTTATCTTATTACAGTCATCTTTTAATTTTTCTTGTTTTGTATCTTTTTACTTTCTTATTTCGGCTTAATTATTTTTATCCATTTATCATTTGGACTTGGCTATTTCTCCGTCATCGTTTGTATAAACACATCTATTTTTTTCTTCGCAGTATCCCGTTTTTCCTGGGTTTTTCTTTTTAATCACATTTGTGTTTTGTCGTCCAGACACTTCCTACATTTTTTCAACGTATTAATTTTAATTTTGTCTCTCCAAGATGTTTCCTCGACTTTATATTAACCGTTATTTTGCACTCTAATTTTTACGAATTAAAGTAGATTTGCTGCGCAGTAGAATAAATGTTTAACGGCTACAACTGTATCGCTACCATTCTGGTGATTAATTTTTTTATTGTGTAGCGCAGCGTATAAATAATAAACAATAATGAAACGAACGGCAATTTCGATATACTTGATTACCTGTTCTTGGAGTTAAATATTATGTATAATAAACAAATACTAGTTGGAGAACAAAAGGAAATAATTTTTAATTTCCACATTCAAAAACCTTGAGTTCTTATGTTAGATTAACAAGTTGTGTACTTTTCGTTGATCCCTTTTAGTTCTACTGATGAGAATTGAGTTTCCGAAATACATTGATTGGTTTTTGCTATTTTTTTGAAGATTTGTCTTTATTTTATTTTACAAAAGTTGTTCAGAATTTAATTTAATTATGTACCTATACATCCAGTTCAATTTCGTTACCACAATAATAGTTTTTCATAAATTATAAAATTAAAATTAATATTTATTAGATTATTTTTAACGTTTCTTAAAACCCAATGAAATGCTTCATTGTATATCACGTGTTTAAACCAATCCTGTCATTATTATATTGAGAATAAAGCTCTTGTGATTATAATCGGGATTAATCTCTGTAGATTTTTTGTATACAAATGTCAATTGTCATATAGTTATCAACACAAGTAAAAAATGAGCAAAAAAGATATATTCAGTGTCGTGTCTGATGATGAAATAAAAAAAAAATCTAAATAAATATAACTTAAGTGTTCGATAAGTTAAAAATAATTCTCCAGTATCTTTCTCAAACTTGTTGCCATTTGGCAATAGCTACGAAAGCCCCGAAATTGTAACATGGCCATGAAAAATTAGACAAAAACGAGAAATATTTGACAATTCATAAAATTTATTTATCCAACACCTCTCAATAAATGCTCTATAACTATGGCGATTTTAAACAAGGAAAGTAACCGATTACCCACTAATGGGTATAATTTTAAGGAAAGTCACTAGTGAGTATTTTTTTATTTATAACAATAACACACAACACCTTGGTAACTACTTCGATTAATATTTAAATTAAAAAATTAAAACATATTTCTCTGTCAAATAATATTTCTTTAATAAATTTTTCATTTATCAAGAAGTGTTGTATAGAACGTTATACTTCACACGTGGGCAAATTGGATTTACCCACTTGTGAAGTAAATAACTATTCTTTATCAGAAAGAAAACAATTCAACTCATATGTCATCTGTAAAAAATGGTCTAATAGATTTTGAGTGATACAGCAACAAAAATTGTTTATTGTGCAACGAGTGTAGAAAGTTATCTATTTCACGCAAGTTGTGTGAGTTTTAGCACGATACAAAGTCAAGTACTGAAATCATAGGAGTGTGAAATAGGCCATTCTGCACGAGTATTATATTATTAGTAAGTTGGCCATACTTGCATGTGGAATAAATGTCCTCGCTGTTCCACACGACTGTGCTAAATATTATTTTCAAGCTTTGTTTAGTGTGGAGAAAGTGTAATTTTCTCAAGTGATCGTAGAAAAAATAGTTTTTGTTTTTATTTAATTATTCATGGCGAGTATTTAAATATTTGATTGATGTCATGTAATCCGACGGGCCTTATTCCTTACATTTTTGTTTGTTATATTTGTTGTTTTATTGTGAAGTGAATTGGTAAAAAGAGTAGTAATATAACAAAAATAGCATTGAAATCCCTGTGCGCCATATATTAATTTTACCCCCGGTATACTAACCGACTAAAAGAACCTAAAATTTTCTTGTTTTAATCTTAAAACAAGCGACGCAGTTAGAAATACCTCATGCAGTGATTTGGCTTTGTAGGTGGAGCAAGAATGAAAAATAAATGTCAGGCATTTAGTCGTGGTGTAAAAGGAACAAATCTAATACGGCCATGAAACATTCATTCCTTTTTAAAACACAACCCCTTCATTTATCACAATAAACAGCTTTTTTATCATCGCGGACACAAAAGCCAAAAAACGACTAAGACCGATCCGATATAAATAAGTGTTCTTTAAGCCGGGCGCGCAACACGCCGTGAGTGGACCGTAACGATGTTTTTACGGCATTGTTCTGGAAAAAGGTCCCCGCTATTGATTTCCCGGGCTTCCGGCGGCGGCGGCGGCGTCGCAGCCTGGAATCAATCGTGCATGCTAAGGGCATTAGTTTTTGGACACTGCGAACACGCCGCCCACGCGAGTCAAGGCGGCGGTGGATACGCGAGCTTCTCTTTCCACCGCACGATCCGATCCCGCCAGGGGTGGACTAGGGGATGATACCCTTAACCAACTCTCAAAGACTCAAACATCACTTATTCCCTATACGTTGTGGTATTTTTCAAAGCGTGGTATTTATAACAAAGAATTTTATTAAGAAATATTATATCTATCTCCTCAAAAATCGCTGTATTATTTATAGTTTACGAGAAATTTAATATTAAAGTTTATGAGGTGAATACGTGACGTAGTTTTGGTAAAAGACAGACAGATACAAAATTCATTTGTTGTAATTTTATATATTGTACAGCATACACATACCATATAAAACATCAGTAAATAATTAATATAATATTACGAAAACAACAAAATTAATGTTATAAACAAAATAAATAATTCACTTGATAAATACAAAATAGTTATATGTATGTTGTTAATAGTTATTTCTATACCAAGGCCGCGAAATTACTCTTTAGCAAACCGCTGAGGCCATTTGTGGCTGAGGCAGGATAATCTCAAGGGCGATAAAGGATTTCGTAGACAAGGTGTACACACTATTTTTTGTGCAACCGTAGAAAATATTTATTACATATTTTATCCAACACCTTTCAATAAATGCTCTATAACTATGGCGATTTTAAACAAGGAAAGTAAAAGATTACGCACTAGTGAGTATAATTTTGAGAAAAGTCACTAGTGAGTATTTTTTTATTTATAACAATAATAACACACAACACCGTGGTAACTACTTCGATGACATTTAAAATTAAAAAATTTAAAGCATATGTCACTGTCAAATAATATTTCTATAATAAATTTTTCATTTATTAAAAAAAGAGTTGGATAAAACGTTATACTTCACACGTGGGCAAAATGGAATTACCCACTCGATAAAATTATCTCACTCAGCCTTCGGCTTCGTGAGCTAAAATTTCTCTCGTGGGTAATTCCTTACTTTGCCCACTTGTAAAGTAAATAACTATTATCCAACACCTCTCAATAAATGCTCTATAACTATGGCGATTTTAAACGAGGAAAGTAACAGATTACCCACTAGTGAGTAATATTTTGAGAAAAGTAACTAGTTTGTATATTTTTATTTATAACAATAATAATAACACGCAACACCTTGGTAACTACTTCGATTGACATTTAAAATTAAAAAATTTAAAGCATATGTCACTGTCAAATAATATTTCATAATAAATTTTGCATTTAAGAGTTGTTGGATAAAAAAATTTTAGTTATACTTCACACGTGGGCAAAGAGAGATTACCCACTTGTAAAGGAAATAACTATTTTAGACAATTGTGGAAAAGATAATAAAACTTCAACTCTCCATACTTTTTTCATAAAACTAATTCCATCCAACAATTTTTTAAGATTTAATATCCGAAGAATACGAGTGTTCTATAAAAATTTATGTATTTAAATTTGAATATATACTGAGACAATAATGAATATGCATTATAATTGAAACATTTTAAAATGTTTGTATGTATCAATACTCATGCAAGCTCTTTTTTGGGTGTGTAACAAATTTCATCACAAACGAAAACAAATGGCGCAGCAAATGCACAAATCCTTTTCATGGCTTCATTCGCTTTTACACAATTCTTTAACATTCAACAAATATGAAAAAATCGACGAATAGCGAACACACCCGGCTTTAAATAACGTCGAACTGAACCAGCATTTATCTCCTAACAAAGGCAGCAAACATGATAAATGTACTACATGGCATTTAGTGCGTTTAATAAAACATTTAAAAAAATTATATCCATTCCAAGTTGGGGTCACACCTCCATTTCGAGCTATAATTGTAATTTGAACTTTTACGATTTCGCAGGTGACATTTAAACATGGCGGACAATAAAATACACGTGTCAACAAACGAAGTGAAGCCTTTGTGTGCGCAAAAAGTCAACGACATAGTTTATATTGAATGTGCCTTTATCAACCCCAGGACAAAATGAAAAATGCTTGTTTACTCTAGCAGATTTTTTGTCTTTAAAGGGTGTGTTTGATGAATAAAATATTTAAAACTGCAAGTCGAAAATGAGAATTTTTTTGTTGATGTCACACTCTTTAAAATTTAATTTTCCCGGACGAGGAGCTCACTTATCATTTCTTACAAATTATTTTAAAATCAGTGACAGCCTAAAATGTTTTTCTTTGATTAAAAATTCTTCCTAACAAGAAAAAATTGTCCTTTAAATTTAGAACGATCCATAAATAACATTTTGTGCGTACAAAATTATAAATGAAATATTCGTTTAGACTGTGAGGCACACAACACCTTGACAATTTTTTCATAAATAGCAATAACGGAAAATTGTACGAAATACTCTCTCAGAAATTTAATAAATAAATATAACATCTTGCTATTACTTTGAGTGTGAAACTCGGCTTTGGCAGACACTGGTTACCAGATGTTAATTCGCGGTTCCCAAAGATGTTACTGGAAAAGTAACCATAGTGGTTACAAATTGGCCTTATATAGACAATCAGTTATCAGAGTCGTTATAAACAACAGTTTTAAAATAAATATTTTGGTGGCAGCGCTTCGGACTGTGGATTATAAGAATCCCAGTTCGATATTCGCAGCAGACAAAAAATGTCACCTTTTGTTGAATCATCGAAATCTGCAAAAGAAGATTGCCTCAACGAAAAATGATTAATTGGCGATATGATATATTTATTAATATATCAAGAATATTACTTTAGTAAACAATGACAAAAACAAACAACTCTTGGATACCAGCCACTGGTTTATTAAAAAAAAAAACCTCTACTAATTTAGATGTTTCATACGTCTTCTTTGGGAGGTGAATTTTTATCAATAACAGTTAAAGAACATTTTGAAACAATAAATATATAAATAATTATTAAAAAAGAAACACAGATCTCCTCGTTAACAATTATAATAAATACATTGTTAAATGAGTAAAACAGTCAAATGTGATAAAAAATTAAAATTCATTATTTTCCACCCACTTTTTACCTCCCGTCTACCTCTGAGTAAGGGAGGTATTGTTTTTGGTCTAAAAAATTGGGTAGTGTGTTTTCAATGAATAAGCACGTTTTATGGTCCCTACAATACGATTTTACTTTTTCGCCATGACGTCTGTATGTATGTTTATATGTATGTGTGTATAATACCAAAAAATTAAATTTTTATGTATTTTTGCTTTTTATATGATATGCAGAACTGATTAGATTTTGGGTAAAATTGGTCAACCGGAAGTAGCAGTTCACTAGAAGCCCTTACCAGTTTTCCATGAAAACTATTTGTGTTACTTTGAAAATTGTAGAATATTTAAGTTTACATCTGTTTTGATTCCACTAATTTTAATAATTTTCGTTAGATTTAGAGATAATAAAATATTAAGAAATTAAATTTCATAAATCTTGTATTCCATGTTCACCGTGGAACACTTAAAAATTTTAAATTGTGATTGTGAGCCTATTTTCTTCGTGAAATATATGTTCAAAAATTAAATAAATATTCGAATGAAAATTAAATTAATTAAATACAAATAGAAAATAAACAAATAAGAAGGATTTTTTCTGTAGTACCAAATACTATTTTGTACCCTTTAAGAGTTGTATTGGGCGGGAGATTATGTGCTGGCCACATCAGATTTTTGTTCCGTCAGCTAGTATATTCAAACTCTAAAATTAGAAATAGATAACTACAAAATTATATCGATAGTACATTTTGAGTTATCATCATAATACTTAAATATGTATAACATCATGCCTTTTACTCATTATGGTTGTTGCATATTGCTTATACAAATCTAGATAAGTGATATATTTTTGCGTAAGAAGTGCGGTAAATGGCCGTCAAGTCATGAACACTCCCCCCCCCCCCCCTAAGGTTAAGGTTAAGGATGGGGAATCACAGGGGAAAATTTATAAATGTACGGGAGATAAATAGATTTTAATAGAATAATAAAATTGGTGACACTGATTTCTGATTGATCGTATAGTTCATGCAGTTCTACTAATCTGTATTGTCACGAAAATTCGTTTAATAATGAAGATCATTTTAGCATCATTAAACGTGCGATAAAATTTAGATTTTTTTTGTGATCCATCAACATACAGGGTGTAAATCAAAAAGCGGGCCATAGGAGTTTAACATGGGAAATAAGTTTTTCCGTGTGCAAAAGTTCCCAAATGGTTTTAGACGAAAATGGTTCAAATAAAAATTATAGAGAATTTAATTCTGCATCTAAATCACTAATCAGATTTTTTTTTACATGTCTTGTAATCTGTAAAATCGACTTTAAAGTTTTATAAATTTGCTAGTGATATGTAATTGTTTGTAATTTTGTTTCAATTCCATGGCTATCACTACAAATGAGCAATATTTATAAAACTTTAAAGTCGATTTTACGGATTACAGGACGAGCAAAATAAAATCTGATTAGTGATTTAGATGCAGAATTAAATTCTCTACAATTTTTATTTGAACCATTTTCGTCTAAATCCATTTGGGAACTTTTGCGCACGAAAAAACCGATTTCTCATGTTAAACGCCTATGGCCCGCTTTTTGATTTACACCCTGTATATAGATATTCACTAAATTTTTGTGATTAAAGATTATATGACATAGGAAAGTAACTGCCCGTTGGCAGTACTTTATTTTCATTTACTTAGTTTTATATCAAGAACGGAATATAGAAAAATATGATGCAAATACAGACTTTGAACTGAATAAAAGAATTATATTCATTTTATATTTGGTTGAATAATTACAATTACAAGATGCCATAATGAAAGTGTATTTATTTTATTTAATATTTAAAATGAAAAATACACGGAAATTGCAATTGTGCTTTGTTCATAAATAAACGTTTGTAAATGTTTACTAGGTTGTATGAAATTAATTAATATGTGGAAGAATAAAAGCTTCTCCAGTAAATCATTTTTAAAGAATCTACATTTTCATAATTTGCTGCTTTGTAATAAGTTTGTAATAATACAAATGTTTATTTATATTTCATACGGATGATATATCAGTTAAAATTATTACAAGTTTTGGGATGAAGGAAGAAGCAAACAATATTTTAACGGACCAAAAAAATTAATTTTAATTTTGCCGGATTGATGTCATGCCTAAAGCCGTGCCCAATCTTAAATTGTATCCCAAAAAACCCAAAATTAGGTATTAAAATACTGGATACCTTTCTGAATCAATGGCCTTTTTCCTAAATGAAATAGTAATTTTTATCGTGTGATATTTGTATCATGATGATCGCTCTTTAAAAGTCGCCTATCTCATGGGATCCCGTCTCTTATTGAGGCTATATTTGCCAACGAATTTGTAAATTTGTGTGGCAAACAAACATGGAATCTTCCACAATGTCCAATTCGCAGATGTGTACCGACTACACAGTAATTTAAGCAGGTACCTTACCAGAAGATTCGAAATACAGTTGTGTATAAATAATACAAACACCTTGTTAGTTAAATGCTCAACGGCTTATTTTAGTATACATTTGCCGTATACAAACGCATATATTAGCCCACGTGTGTTTATCTTATTAAGTCTAAGTAGTTACTAAATTTCTTAATGTTCGCGCTTGCTGCTTTGCTCTGAATTAAATTACAAAGCTGCTGCCGTATTTTGCATTACTTGGGAATTCCAATAAATAGTTCTGTCAGCTATCAATGTAAATGAAAATAATTAAATATATCATCACGCCATTTACAAATTCGGTTGTGGTTACCACTCATTAAGTCACTGTCCTCATATGTGTATTATTACACAGATAAATATGTTTTCTTGGAGCAAACAGATTCCTCTTAAATGAAGAGAAAAATTGATTTGAATAGTGCCAACCCGATTTCGTTTTCAATGAAAACTTTTGTAGGTTTAACAAGTATTCTTGTATAAAAATTAATATAGTTTTGAAGGAGCATATCAAAGCATTCAACTGAGACTCATTATGGGGACGAAGTAGTTTAAAAAGTAGTTTTAATTCAAAACGATATCGTTTTAATTTAAAAACGTTTTGTTTAAATTTAAAACGGCTTCATTTTCATTATTTTTAAAAACAAAATTAAAATATATTCATTTTTTTTCCAAGCAGAAGAAAGAAGATAATAAAATGTACTCGTATATTCAAAATTAATATTTTTTTGAATTGAACCTTAATCATTTTGTAAGTAATAAATTTTTCTTTAATGAATGCATATTAAAAGAAAATTGAAAATTTTCTTCAAACAAGAAATTATTTTCATGAGTGTATTATTATTATTATTGGGTGAATTACGAAATCTTTCAAAATAATTTGGAATATTTATTTGTGTGGAACGTATTTAAATTTAAACCTCTATTGCATGAATTTTTATTTTTTTAAAATAAGGGCTCAAAACCATTATTTTTTACATAAGAAATATTCATATATTTAAAATAAGTGTTACATAAATTTTTTTCTAAAAATAAAAAAAAAATATTTTTTTAAAATTTTGTTCACTATTGGGAACATTATGAATAAATTCAACTTACAATAGAACTTTGGTCTATTGGGTCGTCTTCGCGTACTATACAAAATTGTTTGATAAACAACCTCTTCTAGAAAAACATCAGATAAAAAAATTTTTTGGAAATTTTGTAAAGTTGTATTTAGCTGTAATATATCAGCAGGTAATAAACTGCTTCCTTCAAATTTTACATTTTATATCTCAGTTTCTGTAATTATCTTTTTCCAGTTAAATTTTTTTTTTGTGTTGGTCAAATTGGGAGTAATGATCTAATTGGCAATTGACAAAGTGTATATAATGTTCCCAAATGTTACAACATGATTGCCATGAATGTAAACTGCATAAGAAAAGAAAAAAAAAATTTAATTTTATGTTCCCGTTCGGGAACAGTATGCAATAGAGGGTTAATACATGAAAAAGTTACGTGTACAATACATACGGAAACTTTTTATCATTAAAAAAATACTACTTTTCATTGGTATAAATAACTATTTTTATCTAAATATTATTGCCTACATTTTCATTTGAAACTTTTGCACAGCTGATTTTATGTTTAAATATACTGAATGTTTTATTTATGTGCCTACTCGGAAAAAAATGAATTGCTAAAATAGAAATCTGTATCTTACATATAGTGACAGCAATCTATGTACATATTTATTTCTCAGCAATAATAGATATTTATCATAAATAAATATTTTTCAGGGCCGGTATTTCCAACCTCAGATAAACTATAGAATAAATTATCTAATGGAATAAACAAAAAATATCGCATCAAAAGAAGACAGCTAAGAATAATAAGCATCATTTAAGCTATGATTTTGATGCGATATTTTTTGTTTATTCTATTGATAAATTTATTCTTTAGGTAACTAAGTTTAGAAATACCATAAATAAATATTTTTCAGTGAAATAATATATAACAACTAATATTAATGGGGTAAATAGCTCCGTGGTAACGCGTCGGACTGTGGATCGTGAGATCCTCAGTTCGAATCCCTAAGGTGACAGTTGCCAATTTAAATTCCTGTGGTACCCCCCTCCACTAACATCTTTGGGGGCTATGATATGACGGCTGGTAACCGCACTCCATACGCATAAATATATCACTTACCGAGATCTGCGTAAGCAGAGTGCCACACCCACAATGGGTAAAAGGCGTGATGACATATTTATTATTTATTTTATTTATTTAACAACTAATATTGCTATTTCACTGCAAGATATTTATTTATAATAAATATGTATCATTGCTGAGAAATAAATATAATATAAATAGCTGTCAATATACTGAAGATACAGATTGCTATTGTAGCAATCCATTTTTTACGCGCAGTAAACTTTCGCTCTAGTAAATATAACGAAAATCAACTGAATCCTACGCATTGTTATCAAACTAACAATTAAGAAGTTAAGTAATTCTATCTTGTCTCTGTCATGAATTATAAAATAAGAGGACACACAGATGACACTGAAACGGATTCAAGGGACATTGCCGCAAAAATGTCATCACCGATTTTTTTGTAATGATTCCTGTACATCCAGAGACAACTGTGGGAATTGAACTCAAGATCTTATGATTACCAAGTGAAGGCAATATACATTCCTGTATAAAAGTGGACGCGACAAATGTGGTATGCCAGAATAGACTTTCAAAACGTGTCCATATTTATCGCAACTGCACAAAATATTTACAGAGAGAAATTGGCAATATTGTGGACGCAATTTTCTTGTGTCTGTTCTGAATACTGAGAGCTTATATTTCTGACAATTACTGATAGGATAGGCTATTACAAATATTCTTCATTGTTTGACCCAATTCTCAAAACTTTCTAACTTTATAGAAGACAAATTCCTTCCAAAAGATATAACTAACCCTGATTTTTTTTTGTTCATTACACCGTGTATTTATTTGCAAACTTTATAATTGTGTACTACAAAAATCAATACGAAGAAGTACTTTGAAGGCATCAAAACTTGTACGAGCATTTTAAATAAAGATTGATGAGAGCTTTTAAATATTTTAAACAACTTAGATACAGAATATACAAACTAAATCTTTACCTTTATATGTATTTTCATATCTTCAAAACACTGAACACAACACAAAAAGATTTATTCACTAAAGAAATAATTCGTTGTTTCGTTCTTCGACGATTCTGATCGTGCCAGCTTGGATGCAAGTTCTATTCTGATTTATTGAAACAAGGTCAGACAATGCAAAACAAAACTGCAGGCAGGAGGGGTAAGGTATTCGTAAAACAAATGCAAAATTGTTTAGTTGAGTTCGGTAATTTGAAGTGTGCGAGTGTGTGTTGTTCCTGGTAACGAGAAAATGGAGCCGGGATGAATTCTGCGGGACTGAAGGTTAGTGGGATGTTTCATACCCATCTTAACATTAATGTTTTTGTTGATATATGTTTGAAATACATACAATGTTTATCAGAAGTAATATTATTTGAACATCTGTATATTTTAGAGCAGTTAACGTGTGGATGGTGTTGAATAAAATGGAATGAACTTGTTAGTTAAATGACGTATGTACTGATATTTAAAAGCTATTGAAAGCAGAGGTTCTCAAAATTGTCTACGTTATGGCTGGTACCATGAGCTCTGTTTTTGGGTGTTTTAAGAGCAGTGTTTTAGGCTCGGTTGTAGCGATGTACAATGATCTACAATTATTTTATAAAAAAATGCTTCAAATAGAAGTTACAAAGAAATGTATTATCTATCACTTTTATTTGAAATACTCCCTCTGTCTCATAATAATAGTAGCAAATGAATATTAAGGAATTATTGGTAAAGGCAGCTGTAAGTTATGTTGTAGCGCAAAATTGAGAAGTCTTCAGTCAAAATCAATCTTCCATGACACCTTTCATTTGTTTTGACTCATCTGTCAATTTTTTTAGTTGACTCTAATATTATGAATTATAACTATTTTTCAAAATATGTCACATACCGAAATCCGCGAAAGACCTTTCTTAAAACATAATTCAAATTAAGAAATTTGAACTAGCACCTCAGAGGTCGTG
The DNA here is from genome assembly GCA_963942605.1 of Poecilus cupreus. Classification (NCBI taxonomy): domain Eukaryota; kingdom Metazoa; phylum Arthropoda; class Insecta; order Coleoptera; family Carabidae; genus Poecilus; species Poecilus cupreus. The sequence goes on along the minus strand of OZ012726.1, from coordinate 5,460,450 downwards.
GGTTCGAATCCCGCTGAAGAGCATGGCCGTTTATGTTCATATAAATTTATCATCATCCACACATGAGGCGGCATATGACCTTAGTAGTTAGTCTGCCTCCCATCACCATAAAAAAAAATTTCTCCAAAAATAGGCACTGAAGTTAGTTTTTTATCACGAATATGGAATTTAGTTGGCGAGGCTCGTAATAAACCATGTGAGTGATAAAAAGGAACTTCAATGCCGAGGTACATATTAAGTTTTATTTGAAATCTAAAATTCGAAAAAACTGTAAAAAAATTAATATAAAGGTTCAGTTACATCTATCAGTTGTCAATTGAAACTGACAATCAGTGTTGCCAACCTTGAACAGTGAAGTTATCGTAAATAACACTCAATTAGTTAATTCTTCTTGCAAATTTTGTTTCATGTTACGTCCAAATTTACTATAGTACGTCAATATATCTGCCAAAATTATCCTAATTGTACAATAATTATATAACGCCTGCCAACACTGGGCTGCTCAAAATCGTCGTATAATGGGTTACTTTAGTGAGCGTTTAATGACGATTTTTGAACATTTTAGTGCCGATTTCAAATAAATAAATATATCATGGGGTAAATAGCTCCGTGGTAACGTGTCGGACTGTAGATCGTGAGATCCTCAGTTCGAATCCCACTGCCGACAGTTACAAATTTAAATTTACCCCTGTGGTTCCCCCTCCACTAACATCCTTGAGGGCTATGATTTGACGGCTGGTAACCGCACTTCATAGGAAAAAATATATCACCTACCGAGATCTGCGTAAGTAGAGTGCCACACCCGTAATGGGTAAAAGGCGTGATGATATATTTATTATTTATTTTATTTATTTACCCATTTTACTCGATTTAGAACAGACTTTGGTAAATGATATATTATTGCGCGTAAAAAGTTACCAGCCGTCAATTTACGTCCTAAAGATTATCAGAATATTAGTTAAAACCTCATTAGTAATGGTACCATTAGTAATGGTACCAATCTACAAATTCATAATTCTTTAGATAATTGATGAATAACATTTAAGGACAATTTTAATTAATAATGAAATAAAACTAAATATATTCCGGTACCTTTGTTGCTAGATATTCGCAAATGTTTTCATTTCTCGCCAAACAAAAGTCCTAATAATCAATATATTCCACACGTATAAAATGTCTGCATTTATTCAATTTCCCAGTTAACGAACACCCGAACTTATCATAAAATACATTTTCCGTTTTCCTGCGTTTCTCTGGCAGAACGGTATATCATCAAAATAAAATAGGTACACAACAATTTTTACTCTTATTGTAAATAGATAACAGCGTGAAAACGTTATTCGACAACATTCATGTTCGCTACGTCGCATTATAGAAGCATCATCGAAGCTTCTGCGTTCTCAAAGTGATTTTAGAACTAAAAAACTACGAGAATTTCAAGCACTCTTTGCGACTTTGAGTATGCATGCCGGTTTAAGCGCAAAATAACGTTGACTATCTGATGTGTTTCCATTTGACTCTCCCCTACGTCAGGGATGCCCAAAACGCACGTTTTCAGGGCAACATAAAAAAAATCGATGCTTTAACAGTACGAAATTGAGGATATCAATATATTTATTATTATAAATGTTACACAAAAATTAACATTTACTGAAATATACAGGGTGTTAATACTAAGTCGTTACACCCGAAAATGGTAGATAGAACTCATTAAAACAAACAACTTTTTTTAGCTCAAATTTTTTATTTGGAGCCCCATTTCATAGTTATTGGCGTTCTCTTGTTTTTCGAGAAATCGTCATAACTCCCTTATTTTAAGGGATATTTAAGAAATACAAAAACTTTAAGCATTTGCTTTCGGTTCTCTAAAACACTTGTATTTACAATTATTTTCTATTTCATCAAATAACAAAATGGCGACAAATCAAAAATTTCTAAACAAGATATTTTGAAAACCACCCCATCGATTTTCAAAAATAAAACATTTTTAAAATCCTTAAACTTTCTGTTACAATATTTGTCTGAAACATTTTTTTCTATCTGTTCAACTTTTTCATAATGATGCATGTTTACGTATAAATTATGCAAAATACAAACATACAAACGGACATACACGTGCGCTAAATTTGAAGTAACTTGTTTTTGAGTACTTGTTAAATCTAATCTCTTTTTTGTTTCATTGTTTTAAGCAGCTTCTTCGTTTTAAATGCTTTTTTTTTAGTTTGTTAATACTTATGTAAGCCAAGTAAGTGAACAAAAACTTTTTTTTTGCCAGATAGAAAAAAATGTTTCAGACAAATATTGTAATAGAAAGTTTAAGGATTTAAAAATGTTTTTTTTTCGAAAATCGATGGGGTGGTTTTCAAAATATCTTGTTTAGAAATTTTTGATTTGTCGCCATTTTGTTATTTGATGAAATAGAAAATAATTGTAAATACAAGTGTTTTAGAGAACCGAAAGCAAATGCTCTAAGTTTTTGTATTTCTTAAATATCCCTTAAAATAAGGGAGTTATGACGATTTCTCGAAAAACAAGCGAACGCCAATAACTATGAAATGGGGCTCCAAATAAAAAATTTGAGCTAAAAAAAGTTGTTTGTTTTAATGAGTTCTATCTACCATTTTCGGGTGTAACGACTTAGTATTAACATCCTGTATATATACCTTATAAGCCTTCAAGTAAACTATCACTTCCGATTGATCAATTGTTACCACTACCAGTTTACAACTTTAACATATAAATTGTAACAAAAAAATCTGATGTGGCCAGTACATAACCTCCCGCCTAATACTACTCTTATACGGTACAAAATAGTATTTGATGATATAGAAACATACCTCTTTATTTGTTTATTTTCTATTTATATTTGAGAATTTTAATTTTATTTCGTATATTTATTTAATTTTTTGACATATATTTCAGTAAGAAAACAGTTTCACATTCAAAATGACATGTGTTACATTTCGTAAAAAATTTAAAATTTTTAAATGTTTCCATGGTGTACAAGGAATGCAAAATTTATGGAATATTATTTCTTAATATTTTATTATCTCTAAATCTAATGAAAATTAATAAAATTAGTATAATCAAAACACATGTAAAATTAAATATTCTACAACTTTCAAAATAAAATTGTTGAAAACGGAAATTAACCGTATTTTTCACGAAAAACTGTTAAGGGCTTCAAGTAAACTGCTACTTACCTAGAGGTAGGCGGGAGGTAAAAATATGAGATTTGGAAATGATTTCAATAAATTTTAAGTTTGACACGTCATTGTAAGAATTGTGTAATCGTACTCTAGGGATCTTTAAACGTGTGTATCAATACAAATTTTGACGCATCACGCAACTGCTGTGTATACCATATGATTTTTCACATACATACATATTTAACGTCTTGCTATATCCAACTCAGTGGGGTAGTACGACCATAGAAACACATTCAATCAACAATCAATCTCTTCAAAACATTCTTAATATACCACTTTCGCCTCGTCCACATTCTTACATGCTCGTCTATTCTTCACAATCGGAATCATTCGTTCACGCAACAAACCATCAATCATATCTAACCATTTACTCCTCGGACGCCCACGAAATCGTTCACCGAAAATCTCATCCTCATATATTAGTTTCATCAATCTTTCACTCGACATTCGATCAAGATGGCCAAACCACCTCAACTGACTCATTCCCACTTTTTAACAACCTTCTCCTCAGTCTCACACTCACCATACATCAATGTGTTTCGGACAGGATCACTTTTATAACTTCTTATACAAATAAGCCTAAAATTGATTGTTTAAAAATTAAAATTGATAGATTTGACATATAGGTATGTGTTAGAGAATCACTTAAATCAATTGACGATGATTCAAAATTCATTTTTGATATTTTAATTTAGCTCTAATCCTGTATGCCAATTTATTGATCACACTTTGCATCAATTTTTTCTTTACAAAAAAAAATTGGTCAATTTATTGAAGAATTAGAACATGCTATGCTTTTAGACAATTTTTTAGGGAATTCTAGGGAAATTTAGTCATTGCCAATCAGTCAAACATGTTTATGTATTTTGTTTCTGTTATTTTAAAAAGTATATTTTCATTCCTGTCAGGAATTTGCTGGTGATATTCATTAAACGAAAATGGTGTACAATTTTACAAAACATCGTATTGCTATTACTGAAATTATCACAATAAATTAACGGAAAACTTGATGTGTGTAAAACGAACGACAATATTTTAATTCTTGACAATTTATTGACAATAAACTTAATCAATATATAGGCCAATAAATTACGTCGTCTAAAACAGGCATAAGGCTCTTTCATTTAATACCACAGTCGGTGGGATTCAAATACCATAAAAAAGAAACAAATGACTATCGTTTCAAAATATTATTTGATATTTTAGGTCCCTGAGATCATTTCATAGCAAACTCGGTATTCGGAGGATACAAATTCAAATATCTTTCGAAACAAGTGATGGTCGTCCAAAATTAATTTTTGATATTTGAGTTCAAGTTTCCTACCGAAGATCCTTAATTTGATACCTATCTTGATAGGGTTTAATAAATATTTATTAAATGTCATTTTCCAAATATTTATTATTAAATATTTTTTGCTCGACAATGTAGGAAGTACATACGTAAAACTGCAAAGAATATTTTGTATTCTAAATATTATTAAGAACATCTTTTATTTGAATTTTTGTTTCGCAGCTAATTCCTTAGTCGAAATTTTTTGATTTGCAATTATAACCATATTCAACATAGGTATCTAGTTCTCCGTATTTTCATCTATCTTATAATTATGTTTCGTTACTTTTTCTATCTCTACTTCTTGTTCGTGAGTTATTAAACATACGGACACACACCCATCCATCCACACAGAGACTTGAAAACATTTATTTCATAATATAGCAGTATAAATAAATAATAATATAAAATAAAATATGTAATTACATATTTTATTTTTATCGGAAAACTTTAGGCACCCCTAAGGAAAAGCGTCGAAACATTTTCCACGTTTGGCCATGCGCATTAGCAACCGGAAGCCAAGCTATTGTCAACCGGAAGTGAACGATTGTCGATAGAGATTCAGATTATGTTAAAAATAGAAAACGCTTACGACAATTTTGGATGAATTTATGTAAATGTATTTCGTAGCGATTTATTCTGATGTAGAAACAGAGATTAAAATAGACACACAAGCGATCGTAAAATATGTGATATTTTGAAATTATCTTTTCGGGAGGTATTTTTATTACACTGAAATTTGTTCTTTTGACTCGTTTCTACTGAGTATATTGAACTTATCGCCAAAAGAATCTGTTGACGTATAAATATTTTGAATAAACTTTTTCGTGATATGAATTTTATTACAAGGTTTCATTGAGACGGTGTTTTTAAACTTTTACGGAGTGAATAACATTTTTACGTTTGATGAAATATGGATTTGAGCAATATGTACAGTAATGCATAAAATGTAACATGATATTTTCAATAACACTGCACTGCAAAGAATTTGACGATGAATATAACGATAATATGTTTGTTGAATGGTAGATGTTCTCGCATTCAAATGAAAGGCTTTTTTGTTTGTTGATGTTGTTTTGTGAGTTGAGCTAGGATTACATTTTCCTTTATGTTATTAAAACATGAGATACTTTCTAATTAAAATGTTTATCTATAATTAACCTGTACGAGTATTTTAATAAGATATATTCATTGCAGATTATATTTTGTTAATGTTGCAAGGAGAACAATATTCATAAAACATATTAAGTAATTTCAAATTATACATAAGAAACTACACATTTTATAAGTATCAACTTAATATATTTGCGACATAAAATTTATATATAAATCTTGACTTCACATATTTATAAAATTGTGTTGCATATTTACAAAATATTGAGGTTCACATTAAGGCCGCCAGATGGTGTTAAAAACCTGTGTACAAATCTGGATCGAACCTCAAAGTCACTTTATTGACAAATGTATATAAAATTTTTATATTTAATCATAAATGCGTAACTGAAAAATTTATTATCAAGATGCTTTAAACTGTGGAATTTGAATGTCATTTAAGTGTGATATAATTAAATAATTGTAAAATTATATAAAACGCTTAGATAATTGCTGCCTTGAAGTGTGACGTCCTGGATTAATCTATTTGAACGAACTGTCAAAATACAGATGACATTTCTCGAAAGCATATTTTGATGAACTTTTAACTTCACTTATAATTATTTGCTCTATTATTACACCGAGTATGACATGACTCTAGGGTATTAAACAAAGTATAAAATGGTGAAATCCAAATAAAAATCTACCTTCTAGTCTCTACCGCATCATATCTCTTCAAACACAGCTCGCAGTCCTGCCGCCCGGCCTGGTTCAACCACTGTTCCAAACACGAGCGATGCACATGGGCCAAGGAGCCCTTACAGTGACAAGGGCTAAGTAGTCGTTCTCTTGATACCCCGGAATGACAGATCCTGCAGCAGGGCGTCGTAGGGGTGTTCGGGGTAGGGGGTGTCTTTGGGGGCGATGGTGCTGATACCACGGTGTCAGAGGTGACCTGGGTGACTTGGGTAGCCGCGCAAGTGGTGCAACTTGGGCATGATGACATTGTGACAAGTGAACACAGGGTTGCTTGGATTCTTTATTTTCGAGGCTGACAAATTAATATGTTTTGACTTAACTATTATTATATTAATATGGAATAATATTAATTTATTTTTGGACGTGTCTGGATTTTCGAAATGAATCAATAATAGTTATTTACTTTACAAGTAGGCAAGTTAAAGAATTACCGGCGAGAGAAATTTTACCTGGAGGCCACAGTGCCACAGCAAAATGAACAAAAGTTGTGATGATGAATTTATATTCGTTTATTTTTAAATAATTTTTTTAATAATTAGTTTATTTTGAAGATTTCCTATCCCGAAATGGTAAAACTGTTGAGAAAGCAAATAAAATAATAAATACAATTACAAATACCTACCCAGCAAACACAGTTGTAACATTAATGTACCTGGTATGTAATATCCGAAACCTAAGTAGTATCATTTATATACGTACTAATAACGTAATATACATATACCATGTCGGACATCTCATGAGAGAGCGTAAAATTATGTTGTTGGTATGTCACATTGGTCTTGGACATGGTACATACCTACAACATGTATATGTTATGTTACCGTAATTATAACTTATTCACAGTTAATTAGAAAGTTTTATATATTTTATATAAAAATATAGCAAAGAAATTTTAAGTATTTTATAGTGTACATTGAAACAACTTTGAAATATATTTAGTTTAATTTTGCTAAGTGGATATATATTTCCGTATCGTAATTTATGTGAAGGAAATTATTAATTAATAAATAAATAAACATTTTCAAAGAGATCTTACTCAAAAATTTACCAAAACAACTATTCCATTTGTATATTCAAAGTTGTTTATACCTTTAGTTTATTATGTACCATTAACATTACAATGTCTACATACATGGGATGTCATGTCTCATAAACCATGTTGCGGACTAAGGTCTATCCATGTTATGTATATATAACGTATTTGCGACATAACTGTGTTTGCTGGGTATACCCTAAACGGTATTCAACCCCGGGTATACAAAGCAACGATATGGTATCTCATTTTTTCAGTAAAACTTTTGTTAAATATCTAAAAATAATTAAGTGTAAAATAAATATGGCAACGAATCGTTTCCCTACTGTTGGATGTGGAGCTCTGCTGAGAGCAGACCTGAGCATATATTTTAATGATTGATCACCGGCCGTCAAATTACGATCCCCGAAGATTCCAGCGACAGCATAGTGTAAGTTTATCTATACTATGAACTACGTTTAAATATGTTTAAAAAATTAGAATATAGAATAATGTATGAAATAAAAATTACAGCCTAAAAAATTCTATATATTTTTGGATATATCTAAATTTATACTAAATCAATTTTTTACTGAGATATTTTCGAAAAACCTGATGAGCCTTAACGTAAACTACCACCAACATGTAATTTAAACATTCAAATTCAATATTTATAATTATGAAATGATATCGTCTAGATTTTGAGTTATCGTGAATTAAAGAAGTCACACACATACGAAATACCTCCCTTACATATGCAATATGGGCCAGAGATAAACATAATAAAAATATTCATAACAATATCCTTGAAAATATGTAGACGCATTTATTTAACGTATGAAGTATATTTACAAAATTAAGAAATAATATAATATATTATTATTCAAAATTAAAATTATCTCATAAAAATTCTTTGCTGTTATATTAATTTTTTTTCTTGGTGATATTTGAATGTAAAAGAATTTTTAATATAGATTTTCTTTTCATGTAAACGCTACTGTGATATTACAAGAAAAATATTTTGAAATTCATTAAAGAAATGTCTGTTTACGTACAGGCCGATTTGAATGTTCTTATAATGTTTTTAAAATAAAATATAGAAGAGGTAATTTTTAATTTGTTATAAAAATTTATAATTTTGATATATGCATTAAACATCTAAAAAATAATCTTAATTTGTTAAAAACAATATAGTTAAATGTTAAATACTGGGAAGTTTAACCGAGGTATCATTATTTAAGGGCGACAGTGCACACGGTAACTAAATTCTTAATTCTGGGAATTTATTGAATTTATTTCTATAGCCTATTCGACAGGGTTACAAAATTATATATAGTACTCTCAGTATCTATGTTACAACAATATTTTATGATTATTACAAATAAATCAGTTTAACTGATAGTCTAAACACATCTTACTGTTCTCACAGTTTTTTTACCTCCCGCCTACCTCTTGGTAAGGGAGGTATTGTTTTTGGTTAAAAAATTGGGTAGTGAGTTTTCAATGAATAAGCACGTTTTAGGGTCCCTACAATACGATTTTACTATTTTCGCGATGATGTCTGTATGTATGTATGTATGTATGTGTGTGTGTGTGTGTGTGTGTGTAGTCTGTGGCAATTTTTTCGTCTCGCATAACTCAAATACTATAATAACAAAAAATACAATTTTGTGAATTATTGCTTCTTATATTTAAATGAAGAGCTGATTAGATTTTGGATAAAATTGGTCAACCAGAAGTAGCAGTTTACTTGAAGCCCTTAACAGTTTTTCGTGAAAAACACGGTTAAATTTCCTTTCTCAACAATTTATGTTATTTTGAAAGTTGTTCGATTACACTAACTTTATTAATTTTCATTAGATTTAGAGATAATAAAATATAAAGAAATAAGATTTCATAAATCATGGATTCCTTGTACACCATGGAAACACTTACACATTTTCAATTTTTTACGAAATGTGACATGTCACTGTGATTGTTAAGCTGTTTTCTTAGTGAAATATATGTCAAAAAATTAAATAAATATAGTGAAGGAAAATTAAAATTCTCAAATATAAATAGAAAATAAACAAATAAGAAGGTATGTTTCTGTATCATCAAATACTATTTTGTACAGTTTAAGAGTAGTATTGGGCTGGAGTTTATGTGCTGGCCACATCAGATTTTTTGTCTCAGAATTAGGTTGTGATTGGTTGGATTTTGCAATTTAGATGTAGAATATGTAGTATGATGATATTTTAAACGCAAATTTTAAATCATTAAATTTGTGAATCCAACATGAACCAGTAAATGTGTATTTTACATATATTAAATTTCTAAAACCTTTGTAAATTAAATCCAATATGAAACAGCCTATAGCCTCCATTCTGATTTGCCTAATATTTTAAGGAATATAACAACAAATTAACAAAAATCATTATTGGCTTGTATAACGAGAACTAATTTTGAATCTGATGACAACAAAATATAGACAAATGTTTCAAATAAAAATTGTAGGTAATATTATTCTACATAGTATTAATTGGTGGAACATTTTTCAAAGAGTAACAATTAACGCATTTAGTAATGTCCACGAAATATATATTTAAATTTTAACTAGTGCTATATGCCATCATCAAGAATGATTTAGTCGAAATTAGTTGAATAATTATATCAATTTTTCGTGGACATCACCAAGTATTTCAATTTTACTCCTATTATTCTACATCTTTTAGTTTCCAATGTATTATCTCTATCTCATTTATTTATCAAGATATTCTCAAAAACCCTGATAGGCCTCCAATTTACATACCACTTACTGTGGATGAATTGTTCCCAAAATCTATCAATTCGTAACATGAACATAATATCTCCCTTACATGTATGTACGTGCGGGATGTAAAAATTAGATTTTAAGATATAAATATGATGGATTAAACAGTTTGGCTTTATATGATTTTAACTGGGCCAAATGATATGATTCTGGGTTCGTATTTAAATATAAAATAATTTATTTGGTTATATCTTTCTATGTGTAGTTCTTTCAGTAGATACTCGATAAAGTAAAAGTACTCGTCGAGAAGCTAATTGCAATAGAAACATAGTAGAATATTAAAATATTTTTCACCCTGTATGATATGAGTTAAACTCCGGTGTATCCATGAATTGAAACGCTATCCTGTTGTGATAAAACATAAATAATCTGGATCCAGAGAGCTTTGTGCAGCTTTCGTGTTTTTATTTTTCAAGTCGCGCGTAAAGACCAGGGAGGTGTCAAAGCCCACTACGCATGGAGTGTGTTTCACTGAAATTCGACCTTTGTTCGCATAGCGTTCCCTATTCCCTTTTAGAAGACGCATTGTATTTTATATCGTGTTCCAGTTTTTTAAGCGCTGGAACATTTCAAGCACTTTCATACTGAATTAATAAAATTTATGGGCCATCGTTGGATTAACTGGGTTTTGTAAATTAGTGCTGTAAAATATTATATAGGGGGCTCCGCATGGATATTCTTATATAACACTTCGCAAACTTTTTTATTACTGCAACCAAACTAAATTTTATCCTTATGGTTCAACAATACTTTGTTGCTTGAATTTAGAGAAGAACTATGTATCTATTGTCAAGGATCTTCTCATTGCTTTATTCAAATTAAACTAGAATAAAATAATCTGATGTGCCAGTTCAGAACCTCCCGACAAAATAATTTAACATGAGTTATTTAAGTGTACCCTACCGTTTCCGGTTGAGAAATCACTATCAAAATCTAATCATTTTGCTACTGGAATATCCAAATCTTCAATATTAAATTAGAAAATGATATCATTATTAGATTTTAATGGGAATTCAAGTTATTTTAATCGGAAATTTTGACCTGTAATAGTGGTGTGCTAGGAAATTTTTAACAAATGAGTAGCTCATAATTCAGTTAAAAATGTTAATTATGTTATACGTATATAATATAATAAAAATATTGATTATAAATTTGATTGATATATCGCGAAATATTTAGGTAACCAAATGGGCCTTATTGTATACATTTTTAAATTCTGAACAACTTTTGTATTGACACTTTTGCTGTAAAGTGAATGAGAAAAATTTACAGCAATATAAAAAAAAATTGATGTGGGCAGCACATAACTTCCCGCCCAATACTACTCTTAAACGGTACAAAATAGTATTTGATGACACAGAAACATACTTTCTTATTTGTTCATTTTCTATTTATATTTGAGAAATTTAATTTTATTTCGTATATTTATTTAATTTTTTGACATATATTTCACTAAGAAAACAGCTTCTCAATCAAAATGACATGTGTCACATTTAGTAAAAATTTTAAATTTTTATGTGTTTCCATGGTGTACAAGGACTGCAAGATTTATAAAATATAATTTGTTTACATTTTATTATCTCTAAATCTAATGAAAATTAATAAAATTAGTGTTATTAAAACACATGTAAAAATAAAATATTCTACAACTTTAATTTAACCGTGTTTTTCAGGAAAAACTGTTAAGGGCTTCAAGTAAACTGCTACTTCCGGTTGATCAATTTTATTCAAAATCTAATCAGCTCTTCATTTAAATATAAGCAAAATTCACAAAATTGTATTTTTTAGTATTATAGTATTTGAGTTATGCGAGACGAAAAAATTGCAACAAACTACACACACACACACAAACACACACACACACACACACTTACACATACATACATGCATATATACTTACAGACATCATCGCGAAAATAGTAAAAGCGTTTTGTAGGGACCCTAAAATCTAGTAACGTGCCTATTCATTGAAAACTCACTACCCAATTTTTTTACCAAAAACAATACCTCCTTTACCTAGAGGTGGGCGGAAGATAAAAATAGCATTGAAATCCCTGTGTTCCACATTTTAATTCTACACCCATATAAATATAACAAGTTCTGCCCAGGCACACAGTGATTTTTGTTATGATGACTATGAATACTAACAGTTTAAAAACATTTTACTCTGTTACTCGATCGGCCAGGTTTCTTGCAGCCGGCTCTCGCTCTTCTTTTATATATTTTCTTCTGTCATTTTGTATATCGTTCTGTGTAATTTGTAAAACCTGCAAACGAAGTTTTATTTTTTTTATGTTCAATTATTCCGGTTCTATATAAACTATAAATACTGCTTAACTTCTTTAAAAATTTCTAAAATCTATTTCAGTTTTCTAGTCAAAAAAGTATAATGTAAAACAGAATAAATAACTGTAATTCTATACTCTACAACCTTAAAAGAGAGTAATATTTTTATTTATATCTGTTACATATAGCTATAAAATAAAATATTGGAGCAAAACACAACTTGTTTTATTCTTTTTAGTTACAGTATCATATGTCACCCTCCAGGGCATTTACAGCATTTAAAACAAAATAGCGACCCACGCCAATTACAGAGAAATATTTAAATATATAATTGCATCATTCATTTCTAATAATAATGAATGTGAGTATATATAATACTATGAATATTATAATTTGTTGAAATATCTTGTAGGATTATCCGCAGAATTAATAATAAAATATGTGAAAACAGTTCCCGAACAATTTCATCGAAAATTACACGTGAAAAGCATTAACTTGTCAACAATGATCCAATGACAGGCGTGAAATTTGTCCAGCACTAGGTTACGTCGAGCTATGTGGAGTGGCGCGTTAAACGTTAACTCCACGTTATGTTGACATCTGCTTTTATTGTACTTTTAATTAAATGTGATAGAACTGTCGGCAGGCGATTGTTATTTATCGATTCGTAGGGATTCATTTCCAACTGTGATATTCCTGAATTTAGCTTCAAATAAGTAGATGTTACACGGGTTTAGAAATGCTGTAGGATGGGGAAATTTCGTTAAAAGTTGGTAGTGTGAATTTTATCCTTTGATGAAGAAAGTTATTTGCCCTTTGTGGAAAATGATCGATTTAAATTTGTACAAAAGAAATTTTAAATTTTAATTGGATGATTAACTTTGTGGAATATTTTGGATAAGAGGCTTTGCAATATTTGATTGGTAAATAATTGTTTTATAAAATTTAGAATTTATGGAATATTACGATTTTTCAGATGGATGAATATGGAAATAAATTGTTAAATGCGTAAAATATGTAATAATTCCAGTTTTTAGCGATAAACTACATTTGTTAATTTTTTTTGTTCATATTTTGTACATTTTAGTTAAAATACGCCATTACATCGCAAATATTTACCCTTGGGCATGATGAAATATGAATTTTAATATTTACAATTGGTTAAATAATGGAGTGCATCAATATGGATTTGCAGCTCTGAAGGTATCCGGTTAAATACAAAGATGCTAATTAAAAAGAAATTAATATGGCAGGAAATATTCTTTCGTTAATTTGTTTAATTTTGTTTCCTTCTTTGTTTTTCAAAATCGTTAGCAGATGTAAACAAAGTTAATTAATAACACAAAATAAAAACTTTTAAATAAGAATTTTTCTTTATAGTATTCACCACAAATCATTTATTGGCTATGTACAAAACACATAACAAACTTTCAAATAAACTACCTCTTTACCAATCAGCATAAAAAGAACAGGTTGAAAATATGAAACATATTTTGACCAATCGGTCAACAAAAATGTTATTTGTGCAATCTGTAATTAAGCACAAATTATGAGTTTTTTCTTATTAGATACAGTTTTGCATTCTAAAAATTTTTTTACTTTCTTATACAAAGTATAAGGTAGTATTGGAATCATGAAAAAATCGCTGACGAGATTTTTGCGGTAATAAATATTTTGAGGTCCATTGAATCCGTTAAGACTAATTTCTCAATGATGTCTGTGTGAAAGGATGAATGGATGGATGGATGGATGGATGTCAGTGGGAGCAATATCTCATGAACGAGACAAAATATGTAAACGAAGTTTAGAATTTATAACTTTCATGAAAATATGAAGAGCTGAGTTGATTTTGAATGAAATTGAAGAACCAGAAAAACGACACATAAAACAATAAATTTCATTTTGTTCCAAAACAGAATCAGCTAAGAATAAAAAGTTTCAAATGAAAGATGTTAGCAAAATATTTTGAACATCAATTGTTATTTGCACTTTTCTTGTGATTCTTTTAATTTTGAAAAAAACTAAATTCTATATTTAATAATATATTTTAATAATTTTAGTTACAATGGATACAAAAACTAAAACATTTTAAACTTCTATATGCCAAATAATTGTGAAGAATCAAAAAAACAAGTCATTTGGAATATTATACCGGGTGGAAAATCATACCTGTGTACATGGGCGATTAACATGAAAAAACAGTTTTTCCGTGCGCATTGCTCCCCAAATTATTTTAGGCAAAAATGCTTCAAATACATGTTGTAGAGCATAAAATTCTGCATCTAAATCAATAAACAGAATTACTTTTACTTGCTTTGTAACGACAGAAATTAAATATGAAAACATTGAAAATTACGTTAAAAATATCAAATAGCCATGGAATTGAAACAAAAATTAATAAATTTTTGACATTTGACAGATGAATGATTAATTTGACGGGTAAAATATCAAATAGACAGAAAAACGATAAGCATTTATTTATTTTTGTTTCAATTCCATGGCTATTTGATATTTTCAACGAAATTTTCCATGTTTTTCATATTTAATTTCTGTCGTTACAAAGCAATTAAAAGTAATTCTGTTTATTGATTTAGATGCAGAATTTTATGCTCTACAACATGTATTTGAAGCATTTTTGCCTAAAATAATTTGGGGAGCAATGCGCACGGAAAAACAGCTTTTTCATGTTAATCGCCTATGTACACAGGTATGCTGCTCCACCCTGTATATGCAATGCAAATCAGAGTTACAATGACAACGAGGAATAATAGTATATTGTGTTATTAGGAGTAAATTTGATACTTTGGGTGCTGAGTTCGAACGACGAGCGAAGCGAGTCGTACAATTACATGCGAAGCATACAAAGTCACATTTATTGCGAATAACACATTCTATTTTTTCTTCAAACATAGAAAATAGACATTAAAACATTTAAAAATGCTCAAAACTTCAACAAATATTCTGCCGTATCCAGTATTTCTAGTTGCCACAGAATATATTATTTTGTTATTTTTATTTGTTTTATTTTTAACTGTCAAATTATTGAATTACAACCTTACTATTTTGCATGATATTTTACTTTGTCCGCCGCCGGCGTAAATGTGTTGCCAAGGATACACTTTTACGCCTACGGCGACAATATTGAACTTCTGCTTGTTGAATACAAATACATGACAACGTACTTTTATGACGTTTGAAGAAAAATAGTATATTGTGTTATTAGGAGTAAATGTGATACTTTGGGTGCTGAGCATGTAAGTTTGAACGACGAGCGAAGCGAGTCGGACAATTACATGCGAAGCATACAAAGTCACATTTACTCCGAATAACACATGCTATTTTTTCTTCAAACATAGAAAATAGACATTAAAACATTAAAAAATTCTCAAAACTTCAACAAATATTCTGTCGTATCCAGTATTTCTAGTTGCCACAGAATATGTTATTTTGTTATTTTTGTTTATTTGTTTTATTCTTAACTGTCAAATGATTGAATTACAACCTTACTATTTTACATGATATTTTACTTTGTCCGCCGCCGGCGTAAATGTGTTGCCAAGGAAATACTTTTACGCCGGCGGCGACAATATTAAACTTCTGCTTGTTGAATACAAATACATAACAACGTACTTTTATGACGTTTGAAGTAAAAAATATTTTTTAAACCTTCCCGAGAATTGTTTCTTTTCTTTTTTAAAAATATTTGATAATATTTCACCGAGAACCTTAGAGTAAAATCCATAGAATTAACGTTATTAACGCGTTATTATTATGATTAAATATGATCCTTGTCTTCAGGATCACATACTCGCAATTAGTGAAATGTTGCGAAACATTTCTACACAGGTAGTTGAGATTCCACGAAACCATGAAGTATGCAAACATCAAAGATCAAACCTCCGTCAGAGGAGCACCCGGCAAGGAATCAGAACACCCAAATCGCGTTCTGGTCCAACGCGCACGGGTTCAGATCAGATCAGTTCCACAAATGGATCCGATTCGATCACACACGCAGATAGTTTTGGTAGTTGAATACCCCACAAACGCCAGATAATTGATAGCAGAATCTCCTCAATGGAACATAAACTGCGAAAAAGATTATTCGATAAAGTTGTACAGTTCAGATGCACATTTGTACATACGCAAGTTTAATTTAAACATCGAACAAAAGTTTGACAGAAACGGGAATTATTTGAAATGTCATGAAACTTTAAAGTTTAACATACTTTTATTTGTAAAATTGAACGACGTGTCCCAAGTTTAATACGCCTAAGTTAAAGCATGAATTATATAACAGAATTTATGAAAATAAAATTAATAAATACATATATCACCAATAATTTTCCAATTTTGAGTGAGACACTATGTTTTGCAGATCAAATCAATAATGTTAGTGAAGGGCCAGCACATAACCTCCCGCCCAATACTACTCTTAAACGATACAAAGTAGTACTTGATGATACAGAAACATACCTTCTTATTTATTTATTTTCAATTTGTATTTCTGAAATTTAATTTTATATCGTATTTTTATTTAATTTTTTGACATATAATTCAATAAAAAATAGCTTTACAATCAAAATGACATGTGTCACATTTCACAAAAAATTTAAAAATCCATGGTGTACAAGGATTGCAAGACTTATGAAATCTAATTTCTTTATATTTTATTATCTCTAAATCATATGCAAATTTATAAAATTAATGTAATTAAAGCAGATGTAAAATTAAATATTCTACAATTTTCAAAATGACATAAATTGTTGAATAAGGAAATTTAACCGTGTTTTTCACGAAAAACTGTTAAGGGCTTCAAGTAAACTGCTACTTCCGGCTGACCAATTTTATTCAAAATCTAATCAGATCTTTATTTCAATATAAGAAGCAATAATTCACAAAATTGAATTTTTTGGTATTTGAGTAATGCGAGACGAAAAATTGCCACAGACTACACACACACAAATAATAAAATCGTATTGTAGGGATCCTAAAACGTGCTTATTCATTGAAAACTCACTACCCAATTTTTTTTATCAAAAACAATACCTCCCTTACCTAAAGGTAGACGGGAGGTAAAAATAGCATTGAAGCCACTATACGCTACATTTCTATTTTACATTCTGTATTTACCTATAAGGGAGGTAAAATGTTTCAAATATTGTATATACAGGTTGTTCCAGACAACTCGTACCACCCTTTTATAAAGCAAAAAATTTGAAACTAAACAATATGAAATAATGTTTATGTTGATGTGCTCTATCGAATGATGCTAAAATTGAACCATCCTTTGTGGGGGCCAGGGGGAGCAACTTTGAGATTTTTAATCGGAACTCCTATTTTGTTATTGCAGATTTAGATTCTATTCATCTAAATCTGAAGAATTTATTTAAAACATTTTTTTCTACTTTGGACAGATGGTGTTGTGATCGCAAAAAATATTTCTTTTTTTCACCATATTTTTGGGGGTTTAGAACCGTGAAACAGATTGTAAATGTGACAATTTGAATGTTCTAAATACAAAAACACATTGATAATAAACTCAAAACCGAAAACGATAAACACAGGGTGGTCTTGGACAGCTTGTATATTTTAACATTACAGAACTATAAATCTATTATTTACTGAGATATATTTGACAAAATTACAAATCTTTCAGTAACCTATCACTTCCGATTGATGGATTGTTACCAAAATCTAAAAATCAATTATAATATGAATATGTAAATTATAAATATGTGATTTGAAAATGATATCGTCCTTGATTTTGAGTTATTGAGGACAAACGTCATCGTGAAAATATTGCAGTCATATTCTAGGGACTTTAAAATGTAAATAAAGTGTAAATATAGAACGTCAAGCTTGTATACGCACCCTACCAATCAATTTAGTGAACGAATCAAAACGCCAAAAAATTCCCTACACATTTTTATGTTTATAAATAGGTCTTGCTATCGGCGTATTTGAACCCGAACTGCTTTGATTAAATATCGACTGTTAGGTCAATCCCGGTTGTGTTCTTGTATAAATAAAAGGGAAATTATGCTCGAGAGAGAATTTATGAAGTCATCATTACCTACAAGTTCAAGGAAAAGAAATTCAAAGCACAAATGGAATTAATGATAACACGTATTTCAAATTACTTCGCAAATAAAAGAAAATTAATATTTATTTTAATTTTACCTTGGATTTTGTTTGATAAACGCTTATTTTATATATTCCGCTTTTTTCTTTATTCCAAATATTCCATGAATAAAAATAATAAGGTTGTGTTTGTGTTTCAAGTACTAATTAAAATATTCTATTTTCTGCGTGAATCTGTATGAATAATTCTTGCTAGTTAACAGAATTAAAAACAAAATAAATCTTAACGAACAAACTAAAAAGTTAATCTTAATCCTTTGTTTTCTGTTTTTGTCAAAGGCTGCTCGCAGATTATTTCTGAACTTCATTCGTACATAATTAACAAATACTACCACATAGTTAGTAGTTAAACTATAGGGCCCCTCCAGACGTTGTTAAATACATTGTTGCCTAACAAAGTACTATACGTGACTGACAAAACTTTTACATATTTTGATTCTAAAATTTGTAGTTTTTTAATATAAAATTACTTATTTTTACGTTCTGCTAAAAAGGGAGGTAAAGGGATTGTGAAAAAATTTATTGTGGGGTTTTTAGTATCACCTTAGAATTAATTTTTACTATTTTCATGAGGATATATGTGTGTATGGGTATACATGTGGGTGGATGAATAAGTGCAGAATTTCGTTCAAACGCATTTTTAATTTACATTTGTATCTCCTTTTTTCTTTCATATACTGACGAGTTTGGTGTTAAATTAAAGGTCTCACAGAAGATAAATCTTCTAAAATATCAAATATTACTGTTGAGTCACCGTCAATTGTTTTTATAATAGTTATTAGATTTTTATTGCGTTTGGTGCAAAATTGAAGCTTACCTTAAGGAGAAAATATATTATTGTGTTTTTTATCTATCGTTACCCATTTTCTCGAAATTAATCAGTCATATGTCATGTGGGGTAAAACAGCCGACAGTTGCTATTCTAACGTTACTCCTGTGGTTCCTCATCCACTAACATCTTTGAGGGCTATGGTTTGACGGCTGGTAACCGTAGTTCATGCGCAAAATACATCACTTACCGAGACCTGCGTAAGCAGAGTGCCACACTCACAATGGGTAACCGGCGTGATGATATAGGTATTAATTAAATTATTTTATCCAACACCTCTCAATAAATATTCTATAACTATGGCGATTTTAAACGAGGAAAGTAACAGATTACTAACTAGTGGGTATAATTTTGAGAAAAGCCACTAGTGAGTATTTTTTTTATTTATAACACACAACACTTTGGTAACAACTTCTTTTGACATTTTAATTTTAAAATTTTAAAGCATATGTCACTCTCAAATAATATTTCTTTAATAAGTTTTGTATTTATTAAGAGATGTTGGATAAAACGTTATACTTCACACGATTGCAAAATGGAATTACCCACTCGATAAAATTATCACACTCAGCCTTCGGCTTCGTGTGCTAATATTGCTCTCGTGGATAATTCCTTACTTTGCCCACTTGTAACGTAAGCAACTATTATTTTATATATCTTGTCGGTTTTCATACTATAGTGCAGCGATTAAAATAAGTCTTTTATTAACAATCGTTTATTAATATTTCAATTTCGAACTTTGAAATTGAATTATTTCTACCTTTCACTTTCCAACCGGTTGGAAAGTTGCCACTATACAATCTGCAATATCAGTGCAGATTTGATTGATTGTGAATAATATATAAGTATGTTTTTCTGTGTAAAAAGTAAATTTTCTTTTGCTTTTTTCTTCACTTGCCGTAGTTTGCATGGAGTACAATCCATTAATTTACTTTAAGTCATTCATTTCGGTGGACTCTGCTTTTGATTTAAATAATTAAAAGATTTAAATTTTTGAACAAATATAAATGTCACTCTGAAATTGTTTACAAAACAAACCTACTAAATAAAAATATTTTACTCGAAAATGCAAACTTATATTTTTTTTATATGTTTCATTAATTAATATTCGATTGTGAATAAAATAGTATATATTTAACCTCGGTGGAAAGTTTCATTACACCATTTATTTAGCTATCTTAACCTTCTGCTACAATAAATTACTTTCCACCTTGGTAGTATACTATTGCTAACATTATTTCAGATTCAGATAACATCATTATTTTCCTCTCTGGCCCTCTGCGTGTGATATAATTTTCACAAAATTGTGCATATACTGCAATCAAAATATAGACGTATAAAGTATTCTGAAACAGGAAATAGAAAACTATTTTGCACGTTGCTCACGGAAATTGGATTTAAAAAAATATATTGTACTCTACATACTTCCGCGTGGCATGTATTAAATTTGAGTGCAAAATAAGCGCAGCGCAAGGTTTCCAGTTAGTAAATAAGAACGGTAAATTCTGCATACTTTTTATCTGACACCTGATTAAGTATTATGAGTATTGCTACAATCAAATCAAGTTTTAAATAAATTTTTAAACTTGTCACCATATTATTTATCTTTACATGTATAATGTAGGAGTTTGTGTAGATAAAACCATTTAAAATGTAATAGCATATCTTGAAGTACGCTTGTTATTATTTATATACCTATTACAAACTCATTCGAGACGTCATGAAATCGTATCTAATACTTGTTTATTTTATTACGTGCCTAGATAAAATAAAACACAAGAAACTCTCTGCTGCAGAGCGCATTGTGATATCTCTTATATTTTTCGAGATATGACAATTTTTGATATTTTTCTAAGTGCAATTATGAGGGGCTGCAACTCAAGATCTATGCAAGAATATATAAAATACTTATCAGGTTTCTCTTTTTTTCGTATATTTCATTACAAATAAGTAAATTTAAAAAAATGGGGTATTCCAGTATAATTGAATTCATCCAAAGTAATCACTTTTTGGTATAGTTTGTTTCACAATATAATGGGATAATACAATAAAAAATGCTTAAAAACAAGTTTTCATTCATAATCCTAGGCTAGAAAAATACAATTTTTAGGCTATTGTAAACTCTCCTAAAAATTGTGACGTCATAATGCCTACCGCTCACTTCATGCCAATATGTTTGGTTTTGCGCATAATTTTATTAATTCAAATATTATTTTTGAACATTTTGATACTCTGATTCCAGGTATGTGTTCTTATGACAAATTTTCTTCAAATGCTTGATAATTATTAAACAAAAATTGTAAACGCACTCATGGGACACTGACAGGTTGACATTGACAACATGATAACCAAGTACGTGTGTGTCTTTTTGTCTGTCTGTCTGTCTGTCTGTCAGTCTGTGTGGATCTCTGAAGTTACGGTTTCTCAAAATCTGCTAAACTGAAAATTATAATATTTTGTATATATCAATTTGAAAGAGCTAATAAGTTTTTGCTGATAATTTAATAACCGGAAGTAGTAGTTTACTTGCAGCTCTATCAAGTTATTGTTACGTTTGTGGGTTTTAAACGTTTTTATTTAGACGAAAATAAATATTATTAATAACAAGTAATGAATAATTATTATAATAAAAAGTAAAAGTTAATTAACACTAGGTATATAACACTAAAATAACGAATACAAAAACTGATAAACTAACGTTTATCAGTACTGTAAATAAACACTATTATTTATATAAACTAGCCGAGCGATATTTATTTATAACGATATATTTATATTCAGACCGAGCGGTATATTTATATTCACAAGTTCTTCATACAAGCTGACTGGTCCCGGTGATTCGCTCTTTTATACAGGGTGGGGCGTTTTAAGTTGCGTTTAGGAATATCTCGAAAACGAAGCATCGGATGAAAAATCCAAAAAACACGACTAAAATATTTTCGAGGGAGACATCCAAATTCAATCCCCATTTCTCCAACCCTGGGGGTGGGGAGGGGGTAAGTTTGAAATCTTAAATGGGAACCCCAAAATTTTATTTCAGATTCGCATTCTACGTGAAAAACGGAATTCAGTGACATCAAAATTTTCGCCCCCGCCTACCCCCCCCCCCCGTGCCGTGCATCCCCGTTGGTGATAGGCGAGGGAACTCGAGAATTGGATCGAATCTTCGAGAAAAAGTGGGTGTTGCCGTGTCCCATTTCAAATTTTCCCGCCGCTTCACTGGCACGGGTGAGGGGGGCAGGGGCGCAAATTTTGATGTTACTGAATTTAGTTTTTCACGCAGAATGCGAATCTGCAAAAAAAATTTCGGGTTCCCATTTAAGATTTCAAACTTACCCCCGACCCACCCCCCAGGGTTGGGGTGGGGGAGTTGAATTTGGTGTCATTGGATGTCCCCCTCGAAAATATTTTAGTCGTGTTTTTTGGATTTTTCATCCGATGCTTCGTTTTCGAGATATTCCTAAACGCAACTTAAAATGGCCCACCTTGTATACCACGTTCCTTGTTTCTAGAAGGGCCTGGATCAATCTCTATTGTGCAGTGAACGCACTTGTCCGGACACGCTAATGTTGCGTCATTCACTCGGCGGCGTAAGCCGGCAAGCTTCAACTTGTCGCTGCCGCGTCCGTTACATTATTTTAAAATATCTCAGTAAATTATGGTTAAATGCCAATTAGA
This sequence comes from Poecilus cupreus, assembly GCA_963942605.1. Classification (NCBI taxonomy): domain Eukaryota; kingdom Metazoa; phylum Arthropoda; class Insecta; order Coleoptera; family Carabidae; genus Poecilus; species Poecilus cupreus. The sequence goes on along the minus strand of OZ012726.1, from coordinate 5,437,302 downwards.
ATAATATTTAAAATTTTTCTCTTTCTGTCTTCATTTACGAATTACATGTTCAAGATAATTATATTTTGACATTTTCGTTTAAATCTATTAACCTGTGCTTTTTTAAATAACAAAACAACGCTTGAAAATGTTAATTTTTGATATGTGTCACAAGTGAAAACTAAATTTTTTGAAAGGATAAGCGTTTCTTGATAATGGTGGTACGTGTTTCTACATCATTGGATATGGAATCTATGGCGGGAGGTATTGTGGTGTCCACAACAGATTTTAGATTCCTTACATTACATATAAGAAAGAAACAAAGTGAGAGCGCCCTATACAATTTTGTCGGAGTACGCCCCTGGTTAGTAACCGTATATCAAGACGGATAAATACGTCTTCTGCACGAATTGGGAAACTAGCACTATAAAGTTGGGGAAAAAGGATAATTAATAGGCTATGTTGTGTCATTATGAAAGTGATTAGAAACTGCGGAAGCCAGTGCCATTGCCATTGCGTGCCGTATGTCTGCAGAGTGCTCGTTAATTATGGAAGTTATTAATGAGGCGTTATATTTTTATTGCGAAAAGATGAGTTATTGGCTAGGGAAAAACAGCGCGGTAATTAAAGTATTGGGTTTTATAACTTTCTGGCGAATTTCAACATTTTACGGCGGAGTAATTATATTTTTAAAGGTTTTAATCGATTATCGCCTTTGAAACACTGCGAGTGAATTTATTTTTTTAAGCTTTTTGTAACCACTAAACGGATTATGGATTAACTAGTAAAAAATACCGCTAGGTACATCAAATAATTGCACTGATAAATTGTACGTTAAATAAATAAAATATCATCATGCCAATTTATCCATTTTGTTTGCACTACACTGCTTTCACATTTCTCTAAAAGTGATATATTTTTTCGCATGAAGTGCTGTTATCATTCGTCAATTTACCCTCAAAATGTTAGTAGAGGGGTAAAGTTAAATGTTTCTACATTTTGTTTTAAATGCCCAGTGCTTTTAGTAGAAAATTATATACAGCCTGCCCACTATGTATGGAATATGGTATATATTTCGGTAAATATCGACTTAAAAAAAAAGAATTGTATATAAAAGATAGTTAATATTTTATTTTCCATAATAAGACAACATTAATTTTTTTGTATTTCAGAAAACAAATGAGTAACGAAAAATACTTTAATTTTTTACCTCCCGCCTACCTCTAGGTAAGGGAGGTATTGTTTTTGGTCAAAAAATTGGGTAGTGAGTTTTCAATGAATAAGCACGTTTTAGGGTTCCTACAATACGATTTTACTATTTTCGCGATGATGTCTGTATGTATGTATGTATGTATGTATGTATGTATGTATGTATGTATGTATGTATGTATGTATGTATGTGTGTGTGTGTGTAGTCTGTGGCAATTTTTTCGTCTCGCATAACTCAAATACTCTAATACCAAAAAATACAATTTTGTAAATTATTGCTTCTTATATTTAAATGAAGAGCTGATTAGATTTTGGATAAAATTGGTCAACCGGAAGTAGCAGTTTACTTGAAGCCCTTAACAGTTTTTCGTGAAAAACACGGTTAAATTTCCTTTTTCAACAATTTATGTTATTTTGAAAGTTGAAGAATATTTAATTTTACATATGTTTTGATTACACTAATTTTATTAATTTCCTTTAGATTTAGAGATAATAAAATATAAAGAAATTAGATTTTACAAATCTTGCATTCCTAGTACACCATGAAAACATTTAAAATTTTTCAATTTTTTATGAAATGTGACACATGTCATTGTGATTGTGAAGCTGTTTTCTTAGTGAAATATATGTCATAAAATTAAATAAATATACGAAAGAACATTAAAATTCTCAAATATAAAGAAAATAAACAAATAACAAGGTATGTTTCTGTATTATCAAATACTATTTTGTACCGTTTAAGAGTAGTATTGGGCGGGAGGTTATGTGCTGGCCACATCAGATTTTTTAAATAGCAAAGTACCCTTTCATTAGGATCATTTGATATAGATTTTTTTTCTCTTTTCAGTGACATTAAATCTTAGTACCCTTATACCAAAAAATTTTTCAAAAAAATTTAAATGAACGAAAAAACAAAATGAAACGAATTAACGAAATTAGCAATAAAATGGTTTTCATGGTAAAAAAGGTTCAAAATGTTCGCCATTACCTGCAAGGCAGTAGTCCAACCTTTCACGAAAAACTTGAAAAGAATTTCTGAGCGATCTAGGAGAAAATGCTGCAGCTTTAGTTTGGATTCGTTGCTCTAATTCGGCCAGATTTTGTTAAAAATTCGTTCACGCAACAAACCATCAATCATACCCAACCAGTTATTCCTCGAACGCCCACGCAATCGTTAACCTTTAATCTCACCCACATATATTAGTTTCACCAACCTTTTATTCGCTCAACATGTACAAACCATAAATGATACAATACCGTAAAGAAAAAACCGATTACTGTAAAGTCTCATTTACCAAACTAAAATCTGTTTGGTAAACATGCAAATATAATACAGTATGCAAGTTATGAACCAAAATATGCTGGAACGTGTACTTGTAGTCTTTTGCGAAAGCAATAACCGAGCGTGAAACAGGTAGATGTTGTGGGCTAGTCTTCTCTGTCTAACACTTGCTATGTAAATACAATGGTTGCTATGTATCTCTTGACCATTCCAGTATTATTATGGCAACAAGTTTTCGAAAAATCAGTCAAATTATTTTAAATTTATTCACATGTTCTTGTTACATCATTACTGATAATTTACATTAGTGTAAGCCATGTTTAATTTTTGTTGAAATTGGGTATATGGTCCAATTACCTGTCGTCAAACAGCGTGCCCTATAAAGAAGAGTTTAAAAGGGTGAAATAAAAAAAAAATGAAAACAAAACAAATAAAATTGACTGCGCAGCGTGTTAAACTAAACCGCATCGAGTTTAATTACAAATTTACTCAAATTGAGATGTAAGCGTTTGTTTTTCGCAACACTTTAAAGAAGCGAAAACAAAAATGCTGTAACAAAACAAAACAAACTATGACTGCGCCTCTCTTTGGCGGAGTTTTCTTTCATCTTGAATCCAGTCTACTGGAGGCAATTACGGAGCCATGCTAACCAGACGCAGGTATATAAAACTTTCCTTTGAAATAAACTGTCAATCGATAACGTCTTAACGATGTTTTACATTTAATTTTTGCAAACATTATTTGTCTTGAGCACTTATAACAGGCAAACTTTTCCAATTTAACTAATGTTTTATCTCAGATATTCTCCCAGCGGCTTCGGAACCGGGAGGAAGAGTTTTTTGCGCTTAATAAATAATGAAATGCTCTTTAAAATATCTCTTGGTTTATTTATTCTGCGTTCTGTTAATAAAGACATTTAGTTATTCCGCTGCAGCACACCACGGGTTCGAATACTTTTAGTTTAATGCAGCCGTAATCATAAATTTTAAAGACCACTTAAGTGAATAATTCTTTCTGAATCTTCAACTTATGCAAGAGTACTTTCAAGTATCCATTTAAATTTAACACTACATTTTAATGTTTCACTTTCCTGAGCAGTCCAATACTATGTTAGTTAAATCAAATTGATTATTGGAGTAAACTATCCTAACCACCAACAAATTTTCCTCTTCTACTAATATTTGCAAAGGTTGAAAAGTTTGAAAGCTAGTAACACCATTTTACGAGCAAAAATATCGAGATCTGTTATAAAACTAGATAAATTGCGTGATAATATATTAATATATATTTGTAAACATGTTACATTTATTTTATTTACAATCTTCGGAGTCGAAATTGTTCCTTAATATAAATATATTATCTCGCCATTTCAGAGTAAAATGAAGTTATATGTCATTTGTTAAAAATTATACAGTGGACCAATCTAAACAATGGTGATGAAAGATAATCAGCTATATTATAGTTATTTATAAATTGGGGTGTTCCAGAATAACAATATAAAGAATAGGTATTATGTTTAACCTAATAGTTTAGTGCTGAAAGTTATCTATTGCATGCAAGTTGTGAGAGTTATCACACGAGCGTGAAATAGGTACTTCTGCACAAGTTGCACACTATACCTTTTCTACGATCACACTTTTGACAAGATTTACACTTCAGAAACAAGAAATGATATCTCAAACTCAAAATATTTCACGTTCTTGATTACATCATGAAGGTGGTGTAAACGCAGATGTGCGCAGTGTTACCAACTATATCTATAGATTGTAATATAAAAACTAATGACATATTTGATTAAAAGAAATATTTTTTATTTTCTTTGTAATCTTAATATTGAAAACGAAGATTTATATAAACTAGGAAATAATTAAATTAATTTATGATATATATGTAATTATACCTGACATATTAATATCATAAAGTATTATATTATTAGTAAGTTGGTGACACATGTGTGAAATAATTGCTCATGCTATTCCACACGACTGTGCGAAATATACAATTTTTAGGCATTGTTTACTGTGGAAAAAGTATAATTTTCAATAGTAATCGTAGAAAAAAAATATTATTATGACCAAATAATAGTAATTAGTCAAAGATTTAAATATTTTTTCATAGCAAATATCAATGATGATTTTCAGGTTAAAAAATGGAAATACGAAATTCTTTCGTTATCAATCAGAAGACAATATTTTAAGGGAAAATATATCTTTATGACATTTTTCAATAATAAAATAAATAATAATATTAAATATAATAAAAATAATTTTACTAACTCTTTCAAATAAATATTTTCAGACTGTACAGTTTAGTGAATCTGAATATATTATTTATTAAGAAATTTCTAATTATAACAATATTTTATGCAGGGTTCAGAAATAAATAAATTGCGTCTAATATCCATTTTATATATTCGTATTTACATTAAAACAGATCTAATTTATTTATTCACGTAATTGAATATTGTTTTTAATAATTACATATTCAAAAATTATTTTCATTATGGTCTTTGGAATTGCGTTATGTGTGGATTTACGAAAAATTATTGTGCTCCCATTAAGACAGTAAATCTTAATTTATCATTTACCTAAGAGGTACAGCTCAATACATAGATAACGTAATAAGTTCGAATCCCACAGTCGAAAATTTCAATTTTAACTGTACCTCTTTGTTTTTTCCTATACTGACATCTTTGGTGGTTATACTATTTGAAAGCAGAGTGTTACAATCACAAGGGGTAAATGGGGTCATGATATATTTATTTATAATAATTACGAAAGCAACGTTTTGTATATCACAGCCTAGAGAGAAACTCCCTTGCAATAATAAATATTTATTTGTTTTCTCCATTTCGCAAGAAAGCAAGAAGACTTCCCAAGCGTAATTTGGCCCATCCTGGCACAGCAACCCAGTGTTGCTTTCCGGAAAAGTTTACGTTTCGCTGTGAAACTGCTTCAAAGATAAATTACGAAAACTAGCGACGTTTCAGCCGCAGTTGCCGGGGACATTTGCAGCTTGAATGTTAAATGAAGGCTGAGGCGACTTTGATTCTTTCGAATTTGTCTTCCACCGATTCAATGCGTACGCTCTAAACTTTTATTTAACTGCTAGATATATATTCTTACATTTAATTTGATCATTCTTCGAATTACATTATTCACTACCTCATTCGCTGACTCAAGCATTTATTACTTTGTGAGCTGAAATGTAATTGTACTGCGAGAATATTTGATATGAACTCCTGCAGAAACTTCTGTTTAAAATAAATATACTCTCTACTCTAGAAAGAAGACGCTGTACTCGCTCGTATAAATATGTATTTTTGTTCCTTTTACACGAGTACTTACACAAGGGTATTAATTTAAATATTTTATCTTATGCGCTGCAAGGATTTTTCCAACTTAGGATAATATTATAATTAATATCACTTGTATTATATATTCAACTATTCTGTAAAGAAAATACTAGACACTTCACTATCTTCATAAAATTATAGAGAAATTTAGTTAGTTCTTTGAGGGTTCTTTAAATCCTGCTGGGCACAAAAATATTACGCTTTCTTTTTTAAGATTACCGTTAAATTAAAAAAAAATGTTGGTGATTATTAGAGTTTCTATGAGAACAAATAAATAACTGAATCATTTATTTGTTTTTTCAAACATATATTAACTATAATTATTAAAAATTAAATTAATATTTAAAATATTACTACCATATGTTCAGCGAGCGGTAAGTAAAAGTAAATCATTCTATTTATCCTAGCAACCAGTAAAATAACATACTGCCTTGGTAAGTTAAAAAATAAATTGTTGTGGGCACCACAATACCTCATGCCATAGATTTATTATCAAACAATGCCTGAACACGGACCACCACTATCAAGAAACGCTCATTCTTTAAAAAAATTTAGTTTTCAATTATGACACATGATATTTTTCAAGCATTGGTCTGTTTTTTCAAAGATTTAAACGAAAATGGCGTGTGTTGTAATTGGTAAATGGCGACAGTAAGAGAAAAAATTTTAATCAATAGTTGTATATAATAATATTTGAAACATTTTTCTAATAACAAAAGTTAAACCATATTTCAAGATAATTTAATAAAGCTTCAAGTAAATTACCACTTCCGGTTACCAGATTTTCATCAAAAACAAATCAGCTCTTCCATAGGGCATGCATACAAAATATCAAAATTTTCAGTTTAGTAGTTTTCGAGATACCGTAACTCCGGAGATTCACACAGTCAGATAGACAGAAACACGCAAAAATATCATCGTGGAACTATTAAAATCGTAATCTAGGGACCCTAAAACGCATTGACGTAACTATGAATTACAGGCATCCCCACAAAAATAAAAATTAGAAATAAAGTAATACATATTTTGATTAATTTTAATATAAATAAATAATCATATTTTTCTCCAATCACAGAATATTATAAGTATTAAATTAATTGCAGCCGATCTCGGTGGCGTAATGGCTATGTCACTAGTCTAGCACGCCAGTGGTCGTGGGATCGAATCCTACTGAAGAGCATGGTGGTTTGTGTCCACATAAATTTATAATTATCCATTCATAGGGTGGCATATGACCATTATAGTTAGTCCGCTTCCCATCTTCGTAAAAAAAATTATCATAATTACATTACATTTCTAATTAAACAGAAAACAAAGTATATTAAATTATAAAACATATATTTCAAAAATTATTGTGCGAACAGTCGAGGTGATCGGACGTGTTACGAACACCAGTGCTGTGAAGTGCGATTATATATTACCAACCAACCAGTTAAATAATTATAATTATTAAACAACTAACACAAGTGTAAAACCACATAAAAATATTTAAAAAAAAAAAAAAAGAAGAAATTGAATATATATACAATTTAAAATGCCAGAAAAAAGTGGTGGTTCAGCCAACCCTCTAACCCCAGCAGCTATAACAACATGTGTTTCCATAACAACAACAAGTACAACGACTATCTTCACTTCACCAATTACTACACCAACCCAATTCGAGCTTTCACTGAATAGCAGTACCCTAACAGCAATTACAGCCCAAGGATCTTGGACTCCTAGTGATGGTTACATCCAAACACAAGGTATGAATAATCCATATTATATCCCAAGTACCCCCGTACAATTTATTACTGATACTACTCCGGGAGCAGCCCCACAAATAAACCTACCAAGTAAGCCAAATTTTTCCTGGCAAAACGCCACAAGGAAAAGAGGAAGAACCGAAAAAACAACGTTAGAAAACACAACAAAAAAACCAAATTATGATAATCAAATTAATGCAATACAAACTTCAAACAAATACTACATTCTTAGTAACGACTCAGACTCAGACATGGATCAAGATCCAGAGTTAACTAATCAAACAACAGTAAATCAAAATAAAAAATCTGAAGTTGAGTTCAAACCACCTCCGATATACATACAAGATGTAGAAAATTATCCAGCAATGATCTCAAGCCTGAAAACAGCCATTGCAGAAAGAGACTTCATCTGTAAAACATTATCCAATAATGTCGTAAAAGTTAACACTACAACGCCAACAGCATACAGGAAACTAGCTGAATTACTGAGGAATAATAACATTGCATTCCATACATACCAACCAAGGCAGGAACGAGCCTACAGAGTCGTTATTAAGAACCTCCACCACTCAATACTACCTGGTGATCTACAGGAAGAATTGGAAAACAAAGGATTCCTAATACGTAATGTTATTAATATACGTAGCTGGAAAACGAAACAACCACTACCAATGTTTTTTGTAGACCAGGAACCAAACGAAAACAACAAAGAAATATATGAAATACAGCACCTCTTAGGTTCAAAAATAACAGTGGAAGAACCACGCAAAAGAAAAGATATACCTCAATGCATGAGGTGTCAAGAATATGGGCATACGAAGTCGTATTGCACTAAGCCATTTAATTGCGTGAAATGCGCAGGAAATCATCCAACGGCAAATTGCAAACAATCAAGAACTACCACTCCTAAATGCGTACTGTGCGGTGGAGCTCATCCCGCCAACTATAAGGGCTGTACAGTTTATCGAGAACTACAGAAATCAAGAGCAAAAGCTAATCCAAACACTTTAAGCAAAAAACAAAATACAACAGAAAATTTGCATTTCAAAGTTAACAATAACGAATTTCCCAACCTTAGCCAAACCAACCAACCAACCAAACAAACAGTAAACAACCACACTCACACACAATACTCTCAGGTAACAAGAAACGGGAGAATGAACTCCAATAATCAAAACACCAACAACGCCACCTTGGAAAATCTTCTAAATAAGTTCGAGTTATTAATACAGCAAATGATGAATCAAAACGCGATGATCCTAAATTTGCTTACCACGCTAATAAATAAAAATAATAATGACCAGTAATTTTATACGAATTGCATTATGGAACGCCAACGGCCTAAAGCAGCACAAGCAAGAAGTTGAAATTTTCCTAAATGAGCACAAAATTGATATATTATTAATCTCAGAAACACATTTCACTGAAAGAAATTACTTCAAAATCAACAAATACAAAGTTTACAACACTAACCATCCTGATGGAACAGCTCATGGTGGTACAGCTGTCATCATCAGCGAAAAAATACAGCACTACGAAATAGAAAAAATCGAAAAGAACTACATGCAAACAACAAATGTTAAGATCAAAGAAGCAAATGGAACCTTAGCAATAGCTGCAATATACTGCCCACCAAGACACGCAATTAAACAAATAGAATTTGAAGAAGCTTTTGAAATCCTAGGAAGTAGGTTCCTTGCTGCAGGAGATTTCAACGCCAAACATCCCAGATGGGGATCCAGACTAATAAATCCTAAAGGCAGACAACTCCAAGCCGCAATGCTCAATAAGGGATACGAACATGCAAGTACAGGCAAACCTACTTACTGGCCAACTGACCCAGCAAAAATTCCTGATGCCTTAGATTTTTTTGTCACTTGTGGAATATCTGCCAATTATATAAAAATTGATGAATGTTTCGATATTATGTCAGATCACTCTGCTGTTATAGCCACACTAAATTCAACAATAATTAATAAGGAAAATAAACCTTCCCTTACAAACAAACAAACTAACTGGTCTGTATTCCAGAAATATTTGAATGACAACACAGATACTAACGTGACACTAAAAACGGAAGATGAGATAGATGATGCAGTGGATATTTTAACAAAAAACATACAACAAGCTGCGTGGATGTCAACACCTAAACAAAAAATTAATAATGACTCGGCTTTAAACTATCCCAAATACATCAAAGATAAAATAGCAGAGAAAAGAAGAGTCAGAAAAAGGTGGCACTTAAACAGAATACCCAGTGATAAAACACTGCTAAACAAACTGAGCAAAGAAGTTAAATCATTGATATATGAAATAAAAAATGAAACATTCCAAAATTTCATCAGTACCCTTTCTCCAAATAAACAAAACGACTACACACTATGGAAAGTTACAAAAAATCTAAAAAGACCTCAAAAAACTTCTCCTCCAATCCGAAAACCAGACCATACCTGGGCTAGGTCGGGCAAAGACAAAGCTGAAACATTTGCGGAATATCTGGCAAATACCTTTACTCCCAACCCGCCACAAGTTACGGCCGAAGATGAAAATATAATACTTGCACAACTAGATACACCCTTGCAGCTATCCTTACCTATTAAAAAGTTTAAAACTCACGAAATCATAAACGAAATAAAATTCCTAAATAACAAAAAAGCTCCTGGTCATGACCTTATTACACCAGTAATACTAAAAAATTTACCTGAGAAAACATATACCACAATAACACACATATTTAATGCAATAATCAGAATCCAATACTTCCCGTTAATGTGGAAACTCTCCCATATAATATTAATACTAAAACCAGGCAAACCAGAACATGAACCTACTTCATATAGACCAATTTCCCTACTCCCATGCCTCTCTAAGGTACTCGAAAAACTAATCCTCAAAAGATTAAAAATTGAAATAGAAGATAATAACTTAATCCCCGAACACCAATTTGGTTTTAGAAACCAACATTCGACTGTGGAACAAGTACATAGAGTTACTAAAGAGATCGAAAGAGCACTAGAAGAAAAGAAGTTCTGTTCGGCCGCATTTCTGGATATCAGCCAGGCTTTCGACAAAGTCTGGCACCCCGGTTTATTACATAAAATTAAAGAAAAATTACCACATCAATACTATTTATTAATCAAATCTTACCTTTCAGATAGGAACTTTCAAGTAGTAAATGAAAATAATTACTCACAAATACACCCCATCAAAGCTAGCGTGCCTCAAGGTAGTGTATTAGGCCCTTTGCTATATCTCCTATTCACGGCAGACCTACCATGTGATGATATAACAACCATTGCAACTTTTGCTGACGACACGGCCATATTGGCAACAGATGAAGATCCGAACGAAGCCTCCAGACTATTGCAAGAGTCACTAAATCAAATCGAAGAATGGGCAAAAACCTGGAGAATAAGAATTAATGAAGAAAAATCCGCACATGTAACCTTTACAATGAAGAGAGACACATGCCCGGAAGTGCACTTAAATAACAAACCTCTCCCACAAAAGACCAGGGTAAAGTACTTAGGAATGAACCTAGAGAGACGACTGACGTGGATGTTCCATCTACAATCAAAAAGGAAGGAAGCTGACATTAAAATAAAGAAACTTAACTGGTTAATAGGACGAAAATCGAAGCTATCTCTCTTTAATAAAATTCTGTTGTACAAAACAATTATTGTACCTATCTGGTCCTACGGTATACAACTGTGGGGCTGTGCAAAAAAAACGAATACTAACAAAATTCAAAGATTGCAAAATAAAACTTTAAGAACCATCGCAAATGCACCCTGGTACGTTAGCAATAAAACACTACATAACGATTTAAATATAAAAACTGTAGAAGCGCAAATAAAGATATATACAGAAAAATATGAAAAAAGACTCAACTATCACCCCAATAACCTAGCACTAAACCTACTGAACAATGCAGATGACGTAAGAAGATTAAACAGAAGAAAACCTCTGGACTGATGAAGGAAACTACAAATAAATCGAACTAGGAGGAATCATCACTGGATGAAGACCTCAACACATGAAATATTGACTGTTTTGTATAATATATTATATTATATATATATACATGCATTATAACAAATTTGCTGGTTAGCCCTGATGGCTAGTTGTAAATCAAAGTATCAAATAAAAAAAAAAAAAAAAAATATATTTCAAAACATAATTTTTACGCAATAGCTAAAACATATAACCTGTTCATCCACTGAAAACTCACTACTGAATTTTAAACATGATTCCATACCTCCCTTAAGATGTAGCGGGAGGTAAAAAGACCAAAATATATGACTTACCTAAGATCTGCAATCATGATGATGATGCATACAAAATTCTTGTATATAGAGGGGATGTGTTTTGACAGCTATAAGTTGTACATCACAGCAAAGTACCACCTACCAAAATCAATAACAATTGCAGAGTTGAGCAAGCGAGCAATAAAGTTATTCAATTTCGAGGGTTGAATAGGTACATTAAAAATCCCAGCGTGGCGTAATTAAGGCCCAACGTGCACGCAATTCATTTCTATCGTCCTCTGATAGAACTGAACGTTTGGTTAGTCGGTGTCGTGTTGAAAACCGCGAAACTCGCAACTATCGCATTAGTGTCAGCAGTCCGATGACAATTATGTGACATGACAGCTATAAAACGGTTCCACCGCTCGCAAAGCGCTCATTATGAACGAACGCCCTCGCATCGCATATTATTTCCATTTCAAATTATACAGAAAACGAACAACCCAAATTATTGGGACCATAAATTTCAGCGAATTATTTGCTGGTTCTTTGAGAATATTAATCATTTTACAAATTTATGCGCCTTTTAAAGACATATTTTGATATATAAATAAATGTATCAGCACGCGATTTGCAACGCATCCGACTGTGGATCATAACATCCTCTATTTTAATATTGCCACAGCATAGAGAAAAAAAATCTCATGTGAGCAGCACATAACCTCCCTCCTAATACAACTCTTAGACGATACAAAATATTATTTGATGATACAGAAAAATACCTTCTTATTTGTTTATTTTCTATTTATATTTAAGAAATGTAATTTTCTTTCAAATATTTATTTACTTTTTGACATGTTGTATTTCACAAAGAAAACAGTTTCACAATCACAATGACAAGTGTCATATTTCGTAAAAAATTTAATAATTTTAAGCATTTCCGTGGTGTACATGGAATGCAAGATATATTTTTTTTTTATATTTTATTATCTCTAAATCTAATGAAAATTATTATTATATTAATTTTATTAACCCTCCATTCAACATCCTCTGGAAATCACTGACAGTGATTGACAGAAACAATTATTTATTTTCTTGGTAGCAGGAGTTTTTTTATTGAAGGTGAACGATTGCGTGGGCGTCCGAGGAATAACTGGTTGAGTATGATTGTTGGGTTGTTGCGTGAACGAATGATTCCGAGTGTGAAGAATAAACAAGCATGTATGAATCGCACAATGAATGTGGACGAGGCGAAAGTGGTGTGTCAGGATAGGAATGTTTGGAGGAGATTGATTGTTGGTTGACTGTGTTTTTGGGTTCGTGCTACCCCACTAAGTGGGACATAGTATGATGTTATGTATGTATGTTTGCATCATGATTGGTTAAAAATCAGTCATAGGAATTTATCAGTGGAATTTGTAATCATTCACATAACTATTAAAACAACAATATAAATTTGTTTGCAACTCATGCATTACACAATACACAATCGTCCCGACGAACTAATTTACAAATTATTTCAAAATTAATATTACATTATGAAATTAATCAACAAACACTACATTTACAATAATTAAATTAAGTCATTTAAAATTAATTTCCCATTATAAATAAACAATAATACATTATTACGCTTATATTGAACGTTGTACCTACTCTACTTTTGCAGATATTTGTAATCACACCCCAAAATGTTAGTGTAGCCATAGCTGAGCAATAGTATAATAGAAACTCTCGCATGAAAGATTGGTGAAACTAATATATGCGTCTGAGATTGAAGGTGAACGTTTGCGTGGGCGTCCGAGGAATAAGTAGTTAATAGGCCAACTCTGAGCAATTCTGTAAGGTCTATAAGAAAATCTGTAAGATCTGTAAATGCTTACAGGTCAAATGGCAATTCTGATACCATCTGTTCCTTACAGAAATTCGCAAATATGTTACAGATATTTGTAAAAGTTACGGTGAAGTTTGAGGTGCCTGTAAACTTTTACCGTCACTGTTGAATGCAAAAATGCATTATTATTTTATGAATAATATATTATCACTACTATTATTTATTCCCACCGGAGACTTCTAAGTATTAAATTAATTAAAAATGAATAATCAAGGCAATATTATTTATTGGATTACCTAGCGAAGTTCACCAATAATTATCCAACAACGCGTATTCATTTTTAGGTGCTTTGATACAAACATTTTTCCTTTACAATTTATATAAAATATCAATTTTACTTTAAAAGTTTTCGTAACTTGAATTTTGTGTTGTAGTTCTTTCTAAAATCCAGTTGGTTCAAACTGTTGGATATGCTTAAGTTAGTCGTCTGTGAGTAAAATATTAAAAAATATTAGTATTTTAGCGCTTCCAGAACTGACAATGACAATCATCCGTTTTCGTTTTATAATATATATGTTTTCAGTACCGAATTTGTAATTTCATATATTCAAACAATAAATAATATAATTTCGACTTAAGTTAATTTATTATTTAAGTATTTTCAGTACTTACTTCATTTTAAATGGATGTATAAGTAGAAATAATTCAATATTAAATATTATCTATCACATGTCACTTACAGATAACCAAAATATAATTGTGAAGTTAGACGCTTGTCGTAAAATAATCGTCTCGTGACCGTAAAGTTGATCTGTAAATTGTCTTCTTACAGGTACCTATCGAGAAATGCCAAAACTGTAAATCTGTAAAGTTGTTAGTTACGGGCGTATTGTAGGTAAGAGATTTACGAATTTACGATCTTACATATAAAATGTTCAGAATTGACCCATAATGATAGTTTATTGTGTGAACGAATGTATATCCTAGGATAGGAATGTTTTGAGGAAATTGAATATGTTTTAAAGTTCGTGCTATCGCACTATATGAGATATAACATGATGTTATATATGTATGCATGTATGTATAGCTTGTACAAATTTGCGTGGCGATTGATTCCATTAGTGTTTCTCAGCAGGTATTCCATAAGAGGATTAAAGAAATTTATGAGGGACTACTTTACAGGGTTGTACTAGATAATATTTTCAAATGAGTTTCACACAAACAGACACAAGTAATATCAAAATAAGAAAAATTTTAATAAAATTTAATATGAATACAGTATTGTCATTGTCGTTCAGTAAATATAAACATATATTGATAAGAAAACTTATGTTTTATTTTACATCTATGTTGTGTTACTTAGGTGATTAATCGATAACAATATCATCATCAGTGTCGTCACTTGACTGTCCAACATTTATAATAAATTCATCAATAATATTATTGAAATTTAAGTAACTGTTTTCTATGTCTATCACATGCCGAACACTACTAGCCCAATTTAAGTCACTAATATTATTTATTTCACTTTTAATTAATTCCACAACATTAGCGCACACGGTTGGTGTAACATTTTTTCGTCTAATACTTGTTTTTAATTGTCCCCAAATTAGTTCTATAGGATTTAATATACAGTAATACGGAGGCAGTCTTAATACAGTATGACCGTGGTAATTTCTTCAAAATCTTCGTATTCAACTTGCGACATTGTGTTCACTGTTACAGTGCTGCTGAACTAATGAATTTTAAATGTCGTTTTCTGAAGGGTATATATGTATAAAATTATCTTACTTAACAGTTTTCGGGGAAACTATTGAAAAGATAATCGTATTAAAAATTTCGGAGATTTGAAGCATCTAAGCCCAAAATTATAATAATCCACTCCTGAACATCAGACAAACTTGCACCCCGCTGGCTAGGGCTGGCTTATCCCATTAGCAAGTCAAGTCAATCGCCACGCAAATTTGTACAAGCTATACTTTAAAAGTTAAAGGTCATGTTTTATAGAATTACGCATACATTTATTTTAGGAATTTTACACACATATTTGACATAGTTATGTATATTTAAATAGCTACGTTACAAAATATGTTCCTAAAAATTTCACCTAATTAATTTTACAGCAGAAGTACAACGGAATACAAACTAAAAATATTTATTACACCACCGTGGCTGTAATTAAAGCATAATTATTTAATTCATGTTCCGTTGACAAATATTATTATTATTACAAGCATTTTACGTAAAATATTTTGTTCTGCTCTTTGACTAAAACTTGATGTTTATCAGTGAAATAAAAGCATGTTATGTTTCGTGCCGCGGTGTGATAAGAATCGCCATGAATTATGATTAAGACATTCATACCTATTATAATCATGCATGCGCTATGCTTTATTTATTATGTGCGTGTTCTCATTAATTTATCTATAATGATATGTGACGTATCTAAAGATCTTTCACTCGATATTATAATTAAAATAATTTGGCTTTATAGAGCTAATATTTATAAGATTATACGGAACTTTTTTGAGAATTAGGGATTTGTCGGTATTTAAACACATAAAAATTGCGCGTGATGTACGGTTACCGGCCGTCAAATCATGCCCCCCTATGATGGTAATGATTAAGGAGCTTTATCCAATTGGGGTAAATATGTGATTGTCAGAAATACAGGATAATTTTAAAGTCATTGAAATACAATAATACTGGAACGCCAACTGAAGTTGTAAATGCAAGTCGATAGAGAGGCCCCTGTCTTTGTTGTACTTAGAAAGTTGATTAAGAAACTATAAAGAAATTAACATCTAATGGTTTTGAAATAAAATATTTAATATAACAATTAAATAACACATTAATTGAAATGAATTAATTCAACTATTGTGTAGGTAGGTCAATTTAAAGAAATTTTCAAATAATTGAACAATCATCATCATCAATGGCTCTACAGCCCTAAGCGGGCCAAGGCCTCAAGTACCTAACCTAACCTAACCTAACCACTCATCTTAGCGCCATCTGAATCTCAACCTGTGCGACAGCCTCTGTTTACAAATGTAAGCAGAGCGGCATCAGAGAGAAACGTAGGCAACTAAGATTACTTTTAAGATGTAGAGGTGGTTGGTCTCTAGCATGCGAGTGTGATTCAAGGCCATGGTGTTTTTACCTTTTTACGACAATCACACTTGCCGGCCGGTAGACTTGAACCTGAGAACCTCAGATTCAAACGTCACAGCAAACACAACACAACAATTGAACAATACATTGTTAAATATTATTTTTCTACTCCTGTATAATACTTATATCCCTATTATTTCAATTTTTTCGATGAATTATAGTACCCATAATTCACGACATAGAATTATGATTCATAATTCACTCTTCTCGACCAATCACAGAGCCAGAAATCTATAATTCACTGTTATTTTGAAGACGTGATCTAGATCACCTAGCAACGGCCATTTGACAATTCATATGTAGTCAGTTGTCATTGCGTATTTTTATGTTGACGTTTTTCAACATGCGTTTTCAACGAATTTCGATCATTTTCAAAAGTGATTTCCGAATTTATAGGAGTAGAAAAAGTATAGTATATTCGGTATTATGGTCATTATTCACTCGGATAATTCGCATATGTAATTTTTTTAACGTTATCAACTTTGAGAATATGAATGTATATGTGTTATGCTTTTGTATGTACGAAGTTTTCAACAAAGTGAATGATTGTTTGCGAATGTATTTGTTACATGAAGAAGGTTTCAGTGTAAACCGAAACGTCGTTTATGTATGACTGAGATTTCGAGTATTTTTACACGTTAGATTTAATTTTATAGATTGAATATAGTTCTCAATTCGTATAATGGTTCCTGTTTATTGTATATTTGTTAGTTTAACATGCCGTATCAAAATAGTTGTTTTTGTTTGTAGTTTTAAATGTTCAAAGGGAAAAACGAATGTAGCATCTCATGTGGTAAACTGCGTTCACTTAGCTTCTTAAGTAAAAACCTGATCTTTGAAAGGAAAGGGGATTACAGCGTTTTGCAGTTCACTTAAACTGATCGTTCAGTAAACAAACAAACGCTCTTCAGTATGTCTGCAGCGAGGAGTAGTCTCTAAAGAACCTATCTGCTATCTTTCTTTATTTTTACGCGGTAGTCATCTTGTTTCAGTCTTTGAACTGTTTACTTGATGACATTTATTTAATTTGTTCGCTGGGAATAATGCAACTGTTTAATGTTTTTTACGAAAACAATATTTCATTTTGAATAGTTCGAATAAACAATATTTCATGTAATTAAAGGTCAATGCTATTAATTATGATAATTCCAATAATTTTTATAAATGAAATTGCAGGCATAACTCATCAATAAATTCAGCATTTTCGTGTAAGCATTTAAAATCATTCAGTACTGTTCATGCTTTGTCATTATTCAAATATCCATTTAGGCACATGATTAATTATCTGATCGTTATTTGTCCACATATGACAGTCAACTGTCTCTTCACATTTATCAGGATTGTACTCACCCAACCAACCTCCATTGAAAAATGTTTTATCGAATTTTTTTCAATATTTCTTTTCACCACGCCCTTTGTACATTTCTAAATATGATGATGGAGATCTCTGTACGTAATATATTTTACCAGTCGTCAAGTCACGGTCCCTGTATATAGCAGAGAAAGAACTGCAAGAATATAGTTAAAATTTGTGATATTGTATGAAACGATTTCAAAATCTGATGTGTTAACATTTTGAGTACTAAACTTGAATTTAAATAAAAGTCTCTTCTGAAGAAAAAAATCTGCTGTGGGCACCACACTACTTTCTTATACTAATACAACGAACTGAACATATATGACTTGTTCCTTGCGTAAACTATTGTGATAATTATTTGAGGTATTATACTTTTATTATAATTTTATGTTCTCAGCTATGATTTTAATACAAAAGATTAATAATATCTAGTCTTTGTGACTAATAATACAAATATTGCTTATATAATATTTAAAACAACACACATTTTTAACACTTCACAATTATTTGACACGTTTGACACATAGATTTAAAAATATTTTTTATTATACCTGCATCATAATCCGTGTTTAAAACACGCTACAGCGTTCATAAACGCAAGATTAAAACACGCCGTGCTTTAAAGGTTGCTAAGCAACAACAATAATATTTACTATTTTTATCTGTCAAAAATGTAAACGTAAACAACAAATGCTAACCAGTCTCCATGTAAACGATATACGTCAAACGTCACACGCGCAAAATTATGAAATGAATAAAAATCAAAATGTTGTTTTCCAGTTTTTTCCGGAGTATGATGCAGGTATAATAAAAAAATAACGTATGACACACGTGTATAAGTGCTTTTATCTACGATAGTGTGTAAAATTGATGTTTAACTGTTAGTTTCAAGTTTGTAAAACGGTTGTTTAGTAACACGATTCCATAAGTCACGGGCAGTCACGGGTTGCCAAGCAACGAGTGATTAAAATTTTTAAAGCACGCCAAATTTGCAAAAATTTTGTTATCATGGCAAACTTCTCATTTAATATTGTGATCCTACTTCATAAATAAAAATATTTTTTTAATATTTTTTGGGGTTTTTCATTATATCGTAGATAAAATATTGTACGATACACATACGTAAAGCGTCTTTAGTCACTCAGGGGTCTTAAAACACTCGCTACGCTCGTGTTTTAATTGACCCGTTCGTGACTAAAGACTAGCTTTAAGTACTTGTATCGTAAATAACTATTAAAGCACTAACGACGTTAAATGCACTCCGCTTCGTCGTGTTCTTAAACTCGTCGTACGTGCTTTAAAAGCTTACTTATACACTTGTATCATAATATACTATTATTTTTTGTTCCCAGTGTAACTAAGATTACTGAAATATATTATTAAATATATAATGGGGTCTTTCAACATTTTTTAAATTTTTTTTATGAAACTTTATCTATATTAAAGACTATTTACACTTTTAAAAAGTCTTAATTGTTATTCATTAAGCCACAATGATTTTTTTAAAAATGATTTGACGTCATAGTTGAGGTGTTACTGGATATAAAACACAAGAGATTTAAATAATTTTTGTTATATAAATGTTCTATTTTATTGTAATAATAATAATAAAATAAGTAAAAAAATATATGACTACAATTATTTACAATCTGTACTGTTTTAGATCCACCAACACCTCTACTATGACGTCACAACATTAAAAAAAACATTGTGGCTTAATGAATAACAAATAAGACTTTTTAAAAGTGTAGATAGTCTTCAATATAGATAAAATTTCAGAAAAATGTTCCAAATATTCTTGCTAACATCTTTCATTTGAAACTTTTTTCACAGCTGATTCTATTTTTGAAAAAAATGTAATTTATTGTTTCGTTTGTTCTTCTTCTGGTTTCTCATTTCATTCAAAATCAACTCAGCTCTTCATATTTTCATGTAACTTATAAATTTCAAGTTTCGTTTACATATATTTTCTCGTTCATCCATCCATCCTCACACACAGACATCATTGAGAAAAGGGTGGGGCAAAAGCATACGATAAAGAAAGGGGATTCCTCTAAATTGTCAAGAATCAAGAAAATCTTGAAACAAGACAAAAATATGTTGTCTTGAAAGTCAAGTCCAAGAATTATTGTTTTGATGAAACACTAAAAACGCCTATGATTGGCTGAGTCAATCACCATCCCACCAATTGCGTAAATAGCAGTGCTTGATTCGTGCGTTGGAAGGGCGACCTGAAAAGAAAAATTTCCTGGGATTTAGTTCAACTCTGACATAAATATAATTTTAGTTTTCCTGCAAATACCGCAACATCCACATAAATGTGAAAGTAATTTGTTGACTTGTTTGGCAAGGCGCCATCGAGTTCCCCGCATGCCATCAACTCGCATTTGCTTCCTCTTACTTAAAAAACCATTCGGATTTCCTCTGTAGAGCAATGCTCATCCAAGGGTGCTGTGCTTCTGCTTACGTGGCGCACTGTTATGTTGCGATGTCTTCATAATCGATTTTATGCTAAAATGTCTCGCAGCTTCCCCTGCGTGCTGTTAACTTGTTGATATGGCCGATACCTTTTTCAGCGCGTTTGGGTTTTTATTTGCGCCCATTGACGAAAGGACGTGAGTGATCCTATTCATGTGAGTGTCACCAGCGGTCACTTTTTCTAAGCCGTGTAGCGCTTGTATTATATATGAAATTCATTCAAGAGTCTAATTTTTTAAGGACCAACACGTTGGCAGATTAATCTATGTCCAAGATGATGTGGGATGCTCATAAATATTTTCTCGACATTTACATTTTCATTCTGGCATGATTAAATGTTTTATATTATTCCCTCTGAATAGGACATATTTAAATTGTAAATATTGTTTACATGTTGATTTTATTACACACTTGCTGTTTTATGATCATGCGATCCTCAGTTCGAATCCCGCACATTTTCGGGGTCGTAATTTGACTCGAAAGTCGTAAAAATATGTCAAGTGCCGAAATCCGCGAAAGCCCATTCATAAAACATAATACAAATTAAGAAATTTTAATTAGCACGTCAGAGGTTGTTGGTTCGAATCCCTCTGAAAAGCATGGTCGATAGTGATGTTTATATAATCATAATCATCCATTCATAAAGCGGCATATGACCATAATAGTTAGTCCGCTTCCCATCTTCGTGAAAAAATTCTAAACAGTATACAATATATAAAGCTTAAAAAGACTCAAATTAAACAAATACATATAGGTATCTTTTTCAATATAACAAAAGTTATTTACCAAACTAGAGAGGAAAGCGCTTCTTTTTCACACTCGAAGTTTGCCTCATGAGCGCAACGAATGAGGCATTTCGAGCGACAGTGGAAGAAGGGCTTTCCTCTCGTGTTAGACATAACATTTTTTTCACGACATGTTTCTAAAAACGATTTGCTCGGACCTAAAATACATTTTAATAAAGCAACCGACACGTTAAAAGTTAGGTTATCAGATGGAAGGCGGTGTTATGAATGAACCAGTCTTAAATATAAATTAAACTTGTCAAATTGTGACTTAATCTAGAAAAATAAAAATATAAAACATAATTGTAAAATAATTTAAAGTATGTATATGACTAAAAGAAGGATTTTCAATAAAATTGGGAATTTATTTATAATTTTTATAATATATTTTTGTAAATAACGTTCATATTGGTAACACTTTCTTATTTCCTCTTTCTAGAGAGGAAAAACACATTTATATCACTATTTCGGGAGAAGAACGGTGGGGTTTTCTGACATGTCGAGAAACAAATATATTTTAAATCATTTGAGATATCCTCAAAAAGCCTGATTGATCTTCAAGACTTTTGGCAAGTAACAAATTATTTTTGTTTATTTTGTAAATAAATATATTTGTGAATATAGTAATTATCAACATTAATTTTTATGTGCTTTTGACTAAATGTTTTAGTAA
The DNA here is from genome assembly GCA_963942605.1 of Poecilus cupreus. Lineage (NCBI taxonomy): Eukaryota > Metazoa > Arthropoda > Insecta > Coleoptera > Carabidae > Poecilus > Poecilus cupreus. The sequence continues at coordinate 5,415,187 of OZ012726.1, read as the reverse complement.
TTATGTTGAAGTAGAACAATAAATCATAGTTATTATAACAAATTAAGTTGTCACAAAGAATACCTATAAACTTTCTTTAACAATTTTAAATTGATAAGTTAGCTAAATTTACTTGTTATTATTGACGAGACTATTTGTTAAATTTTATAATTCCAGTAAATAAATAAAAACAAAAATTTTTCTTATTAAAAATTCAGAATTGACAAAATTTTAATTTAACAAATTGTCATATTTATTTAAATTGTTAATTTAACATAGTATATTGATCAATATTAACAAAAAATACTTATCAGCCCCAAAATTAACAAATCAAAAATCAAATTTTTCAGTGGTTTCTTATTAGTTAACATATCATAAGATACTTCTACGAGTAGTTGATATATTTATCGAATTTTAAAACGTGCAAAAAATTTTCATTACTTCGTCGAATATTATATTCGGTACTTTATTCGTAGATGGAAATATCGGCCCTAAATTGTATTATATATTTATATGTTCTATTAATAAAGATTAGTAGAGTATTCGTGGCCTTTGTGAGGTGATTACAACAATTGCTTTTATCATAAAATATCGCAGCATTAAAACATGTCTTTGCTACATGTTTTCTCGACATGAAAACGTGTGTAAATATAATTTACCGCGATACATAACGGACATATATCATCACAGCTATGATACGAGTGCATACAGTGTATGTTTGTCAGAATGTCAGAGCACCTGAGCATTCGCTTTGAAATTCACGACGAGACTTTTATCCATTACATTATTCAAATACTTCGCTTGCAGTGGAAATAAAACCGTTCGTATTAAAAGCCGCGTTTCTTCCAAGTGACCTTTCACTTATAATAAAGTTTTTCAGCCCTTGGCAGCCGACACGAGATAATAACGAAAACAATGCGAAAATTAAAAACAAAGTATGCAGATTTTTACCGGGGATATTATTATAACCTAAAAATAATAAAAGGGCTGCTGCTTGGCGATGTATGTAAAGTGCAAAATTCTGTCTTTACACAGAACAACGTGCGGAATAAAATTTCAATTAGTTGGTCTGTTATTTACAATATTATACGCACCAACAAAGTTTTATTTTCAACTTAACTTTCCTTTTATTCATTGGCAAGTATTGTGTAGCGAAAATCAATCATTGTTCTGATCTTTGCTCGTTTATTCAATTTATATTATTTTTACTACATTTTATGGAAACAGCCCGGTATAAACTATTGAAATGCTGTCTTAAAATATATATACCGGGAGTCTACTTTTTTATAGGACATAGGAAAAACTATGTTAAAATTATCATTATACGATAGTTAAACATCAATTTTACACACTATCGTAGATAAAATATATTTCTGTCATAAGATAGATGTAAAATAAAATTTATAATTTTTAGCTATTTCCAGAGTGCCATGGAGAACAAAACATATAAACAGACGTATTGTTTGAGTTTGACATTATGACATTTGGCATAGTTTTAATGATTATTTCACTCATTACATGTTTAACCAATCAGAATATCTCATTTTCCGTGGTTGTGCATTGTGCGATTAGATTGAAGCTAGCTTTTATATGCAAATTTTGAACATTTTGAAGGCATATTTAGCCGAATAATTATTTGTAGAAGCAAGATACTTTCATGTTTTTTTACTTTTACTGGTATTCTCTATCTTCAAACATGCTGAATGATTAAATTCAAGCTATTTTTATTTACAAATTTGTGACATTTATTTGACAAGTAAAAAGAAAAACACACAATTTGCTATAGTTACAATATAGCAACAAAATTTTAAGGTGCTTTTTGGTTATGTGTGTACCGATTTATTTATGTGAAAATGTGTGAAAACTAACTTTTTAGTACAATTTCTTCGGCAAGTATTAAAGATTATGCTATGAATTCATGAAATAATCTTGACATATACTCCTCGTGCTAAAGAATTGAATCGATTAAATTTGATCTAGCTTATTTATAAAATTTTGCCTCTAAAAAAGTATTATTATACATTATAATTTAAGATAAAATCCCTCGTCAAATTATTACCACGTTACAATAAATTCCTTGACAGCTATGGCGATTACATTAAAAAATAGAGAAATTTACGGTAACTTTGTAAATATAGTTTGGTGTTATTATCTTTCGTTTTTATTTAGTTATGATAAATCGTTCTTCACTTTCTGGAAGACAAAAAACAATTAAATCACTTTTATTCACTACCTACTTAATTACAACAATGTTGAATAAATAGAATTAGTGGGCCATGCGGCGCAATTTAATATTTCGACTTAATGTTAGATGCAACGTTATCGAACGTTCTTTGACGTAGGTGAAAACTAATTTCCTTTCAAATTACTGCAATACTTATCGACACGTTTTCAGCCGCTCAACTCCTAAAATAGTAACAGTTTCTCTGCTTCGGGATTTATAACACGTTCTTCAACAATGTCAGTTCGTTAAAATTTAATTGCAATAAGCGCTGCGCTTGCAATGAAATGATCATATAATAGCGCGCAATAATAGGAGGATCACTTTAATAAAACATTTGTAGAATTGTTTTCGCAGCAATCGGGAATTAGACCTCTAAACCAGCGGAGACATTAACTGCAGCTGCGGCGAATCGATATTTCTTTTTGAGAGAAATTGCTACTGGTTCGTACTCGTCTGAAGTTTATTTTCTCAGGAGGATGTGATCTCTTACTTGCCCTTCGATCATTTATATTTTGACAAGAGTTTAATGTAAATATCTGCGGCATTAATTTATTATTCAAGTCCTGGAAGATTAGGAAGACGCCTGTTGGCTCCTCCACCAATTTTTACTTTATGGAACATACTCATTTACAAATAAAAAAAGCTGTGGACACCACAATTCCTCCCGCCATAGATTTCTTATCGAATGATGCAGGAGCACGGGCCACCACTATTGTAACAGGTACCTCGCACTTAGTACCAAGAGGTAACTGACATATGAAAGGGTTTTACTTGATTAAATGAATAACCAAGGGTAGCGTAGTCGCTGGCCACCACGGAATATTATAACTCGATTCCGAAGAGTATTTAGAAAAAGACTTCTGATCAAATGGCGGGAAATATCCGCGCAGGCGGGAATCAAACACGTATTCAACAACAACAAAATTATATAATATTTAATGACGAACAAGCAAAATAAATTATATAAATTAAATACTTTTACGAGCTAAATAATTTGACGCTTTTATAATTCAAGTATCGCTTACTCACTAACTTTTACAATAACTTTCAAAGATCGAGATTGATATAACATTCGCTATTAACAATACTCATACATAGAATTCAAATCTACTTACATGATCTTACAAAATAAACTTCACAAAAACTATGTATGCAACCGAGAGGAGCCCTTAAACTGCGTAGTAATTCTTTGAACATTTCACATGAAAAGCCAAAATGCAAGTGACTGCTCTCTGCCCAAGGTTCACAATTTATTAATTAAGGGATGGGACAGTGGCACTCAAAATAACTCTAACTGGGTATTACTCTCGCATAAGACTCTGGTTAAATATTTCCTACAACATATTGACATCCGCTGATTAGGCGGCAACTGAACTGAAATAATATGAACTGGAATTTTCTACGAACAACTAACATTGAACCATTTACTTAGTTTGAAATCTCTTAATATCGTTTGAAATTATTAATTGTAATAAACGCAAATACCGTTTATTGCAATGTAGAGAAACGTTCATCCCTTAAAAAAAATTTACTTTTCATCTATGACACATGTCAAAAATAGACATTTTACAAGCGTCGCTTTATTATTTCAAAAAAGACAGGTTAATAAATATTTGAAAGAAATATAATTTCTCAAATATAAATAAAAATAAACAAATAAAAAGGGTATTTATATGTATCATCAATTACTATTTTGTACCGTTTAAGAGTTGTATTGGGCGAGAGGTAATGTGCTGGAACATCAGATTTTTTATTGTAACGTGGTACCAGTTTTTTCATGCCGATATTATACTCTTCTATCACCAAAAATCTGAACCAGAATATCACTACTTATTTGAGTTCTTCTTCGTTTACGAACAGTTAGATTTCCACCCAAAATTTCCTTTAGTTTTATAAAACAAGTGAAAATTATTTGTTGTCAGGTTAAGGCACTTCAAAATTCGATAAGATTAGATATAAGTCAGAAGTGTACAAAATTAGGTAAATTATTCATAATTTATTATCGTGCAAAAATGAAGAAGAAAATTATGAGATATTGTGGTGTAGTGAAAGCATAATTTCATCATGTATCTAAAAATATCTGCATCATTATTTAAAATTGTAGCTATAACAAAACGGAACGCTTCTATAAATATTACAATGTTAATCAATAAAACCTACAAAAATAATTTAACCACGACCCAGATAATAATAAATAATTTCAATGCGCATTCTATTTTTGTGCACCAATGATTACAATAGAAAATAATTTATTGGCATATATTTCTTCTGCCAGTTAATGATAAATGAAATAAGTTCAAAATAAAAATATAAAACATGAAAGCAAATTTAGTTCGTGCATTAAACTTTATAACAACATTTTAAATTTATATTTAAATTGATAAAATAAAAGATATGTTAACTTTTATCGAATCTGTTTTCTTATCTTGTTTCAAAGTAAAAAATAAATACAATTACTTTATCTAAAGTTACAGAGAAAATTCTATTTGTTCTCATATCAGCGACATCTTTCTGCACTTAAGGTTAAATAACGTTAAACATTTATTATTTTAAAACGGTATCATCTTTGTACACTCTTCTTAAAAACTGCCCTAGATTTCTTTAAAACAAAGCACTGCCATTCGTACAGTTATGCTATTTTTAAAAGATAATTAACAATTCAATTCAAACATTGAATTCAATAATAGTGGTATTCTTTAAGCTCTACTGGATATAGTGGATTTTGAGTTTACAGTTTCCGCTGTCTTAAATTTGAGCTGAAAGGAAAGCTGATTTTTTGTCAGATTTAAAGTCTTATAATGCAAACTGAAATTCTGTGGTCGCTTCGATAAGAAAAAGGTTTGGAGAATATTCGCGAAAATGTATCTAAAGGTTCAAAACAAAATATTCTTCTTTCAACTTTTCCAAGGTGGATAGAATAAACGTACAATAAAAGACTTTTCTCTTATGTTCTTTTTCTGTATTTTTGTTGAGGTAAAACTGTGGAAAATTTAAAATCTTTTAATATTTGTTACAAAGGTGACATTTGAATTATTATGGGAAGTAAATGTATAGTGTGCTTTTACTTATTTTGAGTGTGGTACTCTACTTTCGCAGATCATGGTGACATATTTTTGTGAATGAAGTGCGGCTACCAGCCGTCAAAGCAAGGGTAAAATTAAAATAACAAATGTCGACTGTGGGATTCGAAGTGAGGATTTCATGATCCACAGTCCGATGCGTTACCACAGAGCTATTTACCCAATTTAAAACTATTTTATTTATTAACCCTAGGTCTCTGAAAGAGACAGCTAATCGTTGGGCTATCTGTCTTTGTTGTACAATGTTTTTACCATAGAACTAATAAAATATAAGGAAAGAGTATAGACAAAGATAGACTGTAACCAGCACAGTATGATAGAGATAGAGAGATGAAAGTGACGTAATGGGTGGCAAATAACAAGAACTTGGTTTGACGTTTGACGTGTGAGTAGAATACTGTTTTGATAGACTTTTGTGCGAGCTTTTGTCCCTCATTTGGAATTTTGTCAATTATTTATGTCATATTTAAATACAGGTTGTTGACCGCGACCCCGGAACATAGGACTTTAACATGTATCATACTTTCATAATTTCCTGCTTAACAAATTATATTAGACAAAAAAGGTTCAAATAAAGTTGAGAGATCATAAAATTCTACATGAGAATCAGTAAACAGAATTAAATTTACATGCCCTATAACGCCAGAAATTAAATATGAAGATATAAATAATTAGCTCAAAAATCGGGTTAGCTTTGGAAATAAAACAAAATTGTAAACAATTGGAAATAAAAATTGTATTTATTATTAATTATTATGATAAATTGCATAATTGACTATTTTCTTTACAATTTTGTTTCTTTTCCAAAGCTAACCCGATTTTTAAGCTAATTTTCAATATTTTCATATTTAATTTCTGGCGTTATAGGGCATGTAAATTTTATTCTGTTCATTGATTCTGATGTAGAATTTTATGATCTCTCAACTTTATTTAAACCTTTTTTGTCTAATATAATTTGTTAAGCAGGAAATTACGAAAGTATGATTTTACTTGTTAAAGTTCTATGTTCCGGGATCGCGGTCAACACCCTGTATATCAAATATGGTAAAATCCTGCCGTGCATATAATTATAAAAACAGGCTATAAAAGACAGTGTTTCATTTGACAGGTAAATATGTCACTTTAGGTTAGAACGCTGTATATATACATATTTATTACAGTTTTCCAAATAATGTGGACTTAAGCAAGATATGGGTATTAACTATAAAACGAGAAAATTTTCAACCTAATGAAACTACATGAATTTGTGCGAAATATTTTCTTGATTTTTACATACAGCAGTTAAATTATAAGAGACAGATAGCGATATCTTAAATTACGCAGTGGGAAAAGAACAGCACATTCGTACCACGTGCTGGGTGGCATTGGGTGGCATGATAATGTGCTGTTCTTCTCCCACTGCGTAATTTTATAATTTAGATATTACTATCTCTCTCTTATGTTGGTTACAGATTTCTTTATTAAAAGCATAACCAACCTTCTACAAAAAAATAGACAAAGAAGGGTAGCCTAACAACATCTATCTACCTCAGGTTCGTTTTCCTTTTCATGAAAGTTTACAAGTTAATGTTCCAGTATTAATATGGTCTCCTAGAGTATTATGGAAAAAAATTAAATGTGTTTTTATACACAATCGGTTAGTAATATGTCAATTTCGGATCTTTAAAAACTTGAAAAGTGAATTATTTCTATCTTACCCTTTCTAACCGGTAGGAAAGTTGTCACTTTGTAACTTGCGAAATAAGTTTAAATTTGATTACCAGTTGATTGTGAATAATATAGGCATAAATATTTTTTCTACGACCAAGCAGAAAATATACATTTCCAACTGTCAGTTGAAAGCAGAAAATTGACGATTGCCGCTTACAAAGCGGCAATAAAATTTTTGCGGTGAGCGGCAAAATAAATTTCTCGAGTAGAATAGAAAAATGGACAGTTGTGATGGAAAATTTTAATTTCCAAAGAAAACAGTTCAAGGTAATAGTAGGTAATATTTAACAATAGTATCTTATAATAACAGCAAGTTTACTATTATTGACAAGTTAGTTTGAACAAGGCATATTCCTTTTCATACCTATTCTTCGACTTTTCAGGTAATAGATTTAATATTACATTCTTCGCAGTTTCTTTGATGTGTGGTGGAGTACATTCCATATCACATTCGTCACTATCCATCATTTTATGATGTTTCACAAAATTTTAACGTCATAATTGAATTGAAAAATTAATATCTGTCATACAATTCAAACAAATAACAGAAGAAACAGTATCCATCACCTTGGAAACAGCTTTAACATGGCTAACTGTAAACTGGATCGGAATAAAAGTTCAAACAGAAAATGGCAAATATAATATTTTCATCCAGTTTTATTAACATTATTGAATCGGTCATAGAAAAAATAGTTTGTGTTTCTCGACCAGAAAGTGTCCTTATGCATGGTTGCTGGTTTCGGCTGCGCCTCGACCATCAATGTCCATGCGCAAGCGGCAATAGACTACTTTCTGCTCTAGATACACAAATAACTATGAGTTAATAATTATTATTATTATTAACGCCTTTAGGGATTGTCATTTGAGGGGAAAATTGTAAATTGTTTCAAAAACGTTTGTCCACAGGCTATGCATCGCCTTATATTCGCGAAAAAGTATATATTTTTGTTGGATAGATTGGGTAATCTACGTAAAAAGTTACAAGCTTGTATTCTATGTTAGTTTAGCGTTTAAAAATCCGTAACCCCGTAAACACGAACACCACTGCAGCCTCGTAAACGCTCGTCATAGAGTTTAAAGCTCTAGTACCGTAATTAAGTTAAAAGATGCGAAAACAGCCCTATCACTCCAGTATCCTATAGCTGGCTACCGAGGGATGTTTTAGAGCCGCGCTCATTCGCTAATTGTTTATATTTACCTAGAGTTTTATCGCGGGCGGCTCTGAACGACGAGACGTTGTTTTGTTGCTCCTAACCCTGTTATGTGGTGTATTTATTGTGGTGGTACTACTGCGTACTTTTCACAGTTTAACACGTGTTTATTCGCTGGGTTATGTTTCCGTAAAAATGCGGAAACGTGGAAATTAAGAGCCTGGTTGAACACAAATATATGGTGCAGTAAATCACTTCTCTTGCTCAAAGATTAAAGGAAACCCTTGGAACTTCAAATAAAACATTTATTTCTTACTCACGCGGAACATATACAGGCAGTGGGAGATAATTCGTGTATACGAATATTCTTAAAAAGATACAATTTTAACGTACAGATGAAACAAGAATATTAAATCCCGACTAACAAAAGAACTTTATAAATATCTCTCGTGGGCAATTCTTTGCTTTAGCCACTATTAAAGTAAATAACTATTATTTGAAATCGGTACTAAAAAACGCCAAAATCGTCATTAAAAGCTCTGAAATCATTATTCTACGATTTTGAGCAACGTAGTGTTGGCAACCGTATAATAATTAATGTACAAGTAGAATAATTTCGGCAGATGTACGACATATAATATTTAGAAAATTTATGCGGAAATGAAACAACAGAACGAGCTAACTAATTCCGATGAAGAAATTGGGAGCAAAACCCATAATTTTGAGTATTCTTTACGATAACTTTAATGTGTAAGGTTGGGAACACTGACGGCAAGTTCCAATGTTCAATATAACTGAGAACTAACAGATGTATAAACTTAACCTATAAAATATTTTTTTAAAGTTGGTTCTAATATTATATTTCAAATAAAATTCAATATGTACCACGGCACTGAAGTATTTTTTAATTACTCATATGGTTTATTTTCCTCAGTCTTACGGGTCTCGGTAAATAAATTCCATATTTGAGATAAAAATAATAATAATAAAAATAAATAAACATGATTCAAAATCAGTTAATAATATATCAATGTCCTATTAAGAAAAATGCATTAAATATAGATTAATTCAAATTTTAAATTACGATGTTTTATAGCTAATTGTATCAAATAATATAATATTTAATGTGAGAATAAATATATCATGAATAAATTAAAATGTAATTCACAAAATTTGCATATCATTTGTGGCAAAATTTAATTAGTGAAATTTTTTAATTTCACATAATATCCATATTTGGTAATGTTTTATAGGACTGTTTAAAAAAATAATATTGTTAATGAGAGAAACACAGTAAAAAGATATTAAAAGTCAAAAGGTAGAACATGAACACGTTTAAAAATTAATAAAGTGAAAAATTTTACATGTTTTAAAAATTAGCCTAATAGCGTTTATATTCATAGGAATTTCAACTATTCGTACCAATTTAAATTATTGTACATTCTGAGTCTAATGTTCATTATTGAAACGCAGGAGTGCTTTAGTGATTCTTAATATTTTGTAGGTCAGAGATTGTTTACCGCTTTGTGATTATTAATGGCGGGTAAATATGAAAGTAAAATATAGTTTTATGTAGAAGATGCTTCTTCTATTTACCCTGAGGGAGTATTGGAAAACTTGATGTTATTATTTTCCTTAACGTGGATTTATCAAAACATATTTAAATATATAAAAAATAGTTATCAGAATTATGAATGAATATTTCTATTCATTAAGTATTTTGTTTGGTGCCATGGTTTCAGTTGTGAACAATCTAATAATATAACCACATCAAGTAAGTTTTTTTTTAAATCTCATATGGATATATATTTTATTAAATTTGAGGTTAGATCTTTAGTGACGCATATTTTTCTGTTGAATGTAGGCAATTGGATCATAGTAAAGAACGTTAATTAATTATTTAGATGATTTTTATTTAAAAAAATTATTAAAAAAATTCATCTAAATTATTAATCAATGTTTTTCATTACGATTACCTCTTGCAAGCAGAGAAAAAGGTATATATTGTAGTTCTTTCCCAATTTATTAATTTCACTCTTTGTATTCTTCTTAGGTACTTCATTTAAAAGAATCTTGTCTCTTCCTATATACCAGTTAGACGTAGTACTCTATTGGATAAAATGAAATACAGAATATCAATGTCAAATTAACTTATCTATCATGCTTTAAAGATGTTTATTAATGAAGAAATTCGAATGGTTGCTTGGTACAATTCTGGTTGTAGTTTGAAAAATGTTTATATGTTTGTTAGATTCTAGACCTAATCCATAACCAATGTTGCATTTTATGTAGAACAGTACGATAATTTATAAACTGGTATCCATAGTAATACATTAATGGCAGATTAAATACTACATCTTAGTTGAAAAATATTATATAAATTCAGTTTTATAATGAGTAACTACAAATAGTTACCAAAGTAAATTGTATTATTTGATATTCTATTTCTAATATGTGCTTATTTAACTCCAAGTTACTCATAACATCTAAATCTACTAAATCTATAATGAATAACTACTTTATTGGAAAGTTTATCGAAAAAAATCTGATGTGGCCAGCACATAACCTCCCGCCCAATACTACTCTTAAACAGTACAAAATAGTATTTGATACAAAAACACCTTATTTGTTTATTTTCTATTTATATTTGAGAACTTAAATTTTCTTTCGTATATTTATTGCATTTTTTGACATATATTTCACTAAAAAAACAGCTTCACAATTACAATGACATGTGTCACATTTCGAAGAAAAAATTTTTAAATGTTTCCATGGTGTACTATGAATGCAAGATTTGTGAAATCTAATTTCTTTATATTTTATTATCTCTAAATCTAATGAAAATTAATAAAATTAGTATAATCAAAACACATGTAAAATTAAATATTCTTCAACTTTGAAAATAACATAAATTGTTGAAAAAGGAAATTTAACCGTGTTTTTCACAAAAAACTGTTAAGGGCTTCAAGTAAACTTCTACTTTCGGTTGACCAATTTTATCCAAAATCTAATCAGCTCTTCATTTAAATATAAGAAGCAATAATTCACAAAATTGTATTTTTTGGTGTTATAGTATTTGAGTTATGCGAGACGAAAACATTGCCACAGACTACACACACATACACATACATACATACAGACATCATCGCGAAAATAGTAAAATCGTATTGTAGGGGTAGGGACCTTAAAACGTGCTTATTCATTGAAAACTCACTACCCAATTTTTTGACCAAAAACAATACCTCCCTTACCTAGAGGTAGGCGGGAGGTAAAAAGGAAACAATTGGAGTTCAATCAATATTTTTAGTAATAACTCAACCTCAACACTTTCGAACCTAACCTAGGTCATCATCAATAGGTGAATAGTAAAAAATTTGAAAACATCCATATAATTGATAAATAATATCAATCAAATATAATAATGTTAAAATATGATGCAGCGTCATGAATACTTAGGCCTTATGCATATTGCTTGAACTCCTGTAGTTTTCTTGTTTCCACAATTCTGTAATAATATTATAGTACGCTTTTTTATCAAGCGTCTTTTTGACGATTCTGCGGTCCACGAAGCCTATACTTACTTCTTAAAGAAAATAAACAAATATTGATAAGATACAATTGCAATTATTTCATATTTTACTAGCTCCCATGTTTATCTTGCGTTGGTATATCAAGAGAAACACATTAAGGTCTCAGTTTATTAGTTTCCGATGTAATCTGCTGTTTCCAATAAATGATTTCGGTAGCACCCAATGAAATTACGCCGCGAACTTCAGCCTTATCGTAACACCCCTCCGTCAACTGTTGAATCGTTTATCTTTCTCTTGATTCCCCTGACAAAAAATTCTTTTGAATTATCAATCAAGTGAAAGTTCAAATCAAATTACAAAATACACAAAACTGTACTTATCGGAAGCGAATGAAAGCAGCACAAGGGTCTAACAAGGTAACGACATTTAAAAGGATCGCGACTCCGAAATGGCCATCGCGCGTGCAGCAGCTTCCAAACCGATGGTTCCCACGGCAGGACCGGCGCGAGAAATTGAGCTTTTACATTGGAAAACAAAAAATTTCATGTGGTTCTATCGCAAAATATATCACTTGTCGAGACCCGCGAAAGGAGAGTGTCATTAAATATTGCACGAATATTCATAATTTTTGCATTATTTTTTTTAAAAGATGATACTTAGGCCATTGTATCCGATGATGTAATAAAGACAATTACAAATGTCTTTTCCTCAGCCAGGTTTCGAAATCTAGATAAGATTATAGAACTTTTCGTTCTGGCGCCTCCACCAATATGTACCTTTTAAAATGGAAGCGATTTCCGCAAAAATATAGTTTTGATGTCCCCTGAGTCCTCCGTATAATATCTATGAACGAGAAAAGATACAGTTACAAAGTACCAATATAATTGTAAGTTTCATGACAAAGACTGATTAGATTTAGAGGAAGTTTACTGAACACAAAATAATAAACTCGGTTTGTTTCAAACATGGAATCAGGTACAAAATTAGTTTAAATAAAGGAAATAAACAACATTTGATATAAGAACTATAATTTTTGTATTGTTGTATGTACGTCCAACTATAAAGGTATTAAATAAGTAGTAGTAGTAAATATTTATTTGTCCCCTTTCGGTGTTCAAATGTTTACATTATCATTTATTAATTTTATTTATTTATCTTTATTTAGATTTTTTTTTTATTTATGGGGTCACCTGGATGGTTCTTAGCTACAGTTGGACCAGGTAAAAGGCACTTTTTGCCGAGATTCAGATTTTTTTTCTGACTTATGTTCATGACTTATAGTTCGTGAGCTAGCTTTAAAAACTGCGACCCATTTGACCAAAATTTTAGTATGTTCTATGGAATCTACCCGATTAGGTACATCGAAAAGCGCACGTCTGCCATTTAGATCTGGATGGTATTAAAAATGGCTACCATTAAAAAAGGAAAGAAAATGATGGAATTTTGATGTGACCAAAATTTTATTTTAATCTAGAAATACTAGACGAAAATACAAATCAAAAGACACCAGTCTGCCATTCGTAAATGGTTGAGTTGTCTCAGCAGACGAATTTCAAAATTTGAAATTTATTGCTCGAAATTTGACTCAAATGACAAAATTTTTCATTTTATCCCATGATACTAGACGAAAATACAAATCAAAAGACACCAGTTTGCCACTCATACGTGGTCAGGTTATCTTGACAGACGAATTTCCAAATTTAAAATTTGTGTTCTGAAATTGGAGGCTAGTATCATAGGCACTATACCACCGAAGTCGGCAATATATTATTTTTTATTTATTCATTCTTCGAGGTCATTAATAATTACATAAAGTAATAGATTGGTTTGTATTTGTAATATTTATTGTAGTAACAGTATTGCGTATGATATTAGTATATCGGAAGGAAATATTAAATTATAACTTTATCGTTATCGTTTTATGTTTTACTGTAGCTTTTTCTGGAATTACGTTCATTAATACACAACTTAATCTATTCTATTCTAAAATACAGCTGTTGTATGTTGCTCGAAAAATATTACATTTGAGCATTCGTAAATTTTTCGCTTGATACCATTGAAGTATGAGCACCAGCAAGTAAAACCACGGGTTAACTTAACAATTTGATAATAAACCGTTAAGTATTTAACATTCCTTCCAGCACCTCTCGCCTGAATCTCCATTCCTTATCCTTCCTGTTCCATAAACGAACGTTTCCGATTACAACATCTCCGTCTCTCGTCATTAATAAATCTCCTGGTGACTGGAACGTTTAACTGGATAACAAATTTGAGAGGCAGCTTCTCCTGAACCCTCCTTACCCCCGGGATAACACGGTTAGACCGGCCGGGAAGCGTTCTTGTGCCGCGCTAGAATTTCAATTTAAAATTTCGGATTACTTTTCGCTGTGCATGCGAAACAAGACGCCGGCAAGTGATCAAGGATGTGTGTAAGTGGACGGAATTCGCCTCTTAACCTGGCGCAGGGCCGTACCACGAATTTTATGGAAAAACACAAATATTATTCGAGGAGAATTGTCCAGTTTTTGCTGATTGAATTTTCCTTTCTGCTGTAAAGTAAAATAACACAAATACTGATTGTGATAATAGCAGGTTGCGTTCAAGCATGTTCTTTCGATAATGTAAATTAAGCAGCACTTCACACGGTCAGTAGTTTGATGGGTGACCGCTTTGTGTGCCGTTGTCGCACCACCAAAAATGAGGTACTCAAGCGGAATATTAGACCGCTTAAATAAATAATAATAATAAAAAAATTGTGATAATAGTTTTGAACTGCAATTTTGAAACAATTGACAATCTGTCATACCCCCAATTGTTTTGGGAGAGATCACAGGGTTTCCGTTGATAATTTAATAAAGCGAATAGTCGGAATATGATTTATTCTTTTACTGTCAAAACGATTTTAAAATATCAAGTTTCAAACTGCGGTTGTACTTAAATTCATCGAAAATCGTCTTGACAGGAGTTCTTGAGTTAAATTTATTGCCACATATGTGTGAGGAACTTTGTTAGATTTTTAGTTTTCATAAAAAGTCATTTGAGGTTATCACCGTAAATATTCTGAAATATCGGCATGAGATGCCATCTGGAGTTGATAGATTTACAGATAGGTCTAGTCGAACCATAGATTAGGTTTACAGTTTCCATTTTTTGATGTTGTGTTGGTATTTAGACAAAACAAATAGACAGCTATTTTATATTTTTAAACCGAAAGGACTGTTCTCACGTCTGCAGTGCGTCAAAATGTAGTAACTTAAATAAATTCGTAGTAAAATATTTTGGTAACTATTTAACATATTCGTACGTTGTTATCAATTGTAATATTTGTATTAATTTGTGTCGTCCAGTTTAATTAATTTTTTAACCTGTCTGTTAAATATAATTTTTATCAACCTAAGGAGTGTTCCGTTTGTCAACCCCTATTTCAGTTCGTTCCCCAATGCTACAAACTACCAAATATGCAATATCGAAATGATATCATCATTAGAGTTTGAGTTACCGTGGACGAAAAAATCGTTTACTTCATCTAAAAGCAGTGAAATCATATTCTAAGGAATACTATTAAAAGTTTGAACTCGTCACAATACCTCCCTTACATATGAAAGATGCAGAATTGAAATGTGACGTATAGAGGGTTTCAATACTTTTTTTTTTTTCAATTTTGATGTATCTTTTTACCTATTCATTTTACAGCAAAAGTGTAAATACAAAAGTTGTTGTTGAATTTTAAAATGCATGTAATAAGGCCCATTTGGTTCCTAAATATTAGTATTTCACGATATATCAGTTAAATTTAAATCAATATTTATTAGGAAAATTGTAACGCAGTCATGGAAAATAAAACAGAGACGAAAAATATTTGACATTTTATGGAAGAGTTTTAAATTTATTTATTGATTTTCTAACACCCCCTAAGAGGGTAGAAAATTAAAAGAGTGGGTCCTGTCGAGACTGGGAGTCAGCAGAAATAAAAGGCTTGATTCGTAGACTAACTTACATACTCTTTATTAAACGATTATTAACGATGAACGTACTCTACAACTCTGCTCTACTGAATACCGTACTGTGTTCTATCCTAACATTTATATATATTTCTACAAACTCTACATCAACAAAATAAATGTTAACTAAATAAAATAACTCAACCAATGTAACCTAATTACTCAATAATTCATATTTCTGTCAACGCTAAGTCAGCAAACATGACATATATTACCAGTTTAAATTTAGATAATTACTTACACATGCATTTTTAATTATTACGATATCGAGTATTGAACTCTCTGTACATGCTGACATTACTTATTACGTTATTAAATTTTGGAATCTCTGTGTGGTGACTTAGCGTTTACAATTTAACAAAGTAACCGCACTTCATACGAAAAAATATATCACTTACCGAGATCTGCGTAAGCAAAGTGCCACACCCATAATGGGTAAAAGGCGTGAAGATATATTTATTTTATTTTTGTGTTACACTTTTTCTACAAATGTTAATTTTAATATAATTGATACATCGTGCAATATCTACCAATATTTAGCTAACTAGATGAGTCTTTTTGCATGCATTTTTAAAATCTGAATAATTTTTATAGTAAAGACGTAACTTTTGTTATAAAGTGAATAGAAACAGATACAGCAATATCAAATAAATATGTCATCACACTATTTACCTATTGTGGGTGTGGCACTCTGCTCCCGCAGATCTCAGTAGCAGATATTTTTGTGAAAAGAAATATCGTCAAGTTACGGTGCCCAAAGATGTTATTGAAGGAGGGATAACAGGGATAATGTTACAAGAACAAATATCTACTGTGGGATTCGAACTGAAGATCCCATGAGGATCTAAATTTCACCCCTTTTGATTAATCGAAGTTAATTAATTAATAAGTTTACAACCTTTAATTATACCTAATTACGCTATACAGTTTCGTTAGTATTTCAAAAATAATCATCTTGAAGTTATTTTCAGTTTGTGTAATTTTAGTTTGTAAGGTAACAATTACTCCTGGAGTAACACACCCGTTAATTGCCCTTCGTGTACAAAAATACAATTTTCCTAGAAACGGACAATCATCGCGATGACATACTCATTTTGTGATATCAATACAAAAGGAACAATAAATATAATTTACCTTGATGTACACTCGCTGCGTTATAACATTCAGAATGTATAGCAAACCCGCAGGTGTCGTTTGATTTTCTACCACTGTTGGCATCACCTCTTTACCTATTCCTGTCGTCTATTGAAAACCATACACTCAGGTTTAAATGTACAGTATTTAACCTGAGCCTGGATTAGACTTTATGTATGTTTGCAGTTCTGTGAGTTTCTGAAATCGTGGGCAAATGTAACCGTACATCAAGTTAATAATTTGTCGGTTGAGTAGAGGCTAATTAATAGCAGATCCTACCCGTATAATTGGGAGAAGGTTTCATGATTTATTTATTTATATATGACTTAATTATATCTTTAATCTTAGTCAATTAATATGACACGCAACCCTTATTCAGTTAGTAGTTCCGCAAACTTTGTTACTCTTACTTGACAGGCCATTAGATTAAATACAAATAAAAGAAACAAATTGTTGGTTACGGATGATGTCCGAAAGTATAGTCAAAAGCATTCTTATGTAAGGCGCAGAGATTTACCGATGGGAAATGTAACAAATAATCGTAGACATATTTAAAATTGATATTGAGGTTAAATAAATGTACTCCTGGTTATATCTATAGATTAGGAGAAATGAAAATAGACAAATTAATAATTGATAACAGGAAAGAAACTGAAAAGCAAATAATACAATAAACCTTTTTAGTTTTAATAACTAACTGGCAGATTCATCAAAAGAATTAACGCTAATTCCATTTTTTTCAACCTCTGTAACTTTATTTCTAAATTAATGAAATTAACAAAATGTGTCAAATTTTATGTTAACCTATCGTAACTACAACCTTAGTTAACATAAATATGTTTTGAGGATGGTAACTGAAGTTACGACTAATAATAAAAATAGGATTAGCGCTAATTCTTTTGATGAATCTGCCTGTAAGCTCCTAAACTAATTAGTTACTTATAATAGTTTAGAGGGCCCGGTTGGATAAAGCGTTCTTAACTCCGTTGTTAAAGTAACAAAGTGATTAACCTATCACAAATCAACATTTTTTCCTGTAACCAAGGAAATGGATTTATAAGATGATTTTTAATAGGTTAAGCACGTTGTTTTGTTACATTAACAACGCTTTATGCAACCGGGCCGGAATTTTAACTTTCACTTTTAACATGTTGCTAACAATTTGTAACAATAAATCAGCGAATATAACCCTACCTGTCAAAATATCATTCTACATTTTTTAGTATTTATTAATACACTAAGAAGATCGTAGATATTTTGCATGATGTACGTGTTAAAAGTGATTTATCTTGTTCGTGGCGTTGTTTCACTCGGTTTCGCCTCGTTTGGTAAACTTCCCCAAAAACTCATAAAATGTCACTTTTAACACATCATAAATAACTATTATTTATAATTTTTTGTGGGTCCCTATTTTCTACCCATTGGGCTAGATTTTTTTTTCAAATTCAAACGGAACCAACTTCAAGGTATACATTATATTCAATATTTAAAAAATCATCAAACTTATATAATTCTGTACAAAGTTATGCGTGGTAGGTAAAAATCAGTGGGTGTACAATAAATTATTCCATATTTTTCTACCCTAAACGGTTGGAATTAAAAAAAAATTTAAATGGGACCAACTTCGAGGTGCACCCTATCCAACAAAACAAGAATAATCAAAATCGGACTAATCTGTAAAAAGGAATGCGTGGTAAAACATTAAAAAATATACGCGTCAACTTAAGAACCTCCTCCTCATTTCTCATTACTACAGGAATGCTGGAAATCTATAAAACGTTCAAACTGGTGAATATTATGAAAGAAAAGGATTTTCAGTCTTCGAAGTAGAGAGAAGGAGATAAAATGTAAAAACCTGTAATAGGAACATTGAAAAACAGAGACAGAGATATACAAAATCAAGAACAATTCATCAAAATTCAAATAATTTGCGTTACAAGAATATGCAGACACTATAGAACAAGCTATAAATGTCAATATAATAGCATAATTTAGATGCGGTAATGAGGAAAGAAGTTACATGTACTGGTTGTCAGCAGAAGAAAAGAGATGTAGATTATGTGGTAAAGAAGAACATTTAAGACTCTATTGCAGAGAGACAGGAATGGAAAGAAGAGATGATATTTATTTACCAAATGATCAAGGAACAGGAAAAGAATGAATGGGAAAAATTTTCCATGGAATATATATATATATATATATATATATATATATATATAATTTTTTTTTTGGTTAATAATATAATGTAAATACCATAGAAATAATATGCACATTTTTGGTAAATTCTAGGCCAAAAGGAAAAAATAAATTAACTAACAACAAATTGTTGATTTTTCATCTTTATTAAAGCATTAGTTTCTTAGCTTTTTCAAATGCGTCGACAATACACTTCCTGAAAAACTTATTGTACCAAATGAAAGCCCCGACGTGTCCCGCGTTTAGATAATGCACTGTCACCCCTGGCCATATCTCCTCAATGGTAGTGCACCCTTTTCTGGGCACATACCCATCAAGTTGGGCGCAAACAACTGTGATAAGTGAAGTGTCAAACGGCACGGAGAAGTTCCGAAGATGAGTGCATTCGTCCATGGCTCCACACATGAAATTGACAGCATCTCGGGGTTTCTTAATGAATGGCGGTTTTGAATCTGTCGAGCAATATCGGGGGAGGATACTCGGTACCATTATGGGTAGCGCACTTGATTCTTTCATGTTGTTCATGTCTTGGGAAACTGTTCCTTTTTTAGTGCTTTGTTCTTGATCTAGGAACAAATAGAAGATCGAGGATACTTATTATAGATAAGATTGTACGGATTAAATTTGTTATAATATTGTTAAAAATTATTGAAGTAAAATATTTATACAACGTGGTTTATAGTAAATAGTAACTTCATAGTAATAAGCTACACTTTTTGATAATTCAATAAATAGTTGCTACCGGTCCTTATTATTCTAGAATGTAATAGGACAACCTGTCATAATTCTAGCGCCATTTCAAAATGTCGATTTTCCCTAGGTCCATTTGTATAAATTTTGAATTATTTTAAACACTTTTTTACAGTTCTTTAAAAATATTTCCCCGCGCTACGAAACGTTGAAACAATATTTAAATGTAAACGTCATGCTCTATCCCACTCAGTGGGGTAACAAGAACCCAGAAACACAGTCAACCAACAATCAATTTTCTTAAAATATTCCCATTTTGATATACTACTTTCGCCTCGTCCACATCTATAGTGCGATTCAAAGATGCTCGTTTATTCTTCATACTTCAAATCATTCATTCACGCAACAAACTATCAATCATACATAACCACTTATTCCTCGGACGCACACGTTTTCGTTCACTTTCGATCTCACGCATTATATTAGTTTTATCATCCTTTCATTCGACATTCGTTCAAGATAGAAAAACTAACTCATTCCCACTTTCTTAAAAACATTCTTCTCAATATCATACTCACCACCAATGTATTTCGGACACGATCCTGTCTGGTATACCGATACACTCCTCTGAAATATCTCATTTCTACAGCAGTTATACGTCGTTCTTGTTTCTACATCCATACATGAAAAAAAAATCTCTTCTGGACACCACAATACCTCCCGCCGTAGATTTCATATCAAACAATACAAGAACACTAACCATCACTATCAAGAAACACTTATCCCTTCAAAATATTTCTCTTCAATTATGACTTATGTCGAAAAATGACATTCTCCAACTGTTGTTTTGTTCTTTTTTTTTCAAAAAGCACAGCTTAGCAGATTTAAACGAAAAAGTGAAAATATAATTTTTCTATAACTTGCTGTAATTCGTTATTGAAGACAGTAGCGAAAAATGTTTCAAATTATAATTGTAGATAATAATATTTGCAATATTATTCTAATAATAAAAATTGTCATTTAACCATAATTTATTGAGATATTTAAAAATAACTTGATAGGGCTTCAAGTAAACTATCACTTTCGGTTATTGGGTTATCACCAAAAACTAACAAGCTCTTCCAAAGGGAATACAATTGATATATACAAAATATCAATATTTTCAGTTTAGTAGTTTTTGAGAAACCGTTACTCCAGAGATCCACACAGACTGACAGATATCATCGCGAAACTATTAAAATCGTATTTTAGTGACACTAAAACGTGTTCGATTTTTTAGCATGATTTCTATACCTCCCATACAGGATATGGCGGGAGGTAAAAATGGATTGCTAGAACAGCAATATTTATCTTACGCATAGTGACAGCAATTTATATATACTTTCATTGACAATACGTATTTATTTATTTTCAGCAATAATACATATATATCCTAAATAAATATCTTGCTTGAAATAGTAATATTAGTTGTTGATTTGAATATATATTATATTTCTAACAATATAGTATATTTAAGTCAATATGTTCTAGATATGTACTGCAACAATATTAGATTATTATAAAACATAAATATTTAGATTATTGAAGTAGCAGTCAATAATAATATCATATTACTATTATAAATAAAAATTGTTATTGTAAATATCTAAGTTGTTGTCACTATACATAAGACAAATATTGTTATTGTAATAATCCATTTTTTCCGTCTGCTTAACATCCATACCCAGACAACAATATAGGCACTAATACACCATTAAACACACTTAACGGGCACCTTAGGTACATTAACATTTCAAGAAAATGTACCCAGAACACCCAATACCTTGTACTCTGCAGACACCCGCAATTCAATCTCCCGGTCAATACGTCCATCCTTCGAAAATACACTACGAAACTACTGTATATATCATTTGCTTTACTTATTTGAAAAAGATATCAATCAAGTGAAATCTTACCGCAAAGGAATCCTTTATCGATGATCTTGACCATACTGCCCAGCGTGTCATGAAACACACTATTATTCGCATACTGTTGTTGCAACATATCCCAATCAATAGATTCACTCATAACTCCTTCAATAAAAACAACCGATGCAGTGGTCCACGACAAACAAGGCACTAAAACAACTGGTTTCGGCCAATTACAAGCTGCGAGAGAAGCCATATGTCCCCCCATAGATAACCCCGATAACCCCAAAGGCCCATATCCCATCCTCTCACACCAATTCAACAGCGCGATGCATTCTAAAATCAGACAACCTCCCATGACGAAAATATCTGACACGTTATGCAAGGCTGATCGTATTTGGTCCAAGGGTTTACGGTGCCCATAAAAAGGGTTTTCCAGGATTATGGAACCTATTCCATGCTTTAATAAAGGTTTTGCCATTATGTTTCTTCTTCTCCAGTAATTATGGTCGCCAGTTCCTGCTAGATGGATACACATAGGTTTATGTTTGCTGGTCCATGTTAATGGTACTATCATTTGGAAACATGCTTCTTTGGCTATATCTGGAATTACTTCTGGAAGGTGTAGTTCCAAAGGTGTACAGAATTTTCCTTCAATTACTTTGTATCCTTTTGCGGTTATTTCCTTGGAGATAGTTATAGGATAATCTTGTGGAACCAATTCGTAGCATCTTGATCGATTAGATACTAGTTTTCTGAATGCAAATAATTTTTTCAAATGATCTGGATCGCCCCAACCTTTTGTGAAATATTTGGCTACTATAATTTTTCGGTAAACTGTATCTAAACGGCTTGTCGGCATATCAAATGAAAAGAAATAAAAATAAATAAGTACAGTACAGACAAAAGACGCAAATATCTTGCTTGCTGATTTTCAATGATTTTCTCATTATAATTTTGAATTAGTCTTCTAATGTAATAAAATGAATTTCACTTTTAACCTTTTTTCGGAATTGTCACCTTGACATAATATGTTCAAGCTTTATTTTTTATTTTCAAAGCATTCTACTGTGAAAAACCATTTATAACTTAATAAAAGAAAATTACATTTATTTTGTTCATGTAATAATTCAAATATTTTCCTTTGTTCCTACTTTTTATACGTTATTTATCAATGAATAAAATTTATTTCCCGGCCTAAAATATTTCTTTGTTCAGCACATCATTAATCATGACCAACTAGTATGTCTATTGTTTGACATTGTGTATTAACATGATAAATACGTTTATGATTTGTTTGTGCTTTTGTGTGTGTTTGATAAATTCTAATATACGTTTATTTCTTTTGCAGGTATGTCTACATTTCCTGCTACATATTTACAACTTATTACTGTCTACTACCATTATTTATTGTAAGTAAACTTCGCTTTTAATTATGCCAAAATAGTTTGCCTCTATTTTGTAAATTCCGTCTGATAAGAGACGGAACAGCATTTAGAATTAGAGTTAGATTTTCGGGCGTTCTTGTTGATACAGATTAATATTTAATTAATTTTGTTAAATATTTGTGGATTTTAAGAAAAATATTATTAAATATTTGTTGAACTATAATGTCAGTAATGTGCACTTATACAAGTTTATTGATTACGAAAGACGTGAAAAAATTTCCTTATTTATTTTCATTGACACAATACGTTCCTACAATTTCCAAATAAAATTTTAAATCAAATCCCTTAAAAAAATACTATTCAATTATGACACATGTCAAAAAATGACATTCTCCAACAGTTATTTTTTTTAAACATCTGTTAGATTTCAACGAAAATATCAAACTATAATTTTTCTCTAGCGTGTTGTAATTCGTAAATGGTGACAGTAAGAGGAAAATATTTGAAACATTATTCAAATAACAAAATTTTCATTAAACCATAATTTACTGAGATATCTTAAAATAACTTAATAGGGCTTCTTAGTAAACTACTACTTCCGGTTATTGGATTATCACCAATAATAATCAGCTCTTCCAAAGGGTATACTATTGATATATACAAAATATCAAAATTTTTGTTCAGTAGTTTTTGAGATACCGTAACTTCAGAGATCCACACAGACAGACACACAGGCATCATCACGAAACTATTAAAATCGTATTCTAGGAACCCTAAATCGTGCTCATCTACTGAAAACTCACCAACGAATTTTTAGCATGATTCCTATACCTCCCTTACAGGATGTGGCGGGTGGTAAAAAAAGAGTACAGTTGCCATTTTTAATTTACTCTTATTGTTATTCCTCCACTAGCATTTTGGGGTGATGAGTTAACAGCTGGTAACTGCACTTCATGCGCAAAATTTGTTACTGAAATCTGTGTAAGGAGAATGCCACATTTATATTGCGTGATGATATATACAATTTAATTTAATTATTTTACTTTCTGAAAAACTACCAAACTTTTTGGTAAATAGTTCTAATTTAAAATGCATACGGGTACTGCTTTTCAGTATATGTTTTTATGAAGCATATATTATGTTCCTGATATTCAAAAATAATACCATTCAAACGTAATAGATGATATATTAGTTCAGATATTTTGTACCATAATTATTGTGACAAAATTTAAATGAGTAAATATTGAAATAATATTGAAGAGTAGTAGACAATTATTCTCAAATAAAGTTATCTAAGCATCTACAAGCGCACTGTCACATCTTATCTGCTCCTCAGTAAATCTACACATTAATTTCCACTTCTTACATCGTTACATCGGATCTTCACTCACAGTTCACCACCTACTTTGCATTCCCACAGAGAGGCTCCTCCTCTCATCCTCTCCGTGCCACGAACTAACTCCCAGCGATCCTAGCACCGCGACACGAGTAAAAACCGATTTAATTGTCATGGAAACAGTTCCGATAAATCACGATGCGGTTTTTTGCGCTATTCGCATTTCCCTTTCGTTTTTTTTTTTCCTTCGATTTCGATTCAAAATCGCTCTGGAGATTCCTCCCACGGAGGTACGATTGCCAAACTTTTGCAGGATAATTTAATCTGCAAAACATTGCTTATATTGAACCCTTGTTTATAAAAATTTAATAAATATTGAATGACCAATTGAATTTGAATAGGAAAAATTAGGCGATTTCGACTGGCACTGGTTACTTGCCGGTTACGTGTTTGGTTGGTTGCAAATAATGACGTCACACTGACCGAACGGTTACTGAATAAGCACGGTAGATTTTGACATTAATCAAATTTGACAGAAAACATGAAAAATATGACAACGTACTAGTTTGAAATTATAACAAGTGAAATTCAACCAATTAGAATACTAACCGTTGGACAAATCGAGCTCTCGAGCATGTTACAGATTTGACATACCAAAACTGTCAAAAGTGCCAGTCAAAATAAATTGGTTACTCTATTTACTAACCATTCCTGTGACCAAGTACTAACCGGTACCAGTCGAAATCGCCTAATGGGTACACCAGTGGCTTCGACATAATTATATACATTTTCTACTTGTCTCTATTTGCGCCGAATCGTCCACCTTTATAAAATAATAAACATAATTGTATCGAAACGAGTGGTGTACTCATTATTTTTCCTATTTATTGCTTATATTCTGTGGTAACACATCGGACTGTGAATCATCAGATCCTCTATTCAAGCTTCAAGGGAGACAAATATCGAAATTAAATTTCGAAAATATCATAATACCGAGATCTGATTTGAGTAAAGTGCCCAACCCAGAAATAGGTAAATGGCGTGATGATATTACAATATTATTTCATACAACAGTTAAACCATAATTTGGACTGTCAAATTATTTTACACTGTTGACTAAGAAAATAGGGTTTGTAATGTATCTTGCAAATATGCCCCAGAAAATATTTGCCAAGGCTATTTGTTACACAGTTTCATGTTTACCGGTCTGATATCAGCAATATTTTAATAGGATTTGATCCGCACAATTATTATCCGCATTCATTTTTTAAAAATGTTTTCAGAAATGTCAACAAAATTGGTTGCCATCATAATTTATCTACGGTAGTGTGTAAAATTGATGTTTAACTGTTAGTTTCAAGTTTGTAAAACGGTTGTTTAGTAACACGATCCCATTAGTCACGGGCAGTCACGGATTGCCAAGCAACGAGTGATTAAAATTTTTAAACACGTAAAATTTGCAAAAATTTTGTTATCATGGCAAACTTCTCATTTAATATTGTGATCCTACTTCATAAATAAAAATATTTTTTTTATATTTTTTGGGGTTTTTCATTATGTCGTAGATAAAATATTGTACGATACACATACGTAAAGCGTCTTTAGTCACTCAGGGGTCTTAAAACACTCGCTATGCTCGTGTTTTAATTGACCCATTCGTGACTAAATACTAGCTTTACGTACTTGTATCGTAAATAACTATTTTGAATTACCAAAACATCCTGAATACTTTTAACATTTTTTATTTTCTTGAGAAACTTGGGTAAATAATGTAAAATAATTTATTATTTAAGTATTTTTGGTTTTCAAACGGTAAAAAATAGAGAAAATATATTAAAAGTACAAGTTTGGAAATAATAAACATATTGGCTGGTACCACAAGCTCTGTTTTTGAGTGTTTTAAGAGAAGTGTATTAGACTCAATTTTGGTATGGTATAATGTTCTTTATTTTATTCAAAAATTCTTCAAATAGAAGTTATAGAGAAATATATTATCTACCAATTTTATTTGCAATATTATTTTATAAAATAATTTTAGAAGATTGTACAACGCTAAAACAGAGTCAAAAAACTTCTCTTACAACACCTAAAAACAGAGAACGTGGTACCAGTCATTATCTTCAATTCTGACATTAACATATTAAAAAATTTGAAAAGCACAAAACGGTACAAAATATAAAAAAGTAAGCAATATCATTCTACAAGCTTTTGAATGTTAAAATTTGATACAAATTAATTATTTATTAAGATATTTGCGTAAACCCTGACATGTCTTCAAATAAACTATTACTCCCGGTTGATGAATGTTATCAAAATCAAATCAGTTAGTAACTAAACTCTAAATAAAAATGTATTGTAGGAACCCTAAAATATTAGTACCTATTTCACGATATATCAATCAATTTAAAATTAATATTAAATTAGAGATATTGTGACAAGGTCATAGAAAATTAAACAAAAACGAAAAATATTTGATATTTCATAAAACAGTTTTAGATTTATTTATTTATTTAAGGGCCGGTATTTCCAAACTTAATTTTCTAGAGAATAGATTTATCAATAAAATAGCTTAAATGAGGAGTATTATTTTAGCTGACATCTTTTGATACGATATTTTTTGTTTATTCCATTGATAATTTATTCTATAGTTTATCTGAGGTTGGAAATACCGGCCCTTACAAACAACAATTGAAAAAAATGAACTCTCAAATGTGTCATTACTATCTATCGAAATTTCTATCGAAAATAAAACAACACTAATAAATAAATCTAAATCTGTTTTCTGAAATGTCAACTATTTTTCGTATTTGTTTAATTTACCATGACCGTATTACAATTTTTCTAATGAATATTAATTTTAATTTGATTCATATATCATAAAATACTAATATTTAGGTAACTAAATAGATCTTATTGCATGCACTTTTAAATTCAAAACAATTTTTGTATTTACACTTTTGTTATAAAATGAGTTAAAAAGATACAGCAATATAAAATTCACATCTCAATTTTACACGCAGTATAAGTTGAAACATTAGTTAAGCTATAACATAAACCTCATTAATTTAATCTAGGACTATAAAAATATGTACTACTGCGTTCTAGGATGCTATGCTAACAATAAGTCCAAGAGTATTTCTTGAAAAATAATCCCCGCTAACAAAAGATTCCCGTCCCATCATTTGCTTGCCACTGGTCTCCACCAGGGCCAGGGGTGGGGTACAACTGCACCTGGTATTCCTGGCAGTAAATCGACGCCACCTTTACGGGCGTCGGTTTTAATGTGTGCCACTAAACTCGCTCGTAAACCTGCAGCGAACGCTCTCGCGTCGCCGATCGCCGCGGGCGCTCTCCGCTCCTCTCGCTCCCGCTGGCGCTCCGGCTCTCCTCTCCGGAGCTCGCCCGGGAACAACGCCATCTACATACGGCTCCGGGCACAGGACCGCAATGCCGGAGACCCGGACTTGCCAGCGGCACGTCGACGAGTTAAGATTAGTTTTTTTTATTGCCGGTTACTTTTGCTTACTTTAAATGTAGTTTTTGGAAAATGGATACTGCTGTATTTACTGAAAACCTTTCAGAATTGTGAAATCAATTACAGTGCTAAGAATTTTAACCGGAAGCTGCAATTCGAAAACTAAGCGCGACTAAAAAAATTGGTATTAAGTTGCAGGTTTATTACTTGAATAATATTGAAAATATTCTCAATTTTTATGTTTTTACTTGGCTGTATTTTGAAATATGAGAACCAATGTTACATAATTAATTGAATGTTCTCTCAGTTAAAATTATTTATAGAAACACGAATAAATGTAGGTTTCCTACCATTCCTTGAGGAATACTTAAATTCTTCGTAAATTGATGCCCGGAAACCCTATTTTGATGAGCAGAAACAATAGAATTTCGCAAATCAGATGATAAAAACTTGTCGCTTAATATTTTGACAATCGTGCTACTTTTATAAATCAACAAAAATAAAACATTTATTTCTGCAGGCAGAGATAATATTGTACTTATTTAGTTTTTAATAATTATTGTAATTGAAAAATGCTCTTAATTTTGTAGATTAAATGTTAAAACTATAGCGTATCTAATATACTAACGCATCCTAAAATTAATTCGTATTAAATAAATTTTATTAAGTATTAAAAATTAATTTAATGTCCGACCGTTACGTTATTGTTATTATAACTGCTCGGCTTGAATTTGACGTTGTTGCTTTTGGATACAGAATACACAAACACTTACTTCTATTGGCAGATAGATTCAAACACTGACTTCTATTGGCAGATAGAAATTGTAAACAACTAATAATATTGCGTTATCTAGTTACAGAGTGTTTGCAAGCAAATATATTAATCTCTCTAATAAAACACAATGACAGGATAATAATCTTTTATAAAGTAATATATCGGTCGGATATTAAACGTTGAACGGACAATAATGCCTACGGTAAACGTACACACCTCGGAAATAGGATCCTAATATGGAATATCGCTTTTTCTTTTATTGCTATTTATACTTTTATACAATTATTATACTGATAATAAATGTATGAATGATTATGATTACTAATAAACGTCTTTAATTTGTGCCATGCTAAATGGCGGTATTCCAGATTAAGATCATATTCCATATTTAGTTACTTTCCTCTAAAATAAATGTATAAGAATAATTATTTATTACAATAATGTATAGATTACAACAATATATTGATTAAAACAATAAACTCATTATAACAATAAATTGATTACAACAATGAACTGATTACAACAAAGTACTGATTACAATAATAAAAAATTGTAATCTCAAGCTACCTAAAGTGCACTTACCAAACTGCAATTTAACGAGTTTTTTATGCATTCTTCGTTTAAAAAGCATATTTTCTATCAACTTATCAGATTATATGAGGTATGCTCAAGAAACCTGATATACCGTAAACAATTACTCTCTGCTGATAGGTACCAAAATCTAATTATCTCATAATTTATACATATGAAATTTGAAAATGATATTGTCATTAAAACCACATAACTTCCCGAAAATATAAAAAAAAACTAATGTTCTACACCTTTTTAAATAAGACAAGTTTTAACTCAATTATTTGCTCAATAACGTAGATCTTTTACGAGTAGTGTTTGATTTAAAATAAATTTTACAAGACAATTCACAACTTTTTATTTTTAATTAAAATAATAACACAAAGAAATGTACAATGGAAGAGAATGTATCTTCTGGGAGAATCTACAAAAAGATTTGAGCCCGAGCGGTTTTCTGGCGTGAAAATTTAACGGCAAGTGGAGTGTTTGCCGGGTTAAATAATTGATTTTGGCGTGTAGTGAACATAATGTTAGTGTTGTGTTAAATCGGAGTTGGGATTCAGTTTCAAGTTGAAACTATAAAGACTAAACTCTCACGTTTCAGGTTGGAAACTTTGAGCAGACATTACTGTCCAAACTAACATTAAATAAATTTCATACTGGCTTCTCGTAGGCTTAAAATCCATTTGAATAAACTTCTTCATCCATTATCCAGCAGGAAATTCTTCCTCTCGAAAGTTTTGGTAATGTGTGAGAATAAAAGCATATGAATCATTTTCTTCCGTCGCGGGGAATTTTTGCCGAGGTGTCAATATGTACCCGGACAAAATCTATAAATCATTATAACTTATTTTTTTCACAGCGGGATGATAACGTATATAAAAGTTTTCTTATCATTTTGTATCACATCGATGGCTTCGCCGTTGATATATCGCTAATATAGTTCGCGAAAAAAACAAGAATTTACAATAAATTGAGAAATTTCAAACGAGATTTTCGGCCACTTTTAAAATAAATATATTGTAACCAAAATGGTGAGAATTGTAAAAATAAAATAAATTTTAAAATTATAAGTGTAAGAACAATCTAAAAATTAGATTTATCCCTTAAGTCTTAAAGCAATAAAAATGACAACGTATATTTCTGTAATACTACAAAGATTAAGAGATAAATCTAATTTTGTCTTCAATAGTAAACATCTTCAAATTATAATGCTAAGTTTAACATTGACTACCTATGTTGCATGTTATTTGGAACAGTACGGTAATAAATTGGTATCTGTAGCAAAACATTAATGATGAATAAGTAAATGATTCATTTTAGCTGAAACTCTCGATACCTATATTGAATTTGTTATGATAACATAAATATTATAATTATATTTTCTTGTTCACGAGTTATCGCACATCCATGCATCTATCCATACACACATATGGACACAAACGTCATTAAGAAACTGGTACAAGTTCAATAGGCCTCAAAATATAAGGTAGACGAAAAATTGGTGGAGGCGCTCGAAAGAAAAATTATATAATTTTACTTAGTTACCGTTTCTGTTTACTTGAAAGAATTAAGTACAACAAATCAAAAGGTATTTTTCTAATTTTTATTTGAAATCGTCACTAAAGTGCTCAAAAATCGGCATTAAAAGCTCAGAAATCATCACTAACGTAATCCATTATACGACGATTTTGAGCAACCCAGTGTTGGCAACCGTTAAATAATTATTCTACAATTATGATAATTTTGGCAGATATATTAACGTACTATAGTAAATTTGGACGTAACATAAAACAAAATTTGCAAGAATAATTAACTATTTAATTCCGATGACCAAATTGAGGACAAAACACATAATTTTGAGTGTTATTTACGATAACTTCACTTCTCGAGGTTGCCAACACAGACTGTCAGTTTCAATTGACAACTGACAGATGTATAAATTTAACCTGTATTGTAATTTTTTTAAAGGGACTAAAGTTTGAACTCTAGCTATTCACCGGCTGACACATATAGATGTCATTTGGAAAATGGTAAAATGAATTCAGAAGATCTCGAAACACGAAAATCTCGTTATCGAGTTTCTTCATAATATATGAACATGAAGCGTTTTGCGTTTGGTACTACAGAGATAAAGTTCTTGCTTCGTATGGCTCAAATTATCTTTTAAACAAAAATTCATAATAAAATTAATTCATTTGTTATTCAACATCAGTTACGTGGTTAAAAAAATTCATTGTTACTTTTATTAAAAATTATGTGTCAACCAGTGTCACTAGAAATGTACACTTCTATAAGCATGTCCATAATTTTGCGAATTTTGAAAATATTCTTTTCGATTGTAAATTAGCACATACAAATTTATATACCTTTTTTTTACCTTTTTTAACACTTTGTATAAAGAGTTCTGAAAGCTCTTTTCAATAAATCAAAAACAGTACAAAATATATAGAAAATTTAAATAAAAGTTCTAGCCAATATTATTCTAAATCTTTCCGAATAGAATAAAGTTTATTCTATTTTTGGGTTTTTGTGAAGCAGCCGCCCATCCAAGTTTTGACCGCGGGTAGTGTTGCTTAACTTGCGTTATTGTTGCTTGTTGCAAATATGAAAATGATATACTTATTACAATTTGAGTTATTCTGAAAATAGTGAAACCGTATTCAAGGTCTTCCAAAACGTACTATCTGTTGTAATATCATTATCGAAAAATATGTCCTGTCACAATGTCGCAAGAGGTAAAATTATAAGCGTCCCTTTTATTATTTGGTAATAGCGCTACTAACCTACGAGGATTTAAATCTCCACCATCCAGCATATGTATGGCCCATCTCCATCTCTGTGTTCCTCCCGGCCCATTACATAGCATTTAGCGAAACGCAGGCGTGTAACGTTCATGTAAAGAGGCAGTCAGGCCCAGGTTAGTGCGCCTGCTCGCCGCTGGGGCCGTGGCGCTGGCGTCTGTCAGGACCTGAGGCAGTGGAGGCTTCCTTCCGCCTCGCAAACAACAACAAAACGATTTTTTTATGCTGTCCGAAAATTTACGCGAGGACAGAGATAACGCAGCTACTCTTTCAATCCTAACCCTTCCTGAGTGCGACAGTGGCGCCGCTGTAGAATTTTTATGAAGATTATTCTACTGTGCAACGGGGATTATTCGTTTGATTCGCGCAATTCTATCACAGAAAATGTTGCGGTGATTTGATGGGGCGTAAGACGAACATTTGGCGGCTGGTAACATCTAAATATATTTATGTGGTTTGGTAGTCCATGATAAGGATCAGGAGATCATCATTCCTATCTTCAGAGCAGACAAATTTGCACCAAATAATAGTATATTATAAGCCAAGGTTGACAAGATGATCATTATTAACCCAGCGCTTGGTAATTTACGATTTTCTCAACTGTATTTGATATTTTTTTTTCACTACTAGCTCTTCTAACGAATTTTGCATTAATAATAACATAAGCACTTTGACATTTATATCAACAAAAACTAAGGGACAGAAATAAAATTCTTTTGTTTTTAATATTGTTTCCATTTGACATTTCATTTTGGTAACAGTGTTTTGGAGAAAATTCAATCAATTTCTACTGTAAATAAATATAAATACTACTCATATTTTGCGTTTTTATATAGAAATGCAATTTGACGGCTGGTAACCGCACTTCATATGCAAAAATATATCACTTACCAAGATCTGCGTAAGCGGAGTGCCACATCAAATAATGGATAAAAGGCGTGATTTTTTATTTTATTTATTTTTATTTATAAGTACATATAAATTTCACTATGTGAAAATAAAGCTTATTTATATAAAATTCGAAAGGAAAGAAGTTAGTTATTTTTTAATATGAATTGCCTATTTTAAATAAGAGGGCAATTTTTAATTCATACTTAATATTTTCCTTGCATTTTTATATTCATAATTAATACTCTATTTGCGTTCAGTATGTTAAATAAATTCAGAAGCTTAAATTTCTTTGAAAAGTGACAGTTATAGTTATTAACCTCGGTCAGTAATCATTATTGACAGTTTCTTATGAAGCTAATTAATTATTCACAGTGGAAAGAGAACAATTGATATACTCACAAAACAAATTCATTTCGCACAATGCAAAAAAAAAAATTCGAAAGCACCTCAACCACTAGCATCGCCGAAGAATTGATTTGGCGGCTAGTATCATCTAACATATTCTTCTAGATTTACATAATCGTCTAGTACAAAATATACAGAGCATATTATTTATTGTAAACGCATTCATGTTGTTTACTTTTGTTAGTTTTTTTTCAAGGTTTATTCGCACTCCAAATTGGTTTACTTTGTGCAGCTTCGGAAAATATTGGAATGTAACGTCCAGATTTTTACGGGACTTATTATTACACCCTTTTACTGAACAATACACTTTAATTTTCGATTTTTCGTGGTGTTTGACTACAATTTCGGTCATTTTTTATCTCAAAAATCGTAATTCCCATTTGACGTAATGTATTTCTAACGGAATCTTCACCCAACTTTGTGTTCTAAAATAATCCGCTAGATGGCATATCGATACATGTCAGATCCCAATACGGAAGATAAATTTTCTAAACTCAGTTTCACTTTCAGAGATAAGTAAATGGTGTGAACGAAATATAAAAGTTAAAATTCAATTCATGCAACTTAAAATTTTATATTTTTAATACGCAATTCTGTAGTTAATTACGAGTATTATGGTTTTCAGATTGAGAGTCTAATGATGCGTAGTAGG
Organism: Poecilus cupreus; assembly: GCA_963942605.1. Taxonomy (NCBI): domain Eukaryota; kingdom Metazoa; phylum Arthropoda; class Insecta; order Coleoptera; family Carabidae; genus Poecilus; species Poecilus cupreus. Next base: position 5,381,289 of record OZ012726.1, on the reverse strand, counting down.
ATGCGTCAACGTTCCAAATTTCAATCTCCAAAATTTAGTTAAAGCAATAAACGTACAGAAGCAAAGTTAGTATTTTTGTTTCGAAAGGATCCACCTCCTTGTTTAATATTTGACTTGTTCCTCGCGGCGCCACTGTTTGCAACCCTTCTTCATCTTCTCCGCGCTGTTCGTTTGTTTCTGTGCGCCGCCTGCTCTGATCTTGAGCGCGAGGCAGTCGGTAAAGTGCGAGAGAATTTACCTACCCATTTTCCGACAGATGCGAATTAAGATAGCTGGATACTCGCACGCGTAATCTTCTTTTTTTATTTCGATCTGCTGCGTCTTCGCCCTCCGTTCGCGTTATTTAGATACTTGGAGGTTTTCTTTAGTGGACCGATCCGCAGTATAGTATTACCGTATCGCGAAACGCAGATAATTTAGTCACAACAAGATTGCGAATGCTTTCAATGGGCTTTCGACGCGGTTCACCTGCAAAATGCGCGAATTTCAAACAAATTTTTTAAAGCTGTTACTCTCGATTGGATTTTTCAGGTTGATATCTGAACATGCTTCTGTTCAGATAAATTGGGCCGTGTTACATAGAATAAGCCCAGCAAAACTTAGAATCACAAGATATGATATTTGAATTCACGAATCATCAGTATTTAACTATGTTTCGACAACGAAGTACTGCCTTCGTCAGATAATATACAAAACAATAAATAAATATGTAATCAACTACATATTTACAAAATAAGGATAACATAGATCAATGGTTACACAAATTAATATAAACAGAAAATTAAGGACGAACAACAATTAACCACGATTTATTAAGCTCAAAGCCTGAAAATATATATTATAAGTAATACTTGAACCAAGTATATTAGGTGGATTTTCTGTACTTTCTATAGTTTATGATATATGTAATAGATATTACGATATAAGTGGGATAAGGGCATTATTAAGATACGCATGTGAAACGAGGCGATAGCAGAATTGTGTAATCACGTTAGTATATTAATAATACATTATCACACGTGTATTGTACAATAATTTATCTACGCCCACCCAAAATAAAAAAATTAAAATAATTTGACTTTAATTTTTGACAAGTAGAAAATTAATCCAAGTAGTTGCTGTAATAGTATATTACATAACGAGAGATGTAAGTAGCAAATTAAGCACGAGTGAAATAATTGACACACAAGCCGTAATTGCTTTACATCTCGAGTTATGTACTATACTTTTTCTACAACCACTCAATAATATTTATAATTTAAAAACAATATTTAAATAGAACTTTATTATGCATTTTTGTATTCTCCAATCCATGAATTTTTGGTACACAAATTCGTATCGTTCTCGAGATTTAGTCGCCAAAAGATTATTTGTTGCACTTTTAGCTTTAGCTTGTGTCTCCAGAGGTGTTCCAATTGAAATATCACTGTCGCTTGACATTTCTTACTTAAAATATTAATAAATATAAGTAAAGGATAATAATATTTAGTAGCATATATTTACCTCACAATAAAACACAGATTATAAACTATAGATGCAGATGGGAGACTATAAAATATGACCAGAATACATTTAATAATCACACACTACCTAAATGTCAAACAAGCTTTGTTTTTGTTGATAAAAATAAACGACAATTGAGCGTAGGGATACATGATGAAACATAGTCCCCTCTACATATATTATTGAAATAGTTATTGGTGTCATAATTTATAATTAAACTCAGCAAAATATGATTTGTTATAAAATTTATCAGTTAGCCAAATTTGAATCCATAGCATTTAAATCTAAAATTGGATGCATCAAATTTTAATTCATTTGGTAATGTGACAACCAGTAGTGCCAACTTAAATTTCATTTTCAAGTGTTACGTAATGAACATTACGTAACACTATTCGTAACAACGCACTTACATTGATTGTAGTTTGTTCTGTAATGACATACTTGCAGTACTGGTCGTAGAAAAAAATGTTTTTAATCCATGACGACAAAAATTTGACATTAAACAATTATGTAAATGATTTCATAAATTTTTGAAGCATTTCTTAAAAATGAGTGATTTAGAAAGTATTTTATTGGATATACAAGCTTCAAAAATTATTAATTAATTCAATATTAAATAATTTCAAGAATTGTAAAAATTGTATTATCAACATTTATAATAAATAGATCATTAATAAAAACGAGTGCGGTAATAAAGCTCTTAACTCACGCAAAATTAGACAAAGAAGAATCGTGGAGTACTGGATGTTCGATAATAATACCAGAAAAATTAAAAATTGCCAAGATCATGGATTTTTAAATTTTATTTATATGATGTGTGAAAATCAAATTTAATAAGAATCCTGCAAATTTTGCCTGTTATATTTGCAATTAATGGAAAATTAGAACTTGATGATTATTTTTCGATTTTTATGTATTGAAATGACATAAAAAGACATTCTTACTGTTTTAAAAGTACAAGTACATTTGAAAATTTATTTAAAATAATTGTAATTTTTTAATTTATCTATAAAACAAATAATTGGCAAAAATTTCCATTGCTGCGAATAAACCAGACCCATCGGCCCATTAAAAAATAAAATACGTTATATTGAAAAAAGATTAATATTTCGTAGCATTATTTTTGTAATTACCTTTCGATTAATTGAACCAAATAAAAATTACCTCGCTTTTCAACTAATTATTTTAATACATTTCAGTTTACATGAATGCCTTGGTTCCATTAAAACAAAATAAATGACGAACTGAAATTGATTTAAATACATATTTGTACAACGCCACGAGCACAATGTTATTTCCTCATTTCCAGAGCAAATATTTTTGCAGGGAGAAATATTTAGTCTTTTTCTTCCATTTGCAAATACATGAACGATAAATGTTAATTGAAAATGTTGTTTGTTATTAGATTTTGATGGGTATTTGAAACAATACTCAGTAAAAAAATATGTTTAAATCTTTGTACTTTCCCTTTCACTAAGGCTATTAGATTACTTGTATTTTTTTTATAAACTTAAATACGAAATTTTATGCAATTAAATAAAATCATAACAACCAAGAAATGCAGCTTCTTTAATACAAACTTTGGAGCCCGTGTTTTGACGGCTGGTAACTGCAATAATGTGTTAGTCATATACCACTGGTGGCAGCACCTACAAGGGCAGTTTTAACGAGTAACAATTGCATTTCGAGGTCCTGCCATATTTTCTTATTTAAAATGGCAGAAAAAACTGACATATTTGTATTTTATATATATCAAGTTTACTTGGAAATGCTTGAAGAAAAATAGTATATATTACACGGAGTTGAACATTCTTTTGGTTCTGTTTTAACTCCTAGTAACATAATATAAAATTATGTATGTATTAGCACAGTATAAGAATTGCCACAGTAGCGACTCTCGCTGTCGGCACTTTTGATATTTATGTCGCATCGACCGATGACCTTGAGCAGAGCGGCCATATTGGCAGCTGCGACATACTGCGGTAAATTAGAATAGCTGTCAGTTGCGAAAGGGATAATATCTATCTAAAAATATTATTTCACCTACACTATAAATTTTCATGGTACAAATAAGTTTACCTCTCTGTTTTGCACTCATTTTATTAACTTAACATGACAGAAATACTGAGGCTTGATATTTGACAGATACAACTGACACAGAAAGTATATTCTCTTTTCTATGGTTCCTAAGATATTAGCATATCAGCGGACACTAAACGGCCATCTTCTCGGCTGCGCACAACTGAAATATTGGGATCATAAAAATATTTGTATTGTCGCTACTGTGTGAATGGGGTCTTTCACCATTTTTTTAATTTTTTTTATTAAACTTTATCTATATTGAAGACTATCTACACTTTTAAAAAGTCTTAATTGTTATTCATTAAGCAACAATGATTTTTTTAAGAATGTTGTGACGTCATAGTAGAGGTGTTGCTGGATCTAAAACAGTACAGATTGTAAATAATTGTAGTCATATATTAATTTACTTATTTTATTATTATTATTACAATAAAATAGAACATTTATGTAACAAAAATTATTTAAATCTCTGCTGTTTTAGATCCAGCAACACCTCTACTATGGCACAACATTAAAAAAAATCATTGTAGCTTAATGAATAACAATTAAGACTTTTTAAAAGTGTAGATAGTCTTCAATATAGATAAAGTTTCATAATTTTTTTTTTTTAAATGGTGAAAGACCCCATATCAGTTGTTTATGATATATTAAGCGTCCCTTTATAGACTAGTCCGATAAAGTAAAAACAAATAACTTGATAACCAAACAATAAAAAAAAGCACTTCGAAATTATTACATTTTTTTCATTTGAATGGCATGTGTCAAATATTGTTGTCATTCTAAGCTATGAAAAATAATCTGTAATGCAGTCTAACATAAAATATTGCATGTAAAACCATCATAAGAAGGTTTTATAGACGAGACAATTAAGTACTTGTTTACATAAATATCTATTCTTAAAATACTCTTTGAGATAGAGACAGTAAACGAAAGAAATATTCTTGGGATGTCTTGGATTCCAATTTCTTTATTATTGCGCTCGAAGGCTCGGGGGTAATTAAAACAAACAATGGTTAAAAAAACAAATGAAATTGCAGATACAAGGTCAGATTGCGACAAACATTGGTTCGTACAACGTTGTAATAACAAAACGTAGAGATTTGCATACTGTTCGTATTTGCGTTTTGTATCAGAATATTTTGTACCCGGCATGCATACGTAATTAGGAGGTGTACTAAGTAGTCATTATTAATGAGATCACGAAGCTGGGCGAACAAGGAATGTCACAAGAACGCACCGACGAAGGAGAAAGTAAATTAGGACATTTAATTGTGTATACATTTAACTAGATACGCTTCTATATACTTCGTAATTAAATTGAGCTGTTCATAATCAACGCTAATTAATTATTGTGCACGGGGTTTTACTTTAGTTAATAATGGCATACTGTATGCTCAGAAAATGCAGCTGGCTTCAAGGCTAACAACGCGAGTAACCTGAATTTATGATTATCTGATGTGACCAACCCAATACCTCCCGCCGAAATAACTTTTAAACTGTACAAAATTTAGAAAAAGGTTTCGAATATACTATATTATTATATGAGGGATTATGACGTGACGCAAATCATCCGAGTGAATAATGACCATAATCCTGAATATAATACTATACTTTTTCTACTCCTGTAAATTCGGAAATCACTTTTGAAAATGATCGAAATTTGTTGAAAACACACCTTGAAAAACGTCAACATAAAAGTATACAATGACAACTGACTGTCAACTGTTAGATGGTCGTTGCTTGGTGATCCACATTACATCTTTAAAATAACCGTTAATTATGGATTTCTGGCTTTGTGATTGGTCGAGAAGAGTGCATTATGAACATAATTCACTGTCGTAAATTATGGGTACTACACTGATAAAAATGTTTTCTTGGAACATACTGAATCCTCTTAAATGAAGAGAAAAATTTATTTGAATAGTGCCAATCCGATTTTGTTTTCATTGAAAACTTTTGTAGGCTTAATAAATATACTTGTATGAAAATTAATTTAGTTTTGAAGGTATATCAAAGTATTCAATTGAAATTCATTATGGGGACGAAGTAGTTTGAATAAGAGTAGTTTTAATTCGAAGTGATATTGTTTTAAATAAAAACCTTTTATTTGAAATCGGCACTAAGGTGCTCAAAAATCGTCATTAAAAGCTCAGAAATCGTTACTAAAGTAACCTATTATACGACGATTTTGAGCAACACAGTGTTAGTAACCGTAAAATAATTATTGTATAAGTAGGATAATTTTGACAGATATATTGACGTACTATAGTAAATTTGAACCTAACATAAAACAAAATTTGCAAGAAGAATTAATTAATTAATTCCGATGACGAAATTGAGGACAAAACACATAATTTTGAGTGTTATTTAAAATAACTTCAAAGTTCGAGGATAGCAACACTGAGTGTCAGTTCTAATTGACAACTGACAGATGTATAAACCTAACCTATAATAATTTTTTACAGTTTTTTCTAATTTTCTATTTCAAATAAAACTAAATATGTACCTCGGTACTAAAGTTTCTTTTTATCACTCACATGGTTTATTTCCCTCGGCAAATAAATTCCATATGCATAATGAAAAGTTAAACTTCAGTGCCTTGATACATAAATATAACTATTGTTTAAAATTAAAACGACTTTTTTTCATTATTTTTAAAAACAAAATTTAAAATATTCATTTTTTTTTCAATGCAGAAAGAAAATAAATAAAATTTATATTCAAATTAATTTTTTTTAACTGAACCTAATCATTTTGTAAGAAATAAAATTTTCTTCTACGAAGGCATACAAAAGGATAACTGAAAATAGCTCCGTGGTAACGTATCGGACTGTGGATCGTGAGATCCTCAGTTCGAATCCCACTGCCGACAGTTACCAATTTAGATTTACCCCTGTGATTATCCCTCCACTAACAACCTTGGGGGCTATGATTTGACGGCTGGTAACCGCACTTCATACGAAAAAATATATCACTTACCGAGATCTGCGTAAGCAGAGTGCCACACCCATAATGGGTAAAAGGCGTGATGATATATTTATTTTATTTTATTTATTTCTTGCAACAAGAAGTTATTTTTATGAGTGTGTATAATTCATCATTCTTATTTCATCGAAAAAATTGAAATAAGGAGTAAACAAAATTATACATCTATTTGAATACACTTTAACTCAATAAATATTTGACATTTCAGAGAAACGATTTAGATTTATTTAATGTTGTATTATTATCTGTAGGAATTTCGTAGAAGATTGTAATGATATTACGGCGAATTTGAGTGTTCATTTCTTTCTGGTAAGTAAATAAATAACCCTAAAACTGTTTTATGAAATGTCAAATATATTTTGTTGTAATTTTACAGTTATTGATTTCTTTGTCGTCAAGATATAACGAATTCAGAGACAAATTAAGGGTAGATTCCATTACGATAAAAAAAAATTTGCAAAATGTCTTTTAACCTCAATGTTATATTCGCTCATGAAAATGTTTTCGCTTTCTAGACGTAATTATTTTCATGTCACCAAACGGAAAAGTTTTTCATACTTTTTTCAATTTAATACAAATTATAATTATGCAAATATAAAAGTTTTTTCGTGACTAAATATCATTACAAAGAAACAGAAATCCGAACATGTATTATTGTCTTCGTGTTTGTGGTTTTTGAAATATATGTGGTGATTTTTTACACGAAATATTAATATTTAATTATGTTCATAAATTTTAGCGTTACAAGATTTTCAGCAACGTATTTTTTTATTTATGGTGACAAGAAAAGCATAAAACATTTGTTACAAGTATATTCATAATCAAAGAGAATATTACAACAGGAAAAATGAAAATATTTTCGGTATTATTTGTGAGATAAACAGGCATATTATATTTTTTTGCCGTTATTAAAATCTTTAATAAAAATTCTTTTCATTTAATCTGTATAAATTATATATTTGAAGCTATTGATATTGTTAGTTTTGCATTTCGCAGATTAGTTTTAAGTTATCGTAAAAATGTATTCAGCGTTCCTGAATCGGTTTTAACCATTCTGTCAATGATGAATATGCTGTTGGATGAATAAAAAGATGAATATTTATTCATATGTTCAATACGCGATAAAAATAATTGCACAACCAAAATAGAAGTTTACTTGATACACAAAACAATAATATATTTTATAGATGGAATGAGCTACGAGGGTTCAGTATATGAACCATGAGAGAAATTGAAGAATACGAAATAAGACCTTTAGGCAACAAGAAAGTTAAAATACTTTTCGTTTTGGCGGCTCCACCAATTTTTACTTTTTTATTCATAGTATATATAAGAAAATATAGGAACCAGACTAACTTAACTTCATAAGTTACCTAACAACGTGGCGAATTGAGTTGATTTTGGATATATAAAACAATAAAATCTATTTATTTCAAATAGAAAAATAGCTACAAAATAAGTTTGAAATAAAAAATATAATGATATTTGAATTAATTGTTATGTATGCATCAAGGCTCTGAATTTTTAATTTTTATCACGAATAAATAGTTATTTGTCAAACTAGAGAGGAAAGTGCTTATTTTTTCCCCGAGTTCGAAGTTTGCCGCATGAACGCAGCGAGTGAGACATTTCGAACGAGAATGGAAGAAGAGCTTTCCTCTCGTGTTATACACAACATTTTTTTCACGACATGTTGCTAAAAGCGATTTTCTCGGACCTAAAATACACTTTGAGAACACAACTGACAGACTGACACGTTAAAAGTTAGGTTATCAGACACAACAAATCTTAAATATCTCTAATAAGTTGTCAAATTGTGATTTAATAAGAAAAAGAAAAATATAAGACATAATTGTAAGATAATTTAAAGTATGTATATCACTAAAATAAGGATTTTCAATAAAATTAGGAGTTTATTTATAATTTTTATAATAATTTTTTTGTAAATAACATTCATATTGGTAACACTTCTATATTTTCCTCTCTAGAGAGGAACAACACATTTTCCTCACTATTTCGGGAGAAGCACAGCGGGGTTTCCTACCATGTCGTGAAAAAAAAACCACATGGGTGACAAAAAAAAATGTTAACAACTAAATTAGATATGAAATCAAATTCAGTGTCGATATTTTAAGGACAGTACTATAAAAATATGTCTTTCAATTATATTGTAGTGTGAAATACCAAAATAATTTCAACGGGTCTGTTTAAGGAAAGAAAATATGTTTAGTAATCAACTGTAGCTGCCAAACATGTATCAATTATAATTATTAAACATACAAATTTAACTTTATACACACATGAAATTCGTGTGGTCCCTTCACCAGATATTTCGGTTGTTGGGTCTCTCAGCGTTGTTCTCAAAATAGGCCAGATTTCAACAGTTCGGGAGTTAAAATCACATCAACAATGGAAGGTTTTAACAGAATCCTATTCCAGGCTATTACTGAAAAAAGTTAGGTACGACTTACGGGTGGCATTAGACCGTTATAAAATAAATAAAAGCAAATCCCGGAAATAATATTAAAAACAGGAAGTTGGGGGCGGTTGCGAGCTCGCATTCTCGCCGCTGTTGTACGCTTTAATATCGCGACTTTCTTTCTCGATCGGGAATTTTCAAATTTATTTGCTGCTGATTCCATTGTACAGGGACGCACTTGCACACACACTTAGTAATTGATAAATAATTCATGCATTGGAATACAATTTGTGTTAATCACTTTGGCACTTAATATGAACATTCAATTAAGGACGATAATCATTATTAAATTATTTTTGTTTGAGATTCCAAACCTTTTCCCATTTGTACATCAAGATAATATCACGCAGTTTACCTACATCTCGGTAATATATTTATTTCTTCTTAAATATTCATATGGTATAAAGAAAGGTTCGCAGCATTCTTCGTCAATATGGCATTTGAAACTAATATTATTGTTATAATGAATGATATATACTACGAATATTTCTCATTATTTTAATCTGTCACATAAATGTCATTTGTCAAATTATAATAAAAATGAGTCATCAGCGTTTTGTAAGTAATTCTTTTAAAGAAATTGATTGAAAAATTGAAGATATTATCTCTTTTGTTCTTTTAAAACAAAGAAATAAAACTATTCCTCATTGTGTTTACAATTATTATTATAAATATTCGGGTGTGCAAATATTCACTGATATTCGATTGTCATTGGCCGAAATTAAGAAAATGTGATTGGTTGAAAATTTTCGAGGGACATATCCAGTAGTTATATCCCAAGTGCATGGCAAATACCAGAATATTTTTTCAAGTGCACAATAGTTATTTGCATCACAAGGTTGGAAACTGCTATTTTGAGAGTGTGAGTTTATTTTGATAGGACGAGCCGTAGGCGAGTCCTACAAATTCGAGCACTCGCAAAATAGTTTCCAACCGAGGGATACACAAGATTTTTCGTACTCATTTTCTTAATGACAGGGAATTTTTTTATGTTACTAACTTCACAATATTTGAATGTCAATTATGTTTATTTTCCAATATCATAACCAAAAAAATCAACATATTTTTATTTGGATTTTACACTGCTAATTTAATTATAATTACTTACAAATATGTTTAAAATCCATAAATATTCTGTTTTCTTGTATTGCAAATTCTCAATTGCGGATATATTGCCATAATATTTTTATGTCAATGTAATACTTTGACATTTCTAGCGTCAGAAGTTAGCTAAAATTATTGAAGTGGTGCCAACATATAACCATAAAAAGTTAGCAATTTTTGTCGAACGATAAAAACATGATTTCCGATCGCTTTAGAGATATGTAATTGCATCAATGTCGGACGGCGGCGCGAAAACGTTGTTTTCCTTCATATTATCTTTTTAGCATTCTATTTTCTTCCATACCTAGACATCTGAATTTTCCTTCCTGTGTGTATTATTTGTTTCAAGGGTTTTGTCTTAAACTTTTCTCTGAAGAGTTCCTTTCTGTTTAGCCTTATATTCTTGAAAGTAGAAAGGCTTCAGATTAAGTAAGTAAAAGTTCTTAAAAATTATTTATACCGAATCAATTATATGACTGACTTTGATTATCTATAAATGGTAAATACAAAGCTTAATATGCGTATAAATAACTAGCGTAACTCTTAGTGGCATCACCATTTTAATTTCCAAAAAATCTATTCCTGCCCTGCGCCGGCACGTGGGTGTAATATGATAAACTCCAACTCCAGTGGAGTGGGTGATATTGTTAAGCGAGCACTTGTCACCCGCCGTAATTAGATTGTATGAGATCCTGTAATGATCGAGGAAAAACCGATCGCCGGTGTGATATTGACGAGAGGCTGGGAGGAGGTAATCAACCCCCGCGAATAGGAAAAACAAGATAGGAGGGAGAGTTTTCCAGCGGGAAGCCGTTTTTGAAGGGTTGTAATAATTGTTTGAATGGAAAATTAAATTCTTGACTGATGGCTTCGGAGATATTTGCGATGTATTAATTGGGTCAAATATTTGAGATAGGAATTAGTAAACCAATAGGAATATACTAATTATCGAACAGGAACTTCATGTTTAAGGGTTCTTTTCAGTTAATTACAAACGTAGCTGTATTTTTAAATGTAATTAGATAAGCGTTTCACATCTCAATATCTACAATGGGGTCTTCCGCCATTTTTATTTTATTTTTTTTATGAAACTTTAACTATATTGAAGACTATCTACACTTTTAAAAAGCCTTAATTGTTATTCATTAAGCCACAATGATTTTTTTTAAATGTTGTGACGTCATAGTAGAGGTATTGCTGGATCTAAAACAGTACAGATTGTAAATAATTGTAGTCATATATTTTTTTACTTATTTTATTATTATAATTACATTCAAGTAGAACATTTATGTAATAAAAATTATTTAAATCTCTACTGTTTTTGATCCAGCAACACCTCTATTATGACGTCACATTTTAAAAAAAATCATTGTGGCTTAAAAATAACAATTAGGACTTTTTGAAAGTGTAGATAGTCTTCAATATAGATAGTTTCATAAAAAAAAAAAAAAAGTAGTGAATGACCCCATTGTTTGTATATGCGTTTGTATCTAATTTATCAAGGATTTCTCTCAACTGCTGATATTATATGCCGACTCGGTACCTCGTTTTCGGTGGTGTGACAACGACATGCAGTGTTCGCTGGTACCTATGGGTTTTCGCAAAGTGGTCACCCATTTAACTACTCTCCGCGGGCTGTGTGGCTTAACTTGCGTTATCAAGTGAACCGGATTTAACGCTACCTACCATGGTCGTCGCTTATCAAGGATTAAATAAGTAAATAGGTTTTTACGTTACAAGTCCGGTAAATGCGTTTTTACGGTACCAATAATATGTTGTCGAACGCGGCGACGAAGGAGTCAAGAATTTCGAAATGAGTACCGTAAAAATCATTAACGAACGTATGACGTACAATGGTTTATTTTATACCTGTGTCGAATTTTTGGACAAAGTTTGATTTTTCGCTTTCTTTAGTTTTTTAAAAAACAATCAGGTCGCTTTGGTCTTAATAAAAATAAAAGAATATATTGTGAATTAAATCCCATTAAAATATTGCTCAGCAATGGAACAGTACGGTTACAAATAACAATACTATAAAGTATCATTTACCGGACCGAAACTAGTTTATTTTTCCGCAAGAATTAATTTTCTCTAAAATATTTGGATAACAGTAATGGCTGGTTTATACTGGATTTAATTTACAGATTTAGATTTAGAAATTTAGATTTGAAATTTGCGATTTACCTCCTGGTTCATACAGAATTTATTAAATTTTAAATAAACCAATCAAAATTAGGCTTCAGTTTTTCTGCATATGCTTTAAACAACAACAAAATAATATTTAACTGGTCTTATGTGATGTTCTACAATGAAAGATATTAAATTTATATCATATGTAACTCTCTCCGCATCCATATTACAACAAAATTTTATGATAACCACAAATAAATTAGTTTGATTGACAATCTTGAAACATTTTACTGTTGTCAAAATTAGTTTTTGTTTCCCAGGCAAGTTGATTGGATGTATTTGAAAATTTTGATTTAAAATATAAAATATGGTGATATTTTAAATGTAAATTATACATCTATAAATTTTTAAATCCAGCATAAACCAATAAAGGCATTTCTATGTATTTTATATTTAAAAAATTAAATTTCTAAATCTAAATTTGTAAATTAAATCCAGTATAAACCAGCCATTACAGTTGAAAGAAAAATTATATATTTTTGAGAATCCTTGTGAAATAGGTAATAATTTATTTTTGGAATTTGTCAATTGTTGGGGTCGTACTGAGGATCTCAGTATTTTTCCGATATTTCTGCGGTTGTTTTCACGTGTCACGGATCTTGCATGATTCTTGTAGAATTTGTATTTATTACCAATGTTTTTTGTTTCCTTTTTATTTATCCAGGGGTAATAAAAACGTTCGGCCAACTATATTATTTAAAAATTTACATGAGAAATAATCCGAAGTATTTCTCCAAGCACTTGTTTTATTCCTTTGAGATGATTGGTCAACAGTCATAAAAGAAATGCAGTAAGAGCAAAATAACTTATTCATGGCTTTTCATTCCTTTGCTTTGCGCTTTGCATTGAAATCCCTTGCATTTACAAACGACCAGAGCAATTGTGGAATTAAATTTCCCATTTTATTTTATTACCTTCACATTTCTTTACTTTTAGCGTATTAGACGATTCTATCTAGTAAAATGTCATCATGATTTTATTTTCATATTCGAATTCTCAAAGAAAATTGTAATGCAATTTGTCTATTTCCTTGGGTTTAATTTGCAAGTGAATAATTTTTATTCAATGAGCTTTTCACTTCCAAATTAATTCAAGATTTCTTCTTATTCGTACATTAGTGTCACTGTTACTTTTGAATGTTTTCTGGCAGTAAATTTTGAGAAATCTTTCTGATAAACGTTGGTAATTTACTGTAAATTTCTGTACAAATTGTAAAGCAATATTTCCAGTGCAAAAGGTTAATGAATAACAAAATGATGAAATTAATTTAGTAATAATTTGAATACTAATATTGTTTATTTGTGTGTCAATGAAGGTTTAGTTTGCAATATAAATTTTAAATACGATATGTTTATTGAATATGTTCAAATTTACATATTTTAATTGCTCTTATAATTTTATTTATTTGGGACATAAATCCGTAGTATACAAGTGGATAATTAATATTATAACATGCCTCTCTAATTAATAAACATGCAAACTTAATAATAAATTAAATATTTAATGTGGTACATACGTTTAAATATTCATAATTTATTCGCAGTATATTCATAATATATTAACGAAATTTTTGATTTAATTACTTGAAAAAAGTAATTAAAGTATAAATGAAATTATTATTATCATAGATTTTTATCGTTGCTGCTTGCATGGATGGATTATATATTTAACCAAAATTTTTAATTTCCATAGTACAACAGAGAAATTGTCAAAATTTTAGATAGAACATTAAATTTCACTGGTCAACGTAACGATCTTCTCCAGGAGTTTACTCTTGGTTACTAGCATGATTTGCACATCGTATAAAACCTTGTCCTTGACCCTCATATCTTCAGATGAAACTTTTATAACGTTGATTAAAATGTTTTATCCGTTATTACTGCGAAACATTTGATAATTAAAAATTATTTGAATACTACTGATATTTTTAGGTAAATATATTTATAATTTAAATGTGGGTGTAAAATTTGTTATATCTCTTGCAGATAAAGTTCAAAATCGGATAATGTCAAAATTATTCGAATAAGATTGACATTATCAATAAAGTTCAATAATAATATATATGAAAATCAGTTGTTACTCTCAATAACTGTCATTGTGACAGTTAATATTTCAAGTTTCATTTTGTGTTGTCTTTCGAATTTATCTCTTCAAATACCTAATTTTCTCAGATAAATTGTTATTTTCAACACCTCTCAATAAATGCTCTATAACTATGACGATTTTAAACAAGGAAAGTAACAGATTACCCACTAGTGAGTATAATTTTGAGAAAAGTCGCTAGTGAGACATTTTTTATTTATAACAATAATAATAACACACAACACCTTGGTAACTACTTCGATTGACATTTTAATTTAAAAAAATTAGAGCATATGTCACTGGCAAATAATTAATAAATTTTGCATTTATTATGAGATGTTGGATAAAATGTTATACTTCATAAGTAGGTAAAGTGGAATTACCCTCTCGATAAAATTATAACACTTAGCTTTCGGCTTCGTGTGCTAAAATTTCTCTCGTGAGTAATTCCTTACTTTGCCCACTTGTAAAGTAAATAACTACCTATTTATTAACACTCATTGTTTTGTTTTTAAGCAAGGTAAAACTTCTCCTACTTTGGAGTCGAGATTTACCATGCAGTTTGTTTCCGTGTTTGTTGCTAAGCAAAAAAAAAATCGTGCAAAATAAAAATTTATCGATAAAATCAGGTCTTGTGATATTAGGTACCTTCCAAATCTCAACATTTAGTTTATTTATTTTTATTTAAATTAAATTAAAAAAATATATATAATTTGAACCATGAATTTGTTAGTCAAAATTCCTCGAAATGCCTGCGTAGAAACAGCAACTAATGTCAAAAATGCTAATTATATTGACTGTCTGTTTTTTCGCTACAACTATTCGAATTTTCCTGTGGTGTATTTACACCATGTATTTTTCGCTAAATTATTGGTTTTTGCTATATTACCTATGAATATTTCGCAAACTATTTTCATTGGCCCCATCTAAATTGATTGGTGAAATAATAAAGAGGGAGTCTCCCCAATTTTCTCTGCCATACGTTCCTAAAAATTCAAGAACACATTGCAGCTCTAATAAAGCTTCCCTCCAGGCAATAATATATGATAATGTTTCATTTGCATTTTACTGCCAGCCCATGTACATACGTTCGTCTACGTCCTACGTACGTATGCATGTGTTCCACATGTGTCGACCATGTGACCACGTCCATCGTCAGTGTCCAGTCATCTGCCCTACGTGCCAGGGAACAGATTTAACTCTCGTTACAGGTTTTTTACGTTTTGCGTTTTATTTTTAGGGTCCTCACACGCTGTTCACATGCTCATTATGCCTCGGGATGGTTTTGTTTTTACTGCGACGAATCAAATGGACGTAATTTAGATCATGAAAGTATGGCGAAATAGGAGAAGGACTTTTTTCTACTTCAAACAAAAATATAATGGGGGGAACACAATGGACTATTGGACTCGTGGAAAATTGTGTGGTTAAATAAAAAATATTATATCTGATACGAGCAGCCGGACCCAAATTACCCACAGCAAAACAAATGGCAGTGTTACCTCATTAAAATCCACAAATTTATAAACGCCGCCATTTTGTTGTACTCCAATATTTGATTACTGTCAAAATTAGACCCAAGTGTTGCACTAATAATCAATAAATCTTTGGTCAATTTTAACCCTAATTGTAACGGTAACGCAACGGATTTCTGCCAATAAAATCCCCAATTTAAACATTTTTGTATTATGTCACGGTCAAAAAAACCTTACTAAAATATAGTTGCAAATAATTATTATTATTTATGTATCAAAACACTGAAGCTTAGATTTTTATAACGAATATAAAGCATGTAACATTGCTGTCGTAGATTGGTGTAACCAAGGTTGTAACTATTGTTTTACTTGGTCTCCTTCAACGACCACTACACTCCGTAAGAATGATTTAGTAAAAAATCTGGTGTGGGCACCACACTACTTTCTTATATAAATAAAACCAACTGAACACGTATATGTAACATGTACCTCGTACTTGGTACCAAGAGATAACTGACATACGAAAGGGTTTTACTTGATTAAATGAATAACCAAGGGCCACCACGGAATATTTTAACTCGATTCCGAAGAGTATTTAGAAAAACAAACAACAATAACAAAATTATATAATATTTAATAACGAACAAGCAAAATAAATTATATAAATCGAATACTTTTACGAGCTGAATAATTCGATGCTATATAATCCAAAGTATCGCTTACTCACTAACTTTTACAATAACTTTCAAAGATCGAAACTGATATAACATTTGCTATTAACAATACTCATACATAAAACTCAAATCTACGTACATGAACTCACAAAATAAACTTCACAAAAACTATGTATACAATCGAGAAGAGCCCTTAAACTGTGTAGTAATTCTTTGAACATTTCACAAGAAAAGCCAAAATGCGGGTGGTTGCTCACTGCCCAAGGTTCACAATTTGTTACTTAAGGGATGGGACAGTGGCACTCAAAATAACACTGGTTAAATATTTCCTACAACATATTGACTTCCGCTGATTAGGCGGGAACTGAACTGAAATACTGAAGAAGTGGAATATTCCCCAAACAACTAACAATGAACCATTTACTTTTTTCACGACATGGTAGGAAACTCCACCGTTCTTCTCCCGAAATAGTGAGGAAAATGTGTTGTTCCTCTCTAGAGAGGAAAATATAGAAGTGTGGCCAATATGAATGTTATTTACAAAAAATATATTATAAAAATTCAAAATAAATTCCTAAATTTATTGAAAAATCCTTATTTTAGTGATATACTTACTTTAAATTATCTTACAATTATGTTTTATATTTTTCTTTTTCTTATTAAATCACAATTTGACAACTTATTAAAGATATTTAAGATTGGTTCATTGGCAACACTGCTACACCGCCTTGTATCTGATAACCTAACTTTAAACGTGCCAGTCTGTCAGTTTAGTTCTCCAAGTGTATTTTAGGTCCGAGAAAATCGTTTTTAGAAACATGTCGTGAAAAAAATGTTGTGTCTAACACGAGAGGAAAGCTCTTCTTCCACTCTCGTTCGAAATGCCTCACTCGCTGCGCTCATGAGGCAAACTTCGAACTCGAGGGGGAAAAAGAAGCGCTTTCCTCTCTAGTTTGACAAATAACTATAGTTTGAAATCTCTAAATATCGTTTGCAATATTTAATCGTAATAAACGCAAATACCGCTTATTATGTATGAAAAGCAAAGTCGGATGAACATAGATATATCAATAGTTTTCAGATTACATTTCAGTTGTTTAATTAATAATAAATTAAATGCGTAGGCTCTAAATATTTAGTACTTCCAGTATCTTGAGTTTCACGCGTCCTCGAAGAACTTCAAATAATAAATTGTCCGGAAGACAGTTTTATATCACAGTCGTTATTGTTTCGTCTCTCCAATAAAATTTTACATCTCTAAGTCTTGGTGATGTTCTTTACTACCAGTTACAATCTGGGGGCTTCTCCAGGGGCGTACGTGCGTTTGGGGTAGAAAAAACGAAACAGCCCGCGTTCAGTGCTGATGTAAGCAGCAACAAGTACCACAGTGCGCCATAAAAAATACATCTGGCAACACCGGCTGCACAATTTCAATTCCGACGCTCTTTTATTACATTGCTCCTTTTTTGTTTCCTAGAAGGAATAAAATCAAAGGTATTATAACCGACGACAGACGGAGGACTTGGCTGAAAAAGTTGAAGAGCGCTAGTTCGTAAGTTAGGGCTTGGATGTGGGTCAGATATTTGATCTTGCATTTTGCGAAAGGTGCTGAATTTTACATTACGCAAACTTTCTGCGAGTGGAGTACTCGGAACCTTAACTTCATTTCACTAAAAGTTTTTTCGATATGAACAACATTTAGTGTTATTGACACCAACTATGTCCGCCAACTAAGAGAAAATCATAATTTGATAACAACATTTGGGTTTTAGTTCTGTTTAATTTTATATATAGGTCTTTCTAGGCCAAATCGGCAAAAAAATTTCGACTATCTTTAAATTGTCCGAAAGTGCTATAAATTGTCTATTGACCTAAACACATACGAAAAAACCCTAGTTTGATTTATTTTCTAAATGTCGGCGTGTAAAATCATATACTCCAGGTGTCTACTTTTTTTTTTTAGCTATAAAAAATACAATGTTAATATTTTATTTCGCTCTAAATTTTTACTTTGGTACCACAGATTACTATATATAGATTAGCTTTACATATTTGAATCTCCACAAAAGGGAGCGGTAACATTACCAGAAAAATATATACGTTTACATATACTGGGTGTATAAACAATTTTTCTATAATACTGTTTTGGAAACTATGCATTCCACAACTATAAATTGTGTCGGAATAAATTAATTCGTTGCTATTATTACGTCTTTTTTTTCTAGTTTATTTACTTGAATTTGACGTTTTCAGCAGTTTTGTATTTGTATTTTTTGTATAATATCCAAAATCTTGTTTTAGAAAGTATAGTCTACAACCACAGATTTCTATATATAACACTAGATTGGGCATAAGCCGCTACGGTGCGTTCCCAATTGAACGCCGCCATAATGGTCAAAATTGAGGTTTTGTGATACTTCAATATTTAAAAATCTATCTCTCTTGTCTATGGGTATGACCATACTTCGTGGTATGACCTAAAGAGAGGTGGTGGCGAGCGCAGTGTAGAGAGAATGAAGGCAGAGTTTCAGATTGCGCACTTTACTTTACAAAATTGTCACAAAACATCAATTTCTCCCGTTCAATTAGGAACGCTCTCAGATGGCAGAATATGGCCTATGCCCAATCTAGTATTATTTAGAAATCAGTGTTTGGTACCTATTAACTTTATAGTAAAAGTGAAAATAGATAAAATATTCAGAATTGAAGACTGCACCAAATGAGCCTAAATTTATTGATGTGATACATTTCTGTTATGAGATAGACGTAAAATAAAATCTATAATTTTTTGTTATTACCAAAGTGCTATGGTAAAAAAAAAAACATACAAACAGTCGTATTGTTTGATTGCGACAGATGGCATTTGGCAAAGCTTTAATGATTAGGGATTTGTTTAAATTATTTTTCAATGGTAAATGTGTCCATGATTACTGAGAAATAATTTAACCAGTCAATAATCTTTAAAACTATGCCAAATGTGAACTATCATACTTTAACAATACGACTGTTTATATGTTTTTTTTCCCATGGCACTCTCAAAAGAGCTAAAAATTATACATTTTATTTTACGTGTATCTCAAGACAGAAATGTATCACATCAACAAATTTAGGCTCATTTGGTTCAGTTTTTGTTGCTGGAAATTTTACCTATTTATAATTTTGCTCTATAATTATATTATAGCTAAAAAAATCTGATGTGGGCAGCACATAACCTCCCGCCCAATACTACTCTTAAGCGGTGCAAAATAGTATTTGATGATACAGAAACATACCTTCTTATTTGTTTATTTTCTATTTATATTTGAGAATTTAATTTTCTTTCGTATATTTATTTAATTTTTTGACATATATTTCACTAAGAAAACAGCTTCACAATTACAATGACATGTGTCACATTTCATAAAAAATTGAAAATTTTCCATGGTGTACTAGGAATGCAAGATTTGTGAAATCTAATTTCTTTATATTTTATTATCTCTAAATCTAATGAAAATTATTAAAATTAGTGTAATCAAAACAAATGTAGAATTATATTCTTCAACTTTCAAAATAACATAAATCGTTGAAAAAGGAAATTTAACCGTGTTTTTCACGAAAAACTGTTAAGGGCTTCAAGTAAACTGCTACTTCCGGTTGACCAATTTCATCCAAAATCTAATCAGCTCTTCATTTAAATATAAGAAGCAATAATTCACAAAATTGTATTTTTTGGTATTATGGTATTTGAGTTATGCGAGACGAAAAAATTGCCACAGACTACACACACACACACATACATACATACATACATACATACATACAGACATCATCGCGAAAATAGTAAAATCGTATTGTAGGGACCCTAAATCGTGCTTATTCATTAAAAACTCACTACCCAATTTTTTGACCAAAAACAATACCTCCCTTACCTAGAGGTAGGCGGGAGGTAAAAAAAGTGGACATTCTATATATCTTGATATTCATATAAGTTAAAAACTATTTTTGATAAAGTATT
The DNA here is from genome assembly GCA_963942605.1 of Poecilus cupreus. Classification (NCBI taxonomy): domain Eukaryota; kingdom Metazoa; phylum Arthropoda; class Insecta; order Coleoptera; family Carabidae; genus Poecilus; species Poecilus cupreus. The sequence goes on along the minus strand of OZ012726.1, from coordinate 5,360,721 downwards.
GACTGAAGCGACTTTCTTATCTTGGTATCTGTCCTAAGCAGACATGACGATATAGATCGTTTTAAATTAAGTTATATGCACGCAAAAATGGTGTTTAAATCTTTATAATGAAAAAAAAACTGGATGTTAACTAGCTGCGATTTGAATTTTTTTACACAAAAATAAAAGAAATAAATCTATTTTTCGACAAAAAACTTCCACGGTATGGTTTTTTGATTTAATCATTTTATTAACAATTTTATTTAAAGTTATTATAAAGTTTTACAAAAAATAAACCATTTTCAATTTACTGCAATTTCGCGTATATTTAAGGATTAAAACATCAGTTTACGGTAAATTATAGCTCATGATTAAAATTTTATATACACTATTACATAGATTTATTAACGATTATATAGGTCGCGCTTTTGACGATTTTTTAATTTCAATAAAACGACTATTTTTATCATGATTATCATATTACGTCCTCTATAAATATTTATTTTCATAGTTTTTATATCGTTTATATTGTTTCTTTTTTATTAATAGAATAAATAATACAATAAAAGAGTAATTGTAAATAAATTTATGCCAGTAATTCGAAACTTAACTGTGCAATAAACTTAGACTACAATACATTTCCAATAATTGCTGTCCATTGTTTGTTAACAAATTAAATTGAAATGTAAGAAATATAAAAATAGAAAAATTATATTTTAGGGACCCAAAAACGTGCTTATCTTAAATATATGTAAGGGTAATCTCCTCCAAACATTTCTATCCTGACACACCACTTTCGCCTCGTTCATAGTGCGATTCATACATGCTCGTCTATTCTTCACACTCGGAATCATTCGTTCACGCAACAAACCATCTATCATACCCAACTACTTATTCCTCGGACGCCCACGCAATCGTTCATCTTCAATCTCACTCACATATATTAGTTTCACCAACCTTTCATTCGACTTTCGCTCAAGATGTCCAAACCACCTCAACTGACTCACTCCCACTTTCTTAACAACATTCTTCTCAATCTCGCACTCACCATACACCAATGTATTCCGGATACAATCACGTCTCGTATACTCACACACTTCTCTCAAATATCTCATTTTTACAGCAGTTATACGTCGTTCATGCACACCCATCATTCAGTGTAGGCATTAACACACCATTATAAACACTCAATTGAGCATCTCTAGATACATCATTTACTCAGTTTGTTTCTGATTATCTGGTTTTCGCAGATCTCGGTGAGTGATGGATTTTTCGTCGTGAAAGAACTATTTATATAATCGTTTATTTTGTTAGAAGCATAAAAGCTTGTACAAAAAAGTATAAGTGGTCACATTTACATTATATATTTATATACTTAAATCTAATGTAGTAAACTGAACTTATATCGAGAAATTTTAATTTTATTTTACATTAGTTTTTTTTAAATTTATTCACCCAACGCAAAAGCGCGCAATTTAATTACATTTAACATTAAAAAATATATATTTCTAGTTCTGAAAGAATTATTACTGAATTATGTTTAAGTGAAGGTAAAAGTCGATATATTTTCGAATATATAATATAATATTCTTGTTTTTTTGCCGTTCAAATATTGTTCCTGAAGTTAATAAAACCGTCCGCAAAATCAAATTTACTTTATAAAACAATATTTAGAATTGTATTTATTTAAAACAGCAAACAACGAATTCCATTTTGTAGTGGTTTTCACAAAAATGCGAAGAATACTTTTCGTATGCCTAGCAAAAAATTCACATTTTAGACACGCGAAATACAATATAACACATGGTAAAAGGACAGCAGTTATAAAAGGTGTTGAAATGTGATATTCAGAATGAGGATAATGTGCGGATAAAAAGATAAAATACACCATAAAAGTGCTCATATAAAGAATAGAATATCTCTCCGCAACTTGCGAAATGTAACAAATGTCAAAGAAACATCTGCAACCCACTATTTTATTCGAATATTTCCCACAGCATTGAAAACTAATCTCCCAATTTCATATGCGCATAATTATCATAGAATTACTCATTAATGTGTAAATAATTGGGCAAACGAAATTTATTTGAAATTATTGCAAACCTCAGATTTAGAGCAGAATCAAATAGAAATTTGCTTGGAAATCTTTCGTTTTAATTAAGTGGAAAATTATTTTTCGCCTGACGTTTATTATTTTTTATACGGGAAGTTTGAAGAGCTGCATGTCATAATTAAATTTTGCATTGAAAGCTGTTTGCTTTGAAAGATGTATTATGGTTGTTGTTAATTAATTTCTTTTTATAAGCTCTCTAAGGATAATTTTGTTAAGGAAACAGAAGTGTCAAACTTTCATTAACGCCCATTTTAAATTAACTGCAGCGTTTATTTCTTGAAAATAGCACTAATTAGTCTTTCAGTTACTCTTCTTGTTTATCGGGAGCATTCAAGTAAAATTATTTTATTTTTTATCGAAGCTACTTAATTTATCCTATAATAATTTAAAGGTGTTGATTTTTAGCAAGCAGGAAATAAGGTTTCATAAAAAGTCTATTAGCTAAAAGGACATTATGGTTGTCTCACTATTATATCTGAATATTGTAAGGATATTATGTTTACGTTATTAACATTCCTAGCTATGTTATGTGTATCATAACTGCCGCAGATGTCAGTTTGAAATCCGAGCTCGTAGAGCTAAGGCCTGTTATGACTCATAACATCCGTGGTTTGTTCAATAGTTTACCGGTTTCAGAATATGACGACGTTAATGTTATTAATAAATATTAGTTCATGAAATTCTTTTATGAATAACGTCTGTCATAATTTTAGAAGGTGATCAAGTTAGTCTGTTTGTTTTTATTTAACACCATGGTTACACTTGTTTTGTATCATATTTATAAATGTCAAATGTATTCAAGGAGCACCAGGAGATTCCACTCACATGTAAAAAAATGGTACCGTCGTTGCTATGGTAATTATAATTGCGGCCACAACCGTTAGATGGCACCACATGTAATATTTAAACATATTTCTTTAATATTTATAATTATTTTATTCAAGACAATAAAAATCAAAGTCACATATGTCAAAAATAAAATATATTTTGAAAGAATTATTAAGAAATAAATACAACGTACAAATATCAAATGTATATTCGCTGATCCATTTGCATGATACATTTTATATAAGTGAATTTAACAATCTCATTCTATCCACTATTCATATAGCATTGATATTTTCCATCATACACCCAGACCATGTTAACTTTGCAGAGAAAAGCATATATTTCTTGCCGCATCTTTGAAAAACATTGAAAATATAATTAATAATTATATTCTATCGGATTGTGCATTGGAAATAGCGACAAATTTACCTATGGTCAAATTTAGTTTAAGTCTCGAATTCCATCACGCAATAATGCTCTATGAATCTATCAATTTATTATTTAAAGGAAAATGATTGGTGGAAAATAAGATCTTCGTTTCGTACTTAATACATTAATGAAATTCGTATATATGTACTTCCCAGTTGATGGAAATCCACTGAAAATTAATATTCAATGATAATTACATAAATATTAATATTTGTAATTTAAGTACTTACAATATCGTACCATGAAATATTACTTCAAATAACGATAAAATTCTAATTTTAAGAACTTTTTAATATAAACTTGTGTTTTTGGAAAAATTGTGACAGATGTGACAGTTTTTGATAATTTTTTTAAATATATCGTAGCCTACGTTAAAATTCTATAAGCAAATATAATTGCGGCCAGAACCGGCAGATGGCTCGCACATCGCGAACCTAATTTCACCATGCCAGTGAAATCTCCTGGTGCTCCTTGAATGTATTCATAATGGCTAGATAAAAAGTGAATTTTGGCGATGCTGAATTGCCTGAAAATATTTGGAACGCAGCAGGTAAAGCTCTGAAAAGCTTAATTCCATGTGTATTAATAAATAGCCTTATATTATCATTGTTTTATTTTCATTTTCTTGACTGATTTGACAGGTCAGTACTTACCTGCCTACTTTTGTGCATGTAAACATAGGTTTAATCACTTGAAACCGGTAAAAAGTGTTTATATGTAATTGATATTTATTAGTAACAATTTATTTTATTTAATTTAATACATGCATATACGCGTAATTGATTTTAATTATTTAAATGTCAAAATGTCAACTGTGATGGGCAACCCTCAGGGTATGTTGAAGCAGTTTTAAATTGTGACAGCTGAATTAAAATTTGAAAATAATTACATTATTGGTGCATGCCATTTTGATATTATTTTATGTAATTTTTTGCCCACGAAAATATAACCAAACATTAATATTATTACACATATTATTTTTATTTTATTTTAATATTTCAACGATGTAAATTGAAGAAGAAAACATATATTTTTTTGAAAATTTGAAACAGATATAAATAATTTGATTTCCGCTTGCATAACATTTACTCGGTACAAAAAAAGGTTCAAATAAATATTGTAGTTAATAGTATTCTGTATCTGTTTGAATATAATAAAATTTATTCTACTACAATTGACCAAACAACCTGATAAGCCTTCAAGTAAACTACCACTTTTGGTAGATGGATTGCTATCAAAATGTAATCAACTCGTAACATGAACACGTAAAATCTCAATATGAAATTTGACATTGATACCTTCATTAAGTAATCATGGACGAAACAATCGTCACATACACAGAAGTCATCATGAAAATTGTGAAACCTTATTCTATGTGCCCCAAAACGTGCTTATCTATTGAAACCTCATTACCGAATAATTTGATCCATCGCAATACCTCCCTTATATTATTATCCAGCTAAACTGATTGCATGTTTTTGTTTAAAAAAAAAAACTGATCATGTATAACATGTGTCAGATGTGAACGAGATTGATGTGTTTAACACTTAACCTTCTGACTAACCAACTTATAATATATTAATTCTGAAATGATATAAAATTGAGAATACGAAAAAAAATATTGTAGTTATTCTTATAAATCTTTTTCATTGCAACCTGATAGGACTTCAAGTAAACTGTAATTTTCGGCTGATAGATTACTAATAAAATATAAAAAGATAGTAACTTAAACATTGAAATTCTTAATATGAAATTTCAAGATATTGGGTGCTATTCACAGGTCTATACTAAGGGCTACTAACTAGGGCATTTTAATTTTGGCACTGTTACTTTGCAAAAGTTGTTGATTACCTTGGATATCAACAATTTTTCCAAAGCAACATAGTTAAATCTTAAAAGCCCTAGTTAGTAGCCCTTAGTATAGAGGTGTGAATAGCACCCAATATCTTTATTACATTTAGAGTTATAGTGAACGAGAATTCGTCACACAATTATGACAAAACTCTCATTTTTCTTTATCGTGACTTACTGAACAAATTAACATACATCCATCAGTCCATCCTTCTATCCACATTAATGTTGATTTTTCATGATTCCTGTATTTTCTTTTACTATATATAAAGAAGAAATAAACTGATGTTGACAACATGCAACCTCCCACTTTAGTAACTCTTAAACAGTATATACAAAGTTTCAAATAACATTTGTAGCCTATATTATTCTACATCTTTTTGAGAATAATAAAATTTACATTAACTTAATTTTTTACTGAGATTTACTTAAGAAACCTGAATTGTCTTCAAGTATACTATCACTTCCGATTGATATATTGCCAGCAAAACCTAATCAGCTTATAGCTCAAATATCCAAATTCTAAATACAAAATTTCAGGGTTATATCTCCAATTAATTTTGAATTATCTTGACCGAAAAAATCGTTACACAATGGATTTGGATTTTGATATGATTTCTAAATATTATATAACAAAAAAAAAAAATCTGTTGTGGGCACCACAATACCTCCCACCATAGATTTCTTATCGAACAATGCAGGAACACGGATCACCACTATCAAGAAACGCTGATCCTTTCTAAAAAATATGACACATGTCAAAAAAAGATATTTTTTCAACCGTTGTTTTGTTTTTTCAATAAACACAGGTTAGCAGATTTAAACAAAAATATCAAAATATAATAAAATATAAAGGAAAATGCTTTTAACAATAATTGTAGATAATAATATTTGAAACATTATTCTAATACCAAAATTTTCATTAAACCATAATTAACTGAGATATTTTAAAATAACTTGATAGGGCTTAAAGTAAACTACTACTTTCGGTTATTGGATTATCAACAAATACTAATCAGCTCTTCCAAAGGGTATCAATTGATATATACAAAATATCAAAATTTTCAGTTTAGTAGTTTTTGAGAAGCCGTAACTCCAAAGATTCACACAGACTGACAGACTGATAGACTGACAAATACACATACAGACATCATCGCGAAACAATTAAAATCGTATTCTAGGGACACTAAAACGTGCTCATCCACTGAAAACTCACTTCGCAATTTTTAGCATGATTCCTATACCTCCCTTACAAGATGTGGCGGGAGGTAAATAAGGCAACTCAAGCTCTTATGTTGTGACTCTTGATTCTCCGAGTCAGTGGCACCTGCGCTTAGTAAGATTGGACGTCCCAGATTACAGTTCGGAAACATAGAGTGGAATGTCTAATACACGTTCGTTAATTAATAATAGAACAATCTCCAAGAGGTCGCATGCCACCAAACCTAGCATGAATACTTGAAAGTTAATTACAAATTAGAAGTCATGGGAAGAAATTTACATCAACTTAGGGTTATAGTTCCACCCTGGAGCCTTGTGCCTTCCTAGTCGTCCTTCGTCCTTGCCGCAAAACTTGCTGACGCCGTTAGTAAGTTATTAAAATCAGTTCCTTGGTTATCTCGCCCTAATCCAGATCGCAGACCACACAAAGTGTTACATCATGAATTTGTAATTGTTCCTTTAAGTATGCGCAGGCTGTTGCGTCGCTGTAATGACGTAATGTAGGGTCATTAATAATTCTTCCTGCCCCGGGATGTCAGGGAGATGATGCGCAACTTGCAGGTAGCACGATTTTTTCATTTTTCATTCCTTGCCTGGAATTACTTTATTAGCTTGTGCAGAAAAGACCTGAAGACTTCAAGTGCAACAGCATAATTTAGTCGCGAAATAACTCTTCGAATTTGACAGCAGGTATTATTTTATTAGTTACCCACAAATACTTAATTAAAGACGTTGGGAGCCTAGCTAGCTGGTGTAGTCTCAGTAGTTTAGCACGTTAGAGGTCGTGGATTCGAATCCCACTAAAGAGCATAATCGTTTATGTTGTTCATAAAATTCATAATCATTCATTCATGAAGTAGCATGTAAACATAGTACTTAATCCACTTTCCATCTTCGTGGGATAGCGCAGTGGTAAAAGTACCACAGAGGTCTTGGGTTCGAATCCCGGTCAGGTCTCAAAATATTTTCACGGCCTGATTTGGATCGGTACTCACTCCCGTCACCATTATAAGTTGGGATACAATTAACTCTGCAACCACAAATTATCGGACATCGGCTAGTGGTTGTAACACGGGCTTGCATCAGGTGTCATCTTCGTAACGAAAAAAGTGGTGATGCAAGGAAATTTAATAATGAAAAAGTGCCTGCCTCTCCTAGGAATTTAACCCATTTAGTTTGAAGTTTCGAAAGTACCTATATTTAAAATATTTAAGAAGACTTCATCAACCTGAAAAAAAAAAACTGAAAACTAAAATGAAAAATAACTTGTAGTGTTGATTGAAGTATGCTAATGTTTTAAAAAAGGCGAAAAAATACTAGCATTAAAAAAGTAGGTATATAATGATGCAATTTATAGTGATTTTAAAGTCAATTTTATTCCTTTAATGGAATTTTAAATTATTAAAAATAATTGTATTTTTTTGTTCTCTATGTTACTGCTATTGGTAAATGATCAAGTTTACATACAAAATCCATATTGATCTGGTATTTTACTGACAGACTTTACTGTGTTCAGCTGTAATTTGTGCTTCTCGTGATCTAGTGTTTTAAAATATATACAGATAGCAATTTCTGTTCATTGCAACAAATTGCATTTTCATTTCAACAAAAAAAAAGTACCCGATATAAACGTTGTTACATAGTGAGCTCATTATCTAGTAATATTTTTGATAACGTACGTCTTCTCCTTAATAGTTATTTACATTACAAGCAAGGTAAAACTGTTACCTTGCGTGTATTGTACAACATTTTACTTGTTACTGATTTGTAAATCAAATTAAAATTATTACTAAGTCCTGTCAGTTACACACAACTGTTTCTGTCAAATATTATTTCAAATGATTTCGCATAAGACTTGTAAGCATTACTGTGGCAACGTACATTGTTCACTTTGTTTACTAACTTGTAAAATTTTTACAATGTAGCTGTCAATTAGTAACTTGTAAAGATTCATTTTCAAAGGCAATAGAGTTCTTGGATAAATTGTGTTTACAAGTGAGTAACAAGTAAACATTTTTAGTATACGTACATAGCAACAAATACGCAAGTTAAGCAATACTGCTCGCAGTCAGTAGTTTGATGGGTAACCACTTTGCAAAAACCCATACCTGCAAATACTGCATGCTGTTGTCACACCATCGAAAACGAGGAACCGGGACGGAATATAACCTTTGCAGTTGAGACAATTTAAACAAATAATAATAATAATAAGCAACCTAAATTAAAAGCAGGCTTCAACTGAGCGAAGTTAATTAATTCATATTAGATTTATTAGCAGATCTTTTATTGAATTAAGTAAAATATGACACAAATTTATCCTTAAGTTATTTCTGTCCAAAGGGTTTTCATCGGGAATAGGGAATTAGAGTTTCAAGTTGAAAACATTAAAAATTTATTTGACAATTGACGATTGGAAGAAAGTTCTACCAACTTATTGGTGAATTAGATATGATGTGGACAGAAAGCTTAATGAATTAAACTTGCTGAATTATTACTAAGAAGCTTTGAACAATTCCATTAATTTATAATAATTGTAAAGGTTTGTCCAAAGCCTGGCGTGGCCACCTCAGAACCTTTAAACCGTTTATATTTTATACCCTTTTACCATAGGGTGTTGGGTATGTAAGTTTTTTTCTACGACTATTGAATAATGAGTGCATTTCTTGTGCTATTATACTTTACTGGGGGCGTAGAATAAGTCGACCAATATCAACAACTGTCAAGTTTTTATTCACTTATCTGTCAAGTCTCTAACCACTTATCTGTCATTATAAATACATAGATGATGATTGCCCAAAACTACATTTTTACCACCATATACTTTATACCATCAATTGTTTTTACCAGTAATTTCTTACCACTAATTATTTTAAGACTAATTTTTTTCAATCATACCAAAAATAACCTGCACCATATAGGTATTATTTATCACAAACAAACCCAAACCCAAAACCCATAAAAAGGAAAACCAAATTGCGAAATACCTTAGGGCCATATACCACAATTTCCATTTTAGATATGAGAAAAAATAAATTTTAAAAATGGTTGCAAAGAATAGTGGTAAAAAGTATAGTTTTTATTAATAGTCAAATTGTAGAAAAAGTATAGTATTATATTAGCGAATAATGTCTATTACTCTTTTGAATGTATTACAACTCTATTTCACACTTATGAGTACAAGCCATAATTACACGCTCAATGAATTATATACTATTTTTTTTTATTTAAGCGGTCTCATCTGTTGAGGTTATATGCTGCATAGATACCTAGTTTTTGGTGGTGTAACAACGGCAAGCAGTGTTTGTTGGTATTGGTTTTCCCAAAGCGGTCACCCATCCAACTACTGACCGCAGGCAGTGCTGCTTAACTTGCGTTACCGAGCGAACCAGCTTCAACGATACCTGCCATGACCGTTGCCGCATAATACATATATTAATGAATTTGTTTTTGCTTTTCACACATCCATCCTTTCATCCACACAGATGTCATTGACACGACTTTTCGTCAACAATTTATAAAAGAGTATGTACATAGGATATATTTATAAAAATATTTGTAAACTGAAACATTATTAATTATTAGAGCTATTACCGTGCTGTGATAAATAATTATATGTAACAATAATTATCATGTATACAACAACTCTTTGTAATTAGAAAACCATAATGAAAGTTCCAATAAAAATATGCATACACACAAAGCACAAAGAGAAATCCCAGTGACATAATAAAGGACACGATGACATAATTATTTTTCATAAAACGTAATCCATTGATGCTTTGTTGTTATTTGTTTTTATAACGACTGATTCTACACGCAATCCTTTCTGTGTGTTTGTGAAAATAGAACATCAAAAAACAAACACACAAAACAAGTAAACAGAAGACCGTAATTCATATTTTTCTTCCTCTAATGACCAGTGGTTGCTGCGATTCTGATTCGAAACAAATGAAATTGGATTCATGTGTCTGGGGGATCTTTCGTTGGGTTAATTGTTATATGAGAAAAGCATGATAAATGAGTTTTGGAATTAAATTTTTAACAATATAAAACTTGGAATATGTGGCTACGAATTTATTTTGATTGACAATCACTTAGAAAACTGAATGACCTGTACGAGTCTAACCAAAAGCAATCTAAATTTTTAAATCGAATACAAGTATATCTTTTTGTGTTTGAATATTGGGAAACTAGTAAAAAAATCTGGTGTTTCAACACATAACCTCTCGTCTAAACAACTTTTAAACGGTGTAACATAGAAAAAAATCTGTTGTGGACACCACAATACCTCCCGCCATAGATTTCTTATCGAACAATGCAGGAACACGGTCCACCACTATCAAGAAACGCTCATCCCTTTTAAAAATGACATTTTTCAACCGTTGTTTTGTTTTTTCAAAAACCTTAGCAGATTAATGTCCGATTGTACCAACGTTAGTTAAATTTTAAGCTTAGTTTAATAAATAAAAGCAAATCGAAGTAATATGTCATATAGAGTAATTGACATTGATGTCAAAAATTAGATACGCTTTTATTTATTTAAACCAAGTTGGTGCAACCGGACATTAAACGAAAATATCAAAATTTAATTTTTCTTTAACGTGTTGTAATTCATAAATGGTGACAAGAGGAAAATGTTTCAAAAAAAAATTCTGCATATATAAACATTATTCTAACAATAAAATTTTCATTAAACCATAGTTTACTAAGATATTTTAAAATAACTTGATAGGGCTTCAAGTAAACTACCACTTCCGGTTATTGTATTATTACCAAGAACTAATCACCTCTTCCAAAGGGGATACAATTGATACATACAAAATATCAAAATTTTCAGTTTAGTAGTTTTTGAGAAACCGGAACTCCAGAGATTCATACAGACTGACAGACAGACAGACACACACACAGATATCATCGCGAAACTATTAAAATCGTATTTTAGATACCCTGAAACGTGCTTATCCACTGAAAACTCACTTCCCAATTTTTAGCACAATTCCTTTACCTCCTTACAGGATGTGGCGGGAGGTAAAAAGTTTCAAATAAAAATTATTATTATTTTACATCTACATGATATTGTCATTAGAATCTGGAGTGGTTACTACAGAAATTCCCGAAAATTTTAATTCTTGAACGGTACCAATAATTTCAATGTATATTATTTCTAAACGGTATAAAATATAGATGCGGTAACGTGTCAGATTGTGAATCATAAGATCATCGGTCCGAGTCTCACAGCCAACAAATTTTCGAAATTAAATTTAGAAAATTTCGAAAACTTGCTTATCCATTGATAACTCACTATCAAAATTTTTGTCTCATTACAATACCTCCCTTACATATAAATGCCCTGCAAAGATATTAGTGTATGGGAATATATAGGGGAAAATTTAAAATGATGCCAATTGAGCAGTTGAGGGATTCGAACTGAGAATCTTATGATACGCAGTCCGATATGTTAAAAACCAGGGAGCTAATTCCCCATAAATTGTAGAAATTATTTCATAATGTAAAATTGTTTCTAATGTACGTAATTTTATTTCTTTTTACGGTAGAGTTAATTTCTGATTCGTTTAGTTTAATAAAACTCCTTTCACATTAAATTAAATTCTAATTAATAAAATATAAATGATTTTTTGTAGTTCAAAGGGAAAAGCACAGCTGTTTTTTCCCTGATTACATTTCTAAAATATAAATACATAATCACAAAGCAATTACTTTGATTCAAGCTCCGTGCTTTTTATTTTAAAAGACTAATATACAACCTTGTTCTGTCGGGTTGAGATTTCGATCAAGATATTGATACACGCGAACTAATACTTATTTATAGGTGCTCGCTTCGTTTTTTTACTTAACAAGATGGCGGCAAATATGTTAGTTTCACACGATTACGATGGTATTTTAATTTAGTTAGGTTTTGCTTCGGCGTTTTTTGGTGGAAGCGCAAGAAAAAATCTTTACAACTTATAACAAAACTTAAGGATATTATATATATCTACAATAAATATATTTTATTTGAAATCGGCACTAAAGTGCTCAAAAATCGTCAATAAAAGATCAGAAATCGTCACTAAATTACCCATTATACGACGATTTTTACACAGTTAGGATAATTTTGGCAGACATATTGACGTACTATAGTAAATTTGGACGTAACATGAAACAAAATTTGCAAGAAGAATTAACTAATTAATTCCAAAAATGAAATTGAGGATAAAACATAATTTTGAGTGTTATTTAAGATAATTTCATTTCTCAAGGTTGGCAACACTGACTGTCAGTTTCAATTGAGAACTGACAGATGTATAAACTTAACCTATATTGTAATTTTTTTACAGTTTTTACGAATTTTAGATTTCAAATAAAACTTAATGTACCTCGGCACTGAAGTTCCTTTTTATCACTCACATGGTTTATTTTCCTCGGTCCTACAGGCCTCGGCAACTAAATTCCATATTCGTGATAAAAAATTGAACTTCAGTGCCTTGATACTATTGTTGTTATAATTATTTAAAAGTCTTACAGAAATATTGATTTCTTTATTATTTTTCACTGTAATGCGATAGCAGCAGGGCAGGATGTGTCATAAAAAGAATTTTATTATTTCAGGGGTCCCCTAAATGCCCTTAATGGGATCGTAAAAAGAGAATGACGTTCAATAAGTTTTCTATAAGGTATAATGGTCCCTAATGGACACCTGGTGAAAGTTACTACATGATTTGAAAAGTAGTACATGCTTTACTTTATTTGACAAATTTTATGAGTTTACAGAACAATACTACAGACCAATAACACATTACCGTATACATTTAGTAAATAGGAGTACAACATTTTTGTTTAAAAAAGTTTGAAACAGCTAGATGAGCCGAATGGAATGTAATTGTGTGAAAATAAAATTATTTAATTTTTTGCACTTTGTAATGAAATATGTATGTACACAAATGAAACAGCCTGCATATGTCAATTTATTTCACAATATTATATAAATATACAGGGTAATTCATAAATATTAAAAGTGTAACTAGGGAGTCAAAATAATACTTTTTCCTTAACAAACTTTTCGCAGAGACTCAATAACCAAAAAGTTACAGCAACCTATAGTTCTTTTAAATTAACGCCCCCTATTGGTGTAAGGTGAAATAGGTCAATGTTACATACTGGATGAAATGCCTGTTACATTAAAAGATATTCGCTCAAGACAATAAGAATAATCAACGAGACCATTGATTAATTTGTATAAATACAAACAGGATAGTATAGTCCTCCATTTCGTCAAAGGAACAATATTTAATTCAGAAAGTAAAATAATATACTCAATGTCATAACCAGGGTACTGTCCAAAAATTTTATAATAGGAAAATTTTAGAAACTTGATTCTAGTAAATTAATATATTTATTATTAATTGGGTTCCTTACTTGGAGACAGTACTCTAGTTTACAACTTATTAACGTATATTACAGATATTTTAAGTGTTTCACATTGAATAATATTCCTAGAACTTTACACTGTGTAACTCTTTCCTAAGAAATATTTTCTATGTGATATGAAAAAGTATATAAATTTTTTTGACGAAATGATTCATTATCTTGCACTAAAATTAATTAATAATTCAGATGTCTTTGACTAAGCAAGAAAGGATGATTTTTTTTTTGAAGAAGTAAACAATCATTGTTAGAATTAATGGTTCTGAAAATGCATAGCAAACTCAAATATAAAATTTATAAATAAATTAAATAACATGGGACCTAGATTAGATCCTTGAGGTACCCCAGATGTTGCAATATCCAGGAATAATTTATAATTGTTGTACTGAACAGACATTTTACGATTTTGTAAATATGAAGATAGAAATTGAAGAAGAGTAAAAGAAAAATTAAATTATATAAAAATGAATCTTCAATTTGAACATTACTTTGTGCAAGGAATTATTTTTAATTATTCCTGGAAATGCTACAATGAAAAGTTTATTATTGCGGAAAGGAAAAAGAAACAATAAGGAATTTATGAACATCATATGAATAGAAAAGAACAACAAAAATTTAATGAGCTACGAGTTGGACGACATAAAAACTATTTAAATAATTTTCTATAGACTATATACCCTAAGCTAGATCAATAATAATAATAGTTATTTATGTATCAAGGCACTGAAGTGCCGAGGTACATATAAGTTTTATTTGAAACCTAAAATTCGAAAAAACTGTTAAAAAAATTACAATATAGGTTAAGTTTATACATCTGTCAGTTGTCAACTGAAACTGACAGTCAGGATTGCCAACCTCGAGAAGTGAAGTTATCGTAAATAACACTCAAAGTTATGTGTTTTGTCTTCAATTTCGTCATATGAATTAATTAGTTAATTCTTCTTACAAATTTTGTTTTATGTTACTTCCAAATTTACTATAGTACGTCAATATATCTGCCAAAATTATCCTAATTGTACAGTAATTATTTAACGGTTGCCAACACTGGGTTGCTCAAAATCGTCGTATAATGGGTTACTTTAGTGACGATTTCTGAGCTTTTAATAACGATTTTTGAGCACTTTAGTACCGATTTCAAATAAATATAATTAAGTTGTTTTCTTTATCAAAAAGAAAACATGATTTTTTTATAAATAGTTATATTGGAATACACTTGATATTTAATTTTATACTTGCATGTCGTTAAGTTTTGGTGGTATATTGACGAGGTTAAAATGATGATTTCACGTTTAAAAATTGGATATTTATTTATTTCTCCACCTAAACGTATGACTTCCTCTCCAAACGACTTTTATCTTTATCGAGAACGCGGAACACTTTTATATTTCAACGGCCCTTAATGTCAGTCGCTGGCAGCTTCTAGAGATTGATAATATTTCGTTTGAATTTCATTTCGAGGTGGGTAAATTTACCGACCGGATATCCGCATTCCGGCATTGAATACACATGAAAGGACTTCCGTGTTTCATAATCGAATGGCGGGATGTGTAGTTTTCTTTTATTTTGGCAGCGCGTCCGACTTCAACCCGAGAAGGAATTTTTACTCTATTTCGTGACAATTTCATAGCCTTGTATAATTTAAAACCAATATACGACGCCGGTTCACAAAATAACTGAACTTTATTTTTAACTTTATTAATAATTTTGCAGATTATTGATCCTTGTTCTCTTTAAAGTACTTCCCTATACATACACTTTTCTCGCAGTTTCCATTTTGCAAAGCAGTCCTGGATAGCTACATTTGAAATTACCTTTAAGTTCTGTGACGCATTTGCTTTGATGTCATCAATAATCTGGAACGGCGCCCTTTCAACACTGGTTTTAATTTCGGAAATAAGAAAAAATCGCAAGGAGTCAGATCCAGCTAAAAGGGAAGCTGAGAGAGGACAGTCATCTTATTAACGTATTGACAAAGCTGAGTGAACGGGCGCATTGCCATGGTGCAAGAACTATGAGTTGTCTCGCCAAAACTCTGGTCTCTTTTAGCGTCTGTATGAATTTTTCCCAGTTTCACGTATTATTTTATGTTGCATCGTTGCTCTGCAAAATCGCACATTTCAAATATCGCTATTAACACTTAAACACGTTGAAGTCAAATAACAATAGGTCTGTTCGAAGACTTGCAGTAGGTAGTTCCAGTGCTAACTTTTTAACACTGAAGCGTTCGATGATAAAAGTGCAATTAGTGCAGTTTGTTCGATGAGAAAAATTACAGAACTAGTGTACACTTTTCTGAACTGACTCTCGAAGTATTGTAGTTAGTGCAAACTGGAGTGAAGGTAACGTAAATGCCAGTTTTGAATGTTGTTTTAATCGAATTTACTTAAATGTTCGCTGTTGCACTTTCGTGTTCTTTGGAAAGGTGGAACATGTTTGTTTTATGGAATATCATTTCTGTTTACATTCAAGATTAATTTTGTATAATTTCGTTGATGTAACTAATCGTTTAATACTAAATTTTTTTTTTAATTTCTCTTTAGACCTATTTTTTTAAATTTTATTACATATGGCAACCTTTCACAAAATAGTTCTTTTGTTTGAAAAATAATTTGTCAAATTTTGACATTTGTTAAATCTTCTGTCTATTTTTTTACAAAAATTAATTTTAATCTTGTACTTAATAAAGCAAAGCTGCTATCTTCAGTAAACAATTTAAATTTCCACTGATTGTACAATGTCAATGTCAAATGTTAAGATATTAATCGTAGTGATTTGCATAGTAACTTGATGACAGCTATAAGATTTGTTTGGTTCCGTGTTGCCAAATTTACATTTGTTTTAAGTGGCTTTACGAAGGGCAGTACAATTTTTTGGCTAAACCGTAGTTTACGGCCACAAGAGAAGTTAGCTGCAGGTCCTAGTTTCTTTAGCCGGTCATAGTTAAAGAAAACCAATTTAAAAAAGCAAGGAACTCAGATTTATTTTAGTTTTGAGGTTGAATAAACACGAATTTGTTCAACGGCATTTTCAGAATGCAAATTTACTAGGTTTTTGTTGTTTGACTTGCATCACCACAAACTGTCATATCTAGCAAATATCATTGGCGATCCGTAGCTAACTTCACAATTGGCCGTAAACTACGGTTTTACCAATTTTTTTATTAGGATTACTAACTCAGAATTATACAAAGAATCATTCTACCTAAAGCTTATGAGTACTTTTCTGAACACCCTGTATACAGACCTACTGCACTTTGCAAAAAATTTCCTATGTCTTGGAAAAAAGTAGACAATCGGTAAATACTGTTTCAAAGCGCTTGCGCGTTACCTTATTCTTACCAAATTGTTTTTTCCTTTTCTTTATATGTTATAATACATATCTTTCTCATTTTATCCTAAGCGTTCCTTCAATTATAAAACATAGCTCCTTACATCTAGTTCCCTGCTCTATGATGTCAGATTATACGCAACCCAAAACTACCAACCGCATACCACTAAACATCTCCATTGGCGCGTAATTCAAAAAGTCACAGACCTCGTACAGAATTCCTAGATGCTTCGCTAGCATTTAGTGGCAAGATCCTGAGTGACATCGCTTGCAGATTAACTCCAATTACCTGTGAAGCAATCACAGTAATCAGTTGTGGACTCACCGCTTTGTCGCCGAGCTGCTGCACGCGGCAGTGTAGGAAAGCCGTTTGGCCCACGGCGGTGGTGACGTTCCTCGGCACGTTGAACTCGAAGTAGGGGTAGGAGGAGACGCCGTTGCCGAGGTCGACGTCCAGGTCTGAGTCTCCGCCGCTCACGTCGATGTGGCCGTGTAGCCTGCGGATGTATTGGGCGGAGCGGACTCCTACAAAAAATCACGAATATATTAATATTAATATATTAAGTCAAGTGGTGCCTCCACCAAATACCACTTAAACTATTGTACTCATTTTATTTTGTTTCTAATTAAATTAAACCAAGAAACTGATTCTTTTACATTTTACATCCCGTACATATGTATATGTAAGGGGGTACCGTAATAGGTCGAAATTTTGAATTGTGAGTTTTCAACCCTAGAATACAATGTGTATATCTTAGAAAATAATTGATTTAGCAACAAACACGAAAGCAAACTGCATGGTAAATCCCGACTCCGAAGGAGGAGGGGTTTTACCAAATGTCAGTTTGCTTGAGTAATTTAGCTAAAAGCAAAAAAAAATGAGTGCTTAAAAATAAAAATTTATCTGAGAAAATCAGAGAGGTCGCGTAGTATTTGATGAGATAAATTCCAAAGACAAAACAAAATGTTGCTTGAAATATTAATTGTCACACTGACAGTGATTGACATTAACAATTATTTATTTCCTTGGTAGCGGGAATTTTATCGGTGTAACCCGGGCAACGGGGTTTTATCAGTATAAAACTGTTCCTATTGGTATAATTTTCAAGTGTTTTGCAATAGGTTTATTCCAAGTGGTCATTTCTGACATGTTTGTGACAAATTTCACTGCGCCTGTGATAAATGTAAACAAGTCAAGTTAGAAACACAGACTGGAACGGCGAATGGAGTGAAGCGCATGTGCATACTCATTTTTTGTTTTGACAGCTAACCTTAAATATACATATAAATAAAGAAATTCATACATTTTTCGCTACAAAAAAGGAAATGAAGCTTATGTTTCAAACTTAACTTGTTTACATTTATCATAGGCGCAGTGAAATTTGTCACAAACATGTCAGAAATGACCACTTGGAACAAACCTATTATGATTGGTTAAAAACTAGTCGTGGAAATTTATCTGCATAATACTGTTCCTATTGGTATAATTTTCAAGTGTTTTGCATCATGATTTGTTAAAAACTAGTCGTAGAAATTTATTATTTTAAAATTGCATATTTTGTCCTGGGATGTTTAAATTACGAGTTGTTTAGATAGCGGTAGTTCACTTAAAAGCTTGAAAGATACCTCTGTAAAAAAAATAGTTGCTACTAAATTTTGTTATAATCTGTGGTTATAAAGAAGATGTAAATAATTTGTGCTTTTGTGCTACAATTTTTATTTGAAACTTTAGTTGTTTAGATGTTTGCAATACTCGCATTCTTCTTCTTTGTGTTAAATATCACAATCTCAGAAATCACCTCAGTTTTGCAAGTACTCTTCCGTCAGCTCTCTGCAATGAGACTGATAGTGTCGAGAAACTTTTAAAGTTATTCATTCTACTGTTTTGATCAACGACATAGTTCATTTGTTTCTCTTGTTTTCATTTCCGTTATTTATTTATTTAATACCGATTGGTTAAATTTAATTTTAAATCGGTAATGACCTTAGCATTCAATCCGTTTAAGTTCAGATAAAAAAAGTTATTTAGGTAGGAGGTTATGTGTATTGTCATATCGTTTAGGACATTTTTTGATATTTTATAATATGATTGTACGAGAAATACAAAACTTAAGAGATTTTATCTACGAGAGTATGTAAAATTGATGTTTAATTGTTAGTTTTTAGTTTGTAAAACGGTTGTTTAGTAATACGATCTCATTAGTCACGGGTTGCCGAACAACGAGTGATTAAAATTTTTAAATACGCAAAATTTGCAAAAATTCGTTTATCATGGCAAACTTCTCACTTAATATTGTGATCCTAATTCATAAATAAAAGTGTTTTTTTTTTTATATTTATTGGGTTTTTTCATTATATCGTAGACAAAATATTGTACGATACACATACGTAAAGCGTCTTTAGTCACTGAGGAGTCTTAAAACACGAAAACATTCGTGACTAAAGACTAGCTTCACGTACTTGTATCGTAAATAACTATTTCGATATCTTGCATAGTTTTATAAATGAATGAATGAATGAATGAATTTATTTATTTAGCTTCATGCTAGTTACAACAATATATAATATTTTTAATTACAATGTCATTTAAGAGTAATTTCACTAAAAATTTATGGAAATATTTAAGAAGAAGTAAAAAGATAATAAAATATAAATATTAGATCCAAAAACAAAATTATAATACAAGCTGCAACAAACTACAGGTTACAGAATTTTAAAGTTGCACTTAGAAAAGCAACAAAATTCATTGTACCTATCTCAAAAAATATAAGAAATGAGTTCTTTTTAGGACTTTTTAAATTAAATTGTCTTATAATTCCATTTTTAGTAGTAAAACTCCTTGTCTCGGGGTTAGAACAAACATATATTTTTATGTAGAACAAATATGGACTGTTGAATATTGGAAGAAGTTTTCAATAGTCATTATGTAAATAAAACAATATTTGGATATAGTTCTATATATTTTGCTTTTTAATAAAATGAAGTTTCGACAGCAAAGTGCTCCCTTCGGAAGGTAAAATACAAACCAATAAATAATAATAGGTACTAGATTTATCCTTTGTTGACACATTGCTTTATTAAAAAAATACTAAACTAAACGCAAATATTATGTAATGAACTGATGAATTCTGAAAAACTATATTTATTCGGCATCCCATTCTTTTAAATTAGATTATTTGGAATCGCTATACGAACCCAACCTCAAATGTTTTAAAACTAAAACAGATCTAATTTATTAGCCCAAGTAAAAAATCGAGACCACAAATAATTGAATACTGTTTTTAATCCTTACAGGTTCTATATTATAATTATTTACGAAAAAGCATTGAGATCCCAAAAAGATAGCAAATTTTATAAATATCGACCGAAAAATTATCATACACTTAAGAGTACATTACAATACATAGATTACGTAATAATTTAGACTTGTAAAGCGACAATAATATCGGGAAAAAATAATAATTATATTTGATTATTAGGTATAGCTTATTTTTCAGGTGGTACAAATATATTTAGGGGTGGGTTCGTACTATCACAAGCCTTAATAAGAAACTGAAACCAGTAACTGGATACATTTAGTGCGGCATAGACTGATTAAACGCACTTGATTTAATTACAGCTCAAAGTGACCACCAATGAGCGGTTAGCAATTTGTGGCCAACACGCAGGTGTCAATTGCCATCTTCAAACAATACCATCCCCATTGTTATTCACAACATGTCCACAGTATTTAATTCGCTAAATATTCATTTTAATATCACCCAGCGAGCAGTTTCTTTCAATTAAAGCATTCAAATATCCCTGCTTAACAGATAATCGCGAGTAAATATTCTATTCGTAGAAGCTGAAGTAATTTAACTAATTAGACAGAGTCCTCGCGGGATAATTTTATTTTTCTTAATTTGTGACCAAGCAAAGTTCCCAATCCCAAGGGTCCAGGGTTCTGGGGACGCGGCCAGTTAACGCACCGTTAAGTTAGCGTACGCTTAGCGTAACTTCGGCGCTGCTGACGCGTGCTATTGTCCTACGAGGCCGCTAGAACGGGACGGAACTTAAAGATAATATTCCGCCAAGATGATGTAGTGCCGCCTTAACTTAAACCTGTTATCGATGGGCCCTTAGCAGACGCCAGACTTTAAATTATGGCCAGATTTGGTGTTCCAGTGATATTCTGTTTAAAGTTGAACAAAATGTTTGCCCGACCCGCCTCGATAAATATCTCGCAGATTTATTATTAGGAGAAAACGATTCTGAGCACGATACTTTTCATTGAATAAAATTTGTGAATTATGATCGGCGCCACCGATTACCAGCAAACTTTTCATGCCACTGGGCCTTTATTTAAACTGGATCATAAAACAAAATTGATTATCTTCACTTCAATTTTCAGAAAAAAGAAATTAGCGAACACTTTTCAGCAAAAACCATTTCACATAGAATTCTTTAGATTAGCTTTACATATTTGACTCTTCACAAAAGTAAGCGGTAACATTACCAGAAAAATATATACGTCTATATATACTGGGTGTATAAACATTTTTTTTATAATACTGTTTTGGAATCTACGCTTTCCACAACTATAAATTGTGTTGGAATAAATTAATTCGTTGGTATTGTTACGTCTCTTTGTTTTCATTTTATATATTTGAATTTGACATTTTCAACAGGTTTGTGTATGTATTTTTTTGTATAATTTCCGAAATCTTGTTTAGAAAGTATAGTGTACCACCATTAGTTTCTATATAACACTAGATTGAACGCCGTCATAATGGTCAAAATTGAGGTTTTGTGATACTTCAATATTTAAAAATCTATCTCTCTTGTCTATGGGTATGACCATAATTCGTGGTATGACCTAAAGAGAGGTGGCGGCGAGCGCGGTATAAAAAGAGTGGAGACATAGCTTCAGATTGCGTACTTTACTTCACAAAAGTGTCACAAAACCTTAATTTCACCCGTTCAATTGGGAAAGCACTCAGATGGCAGAATATGGCCTATGCCCAATCTGTTGTTATATAGAAATCAGTGTCTACAACACACTAATAAAAATAATTTCTTGTTTCAAGTAAATTTTCAGTTTTCAGAATAAAATTTTATGATTTGGTTCAATTCAAAAATATAGTAATTTTGAATATAAATTTTATTTATCTTATTTTGTCGGCTTTGAAAGAAAATTAATATATTTTAAATTTTGTTTTTAAAAATAATGAAAGAGAATTCGTTTTAAAAAACAAAACATTTTTATTTAAAATATCACTTTGAATTAAAACTACTTCTATTCAAACTATTTCATCCCCATAATGAGTCTCAGTTGAATACTTTGATATGTTCCTTCAAAACTAAATTAATTTTTTATACAAGAATATTTATTAAACCTACAAAAGTTTTCAATGAAAACGAAATCGGATTGGCACTATTCAAATTAATTTTTCTCTAACAGATTACCTATTAGTGGCTATAATTTTGAGAAAAGTCACTAGAGAGTAATTTTCTATTTATAATAATAATAACACACAACTTGGTAACTACTTTGATTGACATTTTAATTTAAAATTTTAAGGCATTTGTCACTGTCAAATAATATTTCTTTAATAAATTTTGCATTTATTGAGAGATGTTGGATAAAACGTTATACTTCACAAGTGGGCAAAGTTGAATTAACCACACCATAAAATTATCACACTCTGCTTTCGGCTTCGTGTGCTAAAATTTCTTTCGTGGGTAATTCCTCACTTTGCCCACTTGTAAAGTAAATAACTATTATTATACTATTTTCCAAATAAGTTAACACAAAAAATAATATCAATTTCCTTTATTATTTAAACAATGAATCAATATTTTATCACCTACGGTACTCATGGATAAGTAACGAATATTTTTGGAAATAGTAATATCATTTAGAATTTCTTCATATATTTTCCCCTTCAGAAATCTTCAATTTGACACAACACACAAATCGATAGGTTTCATTAATTGTTGTAAGAAACAATTGGCGATCGGTCCAAATTAATTTTTGATATTTTTGTTTACTTTCCTTCTGGAGACCTTTACTTTTTAACTGTATGTGATTTAAATTACAGTTATTAAAATTATTGAGGATCTGGCAAAATCATTCATTAACAATTGAAGAAAAGTATTGTAGTAATCTAAAACGTATTAGTAAATTTACCTATTTCTGAGTGTGACACTCTCAGATTTTGGTATATGATATATATTTGAAGCTGAAATGCGAATACAAGTCCTAAAGACGTTTTTGGTGGAGGAGCCCAAGAGAACCTATGATTATAATAAAGTTTTGAGCGGTCATGTTCGTCACCAACAGCTGCGAATATGACTCAAGTAATTTGAAAATTGTTTCTGTTATTATTCATGTCCAATATAAAACGTAAACTAAAGTTGTATAATTTATGATTCTATTAAATATCAAACTCCAAAATTACCATATGTCGCGCCATCACTGCAAACTATCCACAAAAACAAAACACTACAGATATATCCCAGCCGGCCATCGCATTATATCCCCATCTTCCTCCGTCATCTTCCGCAGCCTTTGCCGATCGTCATCTGTTGCGAGTAGATTCCCTGGCACTCTTTGATGTCGTGATGTGACGTTTTTAAAGCACGCGCACCCTCGCTAAATAAGCTCGATGTGGTTGTTGACTAAACATTGAATCTCTGCTTCCCCTACTCGGAACGGAAAATCAGAAATCGTCCCTTTAGTTTCCCCACGCTCAAGAGGTTTATATGTATGAGCAAGAGTCAATATTAAGTGGTAAATATTTTGCTAGCTTTTAATAAAATCTAGTGGGAGTACGAGACATATGAATGTTTAAATGACATTGGTTTCTGTTTGTTCTCTTCCTTCGTAAAATTAGTTTAATTATTTTAGGATTCATGCTGGACTACGCAGCTACTAATACCGGAATTTTCTTTGTTAAAATAATTAAATAAATATAGCATTACATATTTACCCATTTTTGTGTGGCACTCTGCTTACGCAAAACCTTGTAAGATGATATATATTCAGAAAACACTAAAAATATTATTTCTTAAGAAATTTCTCAATTATAACATAACAAGATAGTGGGAATATATTGAAAAAAATTTTGACAGATCTTTCGGAAACTTATTGACAGGCAATAGCCACGAAAGTTCGTATGGCTTGAGTGGCTATGGCCAAATGGCATTGAGAAAGATACTGGAGGATTATTTTCTAATTTATTGTACTCTCGAGTTATATTTAATTAGATTAGTTTTTTATTTCACCATCCGGCACGACACTAAATCTATATTTTTTGCTCATTTTTTACTTATGTTGATGATAACTATCTGTCACCTGACATTTCTCAACAAAAACAACAAAGCTACAGAGATTATTCCCGGTAATAATCACTAGAGGTTTATTCGTAGTATAATAATGGCAGGTTTGGTTAAAACGCAGCAACTTGACATATAATTAAGCATTTCATTGGTTTTGAAACGTCAAAAAATAATCATTATAACAGTATTTTATACACGATTGGCATTAAAACAGATATCATTCACTAGCTCACGTAAATAAATCAAGTCCACAAGTTTTAAATGCAGTTTTTAATTATTATAAATATTATAAATGTTGTTGAAATATGTGTTGTCTTGTACCTACTACAAATTAAATTTGAAAACTTGTTTGCTAATATGTTTTCTTTTTGTTACAGGTAAGACTGGCCATATTAAACATTATCAAAAATGAAAATGAATTTGAAGAAACGTGAGTAATTATTTATTTAGATATTTGGCAATGGTCGTCAATAAACTCTATGAATTCATTGAGAGGTAGTAGTTCTACTAGATACTATTAGGGGTTGAATTTAGATAAATATTTCTACGCAACTCTTCAATGGGGGTCTGTGACCAAATATAATGAAGGTTTCAAAGTCAAATTAAGATTTTAGATGTATTTATGTTTTACGAGCTGATTAGATTTTGGGCAAAATCTATAAGTCAGAAGTGGTAGATTCTTTGAAGGCCTATCAGGTATTTTGGACATAGCATAGTAAATAAATGTGTTATTGTATTCAAGAAGATGTAGAATACTATTGGCTACCATTTTATTTAAAACTTTCTCTATATTTTATACGGTTTAGAAATTAAAATTTGCGGATAGTTCTGCGGTGATTTAATGTGCCTAAATGTATTAGATTTTTCCATTTAAATAACTTAGAATTGTACACATTTTGGAACTCTATTTTTTTCTGAGGCAACAGAAGGTTCGAAAAATCCATTTAATGGTGAAGTATATCACATAAAGATTCGAGAATATTTGGAGAAAATTAGATGTTCCAATTATTATTCTTAAGATATTTGGGGATATAGATTTTCGGCCTTTGAAGCGATAGTTTGTCTTCAAATATCTTAAGAAAATGATTGGGACTTGTAATTTTTAACAAGTATTCTCGGATCATTATATTATATGTTCCACTATTAGGTAGATTTTTCTAACCTCGTACTGCTTCGGAAAAAAAAATAAGTTCCAAAATATGTCACAGCCCTATGTTATTTAAAGGAAAAATATCAAATACATTTAGGCACGGTCAAATATTAATATTAAGCCGAATAAAACCAGCACAATTTTTAAAATTTATTTGGTCCAGTTAAAATTCGTTTAACCCATTTTAAGGTCCAGCCTATTCTGTATGCGGAACAGTAGGTATATCAGATATTAAGTTCCAATGAAATGGGCAATTGCCATGTTGTTAGCTGTGTGTTATTTATTTAAATTTTCAATTTACCCTCATAAGCACTGCAATAACTATGTAATTATTTGCGTGCGTCTTCCGTTAGCAAGATGAAAGGAAGCTGCTGCCTTTAAATATGTAAAGTATTACGTGTCGAGTAAACAAACCTAGTCGGTACAAAGTGAAGAGGAATGTTCGCATACGCGACGAATATTTGATGCGAGATAGTTGAATGAATAACGACGGTATGCATTTGTCTGGAATTATAACAAGTAACGAGAAGACGTATGCATGCAACTTGAGCATTGTTCCAACTTTATGAATAAATGAGTGGTTTATGGAGGCATTACTTTCGTGCATTCTAAATGCCATAATTTGTTTTGCTATGCTCCACTGATTATTTTGTGAGTACGCAAATGCGATGGGGAATCGGCTTGTCCAATTTCAACGGTACGTAAATGGATCTATGTAATTGAATCACAAATTTTACTGTAGCCTATACATTTATTCATATGCTACAACTTCGCTATAAACCAGTGTTTCTCAAACTTTAACAGACAGTTTCATACAATAATACTGCATTCTGGCTTTATTAAATAAAAGTATATTAAAAACAAGTTTGCTAATTGTCATTTTATTTTATAAGACAAGAGTTTTGTACTCCTT
The DNA here is from genome assembly GCA_963942605.1 of Poecilus cupreus. Taxonomy (NCBI): domain Eukaryota; kingdom Metazoa; phylum Arthropoda; class Insecta; order Coleoptera; family Carabidae; genus Poecilus; species Poecilus cupreus. The sequence continues at coordinate 5,334,165 of OZ012726.1, read as the reverse complement.
TTAAATAGAAAACGAAGTTTAAATTTGAGGAATTTTGTGCTAGTTGATGATACAGATGTGACGTTTAAAAATTCAGTTTGTATTTAAATTCTCGTATAAACCATCCGATTCAAAAACAGACGTACGTTTCGACAATCGTCAATGCGACTTATGACTGATAGTAGAAAATAGTATAACGATTCGCCACTGTGCAGGCAACAAAATAACGAAAAAAGATTTTCACAATCTATTAAAATAACCGGTATACATTTTTTTGTTAAAAATTACATAAAATTTCAATAGTTCAAAGATATATCTCGTCACGTAAAAGTTGTAAATTATGTTTTTTATTTGGATTACGAATAATCAGTCATTGAATTGAGGATAATTTTAACGTTTTTGTTAACAAAATATGAAATAAACGTATGAAAAATATTATAAATTAATTATCAACTTGAGTAGATTAATTCTTCTAACTACTACTGAAAAGATTTTATTTAATTTTTTTCATATATTTCTTAGAAATGTAAAATACAAATACCGTTGTTAATTATTATTAAGTTAATATTGACAAATATATTGTATTAAATTAACAATTTGAACAAATATAACAATTTAATAGATAAACAGTTTGTTAATTATGAATTTTTAACAAGAAAAATGAGTGTTTTTATTTATTTGCTAGATTTATAAAATTTAACAAATAGTCTTTTAAAAAATAACAAGTAAATTTATCTAACTTATTAATTTGAAATTGTTAAAGAAAGTCCTCTGTAACAACTTACTTTGTTATGATAACTATGATTTTTTTGTTCTGCTTCAATTTAATTACTAAAATTTAAAGTAACATGTACATAAAAATAAATGTTAATAATTAGTATTCATTGAGGAAAATAGTAAATAAATCACTATGTGTTTTATTGGATAACTTGACTTTAAGTAAATTTATTTCAATTTATATCGTCGTTAACTACGTTTCGGCTATGGTTACAGCCATCTTCAGGTCTAAATTTAAATTACAAAAAATGTATTTATAATGTAGTCATATTTTATGTTGTAGTTAAGTTCAGTTTATAAAAAATTTTGAACACTAAATAATTACATTTTGTAACATAACTTAGTTGGAAGTGTACACTTCCTCCGGAATTAATTTGGGTTTCGTCTAATTGTGAAAGCTTTTAGAAGCACTGCACCAAGACATCACAAATCTTCCATGGATGAAACAATTTCACACCCTTCCTACCCGTGTTAACTTCGCTTAAACTCATATAATATTCATAAATTTCTTCGCAATGCGAGTGCAACTTGGTATTCATTATTCATTCATATCAATGGGTTCATTTGAATTGAAAAACGTGCGTTTTGTTGCTTTCCCTCGCACAAAAAGCAGTCGACTGAGAGTTTTAATGATTTAACACGTTTGTTGGGATCCGGAAGCTCTCCTGCTCACATGGAGCGGCTAACACGATTTTTGTATTTCTGTATTTATTTTTCCCTTACGCATTATACTGGAATGTTTGTGAAGTATCGCTAGAGCTTTTTATCCAAAAATGTACGGCAGATTTTAGATGCAGGATTATCGAGACGTAAGACATTCATTCGTTTTTAAACCAAAAAGAATATAGATAGCTCTGCATCTCTGATTCTAAATAAATTTATAAGAAATAATTTTGTAACGTTGAACAATATTAATACAATAATCTTGGTTTATACATCTGTCAGTTGTCAATTTAAACTGACAGTCAGTGCTGCCAACCTCGAGAAGTGAAGTTATCGTAAATAACACTCAAAATTATGTATTTTGTCCTCAATTTCGTTATCGGAATTAATTAGTTACTTCTTCTTGCAAATTTTGTTTCATGTTACGCCTAAATTTACTATAGTACGTCAATATATCTGCCAAAATTATCCTAAATGTACAATAATTATTTAACGGTTGCCAACACTGGGTTGCTCAAAATCGTCGTATAATAGGTTACTTTAGTGACGATTTCTGAGCTTTTAATGACGATTTTTCAGCACTTTAGTGCCTAATTCAAATAAATTATATTTATTTGCGCCATTGATATAATACACTTTACAAGTAGGCAAAGTGAAGAATTACCCACAAGAGATATTATAGCATACGACACCAAAGGCGGAGTGATAATTTTATCGAGTGGGTAATTCCACTTTACCCACGTGTGAAGTATGACGTTTTATCCAATATCTCTTAATAAATGCAAAATTTATTAAAGAAACATTATTTGACAGTGATATATGCTTTAAATTTAAATTTTCTAAATTAAAATGCCAATCGAAGTGGTTACCAATGTGATGTGTGTTATTATTATTGTTATAAATAAAAAAATACTCACTAGTGGCTTTTCTCAAAATTATACCCACTAATGGATAATCTGTTACTTTCCTTGTCTAAAATCCCCATAGTTTTAGAGCATTTATTGAGAGGTGTTGAATAAATATATTATTCCTATCATTTTAGTGCAACAATCTAATATTATTATGCCACTCAGTGAGATAATTTGATGCGTTTTTGTCTATTACCTAACTCGTTCGCTATAGTTTATTCTATGGAATCGTTATTTACATTACAAGCAAGGTAAAATAGAATGGAGGAAATGACCGGCGAGCCGATTAGGCGAACCTGTCACCTCCTTGAAGCAGTAAAACAGTTACCTTGCGTGTATTGTACAATATTTTACTTGTTACTCATTTGTAAATCAAATTAAAATTATAACCAAGTCCTCTCAGTTTCAAACCACTGTTCTGTCAAAAACTATATATATTTTTACCAGTAAATCATTACATTTACCAACTCATGGCGGTTAATCCTAAGATTTACTGGTAAATCCTAAGATTAACCAATATACGTGCTTTTGCAGTAACACATATATCTCTAAAAATTTCAAGTTGTGTAAAATCAATGAATACAATTAATTATGTTGCTTTTGACACCTCGTTGCTTAAATTCACTAGAAACTTGATCATGTAAAGTAAATAGAAATAAAATTTCATCGTGTAATGTACGCTTTAACTACTACGTATAATAAAGTAATAGATCTGAAAATAATTATCTCTTATTTTTAAGTATCATTATAGAGGTACTTCTAATTGTGCTAGAAATTTGAAGTAGGAACATAAAATGCAGCAAGTCATAAAAAATATTACAGGTTTGTGATACTTTTAAAAAATAAGCAACGAGAATATTTATTATCAAAAGCATTAAATTAGCTTCAAGTAGAGATAAAACTAACATAGCAACAATTACAAATCTTTCAAATATATAAAATTTATATTTCCTCGTCGCTTAACTCTCTCTCTACACAGGGATATCTTCCGTATCGGTAGCAACTTGAAAAACTTCTGAAACTCATATTTTTTGCGAAATTCCGGGCAAAGTGTGCTGTTGTGTCATTTGTAATTTATACTCTCATTGGTTGAAAAATCAATAAAGCTTTTATGTAATAAGCTATAAATCAATTATGACAAACGGTTTTTGTATATGAGCGGGAGCGGGAGTATACTATGTAGGGGATCATGTAGATTTTAATTAATAAATATCGGTTTAAAATAGTGTTGTAATTAATTTGTCAAATCAAAAAATCATTTGTTTATATTATATTTGAGTTATATTATACTGGTAATATGATGATGGCTTACTAAAGGGAATGGATCGTTGTAAATTGTTATTAAATTCCGATAGCAAAATTTAACGTGTTACAATATCTCAATGAGCTGTGGAAATAGATGTATGTGTATCGAATCATGGAGTCCCTACTTCGACTCCCATAGTTGACCACAAACATCTCACATCTTTGAGAAGCTGTAATTTATAACATCATGCAAAAATATATATCATATTATACCTACATTTTAATATCTAGAATGTTATGTCAGTCAGTGGCCTTACATCGATAACAATTGTTGACAAATTGATGACAGGAGTATCAATAATAAAAACAATAACTAGCTTTGTTCAGCGGCCTACCTGAAGTTATATTTTCCATATTAAAAATAAGTTAATATATTTTTGAACTTTGTAATCTAACTTTAATTTTAGGTATAGAAATATGTTATACCGTTGAAAAGGGAGTACCTAAATATAATTAAATTTTCAGTTGCAGTGCACAACCAATAAATATCAACTAAATAAATGACGTCGAATATTTCAAAGAAAACAAATGAATAGTTTATATTTTTTAATTCCTCATATTCTTAATTATGAACAATCTGATGTTACCAACATAAAAATTTCCTAGTATTTCATATTTAACAAACAAATCAGATTTTCATTTCATAAATGCAAGGTGTTAGGTGCTCTGGGTATATTTGCTCGAAACGTGAATGTATCTAGAGATGCTCGATTGAGTGTTTAAAATGGTGTTTTAGTGTCTACATTGATGTATGGTTCTGAATGTTGGGTGTGGATGAAGAAGCATGAACGACGTATAACGGCTGTAGAAATGAAATGTTTGAGAAGAGTGTGTGGGTATACGAGACGTGATCGAATCCGGAATACAATGGTGTATGGTGAATGTGAGATTGAGAAGAATGTTGTTAAGAAAGTGGGAGTGAGTCAGTTGAGGTGGTTTGGACTTGTTGAGCGAATGTCGAATGAAAGGTTGGTGAAACTAATTTATGTGGGTGAGATTGAAGGTGAACGATTGCGTGGGAGTCCAAGGAATAACTGGTTGGGTATGATTGATGGTTTGTTGCGTGAACGAATGATTCCGAGTGTGAAGAATAAACGAGCATGTATGAATCGCACTATGAATGTGGACGAGGCGAAAGTGGTGTGTCAGGATAGGAATTTTTGGAGGAGATTGATGGTTGGATGACTGTGTTTCTGGGTTCGTGCTACCCCACTAAGCGGGATAGAGCGTGATGATATGTATGTATATAGAACAAGATCTATAAGGTATTTTCAGCATAGCCCAAAGGATAAAGAATATTATTATCTATTTATTTTTATTTGAACCTTTTTTTTTTCTAGTTTGTATCGCGTTTTGCAGTTGAACAGGTGAGATTTTATAAGTTGGGCAGATCAGATTATTTTGTAAAAACGAAGGGAAAAATCTCTAACAATACAGTCGGTGTCATCTGGAGTGTATTGTCCAAATGAAAGTGGAAATATGTTGTAATAAGAAACGATGTTGTATTCGTTTTGTTGTATAGTATTCTTGAAGAAATTTATTGTCAGTATTATTAGCACGTTCTCGTACAAATCTAAAGGAAAGTAGTAATTATTCCTGAACTCGTAGAAGTAATGTATAATACTTTGCATATTTTAATAAAATATTTCATCCGTCAAACACGGCACGAAGAATTTAAGCGCGTTTCTGGTGCGATATTAAAATTAACATTTGCAATATAAATGAGAAACATCGAGAAACGATGGCTGCGCGCGAACATCCTTTACCCGAGGTAGACAGATATTAAAAACGTCAAAAAGAACACGTTTCCCAATTATTTATCTATCTTGACTCTTTGCCAAATTGTAAACACATGCTCTCTTCTTACTGCTTCTTAAACATTAAATAATAAGAACGCTTCCTTCAAGGAAATTTTATATCTGATGGTGCAACAAAGAAACATACAATTCAAACACTCTCTTTGAATGTTTGAATAGAAAAATTTTATTGGCGATTTAATTAAATTCAGGGAATGTTTCAAGTTAAAATAAGCTGGAAATAAATATTTTCTTTCACGGAATAAATTCAATTATTTCTAATGAAATAAACAGTCATTTAATCTCGGCCTCGTTATTTTTGCAAAATGAAATGTAAACCCATTTTCCTCCAATGAAACAGATTTCAAATAAATACAAGGACTTTTACTAGAACATTAAGATCTTCTTATGATTGATAATTTATGCACCGATTGACACAAACGTTTTTAATATCGAATATTGCAATTAGGATGGAAAGTAATTAGTATTAATTCACGGAATATTTTCAAGATGAAAAACATATACTTTCTTAAATGGTGTTCATGATATCTATTTATCACAATGAAATAAAATAATACTGGAACACTCATTGACGTTGAAAATGCGAGACAAGAGAGACAGCTAGTTGAGGCCTATCTGTCTTTGTGATACAATGTTTTTACATATCAACCGCTCAACAAACGCTTAGCAACCGTTTTACAAATAAATATTTAACAAAGAAGATTGGTCCAGTGTATTTCAGTGCTTGATTATCTGTCTTTATTGTGCAATATTTTACACAGCAACCGCTCAAGAAATACATAGCAACTGTTGTTTTTACATAACAATCGCTCAACAAACACATAGAAACCGTTCTACAAGTGTTAGACAATGAAGAGTGGCCCATGACATCTATATGTCTCAGTCTCATTTTTCGCAAGGACTACAAGTGAGCATTCCAGTATTACTATATTTCAGTGGTTTTACAACATTTTACAATTTACTATGATATTCCTGAAGTTTTGAGATGTTGTTAAATTAGAGGAAAGTAACCAAATATGGAATAAGACCTTAATATAAAATACCGCAATTTAACATTGCGTAAATTCAAGATGTTTATTAATTATCTTAATGCGTCATACATTTTCGCTTAACTTAGTAACAGTCTTATGTTTAAAAAATTAATTAACAATTAATAATTGTATGAAAGTCAAAATAACAATAAGAGAAAGGGCGGTATTCCATATTAGGATCCTATTCCATATTTGGTTACTTTCCTGTATTATAAAAATCAACTATTTTGAAATTTAAAATACAAAACACTTAACCAATTTAAAGAAGAAATTAATTGTTTAATCGAAGATAAAAACTGAGAATACACCGAACGATTATAAAACCAATAACAATGTACACTCTTGAAACTATGACAATAACAAGAAGATAAGATTAATGGAACGAAAAATAATCAGAAAAATATTAGGACCAATAATGATATCAGAAAATGAAAATAGAATAAGAAGAATTATGAAGTAGAGCAAGAGTTGGAAGGAGAAACATGATGAAAGAGATCAAGTAATAGATAGTAAAATGGCTTTGATAATGGACATATATGCAGAGCAGAATAAAAGTATGGAATTAAACCAGTAATAGAATGGAGACCAGGAGTAAGAAGAAGACGAGATATACCCAGATCAATATGACTAAATGAAGTTGGGTTTCACAAGAAGGTAGATGTGGAGAAACCTAACTATGAGGATTTAAAGGTAAAGAAAAGAAGATTAATCTACTACAACAAAAGAATCTACAGATCTTCATAAGAAGCGGTTTTAAGGTACTATAGTATATAATTACTTGTTTGAAATATTTTAATATACAAAACAAAAAGAAATTTAATGTCATCTGATAAAAAAGTATTTCGTCAAAACAAAAACTTCCTTTACAATGTATCAGGAATAAAACAAAATATCCTTTATATGTTTGAGCGAGCAAACACAAAGGGCGCGGGAATTTTAGCAGAGGAACAAGATTAAACCTTTATAAATTTTATCAACAAAAAGCTGGTTTTTAGCCGCAGTATTTCATTAGTGACAAGTAAGTGTTGTTTTTTGTCAACGGGCCGCCGCGAGAGAATAGAGTCACGTAACTAGCACATTCGAGTAATTATTGAACGCTGCAGTCACGACAATTAAACCAGCATCAATAAATTAATCTCCCGTCTTATCTGGCGAGATTAGACACTGAGAGAGCGCTTGAATTCCTAACGAATCGCTGCGTCCACTTCTCTTTACACTCCTAATAAAATTTGAATATAATTGCCACTATATCTGCATCGAAAGTGTTATTTTACGAGGAATGGGGCCTCATAAAATCCAAAATAAACTATGCATTTAAATTCTCGGCGGAAACACGTAACGCCTTACGACAGATTCGGCGGTAATATTTAAATTTATCGCTTGCTCTGCTGTGCTGACTCCACTTCACGGTACAATTGTATAATTTATAGGAGCTCCTATGGCTCGCTCTACATCGCACAAATATCTAACCGACTTTTATCGATATCGCAAGCAAACAAAAATATCAAGGAATTCAAATACCGGCAGCGCATTTACATAAAAGCTACTCAACTATCGTATTAAGAATGAATTGCTTTATTTATCAAACTTATTCGTATTGACTTGTACAACAGATATGACATGCACTCCTTTTACATTCAGTTTCAGTTCAGCAATTCTCAAAACTATTATGTTTAATAAATCTTCCTTATTATTTACATTCTTATAATTATAATTAGAGAACGGATTATATGCTAAGTTTTAGTTGTTATGGGAACAAACAAATAACAGAAACTGTAATTATTCATCATTCAATACAGATTCACATACCGATAGAAAAATTTGAAACTAAGGAATATCCTCACTTAAAATTGTAATATTTTTTTATTACATTTCTTTATAATATAAGCGCTAAGAAACCTATTGTAGCAGAGCGCATCGTCAAATCTCTAATATTGTTCGAGATACGTCGATTTTTGGTATTTTTCGAAGTACAAGTTTAAGGGCCTGTAATTCAAAAACTACACTAGATATCTAAAAATTATCTTCAGTTTAGCGTTTCTGGTGCCTTATATAACAAATTAGCAAATTTTTAAAATTTTGAAATTTTTTTGATTTTTTGTACAAAATTTTGATCGGCGATAACTCGACAAACATTAAAGATACAGATTTGCAGTTTTCACCAATCGATTCAGCTCGTCGAAATAAATAAGTATGCAAAGTTTCATAAAAATCGCTTTACGGGATGGAAAGTTAGAGCAAAAAGCCTGAAAATGGCGTTTTTTGTCCTGAAAGTCAAGGGGTACCCCTTGACGTTTGGCCTGAATTTGGCCATTTTCAGACTTTTTGCTCTAACATTTCAACCAGCTGTCCGAATTTTCTGAAATTTTCATGGTTTATGTATTTCGTCGAGCTGAATCGATTGGTGAACACTGCAAGTCTGTATCTTTCATATTTGTCGAGATATCTCCAATCGAAATTTTGAAAAAAAATTCAAAATATTTCCAAATTTTCAAAATTTACTAATTTATTATAAATGGCACGAAACTGGAGATATTTTTCGATAACTTGTATAGTTTTCGAGTTACAGCCCCTCAAATTTGCTCTTCGGAAAATATAAAAAATCGTCATATCTCGAAAAATATTAAAGATATGGCGATGTGCTCTGCTGCAATGGATTTCCTGGCGCGAATATTATAAAGAAATGTAATAAAAAAAAATTACAATTTTAAGTCATATTTGAGGAAATTTCCGTATTTAGAAAAATATTGCAAAACGCCATATTTCGATAAATATAAAACATATTACGATGCATACTACAGCAATGAGTTAACTCAAGTTGAAATTATAAGTAATAAATTTCAAGTTAAGTTTGGAGGAGTATTTAATTTATTTTCTAGTAAACAATTTATTTGTATAAGAAAGTAGTGTGGTGCCCACACCAGATTTTTTCGTCCATATAATCCGCTCTCTACTTATAATTATACATACATGCATACATAACATCAAACTATATCTCACTCAGTGGGATAGCACGAACCCAGAAACACAGTGGACTGACAATCAATCTCCTCCAAACATTCCTAACCTGACACACCACTTTCGCCTCGTCCACATTCATAGTGCGATTCATACATGCTCGTTTATTCTTCACACTCGGAAACATTGGTTCACGCAACAAACCATCAATCATACCTAACCACTTATTCCTCGGAAGCTCACGCAATCGGTCACTTTTAATCTCACCCGCATATATTAGTTTCCTCAACCTTCCATTCGACATTCGCGAAGATATCCAAACCACCTCAACTGACTTACTCCCACCTTCTTAACAACATTCTTCTCAATCTCACACTCACCATACACCAATGTATTCCGTATACGATCACGTCTCGTATGTCTCTCAAATATTTCATTTCCACAGCAGTTATATGTCGTTCATGTTTCTTCATCTACACCCAACATTCAGAACCATACATCAATGTAGGTATTAACACAACATTATAAACACTCAATCGAGCATCTTTAGATGCATTCACGTTTCGAACAAATGTACCCAGAGCACCCAATACCTTACACCCTGCAGACACCTGATTTTCAATCATCAGGTCAATACGTCCATCCCTTGAAAACATACTACCCAAATAATCCACTGCTTTATTTATTTTTATAATAATTCCTTTTGAGTTGACAACCTTTTATTTTACACTTATTATTATTAATAAAGATCCCGATAAGTTACCTTTAATAAAAACTAAAATTTTACAGTTAAAATTGATAGTCAACAAAAATTATTTGCATCTTTTAAAATATGCTTTCAAGTAAACTACAATTTTCAGTTGATGAATTGCTACTAAAATCTAATCAGCTTGTAAGAGGCACATCAAATTCTATACAGGGTGTAGAATTGAATAGTGGAATAATGGAATTTTTTTGATATTACTGTAAATTTTGACCTATTCACTTTACAACAAGGTGTAAGTACAAAAGTTGTAATAATAATAATAAAATCGAAATAGAACATTTATATGACTACAATTATTAACAATCTGTACTGTATGAGATTAACCAACACCTCTACAATGACGTCACAACATTTTAAAAATATAATTGTGGCTTAATGAATAACAGTTAAGACTTTTTAAAATTGTAGATAGTCTTCAATTTAGAAAAAGTTTCATAATTTTTTTTAAATGGTGATCAACTCAATCTAAATTTGACATAAGAATCTGTGAAGTAAAATTTTGATATAAGAGTTTATAAAGTTTAACTTTAGCTACTATTTTGGCTAACTTCGAGTATTAATATCGTGTACTTTAGTATCGATTTCGGAAATAATAAGTTCTACAGAAAAATATTCGTTTAAAACTTGCTTTAAAAATCGTTGATATACAATGCTTGAAAACAAAAACAGTAATTGAAATTGAACTACTTTGTTAATTTATCCGATTATGTAACTATTCCAGTCTTTGACATAGCCTGTAAAACAAGTACTCCATATGTAATAAAAGTCGTGTAGCGAGTTAAAAATGTCAGTGGTCGTTTCGTCCATTTTCATTAGCTATATTGCTGCGGACAAGGCAAAACGTATAGCTAGACAAAATTGAATAAAATCTTGTAAATGCTAATCCGTAATAAATGGCGTGGGTTAAAGCCATGTTTCAAGGTTTGGGGTGTTTATTTGCGCGGTCCAATTTAAAGAGAATAAAACTCGGCGTATACGTAAAGTCAGTTGGTATAAATAATGTGCAAATTCACGGGCATACAATATGTAAAACAAAATCCAATTCGAATCACATTCGCTATAATCCAAGCAAAGACACGGCGCGCGCGTTCCGGAGTTTCCGAGCTGTGTCGGCGACAGAACCGCGTTAATATTTAAATTTATCGTCGAGTGTACCGGGTCAAATCTCATCTCACGATTGTTTGATCTATTCGTCGTTCGTGTTCCCACTTCTCTGGCCAAGGATACAAAGGCCGGCGCGCACTTCGACCTTTCCAAACTTGGACACTGTTTAATCACATTTCTGCACATTTTGGACATCGAAAAGATGGGGGAAATGTGTATCAGATCAGATTTAAACCACTTCAAAGAGCCAAGACGATGCGATGGTTAGTTGCGGTCCCCAAGGAGTATAGTGTAACCCACCAAAATCCAAAGGGTCGTAATAAAACCAATAAACACCCCAATTACATTTACTAACAAATCTATTTATTGTGTTAAATTATATAATTAGTTAGGGCTATTTTGTTGAAACATCTAGTTAAATCAATTGTGAAAGCTCGTATCTCATAACTTATAAACATGTATATGGCACATAACGAGGGGGTGTAGCTAAGAAAAATAGGTAGATATGCTGTCATAAATAAATATTTATATACTGTCGCTAGTTTCTCAAGTTTAGCACACAGTACGGCTTTGTCCTAACAAAAATCTTAGGAATTAAATATTAAACATTTATCACAATTTGTTGCTCATGTTCGTGCAAATAAATACTTTTTCTACGACTACTTAGAAATCTGCTCATTGCATGTTTGTTGTTGCTAGAGATATGAGGTACATTGCAAGCATCGTGCGAAATGAATTTGTTTTGTGAGTATTTCAATATAGGTCAGTTCATTTAAGTGCAGGTGCCATTGCTAGGATACTTATTTAGAATTGTCAAATATTGGAATGGTGAAAGCGGGACAAATTTATTATTGAAATTTAATTAATTTTGAAATAATATCGTGGTCGTAGAAAAGGTATAGTGTACAACTCGCATGGAACGTCCATTTCATACTCGTAGGGAATGTGTACCATTCCATGCTCGTTGTACAATATACTATTTAACGCAGATTTCATCTCCTTGATGTGGATCTACAATTTCTTATTTTCTTACTAAAATATTTTACATTATTTATAACGTTAGACATTGTTAAAAATTATCTTAGTGTAACCAAAGTAAGAATAGGGTGATCTCAAACGTTGTCATATGGTTTTATAGAACAATTCTTCAAATAATAGTTATTTGTCAAACTAGAGAGGAAAGCGCTTCTTTTTCCTACTCGAGCTCGAAGTCGCTGCGCTTATGAGGCAGTTCGAGTGAGAGTGGAAGAAGGGCTTTTCTTTCGTGTTAGACACAACATTTTTTCACGACATGTTTCTAAAAACGATTTGTTCGGACCTAAAATACACTTTGACAACACAACTGGCACGTCAAAAGTTAGGTTATTAGATGCAAAGCGGTGTAGCAGTGTTGCCAATAAACCGATCTTAAATTTAAATTAAAGTTGTCAAATTGTAATTTAATCTACAAAAATAAAATGTAAGACAATTTAAAGGATGTATATCACTAAAATAAAGATTTCATTTTATATTAGGCATTTAATTATAATTTTTCAATTTTTTTAATTAACATTTATATTGGTAACACTTCTATATTATTCTTTCTAGAGAGGAAAAACACATTTTCCTCACTATTTCGGAGAATAACGGTGGGGTTTCCTGGCATGTCGTGAAAAAAAGATGTTAGACGCAACTTTTATATAAATCCTTTTTATATAAATAATCAAGGACCCTTCTACAGTAAGATGTAGGGTGTATAAAGTATCTTAATTGACACAAATTTCGTCCATTGTTTCTTATTCATCTCCAGCCTTTGTGCATCCTACAGTGTGCCGTACCTCTTCATCATAATCTTGTTGATGATGGTATTCCAGGTGTCTTTTGGTCTTCCACAATCCCTCATTTCCTTTACATTTATCACCCAAATTTTCAGCACTGGTCTCGATTCATTCATTCTTATCATATGTCCCCAACATGCTAGTTGTCTTGTTTCTATAAAGTCTACTGCATTTGTTTTCGTATTATTTCATTTCTTATTCAGTCCAATATTATTACTCCTTGCACTTTTCTTAGATATTTCATTTGAAATAAATAGCAACACTAAAGCATAAAGCAGTTTTTTTAGATTAGCCAAAAATAGATTCTGTAATACTAGTCAATGTACCCATTTTTGAATGTGGAACTCTGCTCAAAGCAGATCTCGGTATTATTGCCTCCGAAGATGGTAGTGGTAGAGGTGTCATTGGGATAATTTTATGTACTGAAAATTAGTCGATTGTGAGGCTTGAACTGAGGGTATTTTGATCCACAGTCGAATGCGTTACCATGGAGCTATTGACCCCATGTATGTACATATGTGTAGATTATTCCAAAGTTACGAATATTTAGTACAATACGTTGTTGTGTTCTGTTAAGGTAGGTAGTTAGCTCATAAAGTAAGTGGGTAATGTCGAAAAGCTCGAAGCGATTAGAAGTGTCCGAGTTGGGAATGAGCGGAGCAGGAAAGCACACAAAGCTGCAGATAAGGGCAGCGGGGGGTGTTGGACATCGGCCAACAACCACGCTACAATACTTGAACCGCAGCAAAAACGAGCGGAAACACGCGGCAAAAAGACGCAGCCAAGGAAGTTCCGCCATCGCTGCGTCGTCATGTATTTTGAACAAGTCGCTTGAAACTGCGGTCTAAATATGTTATGATTACAAACGAAATTATAATTTACTTTATCGGAAGAGCAACGTGCAAATTCCAAGCGGTTATTTCCTCCTTAGGAAGCGATAAATTCCACGCAAAACTCTGGATAATTAGTGGCAGTGAAGGTGGGTCAGTCACGGCGCTGACAATAACCTGAGGTGAATGAGTGCTCGCTTAAACACTAATGGCGGACTTGAAGTTTCCACGAAAGCAGTTAAGCACGATAGCATCGGGCTGCATGCTACCGCCGCATCCCTAGTGTGAAATTAAAGCATTTACTTTTATTGCAAGGTAAATAAAAACTTACGAACCACCTACGAAATTTCCTGGCCCTACACTTTTAATTATTTCGTTTTTAAGCCAGCACTTGGATTTACCCAGTGCAGCGCAGTTAAAACTTTCATTATTAGCCAAAGTGAAACAGTTACTATTGATCATTTTAATTGTTTGCTGCATTTGTGTACACCTAGCGAAATACCCTTAAAATATTACGAATTGTATTAGTTTTTCTAGGTGCTACCTTTTCTACATATGACGTAATTGCGCAATTACTTCAAATGTATACTTTTTATTTACTGCCGCATCCTGAAAGGGAGGTATAGGAATCATGCTAAAATTCGGTAGTGAATTTTCAGTGGATGAGCACGTTTAAGGATCCCTATACGATTTTAATAGTTTCGCGATGATGCTGTGTGTGTGTTTTTATCAATATGTCCGTTTGTCTGTCTGTGTTTGTCTCTGAAGTTACGGTTTCTCAAAAACTACTAAACTGAATATTTTGATATTTTGTATATATCAATTTTATCCCCTGATTAGTTTTCGGTGATAATCCAATAACCGGAAGTAGTAGTTTACTTGAAGCTCTATCAAATTATTATGAAATATCTCAGCAAGTTATGGTTAAATAACAATTTTTGTTATTACAGTAATATTTCAAATATTATTTACAATTATTGTTTGAAACATTTTTGTCTTACAGTCTTTATTTACGAATTACAACACGTTAAAGAAAATTATATTTGGACATTTACGTCCAAATCTATTAACCTGTGCTTTTTAAAAAAATTTAAGAGTATTTTTTTAAGGGATGAGCTTTTCTTGATTTTGGTAGACAGTGTTCTTGGATTGTTTGATATGAAATCTAAGGATGGAGGTACTGCTATTAGTTTTTGTGGATCTCTGGAGTTACGATTTCTCAATATTTTGTTATTTTGTATATATCAATTGTATCCCCTTTGGAAGAGCTGATTAGTTTTTGGTGATAATCCAATAACCGGAAGTGGTAGCCCTAACAAGTTATTTTGAAATATCTCAGAAAATAATTGTTAAATGGTAATTTTTTTTATTAAATTAATGTTTCATTGCAAACATTTTTATTTTCTGTCACCATTTATGAATTACAACACGTTAAGAAAAATATACTTTGACATTTTCATTTAAATCTGCATTTAACAACTGCTGATATACATTTTAAATGTAGAAGATATAAAATCCTTTACAACTCTTTGTGAAATAATAGTATATTATACATTAAGGGAGAGAAGTGTATGATTTTTCCCGCAGAGTAAATTGAAGCAAGAGCTGTAGGCGAGGGAAAAATACACCTCTCCTGCGGTGTATATACTATTTTTTTCGACCCCAATATTATGATGATTTTGTATTTAATAATTATTTGAATTGTAATATAATTTATGATCGTTACCATTGATTTGTTAATTTTTCACATTATTTGAGCACTTTTTCTCACGATAGGAGAGAAATCACCCGTAGATAAGAAATAAGTTGTTCTGTTATGATTTTGGTATCATTGAAATCGAGTTTCTCTTCCGGGCGTGAAAAAATATACTTTCCATGCGATTTTATTCAATATACAATCTATGTATAGTGTTATAAAAAATTAAATGATATTTGGGTATAACTGCCGATTGGCAAAATTGTTAAACATTATAGTATAAATTTTACGTCTATCTCATGTCCGAAATCTATTACATCAATAAGTTTAAGCTCCTTTGGTACAGTTTTTTTTTCTGAACATTTTTTGAATTTACACTTTTGTTCTAAAATTCATAGGGAACAAACTATTGCCTAACGAAAATGTTCAAATTGCATTTCCTATATTCTATATAAACAAAGTAGACACCCTGTGTGTGCGGCAGGTAAAATGATAAAAATATGAATTTTCTTGATAGAGTTTTGAATTTAATTAAAGCTTAATTATTGCCCAAATTCAAGATAATTAAGCTGAATTAATAATTAACTAAATTCGGGCATTTAATAGTTTAAAAGTGGAAGGCTTAAATAATTAAATAATCTAATAATCAAACATTTCTAATTGCTTGAGACGTTAGGATAAACTTCGTTTTAATTGCTACCCATATTATATTTCAATATAGCTCGTATATATGTATAAACCTTCGCTGCTGTTCAATACATTTTCTTTCAATCTCCTCGATAAAATTTCCGATAAGTTCAGAGAAATACACGAGTATAATCAAAGTGAGCAAACAGTGTTACCAATTGCATACCTAGGAAATAAACTAAATAGAAATACATTGATATTTATTTCTTTAAATTATGTACGATTTTGTATCAGATTCAATTTGCTTTTCCCAACACCGTGACAACTATTGTTCTTGAACAAGTTGTGTACAATACGAGCTTACAAACATTGAGAATAAATTGATTGCAGAGCATAAATATATTTCCTGCTATATCTTTTCTCCGGGTATTCAGAAAATTTGTTGGTATTGGTTACAGACACATACAAATAAATGATTGATATAGATATTTTTGCAGCTTTACCTCAAATATTTAAACACCATATTAATGAGTTTCTTTTTTCAATTTAAAGCAGATATTCTAAATGGGATACTTTGCAAATTAGAAAAAGAGTATAGTAAATAAATCTATCATTACGCCATTTATCCGTTTTGATTTTGAAATTACCACTTCCGGTTGATAGATTGATACCAAAATCTAGTTAGCTCATATCTTGAACATTCAAATTAAATGTAGGTTATTTCAAAATAATAATTTCTTTAAATTTTGAGTTGCTATTTGGGACCTAAAAAAGTGCATATCTGTTGTAAATTCACTTTTGAAATATTTGATCCGTCATAATACCTCCTATATTTTTGCAGAGGATAGTTTACCTATTGCTTATATACTGGATGTAGAATTGAAATACGGAATATAGTGATTTCAGTGCTATTTATTTCACAATCCTTTAAATTTTTACATATTAACTTTACAGAAAAAATATAAATACTAGATTCAAAATCAATGTTCCTACATATACAGGATGTAGAATTAAAATGTAATATAAAAGGTTTTTTTTTATTTTGCTATACCTTTTTAGCTATTCAATTTAGTACGAAACTGTAAATACAAAAGTTGTATAGAATTTAATAACGCATGTAATAAGGCTTATTTGGTTACCTAAATATTAGTATTTCACAATAAGTCATTCAAATAAAAATTTTAAAACATTGTAATACAATAATGGAAAATTAAACAAAAACGAAAAATATTTGAAATTTCTACAGATTTAGATTTATTTATTAGATTGTAATGATATATAGCAAATTTTAATGTTTATTTCCTTCCATTTCTTTCTGTTAAATAATAGTATATTATTATATAAGGGATTATGATAGTCATTATTACCGAACATGAAATCATCTGAGTGTATAATGACCGTAATCCCGAATATATTACTATACTATTTCTACTCCTATAAATTCGGAAATCACTTTTTAAAATGATCGAAATTCGTTGAAAACACACGTTGAAAAATATCAACATATTTTTATATTTTGCTGACTACATGTCAACTGTCAGACGGCCGTTGCTTGGTGATACAAATCACGTCTATAAAATAACAGGGAATTATAGATTTCTGGCTATGTGATTGGTCGAGAAGAGTGAATTATGAATCATAATTTACTCTCGTAAATTATGGGTACTATAATTAATAAAAAATTAAAATAATGGAGTAGAAAACTAAATAAATAAATCTTAACTTGCTTATGAAATGTTATATATTTTTTGATTTTGTGGCCATATCACAATGTTCTTAATAAATAATATATATCGTTAGTATATTAAAATTCTGAAAAACAACATAAAAAATAGCATTGAAATCCTTATATTCTACTTTCCAATTCTACATCCCGTATGTAAGAGAGATATTGTAACGGCTCAAAATTTACTGAGTTTTCAGCAAATATGTATGTTTTGGTATCCCTAGAATGAGATTTCAATATTTTTACGATAACTTCTATATGTATGGCACAATTTTTTCGTTCACTATAATTACATGTTCAGCATTTAATATTTAAGTTATAATTTTATTAAACTTTAGTAGAAATTCATAGCTTAAAACTGTAAAAAAGTTGCATGTACCATGCATTTTCATTGTGGCGTTCTAATTTCATGCAAAATTTAAAATATTATGTTTCACTGTGATTGTTCAAGCTCTAAAAATGGTGATGAAAATGCAGAGGTCCCATTCAGTTTGCAAAATTGTACCAGCGAGTATTTTAAATGCAGGAGTAATAATATTTTCTGTAAAATATTAAAACTACACGAGTATAAATTTCACAAAACAAATATTCTTTGTGAGCTGCAGCATACAGTTGCAGCCTGAAGCGATGCATGTATGTTATTGCTGGCGCACGTGATACATCAAGTGCACCATGGCCGGGTTCAAATCCTGCTGCTGCAGCTAGAAGCTGACCCAGCAAGTCGCAAGGTTTACGTATGCAGATTAAAACAATATACAAGACAGACAGACGCGGTGGCTCCACCATCGTCTTTCTCCGCAGCCAATATTTTGATTAAATCTCTGCGATACTCTCCCTCTGTCTCGCTTGCTCATATGAGGGGCTGCCAAGCCGCGTACAAATTCATGAACAGCAGTACACGTATATATTAAAGGGAATCGTCGCAGAAACAATGGGAACAAAGGGAGAAAAAGGGCGGAATTAGCCGAGAAGACTAGGACAGGAAGTCGTGTTTTTCGCCAGCTGAACTTTCTACTTTCCCAAAAAGCGAAGATGGAGCGGAGGATAAAGGTCAGCGTTTATGTTAACATTTACCGGACACGAATTCTAACGCCTGGAGCCTGGATTCCACCCGCCTTCGATGCGCGGCCCTGATAATTCTCAAAGAACGTAAAAACAACTTCTCGGCACTAAATTTATGAAGTACACTTACCGAACGAATAAATTACGAGAAATATTTCTGGAGGGAATAAAAAAGCTGTATGATATTACTGGTCCGGACTCGTAAACACTGGCCCTATAAAAAAACAAGGATATATCTTATCCGCTACCGAGTTTCCATCTCACTCGCTGGAATCTAAATTCACTTCCTCTTTCGCGGCTTCTTTGCATCCCACGTGGCGATGGACCACCCAGCACCGACAGGAGAAGGAACACTTTCTCCTTTTCTCATGAATCTAGACGTTATACTGCCAGTTTTAATATTACGAGGTACATTACAAAATTTCGTAGCTTTTATTAACCCAACACATCAAAACGAACTAGCAAATATTTCAAACTGCGGGTATTAATTATACCTATAGTAATGTAGGAGCTAGATAAAATTTCGACGGCCATCTTTTCGACAGCCATTACCTCACTATTGTTTTTAAACATATGGGCTGGTACCACGAGCTCTGTTTTTGGGTGTTTTAAGAGCAGTGTTTTAGGCTCGGTTTTAGTGCTGTACATTATTCTAAAATTATTTTATTAAAAAATGCTTCAAATAGAAGTTACAGAGAAATGTATTATCTACCACTGTTATATGAAGTATTTTTTTATAAAATAATTTTAGAACATTTTACAGCGCTAAAACCGAGCTTAAAACACTGCTCTTAAAACACCCAAAAACAGAGCTCGTGGTACCAGCCATGCTGTTATCATCACGCGACTAATCGTATACATAAAATAATCAGTTTGGGAGAATCTCCTAATGGGGTCGTTCACTAGAGTCACAAAATAGAAAATAAGTCATTTATATTATGACTAGGCCCAAAAACACCGTACTAGATATAACATAAGTTTGAAAAATATTATTAATTATTAAGATATTTGAATGTTGAAGACCTCTATAATGACGTCAAAGTATCATGGCGCATATCTATCCTATTCTAAATTATTTGTATTTCTCTTATTATTGAGCTGTCAGATTGTCGAAATATCAAAATAGTTAGCAACTAATTTGAAGCTCTTTACATTGTCATCAAACTAATAATTATGAAGTATCGTACCTCTATCTTTTTTTATTCATTAGTTTCACATCCATTTATCGATACAGGTATCATTGAGAAATAGTTTAAACGGATTCCCGTCAAAATATTGCTATTTCATTTTATTAGTGCTTCCATTTCTTATACTATGTATCATGCAAAAATTGGTGGATTCGCCAGTAATGCGAAAAAAAAATTTAATGGCAAAGAGACAAAGTTTGTTCTTCGTTTTCTTTTTTTATATCCTGCACATATATGTATAAATGGTATTGTAATACGATAAAATTTGCAGTAGTTAGATTTCAAGAGATTTAAACGTTTTGGAGTTCCTAGAATATGATTTTGCTATTTACACGATTAAATATTTAAATTTTGATTTTACATGTTTATGTTATGAACTTATTGGATTTTGGGAACAATTCATCAACAAAAAGTTTAAGTTTACTTAAAGGCCTATCAGGTGTTTTGGGCAAAGCATAGTAAATAAATATTTTTATATACAAAAAGATGTGAAATAGTATTTAACAAAATTTTATTTTAAAACATTTCTATTTCTTGTAATCCAACTTCTTCTTGTCTTATATTCATTATATTTTTAAAGTATATAACTCAGAAGAGAATTAACAAAGTTTTGCAATTATTATATTCTACAACAAATAATAGAATGGAACATATTCTACACGAACTAAGTTTGTACACAACTGTTTACGAGAGTGAGATATGCCATTACGTTACCTGTTGTAGACTATTCTTTCTATAACAATATTTTGGAAATTATACAATAAATATAAATTCAAAATTGTTGAAAACGTCAAACTCAAATAAATAAAATTAAAACAAAGAGACGTAACCATAGCAACCGAACTAAAATACTTCATACATCACGCTGATATGCGGCTCTGATTCGTCGAATTTATTCCAAACGCAGCGTATGTAATGATAGTTGTTCCAACACAATTTTTAGTGGTGGAATACGTAGTTTCCAAAATAGTGTTATAGAATAGTATATTCTACAACAAGTAATGGAATGGCACATACTCCACACGAGCAAAAAGTGATATTCCGTTACATGTTGTAGACTATACTTTTTGTAACAAGATTTTGGAAATTATACAGAAATACAAATATAAAACAGTTGAAAACGTCAAACTCAAAAAAATAAATTAAAACAAACAGACATAACCATAGTAACTGAATCAAAATACTTCATATATCGCGGCTGTGGAATGTTAGTGATTCCTTAACAATTTTTATTTGTAGAATGCGTAGTTTCCAAAATAGTGTAATAGACAAATATTTCCAGAATGCAGTATTTGAGTAAACCCTTTGAGATGAGATGAAATTCTTTCGCACAAATTAAGACAAGACGTTGAAATACATAGTAAGCTATTCGAGAGCTATACGGGATCTTCCAGGGCGTCAGAAGATTGGAAGAATAATTCGTCAAATGAAATGAAATTCCCGTCCAGCAATTCATATGTATGGGATACTTTCTAACTAAATTACTCCCCTTTTTGCGGGCATCCCGCGGTAGCAGTTCCACATCCCAGTCGTCGCGCAGTAGTGTAAACTAGGCGCATTTGCATCCCTCGGAATTCCCGGAGTAACAGTTCCGGTGTTCCGGCGCGGTCCGGTCCGGCAGGTCAGGAGCAGACCCCGTGTCGGGCGTCGGGTGTCGGCCGTGTAAGAACATCATACAATATTTATGACATGTAAAGTTTATTTCTCGCATCGAGCGTCGAAGGACAGCGGAGGCGCAGGTCCGCTTTTGTAGCGAGGAATTGGCGAGTGATCGATGGCGCCGCGTTCTCGGACACCCGCTGCATTATTCATCACGTGGTGGCGGAGAGGTGGAGGTGGTGGAGGTGGCACGCACCGACGCCTCCACTCGACCCGTGCGTGCGTCCGCCGACGACCGCCCCGGACACATTGTTGCACAGAAATCTCGGTTAATGTTGAATCAATAACACTGCTGTTTAGCTTCACGTTCCGATACTCTCAAATTGCCTTCTTCGGTCTTAAATGAAAAATCTGTTGTGGGCAGCACAATATCTCCCGCCATAGATTTCTTATCGAACAATGCAGGAACACTGACCACCACTATCAAGAAACGCTTATCCCTTCAAAAAATTATGACACATGTTAAAAAATTATATTTTATAACCGTTATTTGTATTTCGAACAAACAGGTTAGCAGTTTTAAATGAAAATATCAAAATATAATTTTTCTTTACGGTGTAATTCGTAATTGGTGACAGTAAAAGGAAAATGTTTCAAACAATAATTGTAGATAATTTTTCAGAAAATTCGTAGATTCCCTTGTTAGATTCAGTTAATTGCAGTCATATAAAAATCCAATAGGCAGGAAGCAATAACGATGAACTATTTAGAAACTGTAAGTGCAGGTTGTGAAACGTGCTTATTTATTGAAAACTCACTAGCCAATGTTTTTACCAAAACCATTACCTCCCTTACTAGAGGTAGGCGGGAGGTAAAATCCTTATTGGCCACATTTCAGTTCTACAGCCGGTGTATTGCCATCCATGAATCCATTCCTCCACGAAGATGTCATTGAAATAAAGGTCCAAATTAATTCTTTGATTCCTTTACTTTCTTATAGTATGTATTAGAAAAGTATATTCTACAACAAGTAATGGAATGGCGCATATTCCACGCGAGCAAAAAGTTTGTAGTCAGAGCCGAAGGCGAGGACTACGGCTTGCGAGTGTGGGATATGCCATTCCGTTACATGTTGTAGACTATACTTTCTATAACAAAAATTTGTAAATTATACAAAAAATATAAATATAAAACTGTTGATATGTCAAACTCAAAAAATTTAATTAAAACAAACAGACGTAACCATAGTAACTGAATCAAGATACTTCATATAGTGCGCTAATATGCGGCTCTTATTCGTCGAAAATATTCCATACGCAGCGTATGGAATGTTAGTGATTCCATAACAATTTTTAGTTGTAGAATACGTAGTTTCTAAAACAGTGTTATAGAAATATATTAAAAAATAACAAAAATATATTTTCCAGTAGATGGCCATGAATCTAAAGCACATTAAAATAATGTATATACTGTCCAGCTTTGGTATGAATGTAGTGACCTAATAAATAAAAGTAATTACAATAAAAACGCGTCATAAATACATTTGAAAGGCGGGTATAAAAGTGCGAAAGTCCGACCCATTCTTACAAATCTCCCGCAGATTATTTTCGCGTGTAAATTAAAGTTCCTTTTGTTCTGTCTGGCTCTCTTCATCGCTTCGCTCGCTGGTGATAGTAACACATTGTTGCACGCGGCACTTTCAGTTAGTGCTGCGGTGTAGAATCAATGCCAATTCTTTTTTCTTATATTGGATCGTACATTTCTGCGCTGAACTTTATTGCAGCGTTTCTATTACGTTTATATTTTATGAGTCTTGCGGAAAGGCGACGGCTGTTGCCGTCGTGTATGTATTTTTATGTCTGTCCCGCGGCCGCCCACGATAGATGACTTACAAGGGTTGCGCGGGGGTGAAGGGCAGCGCGAGGGGCGCTAGCCGCTGGTCATGGCCTACTTGACGCCAATGGGGAATTAGATCAGCGAAAGGGAAGCGGGATTAGCTACAAGCGGTTGCGCTCGTTTCATGTAATTGCAACTTACGCTGGATTAACTGGTGTGCTTTTCATACAGTTTTTTAATTGAAAGGAATATGATTATTTGAATATAAACACAACATATTTTTCAAGCATTTTAAGGCTTAAGATTCTTCTAGTATATTCCGAAAACGAACCACAGTTATCGTGGTACAATTTTCAGGTTACCGGTAAGATTTCGGAACGCGGTTCCTGAATTTGTGGAACTTTCTACTTACCACGGGAACCATGCGCAGATGGCGGTTAGCGCGGTAAACATCTGTCAAACAAGATAACGCCGACCGTCATTGTTGAAATCAAACTCTTCTTTATCGTCTCCCGCTGTATTACTACGATCGGTTAAAACAAACAAACCACGTTTTCATTTTACAAGAAATATGTAAAATCAAACATTGACATAATCACGGTGTTCCGTTTCTTTGCCGTAGAAGTGGTAAAACCACAACCGTGGTAAAACCGGAACCTCTCACCGGTTAGTGTATGGTTTACTCTCCATTACATCTTTGGGGGACATATCTTGATCTCAAAACACCATACAAGCGAAAATATAGCTGAGATATGTGAAAACAGAGTGTCTCATTGAATATGGATAAATTGGGTGATTACATATTTATTTGTTTCAACAAAGGGATAAATAAAATCATTACTCATACCTGTTCTGATCTCTTGACAAATATCCTATCAGAAAAAGTTAATCGTGTGGATCATATTTGTCGATATATATTTTAATTATTAAGATGCTTGCCCAATATACATACTAAATTAAAAAAAATTATTATATGAGACGTATTTGAAACTCTTTATTAAATTGGTTTTGTTGCTGTTTCTCTATTGAAAATAATTTGAATTTATTGCGTCTAGTAAACTTCCTCTTCCGGCTTTGCAAAAATGGCAAATCAACTCAGTTTTGCGCTTTGTTTATTTTTTATTTACTTTATTTTATCTTGGTCATGGTTCATTAAAAACATAAACACATCCTTCCACTCACTTGGACGTAATTGAGATAATGATAAAAAATTTACCCCACAATCTTGTTAAATGAGATATCTGTGAGACTCTACTAAATGGGGGGTAAATAGCTCCGAGGTAACGTGTCGGACTGTGGATCGTGAGATCCCCAGTTCGAATCCCACTGCCGACAGTTACAAATTTAAATTTACTCCTGTGGTTCCTCCTCCACTAACATCCTTGGGGGCTATGATTTGACGGCTAGTAACCGCACTTTATACGAAAAAATATATCACTTACCGAGATCTGCGTAAGCAGAGTGCCACACCCGTAATGGGTAAAAGGCGTGATGATATATTTATTTTATTTATTTATTCTACTAAATTTGTTTTATTTACAATCAATTAGAAATATGTCAATTTTGGACGTTTAGAAAATTGGAAAGTCAATTATCCCAACCTGTCACTTTCCAACCAGTCAAGAAGTTGCCGCTTGCCAACCCAAGAAATCAATTTATATTTGATTACTAACCGATTTTAAATAATTTAGACTTTCTTGTGAAAACAAATTATCCGTTTTCCTTTTTCTGCCTTTTAGGTCTTTGGACCAGAAGATGTTGAATATATGGATACACATCAATTCATCCAAACAGACGTCATTGTGAAATTTTGTCAAAAGACTTACAAAAAAGAAAAAATTGACGATCGTTCAAAATTAATTTGCCAGGGATTAATCAATATTTATGAAAGGTCATTTTCCAAACAAATGATTAAACATGTAATTTAGTTTTCGCGCCGCTGTCCGACATTGATACAATTACATCTCTCTAAAGCGGTCGGAAATCATGTTTTTGTCGTACTAGTTCGACAAAAATTGCTAACTTTTTATTGTTATATGTTGGCATTACATCACTAATTTTAGCTAACTTCTGACGCTAGAAATGTCAAAGTATTACATTAACATAAAAATATTATGGCAATATATCTACAATTGAGTATTTGCAATACAAGAAAACAGAATATTTATGGATTATAAACATATTTATAAGTAATTATAATTGAATTTGCAGTGAAAAATCCAAATAAATATATGTAGATATTTTTGGTTCTGATATTGGAAAATAAACATAATTGACATTCAAATATTGTGAAGTTATCAACATAAAAAATTCCCTGTCATTAAGAAAATGAGTAATAAATTAAATTTATTTATTAAATTTACATAAATGTTGGCGCGAAAAATCTTGTGTATCCCTCGGTTGGAAACTATTTTGCGAGTGCTCGTAATTGTAGGACTCGCCTACGGCTCGTCCTATCAAAATATACTCGCACTCTCAAAATAGTAGTTTCCAACCTTGTAATACAAATAACTATTATTCATAATCGGTTTGTAATATGTCAATTTTGGTTTTTTTGAAAAGTTGGAAAGTAACTTATCTTTACCTTTCACTGTGCGACAAGTCAAAAAGCTGCCACTTTCCAACACGGAAAATCACTGAAATCAGTATAATTTGATTACTACTGCATTGTGAATAACATGGGTTTTTCTGTGAAAACAAATTTTCTGTTGCTTCTTCTGCTACTAGACGTGAGTTATTGAACATATGGACACATCCACTCATCCATTTATCCACATATATATTATTGAGATATTGGTCAAAAAATTAATCTTGGCTATTTTTTCACACACTTTTCTGTATATATGAATTATGTGTGGAAATATTAGTATTTCTTGAGTTCAAACTATATTTTACGTTTCGTGTAATCGCAATTAAATGCTTGGCGGCTGGGAAGTAAACTTTGTGAAACAACGCTCGCTACTTGGAAGCTACATTGTTCCAAAATATAAGTTAGGATCTACCGCAGGTGCTTTAAGAATGTTTTGCGGCATAAACGCGCGGAAATGACGTAATTGAATGTTGAGGAAACGTCATGAAACAGAGTGTAGCCGCAGTAGTCCGGTAAGTGACGGGCAGCTGTAATTCTGGAATATGTGAGCTGTGCTGCCCGGAACACTTATCGACTGGCCCGAGTCCGGGCGCAGAGAGCTCCGGGTGCCTTGGCTGCCGCTCAACTGTCGAATCTCCGGTTACAGTGCCATGTAACACGTACGGAGAATTTCGGTGCTGCCTGCCGCTCTCCTATTGTTGCGTAGCCGCCAATATACTTTATTTTCCTATGTTTCACATATGTTCTCCTGCACGTAAATGCTGCAAAAACTCACCTCTAGACGTATTTTATTAAGTTTAGCAGCTTTTATTTATTTTCTAAAAAAAGCGATTGTCAAACTTTGATATATAGCTCAAGTTTTACTAGAATATGCAGCACTGGGAGGTTTTTGTAACAGAAACTATTAAATTTATATATTTTTGCGCCATTGAAATATAGCCTTCAAGAAAATAAGAAGAGTACACACTATTCCCACCGTACGCTCAACTAGCCTACGGATATTTTCAAACGATAATTTCACTACACGAAAAAAGTAGCTTAAAATTTACCGAACTATTGGTAGTACTTCTAACTACTTAGTAAATAGTCGTGTTTAGTTTTTTTAATTATTATGACACTTGGACATATTATTAGCGAAGTCATCAGCAATAGTATCGTACTACTAAATAGCACATATTTTTGTAATTCTAGATTAAAGTAACATATACAGGGTGTAGAATTGAAATGTGATATATTGTTTGTTTTTTTGCTCTATCTTTTTAACTATTCACTTGACTACAAAAGTATATATAAAGAAATAAAGACAATAAAATTAGTCTCTAAAAAACAGCTAAGTTACTAAGTCACAAGCAATCGGTAACTGCGGACGCGTTTAATTCTTATTAGAACTCATCAGCGTATTGTAACCAGCCACTGCTGTGTGGAACTGAGATATAATTTAATACATCCAAAGCCATCTTCCGCTTTTATACTTCGACAGATGTAAATGTTTTCAAAAAGTCATTCGGTTGTGGAATCTTAGATCTCGCCGATCCAGTCATTCGGTGCCACTGCCTCACAGCAGTTGGCTGGTTACACTACGCTAATAAGAATAAATGCGTCCGTAGTTACCGATTGATTGGATGGGCCGGTCTCTATGACTTAATAACCTAGATTGTTATTATTTAGAGACTGATTTATATGAAACATTGCCAATTTTATTGTTCATATTTTTATATATTATGTGTTTCATAGATAGTTTCTTTTTTTAAATACAAAAGTATAAATACAAAATTAATGTTTATAACAAAAATTGCATTGCAGCTATGGAGTATTAAACAAAAACAAAATAGTATTTTATATTACTAGCAAGGTAAAATAATTTATCCAACACCTCTCAATAAATGCTCTATAACTATGGCGATTTTAAACAAGGAAAGTAATAGATTATCCACTAGTGGGTATCATTTTGAGAAAATCCACTAGTGAGTATTTTTTTATTTATAACAATAATAATACACCTTGGTAACTATTTCGATTGACATTTTAATTTAAAAATTTAAAGCATATGTCACTGTCAAATAATATTTATTAAGAGGTGCTGGATAAAACGTTATACTTCACACGTGTGCAAAGTGGAATTACTCACGAGAGAAATTTTAGCACACGAAGCCGAAGGCTGAGTGTGATAATTTTAACTTGGCCCACTTGTAAAGTAAATAACTATTTTACTGCTAAATGGAAGAAATGACGGTGGTGGTGAGTCGATTACTTGTAAAACAAAATAAAAATTATAAAAATTGCAACCAAATAACATGTGCACTCTCCTTTAAGCTTGTAAATTTTTACAAAGTAGTTGTCAATTTTAAAGGTTACTAACTCGTAAATATTCGCTCTCTTAGGTAGAAGAAAGCTTGGTTTAAATGGCGTTTACAAGTGAGTAACAAGTAAAATATTTGACATTTCGGAAAACAGTTATAGATTTATATATTTTGTTGTATAGTATTCTGTAGCAATTTTGTAGGAGATTGTAATGATATAATAGCGAATTTCAGAGTTAATTTTTTCCCTGTATTTCTGCTAACTAAATAAATAAATATAAAATTACAAATATTTTTCATTTATGTTTAATTTTCCTATGCCGTGATATAATTTTACTAATATTAAATATTTAGATAACCAAATGGGCATTAAGTTTTACGAGCGGTACTTGGAATTCTGTAATTTTTAACGAATTAACAGAAACGAGGTTATTGACCAAAGCTGTATCTCGTATGTTTCAAGGTCTAAAGGTCGCACTACGTCCTTACCAAGGTCATTTGCTAGTGTTTATCCCTAAATCTTTGTCTGAGGGCGGTAGGGAATAGGGCCGACGTTCCATACATATTTAGAACAAAGCTTCGTGCTTAGACTAATTTGAACAGTTCAAAGAATCTCCAGATGTATCGACATAGACGTACGTGAATTTTGAACATTAGTAAAACGAAAAACAAAATATATATTAACTATATTTTTCCCGACAAATTCCTAGATCGATCTCTAGTAGGTTAATATACCTGAAAATATTTAATATAGATGACACTTCAGGAAGGAAATGAATGGCAATTAATCATACCATAACACTAAGGAACAAAAATAATCTACATATTTCCAAAGCATCCTCTGCTTTTTATCAAAAAAATCTCAAAACTATTAAATGTTTTGAAAGAAAAACTGTATGAAATTGATAATCGTATGATATATTTCTGTCATCAGATAGACGTTAAAGAAAATTTATAATTTTTAGCTACAACATATTACCATAGAAGACAAAACATGCGATTCAAACAGTCGTATGTTTTGAGTATTGACAGTTTATATTTGACATAAAGTTTTAATGATTATTGGCTTGTTCAAATATTTGTCCATAATTATGGATACATTTACTATTTAATGCAATAAAATCCAACTCAATATTTATCTTCAGTAATATACAATTTTATTTACACTAGCACAATTTATGTACCTACATTTATTTCTGTAGCAATCTGACATTTAGTTTATTATCGTTTATTCTATTTTCTACTTTTTTTGTTTATGGTTGTCGTTTATCTCTCTTCACTTCTTATAAAGAGGATTAATATTTCCTATTTAATTAAACAGCTTTATAATTCTGTTAATCGTCCCACTTTCACGAATACTGATAAAGTATACATTACGGGAGAGAAGTGTTCCATATTTTCCCGCGAGGGTTACAATACAACGAGGAAAATATACACTTCTCTCCTTCGGTGTATATGTTACTGTAAAAGTCCGAGTTACGGTAAGTCCTAAGATTTTCCCGTAAGACGTAAGATTTAACAACTATTAATAGTAACAATCCAACAGTTTTGTGATTATTGTTAAGTTCAAATTTTTACCACCATTCCCTTGTTATATTGGGATTTACCTCAAAGACACCTAATCTGCCATAGCCCATATATTGGTTAATCTGAAGCTTTTATCTGCAAACTATTACATTTACCAACTCATGTCGGGCAATCCTAAGATTTACTGGTAAAACCTAAGATTAACCAATATACGTGCTTTTACAGTTACATTTCCAGTTGGTCCATCGGTCTGTATTTTTTAATTTATGCGATTATTATAAATATTACCGACATTTATTTCAAAGTTTATTTTACATTAAAATGTCCACGTATCTGCAGTATAAGTTTTTCTACTGGGTGTTCCATTTTCTCGCAATGATATGCAAATTTATAATTTTAAATGAAATATCCTAGATATATATTTTTGCAAAATTTTAAAAACCTTTTGTTTCTCTTTGAGATAGTCCTAAAATATTCAGTACAGAAACTATTTGAATTGTAGGTATTACAATTTATTATAGTTGTTTGATTAATTTTGTTAATTTTTCACATTATTGATTACTTTCTTTCACAATATGAGAGAAATTGCACAAATCTCTCGTAGATGTGCAATTGGCTGTTTTTTTATGCTTTTGGTATCATAGAAATCTAGTTCCTTTCCCGACAGTGAAGAAAAATGAAATGAACATTTAATAGTATTTACTTGGGCAAAGTAGGGAATTACCCACAAGAGAAGTTTTAGCACACGAAGCCGAAGGCTGAGTGTGATAATTTTATCGAGTGGGTAATTCCTCTTTGCCCACGTGTGAAGTATAACGTTTTATCCAACACCTCTTAATAAATGAAAAATTTATTAATGAAATATTATTTGACAGTGACATGTGCTTTAAATTTTTTAATTATAATGTCAATCGAAGTAGTTACCAAGGTGTTGTGTGTTATTATTATTGTTATAAATAAAAAAAATATTCATTAGTACATAGTATTTTGATGAGTGACACTTTGTTTTCTGGTGGTTTTTTATCTGGCGAAAATCTTAGAAAAATAAAGTTTTATTTAGTTTATTGCTAGTGTGGTGATAGAGTTAAGTTTTTTCTACACGACTAAATAATTTTTGATTAGTGGTTTATTTATATTAGTGTTGTTAAATGACTTTTGTTTAGTGACCTTGTTGCTGTCAAAAAGTACGTACGGCTGATAATTGTTTAACATACTTAAGTCGGTGCGCGACAGACTCAGTCGTATTAATTAACAAACTCAGTGTTGCCAGCTATAGTAAAAATAAAAATTTTCATGAAATTAAAAATAAATTTATTTTACAATGAGTGATTCTGAAGAAGAGAGCAAATCCTGTACTTCATGTAAAATTGATTTTAATGGAGATAACGTATTAGGATGTGATGGAAAATGTAAAGGATGGTTCCATATTAAGTGTGCAAAGATTAAGGATAAAGATTATTCAACAATTAAATCGTGTAAAGGGATACAATGGTTTTGCACAAACTGCAGAACTGATGAATCTTTCGAAATAAAAAAGCTATGGAAACGAGATATGGAGATACTCAAAAATGAAATTAAAGAATTAAAGCAAATTGTAAATAGTTTAGTTAATTGTAATAAAGAAACTAGTGTATCATCATATTCCAAAGTAGTTAGTCGTCCAGCTGTAATAATTAAGCCAAAGGGTACCCAAGATTGTACCAAAACTATATCTGAGGTAAAACAGAAAATAAATCCTGCTAAATTAAATGTCGGAGTTTCTGCAGTAAAAAATATAAAAGAGGGAGGTATTGTTGTGCAATGCAATAGTAAATATGATATTAAAAAAATGAAAAATGAAGTGGAAAAAGAACTGGGACAAAACTATGAAGTTAGAGAACCAATTTTGCAAAATCCAGAAATAAAAATTCTTGCCATTCGCGAAAAGTTAACAAAGGAAGAAATTAAAAACTGTATTTTAACACAAAATGAATATATTGATAAGCAAAATGCAATGATTGAAGTAACATATTTAAAAGAAGATAATAAAAAAAATATAACAGCTACTGTAAAAGTCGATAGTAAAACATTTAAAGATATAATGGAACAGGAAAAAATTAATGTTGGATGGAGCAGGTGTCATGTAATAGAAAATTTAAAAATATGGAGATGTTTTAACTGCTCAGGATATTACCACAAGAGTACAAAATGTGAAAAGAAAATAGCATGTTCGAAATGCGCTGGGGAACATCGCAGTAGTGACTGCAAGGAAACTTTATTGCGCTGTGTCAACTGTATAACTGCTAATAAGGAATTAAAATTAAAACTTGATATTCATCATGCAGTATTCGATAAGAATTGTCCAGTTTACAAAAGGAAAATTGAGGCTCTGAAAAACCGAGTAAGTTATGCAGCATAGCAATTAAAGGAAAAACAAGAGAAACAAGTACAAATATTGCATCTAAACATACAGAGTTATTTACCACATAAAGATGAAGTTGAAGACTTGATCACCAGATCAGAACCCGCAATTGTTTGTTTAACAGAAACAAGAATAACAACAGAAATTGAAAATAAAGAAATACTTATAGCAGGTTATAATATTATCAGATGCGATTCGGATAGCAGACATACAGGTGGTGTAGTTTTTATTGTTCGGAAAGATATTAAATTCAAGGTTTTGAAGAATATTTCCAATCCTAATAAGTGGTGGTTCCTGTCTTTCACAACGACACTAAATAGTGAGAAATAAGTTATAGCAGGTGTTTATAGATCTCCAAATTCAAATAATCTTGATTTTATTCAATTCTTTCAAGAATGGTGCAGTGAAATATTTATAGAAAAAAAATCAGTGTTAATAATGGGAGATTTTAATATAAATTGGATGAATAGTAACACATATACTGCAAGATTTAAAGAGATCGTGTCAAATCATGGACTTTTTCAGTTAATTAAGGACTTTACTAGGGTGACTAACCTCTCTAGAACTATAATAGACCTTGCTATATCAAACAATCCTTACATTAAAAGTGAAGTGTGGGATAATCCAAAAATAACGGATCATAACATTTGTGCAATATCCCTAGAAAAAAATAGCTTTCTTAAAAATAATCAGCCTAATGTTGTAGAAAAGTTGGACATGGATAAATTTAGTGTGAAACTGATGGACTGTGACTGGGACTATAATTCATGTGATGTAGACATTGCATATAACAAACTGTGTTCTAACATCCTAAATAATAAAAAAGAGTGCACAACTATTTCCCAAGGTAAATCTAAAAAACGTAATCACCCATGGCTTAATAACAAAGAAGTGTTAATTGCGAAAACAGATAGAGACCGTAGTTATAGGAAGTTTAAAATGACTTTAAATGAACAGGATAGGAACGACTACAAAAAATGTCGGAATAATTTCGTTAAAAGAAAAAGAAAAAGTGAACATCAGTATTATGAACAAAAAATTGATAATGTTAAGGGAAATCAACAAAAAATGTGGAGAACTCTAAAAAAACTCTTAGGGCAAGATAAATCTTCACCTGTTAATATTGTTACTTCTAATGGTGAAGAGGTTAAGGGAAACAAAAATATTGCCGATAAGTTCAATAATTTCTATGTTGAAAGTATAGCAGATATAATTAGAACTATAGACACTAGTCATAATGATATAAAATGTACCAATGTAATCAATACTAGTGATATTTTCAGTATTTTCAAACAAATAACTATTTCTGATCTCAGAAAAATTATTTGGAAGCAAAAGGACAATAAGTCCAGCCCAGATGGAATAAGTTTTAAATTACTGAAGGAATTGTTTCATGTACTTGGATATCCTATATTAAATCTAATTAATTTGTCCTTAGAAAAAGGTATATTTCCTCATAATTTAAAGGAATCTACTATCACTCCTATTCCTAAAGTAGCAGGCACAACCAAAATCGAAGAACACAGGCCTATAAATGTATTACCAGCATTAGAAAAAATTTTGGAAATTGTAGTTTACAAGCAATTAATAAATTATGTTAACAATAATAACTTAGTATCACCACATCAGTCAGGATTTAGAGAAACATACTCATGTGAAACAGCTCTGCAATATACTTTAAAAAATTGGAAAGAGGCTAGTAATGAAAATAAAAAAATTTGTGCAGTATTCCTAGATTTAAAAAGAGCGTTCGAAACAATTGACAGAGACAGATTGCTCAATAAATTATTTGATTTGGGGATAAGAGATCAAGTTGCTAAATGGTTACATTCTTATTTGACAAATAGGCGACAAAGGGTAAAGTTTGTAGATACACTTTCAGAATCTTTAGAATGTAAACAAGGAGTCCCACAAGGAAGTGTATTGGGGCCTTTATTATTTATATTATATATAAATGATCTGCCTAATGTATTGTCGCAATGTAATATTCATTTATTTGCAGATGATACTTTGTTATACTATTGTCATAACAATGAAGACCATTTAATTGAAACTATTAATACAGAACTGTCTTTAGTATATACCTGGTTAAATGTTAATAAGTTAAAATTAAACAGTAATAAAACAAAAGCCCTGTACATCTCAACAAAATCAAACATAAAACAATTTTTGTCTAGAAGCTTATATGTACATATTGATAATGTAAAAATTGACTTTGTTACTAGTATTAAATATTTAGGTATTATTATAGATGCAGAACTGAGATTTAAAGAACATATAGATTACATAACTAAAAAAATAGCCAAAAAATGTAATTTTATGAATAGAATATGTAAGTTTTTATCCATATATGCCAAATTGAATGTATATAATACGATTATCCTACCTCATTTTAATTACTGTGGTACTATATTGTACTTTTGTAATCAGAGTCAACTATATAATCTACAAAAACTGCAAAACAAATGTATGAGAGGTATCCTTAATTGTAATCGCTATACTAGCATAAGTGACATGTTACATAGACTAAACTGGTTAAATGTTGAAAAGCTTATTGATTTAAATGTGTTAACTTTTATATTTAAAATTGTAAATAATATTGGACCGAATTATTTCAAAAATACTGTAACAGCAAATGTGGATATACATAATTATAACACCAGAGGTAAGGAACAAATTCATGTTCAAAACTTAGGTAATACAAGAACTAAAGGCTATGTATTCTACGAGGGCTTCATAAAATATAATAGTCTACATGCAGACATAAAAAACTCTGTAAATGCAATAGAATTTAAGAAAAAACTAAAAAAACATTTGTTACTTTAACATGTCTTTTTTGTTATCTATAATCTTTTGTAACTACTAGCACTGTACCTTTTCGCTGTACTTGCTAATATTTAATAAATTTATTATTATTATTATTATTAGAGACTTTCCTCAAAATTATACCCACTAGTGCGTAATCTGTTACTTTCCTTGTTTAAAATCGCCATAGTTATAGAGCATTTATTGAGAGGTGTTAGATAATAATTATTTAAAACTTAATTACAAAGACAAATGTCAACTGTCTATCTCATGAAAGAATTGTATATATCAATAAATTTAGGCTAATTCGATGCAGTTAATGTTTTTGAACCTTATTTTTACTTCTAGAATTCATTGGAAACGAACTATCGCCTAATGAAAGTTTAAATATTGTATTTATCATGTCCTATGCTATTACTGTAATTTGTATTCACGATTCGATTATCGTATTATATGTGAATATTAAGTATCACCTTCTGAATTTTAAAAGTTTATTTATTTTCTAAAACCTGTGATAGCACTATGCAAATAAAATATTATTATTAAACTAACCAGTGATTAAAGAGAAATTTACAGGAAATTGAAAAATTGTTGTTCTTTTCATGTAGCATAAATTTTAAACCCCACTATTTAAATAACTCCTAAAACACTTAGCAAATGCTTTTGTATTTAATATTAAGTTATAACAATGTTCTTCGCCGACAATTACTTGTCTCTATTTCCCCGCCCGTTTTTCCTTTGCCTCGGGCGCGTCCCTGACCCGGCGTCTCGTTACGGCGTGATTGAGCGTCGCGCCGGCGGACGAGCAGCGAGTGTCCGGGTCACCTGGAGAATTACGCCGCCTGCTCGTTTGTCCGCCAGGTGGAAAATCGGCTGACAAAGCGTGATCGGGGCTCCGCGGTTACCGACCACACATCAAGCGACCAGCAAGCTTGCTGCTTTGTCTTTCGACGTACGAGAGAACAGGCAAATCAG
Organism: Poecilus cupreus; assembly: GCA_963942605.1. NCBI lineage: Eukaryota > Metazoa > Arthropoda > Insecta > Coleoptera > Carabidae > Poecilus > Poecilus cupreus. Next base: position 5,297,879 of record OZ012726.1, on the reverse strand, counting down.
TTACAATGGGAGATGAATCAACTTGGAATTTTAATTTAGTGAAACGTGACCCTGAGAGGTAAAGATCAAGAGGAGTGGAATTTGAGAGAAGTGGTGAAAGTTCTAATTGAATTTTTGAAATTATTTTTGTTTGTATGAATTCTTTTGATGTCCGGTCAGGTCCATCCAACTGAGAAGGTTTCAGTCAAATTATTCTATTTTTTATGTGTCTCAAACAGCATTTTCCTTGATGACTTGTGTTTTTGGAATTGACGTAGGAACCTTGCTGTATTAGACACAAAACAGAGAAGTTTAAATTCTTTCGGGAATAAATAAATTATAGGGATACATATACCGGGTGTACTAAAATATTTCTCAGTAATCGTGGACACATTTACAATTAAGAAATAATTTGAACAAGTCAATAATCATTATAAATATGCCAAATGTCATCTTATCAACTTAATAGGACTGTTTGTATGTTTTGCTTAACACAGCACTCTAGAAACAGCTAAATATTATACATTTTATATTACGTCTATCTCATCACAGAAATGTATCACATCAATAAATTTGGGCTCGTTTGCTGCAGTTTTTGTTGCTAAGCTTTTTTTATGTTTACAATTTTGTTCTAAAATGCAAAGGGGACGAACTATTGCATAATGAAAATTTTAATATTATATTTCTTAGGCCCATAAAAAAGTAGACAGGTATTTTAAAGGTATGGCTAATTATCCTCCCCATACATTGTCTTATGACACACTGCTTGCAATTGTTTCTGTTGATAGATTATCTGAACTCATCTGAGGACTATCTCCTCATTAACTACTTTGACCAACATTTTAAATTGTACCATCTATGAATATTCTTTATTTAATTTACAGATTTAGGTTTAAAAATTTCGAATTTATATTTGCGATTTACCTTCTGGTTCATACTAAATTTATTAAATTTGAAATCTGCCAATCAAGATTAGGCTTCAGATTTTTAATATATGTTTTGAACAACAACAAAATAACCTATATGTGATGTTCTTCAATCATAGATATTAAATTAATATCATATTTAACACGGTCCGCATCCACAACAATACAACAATATTTGATGATGATCACAAATAAATCAATTTGATTGACAATCTTGACACATTTTACAATTCTCAAAGTTGGTTTTGGTTTTCCAGTCAAGTAAATTGCTTGGATTTGGAAATTTAGATTTAGAATATAAAATATGGTGATACTTTAAATGTACATTATAAACCTATAAATTTGTATATCCAGCAAAAACCAATATTTTTATGTATTTTATATTTTCAAAATTATATTTCGAAATCTAAATTTGTAAATTAAATTCAATATAAACCAGCCATTAATCTGATTAATTTTAATATCTCGGCGATGATGGTTAATCGTTTCTGTTGATACCAACAAAGTTTTTGACAAATTGTCACAACATAAAATCATGTCTGTAGGTCATCCTCGACTAAACGACTACACTGCATTCGCAAGAACACATCAAACCAAGATCTGATCCAATCCTAAAGATGATATGCATAATTATTTTATTAATACGTTTTTCATTTACATTTATTGAAATTTATTAATAATATTTCAATTTCTGTTGCAGAAGCAGAAAGCAGAATTCATCCAAAGGATTAAAACCCAATGGTATAAGAAAGTAAGTCACATTCATTATAAGACAGTTGTACTTTGACATAAGGGAATCAACGCTAAAGTTTATATTTATAAAATTCAGATGTTAATTGATAAGTTTTGATAGAAGAACTTACAAACTACAAACTTTCCATTTAAAATTAGTAGGATAAAAATAGCAACTCTATCTTTTTTAAGGCTAAATGTCAAACATCATAAAACAGGGCCGGCTATCATTGTCTGGAAGTTTTGATTGTTTTTTTTTTAGTGTAGCATTTAATTCAACATTACTATATTTTTTAAATAGTTGGGACCAACTTTTTCCAATTCATTTTCCCAAAAATTATTTTATTACTACAATAATACCTACTTTCCCATATAACGTTTTCCCAGAGAAATGGATTCCAAAATTTTTTCATTAATGTTAATTACAGTTTGGAATACAGTTCAAAATTTTATATTGTGCCCAATCGACTGCAAATGTTTTGTTTTTTGAAAAAGTTTTTGAATAAAATACATGTTTGGAAATAACTTTATTTTGGAAAAATAGATTGTGGAAAATGGATTGGAAAAACCCAAACGATTAATATTTTCGATGATAACTCCATACGTAAGCAAATTTTACTTCACCGGCTTTACATAAAACCTAACCATACACTATAGCAGCACATGAAAATATTTAAGTCAATTTTACACACAATATTTCTATAGACGCTTCGACAGAGTGGTAATTATAAGTAGGCATAATTCATATTTCAAATCGGTAGTTCTAAATCGCTTCATTCAATTTCTATTTATATGTGGTATTTGTAATTGATAATTGAGTTATTCTGAACGCAGTGGAGCTCAACAACATACATATATTTTTAAATAGGATTTAGTTACTGTAAATGTAAAGTGAACTATAATTAAATGTCGACAGTAGCGAATGATTGTAGTATCACCTTGTATGAATATCAATTGCTGTGGATGTAAAAACAGAACCAAAACATCAATAAAATTCAGTCATCCAGGTATTTCGCTTCACCTCTCTCCAATGGCATTTAACATTGAAGTGTCCCTGTCCAATTTTTCCACAATTTTGATTTAGCCGGTACTGTATCGTTCGTTCAGTTAGCCACGCACGCAAATTGAAAATGCACGCACGCACTGGGCGAGGGCCGTGGAATAAATTGGTTTATGATACGGGTCATTACGCAGCTGGAGCCGGACAGTGGCGTAGGGGAGGCCGGCGGAATATATCCCTTTAATTTAAAATCGCTTAAATTATTTTTGACTTTCCTGCGTAATTTCTTTAATATCACCCTCAACTGGACGTATCCAATGTCCTTACGTTTCGGTTAAATTAGAATTTTTCGCATATGTTTAATCTAAATTGAAAAGTGTATATTCGTAATGGAGGGTTATAGAAATATGCATAGTACATACATTACGAATGAAGAATTTTGCCCACGCATGTGTCAGTCTTGAATACTGAGTCGCTAGACGAATGGAGAAGGACACATAAGTGAGTGAATTAGTTTCTTTACAAGTGTTTTGTTCAATGCTGCTATTAAAACTTGTTATTTCTTACAGAGCTCGAAACCTTCTGTTTTGTCCACTCAACTCATTCCTATGGAAACGGGATGGGTAATGACAGGTGAGCGAAAGTTCTTTCGTTCACTACTTTCACCCATTCATCTGTCATTACCAAATTGAACCTAACCTAACATTGAGTATGTGGAACACAGGGATAGGGGCGCGTACTTATAATAGCAGTATTGAAGAAAACGCTATACAACACTCGTGAAAAAACGAATTTGCTCACTTATATGTCTGACACATGCGTGAGCGAAATTCTTGGTTTCTTCACTCGTATTGTAATGTACTAATGTTCAATCCTGCTATTGCAAGTACGCGTCCCCTATCCTTGTGTTCTACTGAATGTTATAAATCAGTTGGTAATGATTGGTTAGTAGCTGAACGTAGTGAGCAAAAGTGAACTTTCGCCCACTCACCTGTCATTAGCTACCCGTTGCCATACGAATAAGTTGAGTGAAAAAAATGGAAGGTTTCGAACTCTGTGTACAACTAAGAAACAACAAGTTTCTACAGTAGGATTAATAAATAAGAATTATAGAACACAAATGGGCCATTCGTATTAACTAACCAGAGAAATTAGCTGTGGTTAGTCATGTCATTGAATTTTTGCACAATGTATTTAGTATATCTTTTTTGGTTCTAACATTTTTCTTATTATTTTTCTTTCCATAATCCTTGTTTCGTCTGTCGTTTTCTTTCTCATTCTTATAGTTTCTGCGGCATACATAGTTCTAGTTGTTATTATTGTTCCAATAATCCAATAATTATTATTTATAAATACGGCATAAAGTTTAATGCAACCATAAGAAAATTTAATAATTACTTCAATAATATTTCACATCCAGACGTCTGGAATTCTTTTCACTAAATTTTTTCATGACTTTTAGTAAAAATAAGTATAATTGACTTTTTAATGTATTTGCTAGCTATCTCTTTATAAGACCTTTAATTTTATACAAAGCGGCTTATTTGTGAAAACAATGGTAAAACAATTTAAATTGTTACATTGAACCGACTAGCAAAACGATAACAACAAGAATTACAAAAGACAAACAAGCCATTTGTCTTAACCAACCAGAAAAATATGTTGTGGCTACACTGATAAAAATGTTTTCTTGGAACACACATATTTCTCTTAAATGAAGATAAAAATTAATTTGAATAGTGCCAATCCGATTTCATTTTCATTGAAAACTTGTGTAGGTTTAATAAATATTCTTGTATGAAAATTAATTTAGTTTTGAAGGAACATATCAGAGTATTGAACTGAGACTCATTATGGGGATGAAGTAGTTTGAATAGGAGTAGTTTTAATTTAAAATGGTATCGTTTTAAAAAAAAAATACCGGTTTGTTTAAAATTAAAACAACTTCTTTTTCATTATTTTTAAAAACAACATTTAAAATATATTAATTTTCTTTCAAAAGAGAAAAAAGAGAGTAAATAAAATTTACATTCAAAATTACTATTTTTTTTAATTGAACCTAATCATTCTGTAAGAAATAAAATTTTCTTCAACGATTGCATACAAAACGAAAACTGAAATTTTTTTTCAAACAAGAAGTTATTTTTATGCATGTATTCATACCAATGGAATCAATTTTGTAGAAACAAATATTATGAGAAGATAGAAATGTGCCAATGGTATAGACTTATAAGAGAAGCTTTAGAAATCTATAAGAAAAAGAATATAGCGGATCCCAATGAAGACTCAGAGTTGAAGAAGAATGACTTACTATGTTTTATGTCATAATTTATTGTTTTTTAGTTACTAATCCTAGTAACTTGTTTTTCCTGATATAAAGTTACGTGCAATAATTCTAATCGTCAAATTTTATAAATATTTTATGCAATTTAAACCAAATGTCTTATTAGCTATTACTATGAGTTAGGTAAGCTTTATCAACTTTTCTTTTATTTAGGATAGTATTTGAATGGTATATGTATAGCGTTTTGTTCAATCCTGCTATTGTAAGTACGCGCCCCCATCCAATGTTACGAATCAGTGAATTTGGTAATTTGGAAAGAACTTTCGCCCACTCACTTGTCATTACCCATCCCGTTGACTTAGAAATGATTTGAGTGGACAAAACACAAGGTTTCGAGCTCTGTATCCAAGTAAGGAACAACAACTTTCAATAGCAGAATTGAACAAAAGAAGTTTACACAGTACATGGTAAAAAAACATTATGTACACCTCTCTTGACTGTCAAAATATTGGGAGGGAATCTGCCCCATTGACATGCATCTGCGATTAATTTTTAATTATTTTCGGCAAGCTGTTGCAACTACCCATTAGGAAAATTAAAAAAGTTATTGCCCCTTCTCCACCCCCGCTTCGCCGGCACTGGACGTTCGGGTTATTCTCTCTGTTGTATATGCCGTGCTGTTGTAATCTACCTCGGATTTAATTATGGCGAATTACGGCTATGAGTTATGCACATACGGGCCACGAGCGAAAGATGCCCCGCTGAACCGTTACTCAGATTATCACATATAATTATTTACTCCCGGATTATCGGCGGATTGAATTATCGCGAAGAAACTAGGTGAATAGCTCACTAAATTAATTTTTAGTACCTCTTAGCTACGTTGCTCCAGGATTATTATCTATCTTCCTATTTGTGCCGGAATCTTATTTGAAGTGCAATCTGATTTTGTAATTATGATGCTGTATGTATCTAACAATAATTAGCGCAATTTCGTTAACGTGAGTAATGTGAATATCCGGCACATGTGAATTTGTTTCCATTGCATTGGCCTCCGTATATTGTATACTGTGAATATTAATTGTTCGAATTATACGATTTCACTATTTTCACAAGAACTTAAATCTTATGAAATTTCATATTTAGATTTAAATGTTTGAGTTACGAGCTGATTAGATTTTGGTAGTATTCTATCATTCGGAAGTGGTAGTTTACTTGAAGGTCTTTCAGGTTTTTTGGGCATATTTCAGTAAATAATTGATTTGGAATAAATTTTGTAATAGTCAAAAAGATTTGGAATAAACGTTCAGAAATTAAAATGTACAGGAAGTTGTGGTGGACACATCAGACTTTTTATATTAATTACTACTTCTACTTGTTACTTGTAAACACCACTTACCCAAGTCCTCTATTGCCTTTGAAAATGAATCTTTACAAGTTACTAATTGACAGCTCCATTGTAAAGTTAGTAAACAAGGTAAACAATGCACGTTGCCACAGTAATGCTTTCAAGGCTTATGCGAAATTATTTCAAATAATTTTTGAAAGAACAGTTGTGTGTAACTGAATTGGTTGTAATTTTATTTTGATATACAAATGAGTAACAAGTAAAATGTTGTACAGGCTCACCGGTCATTTCCTCCATTCAGCAGTAAAAACTGTTTTACCCTGTTTGTAATGTAAATTACTGTAACCGTTTCAAGTTTCCGAAAGGTTAAAAATGTATACCTCCATTTAAGTTCGCAATGTAATAATAGTAGACGATGGTGAATTAGTGAACTGGTCGAATCGATTGTACAAAGCATTTAATAAATAATTATTTTCAAAACTTAGGTCGCTAATTTACCATTGTCAATTTACTGTCAAAACGTATTGACTTTGTATTTATATTTGTATTTGATTGTGGTAAATAGCTCCGTGGTAACATGGATCATGAAATTTTTATTTTTCTCATAGTTTGAAAGATAGTAATAATAGATTTTAGATGTAATGGTTATCATTTTTATTTAAAATATTTTTCCTTATGGTTATGTGCTGCCACATCAAAATTTTCTGATATGTAGTACGACTAAAAAAAGATGCATTTCATTAAACATTTTGGTAAATATTTCTAATTGCATAGTAAGTGAAGGTATTTAGTTTCTTAATTATAATTATTTTTCAAAAAAAGCATTCTATATCCTCGGTTTAATGAATAGTTAAATATATGTTATTACTTTCAAATTTATGTCTTTCCATATCGCGGAATACATCGCCAATGTGAACAGGCCCCTCTTTATAATTTGTTGACCTTTTTGATTGATTATCGTATTTATCTGTTGATCTGTGATCAATTTCAAACAGTTTGTTGAATTTTCAACCAATATGCATATTTTGGGAACTCTAGAATAAAATTTTACTACTTTGACGATAATAGCATATGAGCCCATATTATTTAATACTTTTAGAGTAACGAAAAAAACATGTTTTGATCTTACAAAAAAAAATTGCTATACTCAATTTATTTTTATCTTAAATTCTGTTATTTTTAAGAATATTTAAAGGAAAAATAACAACTGAAATAATAACATACTAACAAAAATCCTCAACTTAAATATTTCATTTGGCCCAAAGGTATTGGCTTGTACCATGAACACTGTCTTTGTATCTTATGACAATAAAGATTGTGAGTAATATTATTCTACATCTTTTCTGTTTCAATTAAATTTACTCTATCTCATTTATTTATGCCCGAAAACCCTCAAAGGCCTTCAAATAATGTACCTCTTACTGTTCATGAATTGTACACAAAATTTTATCAATTCGTAACGTAAACGTAATACCTCCCTTACATAAGTATATGTAAGTGCGGCAGGTAAAAATAATAGAATTTAAGATATAAATATGGTGAGTTAAATAATTTTCCTTTGTATGATATTAACTAGGCCAAATGACATAATTCTGTGCTCGTATAACAATTTTTGTTTGAAATCGGCACTAAAGTGATCAAAAATCGTCATTAAAAGCTCAGAAATCGTCACTAAAGCAACCCATTATACGACGATTTTGAGCATCCCAGTGTTGGCAACCGTTAAATAATTATTGTAGAAGTAGGATAATTTTGACAGATATATTGGCGTACTATAGTAAATTTGGACGTAACATGAAATAAAATGTACAAGAAGAATTACTAATTAATTCCGATGAAGAAATAGAGGGCAAAACACATAATTTTGAGTGTTATTTACGATAATTTCAATGTTGGAGGTTGGCAACACTGACTGTCAGTTTCAATTGACTACTGACAGATGTATATACTAACCTATATACCTAATAATTTTTTTTTAGATAACCTAACCTAACCTAACCTAACCTAACCTATATACCTAATAATTTTTTTTTAGATTTTTCTAATTTTAGATTTCAAATAAAATTTAATATGTACCGCGGCACTGAAGTTCCTTTTTATCACTCACATGGTTTATTTTCCTCGGCCCTACGGGCTTCGGCAACTAAATCCCATATTTGTGATAAAAAGTTAAACTTCAGTGCCTTGATACATAAATAACTATTTTTGTCCACCATAATATTGATGATATATATATTTCAAAATTTTAAATACAATTAGATGTTTTAGATATAAGCTGATTAGATTTAGGTGACAATTCATTAACCAGTAGGTCTTTCAAGTTTGTAGAGCAGATCTCAGTAAATAACTGAATTAGAGATAACTTTTTATATTCAAAATAATATTTTGTACCATTCTAGGGCACAATATTTGAGGTAAAGTTTGATCTAATTACTCTAAGATTAGTATAGCTACTGGATTTTAATTTCGCATAACCTGCATCATGTGAATTTCCTTTCTTTCTGTTTAGAAAGGATTGTACAGTATATCTATAAAAAGTAAAACATCACGGTTAATATAAACGAATCTTTAATTTTAAATTCCGTTCTTCTCTGACGCGCCGCGAATTTTTGAGTAATTCCCTCAGACATTTATTAATCCAGTCTACAAATTAGGAACGAGCTGGAAAAGATACCCATATTTCTCCTCGGGTTAAACAAACCGAATTACCGTTGATTCTAATAAAGACAATGGTCTGCATTTCTGTGAAATAGTGTTGAAATGATTCTTTCAGCGGGTTCAAAGACAGACAAAGCACGATGTCTGATAGTGTCTCTCTCAGTCGCCATGCGGGCACTGAGCACGGCACACTAGATTAGCGTGCGACGGGAGTTCTTTGCGGCAGATTATCCATTCTTACACGCCTCGTCGCATGTGATAAAATGAACCAGTGGCGCCCGTCAAAAATTAACTTTTTACAATGACGCACAGTTGATTAAGTTTTTCAAACTGCGACGAGCTGGTTGAAATATTGGGATTAGCTGGTCGCTTGAATGTCACTTGCCTGTCAACTTCTGATTGGCTCTAACGGCGACGAATTGTCGATGAAATTCTCCACTCCTTATGACGTGAGGCCAAAACTATTGAAGCTGCGGGAATAATTTTTATTTTGTTCTTTTATGCTGTGAATAGCTGGGCGATTGACAGGGGTTTACGGATAAAAAAATCCGCTCTGTTCTGCAACTTTTGTCTACTGCTATATTTGTATTGAAGATTTTTATTTAATCCCACTTTTGGGCGACTCTAATCTGGATTTCTAGTTGGCATGGAACACAGAAATAATTTAACACACAATAACCTAAAATTTTGGTCATATGAAAATATACCGTGTGTCCCAGGTAAATGTTGACATAGGCAATTAACATGTAAAATCAGTTTTTTGTAAATAAAAAGTGTCCGGCAAAAAATTATGCACCCGAATTTTATATCACAATACTGCCAATATCCCTACATCTTATTTAATACAGATTTTTTTGTTTTGATACCGCAATTTAATGTAATTAATAATAATAATTCCTAATTTTCCGCCTACTCTTTTTATTGCTACTGACGTATAGTGCTTGCAATTTGTTTTAAATATTTTAATCTGTCACTGTCATCAAGAATACATTAAATGTCGAGAACCGTGTAAATATTATTAGAATGTATTATGGGGGCGCAGTGCAAGACAAATATCTGAATACATCACAGGAATGAACGCTGAATGGTTTCCATCGCCAGAAATTGATAGTGACAGATTAAAATATTTAAAACAAATTGCAGGCACTATACGTCAGAAGCAATAAAAAGAGTAGGCGGAAAATTAAGAGCTATTATTATTAATTTCATTAAATTACCGTATCAAAATAACGTAATCTGTATTAAATAAGATGTAGGGATATTGGTAGTATTGTGATATAAAATTTGGATGCATAATTTTTTGCCGGACACTTTTTATTTACAAAAAACTGATATTACATGTTATTGCCTATGCCAACTTTTACCTGGGACACACGGTATATAATGATCTTAATTTCGTGGATTTCATTAACTATTTATTTTAAAATTTCTAATTTGAAACATGTTAGTTAAAATATAGACCATTCTAAGTATTGTTGTGTTATAATAGTGCAACTTCCTCGATATTTTGAGGTTAGAATAGAGGCAACAATGTATTATTAATTAAAAAATACATTATAAAGTAATTAAGAAGTATTTCATCCGAGATTTTAATTAGCTAGCATACCTGAAACATAATATTAATTTCAGAATATTTCTAATTATTATAATATTTTTGTAATATAGGTCAACTACATTTTCGTGTAGGTATAAATATTCTCTTTGTACTTTAATTTCAGGATAAAATTAAATTCTTTGCTCTACTAGCGATAATAATATTTTTATAATATTTTAAAAGCATTTTAAATGCATTTTACATAAAAAATAACCTACATTATTATAAAATACTCGTATAAAAGGAATAAAGTAGAATCAATAATCCAGTGCGACAATATTAATAAATTTCTTTATAATCTGTAAAATAAATGGCTACAATATTTCTTTATCCATTAGCAGATTAAAATTTCCCGATAGATCTAATTTTTCAGCGCCGTTGAAACAAATCCTGAAATCTACTGAGTGCGTAGGAAAGCGTGATTAAACTCCGTAAAAACCTGAAACAAAACAATGAAAAACAGGATTTTAATAAGTAAATAGGTGGCTGTGTAACGACAATCGACAATCGTTTATTCAGCGCTTATAGAATTTTTCTCGATTGTCATTGGATTATCGTTATTGTGTTATATTCTATGCAGTTCTGTTAACCAATCACATAGCTTTTGTGTTTTGCATCCATTCAACTTTTTAGCGATTTACATCGATTTGAAATAGATTTTCCCGGGTATTTTATTGGTTCACAATTAGAATCTCAGGAAGCATTTGTTCTAAAAGAGGGAACAATAAAATAAATTAGCTTGTAAGTATAACGTAAATAAATAAATAGATAAAATAGTTGTAATAACCTTCATTTCGTATCTCAACAAAACACGTCTTTGACGTGGTTGCTTCTGATGTTTACTGAAGTAGATGATAGTTTGTGAAAACTAATTATATGCTTAATTAGTTGTTTCTAATTAGATGTTATAAGAGAGGAACGTGGTTAGTTACAGATTTCCTACTCAGAATAGTGAAACCTTCCCAATATATTTGAATCATTTATTGCCTTCTGCACATAATATGTAAAGGAGATATTGTGACGGGTCAATATTTTCAGTAGTGAGTTTTCAACACTCAAGCAAGTTTTATTGTCCGAAGAATATGATTTCACTAGTTTCACGATAACGAAAATATAATAAAGATATAATTTTAAAATTTAGCTTGTATAAGGGACTTCAAGTCTATTTTTTTCTACGGTCACACTTACTCCATACTAAACAAATCTTAAAAATTGTATATTTCGCACAGTCGTGTACAATAGTGTGGACAATTATTCCAAACGCAAATGTGGCCAGTTTATTAATAATATAATACTGAATGATATTAATATGTCAAGTATAATTATATTTATATATCATAAAATAATTATTTCAGAGTTTATATAAATCTTCGTTTCCAATATTGAGATTACAAAGAAAATACAATATCAATTTTTTAATGATATATGTCAGTAGTTTTTATATTACAATCAACAGATTTATAGTTGGTAACACTGCGCACATCTGCGATTGCGCCGTCTTTATGCTGTAATCATAAACGTCAAATAGTTTGAGTTTGAGATGTCATTTCTTGTTGTTGAAGAGTAAGAATTATTATTAAATCTTGCAAAAGTGTGATCGTAGAAAAAGTATATGCAGAATTACCTATTTCACGCTCGTGTGATTTTAGCACTCGACTTCGTCTCGTGATAAAACTCTCACAACTCGCGTGAAATAGATAATTTTTTGCATTTGTTGCACAATATACTATTTTGATATTGCTGTAAATTTTTACCTATTCACTTGACAAATGACATTTGGTATAAAAATATTTCGTTGCATTTTATCAATGGTAAAACTGTCCATGGTTACTGAGAAATAATTTAAATATGTCAATAATCATTAAAACTATGTAAATTGTCATCTGTCAAACTTAATTTCAAAACTTTATTATTCCATATTTTCAAGTTTTGAGATTCATCGAAAAAACTGTAGTACTTTTATCATACAAATTAGAAATGATGTATTTACAGCATTATTTTTTTGTAGAATAATTATACTAACAGTATTTGGAATGAAAATAAATATTATAATGCAATTTTTTATCATGTGTGCTCAGGGAATAATATTGTTTATCCAATACCTCTCAATAAATAATTATGGCGATTAAACAAGCAAAGTAACAGATTACCCACTAGTGGGTATAATTTTGAGGAAAGTCACTACTGAGTATTTTTTTATTTATAACAACAATAATAATAACACAGCACCCTTGGTAACTACTTCGATTGACACTTTAATTAAAAAATTTAAAGCATATGTCACTGTCAAATAATATTTTTTTATTAAATTTTTATTTATTAAGAGGTATTGGATAAAACGTGACACTTCACACGTGTGCAAAGTGGAATTACCGACTCGATAAAATTATCAAAAAAATTTCTCTTGTGGGTAATTCCTTACTTTGCCTACTTGTAAAGTAAAGCCAAATTATATGGAAAAAATAACTTTTGAAAAATTATTGGAACACCTTCGTCTTTGAAATAATTTTATGCATATGGTTTATTTTAAGTAAAGTATGGAATAATTACGTTTTGAATTTAAGCTCCTCATATATAGGTTAGTGCGTCAAAAGATAGGTATTGAAATATTGGCTTTCATAATTTATTTACGCTTGTAGTTCGTTTTCACCTAACACCATTGTACGCCATAAGTTAAAGGCACCCACATTCTAGAGTGATGATCAACTAACAGCATGTTGTGATGCTTTTCTCAAAGTGAATCCACCAGAAATATTATCGTTGCCTCCGCGTCTTGCCTCCGCCTTTCCGATGCAACTTTGGAACTTTGCAACTTACGTGTAAGACTCACATATCCATGATTGAATTCCCTAGTTTCGAAGAGAAATATCGTCTGACTTGGCTCGTCCGTCGTATCAAAGTCGATGGCTCGTGGCCTGGTTAGATAACACCACAAAGCCCTAACGTCGCCCCAATGGCGCATTAAGATTATTAGTACTTTGCTGTTGCTGCCGCGCAGCCGATACATGTGTTGTTGCATGTTTTGCTGTCATTTACTGTTCGGGACTGTGGTTCACACTCATTGGGACGTATCACGCGTTCGAGCGATTGACTGGGCGAATGGCATCGAGATAAGGGGAAGAAGCCTTGGACTATACTTGGAAGTTTCTTCTTTTATTTTACGGGGCACTATAAGCTCGCTTGCTACTATTTACATTTAGTTACGATCGGAAGAATATAAATAAATAAATATATCACCACGCTATCTATCCATTTCGGGTGGGGCACCTTGTTTTTTACTTTCGTATATACCGGGTGAAGAATTAAAATGTAGAGTATAGGGAAATTTTTACCTATTAACTTTACAGTGAGGTTGTTCAGAATTTTAAAAGCTTGCAATAAGGTTCATTTGATAACCTAAATGTTAGTATTGCATGATATATACAGTTGAAATAAATATTTATTAGAAGAAATATAATTCTACCTTGGGTAATTTAACAAAAACGAAAAATATTTGACATATCTAAAAACAGATTTAGATTTACTTATTGCAGTTTTGTATTATTTTCTGTGGAAATTTCATAGAAAATTGCTATGATAAAATGGCATATTTTCGAGTTCATTTCTATTTCTATACCAGTTAAAGTAATAAATGAATCTTAACCTGTTTTTACCTCCCACCACATCCTATAAGGGAGGTATAGGAATTATGCTAAATATTGTGTAGTGAGTTTTCAGTGGATGAGCACGTTTCAGGGTCCCTGAAACAAGAGTTTAATAGTTTCGCAATAATGTCTGTGTATGTCTGTCTGTTTGTGTAGATCTCTGAGATTACGGTTTCACAATAGTTATTTGTATCACAAGGTTGGAAACTGCTATTTTGAGAGTGCGAGTTTATTTTGATAGGACGAGCCGTAGGCGAGTCCTACAAATACGAGCACTCGCAAAATAGTTTCCAACCGAGCGATACACAAGATTTTTCGCGCCAACATTTATGTAAATTTAATAAATAAATTTAATTTATTACTCATTTTCTTAATGACAGGGAATTTTTTTATGTTGCTAACTTCACAATATTTGAATGTCAACTAAATTTATTTTCCAGTATCATAACCAAAAATATCTACATATTTTTATTTTGATTTTACGCTGCAAATTCAATTATAATTACTTACAAATATGTTTAAAATCCATAAATATTCTGTTTTCTTGTATTGTAAATACTCAATTGTAGATATATTGCCATAATATGTTTATGTCAATGTAATACTTTGACATTTCTAGCGTCAGAAGTTAGCTAAAATTAGTGAAGTGATGCCAACATATAACCAAAAAAAGTTAGCAATTTTTGTCGAACTAGTACGACAAAAACATGATTTCCGACCGATTTACAGATATGTAATTGTATCAATGTCGGACGGCGGCGCGAAAAAACTAGTAAAATAAAAATTTTGATATATTGTATATATCAATTGAATCTCCTTTGGAAAAGCTGATTAATTTTTCGTGTTAATCCAATAACCGCAAGTGGTAGTATTCTTCAAGTCCTATCAAGTAATTTTAAAATAACTCATTAAATTATGGTTTAATGAAAATTTTTTTATTAAAATAATGTTTCAAATTATTGTAATAAATATAGATTTTAATTTGAATAATATATCGTGAAATATTAATAATTAGGTAACCAAATGGGCCTTTTGCATGAATTTAAAATCCTGAACAACTTTTGTGTTTACACTTTTCCTGTAAAGTGATTAGGTAAAAATTTACAGCAATATCAAGAAAAATAGCATTGCAATCAATAAATTCCATATTCCAATTCTACACCTGGTACATATATTTTTGTAGCCTACTAAATGTATGTAATTATTATTCAAAATAAATAAATAAAATATATAAAATATATCGTCACAAATATAGGTAAGTGATTTATTTTACGCGTTAAATGCTGTTACCAGTCGTCAAATCACGGCCCCCTAAAAAGTGCAGGAACAAATCAAATAAGCATACTTAAAATAAAACTACTAAATTTTAATTTAATAATTTAAATTATGGAAAGACACATTTTTGATTAATTAAATTAATTATTAGAATGTTGCTTTTTAAATTGGCGTATAAAACTTGTGTTCACATCGTTAGTCAGTTAAATAAAGATTAATAAATATATCATCACGCCATTTACCCATTTTGAATGTGGCACTCGTTTAGTCCTGGATTCTTTCGTCAGGTGACGCCCCCTCAAATGTTAGTGGAAGATGAGACGGGAATCAAACCCAGTTTAAAAATCGTCGTAGTGCACTAGGAACAAATAAAAATAAATAAGTAAAATATCCTTTCGTGATCTCTTTAAAGTATGCTGATTCGATCCCAGTAGAAATATCGTCCAGAAAGATTTGAGAATTATATGAACTGTTCATTTGTAAAATTCTTCCTAGTTCTGAATTTCGGATCTATCCACTTCGTCTGTAGATACTTTTAAAGTTCCTTCTTTTTTCTTTTCTTCAGTACTTGGATGGCAACTACTTCATTATGCAGACAGAAGTTATCGCAAATCTATGCAAATATCTATCTCCAAAGTGACATATTTATATGCAAGATATACGATTACCAGCTAGATTTATCACTGTACAAGGAAATGAATATAGTTGCCGGTTTATTTCACACAGAACGAGATTGTGATGTAGTATTTTCCTGCAGATTTATTTTGTGGTATTGACTAGCAATATAATTACTTCCTTTCTTTAAACTATCGTTTTTATATAAACACGACCTACTTATTCAGAGCATACAAATCTTATTTGGTAATTTGAGAATTATTAAACAATTAAAGACAGTTGTACAATTTGTTAGTTAACAAAATTTGCACAGTTCATATTTAATTTCAAGTTTAATGTTACATGTATTTAAAAAAAACAATAATAGGGCGAAAATGTATTGATAATATTGCTGTCATCTTTCATTTTAAACATTTTTCGTAGTTGATTCAATATATGTAATGAATCGAATTTATTTTTGTGTGCGTCCAGTAAACTTCTACTTCCGATTTCAAAATCTAATCAACCCTAAGTTTCATTAATCTGTATTTTTTCGTATATGAGTTCTATATAGAAATATACATACGTTATTAAAAAAGGTTAAAGTATTGTTTTAGATAAAATGCAAAATAGGATGTAAATAACAATAAACTTGTCATGGAACTTTAAATATATTTAATAATGAAGAAAAATTTTGAATGGTTTCTTGGTACACTTCAGGTTATAGTTTGAGAAATATTTGTGGTATGTTACAAATTTGTAAATTTTGATGCTTATTTTTGACGTTTCTTAAAATCATTGAAATTTGTTATTATTTGTCTCGTGTCGGAATTTTAAACAATCCTTTTAATAAAATTGAGAGAATAAAGTTCTAGAAATTATTCCCGGCGATAATCTCTGTAGCTTTTGTTTTTCTACACAAATATCAGAGAGTTAGGTTAGATTAACATAACAGTTGCTTATAACACATGTTAAGTGTAGTAACTAATATTGTTTTGAACTTGTGGATAAAGATAACCTAATTAAATATAATTTGAAAATTCTATAAATAATAAAATAATTCTTCAGTTTCTTTCAGGCTTCCGTGACTTGTTTGGCTACAAGTTAAATTATTTTCAGTAATAATATAACAAGAGAGTGAGAATAAATTGAAAATAATTTGACAGATCTTTCGAAAACTTGTTGCCAGGCAATAGCCACGAAAGCCCGTAGGGCTTCGTGGCTATTGCCAAATGGCGACAAGTTTGAGAAAGATACTGGAGAATTATTTTCTAATTTATCGAACTCTCGAGTTATATTTAATTAGATTATTTTTTGATTTCATCATCAGGCACGCCACTAAATCTATCATCTTTGCTCATTTTTACTTGTGTTGATGATAACTATCTGACATCTGACATCTGTCAATAAAAACAAAAAAGCTACAGAGAAAATTGCCGGGAATAATCACAAGAGCATTATTCTCAGTATAATAATGACATGATTGGATAAAACATAGACACGTGACATACAATAAAGCATTTCATTGTCTTAAAGAAACGTCAAAAAATAATCTCTGGGAAATCATCACTTATTGCATAGTAACAATTCTTTCGGTAACTATGATAAAATAATTTCGTAATTATCAATGTCCTTGGAATTTTGAAGCTGAAAAGTACATTCAATATTTACTATGTTACATTTTGTGTAGAACAGTATTGGTATTCGTAGTAATACACTAATCTCGGCTGAAACTTACGGTATATATGTTGGATAAGACTTCTATAGATATTTTGTATGTATTAAATAATTCATAACCCATAACTCGGTTTTGATCTTGACCACTGGCTTGGGTAACAAGTTGTGCATTCTTGTATAATCTCTCTTAGTTCTACTGGTGGTAAGAACTTCATTCGCTGAACATGTATGTAGATATTTGGGCCTATTTTGTAAAAAGTTGCTACCGTAACAACTTGTTAATTGTGACAAAATTGAATCGATTTTTGACAACTAATGGATTATTCAATAGTTATATCACGAGTGCTAAGAATTTAATCGATTAAATTTGACATGTCTAGCTTATGCATAAAATTTTGCTTAAAAAGTGTTTGAGTACATAATAATTTGAAAAAATCCCGAGACCGCAGGTCGAGGGGTTTTATCTTAAATTATTATGTACGATAACACTTTATTAAAAGCAAAATTTTATAAATAAGCTAGACATCAAATTTAGTCGATTAAATTTTTTAGCACGAGGGGTATATGTCAAGATTATTTCATGAATTCATAGCATAAACTTTAATACGTGCCGAAGAAATTATACTAAAACGTTGATTTTGACACATTTTTACATAAATAAATCGGTACACTCATAAACAAAAAGGACCATAAAATTTAGTTGTTATAGTGTAACTATAGCAAATTGAATGTTTTTCTTTTTACTTGTCAAATAAAAGTCAAAAATTTGTAAATATAAATAGCTTTAATTGAATAATTCAGCATGTTTAAAGATAAAGAATACAAGTAAAGGCAAAGAACATGTAAGTATCTTGCTTCTGCAACTAATTTTCCGGCTAAATATGCTTTAAAAATGTTCAAAATTTGCATATAAAAGTTAGCTTCAATTTGCTCGCGAATAAACAGTATGGTGCTGTTTATTCACTTATCTAAAATGTAGAACAATGGAAAATGAGACATTCTGATTGGTCAAATTTGTAATGAGTGAAATAATCCCTATTAAACATGAAGTTTGTGTCACCATTAGTAAATTAACAATTTCGTTAGAGAACTGGAAATATGTTTATACTATAAAGAATTAGTAATCCAATTTCATTTATTCATATTTTTTGTTCTTCTCACTCCGTATTGCATTTTGGAGAGAATAATAATAGCAATAAATTAAGTAAACTTATAGTTGTGCGTTTGGAACACTATGGAAGTATATCTCCATCAATATCTCCAATGCGTCCTCAGATTCTGGAGTAATCTTAGTGAGATTTATCTGGCAAGTGGAGCAATTCAGTGAAGTTCACTCCTCGAATGATAAGTTCATGTGATTTGAGAGAATATATGTTTATTTTGGTAATGCATCTTTCCTAGTACAATGTCTTCCAGTATGAAGCGTGCCAAGAAGTTTTGGATGATAACACAGTCTGTTTATGCAAACAAGAATATATGGTGGATCTATGATATACTCTCAAGGTTGTGAAACACGAAACTTAGCGCGCAAGTGAACAAGGAGATACTTTCAAGGAGGTACCCCACTTTTATTTGATAGATCTACACATATAAATAGTAATACAAGCTTTTCTATTGCATGGGACAAAAATATGTTTAAATTAAAACTTTTTAACGGAAACGCCTATTTTTACATAAATGTGGATTTTACAATAAATTGATAAAAATTTCGGAACTCATTCCAAATAAATAGAAAGACTTCGATTAAGTTTTCTACAATAGTAAATTGTACAACTCGCATGGAATGTCCATTTCATACTCGTATGATTTGCAGCATGAGCCAAAGGCTTTTTTCTACGACAACGATATTATTTCAAAATTAATTTAATTTTAATAATAAATTTGTCCTGCTTTCACCGTTCCAATATTTGACAATTCTAAATAAGTAACCTAGCAATGGGACCTGTACTTAAATGAACTGATCTGTATTGAAATACTCACAAAATAAATTCATTTCGCACGATGCTTGCAATGTACCTCATATTCCTAGCAAAAACAAACATACAATGAGCAGATTTCTCAGTGGTCGTAGAAAAAATAAGTATCCTAGCAATGGCACCTGTACTGAAATGAAGTAACCTGTATTGAAATACTCACAAAACTAATTCATTTCTCACGATGCATGCTATGTACCTAATTTCCCCAGCAACAACAAATATACAGTGAGTAGATTTCTAAGTGGTTGCAGAAAATAATTATTTGTATCACTAGTTCAGAAACTGCACTTTTGCGAGTATGAATATATTTTGACAGGCCGATCCGAAGGCGAGGTTTTCAAATTACGAGTACTCGCAAAACAGTTGTTGGACGTGTGATACAAATTAATTTTCATGACAATTTTGTCATAAATTTATTAAATGATATGAGTAATTTCTTCGTCAAAGGTGAAATACTATGAATTTTTTATATTGGTACCATCAGATCGTTCGTAAACAAGAATACGAGGGATTTATAAAAATAAATAATTCATTTGTTTTTTTTTTTTAATAATTCGGTGACATTTATTCCGTTAGTTGATATTTATTTATTGGTTGTGGATTGCAACTGAAAATTTATTTATAATTATCTACATTTGAGCTTACAATTTAGCTCTAAAATTGATAGAAATCTCCAAAAGAACTCAAACACTGAACAAAACCAACACATAAAATTGACAGCCAGTTGATGCCAACCCCAATCTTACAAGAGCCCAGTTTTTGCCAGCTTAGGCCTGAAACAAAGTAGTTTCTGGACGATTTTCAGATGTGTAAAACTATTATTTTTGGACAGCCGGCGCCACGAAAAATTTATTAAAATACAACATTTCGATTTACTAAAAGTAATACTTCGTCATGTAAACAAATGAATAACATGTTTTTCAGTTGTTTACCTGACAAATAAGAATTATTAAAAAGTGTGTAGAATAAACAAATCTTTATTTTCAACGTAGAATCCATATCTATTAAAAAGTAAGGCTTTTCATTAAAAAAAAGGTGATGTCGATTTCAGCGATCATAACGCCATCTAAGCATATTTCAGTAGCACTAGATATCTGTTGAATTCCCTGAGCTTGATAAGTTGTGTTATTTAAAAGTCATAACGCTGTGTATTAAGTTACCCTTATTTTATTTTGTCAACTTGTATCCTTGACTACATATTTATTTATTGTTTTATATTTTATATTTCACCTAAAGAAGGCAACATTTTGCTGTCGAAACGTTGTATTATTAATAAATATTTACAGAACTTAAACCCAGTTATTGTTATTTGTTTTACATCAAGTTATCCAAATGACAATCAAATTTTTTACAACAATGTTAAGTAAATCATTAAATAATTTCAAATGAAGTGTACTTATAAAAAACAAATAAATTTAATTCATAAGTAAATTTAAGTTAAGTGACAGTTAAATTTCTTTATAATACCGGGCCTAAGTCTATAATTGAGTTACCTTTTAATCCAGAAACAGTTTCTTGAATGATGTCAGATTCATTTCGAATAAATGCAACATGTTGAAAAATTACGAATGGTAGATAAATTTTAAGTTTATTACCCGGCGATAGATAGTGTTACGATAGATGTTTATAATATAAAATTTAAAAGCGTCATGAAATTTTGATACAAATTTATAGCAGAGCAACATCAAAATTTAACGAGAATCATAGACAATTTCTGACCTATTTCGCAGATTTATCAGTTGTGAATTATAGCCTGAAAAGATACAAAATCACAAACTGCGTTAGCTTGGATGCTATCTCGTCTTTAGAGAAATATGTATGCTACAAAGCAGTGCCCATCAAAATGTGGACCATGGGCTAGACTTCGCTGAATGCTACAATGGAAAATAGCAGATTTGCTATTTTCAAATAGGTATTTCTGTAATCCTTCTAGTCCGTGATATGATTTGACATGATCTAGCGCTGAAAATAGTTTTCAGAGAAATCCCTGTAGAGTTTCTGACGTCATGTTCCAATCGAATATCCGACATTGTTTATAGAGACACCGTCGAACAAGACAAGAATAAAACCTACTTTCAATTCGTCTGAGAATCTCGGAGATCTTTGACAAATAATACTTCTTCTAATAAGAAATTTCTCAGATTCCAGTGAAGGATTAAAATGTTATAAAAGTCGTGGACGCCAACAGAAGTTGTACGCCCTAAATGCTAGCCAAGAATTCAGTACGGGAAAACATTTTTCATACATATTTTTAACTTCTAAATGTGAACATTTCCCGACGCTATTAAAATTATCTTGAAAATCGTATTTTACATTTTTGAACTAATCAGAAGTGAGAATATTTGTGGTATTTACCAATCAAATTTCCAGTATAATCTAAATTTGATTGGTCGTGCAAGGTGCATAATTCTAGTATAATCAAAATTTCATTGGTAGATAAGTCAAAAATTCCCACTTCTGATTTGTTCAAATATACCGTACATTATTTTAGGAAATCACTTTGACTAGATGTTGGTAATGGGTAAGAATAATGAAGACAAGCGAAAATTACTTGATTTCAGTCAATTTTCGTTTGTCTTCATCAACTCTTCCAGTCAAGGAAAATTTTATGTTCATGGTAAGAATAAAGTCCAGAAATTTAATTATTATTGCAATAACAATTAAATACACAATTCTGATCTCTCCAGCACTAGATGACAGCTCTGCTAATATTTGATAAATATGACAGATTGTTATAGAATTCTAACTTGAAATTCACGGAATTGTTCCACACGTACGCTCTCGAGTATTTTGGGGAGTAGTACCTTCAAGTGCTTGGTCGATTTCTTAAATGGACTTTGCAGAAAAACCAGAGTTAATATTATTTATCCAACACTTCTCAATAAATGGCGATTTTAAACAAGGAAAGTAACAGATTACCTAATACAACACCTTGGTAACGACTTCAATTGTCATTTTAATTTAGAGAATTTAAAGCTTCTGTCACTGTCAAATAATGTTTCTTTAATAAATTTTGCATTTATTAAGAGATGTTGTATAAAACGTTATACTTCACACGTGGGCAAAGTGGAATTAACCTGTCGATAAAATTATCACACGCTGTGTTAAAATTTCTCTCGTGGGTAATTCCTTACTTTGCCCACTTGTAAAGTAAATAACTATTATTGACATTTCGTTTTAAATTTTCAAATTTATCCTTTCGTTGTTTATTTACATTCTATATTGATGCCACAGTTAGAACTGAATAAATTTATTTTTGAAAAATAGTTCTGTTTGTTAAAACATAAAATTCGATTTTCTAGCTGTATTTATTTCGTGCTAGATCTGATTTCCTAAGGAACTTTACTTTCTGAAATATTTGGTTTTTATTGCTACTTAAAAATCACCACAAATATGCTATTTTGTTAAGAATATAATATATGTTCAAATCAGTAACTAATATTGCTATTTCAAGCAAGATATTTAATTATAATAAATATGTATTATTGCTGAGAAATAAATATAGACGCATTCTTACAATAAAAATGTAGAAATTAATGTCACTATTCGTACGATAAATATTGCTATTGTAGCAATTAATTTTTTTCCATGTAGATGATGATGATTTAAATTATATATTTTCAATCTATATATACTTGCAACATCATATGAAATGAACTAAATAATTAGACTCAAAGAATAAACAATATTTGTAATAAAAAATATTAATTTCTGTGGATTTCGAACTACGGATCTTGTAAAGTAGAGTGCGTACACGTTAACTTCAAGCCACCTAGCCTAACAATCGGATAGGCTTGGTGGCTTGAAGTTAACGTGTACGCACTCTACAATAAACATGTTAAGTAAAATACTGTGAAATGTCCTACATTTGTTTTGCATATGATGTTGAGCGGATTCTCGTTTGGATACGAAGCAAGTAAATATGAACAAATTTGTGAATTTGCTTTGATGTGAATGAATACTAAGCATTCATGAATGCTAAAACTTTTAGGATCTCTGCTATAGCTTGCAGTAAATTCGAGAAATGATAATATAAGTGCGCGCTTCAGATTCTATTGGAATATACGGAATTTTATACGTCGTTTGGTGAGAAATGCAAATGTTTGTGAAAAATGCTCTCCAGTCCATTGTGGCCTGGACCGTGCAAGAATTCTTCCGCGAGAGAATTCCAAAGGGGAAGGGGCAGAACGCCTTAGAAATGAGTTGAAACATAAATATGCATGAAGACAAATGAAAATATTACCAGTCCACAGAGCGGCTGTTTTCAAAAACAATTTATTTTTGTTTTGAATAATAATTTCATTACATAAAAGTCGCTCTTGATTGTCATCCTCTACCGCTTTAAAGCAATTCAGTTAAAATATTTGAATTTTTTTGATGCCTTTCAAATCAAAGATAAAACGGGGTCCTAAAAAATCTGGACTTTTTTATACATAAAAATTTAGACAATACTTAACAATTATAATTCACTCAAATTTGACAGAATAAATGTCGCAGTTATTTGTTTGTTCAGACCGTTTATTTGATACCAAATCCGGAAGAGTTTAAATGATTATTATGAAAAAGGAAAACAATTGACGATCGATGGTTTTAATCAACATTCATTATATAATTTAGTTTTATTTCAAATTGAAATCAGCTACAAGAAAACTGCAAATAAATTTTTTTCTTTTCCTGTATATATCCCCATTATTTCAAATTTTTCGATAATTCACGATAGAAAATTATGATTCATAATTCACTCTTCTCGACCAATCACAAAACTAGAAATCCATAATTCACGTTTATTTTAAAGACGTGATGTGGATCACCCAGTAACGACCGTCTGATAGTTGACATGTAGTCAGTTGTCATTATATATTTTGATGTTGACATTTTTCAACGTGTATTTTCAAGGAATTTCGATAATTTTCAAAAGTTATTTCCGAATTTACTGAAGTAGATAAAGTAGGTACAGTATTATATTCGGAATTATGTTCATTATTCACATCCATTCAACCACACAAACAGCATTACGAAATGATCAGAACATTCTTGGAAGGAATAGAAAAACAAATGAAGATCGTTCAAAATTAATTTGACAGGTATTAGGTTTGTTCCAAGTGGTCATTTCTGACAAGTTTATGACATGTTTGTGACAAATTTCAGTGCGCCTGCGAAAAATGTAAACAAGTTAAGTTTGAAACGGAACTGGAACGGCGAATGGACAGAAGCGCATGTGCATGCTCATATTTTGTTTTGACAGCTAACCTTAAATATAAATATAAATAAAGAAATTCATACATTTTTCGCCACAAAAAAGAAATGTTTCAAAGTTATCTTGTTTACATTTTTCGCATGCAGACTGAAATTTGTCACAAACATGTCACAAACTTGTCAGAAATGACCACTTGGAACAAACCAATTATTCAAAATTTATAAAATGTTTTTCCAAAATATTTTATTAAACCGGTGATTTATTTTATATACTATCTTATATCAAGCTAATAATTATGAAATGTAGTAGTTCTCATTTATATATTTCTTGATATATACTATTAATAAGAAAGTAAAAATTGGTGGAGTAGCCAGAACAAAGAGTATTTTAATTGTATTTGATGCTTAAGAAGCAATGCATTTATTTCGTATCCTCCATTTTTTCATGATTCTTATACGTTACATAGATTGTGTAATTTATTTCACATGTGAAATAATTGAATGTATTGTTTCGTATGTCAAGTAAACTTCCACGGTCGGTTTTGCAAATATGATCAAATCTTGTATCGAATGTGATTGTGAGCTACTCTTATTAAATATCCATACGTCATTGAAAATAGTATATTGTGTTATTAGGAGTAAATGTGATACTTTGTGTGCTGAGCATGTAAGTTTGAACGACGAGCGAAGCGAATCGAACAATTACATGCGAAGCATACAAAGTCACATTTATTCCGAATAACACATGCTATTTTTTTCTTCAAACATAGAAAATAGACGTTAAAACATTAAAAAATGCTCAAAACTTCAACAAATATTCTGCCGTACCCAGTATTTCTAGTTGCCACAGAATATGTTAATTTGTTATTTTTGTTTATTTGTTTTATTTTTAACTGTCAAATTACTGAATTTTCAACCTTACTATTTAGCATGATATTTTACTTTGTCCGCCGCCGGCGTAAATGTGTGCCAAGGATACACTTTTACGTCGGCGGCGGCAATATTGAACTTCTGCTTGTTGAATACAAATACATAACAACGCAATTTTATGACGTTTGAAGAAAAAAATGTTTAAATCGTAGAATGAAGTAAAACAGAATTGAGCAAAGCATTATATCTCTCCTGTACATATCGTATAAGTAGGCCGATTGCTAAATAAATAACTTTAGCGACAGTAAATTATACAATAATTCCATTGTAAAATGTATGTCGTTATAAAACTCTTGCATGGGTTTGCAAACAATCACAAGTTTAAATCTTCCAAGCCCCACATTTTCTTTATGCGGCGTCCATTCAAAGGTTCCAAATGCGATTATATTTCACGTACCAATAAACTTGAATGGTGTAGCATCAGTAAGTACATTCATCCCTACCCACTGGTAACACAATAAACCGATTGGGTTTGAAATGCACCACAAAGTGAGTCAAGTTAACAAAATACTGCATGCGGGGACTCAAGCATCACAAGGACTCAGAAAGGAAGGATTATAGGCTACGTAGGTAGCGGAGCTGCATTCGCCCGCAAATTGTACGAAAGGATTTAAAGAAAACAGGTTTGTTGGTTGATTTTGGTACATAAACTATCCTTTGAAATATCAAAAGTCATAGTCTGCTTTGGTTGTTTGATTGTTGTGCGACAATACTGCGATATATGGAAGCCAATCATTTTGCTGTGCCTGTTGTGCATCATAATTATAAAATATTTCAGCCATCATCTGTGGTTCAGTCCGATGAATATCAATTTTATTCCCCTACATAGTTTCTTATTTTCTGATAAGGAAGTATTGGAATCACAAAAAAAAACGTTGACGAGATTTTTGCGGAAATACATATTTTGACGTACACTGAATCCGTTAAGACCAATTTCTCAATGATGTTTGTGTGTGAGGATGGATGGATAGATGGATGTCCGTGTGCGCAATATCTCATGAACGAGACAAGAAATGAAAACGAAACTTGGAATTTATAAGTTTCATGAAAAAATGAAGAGCTGAGTTGATTTTCAATGAAATTGAAAAACCGGAAAGGGAAGTTTAATGAAAATACAAAACAATAAATTCCATTTATTTCCAAAATAGAATCAGCTATGAGAAAAAGTTTCAAATGAAAGATGTTAGCAAAAATATTTGGAATATAAAATGTTATTTGCACTTTTCTCTAAATAGGTAAAATGTTCAGAATTAAAAACTGCACCAAATGAGCCTAAATTTATTGATGTGATACATTTTAGTCAAGAGATAGACGTAAACAAAACACTCAAACAATCGCATTGTTTGAGTTTGACAGATGGCATTTTGCATAATTTTAATAACTATTTACTTGTTTAAATAATTTCTAAACGGTGAATGAAGATTACTGATAAATAATTTAATAAGTCAATTATCAGCTATAATATCCCTAGGCCATTGATAATTCGAAATAATTTTATCACAGTTACCGAAAGAACGTTGCTTGGTAACCGCCCGACGCCGCAGGCGGAGGGCTGTTACCTTCAAGCAACGTTCTTGAGGTAGTTGTGATCAAATTATAAGTATTTATCAATGGTCGAGGGATATTCGATGAGAAAATTTTTTGCGATTATTATTATTATTTTCATTTTCTAACCGTGAAAATAACATTTTGAAATAAACAAATTAAATATTGAATTAACTGTCAACCAGCTGTCAACAACTGTTACTTAGCAACAGGTGATAATTTCCCCGGGAAATTATCAGTGTAATTGTGACCTGATTGGTTACTTTTGCACACGTGATCAGAAATACAGGGATTCTATTGGATATTTCTTTAACCAAAAAATTTTCAGCTATAATATCCCTAGGCCATTGATAATTCGAAATAATTTTATCACAGTTACCGAAAGAACGTTGCTTGGTAACCGCCCGACGCCGCAGGCGGAGGGCTGTTACCTTCAAGCAACGTTCTTGAGGTAGTTGTGATCAAATTATAAGTATTTATCAATGGTCGAGGGAAATTCGATGAGAAAATTTTTTGCGATTATTATTATTATTTTCATTTTCTAACCGTGAAAATAACATTTTGAAATAAACAAATTAAATTTTGAATTAACTGTCAACCAGCTGTCAACGACTGTTACTTAGCAACAGGTGATAATTTCCCCGGGAAATTATCAGTGTAATTGTGACCTGATTGGTTACTTTTGCACACGTGATCAGAAATACAGGGATTCTATTGGATATTTCTTTAACTAAAAAATTTTCAGTATAAAACCGTTCCTATTGGTTGAATTTTCAAGTGTTTTGCATTATGATTGGTTAAAAACTAGTCGTGGGAATTTATCTCAATAAATTAGTGAAGAAATGACCAAAGAAATTTGTTAAAATACAGTAGGTGTGTTTCATTATTCATGAAGTGTAAAGTCTGTGTTTTTAACTGCAGTCGTATTCTAATATAAAAGGGTGAGTTAATACCCTTTACGACGTGTCTGTTAAATTCTATTAAAAATAAATGCACTATCAAAACCCTGGCACCCTGGCACTATTTATACGTAGGAAACCTTTACGATCCCCTAAACAATATCTAATTATAAAGCGGGAAGATTCGCGTCACCCTAAAGGTAAAAATATGCGGCGATATCGTGATACGCCCACATAGCCACAACCATCCTAAACCGCGAAGCCTAAATTGGGTTTGTTTTATTTTTCTCGCAAAATTGTACCTCACCGGAAACTTGGGATTAGCACCAGGCAGCGGTTGCGTGTCATTTTGAAGAAAAGTCCCCGCAATAAAGAAAAAAAATGCGTGGAGTTTTCCCTTTGTTATGCAGGCGAATGTAATGGCGGAATTATATGGGCTTCACATGTCTTCACATTT
This sequence comes from Poecilus cupreus, assembly GCA_963942605.1. NCBI lineage: Eukaryota > Metazoa > Arthropoda > Insecta > Coleoptera > Carabidae > Poecilus > Poecilus cupreus. The sequence goes on along the minus strand of OZ012726.1, from coordinate 5,269,165 downwards.
CTCCACGGACGAACACAGCGCAAACAAGTAGCGGAACGAGATCGCATTGGCTACGTGCGACCGAGGCCCGCGCCCTTTCATCCTGGATTGGGAACGGAAGATACTAGCAACAGTTGACTACAATAACAGATTTTCTTAAAAAGAAAATGTACATACTAGAGTAATAGTAGCTAACAATCAATCTCCTCAAAATATCTCTCTGTCGTCACATTAATGTAAGGTTATCTAAATAATAGTTATTTATTTGAAATCGGTACTGAAGTGCTCAGAAATCGTCAGTAATAATATAACATGAGGGTGAGAATAAATTGAAAATAATTTGAAAGATCTTTCGAAAACTTGTTGCCAGGCAATAGCCACGAAAGCCCGTAGGGCTTGTGTGGCTGTTGCCAAATGGCGACAAGTTTGAGAAAGATACTGGAGAATTATTTTCGAATTTATCGAACTCTCGAGTTATATTTAATTAGATTATTTTTTGATTTCACTATCAGGCACAGCACTAAATCTATCTTCTTTGCTCATTTTTACTTGTGTTGATGATACCTATCTGACACCTGACATCTGTCAACAAAAACAAAAAAGCTACAGAGAAAATTGCCGGGAATAATCACAAGAGCATTATTCTCAGTATAATAATGACAGGATTGGTTTAAACGCAGACACGTGACATACAATAAAACATTTGATTGGTTTAAATAAACGTCAAAAAATAATCACTAAAATAACCCATTATACGACGATTTTACACAACCCAATCTTGGCAACCGTTAAATAATTATTGTACAAATAGGATAATTTTGGCAGATATATTGACTGTCCGTTTCAATTCACCACTGACAGATGTATAAACTAAACCTATATTGTAATTTTTTTACAGTTTTTTCGAATTTTAGATTTCAAATAAAACTTAATATATACCTCGGCACTGAAGTTCCTTTTTATCACTCACATGGTTTAATTTCATCGGCCTTACGGGCCTCGGCAACTAAATTCCATATTCGTGATAAAAAATTAAACTTCAGTGCCTTGATACATAAATAACTATTACTTTAGAAGTGGACAAAGTAAGATATTATCCACAACAGAAATTTTACACACGAAATCGAAGGCTGAGTGTGATAATTTTATCAAATAGGTAATCCCACTTTCCCCACGTGTGAAGTATAACGTTTTGTCCCACATCTTTTAATGAATGCAAAATTTATTAAAGAAATATTATTTGACCGTAACATTCACCATATAATTTCGTTTTTCCTAAAAATATATACAAAAATATTGCATTTTGTACCATCTTTCTATGTAAAATGTACACTATGTATAACAAATTTAAAACGAATTGTGTGTATATATAAACTTATAAGTATTATGATGAAAATTCTGTCAAGAAATATCAAGCTTTTGTTGTCTTTTCTGCAAGTTATTGGATTGATTGAAATACCTATGAAATTACATTAAACTTTAATATCTTCCATATAGATTTTATAACGGGATATAAAAATGCAAGCAACCGTATAAAACGTAAACAAAATGTTAAAACTGATACAAAAATGGTGGAGGCGCCGGGTCATGTCATACTTTATTATTTTATTAATCAGAAAAACACTTAAAAATAATTATATAACTCGTACTGGTTCTTTCTTTTGCAATTTGTTTATCACTGTAATAATTATAATTTATAAACGGCAGAAGATATAGAAAAAGTTTCGATTAAATATTGCAGCTAATATCATTATACTTCTTTTTCAATAAAACTCAATTATTTACTAAGATATACTCAAAAAACTTGATAGATCTTCACTTAAACTACTGCATCTAATAGAGGAACTGCTACCAGAATCTAATGAGCTTATAAATTGTACATAAATATTAAATGTAAAAGTTTAAAATGATTTTAATTTCATTAAAATTTAAGTTATTGTAGAAGCACACTCGGCGTCAAAGAGAAAAATAGTGAAATCCCTTACAAATACCGTGTGTCTGTTTTAAATGTGTACATAGGAGATTACATGGGAAATCAGTTTTTTGCTGCTGTTGCTCGGTGTTCTACCGGACAATAGAGATTGTGGTATCAACCGAAAGATATTATTTTTCTGAATAAAACGATGTAATAGTTATTTACTTTACAAGTGGGCAAAGTAAGAAATTACCCACGAGAGAAATTTTAGCTCACGAAGCCGAAGGCTGAGTGAGATAATTTTATCGAGTGGGTAATTCCACTTTGCCCACGTGTGAAGTATAACATTTTATCCAACACTTCTTAATAAATGAAAAATTTATTAAAGAAATATTATTTGACAGTGACATATGCTTTAAATTTTTAAATTAAAATGTCAATCGAAGTAGTTACCAAGGTGTTGTGTGTTATTATTATTGTTATAAATAAAAAAATACTCACTAGTGGCTTTCCTCAAAATTATACCCACTAGTGGATAATCTGTTACTTTGCTTGTTTAAAATCGCCATAGTTATGAAGCATTTATTTAGAGGTGTTGGATAAAATACATTATAATTTGGTTCCGTAAATTAAAAACAGTCATAGGTGACTATAATTTATTTTCGGTAACAATTGAATAAATCGGAGAATTTTCAAAATTGTAAAATTAATTTACTGAGCAAATTACTATTAAATTGTAACTTACGTTACATCTTTGGATTCAGAAAAATGATATCTTTCGATTGGTACTACAATCATTGTTGTCCGGTAGAACACTGAGTAACAGCACGCAAAAAATTGATTACCCATGTTTATCTCCCATGTACACTTTAAGACAGACACACGGTATATGAGTGAGGTAATAATATTTTATTTCATTTATATTAGGTGAGGATAAAGAAGCATGAACGACGTATAAGTATTGTGAAATAAGGTATTTGAGAGAAGTGTGTGGGTATACACAACGTGTTCGTATCCGGAATACATTGGTGTACGGTGAGATTGAGAAAAATATTATTAAGTTTGGTTTGGCTATTTTGAGCGCATGTCGAATAAAAAGTTGGTGAAACTAATATATGCGGGTGAGATTGAGGATGAATGATTGTGTGGACGTTCGAGGACGTTCGAGGAATAAGTGGTTATGTATGATGCTTTGTTGCGTGAACAAATGAATGCGGACCAGGCGAAAGTGATGTACCAGGATAGAAATGTTAGATTGTTGGTTGATTGTGTTTCAGGGTTTATGCTACCCGAATGAATGGAACATGCCGTAACGTAATGTATGTATGTAGGTAATAGTTCAAAAATTTAAGATCACCGTTCTTTACCCTGGAATGCTACCCTATGAGTTTCATCTAATTTTTCGCATGTGGCGCTTTCGCATAACTTCGATGCTACCTCGTTATAAATTCAGTTTTTCTATAATCCTAAATAAATATTCAATGTAAAATCCCTATGTGTTTGTTCCCAATAGTCCAAAATAAAAAGAAATAGTTTGCGAAAAAAGTTGTGTTTTGAATAAAACATATGGTTCAGAATAGTTATTAACTGTTTAATGTCATTTTATAAACCTAAACAAAATTCCATAAGTAAAAACCCTAGAATAATTGCATCCGGTTATAGGAAAATAGTTTTTCTTTTCTGTGGGTTTCCTAGATTCCACTGTGATGTTTATGTAACTGCAAAACAAGTGTAACTATCCAGGGTTAAATGATAGATAAACCAAACACAGAGACTGGTACGAAAAATGGTGGAGTCGCCGAGTATATTCTCTTTTTAATGAGAAAATAAATATAATATGCATGTTTTTCGGGATGAATAGAGTAAGTAGAATCCACGGGCCGTAGTGGGACGGGACGAACGTGGAAGACAACGCTGGCGTTGTGGGGATGTCGGCCGCTGGGCTTAATTGCCGCGGAAGAATCGATAGCGAGTAACTGTTACGAGGTTATTTTCTCCAGAGCTTCGCTGTTGAAGGCTTGACTCCACCGTACTTCGATTTGATTCGATTCAAAACCGATCGCAGTTTTTTTCTCAACCGCTGAGACTTTAGTGAAGTGTAACTAGTTATCCAGTACGACTCAATTTGTCGAGGAGGTGTTCTATTTATTTAACAGGGTGAAAATGAATTGTTGCCAAACAAATAAAAATGAGAACATGATCCTCTTTCTTGGCTTTTAACTTTAGTGGCTTTTAGCATATTCCACTTTCAAGCATTTGATTAAATGTATCATCAAGTTATTTACCCATTTTAGGTTTGGCTCCTGCATTGGTAAACGTTAAGTGGCAATTATTCGCTGTGGGTTTCGAACTGAGATCTTTCATCATCCACAGATCAGTGTCTTAATAATAAAATAATAGTTATTTACTTTACAAGTGGGCAAAGTAAAGAATTACCCACGAGAGAAAATTTAGCACACGAAGCCGAAGGCTGAGTGTGATAATTTTATCACAATTTATATCTTTACTTGTTGTAAGTAAATATTTCTTTTTTAATAACTTACTCAGTATTCTGGTAAACAAAGGTGTTTATGACATTTCGAGAAAATTACATAATGTAAGATACTGCATTCTCCTTCCGAGCAATTTAATGATTGGTAAATGCTTATTGATTATAAATTAATAAAATATATGTCGGAAGATAATGTGTTGAATACATAAGATTTTTTATTAATATGTAACGATTAGAGAAGGGTCAATTCCCTAAGGAAATTTCCCAAGGAATCGCAAATGTGAATAAAAATGAAATTCTTTCTCTTTCCACTGATTGTTAAAATTGTTTGTTGTCTGTTTAGTTATAACTTGTGATATACCGAATATTACATTGCTTGTTGCTGGAGTAGGGGTAGCTAACAATCAGGCACAAATACGCAAGCAGATGTCAATGTCAAATATCTTTTAGAATTTCTTGAATATACCAATATTTTACACTACAATTTATTCCTTCATCAGGGTATCTGTAAATAACATAAGTCAGTCAACAAGATATAATAGTTAATCATTTAAACATCATTGCATGATTAACTATTTTATCTAGTTGACATCAATTTTCGGTAAGGTGTTACATATATTGTTTGTCTGACTTACGTTATTTACAGATACCCTGATGAAGGAGTAAATTGTATTCCAAAATATTGGTATATTCGAGAAATAAAGATGTCAAATGTGATGTTTCGCCCTGGATTTTATAGTTTTTGTTCACGGGTTTAGCTTGTTTTGTGAACATCACCTCTACTCTTACCGAGCTAATCTAGTTCATGTATTTTTCTTGTATATTTTGTAGACATGTATTTTGTATTACATCGTTACTATTTTCATTTGTACTTGGAATAACAGAATGTTAACAATTGTTCTCTGTGAGACTGATTACGTACCGGTAAATTAAATTCGTTCTAGTTAGTTATGTTACTTTGGAAAAAACTAATTACTTAGTGTTTTGGCTCAAACCGATTTTCCCAATATTTTTTTCTTCCTCAATATCTAACTACGGTCAATATATTCTTTCTAATAATAGTGTCAGTAAGTGACTCTTTTAACTTGCTAAACAACCGTTAAAAGGGCCATTTTTAACAACGGTCGTAGATAAGAAACTAATGAAATGCAATAATTTAATACTAGGCTGACCAGATTTTTATTATAGAAAAAGAGTATTGTGGTGTACCTTGACTGTAACGTTAAACCAGTACTTATTAGATAAGCTCGCTTCGCTTGCATTTTTAATAAACAAACCCTAAGCCTACACAACTCACGCTCGATAAATTCGAATTACAGCACTCATTTTTACTGAAAATTTTCTGTAGGTTTTATTCGACATTTGTATATTTGAGATATATACTATCAAAAAATAACCCAGTGTTTCGACAAATGTAATTTCCAGATTCGACATTTGTAACACATTGTAACATAAAAGAGTATATTGAGTGTTTTTTTTTTTTATAAAAAGTAAGAGTGAAGAGGATCTTATTTAAAAAAGAGTACGTCTGCTCAGCCTATTTAATACAACATAATACAATAATAATAGTAGCTATCAAAATAAAAATATCATTTCCTATGGCAAATGAAAGCCGCCCACAGTAAAACAGTAACGTGATAAATTGATAAAAATATAAATTTTATAATTAATATTCTTTTCTCCTTTTACCCATACTGAGCGCGACATTCTGCTTTTGCAGTTCTCAATAAATGATATACATCTCTTCAGCTGCAACGTCTTCACCAACAAAAACAACATGAACAATGTCTCGCTTCCTCGGACAGTTTTGCAGGCACTGTGGCCTTAGTTCCTGTTCCTGCTAAGCACTCCAACACGCATTGTGCTTCTCTTGGGTGAGCGGTTCGACTCCCGACCATGAAATTGGTTACACACATCGCGAGGAAGTAGGGCAATGCCTTCTACACTTTCCGATCTTGGCTACAGTCACGGAGATCGCTTTAGAGACGCTCACGGACGCTCCGAGCTTCAGACAAGGCAGAGTCTCGCTGGTTTCACTGACATACTGACACTGTAATCGAACGCAAATAGCTTCCGAAATGATAACTTTTTTCCGAATTGCCTACTATCAACCACGAATTGAATACGTGACTCGTGACTTTGGGAATTTTTATGTTCGTATTCTAATTTTATGTATGTGAATTATAAAGGGAGAGAAATGATAATATTAGAATATTTCGATACTGCATCAAATGTGCATTTTCCGGACTGATTTCAGTCCGGTAAATGGGACTTTCCTGGATTGTTATTTTCTGCGGTTCTGAATCGTTGCTATGCTCTATTTTAATCGGATTTGATCCACAATCTAATCATTTCTCTTAAAAATTTGACACCGTAACAACTTGCTAATTGTGACAAAAATTTATCGTTTTTGATAGCCAATGAAGTATTCTCCATGAAATATGAAGTTTCTATGCTATTTTGTCAACATTAGCAAGTTGCTACGATAACAACTTCGTTTGAGAATGAGGTCTTTCGCCATTTTTTAAATTTTTTTATGAAACTTTATTTATATTGAAGACTATCTACACTTTTAAAAATTCTTAATTGTTATTCATTAAGCCACAATGATTTCTTTTAAATGATGTGACGTCATTGTAGGGGTGTTGCTGGATCTAAAACAGTACAGATTGTAAATAATTGTAGTCATATATTTTTTTACTTATTTTATTATTATTTTTACAATAAAATAGAATATTTATGTGACAAATATTATTTAAATCTCTACTGTTTGAGATCCACCAAAACCTCTATAATGACGTCACATCATTAAAAAAAATCATTATGGCTTAATGAATAACAATTAAGACTTTTTAAAAGTGCAGATAGTCTTCAATTTAGATAAAGTTTCATAAAAAAATAAATAAAAAAAAAATGGTGAAAAAACCCATTGGACAGATTATCACTTTTCGCAATGCTTTTTAAAAAATGTTGATAGAAATAACAACAAAACAAAATAGTTTGGTATTTTTATTGACATCAAGACGACTCGATTATTAAAAAAAAAAAGAAAGGAAGAAAGCAAACTTTTGTTCAAAAATACGACATAAATATGAAGTACACTATTGTACGTTAAACGTCTGTTAATGATTTTCACTTCTATCATTTCTAAATATCTTATTCGCACCACAAAAACTTATTTACCGGACTTATAACGTAAGAACTACTACATCCGCACATATATGTAAGGGAGGTTTTGGTTGGGTCAATATTTTTGATAGCATATTTTCAACAAATCACTACGTTTTGAAGCCCTTAAAATTTTGTTTTGCTATATTCATGATAATTTAATCATGATTTTTAGGAATTACGTATTTACAATATCTGGATGTTTACTTGACTGTGTTTATTGTAAAATTTAAATAATACTCCAAACCTCAGTCATACAGCATTTATTCTTCTTACATAACCGACGTTTCGCTTTACACTTAAACCTTCTTCAGGGTTAGTATGATCTTACAGCATACTATCATGTAACAAATTCATTCTAAAACAATCATTCCTTTTGTTAAAAATTTCGTACATACAAAAGCATAACATATACACATTCATAGTCCAAATACTGACAACAGAATTCAGTTGAATTATTGTTAACGAATGCATTTTTTACATGATAGGTTGCTGTAAGATCTTACTAACCCTGAAGAAGGTATAAGTGTAAACCGAAAAGTCGGTTATGTAAGAAGAATAAATTTACACATTATACATATTTACAATTTAAATGTTCAGGTTACGAACTGATTAAATTGTTGTAGTAATCTGTCAACCGGAAGTGGTAGTTTACTTGAAGACCCATAAAGTTTTTTGGGTTTATCTCAGTAAATAATTTATATTTAATATTGGATATAATTTTAGTTTCAAATTTCTTCTTACAGGTTCAACGATATTGACTTTTATCTGTATTTAATAGTATATTACATAACGAGAGAAGTAAGAAGCAATTTACGCACGAGTGAAAAAATTGACACACGAGCCGCGTAGCGGCGAGTTTGTAATTTCACGAGGGCGTAATTGCTTTACATCTCGAGTTTTGTACTATACTTTTTCTACGACCACTCAATACTATTTCTAAATTAAAAACAATATTCAAATAGTTAGAAATTTATTATACTTTTTTGTTTTCTCTAATCCATGAATTTTTGATACACAAATTCGTATTGTTGTCGAGAATTTGTCACCAAAAGATTATTTGTTGCACATTTAGCTTTAGCTTGTATCTCCAGTGGTGTTCCAATTGAAATATCACTGTAGCTTGACATTTCTTACTTAAAATATTAATAAATATAAGTAAAGGATAATAATATTTAGTAATATATATATATATATATATATATATATATATATATATATATATATATATACTCGGCAACAAAAAAAACGCGCCACTTGAAAATGGACGAAAAAACGCGAATTTTCAAACCGCTGTAACTTTGTTCAGTTTCGACGAAAATGGATGAAACTTTGACACCGAGAAAGTTTGAAATGTTTTCCTTAAGGCCATGTGAAGGGATGAGTCGTAAGTTGGAATCTAACCCCCATAAAACCACTGTGAAAAAAAAATGTTCAGAATGACAAAAAATGTCAAAGTTTGACAACTTGTAACACACGCGAAAAAAATCGTGGCTTAGTGCGACATACAGGGTGGTAAATTTCGCTCAATTTCCGTTAGATTTAACAACCATTCAAGCCGCTACAATAAAATGGCGGGAAGTTATGAATTTAAAAAAAAAAGTGTATTTTTGGGTATTACTCTGGCAGTCTCTGCCGGAAATGGATGATTCTTTGGGATCTTGCTGCGTATAAATGTTCTCTTTCAGGTGACATGCCTAAGTTTTATAAAAAATTACAATTCACCCTTTTGCACCCCCTAAAAGTGAAAAAATGTTCGTACCGTCAATACATCAATGTTTGACATCTTGTACCGTGCGCAACAAAAACGTGGCTTCATGTAACATGATTAACAATACAATTCAATCATTTTACGATAGACTTCGCAAAAAATCAAGGAGATTCAATGACTTTTCGCAAAGTTATGAATTTTTGAAAAAAAAATGTTATCAGACCAAAATCTGTTAATTTTGGTCAGAAATTGATGATTTTTTCAGATCTGAAATGGAAAAACGTTGTAGAGTAAATTTCATGTGGTTTTCCAACCTATCCCTAATAACAAAAAAAGGTTTTCGATTTGGCTACAGTATTTGTTTATGTGTATTCAAATTGAAAAAAATACACTTTTTTTAAAAAAAATCATAACTTCCCGCCATTTTATTGTAGCGGCTTGAATGTTTGTGAAATCTAACGGAAATTGAGTGAACTTTATCACCTTGTATGTTACACTAAGCCACGATTTTTTTCACGTGTGTTACAAGTTGTCAAACTTTGACATTTTTTGTCATTCTGAACATTTTTTTTTCACAGGGGTTTTATGGGGGTTAGTTTTCAACTTACGACTCATCCCTTCACATGGCCTTAAAGAAAACATTTCAAACTTTCTCGGTGTCAAAGTTTCATCCATTTTCGTCGAAACTGAACAAAGTTACAGCGGTTTGAAAATTCGCGTTTTTTCGTGCATTTTCAAGTGGCGCGTTTTTTTTGTTGCCGAGTGTATATATATATATATATATATATATATATTTACCTCACAATAAAACACAGATTATAAACTATAGATGCAGATGGGAGACAATAAAATATTACCAGTTTACATGTAATAATCACACACATAACCTAAATGTCAAACAAGCTTTCTTTGTGTTTATAAAAATAAACGACAATTATTGAGCGTAGGGATACATGACGAAACATAGTCCCCTATACATATATTATTGAAATATTTATTGGTGTCATAATTTATAATAAACCCAGCAAAATATGAATTTAGTTATAAAATTTTATCAGTGAGCCTTTGAATCCATAACATTTAAATCTAAGATTTGATGCATCAAATTTTAATTATATTGGTAATGTTACAGTCAGTAATGCCAACTTAAATTTCATTTTCAAGTGTTACGTAATGAACATTACGTAACACTATTCGTAACAACGCACTTACATTGAGTGTAGTTTGTTCTGTAATGACATACTTTCAGTAGTGGTCGTAGAAAAATATTTTATTGGGATAAATTGCTCCTTAGTATCATGGTTAATAATATATCGACAGACAGTTGCTATTTAACGACTTGACATTTCTTACTTAAAATATTAATAAATATAAGTAAAGGATAATAATATTTAGTAATATATATATATATATATATATATATATATATATATATATATATATATATATATATATATATACTCGGCAACAAAAAAAACGCGCCACTTGAAAATGGACGAAAAAACGCGAATTTTCAAACCGCTGTAACTTTGTTCAGTTTCGACGAAAATGGATGAAACTTTGACACCGAGAAAGTTTGAAATGTTTTCCTTAAGGCCATGTGAAGGGATGAGTCGTAAGTTGGAATCTAACCCCCATAAAACCACTGTGAAAAAAAAATGTTCAGAATGACAAAAAATGTCAAAGTTTGACAACTTGTAACACACGCGAAAAAAATCGTGGCTTAGTGCGACATACAGGGTGGTAAATTTCGCTCAATTTCCGTTAGATTTAACAACCATTCAAGCCGCTACAATAAAATGGCGGGAAGTTATGAATTTAAAAAAAAAAGTGTATTTTTGGGTATTACTCTGGCAGTCTCTGCCGGAAATGGATGATTCTTTGGGATCTTGCTGCGTATAAATGTTCTCTTTCAGGTGACATGCCTAAGTTTTATAAAAAATTACAATTCACCCTTTTGCACCCCCTAAAAGTGAAAAAATGTTCGTACCGTCAATACATCAATGTTTGACATCTTGTACCGTGCGCAACAAAAACGTGGCTTCATGTAACATGATTAACAATACAATTCAATCATTTTACGATAGACTTCGCAAAAAATCAAGGAGATTCAATGACTTTTCGCAAAGTTATGAATTTTTGAAAAAAAAATGTTATCAGACCAAAATCTGTTAATTTTGGTCAGAAATTGATGATTTTTTCAGATCTGAAATGGAAAAACGTTGTAGAGTAAATTTCATGTGGTTTTCCAACCTATCCCTAATAACAAAAAAAGGTTTTCGATTTGGCTACAGTATTTGTTTATGTGTATTCAAATTGAAAAAAATACACTTTTTTTAAAAAAAATCATAACTTCCCGCCATTTTATTGTAGCGGCTTGAATGTTTGTGAAATCTAACGGAAATTGAGTGAACTTTATCACCTTGTATGTTACACTAAGCCACGATTTTTTTCACGTGTGTTACAAGTTGTCAAACTTTGACATTTTTTGTCATTCTGAACATTTTTTTTTCACAGGGGTTTTATGGGGGTTAGTTTTCAACTTACGACTCATCCCTTCACATGGCCTTAAAGAAAACATTTCAAACTTTCTCGGTGTCAAAGTTTCATCCATTTTCGTCGAAACTGAACAAAGTTACAGCGGTTTGAAAATTCGCGTTTTTTCGTGCATTTTCAAGTGGCGCGTTTTTTTTGTTGCCGAGTGTATATATATATATATATATATATATATATATATATATATATATATATATATATATATATTTACCTCACAATAAAACACAGATTATAAACTATAGATGCAGATGGGAGACAATAAAATATTACCAGTTTACATGTAATAATCACACACATAACCTAAATGTCAAACAAGCTTTCTTTGTGTTTATAAAAATAAACGACAATTATTGAGCGTAGGGATACATGACGAAACATAGTCCCCTATACATATATTATTGAAATATTTATTGGTGTCATAATTTATAATAAACCCAGCAAAATATGAATTTAGTTATAAAATTTTATCAGTGAGCCTTTGAATCCATAACATTTAAATCTAAGATTTGATGCATCAAATTTTAATTATATTGGTAATGTTACAGTCAGTAATGCCAACTTAAATTTCATTTTCCAGTGTTACGTAATGAACATTACGTAACACTATTCGTAACAACGCACTTACATTGAGTGTAGTTTGTTCTGTAATGACATACTTTCAGTAGTGGTCGTAGAAAAATATTTTATTGGGATAAATTGCTCCTTAGTATCATGGTTAATAATATATCGACAGACAGTTGCTATTTAACGACATTACATGTGTAAAAATATATATTGCTTATTGAAATCTACAAAATTACATCCAGAATGAATGGCTTGAAGTATTAGTTCCGCTTCTTGTTGATGATTGATGCAATCTTCATGGTAGTGTTAATAACATAGAATTATCAGATTAAATATAAAAGGATGATGCATTATCTTTCTATTAACTCTTTCCCATCTACTTTGTAAATTATTCTCCCATCGATCTCATCAACGTAGCCTTGGTCGCGATGAGTTCATTTATAAGAATGACGTTTAATAAATGTTATCCGGAGGAGAATAATCAGTCAAATGAGTAAATAATGCCCCCAACGACAAAAGAGATTGCTGTACACGCGAAACGTCTTGTTAAGTAACAAATAATAACGAGAAATCACAACCAGCTTCGGAGCGGGCACAATGCAATTAATCATAGCCAGAGCTCATGCTTGGCTGTCAATAACATTCAGTCAACATCTTAATTGTTGATAATTAAACAACGAACACCGCTCCAGAACAGCAAGCTTGATCAATAACACAAATATCGTCGACGTGTAGCAGCAAAAAAGCGGAGCGGCGTCTGGGACATTACGTTCGTAATAATTGCCACAAAACTACCATTTGTTTTAAAGACAACTAAACTATATAGGCTCTGACATCACCTACTCTCCTTCTTCATTATTTTCCTCGTTTTCTCTCAGAGTTTTTACCACTCGGTAGGATCTTCATTACGGAGTAAGTAGCTCCGAGGTAACTCCATCGTGAGATCCTCGGTTCGAATCCCGCAAGCGACAGTTGTCATTTTAAATTTACCCCTGTAGTTCCACCTCCACTAACATCTTTGGGTTGACAATTGGTAACTACAACTCATACACTAAGATGCGTAAGCAGAGTGCCACCACCTATAATGTATAAAAGACGTGATGCTATATTTATTTTGTTTATATAGGATCTTCGTTTATCTGTTGAATTTATGACTAGACTATTTTTCCTTTTATTTCGTTTACCTACTACTAACTTACTTACCTAAAAACAAACCCTTCATACCTTTCGGTGCAATGTTGTGTTCTGAATTTTCCTTTTTCCGTGGATTTTTCATTCCAGAAGTCTTTCCATGATCTTCTTAGCTTTTTGGCGAGTTTTCCCTCTGTTTTCTATAGTCTATCCTAACATATTCTTTCAAATATTTTTTTAAGTTTACTATTTTCCTTTTTACTGTTGATTCAGAAATTTGCTTTTGTGTTCTTTCTTTCTGCATTCTATGTAAGTGTCTGACTCATCTTAATTATTCCTCTTTTTCTTCTTTTATATTTGTTCTGCAAGTCTTGTTTCCAATTCGGCCATACTTTATTTTTCCTTTTATGCTCATCTCTACGTTCTTTTTTCTGATGCCTATTTTTTTGTTGTCTATAATTCGCATTCGTTACTATTCTTTAAATATTTGTATGTTAAATGTAGGATAGGATCGAAATAAAAGGAAATTTTCAAATTAATTTAGATGAATTTTATTAAATGGACGTTTTGACAGCTTAGCTTGTCTTCTTCAAGTATTAATATTTTGTGCTTCGATTTTTGGCTATATTTACGAAATTAGGTTAAGTAACAAAAAATATTTTTGATAGAAGTAGTTTAATACTTACTTACTTAAAGAAACATCGTAAGTGGTTCAATCGGTTTAGGTAGAAAGCAAAAATCCTTGAAGGAATTAGATTCAGCTCTCAATTAATTCTTTCAAAATCATCTTATATTTCATGATTAGGTAGTTTTTATTTAGCACCCCATTGAAATTGTAGTAATTTTGAGTAATATATTTTGTTGGATACAGATCTCCAAGCCTTCTGTTTTGTCCACTCAACTCAATCCTATTGCAACGGAATGGGTAATGACAGGTGAGTGTGCGAAACTTCTTTCGCTCACTACTTTCACCTACTCATCTGTCATTGCCAAATTAAATGATTCGTAGCATTGAGTATGTGGACCACACTATACAACTATTGCTCGACACTTTTTTAGATTTTTACCCCCTATTATTAATTCACCCCCCACTGAAATTTAATATAATTTAAGACTATTTTATAAGAGATTACATTTAATCCAGGGCTGTAGTTGTAATGTCTATGATTAGGGTAGATTTTATTAAATATCTCTTTCAAATTTGAACAATTTTTTAAAAATTGTAGTATATTTTGCTCGGCACTTTTCCAGCTCTCCACCTGCAAAATTAATTCATCCCTCAATGAAATTTTCTAAAATTTCAGATAGGTAGTTACAGTAAAAATTTATAACTTTATTTTATTTAAACACTGAAATATTTAGTTACTTCTTCAAAATAATATAAATATGGTTTGGATGCCACCTGCATCTAAAGGGTCGAGGAAATATGAAACCTGTTTATTGACTAAATCGCAGTTAATTTTTTTTTCACAAACTATTTAATCAAGTAATTTTACCATATTAATATAAACATATTTATTGGCGAAGTGAATAATTTAATAATGACTAAAATAAATGTTTCATTTCAGATTCCTCCAATCCTAGGTTCTATTTTCATAAAGGAAGTCACCGGTCCAATTTCTAAACATCATATTAAAGGTTAGTTAGTTGCATTCTCGCATGGTTATTTCCTCATAAGCAATCAGAAGTACAATTAAAACAAATTTAGGAATAGAGAGTGTTACGTGCATTATTACTCTGTAAATATAATAATCTGTCTATTGTAATAACGCGGTAAATATCTTGATAAAATAATTGGTCGTCATTTGCGATCCAATTGTTCGTTGGATTGCTAGCAACTAAGCATTAAATTGTCGAATAACATGCGGCTAAATTCCCACCCCATTAGTAACAAGCAACAATGGATAATACAGTACTAAATAGTGAATAGAATCGTTGTACAAGATTACAATCGACGCATTAACTGTCAAAAACATTGTAGTGATGACTGAATTCATTTGGTTCCCAATTAAATTTAATGATCGTAAAATAGGGCGGCATTATACCACGAAATAAAGGCGAAATTATAATTTTGTGGGGAATTATCTATACCTCGCGTGCTTTTCCACATTGAGCGAGACATCGAATTATTAAACCCTAATGCAAATTTGGAGACTATTAGATGAACATTAGATTACATATTTCTTTATTCACTGATTAGTTTCTGTTTTCCAATATTAGTATTTCAGTAAGGAAATCACTGTGATTTAATGTTAATCTTTATTTATAAAGCCGGATCGCTCGATAACGCAAGATAAGCAAAGCTGCCCGCGGTTAGTAGTTGGATGGGTGACCGCTTTGTAAAAACGTCAACATAATAAAAATACACATTGACAACTGACTACATATCAACTGTCAGACGGCCGTTGCTTGGTGATCCACATTACGTCTTTAAAATAACCGTGTATTATCTTTCTCTTTGATTGGTCGAGAAGAGTGAATTAAGATTCATAATTCACTGTCGAAAAAATTGTAATAATGAGGATATATTTATACAAGAGTATAAGAATTAATTCATTGATATAAGTACCTACTTGACCGGGAGATTGAAAGGCGAGTGTCTCCAGGGTGCAAGGCATAGGGTGCTCTGGGTACATTTGCTCGAAACGTGAATGTATCTAGAGATGCTCGATTCAGTGTTTAAAACGGTGTGTTTGTGCCTACATTGATGTATGGTTCTGAATGTTCGTGTGGATGAAGAAGCATGAACGACGTATAACTGCTGTAGAAATGAGATATTTGAGAGGAGTGTGTGGGTATACGAGACGTGATCGTATACGGAATACATTGATGTATGGTGAGTGTGAGATTAAGTATAATGTTGTTAAGAAAGTGGGAGTGACTCAGTTGAGGTGGTTTGGACATGTTGAGCGAATGTCGAACAAAAGGTTGGTAAAACTAATATATGTGGGTGAGATTGAAGGTATATGATTACGTGGGCGTCCGAGGAATAACTTGTTGGGTATGATTGATGGTTTGTTGCGTGAACAAATGATTCCGAGTGTGAAGAATAAACGAGCATGTATGAATCGCACTATGAATGTGGACGAGGCAAAAGTGATGTGTCAGGTTAGGAATGTTTGGAGGAGATTGATTGTTGGTTGACTGTATTTCTGGGTTCGTGCTACCCCACTAAGTGCCTACATCAACTTATTACTTTTATTAAATTTTTAATATAAATCAATATTGCCTCAAACAAACTGAAAACTTTTCGAATATTCGCCTACGCTTCTCTTTTTAAAGCGCTTTGATATTAGAGTAAGAAAGTAATATCTAAAAAATTTCAAGTTCATTTGAACGAGACGAAAAGAAAATCCAAGAAATTAAATTGATTTCATTACCAGCTAGTTGGATTTGTAGGTGGTTTAACCAGAGTAATCGAGCCTAATATTTTTTGACATTTATTCAGATGAGCAAACACCCAAATTGGTAGATTAGCTGCGGAATCATTAGGACACGCTGTTCACAAGGAGAATTAAAAGTTCACCGAACCAAAAATCCTTCAAAATTAAAATAAGGGAGTGAGGTTGAAAGCATGTCGGACATTTGATAAATACGTTTAATAATTAATGTAAAAGTTATGCTATGTGATACTTTAATTAATCCTGTTTAGTTCAACAAACTAATTGATTGAAACTTTGACATTTGTAATATCAATAATTTATATTATATTAATGGAGTTTAGGTACAACAGTACAGGGAAATTAAACAATTCCAAAATTAATTTAGTCTTTCATAATATTATATTTTAACCCCGACTTTGACACATTATTAATTATGAATTTATTGTTAACAATTTATATTTCAATCATCGGTGTATGTATATTTGTGACATTCCAATAAAATGGGCAATGTTAGTGTGTTATATAGATCAAACTATGACACTTAAATATTTTATATAATATTTTAAAATTATTTGTTTTATCCATACCTTGATTTGAGGGTCACTCACGGCCATACAACTGTCAATATCTAAATAAGTCATTAAACAAATTTGTATTGTAATGTTAACTTCGTCACACGGATCGGTGAGGTGAAAAAGCACTGAAATTTAATTTTAAATAACAATAATTATTTATCTGCTCCTATTTATTTCTCAATCTGCACAAAACGACTAATTATACCGTGAATTTCAAACAAGATGCAACATTTGCTTTTCTGTCATTTATATACTACTATGTTATACCACAGTATATAAATTCATATATACATGAACATGAGCCAAGCTACCATATTGGCAGTAGATGAAGAAGCATGAACGACATATAACTGCTGTAGAAATGAGATATTTGAGAGGAGTATGTGGGTATACGAGACATGATCGTGTACGGAATACATTGGTGTATGATGAGTGTGAGATTGAGAAGAATGTTGTTAAGAAAGTGGGAGTGAGTCAGTTAAGTTGGTTATGGACATGTTGAGCGAATATCGAATGAAAGGTTGGTGAAACTAATATATGTGGATGTGATTGAAGGTGAACGGTTGCGTGGGCGTTCGAGGAATAACTGGTTGGGTATGATTGATAGTTTGTTGCGTGAACGAATGATTCCGAGTGAGAAGAATAAACGAGTATGTATGAATCGCACTATGAATGTGGACGAGGCGAAAGTGGTGTGTCAGGATAGGAATATTTGGAGGAGATTGTTGTTTGTTGACTGTGTTTCTGGGTTCGTGCTACCCCACTAAGTGGGAAATAGCGTGATGTTATGTATGTATGTATCCAATATGATGTACATTAATAATTTATTTAATCTTTCACAGAAAAATAAAACATAATGTTGACTTAATTTCTGCAACCTAAAATTAACAATATCTTGATAAATAGAATTTAATGTACATTAGGTTAATAGTTATATTATTAATGGTAGCTTCAAGAGTTACTGAGAAACAAACTAATTAAAATATAATAAAATTCTGTTATTATATGATAAAGATAACTGAAGAAAATTTCTCTTCCGCGTCTTTAGTGCAGAGGAGCCGGAGAAAATTTTCCGGAGTAAAAAACTTAATCTATTACGGTTGATTAAGAAAGATAAAAGTGGCGGTGTAACATACTGTTTCTTCGCTTTATTATTTTAGAGCGTAATCCCTGCAGAAGCTGTGTAATCTGAGATACGCTGATAAAGATGTGTTGAGGCGATTATTTTCTAGATGATTTTATGTACTTCTTCTTTTATGGAGTTTCAGCGCGTGATGAAATATTTAAACTCGAGTTAGGCACTTTATCTTTATGTTATAGGTAGCATGTCGTCAAACTTATATGCACAAATTTTGATTACTTTTTACTCTTCTAGATAAGGAAGAACACATTGATGCCAAAGCTATAAAGGGATAAGAGAATTTCAGATAATACATCAATGTTCCTATTTTCTTTTTGTGCTATTGTCTCAAATTTACTAAAATACGTGAAAATCTCACTGAAATATAGTAACACTGGAAGGCTTTTGTGAAAGTGAAAAACGAGCCTAATATAAATATATGTTGTAAGGCCACTCTTCTTTACCATGTTTGAAGAACAGTTGCTACGTAAAAAATGTTGCAAAATCTTGTCCAAAAGTGATAAATAATATTTATTTAACACCTCTCAATAAATATGCTTTAACTATGGCGATTTTAAACAAGGAAAGTAATAGATTGCCCGCTAATAATAATTAGAGAAAAGTCACTAGGGAGTAATTTTTAATTTATAATAATAATAATAATATACACTTAGGTAACTACTTCGATTGACATTTTAATTTAGAAAATTTAAAGCATGTATCATTGTCAAACAATATTTCTTTAATAAATTTTGCATTTATTAAGAGGTGTTGAATAAAACGCTATACTTCGCACGAAGAATTACCCATTCGATACAATTATCACACTCAGCCTTCGGCTTCATGTGCTGAAATTTCTTTCGTGGGTAATTCCTTACTTTGCCCACTTGTATAGTAAATAACTATTTTTTACTCGTATATAAATATATCCCCATTATATAAATTTTTTTCGATGAATTATAGTACTCATAATTTACTCTTCTCGACCTATCGCAGAGCCAGAAATCCATAATTCACGTTTATTTAAAAGACGTGATGTACATCACCAAGCAACGGCCGTCTGACAGTTGACATGTAGTCAGTTGTCATTGTGTATTTTTATGTTGACGTTTTTCAACGTGTGTTTTCAACAAATATCGATCATTTTCATAAGTGATTTCCTATTTTACGGGAGTAGATAAAGTATTGTATTATATTTGGGATTATGGTTATTGTGAATAATTATTATGTTTATTATTCACTCAGATGATTTGCATTTGCATTTGCAAACTTCATCTTCGTAAATACGAAATAATATACTAGGTATTATTGACTATTGTTCAATTAATAAAAATTCCGTTAAATCACATACATAATAATTAATGAACTCATCTATATTAATACATTATTTAATTTTTATATTAAACATTTTGTTTTAAAGTCATTGAATGTTAATTTTTAAATATTTTCTTATCACTTTCTAAGCGGCGTGTACAAAAAAGACAGGTAACCCAACAATTCGCTATCTTTTTCGGCACGCATTTTTAGCGTCAATGAGCATTCCTGTATTATTATATTTCAGTATAATATCTTCATTTCTTTGCTACAAGAAGCACAAAAAAGAACTTCTTCAGCCGCAAAAGTATGTAGGTATATTTATATAAATTTTAATGTCATCTTCAGTGAAAATTTAATGACTGAACTCTTCGCTGTTTAGTAGTAAACATTTTTTTGTAATTACCTCAGAATTAATTAGATGTCATACACACTCTTTTGTATCTAGTGCGTCATTAGAATCTGAAATAACGTGGACAAAAAGTCAGACTTTATCGTAAATTCAGAGGACTTAAAACTAGCTGATCTATTGGAAATTAACCCGCCACAATATTTCTCCTACATACATGTGAAATTAGGCAGTTAAAATTGGGCATAAAATGATATTAGCTGCGCAAAAGTGAAGTTTGAAATCAAGCGGCACGGCAGCAGAAAAAGCCAATACAAAATCTGAAATTCCAGATAAATTTAGTTTTCATTCGGCAGGCTATCATAACACCATTTATCAGCCCCATTATTTGAAAGTTTTGATTCCATTATCTGGCGTTCTTTCTGCGAAATAAAACATCTAATTTTTTCAAAGTTATCTCGTCAGAGCAACGTGACGTATAATCCTATTAAATTTCAATTCTTCGTTTCATTTGCGCAGAATTTTTATAACTCATCGATAATGTCAGCCAGTAACGAGCCCGTTCTCCGAAATGGATATTTCGTTCCTGTTCCACATTTTCTCTTTGAAATTCGCGATAAATGATTACGTCAGTGAATTTTGCTGTTTCGATATAAAAAGACAAACGTAAGATACAATAAAGAATGCCTTCAGACGACAGTCTCTCCCAGGATTTCATTTTGAATATGTTCATCTTGGTAAACACAAATTATTTACGGCTGTATCTACCCACGAGTGGCCTAATTTTAAACTTCTTCTACTCTATTTAAAAAGAAAATAAAAATACATCTTCATTCCATTTACTCATTTCTAAGTGGTACTTTGTTTAGAGCAGATCTCGTTGTATGATATTTTGATATAATATTTTTTGCATGATGTGCGGTTACCAGCCGTCAAGGCACGTCTCTAAAAATTGGTAGTGAGGATCTATTTGAAGATCTACTAATCCAAAGTTTGATGCGTTACCACGAAACTATTTATTTATCTTATTCCACTTATTTTGCATGAATTAAAAGCTTCATTACCGCACTCGTTTATTATAATTTATTTATTATAAATGTTGATAATACAATCTTGAAAATTCTTTAAATTAATTAAACTTAAAAAATTATAAGTTTGTTCGTTTACATCCGACGAAATACTTTCTAAATCACTTAATTTCACGAAATGTAAAAAAAAGATATGAAAAACTACTACATAATTGTTTTAATATCAAATTATGGTCGTCATGGATTAAAATAGTGTTTAACACACCAAATGCGGGAACCGAGTTTACGCAAGAGGTTTGTACAATATTTTTTGTACGAAAAGTATAAAACTAATAACAGTCCCTACAAAGAAATGAAGTTCTTTAAGGAGTTATTTTGATAATTGTCAAAACTGCACTATAAATATAAACACACGAATTAATTTGTCTAATATATTAGAAAACAATTAAAATATTTATAATATTTACAGTATTCACTTGTAAATTTATTATGTTTCTTATTTATATTGGATAACTAACATTACATTTGTAGGTTATGTATTTTAAAGCTGTCATATCAGGCAGATTTTATTGCCAACAATGGTAACCAAATGCACTAAATTTATTATTTTTAAATTAATTTCATTCTTATTCCATCATTGTTTATATTAATATTATGTAAAGGGATGTTTGAAATATTATATTATTACTTTAGAAATAGGAATGTTTTCGTCGAAATTTCCCGGTTGTCTATCTGATGGAGACCTGAGAAATGGACATTTCGGACGTTGCTTAGGCAACGCGAAATAACAAATTTCAATGTATGAGTACAAAAACATTTTTACAGCAATTACTTGGATTAATTTTCTACTTCTCCAAAAAATAATGTCATATTATCTAAATTTGTTAACTTTGGGCGGGCGTAGATAAAATATTGTACAATACACGTGTGATAATAAATTATTAATATACTTATGTGATTTCAAATGTGTATTTTAATAATGCTCTTATCCCACTAATATCGTAAATATCTATTTAATTGCTAATTAGTTATTAACAATTAAAAAATTAGGTTGAAGATCTCGGTGCCGTAGAGACTATTAACTAGCACATCAGATGTCATGGGTTCGAATCCTACTGAAAAGTATGGTCGTTTGTGTTGTTTACTCACCAGGCGATATATTAATAAAGTAGTTAGTCCGCTTACCATTTTCATACATCTTTCAATTATGATGATATGTTCATTTAACGTGTAAAAAAATACTCGAAATCTCAGTTATACAGCATTTAAAGTATTTTTTTACACTTTACTATAAACATAGTAGAAAAACATCTAGATACACAAAATATATTGCATTTTATCTGGAACAGTACGGTAAAATATAAACTAATAGTAATAGCACAGCATAAAATTTCATACAGTAACGACACTTCAAATATTTCATGATTCCAATATTTCAGTTGTGCGCTACCGAGAAGATGGTCGCTTGATGTCTGCTGATAGGTTGATATATTAGTAACTATTCAGGGAGTATAGTATGTCAGTGTTAGTTATATCTGTCAAATATCAAGCCACAGTATATCTTTCATGTTAAGTTCATAAAATGATTGTAAAACACGGAGGAAAACTTATTTGCACTATGAAAAATTGTGAGAACTTCATACTTAATGACTCCATATTTCCGATTAAAAACCCCAATTTCAAATGTAAAACGCTATCGGGAAAGTCCCAAGTATTTCGAGACACCAATCATTGAAAACCGATACTCTATTTGATGTTTACATTTGTAAAACCTGCAGGAAAATAGCATTTACGCTTTAACTTCATATGTGACGAACGTTTTTACGAACATATCAAATGACACTATGTGATCCGTAGAGCTTACGTCTGTTTTATGAATTTAAAATTCGGTAGTCAATATGCAAAGTACACTTCGTAAATCTCCGAACTTCGAAGGACCACATGTTTCAGTCATCAATAATTTTTGTAAACAAGAGCGATGATAAAAAATTCACCCTTCGACTCTTCTGGAATTTAAATTTGCAACTTTTATCATAGTTTGCGCATGACGGGCATTTAAACAGCAACAATGCATACTTGATTAGAATTTTTTGTTCGTCCATAACTTTGGAGAACACACAATGCTGGCTTTGGGGATTGTAATTTGACGGCACGCGTAAAAATATCACACCGTGATTTGCTCTAAGCAGAGTGTTGCCCCAGAAATGGGGGTTTTTACCTTCCACACTCATACCGGGTGTAGAATTGAAATATGGCATATATGGATTTTACCTATTCACTTTTCAAATACCAAAGTTGTTCAGAATTTCAAAATGGGCCCTTAAAAATATTTTTCCAACGACCACTATGAAAAGTACATAAATTCACACGCTAACTATTATTGAAAGTTGGTCATTGCATATCACTAGCTATGCTGTGTGATATGAAAGTTCGTTAGCCAATCAGATGCGTCCGCAACGGTGTGATATGATTTTATCACACAATGCGACAACTGAGCGAACTAACGTAAAAATTTATATGTAAAAGTTTAACAGTTGCAGATAATTTTCCGAATTTACACGGATTAAGAAGGTTGGAGCCTGATTTATAAGATTTTAACATAATTTTTTGTGAATTCTGGTAGCAATGATGTTAACATAATTTGTTTTAATATTTTTTACTTAATTGTGGTCGTCGGAAAAGTATCGTGTACTACACGTGCTGAAAGGGTATTTCACACTAGTGTAAAATATCTAACTTTAAGCACTAGTTATACAATATATTATTTTCTACAATAAGAAATCTGCTCGTTGTATGATTGTTGTTACTAGGGATATGATGTACATTGCAAGCATCGTGTGAAATGAATTGTTTTGTGAGTATTTCACTATAGGTCATATCATTTCAATACAGCTGCCATTGCTGAGATGCTTATTTAGAATTATCAAATATTGGAATGGTGAAAGCGGGACAAATTTATTATTGAGATTAAATTAATTAGGAAATAATATCGTGGGCGTAGAAAAGTATAATGTACAACTCACATGGAATGTCCATTTCATACTCGTATGATTTGCAAACTTCCATACTCGTAGGAAATGAGTACCATTCCATGCTCGTTGTACAATATACTATTTTCTACGATCACTTAGAAATCTGCTCATTATATGTTTGTAGTTTCTAAGAAAATAAGGTACAATGCAAGCATCGGAGAAATGAATTTGTTTTGTAAGTATTTCAATACATGTCATTTCATTTCAGTACAGCTGCTATTGCTAGGATACTTATTTAGAATTGTCAAATATTTGAATGGTGAAAGCGGAACAAATTTATTATTAAAATTAAATTAATTAGGAAATAATACCGTGATCGTAGAAAAAGTATAGTGTACAACTCGCATGGAATGTCCATTTCATACACGTATGATTTGCAGCATTGGCCTTCGGCTCATGCTACAAACTTTCATACTCGTAGGAAATGAATACCATTCCATGCTTGTTGCACAATATACTGTTATGAAATGACAAAAATTTAGTATAATTTTTCATGATCATAATCACGACACAATTTTTCTAATAATAAATATTAATTTCAACCCTGGACAGTCACACTTGTTTCACAGTTACACAAACGTTACACTGTGGTTTGGGAAAAACCAAGAAAATAAATACTTCTTTCCTATAACCGGATGTAATTTTTCTAAGGATTTAGTGAAATTATATAAGAATCGTGGAGTTTCTTAGACCCCAGTGTAGTATTCCTGGGTTAATTTAATTATTGACGTATCGTGAAATAGTAATATTTAGATCGGAACAGGAAATGGTAGTTTAATCGAAGGTCTATCCGGTTTATTAGGCATAACTCGGTTAATAATTGATTTAGAGGTAATTCCATTACGCTTAAGAAGATGTATAATTAATTAATTAATTATATTGGCGAAACATTTATTTTAAAATTTTATCTCTATTTTGAATCAAGCTTTGGTCTGAGTAAAGGTATGTTTTTAAAATACATATTTCGACCAATAATAAATCATTCTAATAAATTGAAAAAAAAGCTTTAAAACTCTTACTAATGAATAAATAGATTTTTGGTTTTGTAACTAATTTGTTTTCATTCTTTGTACATTAACTGAATATTTTACATATAGTTCCAAGTATATTTGCAAACAAACCTGTCACATCTATAGAATATTCATCAATGTTAATCATTAGATTTAATAAATAAAATGTTTGTCAACATTTGCAACTCAGTACCAGGAAAATTCGAAAATGTTTAACATGCTTTTGGTAAATGTGAACTAAATTAACAATAATTTAATTATTTATTTACTATGTGGTTACAATGAATTTATCAAATATAAATTATTCAATATTTTCAAAACATTGGTGCATAAATGAAATAACTAACAAACAATAATGGTAAATAAATATATCATGACACCATATACTCATTTGTCGATGTAATATAGTGTCATTATTATTATTCTATTAGCGAATGTTTAGAATCTGATATAAATATGAAATATGAAGCCAATGCTAAGCATAAAACGAAATGCGGATTATTAATATAAATGATTTTAGTTAGTGCCTACATTAATGTATGGTTCTGAATGTTGTGCATGGGCGAAGAAGCTTGAACGACGTATAACTGCTGTACAAATAAGATATTTGAGAGGAAATCTAAGATTGAGAAAAATATTGTTAAGAAAGTGGGAGTAAGTCAGTGAGGAGTGAGGGAATATGGAATGAAAAGTTGATGAAACTAATATATACGGTTAGATTGAGGATGAACGATTGTGTAAAAAATTACAATATAGGTTAAGTTTATACATCTGTCAGTTGTCAATTGAAACTGACAGTCAGTGTAGCCAACCTCGAGAAGTTATCGTAAATAACACTCAAAATTATGTGTTTTGTCCTCAATTTCGTCATCGGAATTAATTAGTTAATTTTTCTTGCAAATTTTGTATCATGTTACGTCTAAATTTACTATAGTACTTCAATATATCTGCCAAAATTATCCTATTTGTACAATAATTATTTAACGATTGCCAACACTGAGATGCTCAAAATCGTCGTATAATGGGTTACTTTAGTGACGATTTCTGAACTTTTAATGACGATTTTTGAGCACTTTAGTGCCGATTTCAAATAAAAGTTGTTTTCAATGCTTTGACAGATTTGTCAACAAAATGTTATTTGGTTTTTTTCTCTTGGCAGTCTGTAATAAATTGTAAATTCTATTCTGCATTTATTTTGCTTCCATTTTTTGAAGGAGAACGATTTGATTGATAAAATATATATTTATTTCATTTAGTTTTTTATTCTTAATATTTTTTTATATTTACGCTTTTAGTTTAAACTTTAAAGCCCACAGGGAACAAACTGTTGCTACTACACTAAAATAGCATTGTATTTTCTATGTGACATGAAAAAGTCACCTATCTGTATATTGACATGGCATAGTTAGTAATATGTTTTTATGATTACATATGGTGTATAAATTATTTTTATTATGCGCATGCAGGGTCATCAAATTACAACCCTAAAAGAATAACAATGCAATTAAAATGTATCAAACGTCGAACCATTAATTTATGTATTGCTAATAAAGTTTTATTTAAACAAAAAGCTGCAAACTGATCAAGTTAGAGTATTATTGGTTTCTTGGTGTTCTTTCGGTGGAAATTTCCGAGAATAGTAGGCCAAGGGTGATGGAGAGTGTGGTCAGAGCAGGAAGAAAATAAATGGGAGAGTTCACATAAAATATGAGCAGCCTTACTAAGTTAGGCACAGGGTGTAAATACAATCAGCCTGATTATTCCAACCGCTCTGGCTTTAGAGATTGCGCAGCATTACAATCAATTAAAATTGGGGCATTCGATAAATTCGAGGCATTTTCTATCCAGCCTTGTCTTGTAAATTGATAGAAATTGTTTGAATATTTCTCTTGGCAAAATTGTCGCAGCATCTTGTTAACTCGTGAATTCTACTCTTAAATATTTATATTACTCGATCACTAATTATGTTTTTAAATAACTCAAATAACATACCGAACGGCGAATTGATTTATGCAATATACAATGTTTATTTTTACTTTCTTTTACGAAATATAAAGAAATAGGTATTGGAATCATGAAAAAAATCGCTGACGATATTTGTGTGGAAATACATATTTTAACGTCCACTAAATCTGTTAAGACCAATTTCTCAATGATGTCTGTATGTCAGGATGGATGATGTCCGTGTGCGCAATATCTCATGAACGAGGCAAGATATGTAAACGAAACTAGGAATTTATAAGTTTCATAAAAATATAATGAGCTGGACTGATTTGGAATGAAACTGAAAAACCGGAAGAGGAAATACTGAACACACAAAACAATAAATTCCATTTTTTTTCAAAAATAGAATCAGCTGTGAAAAAATTTTCAAATGAAAGATCTCTGAATATAAAATGTTATATGCACTTTTCTTGTATATGTTTCTAATTTTGAAAAAACTAAATTAATATTTAATAGGACTAATATATTTAAATAATTTTAGTTATAATGAGAACAAAAACTAAAACATTTTTAACATATATACGAGTATGTCAAATAATTGTGTAGTGTAAAATATATGTGTCGTTTCAAATATTAAGAAAGCAATATTTGTATTCATTAGTTAGAAAGTTTTAAAGACTAGATATTAATTAATATCTATATAGAAATAAAATCACAGTTACAGTGAAAACAAAAAATTAAACAGGTTTAACATCTATATGTCAAAATCAAAGTAAAGTCATACGTTGGTTTTATATGTATAAGAAAGTAGTGTGGTGCCCACACCAGATTTTTTTTTGTATAATGTAAACAAGTCTTGTAGATAATTGAATTCTATATCTAAGGCACTAATCATATTTTATTTTTCACCTTATACAAAATATAAAATAAAATTTAAAATTTTATATGAATGCTCATTTGTTTAAGTTTCATGACTGTCTTATTTATAATCAGTAGAATAGGTAGTATTTATAGACAGGTCTCATACTTGAAATATAAAAAGTATGTTTTTGATAACAGTTCAAGTTTTTAGTTCCATTTGACTAAATATCGTTTACTGTGGAGTAGAATTTTATCAATCTGTTTGTTGAAGATTTCAAACCAAATAGTTGGAAGGATTATTAGTAAAGATCTGTGTCCACGGTGATAGAAATAGGTCCGAGATCTCGAATATAGTTCTATATCATAAATAGTGAACTAGTATGACAACAAATGTCAGGTTAGTCGAATTTATGAAGTTAGCTTCAGTCAATTCTACCAATACTAAAATCTAATAAAATATAACTCAAGAAAGTATTCTGACATAAGTAAATTAAATTTGTTTATACGAGAAATTAATAAAAACTATATTTCATGTTACAGAAACTGTCTGAAAATGATTGAAAATTTTTCAGATTTTCAAACATTAAACATCAAAATTTTAATTTGGTAACATCTATATGAAGTTAGCAACTAGTATGAAAAAAATCGGACAGAACACGTTTTTTCATCATAGTTTTCTATTCGATTTTTTCGTCCAAGTTGGTAGTGTCCTAGATCCGAGTTTTTGATTGGAGAACTATATTCGAGATCTCGGACCGATTTCTATCACCGTGGACATAGGCCTTAAAAGATATGTACAGTAATTATTCGCTAACATAGTAATTTGTTCATAAATTACAAAAATAATTCAAAACTGGCAATGCCTTTATAAAAACACAAATTCTGAATATTTCACCTGCAGCTCCGTCTCTGCATTTTGTCATAGCCTTATCACAGTTCTTTGAGAAGCTCTGGTTTCATAATGCAAATGGGGTGAAAGAGGCATGTCATGGGAACAAGCGTCGCGAAATCCTACTTTGTACACTGTACACAAGGGTTTATACTTAACCTAGTTTCTAGCGGAAAGGTTAGCAATACACTTAAATGTTATGTTGACGGAGTCGGTTTGTTGGTGGTCGTGTAGCTCGCAGACGCAGCCCACGTGGATGCCGCACACCGCAGTCCGGGAAATGACCAATTATCGTATTTGTATCATCGTGGATTCTGACAGTTATTTGTTTTGTTCCGCAAACTGGGGCAATGCGATTGTTATAATAAACTGTAGTTTGGTCTGATTTGGAAAAACAAGCTCCGTGGTATACTCGAACGACTAATCTAGGGACGGTTACTATCTACCCGAAGTATCTCGATAAAGATAAAAGGTTTTTCACCCCAAATATTGTTGACAATTTACTTTCAAATGCTAAATAATATATTGTTTTAACGCAATGTTGAAGTAATTGCTTCTTACTTGATCTATCAATTATATCTTAAAGAGAAAAATTCGAACAATGCTATATTTGGAATCTCTCTTTCAATTAAAAATATTACTTTTTATCCACGCACTTTTACAAACCAATAAATCGAAGGACGATCCTTTTTTTAAATGTTCAATTATTGGCTTCCCTACCTACTTTACATCAAAAGAAATTAAATTGTTTATTGAACTTGTTCCTTGCGTATGACTTTATTTGACAATTATTTTATAAATAGATGTTAAACCTGATAAATTTTTTGTTCTCATTGCAACTCTGACTTTATTTTAAAATAGTTATTAATTTATATCTATTCTTTAAAACTCTTTAACTAATAATACAAATACTGCTTTTATAAAATTTTTGACGCTTTACAATTATTTGACATATAGATGTTAAAAATATTTTTTTTATACCTGCATCATAATCCGTGTTTAAAACACACTACAGCGTTCACAAACGCAAGATTAAAACACGCCGTGCTTTAAAGGTTGCTAAGCAACAACACAAATAATTACTGTTAATATCTGTTGAAACTGTAAACGTAAACAATAAATACTAACCAATCTCCATGTAAACGATATACGTCAAAGGTCAAACGCGTAAAATTATCAAAACAAAAATATTGCTTTTCAGTTTTTTCCGGAGTATGATGCAAGTATAATAAAAAATAGCGTATGACACACGTATATAAGTGCTTTCAAAGCACTACCGACGTTAAAAGCACTCCGCTTCGCGTCGTGCTCTTAAACTCATCGTACGTGCTATAAAAGCTTACTTATACACTTGTATCATAATATACAATTAGATTATTATAAAATATTATTTAATATATAGTTTTGTTTTTTCAAAATTTTTGCTAACATTTTTCATTTGAAACTTTTTTCACAACTGATTTTATTTATGAAATAAATTTAATTTATTGATTTGTGTGTCATCTTCCAGTTTTACAATTTCATTCAAAATCAACTCAGCTCTTCATATTTTCATGAAACTTATAAATCCTCAGTTCGAATTCCACAGTCGACAGTTGCCAATTTAAATTTCCTATTGTGGTTCCCCCTCCACTAACATTTTGGGGTATATGACTTGACGGTTGGTAACCGCATTTCATACGTAAGAATATATCACCAATCGAGATTAGCGTAATCAGAGTGCCACACCTATAATGGGTAAAAGGCGTGATGATATATTTATATTTATTTATTTTTCGTTTAAATATCTTGTCTGGTTCATGAGATATTGCGCACACGGATATCTATCCATCCATCCATCCTCACACACAGACATCATAAAGAAATTGATCTTAACGCATTAAGTAGACGTCAAAATAAGTATTTCCGCAAAAATATCGTCAGCAATTTTTGTCATGATTCCAACACTTCCTTACACTTAGTATAAGGGAAGAAAAAAGTACGCTTTTGACGTAGGAGTTGTCTATATAGCTACAATTGTTCTTCTTATAACATCAGATTTGATATCTTCAGTTCGTATGTCTGTCTGGTATGTTGTTTTGATGAGGGATAAAATATTTGAACGTATTCCAGAAGTTTCGAAAAGTAATAAAGGAATTGCTAAGCCATGAGAAATTCGTTGAAATAGTTCATGAGTCGTACGAGG
The DNA here is from genome assembly GCA_963942605.1 of Poecilus cupreus. Lineage (NCBI taxonomy): Eukaryota > Metazoa > Arthropoda > Insecta > Coleoptera > Carabidae > Poecilus > Poecilus cupreus. The sequence goes on along the minus strand of OZ012726.1, from coordinate 5,237,960 downwards.
AAGTAGAATGTGGTGTAACACGCATGAAAATTTATTAGAGTTTTGATGTGCAATATATAATTCTGCTTAAACTTTGACATAAAATTTTTACGTTTCCCGTAAGTCTTAGAAGGAAATAAAATGTTTTCCACCGTCATTCTGACCCCAATTTGCCGCGGAGCAACCCCGGGTAGGCCATGGTCCACGAGGGACTGAAACACTTCGGCCGACTTTAAATAATTCCGTTCGCCTAAATAATTTATGTGGATGAGGTAAATGGGCCGAGCCGGCGCTGGAAATCGAGAAACAAATGCCGAGTGTGATTAGATAATGAAATGGAAGGCGCTGCCTGCTGGAAAAATGAAATGCGCGCATAATGAGCGGATATACAGACACTGCGATGAAAAAACGTTTATCGCTAACGCCGCCACCGCCGTCGCCCCTGGCGGATATAAACCGAACTGATGTTGCTGTTGAAAATGAAAACAGATGAAGATGCTCCCACTGCTCGCAGCCTCCTATCTGATATTTATTTGCTCGTCTTCTTTCATTACTTTATATTCATGCCCACCATCTTTTGCAGACTTTATCTTTAACTTCTTTTAAACTCTCTTACTAGGTTTCCAATTTGTACGATCTCCTATTCACCTGGAAGGAACGTGCATCAACTCCGCCCATAGTCAAGTACATTCCGAGACAAACGTTTATTATTATATTACACAGTATATACTATTCGAGAAAATTATTAATATAGCAAATATTTGTCTATTTACATAGGAGATATCAATTTCGAGAGAAAAAGAAGTAAAAATCAACGAAAAGATAATAGCAAGAGCTTTCTACATAAACATAATAATGAGACCAATAACAATGTACGTTACTGAGACTATAACAAGGACTAAAAAAACGGAGAAGATAATAGAACGAAACTAATATAAATAATATTAGGACAGATATCAAAAAATTAATTGGTTAAGTAAAACAAAAGATAGGAAGGCATGGATATACCTAACTACAAGGATTTAGACGAAAAGAAACGGAAATTGATCCACTCAAAAAAAAAAGATCTATACAGCTTCATAAGAAACGATGATACCCCGCAAAACGGTGAAAGCCACTATAATAGCGGATGTCTTTTTGTTTTTAAATAAATGCAAAAATGTTCAGAATCAAAAATATCAAATGAGCCTAAATTTATGATTAATATATTTTTGTCATGTTATTTCCTAATACACTGTCAATCAATTATCGGCAGTGAAATTATGTATGTCAATAAAATATGGGAATAACAGTATGTACAAGACTTCAAGTACCTTATTTCAATCCTTTTTCCTTGAAATCCTTACACAGATATTATATGAAACAATGGCAAGTTCTATAAAAAAAAACCAGAATCAAATTATTTAACATATTTAAAATCATACAAAAGCAAATTGTTTAATTTAGCCTATTTATCATTTTACCTCCCGCACATACATATATGTAAGGGAGGTATAATGTTTATGTTAGAAATTGATTAGATTTTACGAACAATTCATCAACAGTAAGTGATAGATTATTTGAAGGCCCATCAGGGTTTTTAGGTATATCTTAGTAAATAAATGAGAGAGTAAATTTCACTGGAATCAAAAATATGTAGAATAACATTACTAACAATCTCTATTTGAAACATTTTTCTTTATTTGATTGTTATCAGATTCAAAAACAATGTTTGTGACATTGTGGCATACCTTTGGGCCAAATTAAATCTTTATATTAATAATATTTGTTAAGTTATTTTTATTTCAGTTATTATATTTGTTTAAAATATTCTTTAAAAATAACAGAATTCCATTGGAATTAAAAAATGTTGAATAATATTCCACACAATGGGGTATGTGACCAATTTTTTTTTCTGACATTACATGATACTAGATACAAAAATAAAATACCCGTATTTTTTTAAATCAATTAATTGTTTATAGTTAACGAGAAATTAATTTTTAAATATTTGGAGAGGGGATTGAGACGTCACTGTGTCTTCTGAATAGATTGCGGCGGTAGGTATGGTGCTAGAAAAAGATCGAGATACTGTAAAGGAAAGAAATAGATATATATCAGCGGGCCATGCGTACGGCCACAGTGACGTCACATATCCCTTCTCCTAAACACAAAATTGCTAATAACTTTACTATTACAAAATAATTTACAGTTTTTATTGTTGTAATAAGAAACTACAATGAAGAACATTCATATTCTATGGCGTATACATTGAAATTCGATTATGGTCACATACCCCATTTTTATTTGAAACATTTTTCTATATTTTGTTATCACATTCACAAAATCAGGGTTTTTGGTACCAGCCAATATCTTTGAGTCAAATAAAATCTTTATAATAGTGAATTATGTTAATATGTTGTTATTTCAGTTGTTATTTTTCCTTAAAATATTCTTTAAAATAACAGAATTTAGGTTACAAATAAATTGAGTACAAAAATATTTCCTTTGTAAGGTCAGAACAATTTTTTTTGAAAGTTACTAAACGTCTTAAATGGGCTAAATGATATGATTCTGGGCTCGAAAACATGTATATTAATATATTATATTTATTGTATCAATTCTGTAGTCTGTAGAGTATTCCAAAAATCTTAGGTTCAAATTCCAGCTCGAGTTTCTAAATATAAATATACTGTCAACAGTACTACAATAGTTAAATTACATTTGTCAATATTATGAATGACAGCTTTTATTTTGGGTTTCTAGCGTCGCTGTATCAGATGAACCGAAACATTTTTACACGAGGCAATAACCTACATTGTTGAACGTTACTGCAAAGTTATTGTAATTCAAAGAGAAAATAAATTACAGTTAAATGAATTGGTTCAAACAGTGAAGTTGATGAAAATAAACATTTTGATTTAATTAAATATATATCTATAACAGCAAAAACATGCCGGTATGAATATCAAGCGAATATATTAATGCAGAATGGGTTGTGGGAGCTATCCAATATCGTAGCTTCATTACTTGCTGTTATTACCTCCATATTTTTTCTATTTTCGCTGGTGTTCCGTTTTGGAATCGAGATATGTGACATGACATGGGCATATCGATCAGTGTAAAATAAAACCGTACATTTTTGAATAAAACTACGACATTTCTCATAGTGTTATGCGGACGTAGAAGCTGAATAAAAATAGATTTATGGCCTGAAATGTCATTTGCGAGTTCGCATAAGATATGATATCTATTAGTTTGTGTTTTCAACCTGGATAAAATATTACCCTTCCAACTTCCCGAAAACAAAAATCCGTGATACGTGCTGCTAATGTTCTCGCATGTGGCGCTGCGCGAGGCGATTCCCTCGCAGGTAGTTTCGTTTCATTTACTTACTAACTTACAACTTCACACGGGATGCGAATTTGCAACCGCTGCTGGCCTACAAATATGAACTGTTCTCGTAGACCCCTTTTTTAGTTTGCATGTTTATTTACTTCAGGAAGATTAATTAAATATTTCCGGAAATTTACCACCTGGCCTATTGAGTTTTTATTGCTTTGAAAATGACTACGACTTACTCATAAAATGTCACTTTTACACTTGCATCATAAATAATTATTATCTATGACCATTGTTAAAAGTGGCACTTTTAACGGTTGCATAGCAAGTTAAATGTGTCACTGTCTGACTTAGCAACGTATTAAAAGTGATTTTATATTTACTTTTAACATTTTGCTAACGATTTGTATCAATAAATAAAAAAATCTGGTGTGGCACCACACTACTTTCTTATACAAATAAAACCAACTGAACACGTATGATTCTTTTCTTGCACATAATTTTATTTTGACAGTATATAGATATTAAACCTGTTTAATTTTTTGTTCTCATTATAACTATAAATTTATTTTAATATTGAAATTAATTAATATCTAGTTGATATCTAGTCTACAAAACTTTCTAAGTAATAATACAAATATTAGTTTTATAATGTTTCACACGACACATATTTTGGACACTTCACAATTATTTGACACATAGATATTAAAAATGTTTTAGTTTTTGTTCCCATTGTAACTAAGATAGATAATAGAAATATATACTTAAACATATAATTTAGTTATTTTTAATATTAGAAGCATGTACAAGAAAAGAGCAAATAACATTTTATATTCCAAATATTTTTGCTCATATCTTTCATTTGAAACTTTTTCTCACAGCTGATTCTATTTTTGAAATAAATGTAATTTATTGTTTTTTGTATTTAGTAAATTTCCTCTTTCGGTTTTTCAATTTCATTCAAAATCAACTCACCTCTTAATTTTTTCATGAATCTTATAAATTCCAAGTTTCGTTTACATTTCTTGTCTCGTTCATAAGTTATTGCGCACAGGGACATCCATCCATCCATCCATCCATCCATCCACCCATCCTCACACACAGACATCATTGAGAATTAGGTCTTAACTGATTCAGTGGACGTCAAAATATGTATTTCCGCAAAAATTTCGTCAGCGATGTTTTTCGTGATTGCAATACTTCCTTATACTTTGTATAAGAAAGTAAAAATATAACTCTACCTGTCAAAATATTATTTTTATTATGTAATAATGCACTAGGAAGATCGTAGATAAAATTTTGTATGATATATGTGTCTTATTCTCAAATGAAATATAGTTAAATTAAAAACAGCAACTGTTAGCTATGCAAATCGAACTGAGGATCTGATGGTTCACAAGCCGATACGCTAAAGTACTCTTGAGAGTAAATAAAAACAAAATTTTCCTTTGGATAAAAAAATATTGTGAGGGTATTTGTCTGGTCCTTGACTCTCAAAAATTAATTAAACAAAACTGAAGTACACTTCAATATTTGGTGTCGTTTTTTTCTGAAACAAATTGTTAATTATCACCAAGAAGCCTGTAATAATGAAAAGCGTAGGTGGTGTAATTTCCGAAATCAAAGAAAGAACGCTTTGTCAAGTCGCGTAAGTTTATCTCCTGAAGAAAAATTATCAATTTCCATTTGAATAAACTAGGCGTGGGCGAACAATACAAGTCTCACGATGATTCATCGAAAACTACGATCCAATTTACTTAGTTCATCCATCGTCCGGCCCTGTTGCGGCATATTGCGATGAATTTGAATTTTAAATGAGGCGGAATGTCACTCATCACTCATTTATAGGAGAGAAGAGCTAAGTTTTGATTACTCGTGTCTGTTACTTTTTAATCAGCGCTTGATTTATTGCTGGACTTTCTTTGATTTACACTGTTCATTTAGTTTGCTCGCTGGGAACCGCTAATGGTGATTACTGAATAAATGTATTTCTTTCCTCAAATTGATTCTTGATACACCTTGGAAATTTATAAGACAGAATTTCTATCTCGAAGATTCTCAGGATTAAACTCAAACGATTATAATACAGCAATTATTTTTTTATGCGTCTAGCTTCTTTATTATAAATCAAAGAAAACTTTAGTATTTTTATAATTAGTACGAAATATAATTAAAAATAGATTGTTGTACCAACGTTAGTTAAATTTTAAACTTGGTTTTAAAAAATAAAAGCAAATCGAAGTTATATGTCATATGGAGTAATTAACATTGATGTCAAAAATTAGATACGCTTTTATTTATTTAAACCAAGTTTAAAATTTAACTAACGTTGGTGCAACCGGGCATTAGGCGAGTATCTACAGAGCGCAAGGTATTGGGGGATGCTCTGGGTACATTTACTTTAAACTTACCTTATATATCTAAAGATGCTCGATTGAGTGTATATAATGATATGCTAGTGCCTACATTGATGTATGGTTCTGAATATTGGGTGCAGATGAAGAAGGATGAACAACGTATAGCTGTTATAGAAATGAAATATTTGAGAGGAGTGTGTGGGTAAGCGAGACGTGATCGTATCCGGAATACATTGGTGGTGAGTGTGAGATTGAGAAGAATGCTGTTAAGAAAGTGGGAATAAGTCAGTTAAGGTGGTTTGGACATATTCAGCAAAAAATGTCGAATGAAAAGTTGGTGAAATATATGCGGGTGAGATTGAAGGTAAACGATTGCGTGGGCGTCCGAGAAATAACTGGTTGGGTATGATTAATGATTTGATGCGTGAACGAATGATTCCGAGTGTAAAGAATAAACGAGCATGTATGAATCGCACTATAAATGTGGACGAGGCGAAAGTGGTGTGTCAGGATAGGAATGTTTGGAGGAGATTGATTGTTGGTTGACTATGTTTCTGGGTTCGTGCTACTCCACTGAATGGGATATAGCGTTACGTTATGTATGTATGTAACAAAAAATAATTTAAAATCGATATAACATTAAATTGCGATTTAGTATATCACCTTCGAAGCGAATGATTTTTTTGTTGAATCTATCATATTTTTCGTAAAATTAAAGGCAAGAATACTAACAAGTGACGGTCAGATTTGGATGACCTTGAAAACACAGTTTAATGGGTTACTTTATTCATTTAAGGTGGAACGTGGAAGCTGGCTTGCCTCCAGATAAGCTCCATTAAATATTAGTAATGTGATTTGAGTTTATCGAGCGTAAATTGTGTAGGCTACGGGTTTTTTGTGAAAAGTACCAACGAAACAAGAGTACCAGCAGATAAAATACACAAAACATAACTTTTACATCATTTTAAATTATTTTTCTGCGATAATAATAATTTATAAATATTGTTTAAATACATAGGAACCATAAGAAATATTGGGTACGTGAAAGAAATGTATTTTCTCTCTTCGTATTGCAGTCCTCGCCTACGGTTTGTGCTTCCATTTTACAACTCAGAAACAAAATCATACATTTCCTCTTTAGTTGTATAATATACAATTTATCTACGATCGTACGATAAATCCTAATACCTCACTCATTTTAGACAAATATAACCTGAATAGGGTCTATTTTAATATTATCGCACTATTTATTTAGTTCTGCGTTTTCAATGAGTCAGTATAATTTAAAAAATTATCCCGGAATATTGCTACTTTGATTTAAATTATTTAAAAGTTTATTTCAATAAAAACTACTTAACAAAATTCCAAACGATTGTAGATAAAATTTTATATGTAATATGTGGGATACTATATGATTATCGCACTTACGTTATACATAAATTCTGATTATGGCCTCTTTACGTGCGATAATCTTGTCAGTGAAATAAGAGCAATTGAATATGAATTAAATTTATTTACCCGAAAAGTTTTAGATAATTTTAAGAAAAACAATTGACGGTCGTTCTTGAGGAGGGCACTTGAACTGATTTAAGAAAAATAAATTTTACGAATTAATTGTAAATTTGCATTCCAAAGTTTTTCAAAGTTCATTCAATCAAATAAATCTAGATACTTGATCAATTTTAATTAAACATTGTTGTGCTATTTAGTTAGATTATATACAGCTTAACTGGATAATTCTAAAAATGTAAAATTTTCTCTTAGGGATAGAATAATAGTGGTGCTGTGGAAACAACTGCACACTTTTTACATTTAAACAATAACGAGAAGAACAATAGAGTGAGAAATTACAAAATGACTGCTTTACAGCCACTTAAATTGCGAAGTACAAATAATAACCACGGAGTTAAATAGTTTTTGTGCTGTGTAAACTCAACTTTGATATTAAATACATAAACCCAGCTGGTGGATATAACTCCCAAGATACCGAATTAATTTAACAAAATGTATAATAATATTTGTATTATTAATACATCAGGGATACCAAGTTGGCTTTGAAGGTAGAAGGTAGTTACTTACCGTTAGCGAAATTCCCGGTTGTAAATTTCGCGCCCCTATTAAGAATCAATTAAAAAGAAGCCCTCTCGCTTGTTCCATTAAATTTATTATTAATATTCTGAATACAAAATTCGAAATAAGTATATTGAATGTCAGGCTGAGAAAGCTGAGTCTAATCCATAGAGAATACATTTTGTTTTATTGAGAACATGATATAAACTGACATATCAATATAAAGTTGAAACTTTCAAATTAGGTCGGATGTAAGCTCTCGCGTCCAAATACAAAGGATCTGAAGCTTGCTGATCTAATCTAAATAAACAATTAATTTAAACAATCGCATTAGAACTCAGTGTAAATGTGTAACTTTCCATCAGGTATTACTGTAGAACAGGAATTAGCAACTTTATAATAATATACGGGATGGTGTCAACATTACAGGAATATTTTTTATGGTGGTAATATTACAAGACCTTCTGATTTTATCGATAAATTTTTATTTTGTACGAGTTTTTTTGCTTAGCAACAATCACGAACGCAAACTGCATGGTAAGTACCGAATCTGAAGGAGCAGGTATTTTACCTAATGTCAGTTTGCTTGAGTAATTTTGATTAAAATTAAAAAATAAGTGCTTAAAAATAAAAATTTATCTGACAAAATTTAGAGATTTCGAGTGGTATTTGATGAAATTCCAAAGACTATGCAAAATGAAACTTGAAATATTAATTTACTGTCACACTGACAGTTATTGACAGTAACAACTGATGTTTGTTTTACCGGGGTTTTATCGGGGTAACGGGGTTTTATCAAGGGTAATATTACAAGACTTTCTGATTTTATCAATAAATGTATATTTTTGCACGAATTTTTTTTTTTTTTTTTGCTTAGCAACAAGCACGTAAGATTCAGAATTTTGTCTCTACAAAAAACTGTTTAACTGTTTTATTGAAAAACAATTAAAGAAACCAATATTTCAAAATTAATATTTACTAAGTACAAGAATGTGAAAAATTGGTGGAGTCGCAGGATCTAAAACGTTTCTGCTACGAATTTTTGTTTTCATTATTATCAATAAGTATCTTAGCTATCAAAACAGATTTGTTCATTATTTAAGAATGGAAGTAATTAAAAATATTTGAAATCGCATTTTAAAAAAATTAATATAAGACAAGCTCGAATTTCAAACGTCTTTCAAAAGTAGAATGATAATAACGATTTCAGCAGCAACGAGGAAGAAAATGTAATACAAAAGAAGCTGAATAACACGTGACAATTAATTAAATGCTAATTAAAAACATCAGCAACCGAAAACATAAAAGGCTCAACATAATTGGTAGTTGTTAGGACGTCCAAATTAACATGGATTTCTCAAATAAATAACGAAGGGCAAACAGGGTTCCAAGTACCTGGCTAATACAATGTAGCCGGCCATTACAACGGTGCCTTCTCAGTTCTGCCGCTCGCGTTTCGGGCTTTAATAGAATTAGTGACTGTTTGGCGACGAAATATACCCTTAAAATATCGTTAACAGCCCAAAATGCTCGTTTCAATTTTTTTTGATTCAATATTTCATACAGTTGAAAGACAAGCATTATGCACGCTTAAAAGCATCGTGTATAATTAAGAAAAAAAGCACATTTCAAAATTTTCAAAATAGTAAACAGTTCGCTCATTTACACAAATAATTCTACCAATCTTAACTGAATTGTCTACAATTAAAGTAATGTATAAATAAAATTTCAGACTGAACTATCAAACATGATTTCCAATGTAACATAAAAAATTATCAACCGATATTTACTAAATTTTAAAATTAATTTCTAATATATTTACACACATTTAATATTAAATTAAATTTCGAAAATAAACTATACAGCTGGCAATTTTTGAAACGACGACCATTACATAAATTCACACGCTAAACTGTTACTGAAAGTTGGTCATTGCATATCACTAGCAATGCTGTGTAATATGATAGCTCGTTAGCCAATCAGATGCGTCCGCAACTGTGTGATATGATTTTATCACACGCTGCGATAACTGAGCGAACTAACCTAAAAAATTGTATTCAAAAGTTTGACACAGTAAAGTACTGCCAATGGGTAGTTACTTTCACATGTCATATAGTCTCTAATCACTAAAATTTACTGAATATCTCTACAAAGATAGGTTGTAAATACTAATGGGTACATAAAAAAAAAGTTTGACAGATGTAGATAATTTGCCGAATTCACACGGATTGAGAAGGTTGGACTCTGATTTATCAGATTTTAACATAATTGTTTGGTGAATTCTGATAGCAATGATGTTAACATAATGTTTTAATATTTTTATGTAAATTTTATGTTGGTTTTTTTTACTTAATTGTGGTCGTCGGAAAAGTATCATGTACAACACGGGCTGAAAGGGTATTTCAGCACTAGATATACAATATAATATTGTTGTATAACGTAAGTTTGCTTGATCTAATTAAATCTACTTTACCTATGTGAATCATCTTTACTTTTTACCTCCCGCCTACCTCTAGGTAAGGGAGGTATTGTTTTTGGTCAAAAAATTGGGTAGTGAGTTTTCAATGAATAAGCACGTTTTAGGGTCCCTACAATACGATTTTACTATTTTCGCGATGATGTCTGTATGTATGTATGTATGTATGTGTGTGTGTGTGTGTAGTCTGTGGCAATTGTTTCGTCTCGCATAACTCAAATACTATAACACCAAAAAATAAAATTTTGTGAATTATTGCTTCTTATATTTAAATGAAGAGCTGATTAGATTTTGGATAAAATTTGTCAACAGAAAGTAGCAGTTTACTTGAAGCCCTTAACAGTTTTTCGTGAAAAACACGGTAATATTTCCTTTTTCAACAATTTATGTTATTTTGAAAGTTGAAGAATATTTAATTTTACATGTGTTTTGATTACACTAATTTTATTAATTTTCATTGGATTTAGAGATAATTAAATATAAAGAAATTAGATTTCACAAATCTTGCTTTCCTAGTACACCATGGAAACATTTAAAAATTTTCAATTTGTTACGAAATGTGACACATGTCATTGTGATTGTGAAGCTATTTTCTTAGTGAATTATATGTCAGAAAATTAAAAAATATAGGAAAGAAAATTAAAATTAATAAATATAAATAGAAAATAAACAAATAAGAAGGTATGTTTCTGTATCATCAAATGCTATTTTGTATCGTTTAAGAGTAGTATTGGGCGGGAGGTTATGTGCTGGCCACATCAGATTTTTTTCAAACACTTAGTATTCACAGTTTTCTCTGAAGAAAGAAATCCAATTTTCTTGCAGTTTTTATTGCAATTCAGCGATTATCCCTGCAGAATGAATTTGCAGTTTTTTTTTCATACGGTTCTATAAAATTTAGTTTTAGAATAAATCAGGGCTGCTAGAAGATCATTCCAGTAACGGAATATTATTATCATTATAATGTCGCTAAAAAAAAAATTAAAGACACCGTGTATTCTATTCATGTTTTAATTATTATTTAAACTTTTATAAAACATTAAACTCATGTGAAATTGGGTTTATAGGTCGCAGGTTGAAATGGATCTGGCCCAAGGGTTTCTTCTCTTAAAAGGGTCTGTCCTTCAAGGGTAGACTGGCGCCCTAGGCCGTCAAAACAGCCCACTAGATGAATCGACGTGATTACGGATAAATGAAGGAATGTATTACACCCGCGAACTCCGTAAAAACTTGCAGTGCGACGCATCTGGAAATGAATTTTGCTTTCATTGTGTTGTATTCCTTTCTTTCGGCTTCTAGCCCAGATTGAGTTATTAATCTAGATTATATTTAGTTTGCTTGTGTAGCTTTCAAGACCGGAATTAATTTTTTCGCCGTGTTGAAAGTTGGGGAGACTGTTTATTCGGACCAAATTTAGGGTGAGAATTGCTAAAACGTTCGGGAGATAAAATAAGAAGTAACGCCATTTATAAGATCAAGGGGACGATAAAATATATTGATGTAAATTAAATCTAATTGCGTCTTTAGGCTATTAAAACATAATTGAATTTTTAATAGGGATAATATGCTAACGGCAAAGGCACTAAAACCAATTTCATTATACTGTCTATGAGAAAGTGAAAATTAAAAATTTCAACAAATATTAACTAAAAATTCTTTGTATTTAGTTTCTATGCAGATACAGGGTGTTTCTATATCTCTGTACGAAGCTGTAATGACATATATATTTTGATATTTATTTAAATAATTTGACATGTGTCAACAGTTCAGAACACTCAAATCCTAATAAAACAGTATTACATTAAAATTTTATATACTTTATTATAAAAATGCTTCTGTTCAATATTAATATTGTACTTATTGACGTTTCATTGTAATTATAAGGTTTTATCAATATGTTTGACAGTACTGTTCAACTTACTTTCATAGATTAATGACTGTGTTGCTAGGCAATTCTTTATAAACACTTCCCAACCTTGCGATAAATCTGTCACTTTCCACCCAAGAGGTTGTCATTTTAGCAAGGAATTATGTATTTCCCTACCTCCTAAGAGGTTTGGAATTGACATATTACTATAGTGATTGTAAATAAAATGTGTTTACAAATTGTTTTTTGAACTGTCATATCATTAAATTTCTTAGCCACCGGTTGCTATAACCTTCCTGCTGAATTTTGACTAAATTTGAAAACCAGAAATAGTTATTTACTTTACAAGTGGCAAAGTAAGGAATTACCCACGAGAGAAATTTTTGTACACAAAGCCGAAGGCTGAGTGTGAAAATTTTATCGAGTGGGTAATTGCACTGTGCCCACGTGTGAAGTATAACGTTGTATCCAACACCTTTTGATAAATACAATATTTATTAAAGAAATATTATTTGACAGTGACATAAGTTTGAAATTTTTTTAATTAAAATGTCAATCGAAATAGTTACCAAGGTGTTGTGCATTATTATTATTGTTATAAATAGAAAATTACTCACTAGTGACTTTTCTAAAAATTATACCCATTAGAGGATAATCTGTTACTTTCCTTGTTTAAAATTTCCATAGTTATAGAGCATTTATTGAGAGGTGTTGGATAAAATACTAAACCTTTTGTACTCTCAAAATGTATTCCCACATTGGTGACTCAATAGCTACTGTTTTTATCTAAACATTGTTGATGTCTTTGAAATAAATGGCCTGCAAAAATCAGCGTATTTTTGGATGAATACTACACAGATAAATATAATAAATAACGTATTTTTACTATCGGAGTTGAATTTCCTGCTAGATACAAGCTAGCTATGACATTTAAATTAATCGAGGGTAATATCACAAGACCTTCTGATTTTATCGATAAATGTTTATTTTTGCACGAATTTTTTTTGCTTAACAACAATCACGAAAACAAACTGCATGGTAAATCCCGACTCCGAAGGAGGAGGGGTTTTACCTAATGTCAGTTTGCTTGAGTGGTTTTCCTTAAAAGCAAAAAAAATGAGTGCTTAAAAATAAAAATTTATCTGAGAAAATCAGAGAGGTCACGTGGTATTTGATAAGATAAATTCAAAAGACAAAGCAAAATGTAACTTGAAATATTAATTAACTGTCACAGTGACAGTGATTGACAGTAATTATTTGTTTCCTTGGCAGCGGGAATTTTATCGCTGTAACCCTGGCAACGGGGTTTTACCGCGGTAAAACTCTGTTAAAACTCCCGTTACTCGGGCAACGGGGTTTTATCAGTATAAAACTGTTCCTATTGGTTGAATTTTCAAGTGTTTTGCAATATGATTGGTTAAAAACTAGTCGTGGGAATTTATCTGCAATAATTGCTTTTGCTTTTCCAAAACGCCTACGTTTTATAACACTTCAGCACCAGTAAAAGGTATCAATGTCAGTAATAGTGAAGAAAAGCCTCAAAATTAAATTTCCAAGACATGAAAACATAGCAGTGTTTACGGGAAAATATCCAAACAAACAATTTGAAAATCCGCTGTTGAACGCATCCTGCCAACTTCCTGCGATGGTACATTGTTTTGTTTGTTCCGGAGGAGTTTGTTATCCTGTAAGGTAACCAACGAGTAAACTGCGGCGGGGTCTCCACCGCTTTGCGTTCAATTATAAGTTTTGACTTAAGTCGTCGGGAGCAAGTCAGGCTACAGAGACTTCACGTGTCCCACAACGATGCCTCCTATGACGCCAGGCTACCGCGGGGGACATCACTTCTATAAGTTTCCCATCTTAATAGACTTGATGTTTGGGTAAACGATTAGCAAGGAATACAACTTGTGATGACTCTGTGAATTTTTAATTAGCTGGGAATCTAATTCTGCGCCGTGGAGGCACCGTGGGAAGAGGAAGATGAGATGTCGTGCAATATTGATGAGTAATTGAGTTAAGCTTCTTGATGTAATGCACCTTGAAGCTTGCACGGCTTCATCTGCATTTCATCAATGCGGAAATGCACCGGCAGAAAATTGGAAATTCTACCATAATTTAATGCTAAATTACCACTTCAAATAGAGCTTTTATCAGCTTTATCGCATTATCATGCCTGTAATTTAATTTAACCCGTATACGTTCTGCAATTGCAGATCGCTATAACAATCATTTATGTAGACAAAAAGTTCTCTGTTTTATTGCTCTATATAAAAAATAAAGGGCACTGTAAAATTTACCCAAACTGTTTGTTAAACTGCGCAATTTTCTGAAAATTTACCAATCCTTCGCTTACTTCTAATTGCTTAGTAAATAATCATGTTCAGTTTCTTAATTATTCTTATTGTTCAAATATGGTGATTTGTAATATTTTTCAAAATACGGAAGTTTCCCCAAATATGACTTAAAATTGTAATTTTTTCAATTACATTTCTTTATAATATTCGCGTCAGGAAACCCATTGCAGCAGAGCGCATCGTCATATCTCTAATATTTTTCGAGATATGACGATTTTTTATATTTTCCGAAGAGCAACTTTGAGGAGCTGTAACTCGAAAACTATACAAGATATCGAAAAATATTTCCAGTTTTGTGTTTTTCGTGCCATTTATAACAAATTATTAAATTTTGAAAGTTTTGAAATTTTTTGATATTTTTTATCAAAATTCCAATGGAGATATCTTGACAAATATGAAAGATACAGACTTGCAATGTTCAACAATCGATTCAGCTCGACAAAATACATAAACCCTGAAAATTTCAGAAAATTCGAACAACCGGTTGAAATGTTAGAGCAAAAAGCCTGAAAATGGCCAAATTCAGGCCAAACGTCAAGGGGTAACACTTGACTTTTAGGACAAAAAACGCCATTTTTCAGGCTTTTTGCTCTAACTTTCCATCCCGTAAAGCGATTTTTATGAAACTTTGCATACTTATGTATTTCGACGAGCTGAATCGATTGGTGAACACTGCAAATCTGTATCTTTAATATTTGTCGTGTTATCGCCAATCGAAATTTTGAACAAAAATTCAAAAAAATTTCTAAATTTTAAAAATTTGCTAATTTGTTATATAAGGCAAAAGAAACGCTAAACTGAAGAGAATTTTTAGATATCTCGTGTAGTTTTTGAATTACAGGCCCTTAAAGTTGCACTTCGAAAAAGACCAAAAATCGACGTATCTCGAAAAATATTAGAGATCTGACAATGCACTCTGTTACAATGGGTTTCTTAGCGCTTATATTATAAAGAAATGTAAAAAAAAATATTACAATTTTAAGTGAGGATATTCCGTGAGTTTCAATTTGGTATCGGTATGTGAATTTGTATTGAATGATTAATAATTACAGTTTCTGTTACTTGTTTGTTCCAATAGCAACTAAAATTAGTTTATTAAACACATAATTCAGTTTTGTCAAAAGAAGCAAACAAAATCTGGTGTGGGCACCACACTACTTTCTTATACAAATAAAACCAATTGAACACGTATGACTTGTTCCTTGCGTATGCCTTTATTTTAAAATAGAAATCTATTAATATCTATTAATAACTTTCTAACTAATGACACAAATATTACTTACATTTATATTTCACAAGACACATATTTTTGACACTTCACAATTATTTGACACGTTTGACACATAAATATTGAAAATATTTTCGTTTTTTTCCCATTGTAACTAAGATAATTAAAATATATTCTTGAATATATAATTTAGTTTTTCTCAAAATTAGAAGCATGTACAAGAATAGTGCACATAACATTTTATATTCCTAATATGATTGCTAACATCTTTTATTTGAAGCTTTTTCTCTAAGCTTATTCTATTTTTTAAAAAAATTGAATTTATTGTTTTCTGTGTCCAGTAAAGTTCCTCTTCCGGTTGTTCAATTTCATTCAAAATCAACTCAGTTCTTCATTTTTTTAAATAAAACTTATAAATTCCAAGTTTCGTTCACATATCTTGTCTAATTCATGAGATATTGCGCACACGGGCATCCATCCGTCCATCCTCACACACAGACATCATTGAGAAATTGGTCTTAACGGATTCAGTGGACATCAAAATATGTATTTCCGCAAAAATCTCGTCAGCGATTTTTTTCGTGATTCCAATACTTCCATATACTTTGTATAATAAAGTAAAAATGCACTTTTTTAAATTAGGTTATAAGGTTAGCTCATGAAATTGTGATAACAATTCAGCAACCGGAAGTGATACTTTACTTGACGGGCTAGTCAGTTCATTGGACACATCTGACTAGAGTAAATTTCCATTATAGTACATGCAGGATTACATCATAAAAATACAAGTACCTTGAAATATAAAATCCGAGTTAAATTTTATATGTAGACTGTGAAGTATATCAATGCTTGTTCTTATCAAAAGAGGCGTTTTACTTTCAGATGCAGTCAAGAATTTTGTAGCCTTTGAAAGTTCAAAATTTGTGTTGCTCTTAGAAAATCTCTTCCATCTCTAAGATTAGATTTATCCGCACAAAGATGCACCAAAGAAACTGCATGCATGATATGTATGATTACGGAAAGCGGACGTAAAATAACTATCATGTATATGTTTACAAATCTTTGTTCCGCCATACTTCAAAAGGAAATCTTACTTTAAATAATAATTGCTATCTTGTTTTAAATGAATGCAATCAAGGCCGGCTTTGTGCATGAAATGAGATTTTATGTAATTTGCTCTTGTAATTGTACATGCAAAGTAGCAGCAGAAAATAACAAATAACAAAGGAAGATCCATTGCTTTTATTTGTTTATTTCTACTCTGCATAATATACTCTCTAAATACACAATGTACAAAATTAAAACAGAACACATTTTTATCTATCTCTTTCTGTACAAATAGGTATATCTTTCGGCTACCAAAATTACGTCACGTAACCCTTCGTCTAATTCTTATTATTTAATTTCACCTAAAGTATAATTATTTCACATGTACATATTCCTTTTTACAACAAAAACGTAAATACAAAAGTTGTTCAGAATTTCAAAATGCATGAACGCTAAAGTCCTTTTGATTACCTAAATGTTAGATTTAAAATTAATATTTATTGGAAAAATACCGCTATAGAAAATTAAACAAAAATTAAAAATATTTGACATTTCATAAAATAGTTTGTCCCGCTATATCCCACTCAGTGGGGTAGCACGAATCCTGCAGTCAACCAACAATCAATCTCCTCCAAATATTCCTATCCTGACACACCACTTTCGTCTCATCCACATTCATAATTCACTCATGCGTGTCTATTTTTCGCAGTCGGAATTAATTATTCACGCAAAAAACCATCAATCATACGCAACCATTTACTTCTCGGATGCCCACGCAATCTTTCACCTTCAATCTCACCCGCATATATTAGTTTCACAAACCTTTCATTCGACATTCGCTCAACAAAACTCACTCCCACTTTCTTAACAACATTCTTCACAATCTTACATTCACCGTACACCAATGTATTCCGGACACTATCACGTCTCATATACCTACCACTCCTCTCAAATATTTAATTTCTACAGCAGTTATACGTCTTTCATACTTCTTCATCCACACCCAACATTCAGAATCATACATCAATGTAGGCACTAATACACCTTTATAAATACTCAGTCGAACATCTCTAGATAAACTCACGTTTGGAGCAAATGACCCAGAGTACCCAATACTCTGAACCCTGTAGATACTCGCCTTTCAATATCCTGGTCTATACAGTACTTAGTAATTTCTACACAAATTTTGAAAAAGATTGTGATATAATGGTGAATTTGAGAATTTGTTTCTTCAATGTACAAATACATAAACAATTAGAAAACTTTTTTATGAAATGTTACATATTTTTCGTTAAGATTAATTTTTCTAATAAATATTGATATTAATTTGATTGATATAGCGTGAAATATTAAAATTTAGATAATCAAATGGCCTTTATTACATGAATTTGTAAATTTTGAATAACTTTTGTCTTTACAGTTTTGCTGTAAAGTGAATAAGTAAAATTTTACAGCAATATAAAAAAAATGTATTGAAATCCCTATACGCCATATTTCAATTCTGTGTCCAGTATAAAAAAATCAACTTCTTTAAAGTTTTGCTGTAAAGTGAATAAGTAAAATTTTACAGCAATATAAAAAAAATTCTATTGAAATACCTATACGCCATATTTCAATTCTATATCCAGTATAAAAAAATCAACTACCGCAAAATTTAATCTTAGAATTTGGATATGTGGCAGTGGAGTAATAAAGCGGGGTTCATTTCCAGAAGGGTTATAAAAGTTTTAAGAAAACTTCGGTAAAGTAAGACTTTTAAATGTTTTTTGTTTGAAGTTTTTACGATATTAACAAAATTTAAAGCTTTTCAATTCATAAACTCTGTGAATGATTTCAAGAATAAAACAAGAGATTTCAGCTAAATCGATTGGCTTTTAACCAATCCTTTCTTTACAACTTAAAAGCAAAATAAGAAGATCCCTTGAAACGTCAATATTTATATAATTCAAACTTTCTTCCAAAGAGTAACAGTTCATAATACCAGTATTAAGTTATAAAATTTGAGTGGTCCATTTCATTTTATAGAGGACATATTTCATAAAACACCCGAAAAAGAAAATGAAAAAATCCACTTCTCGGAATTACAAAATTTGGTGTTACATCAAGTTAACATTATCTAGATTGATTAATAAAAAATTATCTAGATAACATATCTGGAGCAGGATATTCAGCCCTGTAACAACCCTTCCTGAGGGCTGTCATAACACTTAAAAATGTTGATAAGGGTGGCGAGGGATTACCCCTCCCCCGGCTGTATCGCGACTCTCACATTTTTCCTCCCACGCGGTTTTATTAGGGACAAATTTTGTTAAGTTTTTCTCGTCCTCCACAATTGTGGACCGTGAATCCATTTTGCGTTTCGCTCCTATCTCTCCCGTTATGTTCTACGCCACTGGTTTCAACGGATATCAAACACGTTATTTATGGTCTTCGAGTATTAAAGAAGAAGAAAACATTATTATGAGTACCATGAAATATTTCTTGTTTTCGTGGAACTCTTCCGGGAATGTTATTGCAGTTTCGCGAAATTGGTTAATGAAATGGGTCGTAAATAAATATTATTAGCAACTTTATCGAACTGATCTCTATGCCCACTTAAACATTCGCTTTTTGTAATATTTATTATAAATTATTACATTAATTTGTTTATAAATAAATTCACAATCCTTAGTCAAATTATGAAATAAACAAATGAATATACTTTTGCTATTTTCACATACACAAAGTCAAATTTGTGACACTGGTTTTCTCAAAAACAATGCTACAAAATTTAATTTTGTGCAACTGTTTTTGGGGAATTTATTATTTGTAAAATTAACAGTCTGTCAAACTTGGGGCTGTCATTGCTCACGTACAAATATTGAATCGGAGCCTCTGGTTGTGGTTGTGGCCTGGGACCCGATAGGCCCCGCGGGCAAAGCCCCATGGTAACCAGTGGTATATTAAACATGCCGTACAATTTTATTTTATTTTTATTGAATTTGTGAACGTGAAATTGGAACAGTTGTGTGATCAACTCGTGTTACAATGCCTAATTGTAACACCAGTTGTTCAATATACTATTTACGCATTCTACACAAAGCTGATTATGGTATTATGTATTTTTGCACGTGAAATGCGGGTACCAGCCGTCAAATCACGGTCTCCAAAGATGGTAGTGGTTTGAGTGGTGAAAACTTTCGGAAATTATTTTCGAAAAATTGTCAGCTGTGAGGATCGAACTAAGGATCTTATGATCCACAGTTCGTTATGTTACCCCGAAGCTATTTATCCAAATAATGCACTCGAATAATAATTATTATTACAATAAAGTAATTTTGACTGTGAATGTACCGCGCATTCCTGCCAGAAATAATGTATAACATAAAATTACTACCGATGACATTTATATCTATCTCTTTTTTTACAAATATGTTCCTTTTGTTTTACCAAAGCTACGTCACGTATAACTTCTCTTAATTTTTATTAATTAATTTCTCGTACACAAGAAATAATTCATTAATTTATAAATATGGTTCTTTATTTTCTAGTATACTCAGTAGTTATATCCCAAGTGCATGGAAAATATTCAGATTGTATTTGCTATGCACGAGGGATATATTAGAAGAAAATTTCTCGAGAAAAATTTGAGTCATATTTTAAATTATTGAACATAAACATCAGACCTATAACTTTGATAAATATCATTTGTCAAATTACTTTAAAAATGAGTCATCAGCGTTTTGAAAGAAATTCCTTTGAAGAAATTGATGGAAAATTTGAAGATAAAATCGCCTTTGTCTTTTAAAATAAAAAAATTTAACTATTACTCATTGTGTTTACAATGATTATAAATATTCGGGTATTACACTTGTGCAAATACCCGAATATTTGCACATATGCAAAATATTTACTGATATTCGATTGTCAGTAGTCAAAATTCAGAAATTACTGTAACGTGATTGGTTGAAGTTTTTCGAGTGAAATATTCAAAACAATACGACTGTTTGATTTGTAGGTTTTGTTTGCCATATGGCACTCTCTAAATATCTTAAAACTATTAATTTTAATAACTCATTAAATAACAAGAATTTCTTTAAGCAAAAAATTTTGCAGTTTTCCATTATTTGATATAAAATATTGCACACATATTAATTGAAAATAATAATTAAAACTTAGTAAAATCATATCATTTGTTTCCTAAATTATATGTTTCCAAATGTCGATTCTTATCAAAAACATTTGTTTTTAAAAATGAATAAATATATCATAATGCCATTGACTCATTTCAAGATGTAGTACTTTGATTAAAGAAGTTCTTAGTATGTTATATATTTTAGGCGTGATGAGCGGTTACTAGCCGTTAAATCATGTCTCCAAAAATGTTCCTTTATTCTTCTCACTCGGAATCATTCGTTCACGCAACAAACCATCAATCATACCCAACCAGTTATTCCTCGGACGCCCATGCAATCGTATACCTTCAATCTCACCCATATATAATAGTTCCACCAACCTTTCATTCGACATTCGCTCAACATGTCCAAACCACCCTCAACTGACTCAATCCCACTTTCTTAAAAACATTCTTTTCAATCTCGCACTCACCATACACCAATGTATTCCATATACCATCACGTCTCTTATGCCCACATACTCCTCTCAAATACACAGATGTAATTAATTTTTTCTTAATTGTTCCAAAAAGTTATCACTAGCGCTGCCACCAAAACCGTTTGAGTAATGTGTAGCAAAATTAATGCCTATTATATTTTTTCTTATCAATTTATTGTTGTTTGTAATACGGCTCTTTGGATCAATTTTTTTATTTGCCAATAAATTTGATTGACGAGTTAAGCTCCATTTTTGGACTATTGTTTAGAGAATTCTAGTAGATTTTAGTCATTGCCATATTGCCAACCACTTAAACTTGTTT
This sequence comes from Poecilus cupreus, assembly GCA_963942605.1. Taxonomy (NCBI): domain Eukaryota; kingdom Metazoa; phylum Arthropoda; class Insecta; order Coleoptera; family Carabidae; genus Poecilus; species Poecilus cupreus. The sequence goes on along the minus strand of OZ012726.1, from coordinate 5,216,343 downwards.
ATATTTTGGTTAGTTTGCTAATTTTGTACGTATAGCTAACCAGAAATATTAGTAGCATAGGTGACAGTTAATGTTGGTACAACTGTATATGTCACAATAAAATAACGGAAAATTTGATGTATGTAAAACAAACGACATTATTTTTGTTCTTGGCCCAATTTATTGCGAAATAAATTGCGTCGTGTGAAACAAGCATAAAATACCAAAAATATTTATCAACAAAATATGTTAATTTATTTAGCGGGTAGATATCAAGAAATGTATCCCTCCAGTTGAAGTCGTCTCTGTCTCAAATCTCCTTGAGAATTCTTGCGAAGTTTCATGATATTAATTTCTGGGCAATATCAAATTTTAATTAATTTGTTTGCCTATGAAATGAAACAATGACACTTTCCGTTAATTGAGAGGAATGAAATTCAACAAAGAGTTGTTTTAATAATCGTTTCAAATTCTACGACAAGACGACAGTAATTTTATTATATGAAGGATTTTTCCCTTCCGTTTTCAATTTGTCGCAAGCAAAATGAGTTCAAAACAATTTCAACGCTTAAACAGTAATTTACCTCTAAAACATTAATACTGCGTAGATTACATAAAATGTAGTAATATGCTAACAAATTTATTAAATTTATTCGTAACGTTAATGAAGTTTTTCACTTTATAAAATTATTTCTTTTTAAATAATAATTTTACCGGACAAACAAAATAAAATGTAATGAAAACTAGTAACAATTTTTCATTGTTAAATTAACAAAAGAAATGCCAGCTAGATTTCCTAGTAATTCACTCTGTGAAATTCCGGACATGTTGACTGAAATCGGAGCCGAACACGTTCGCATTTCTCCGGTGCCCTGGAGTCCGGAGTGGGACTCCGAACTCATTGTTTGTTCTGGGTAGCCAGCAAGCCATGTTAGCCAACTTAATTAACATAGAACCATCGCTGAATGTAATCAACATTCATACAATTTTTTTATGAAAATGTATTTGGCACCAGATAATAGGTTGATCTTTTGTACTTTCCTGAACATTTTAATGAAGGAAGAGTAAATATATAAAGTGTTTTTGAAAGTCTTTAAATATTTAAGTATTTCGGTAGATGACTTTGAAATTTCTTTATTTATTTTTCTTGCTAGATTAAGATATTAATTAATATTTTTTCTGTTTCAGGACTTGAATAACAAGCAGAAAACTTTATCATTGGTAAGTGACTGTTGTCAAATTTTAATAATTTTTTCATTACCAAAAGAAAGTGATTATTTTGTAATAAAACCTAGAAAATTATAATATTTTCGAAAACTTCTATAAAATATACTGAATATAGTTTTAACATCATGTATTTTATATTGCTTTAAAACTAAGACAATCCAAAATGCACGTATTTTGTTATCATCTCAATAAAAGAACATACTCGTATAATAAGTAGCATAATAACTGAAAATTACTTTTTTAAACATTTTTAGGTAATACATACATAAATTACATCACGCTATATCCCACACAGTGGGGTAGTACGAACCTTGAAACACAATCTACAACCAGTCAATCTCCTCCAAATATATCATTTTCACCTCGTCCACATTCATATTCTTCAAGCAGTAAATCATCAGTCGTACTTAACCAATTATTCCTCGGTCGCCCACGCAATCGTTCAGAAAAAATATTTCTTTCGATTGATACTACAATCATTATTGACCGAGCAACTGCACGCAAAAAACTGATTTTCTATGTTAATCTCCTAAGACAAATACACGGTATAAATGTCACAATACTAGAAAATATTTTTTGTGCAAATAAGCATTTCACAGTCACAAAATAGACCGAGAATAGTTATTTGTATCACAAGGTTGGAAACTGCTATTTTGAGAGTACGAGTTTATTTTGAAAGGACGAGCCGTAGGCGAGTCTTACAAATACGAGCACTCGCAAAATAGTTTCCAACCGAGGGATACACAAGATTTTTCGCGCCAACATTTATGTAAATTTAATAAATAAATTTAATTTATTACTCATTTTCTTAATGACAGGGAATTTTTATGTTACTAACTTCACAACATTTGAATGCCAATTATGTTTATTTTCCAATATCATAACCAAAAATATCTACATATTTTTATTTAGATTTTACACTGCAAATTCAATTATAATTACTTACAAATATGTTTGAAATCCATAAATATTCTGTTTTCTTGTATTGCGAATACTCAATTGTAGATATATTGCCATAAAATTTTTAAGTCAATGTAATACTTTGACATTTCTAGCGTCAGAAGTTAGCTAAAATTAGTGAAGTGATGCCAACATATAATTACATATTTTATCCAACACCTCACAAAAATGCTCCATAACTATGGCGATTTTAAACAAGGAAAGTAACAGATTACCCACTAGTGGGTATACTTTTTAGAAAATCCACTAGTGAGTATTTTTTTATTTATAACAATAATAATTAAACACAGCACCTTGGTAACCAACTCGATTGACATTTTAATTTCAAAAATTTAAAGAATGTCACTTTCAAATACTATTTCTTTAATAATTTTTCCATTTATTAAGAGTTGTTGAATAAAACGTTGTACTTCACACGTGGGCAAAGTGGAATTACCCTCTCGATAAAATTATCAGACTCAGCCTTCGGCTTCGTGTGCCAAAATTTCTCTCGTGGGTAATTTCTTACTTTGGCCACTTGTAAACTAAATAACTATTTTATGGTTACACAAACCTAACCTAACCTTTCTAAGCCGCAAGCGGTCTCGGCGACAATTTTTCTCTCAGTACGCTAAAGAGTGATTTTGCTGCCTTGGTATACAAATAACTATTAGGTTACGTGTGAACTTGTCATGTATATCTATCTATCCTTTTTCATAGCACTCTCTGATTGGCTGTTGCTCTCGTTGTCTGCTGTTGCATTGCTTGAGTTTGGAGTTTACAAACTTCTGCAACGCAAGGCAACAGCACTACAACTGCAACAAGTCATTGTTAACGACTGTACGCTGCAGAGCTTGTCAGCAATGCCACTGCAAGACAACAGCAATAAGTTGTATGTGAAAGCAGCTTTAAGCCCTTTGTCTTATTAATATTACAGTATATTCAATACATTATTCTCAGTTTTTGTGTAGAAATTAGCGACATTAGGTGTTTGTTTTGTGTGATTATAATTCCGCGCTTCCATTTTCATGTCGCGTATTCCTATTCTTATCTCGATATCAGTTTCTTAAACAACTGGCAGTGATTCGTTCACATGCGTGTAGCTCCACGCGCGGTTAACGGCTCCAGGCACGCGACTCCGGACTCCGGGCTTCCGGTTTCTTCCGTTTCTTCCATTGTTGCCGGAGTCTGTGTCATCCTTTGTTCGGGATTATCTGTGTAATGTACGCGGTATATCGCTCGCTCCATTGATTTTGCCCGGCTGCGGCAACGAGAACGTGAACGCACGTCTTCGACGCCGGGGAGCGTCCCGACGCTTCTGGAGCGACGGAATGGATTCGAAAGCTCGTTTACTTGTAAAATAAAATCGCTAATGTGATGCGCTTACGAGATCTCCACACGGACCCCAATGCCGGCGAAATATTATCCGAGTGTATTTTATTTTTTATTGATTTCGCATATTTTTAAATATATGGCTTCCAATGCCTATCATTATAATTTGCTTCGATTTCGAAGATACGCACATTTTGTCCCTGAATAAACGACAAATAAATAATAGTCATTTATAGAGAGCGGATTATATGCGCATTATATGCACTAATTTTTTAGGCAATTACACTATATATGCACAAATATGACAATATATGCAGCAAAATATGCAAAAAAAAAAATCACTTCAGTGCCGAGGTACAGATTAAGTTTTATTTGAAATCTAAAATACAAAAATTACAATATAGGTTAAGTTTATACATCTGTCAGTTGTCAATTGACACTGACAATCAATGTTGCCAACCTTGAACAGTGAAGTTATCGTAAATAACACTCAAAATTATGTGTTTCGTCCTCAACTTCGTCATCGGAATTCATTAGTTAATTCTTCTTGCAAATTTTGTTTCATGTTGCGTCCAAATTTACTATAGTACGTGAATATATGGTAATGGGGTCTTTCACCATTTTTTTTATATTTTTTTATGAAACTTTATCTATATTCAAGACTATCTACGCTTTTAAAAAGTCTTAATTGTTATTCATTAAGCCACATTGATCGCTAGTAAGAACGTTGATTAAGGGCGACTAACTAGCAGTTGACTATCTGTGTTTTTCAGCTGTCAAACCTTCTTACATCATTATTGAGAAAAATATTTGAAATAGAAGTGGTAGAATATTTAATTCTGTATGTCTTTTATTTGAAGCTTATATCTCTGAAATAATTTAGGAACGCTTGATAGCGTAAAATAAAGTTAGTCAACTGCTTGTTAATCACCCTTAATCGGTTGTTCTTACTAGCAGTAAATGATTTTTTTAAATGTTGTGACGTCATAGTAGGGATCTAAAACAGTAGATATTTAAATAATTTTTGTTACATAAATGTTCTATTTTATTGTAATAATAATAATAATAAAATTAGTAAAAAAATATACAATTACCTACAATCTGTACTGTTTTAGATCCAGCAACACCTCTACTATGACGTCACAACATTTTTTAAAAAATCATTGTGGCTTAATGAATAACAATTAAGACTAACGCATCGGACTGTGGATCGTGAGATCCTCAGTTCGAATCCCACAGCAGACAGTTGCCAATTTAAATTTTCTCCTGTGGTTCCTCCTCCACTAACAGCTTTGGGGGCTATGACTTGACGGCTGGTAACCGCATTTCATACGTAAAAATATAGCACTTACCGAGATCTGCGTAAGTAGTGTGCCACACCCATAATGGGTAAAAGGCGTGATGATATATTTATTTATTTATTTATATTTTATATATTTGCCAAAATTATCCTACTTTTACAATAATTATTTCACGGTTGCCAATACTACGTTGCTAATGGGTTACTTTAGTGACGTTTTCTGAGTTTTAATGAAGATTTTTGAGCACTTTAGTGCCGATTTCAAATAAAAAAACTTAAATTGCAGATATGTGGGCATTTTAATTTAAAGGAACGTAATATTTAAAATAAGTAAAATAAACAACACAACCCGATGGATCACTGGGTATATGTAGTTTTTGATGTGCTATTACCAGCTGTCCAATAAAGGCATGGCTAAAGCGAGAATCTCATGAACCACATCCAAATAAAGAACGTATAAAATAAACATGTAAAAAACCTGCATTATTAATGAAAAAAAAATTAAATTCGTCGTTCACAATTACCAAATAAATGCTAATACATCACTGCTGACAATTTTTTAATGTTGCGAATATTTTCGTTTTTGATCCGTTTGTGAAATTTTCAATTTTGCGTAAAACACATTTTGAAATTGTTATAATTTAAGCTTTTAATCTTCTGTTGTCTCTAATGGTCTAATCGAATTATTCGGCGTGGTAATTACAAATCATATTAAATCCAACTGTAACATAAATAAATTAATACTATTTGGGTAATAAAGTATTCATTCAACTTTCGTGTTTACTTTTTTCTGTTTGTGGAGCTTTTTCTGCTTCGTGGAATTTTTATTCATTTTCTTTCAGAAATATTAGACGAGAACAAGAAAGTTGTACGCAGACATATCTTCTCTTTAAGTCGTAGCAAATTTATTAACTCTACTGCGTAGTACAAAATATCTGTTCGTCTTTCGTCAGGCACATTGTAATTTCGTGTACAAATAAAATTCGTCGTCTGTTGTTTATTTTTAGAACGCGTTCTTTTTTACATTTTTCTTAAGATACTTCCAAGTAAATTAATGAATTTCTTTTCATTTGATTAACGAAAATTCAATAAAGGAAAGCAATTAATTTTAATTTTTTATACCTAATAAAATTTTATTTTCTTTTGAAATTTGTACTTAAAAGAAAAGGGTATTAAATTTTGTTTGAACCTAAACGGAAATACTTTATCACCTTACATTAATTTTACCTAATTTTTATCACTCCAAAATAATTACTACCACTCTAATTTACATTCTAATTTACTGAATCATTTCTTGCTCTATAAAATATACGTGGATAATATTTTAGTATATTTGACAAGGCGTTAGTGTTTCATCAAGACAAGAAATCCTGTCTTGATTATTTCTTGTCTTGGGCTTGATTTTCAAAACAAGAAATTAAACATTTCTTGTCTTGCTCATTTCTTGACAATGTATTTCTTGTATTGTTTCAAGAATTCTTGATATTTCTTGATTCTTGACATTTTAGGGGAACCCCTTTTTTTATTGTTTTATCTAATCCGAATACTCAAGAGTGTAGCGTTGACGTCTGCCTTTGCCCCTTCCTTTTAGTTTTAGTTAAATGTTTCGGAATAAATTAAGTTTTGAAATATATTTATGTATTTCGACCATATATTTAGAGAAAAAGGAAAATTATATATAAATATTTCCAATTTGTACATAAGTAATTACACATTTTATAGAGTATCAACTAAATATATTTGCGACATAAAATTTATATACATATAAATCTTGACTTCACATATTTATAAAATCTTTTGTTACATATTTACAAAATTTGAGGTTCACATTAAGGCCACCAGATGGTGTTAAAATCTGTGTACAAATGTGGAACGAACTTCAAAGTCACTTTATTGACAAATGTATGTAAAATTTTTATATTTCAATCATAAATGCGGAACTGAAAAATGTATTATCAAGATATCAATCTTGATTCTTGATGATACCTTCTTGTCTTGTCTTGGAAAATATAAAATACTTCTTGTCTTGGTCCTGTCTTGGTCTTGTCTTGTTCTTGTCTTAGTCTAGTCTTGATCTTGTCTTGATTTCAAGACAATATCAAGAGTCTTGTGAAACACTACAAGGCGCTATGTTATCGCAAAACTTTCGACACTTTTGTCGATTGGACGAATCGAACTAAAGATCTTTTTGCCAAGAATTTATTCAACCATTTTTTTAGACTTTTAGACAAACATCTTCATATTAACATGACAAATTTAAGTACATTCTAGACTATTCTTGGTTGATTTTGAGGGTGTATGATTTTTTTTTACTTCGGATTAGGATACAGCGTCGAAAATTATATATGGATATAGCTGTTTCGATAGCAGTTAAAAAAAATTGTCTTCATCCTGTTGCAATTAGAACTTCAATCTGTGCGATGACCTTTAGTTACCAGTGTGACCAAAACGGCATCACAGAAGCATTTAAAACCAGTGCAATGACCTAGGTACCACCTATTCCTACAGGAATGTGTAAGTTTGTGTTGGGCTGAAGGAAGAATCAATCGAACACCTCGAACCCCGAGTGAAACCCAGCCGCGAGCAATTAGCGGTAACTTAATATACACATCACGACTGACAGTTCCCGCGCAGTCCGCAGTTCTCTTCGGTTTCCAGTGCAGCAAGTTCCAGTGGCAGCGCACGCGACAATGGCCAGGATGTCCGTTCCAGGGAGCGCGAGCATACAGTGGAGTGGAGCTCCTGCACATAACCGTCAACGATAAATTTCCTCCCCTTGGCTGTCGAGTGTCGCAGAGCTCCCCTGGCGCTTGCTGCCGCGCCGCACTCTCGACTAAACATACATGATCCACATCATAAAATCACCTACTAAATGTCACATGATATTCTAGACGAATATTTCACCAGAACTAGCACCTAGAGAAAAAACATGTTTATGGTGTTTGCAAATAAATATAAAGCGATGATACTTTAACACTTCGCGAGGAACCCGCTTCGATTCACTACGTTCACGGACAATCCAGCCCGACTTTAATCGTAGGCCTTTTTTGCAATTTAAGTTTCCTGTTGCAAGAGGGGTAGTTTTCACTCACTCATGAGGGTGATTTTCAATGGAAAGTAATGTTTTTTTTATGAAGATGGGAAACGGACTAACTACTTGGTATATGCCGCCTCATGATTGGATGATAGTGAATTCATATATGAACACAAACGACCATGCTCTTCAGTGGGATCCGAACCCACGACCTCTAACGTACTAGGCTAGCGGTATTGCCACTACGCCACCGAGATCGACAAGGAAACATACGAGTAAGTTTATGCGTTATATATATGAATGTCATTTTTACCCTGTCGAAGGGGTGTTTTTGACGCTAGAGGTTGAATTAGGGGGTATACGATTTTTTTAACCTCGTTTTCGAATTCATCGTAAAATTACATAGGGATATAGTTGTCTCGATAACAGATCCAAATATTTTTTGTGGGGTATTATTATTGGTCGCGAATCTGGTCCTCTTAGGACTGTCGTCTCAGAAGAATTCTTATAAGAAGTTCCAAAATAATTGTGTTTTTCGATAAATAGCTTTGTGGTATGATTCAACTAGAGAATTACTTTTTATATAGGAGCACCTATTCTCTGTGGTTTCTTTTTACAGATTTGCGTTATAAAAAAAATTGTAACATAATTTTATACAATACCTCTCAATAAATGCTCTTTAACTATGTTGATTTTATACAAGGAAGGTAACAGATTACCCACTATAATTATATAATTTTGAGAAAAGTCACTAGTGAGTAATTTCTTATTTATAACAATAATCATAAGACACAACACCTTGGTAACTACTTCGATTGGCATTTTAATTTAGAAAATTTAAAGCATATTTCACTGTCATAAAATTTTTCTTTGATAAATTTTGAAATTATTAAGATGTATTGGATAAAACGTAATACTTCACACGTGGACAAAGTGGATTTACCCACTCGATAAAATTATCACACTCAGCCTTCGACTTGGTGTGCTAAAATTTCTCTCGTGGGTAATTCCTTACTTTGCCCACTTGTAATGTAAATAACTATTAATGTATTTTGCTGTGAAGAAATATAATAGTAAGAAACCTTACATAATATGTGCATTTTGCTAGGTATAACATACATTCCCAGCCAAAAACTGGACTTAAAAATTTCACAAATGCATTAGCATATTTGGCTCAAAACGAATGGGTATTTGTAGTATCTAGTGTATACATTCATCTATTGATATTAAGAGATTATAACTTGACTACAGCGATCCATCTATTTAGAGCCAGATATTCTAATGCTTTTCTAGAATTTTCAAATGCAACATTTGACTGGGTATCTCCCTTACAAGACTAAAACTATAAGATAATTTAAATATCAACTGCCATACTTTAGTTAACCTTTGTATTACTCAAATTCAGAGGAAAATACGATACCGAAAAAAAAAAATTAATTAAGAACTTTGAAATATGAACGCTCTATTTTATATACATATTAACAACCACTTGTCGGAAAAAATTCTTAATAGTCTTGTAAAAGACTTGCAAAAGTCTCTTGTACATTCTTATTTAAAAGTTCATTAATGTATCAGACAATTAAAAGTATACCAGAGCTTTCTTGATGTTGAAAATATTTTTGAAAAATTTTATGAAATAACAAATTTCCATGTCCGCGTTACAATTTTTCTAATTGATTTTAATTTCATTGAAGTATCGTGAAATACTACTATTACCAAATGGGCCTTAGTGCAATACCAACAGTCAACAGTCCTCACTTTTAATTTATTTGTACACCTACAGCAGCGATGAGTTTACAACTGATAATCGCACTTCGTTCGTAAAAATATGATACACGCGAAAATTATATAAACTATTTATTTAATAATGCTAATGATTTGCTCTTATGAAGGTGATTGTGGTTTAAAACGATGTGGAGTAAACAGTGGTGAAGCAGTGCTAGATGTCTTCATATTTGGAATCGTTTATTGCAGATTTTTCGCTGAATAAAAGATGTGCCAGAGTCGTTTCCGTCGCGCCGCGAGTTTTTGTTTATAGAGGCATGCGTGTGAAAGATATTACAGCAGCGTTGAGCCGCTACACAAACAAACAGACGGGGCCTGTTATCGTGCGGAGTGTTTGCAAGCAGGGTGTAGTTCTCGCCCAGGGCGCAGGCCGAGGCGCAGGCCTACCAGCCGGCTGTGATCCTCTGGACGTACACATGTAACCACCGGATGACAAACGGCGATCAGTCACCGCCGCCTCCCTCGCCGATCGCGCGCTCGATTGAGATTAATCGTCGAGTCGGTTGCCGCCGGCGGCTGAGAAACCCGCAGGCGGCCTCCGGGACGCGCCGCCATTACCCGGAGATATATCGCCGGAGGAATCGAACGTCGGCAAGGAGCCATGCTCTGCCCTTACCTCTACACTCCAGACATATTTAATTGAAAATTTTACAACGGACAATATTTCTGAATGAAGGCACATCTGCAATAATCTTTGAAGAACAATAATAATAATAATGTTGATAAATAATAATCGATGATACAGTCAAAGATCTTTATCCACAACTGTCAAATAATATACCCGATGTTTAACAATTAATGACCTTTCTTGCTAATGAAATAATATTGACAGTTCGACGAAATAATATTATTCATTCGTTATGTCAAATTCAAATCTTACCTGTCAAAATAGTATAATCAAAATTAATTCTAAGTAATTTTCTCCACATAAAAAGCCTAAGACATTAATTTTCTCATTTTTAATACTTTTATTTTCTTTTTAAGTTTAAACTGTGATTGAATAATTGGTCCTTTTTCTGCTAAATGTCAAATCACTTCAAAACAGTACATAGCCTAGCGCTGATTGCTACACTTTGTCTATGTTAATAAACAAAAATTTTTTTGTGTTTGTCAGAGCAAAAATTCTAATTATATTATAATTTCAAAACAAATTTTTGACGAAATGTTGTTGATAAGGTATTGTATTCTACTCGCATGTAATTGCTATTACTCATTCACGTTCGCTTGTGATGCAAACTTCATTCTCATGAGTAATAGCATATATTACATACTCATTGAATAATATACTATTATTTTCTACAGCACCGATGTTTCGATACCACTTGTGTCTTCTACAAGGTTAGTAGATAAGTTGTTATATAATTATATCATATGTTCATACTACTAATGTATCTAAATAGAGCTTTAATTATGTAAACACATAAAAGTCATCACAAATAAAGTATGTAAAACACGTCAGCAAAATTCACGTTACTTGAGCAATTCAAATTTGAGGCATTCTGAAATTTCAATTTAAGATAATACTGGACCGCAAATCGATCCTTGCGTAACGCTTTTCTCAATCATCAACATTGCAGAAATATTATTGTAAATATTTTGTAGTAGGTACTATTTAACAGGTCTGAGACTGGTCATGTTAAATCCAATCCATGAGATCCGTTCAAATATTAATCGAACATTTCGACTAACGCGCCAACAGATATGTAGTGCTATGCTATTTCTGTTATTTTCTGAAGAGAGCTTGTAATTTAATGTAACCAGTATGAGCTCAAGGTCGACAGTGTCAATATAGTCCTCGAGGAATGTATAATTATGGAGATTTTTTGCTGGTGTTTTTAATTGTGGTTGTTTTATTCGTAACATAAAAACGCGCATTTATATGCGTAAAGAAACACTCGTTAAGCGTTGGTTCTGTCAGGATTGCGCTTTGAATATTCAAAACCGGATGGAATATCGTTCAGGTTTAGTGCGCTTGAGCGTTTCGGAAGTTATATCTCCAAGTAGTGTTCATGTACGGCGTGTATGCGGGCGTGATGTTAAGAGAGAGAGGGGGAGAAGTGGCTGGTCCTCTCTCTAATTGACGCCATTCACGAGCCCCGTCCTCGATCAACTTAATTGGATCGCGCACAAAGAGCGAACCGACTCGGAACACGCCGCCAATTGCGGATAACATGAGTCCGCTACCTGCGCTCCTAATTACCTGATAATCGCCGCATTCCCAAAAAACTGACTTTATAGTTCCCCAGCGCTATCTGCGCACGCTATAATCACGGATGAGGGATACGCGCTGTGCGCGGCAGCGCCTCAATGAATTATATATTTGGAGTTCGGATGTCCGAGGCAGCAAATCGAAGCGCCGTAGGTGAAAAGTTCCCTGCGGCAATTACACGCTACACCGGCGCAATTATTTCTTGGACAGTTGAGGAAAGTTTCCGCGGCCCTCTAATTTATAAGCCGTAGTAGTGTAGCTAAATGAGCCGCACTCGATATAAATATTGATGATTTGCATTTCCATAAGGAATCCGAGATGCACGGCCGTAATTGGAAAAAGCAAACTTGCCGTGAATTTGGAACAGGAGCGTCCTGACCGGAATCCGTGCTAAGTTTTGAGTTTTGAATAATAATTTGCATAAGCGGTGGCGGGCGCCGTTTCTTTCGACTTGTTCGCGGTTTATCCGATTCCACCGCCCGCGTTGAAAAATAGCAAATTTAATTTCTCTTCAATCAAAAACGGGCCGTCTTAGCGCGGGGAATAAGAAATTACTACTTTAATTTTCATGCCAAGTGTTATTCCGGGCCGCGGCTCATTTTAAAGAAATTAAAAGTTCAAAGCGAGGAGACACTGGCGAACACTTCACCAATTCAATTTCGCATTTACGTCCAATTTGACTGGCGCAAATATTAAGATCCTGGGTTATGGAAATTGCTTCCTAGGAGACGACGGCGGCGGAGACCTCAGCCTTTGTCTCTGCAGCGCACCTCGGCTTCCCTCTGCGCTCGGCTCGTACACAATCAGAAGTGTTTTACAGCTCGTTCGCAAAAAGCACTTCTGCGTCGGTCGCCCGGAGCCGCGAAGAGACAGCTCGGCGATTACCGCGCGCTAATGTCGCCCCATTCGCCGCAGATGATGTGCGACGCCGCGGGCCCAGGGACGCACCGTCGCGCGATTGATTTCCATATCCCCCCACGAACGACGCTCGGTCACTCTCTCCGGTTTTAATACATCTTCAAGCCAAGGAAACCCGTGCGAGCAGTGCACTGTTTTCCTTTGCTGGCGTCTGTTTTGAATCGATTACAGAAAGCCGTTATTGGTACACTGAGAAAAAAGTAGTATGTATCGTTCAATCAGTTAATTTGTACGCAACTAAAGAATTCTGCCAGGCAACGGTTTAGCAAGTAGCGTTAAAGCCGGATCACTCGATAACTCAAGTTAAGCAATCAGTATTTATCAGCCATACTGTTTTTACTGAACGTATGTATGTACCGCGCAAATCCCCACTTCAATTAGAACCATGGCATGCATGCATCTGCCCTCAGCAGGTTACCACCTTGCCACTAATATATGCTTAAGTTCTCTTCTTTGTCTTCTATCCTCCAAGGTGCCACCTGTTTGAAACTTTTGAAAATTATTTACTAGCTTCATACTACAGTTTTACCAAATAATTTATTTTTCGTGGTCCCATTCATATTTGCAATTTATCTGTACAAATACATCCAGTAAATTTTACTTACATTTATTTAATTAGTATAATTACAATTGACTAATATTATGAAAATACTAGTTCATTTTTGTGACACGTCACTAGTTGAATGAATTTTGTATTCAGTCTGGGAATTTCTTCTTTATTTAAATTTTTTAATTATTTATTAATTTATTATCAAACCAATCCAACAGGATAAAATGTCCCAATTACAGGTTGATTATACATAAATACAAAATACAAAAGTCTTGCAAAAAAAATAGACAGCAAATAATAAATTGAATTATATCATACCCACTTATATAAAAACAAAATTCAACAAAAAGAAAAATATTCTAATTAACAAACAAAGAGAACTTGCTACAAATTTAAAAAATGCAAGATTAATTTGCATCTGAAGACATGTAAAGAGTCTGCAAATACATCAATATTGTTAGGAATATTATTAAAAATACTATATAAATGGCTGATTGGTGATTTCATTTCATAATTTGTCCGTGCTTTACTGCAATTATGAAAACAAAATATTGAAAACAGTCACTGTCATGTCAACCTACACATATCTTTATTCATTTTTGAATAAACTGAGCAGATTGAAAATACATACATTTTACCGCGCCCATAACGGTAGACACTTGAAGAATTTGTAGAATAATCCAGTTGGGGACAAACCATGGAGAATAGAAGATCATGCGAAGGATTTTTGACTAAAATCTTTCTATATTGGAGGTACTTACTAATCCCCATAGTTCAATGTGTTACAGACCTTAAAGGCCATTTCAAATTAAGCTATTCAGGATTGCATCGCGAAATGTAAACATCGCTGGGAAAAGTGTGTAAATGTGAATAGGGTAAGGGAATACTTTAAAGGGGACTAGGACCAATAGTCCGTAAAATTAATAATAAAGTTCGGTTATGTTGTGAAGCTCGCTTGTACCTTAGCAATAGCGGGAGCGTCTTGATGAGAGGGTTAAGTTGTGGGGTGCGTAGGTGTGCGCGGATGCACGTTAATCGGTGCACATCCGAGTGCCCTCGCATTAGCTTCCGCTTAGCGGGATCACCAATTAAGATGACTGAGCGACGTAATTACCGGCACGGGGAGCTGCTTGTTCGCGAATTGTTACGTAACGCAGCGCATTGTGCGACGGCAGCGTCGGCGTCGGGCGTCGGCGCCGACACCACAGCGCCGCCATTATCGTTATCTGCTTTTCTTTATCGCGTGCCATTTATTACGCCCTTCCTGCGGAGAAATTCCCATTTTGTTCATTTTCACTTTGTGTCTTCATTTGCTCGCAGCATATTATCATTATGTCCGTATTCATGTTCCGATTAAATATAGGCGGACTAGAAAGAAGGAGCACCGTCGCCTGGTGATTTAGCGTTAGGTGCGCAGCGTATGTACGACAATGCCCGGCCGCATTGGGTCGGTGTCGCTAACTTCCTAATTAATTTTACTTGTTATATAACAATGGCAAGGAATAACGATGTCATTTTGCAAGTTTTCATCTCCATAATTCGTTCTGTCGTCTTCTGGGACTCGTTCATAATGTGCTTAGCGGCGGTCGCTATCGATATAATTAAGTTTCCGAGATGTAAAGTTGCGCACCTGACCTATCCACATCCCAGTGCCAACGTCTCCGCTTCAACGCGCCCGACATCCACACTCATCGGCTGGTGATTAACTCGAGCTTAATTTGGTTACGTTGGAAAAACATTCGCCGGTTCAATTAGCCGTGCCTATACAGCTCGCGCCTCGTTTGTTACTGTCAGTCAGCCGCGTCACTGCCCACTCGCACGACTACTTGCGCATGTGGGTGCCCTCATTCGCATTTTTACATATTTACTCGTCACCCATACGTCATTGCACAACACTGCTAGATAAACAACACACATCATCCTTCACTCCACCACTGCCATCGTCCAAATTCATTTTGTTTCAGCGTACCTATGTAATTTGAAACACCTACTGGTAGTCAAGGGGATAAGAGCGCTCAGCTTGTAATCTGTCGGTCGAGGTTCGCGCCCCGCCTGGTACATTTCGAATTATACAAATAATTATAATAAGTAGCTCTGACAAACGACCAGAGGAGAATCGTAAGTGATTCGGAAGTCACTACAAGCCGGCGGTCCCTTGCATTTGTCTGTTGACTGACCATCAGCAACCTCGGAAATGTAAATAAAATATTTCATCAATAAATTCAATAGAACAGTCTGTACTATGTAATTGACGATTAAATAAAATATATATCATCACTCCATATACCCGAAGTAATCATGATTGAGATAAGAGAATTATGCTTCTTATTCCAATACTTTTATTTTGTAATTAAGAAACAACCACTCTTCTGAAACAGCATTTTGTTTTACTTTATTATAAGAAATTACGAAGTATAAGAAAATATAGCAATCTTGGAAAAAATCGATTAGAATATTAAGTGCTAGTTTGATTTTCGGAAATTTACCGCCTGAACTATTGAGTATTTATTGCCACGAGTCGAAGATGAGTGGTGATTTTCAAGTATCAATAAGAACGAAATATTTCAGTAGGTAATCAAATTAGCACGAAATAGATTTAGCTAGAAATTCCTGTTTTATGTTTCATCTGACAGAACCATTTTTAAAAATAAAATTTATTCAGTTGTAACTATGGCAACGAAATAGAATATAAATAATCAAAGATAGGAAAAATTTGAGAAGGATGCAAAATTTAAACGAAATGTCAACAAATAATATTATCTCTCGTTTTTCTGAAAAGTCCATTTAAGAAATCGACAAAGCACTTGAAGGTACTACTCCCCAAAATACTCTAAAGCGTACGTGTGAAATTAACTGAGATAAATGTTTCAAATAAAAGATGTTAGTATCAGATTCTGAGAAACTTAATTATAGATTTATATTTTGAAAAATGACAAGGAAAATCCCTTTCGAATTTGGTGTCAAATAAAAAGTCTTACGGAAAAGACTTAACCTCAAATATGAAAAATGAATTTTTATCAATCATCAATTGTTTCTCTTTAGACAAGTTATAAGAATCCAGTCGAGTTTGGTATTAAATTAAAAGTTTCAGGGATTAGAATTAAATTAAAGTGACAAAAATTAATTTTGTACGATCGTCAATTGTTTTTTACGACATTTAATTGAATCTTGTAAATATAAAATGTAAATTAAGAATTTAGTAGCCTTTTCTTGTTTTTGTTTAGTTTGACTTGTTTGATTAGTTACGTCATAATATTTGAAAGGATCGAGAATATTATAAAAGTAATAAAGGGACTTTTATTCAATTCTAATATTTTAGGTAATATTGTGTTAATATCTGTTATAATTCCTAATAATAATAAATTCTAATATTTTAGCAATAGTAATAATTGTCTACTTTATTAAAGAATTACAAATTGAATAAAGTCTACAACAATGACTACACCGAAGAAATTGCATATTCATCTTATCAAAAAAGGTGAAGACAAATATGAATTGTCCGCATTGTCTATGGATAAAATTATATGGTTTAACATACCAGATGAATTGAAAGATCTAAGTCTTCACAAAGAATTATTAGCACTTAAAACTATTACAAGTAGTATAAAATCTATTACAAAAATAGGTGGTTACAGAAAAGTGACAGTTACCTTTAAACCTGCATTACAAAAACGATATTTAGATGAAGAAGAAAATTTTTGCATTGATGATCATTATTTAGAGGAATTTGTAGAAGAATCAGATGCAATAACTAGTATATTAGGTGAATCGAAAACTTCAAATGAAATTTTTTTAATAAAACGTATTAAAGAATTGGAAAATCGTATTTCATTTTCAAATGAAATAAGTTTGAGTGAAGTACAACAAAAATTTTTGTTAGGCATTTTTAATGGCAAACAAGAAGCTTCAAGTTGGATTAATTCTTTTGAAAAAGAATGCATTAGATTTAAAATATTTGACGGCACAACAAGGGTGGAAGTACTAAAATTGTTTATAGAAGGAAATGTAAAAGAATGGTATAGTTCTAATTTGATTAAGTTGTCATTATCGGACTGGGAAGCTTGGAAAAGATCATTTTTATTAATTTATGGCAAGAAAACTTGGTCATCTGTTCGTACTGCTTTTAATTATAAATACATATATGGTTCTTTGATCGATTATGTGATGAAGAAAGAACGTTTACTTCTTGAAGCTGATAATAACATACCAGAAATATTTAGAATTTATCAAATAGTTTATAATTTACCACTTGATGTACAAGACAAACTTGAGAGAGATAAAGTTAAAACCATAGACGATTTAGTGAGAGAATTAAAGAAATTTGATGATTCATATGTTATAAAAAAGAAATTAGAAGAGAAGAAATGTTATGAAAAGAAAGAGAAAATTGATGTTGATAGAAGAAAACATGGTAAAATAAGTGAAGTAGAGAGGAAACCATGTCCTGTATGTGAAACACTTGGTTATAAAAATCGTTATCATCCAATACAAATATGTAGAAATAAATCAAGTACGTTAACTAGAAATGAAATAAATTTAACTGAACAAGACAAAGAATATGAGAATGATATATTTAAAATTGAAATGAAACAAGATGACAAGGATAAAAAAAACTAGTTAACCCGGCAAGATCCACACCACAATCGTTGATTAAAATTAAAGTGATAGTAGACAAAAGCAAATTAATTAAAGCTATTTATGATAATGGTTCTACCTGTTCTTTAATTAATGAGAAACTTGTAGATTTGTTGAAATCAAAATTAAGCATCAATAAAAGTATATTAAAAACTATAAGTGGTGTGAATTTTTGTAAAAGCCGGGCTACTCTACATTTAAAAATAGGTGAAATAGAAGATAAACTGGATTTAATAGTAGTGAAGAATAGTAATTTTAATTATGATCTTTTACTTGGTTTGGACGCAATTAGAAAGTTCAAATTAATACAAGATGAAAATTTGAGAATAAATCAAAAAATAGGTAATAAAATAGTAACTGTAAATAATATAAATGAAGACAAAATTATAATAAAAAAAGAAGTAAACAAAGATGAATTGAGAGAAAAAAAAGAAGAGTTGAAAGAAGTTGTGAATGATACAAGAGAAATAATTATCGAATCATTCATAAATGAGAATCATTCAAGATTTCATGATAATTTAGATATTGAAAATTACATGAAAAATTTAGATCATTTAGATGAAAATAAAAAGAAGAAAATAATTATATTGCTTAATGAATATCAATCATGTTTTGCAACAAATAAATTTGATGTTGGTTCATTTAGAACTGGAGAAGCAGAAATTAGACTTAAAGAAGACAAATACGTATCAAGGAAACCATATAGATGTTCATTTCCAGATCAAGAAGAAATAGAATCACAAATATCTAAATTATTGGAGAACGATTTAATAGAAGAATCGAATTCGCCATTTGCATCTCCGGTAACATTAGCATTTAAAAAAGAAGATGGGAAAAGAACTCGTTTATGTGTAGACTTTAGAGAATTAAACAAGATAGTAGTACCTGAAGCACAACCATTTCCCAGAATAGAAGATTTAGTGGTGAATGTTGGTGATTGTAACTGGTTTACAGCATTAGATATAAATTCAGCGTTTTGGTCTATACCAATCAGGATAAAAGATCGTAAGAAAACAGCATTTATCACTCAAAAAGGTCATTGGCAATGGAAAGTATTACCATTTGGTTTCAAGAATTCACCAGCTATTTTCCAAAGACTGTTGGCAAGTATAATTAGAAGACATAATTTAGATAAATTTTGTGTAAATTATATTGATGATATATTAGTTTTTTCAAAATCATTTGATGAACATTTAATGCATATAAAACAAATTTTTGAAGCAATTAAGAAAGAAGGAATCAAATTGAAATTAATAAAATGTGGTTTTGCTAAGCATTCCGTTAAATATTTAGGCCATATTATAGAAAAAAGTAAAGTTTATCCAATTAAAGATAATTTAATTGCAATTAAAGAATTTCCACGTCCTACGACAAGAAAGATGGTTCGACAGTTATTGGGTAAAATTAATTTTTATCATAAATTTATACTTTATTACTTTTTCGCGATAGTCAATTGTTTTATAATTGTTATTACCATTCTTTCAAATTCGATACCAAATTCAAGTGAATTTGTATTATTAGGTAATTTTTCGAGACTTGTACTTCATTTTTAGGATACCCTAAATTTTCTTAATTTCGTTTGTATATCTATATAAATTTATTATATTTAAATGTACAAGAATGTCACGTGGTGACTATCCAGATTTTTTTATGATCAGTTGGATTTAATAATATGACGGCATTTCAATGTGCGATATATGATGTACAAGGAAATTTAGGAATTTTTTGACTTTGAAAGTATATTATTTCTATAATCATAATTATTATTTAGAATATCAAAATCATAGGTTGAAGAAACACGCGCAATGCAATAAATTATTGGCGGGACAGTAATTAAAAAACTTTCAAAACATCCCAATGCTATAATTAGACTAAAGTGTACCAAACAACTCCCAGGGTACATCAACCCCTCTTAATTGTCACCAAGTCAATCCAGGCCGACACGGTGTTGTCACGTCCGCGGTTCGAATAGTTTCATTACGTGAGCCCGAGGTCCATCATTAGTGGCCTGTTGAGAGTCACTGTGCTCGACTTGAACGCCAGTGTAACAAGCATCACTTGATTAGTCGCTTCCGGGGACGCAGTAACATGTTGAGAAATGCACGGCCACCGTGCCCTGCCAATTAGGACATATTCAGCGCGACGTGACGTCACCTGCACTCCCGACCACCCCCGCTAGCATGACCTATAGCCCCAGGATGCGAGGATTAGAGATAAGTTGCAGGATGACTAGATTATGGATGTGCTGTTCAATCGGAATGAATTTTCTTATCTGAAGACCATCCGAAATGAAGAAAGGTCAATCTTGCGATGTTCTACTTTATATTTGATGTCGGATGTTTATGACTCCTTTTGATTTGCAGAGCTGTGCATGTACTTAAGTACAAGTACTTGTAACTGTACTTGTACTTGTATTTAAGTAAAATTTTGCAATGTGCAATTTTACTTGTACTTAAGTACAAGAAAATATATATCCAGCTTGTCCGTATTTTTCAGTTTAAAATCTCTGATTATACATTTGTATGCTAATTTGCTAAATATGTGATTTATTATTAAAAGGTTGTACCAATTAACCAAAATGAAAAAAAAAATATGCACTTTTCTAGAAACTGCACAGTTTAAACTGTAAGTGTATTTAATTTAAATTTATTTTCTGCTTTTATAAAATAAAATGTTTTATTAAATCAATTAGTTTAAAGTACTGTCTACATAATTTTAAAAAAAATTAACAATTTGTATTTAATTTTAGGCGCTTTATTTGTAACAAGCAGTTTCGTACGAAAGAAAAGTTTCGTAGAATGCTATCACTAGAAACAAATTACTAATTACCTTAATTTAATCACACAATTTAAAAAATGTCAAAAGAAGATATAATAATAATAAAATATCAAGTCTGCAAATATTTCTTAAGATAAATTTGACAATCGTATTATTAAATTTTTAATTAATACTGTTCTTATTAAAAGTTTATAAAATATAACAATTATATAAAAAAAAGTCAAACAAATTGCTGTTTTTTATATTTTTTATATACCTATAGGTACTTGTACTTATATTTTAAACTGCAAGTACAAATACTGTACTTTTACTTGTACTTAAGTACTTTTATAATGAATGTAATTGTAATTAATTACATTTTTCACTGAAGTACTTGTACTTGTATTTAAGTACATTTTTCTTGTACTTGTGCGCAGCTCTGTTGATTTGTATCCTAATTTCCTCCCAATTAAAGAGATAAATACGAGGGTCGTTCAATAAGTAAGGTTAATTTCTATTGTAGTATTTTGAGCATGTCGCCATAAATAAAGTATTATTCTTTAAAAGAACCTATACCAAATTCGACTACATATTTACATTTAGCTTACCATTGGCAAACTTTTAAAATAAGGCTGATAACTAGTATTTTCAACAACGGAAAAAGCAGAATTTTACCCTGTTTCAAATTAGAGGTGAAGTACCAGAACGCAAGGTTCAGTTGAAGAAATTATTTAAAGCGTAGAACGTGAATGCTGTGTTAATCAAATATTTGATAGTAGTTTTTGCTACTTGGATATTCTGGATGGCAGTGAAAAAATTCATTTTTCATAAATGTGGACAATTCGTTTTGAATTAGATATTCATCGAGACCGCCATGAATTTAATATTAAATTGTCAATATTTTAAAAGCGTACCACAGTCATCGTAGGCTCGATATTAATTTTTCAATGTCGTGACTCAAAGAATGCCAAACGATTTTCAAGGACGTCTCATCCTTATCCTTCGGGAATATTGTTATCTGGTGCGATATAACAAGTATCATAGGTAATACAGGATGAGTTAACAATAACATTTTTTCGCCCACGATAGCTAAAATTTTATTAAAGGTATCATATTTAAATTATATATTTGGAATATCAGTATCTATTTAGTAATCATCAACTGGAAGAGGTAGTTTACTTGAAAATCTTTCGGGATTTTTAAGCATATCTCAATAAATGTTGTTTTATTCAAAACAATGTAGAATTATATTGGATACAATGTTTATTAGAAATATTTTCTAGGTCTTGTACTGTTTTGAAATTAAAATTTGTGGGAGGTATAATTCAACTAGAGAATGAAAGTGTGAAGAACTAAAATTTTAAGAAACCCTAAATATTGTCTATATTTTCCTAGGTATAATATATATATATATATATATATATATATATATATATATATATATATATATATATATATATATATATCAAGTTAAGTGTTGGATTTGAAAATTTGTATTTAATATTTTAAATTAAAATCATAGTTGAGAACAAAAATTTAAACTAGTATAACATCTATGTCAAATAATTGTCAAAATAGTCATACACAAGGAACAAGTCATACATGTTTAGTTGGTTTTATATGTATAAGGAAGTAATGTGATTATTAACACCAAAATTTTTTTTTTCAAATACAACCATTCATTGGGTATCTGGAAATAGACCATTGTTTCTTATGAAAAGAAACCAAAACCATAAAACTTCAACTGTAAAACTCTAATTAAACTATACCAACCACAATTTTTGTTTATCTCGAACATTAGTTTGATTTTTAAGTATGAAATGCAGAGTCTTATATTTGATAAGATATCGAACTCTAAAACTATCATCAGATAATTTTTCTCCTGATAGGAGTAAACAGTTATTGTTAGAGTAATGTCATAAATGTCTGTGAAATCGCCTTCAGTGCTGTTAGTGTAACGATGCTGCATTGTTCGCGTTGACTGGTGTCTGTATAGATTGAGGAATCAAGAGTTGGCGAACGAAGTAGTAGTGTAGATTAGAGGCGAAGCCATCGCCAACCGGTAGGAAGAACGGTTCCGGAGCAAATATCGAATTGACGGGCGTCGCTGAATAAAAAGCTGCGAAGCGGCGGCGGCCGTGTGTGTGTCAGGCCGGAAATTAGAAACTCGCTACGGTGATAACGCGAGGCGACAGCAGGAACAGCAGCGGAGCCAGCCAGCGCGTTGGTCAATACAGGCCAGTTTTTAAATCGCTATCTGCCTCCCGGGAGGGTTTACGAGCAGCGGCGCGATAAAGGTGGCACTTCATCGGTTTATCTCTAAATTAGCGAGCATAAAATATGAGCCCACGCCGTGCGAATATGTGCTGAAGATAGTATTATGATTCGCGCTTTTTCAGCATGCAAATGGCTTCGCCCGGAGCGGAGTTCACTTCATCACCGCAGTGCGGCGCCAGGCGCGACGCCGTAAATGAATTTCGCACGGCGCCGCCGATAGAAAAGGTTACAAATTCACTCGGATGAGATGCGACATCCATATGTAACCGCGGCGGAGCCTGAGAGCGGATAGCGGCCCGACAACCCGGCCTCCGCCAGCCTCATCGCTTATGAAAGCAATCACGGACGTGAGACGCACGCACGCCAGGACCGCACTTCCCGCATTTTCACTAAACATTCCCCCAGACAAATCCATACACTGCATACAAAACACCCAACCCCAACGCACACTACATACAA
The DNA here is from genome assembly GCA_963942605.1 of Poecilus cupreus. Taxonomy (NCBI): domain Eukaryota; kingdom Metazoa; phylum Arthropoda; class Insecta; order Coleoptera; family Carabidae; genus Poecilus; species Poecilus cupreus. The sequence continues at coordinate 5,192,942 of OZ012726.1, read as the reverse complement.
CTTTGAGAATCCGGACAAGTTGAGCCCATATTTCGCCGGAAGTCCCTCTCTGTCACATGACGCAAAATACTACAACATAATGATTGTTTATCTCTAAATTAAGCTATGAGCTTTATTAATACATTGTTGAAGCTGTAGAATAAATAGTAGCAAGAAGACTAGAACAGTATTTCGAATATTTGCTCCATCAGATTAGTAGATACGTGAAGACATTTTAAATTGTAGGATCCGAGATTTTCCATTTGATTTCAGTGGATCTCCTTTTTGACTTACTGCTGTGGTTCCTCCTTCACTAACATCTTTTGGGGCCGTGACTTGACGGCATGCGTAAAGGTATAACAATATATATTTTTCCCGAAACCGTAAAGAAAGTGCCTACTTTCTTCACACATCTTAGTATAGAAAGTAGATCAGTACTGAATTAGCCAGGTATCGTAAAGTACTTTTTGTACTCATACATTGAAATGTGTTGTTTAGCGTTGCCTAAACAACGTCCGAAATGTCCATTTCCCAGGTTTCCACCACATAACCGGGAAATTTCGACAAAAACATTCCTATTTTTAAAGCGTTTATTAATAAATTATATTTATAATAAAATAATATAGTATTTCAAACATTTCTTTACATAATATTAAAATAAACAATGATGGAATAAGAATGAAATTGAATTTAAGAATAACAAATTTAGTGCATTTGGTTACCAATGTTGGTAATAAAATCTGCCCGATATGACAGCTGTAAAATACATAACCTACAAATGTAATGTTAGTTACCTCAATATAAATAAGAAATATAATAAATTTACAAGTGAATACGGTAAATATTATAAATATTTTAATTGTTTTCTAATATATTAGACAAACTAATTTGTGTGTTTATATTTATAGTGCAACTTTGACAATTATCAAAATAACTACTTGAAGAACTTCATTCCTTTGTATAGACTGTTATTAGTTTTATACTTTTCGTACAAAAAATATTGTACAAACCTCTTGCGTAAACTCGGTTCTTTCTGTTTAATAAAATAATGATGTTTAACATGCAGTTGTCAAAAAAATATTTTGACATGCTTTTTTTTTTGATAACTAATAACATTTTAATGATTACTTTGTATTTTATATTGATGCTTCACTCCTGAGAATAACTTATCTGTAGATTAGTAAATTGTTAAATTATCTGTAACTACACAATATGGCCTAATAATTTAAACGAGAATTGTGGTTATAATTTGAAAAATGTTTATAATATCTGTACAAGTAAGAAAATTTAATAGAAGTTCATTTACCATTGACAACAAATACATGTTAAGAAAGTACTACACAATTTCAGATTTCACGAAATATCACTAAAAATTGGCATATACTTTTATTGTATTTCATCATCATCATCATATGAACTGTGTTTAAATGAGTAAGAAGAATGTTTTACGGAAATAAGAAATATAATAAATTTACAAGTGAATACGGTAAATATTATAAATCAGAAATAGGTAAATAAGGCTATACCTCTTGCGTTGGGTAGAATGTTCAACCAGTAATCAATCTCCTCCAAACTTTGGTACCTCATTTTTGCCTAGCCCATCTTCATATATAAATGGTATGACGATATATTTATTTTATTTGCGAATGGAATTGATTCCATTATTAGGTTAAGTGCTTAATGTGTGGAACAATAAATAATTAAAGCAAATTTAATTGCCTGACTATTATATGTAAAATGATATTCTAGGCACTTCGACTAAATGTGATATAATTAACGTAATATATCCCCTATAAGATAAATAATAACACAAAAATTATTGAACTGATATAGTGGCAATGAAATATATGATGTAGATGTTTTCATGATTTTAATGAAAGTTTATGAAGCAAATAGATCAACATTTTATTGTTTATTTTTGGGCAATTTCTATTTTTAAAATGTAAGTAGTAAAAAATAAAAAATTAGCACGACTAGCACAGAACTTTTTGGGTTTTAAAACAGATGGACTATAATAGTTATTTACGATGCAAGTACGTAAAGCTAGTCTTTACGACCCCTAAATGACTAAAGATGCTTTACATATGCGTCTCATACAATATTTTATCTACGATATAATGTAAAAACCCAATAAATGTAAAAAAAAAATACTTTTTTCTACACCTGTATAAATATATCCTAATTTCGATGAATTATAGTACCCATAATTCACTCTTCTTGACCAATCAGCAATCACAGAGCCAGAAATCCATAATTCACGGTCATTTTAAAGACGTGATGTGGATCACCAAGCAACGGCCGTCTGACAGTTGACTTATAGTCAGTTGTCATTGTGCATTTTTATTTTGACATTTTTCAACACGGGTTTTCAACAAAGTTCAATCATTCTTAAAAGTGATCCGAATTTACAGGAGTAGAAAAAGTATAGTTATACATACTATTATTTATGAATTAAGATCACAATATTAAATGAGAAGATAATAAAATATTCACCCCGGTTATCATTTGTTTAATTTCACAGTTTTGTTTTTTAAAACGTCAAAAATAGTTTCATGTGGTTTCTCTAAGATTTAGTTAAGTAGGTAATTATAATAAATAAACAAAGAGGTTTCTTAATTTTTGCCAATTTGGTGTATTTAAATATTTTTATCACTCGTTGTTCGTAAACCCGTGACTAATGAAATCTTGTTACTAAACAACCGTTTTTCAAACTTAAAATTAATATCTAAACTAAAGTTTTACACACTATCGTAGATAAAATACATTTTACTAATTAAATTATGTTTCAATTTGGCGTTGGTGTGCCATGCCGGCCCTGAAGGGCATCGCAGCCGTTAGTGCCCTAGGCCCAAGCCCTGACTTATTTCCCTCCGTGACGTAAACGACCCTAATCCCGAGAAGCAAATATCCTATATCACATGTACGATCACATATGCGTACACTCTATTAACATATTTTACGTTCCAGTCACTTGCAACCATACTTCATACATGCGAACTTTAAGCCGTCGCTGGCACGTATTTGTGCTCTTTCTGATAAAGAGAGTAACGAAAGTTATGTAATAATTAAAACATCCATATTTTATCGAACTCTCTGACCGCCCTGTGGGATGATAACTTTTGCTCTGTAGCTTTGGAACATTAATCATTGTTATTTTTGAAATTAAACATGCCCGGCACACTTTAATTTGTAAATATTCTGGAATTTTACGGGGAACTCAAAAACAGCTAACATTTTTAATTTGTTTTAACTATTCGTTCATTGTTCTAATTGTAATTAAATCCTTTACTCTGTTACAACAACCCACAATAAGTTTTCATAAATGTTATCCTAGTAGGAAAATTCATACACTTCAGGAGTTTTCTGCTACAAGCACAAGAATCCTGGATACACACAAACATTAATTATAGATGTAATTAAACTACTGGAATTAAGTCTTTTTTTTTTATTAATAACTCAACTTCGACAGGATTCCGGAATTGAAGGAATACAAAATGATTTCGTAGAATATGTCAAATGTAGATGTAGAATGTTGTTAAGAAAGTGGGAGTGAGTTAGTTGAGGTGGTTTGGACATGTTGAGCAAATTTCGAATGAAAGGTTGGTGAAACTAATATATGTGGGTGAGATTGAAGGTGAACGATTGCGTGGGAGTCCGAGGAATAACTGGTTAGGCATGATTGATGGTTTGTTGCGTGAACAAATGATTTCGAGTGTGAAAAATAAACGAGTATGTATGAGTCGCACTATGAATGTGGATGAGGCGAAAGTGGTGTGTCAGGATAGGAATGTTTGGAGGAGACGGGAAGCGAATTAACTGCTTTGGTCATATGCCGCCTCATGAATGGATGAATTGCGAATTATGTGAACATCACGAACGTTCATGTTCTTCAATGGGATTCGAACCCACGACCTTTGATTTACTAGGCTAGTGACATAGCCACTACACACCCGAGATCGGATTCAATTGATATATTTGTTTTGTTATTTCAAGGCCTGCTGATTTAAAGAAAATTACCAATAAACATTTCCATCATGTTGCCGGTTCCAGTTAGAGTTAAATTATAAATATTAGTACAAAGAATTCAAGAATTCAACAATCAAACTTTGTATATGCATATTTAAATAAAAATGATACATTTTTAATTATGCATTTTTCTCAAATATTTTGTAATATTTGGTCATTACATGTGAATATCATTGAATTCAGAAAAAAATACTGAATCGAATAAGCGAATAAAAAAAGTAGGTTGCCATTTAAAATAAGAAAGTTGCACTCCGCATTTTGAGAACCACTGGTCTAAAAAATTCTTGTTTCGCTCATTTTATTGTCTTACAATATTGAAATTGTTTGCTAATTTAACCGACGTCGTAGCTCTTATAGTTCTCGAAATAGCAATAGTGTACCACTTAAAATGAACACCCTGTATATAGATTCTCTATTACTGGTATATTACATTCTGTTAAGAATTCAAAATATAAATAAATAAAACAGATAACAGCTAAAAAATAACGTGTTGCTAAAAGTGTACCATACACAAATAAAAATACAGCACTAGTTCGGGATCAGCCGCAAAACAAAATTCGATGTTAGAAGCGTAGATCTGCTGGACCGAGTTAAATTTGTTAGTAATTCTTGTAGCAAACAGAGAGAAAGAATGATTTATCATTAACGAATTTCGTGTCAAGGAAACGTGACCAAAATTCTAAAAAAGTCATTTCCACTTCTCCGAATGTAGCTTTAATCCGTGTCTGTGGACCGAGATACATAACGCATGGCGCATTTGAAAGTCTGAACTCGGCCGAACTGTCACTGCTCGGCCTTCTTGATAACAACACGGTTCCCGTTCACTTGATTGGATGTCGCTGGGAATCGATACGATACGTAATTTCTCTGTTTAATTCTTTCGTGGTGTCGCGTGGATCTGTCGGACAGCAGAGCATGATGTTGACAGCGCGTGACGCGCAGTTCCGAAGCAATTTGTCTGCGTTATGTGATGGAGCACCGCGCTGCCCATTATGCAAACATGGCTACACACTTCACTTTATATACAGGATGAATTATATTTGCTTACAGACAATTTGCAATTTGGGCGTCGCACATTATCCTGTAATTCTTTTTATAGGTTTTCGAAGAGATTTCTTACAGGAAGAATACCAGAAGAACATCAGGATGTCTTCCTCAAGTTAGCTGTAGTTAAGATAAAAGATTGAGAATAGTAAATCATCTGTTTGAAGCTGTTTATTAAACATTATTAAAACCTCTGGTTAAACCATACGAGTACTACTTTCTTTTGGTCGACAAAATCCATGGAATGATAATCGACAATCGACGAGTTACTATATGTGAGATCGCTGAGGATATGGGCATCTCAATCGAATGTATGCTCAACATTTTGTATGAATATTTGAGAATGAGGAAAGTCTCTGCCAGGTGCGTATCGCATTTACTCTCATCTGACAATTTTGATTGAGTGTTTGTCGCGATAAGGATTTCTTGTGCCTTATCGTAACCATGGACGAAACATGGATTCATCACAACACAACTGAGACCAAGGAACAGTGGAAACAGTGGCCTGCTCCTGGCAAATCGAAGCCGAAAAAGGACAGATGAGTCTGTCGGTCAAAAAGATCATGACGACAGTTTTCGAGATGCGCACGATATAATTCACATCGACTACGATAGAATGGGCAAAATGATCACGAACGTATATTATGTAGACTTGTTGGACCGATTGGATGCTGAATTGACGAATTTGACAAAAAAGTGTTCTTCCACCAGAACAGTGCATAATAGGAATGAGCTATGAATTGGTTCCTCGTTCACCATAGTTCCCAGATTTGGTTCGGCGGCAAGAGATTTGGGTAGAATAAACAGGTCATTTCTGAAATAGAGGACATTTTTGAGGGCTTCTAGAAATCGTATTATTCGGAGAGCATTGAAAAATTAGAGAATCGTTATACTCAATATATAGGGTTAAAAGAAGACTTTGTTGAGAAATAGTTTGAGTTTGCCCACGGTGTAAGAAGAGAGGTGAGTCGACTTTCCAATATGGGTATTTCTTGTGTCGTTAGTTATTCCCTTTTCCGTGCGATGCGCTAGTGTCTTTAGAGGGTAAAATAGCGACGAACAGCTTGTCACAATGAATTGTCCAAATGAAAATACCTAAAATTAGTACGACTGTAGTTGAGACCAAAAAACGCTATTAGATAAAAGTTGATGGAGGTTAGAATGATCATTATAACATTTCAGTTCGGAATGTAATATAAATATATACTCAAAACTGACATAAGGTATAACCTTTCATAATTTATCCGGAACATGTTGAATCCATTTTTCAAGTTCTTTATGATTAGACGGAGCTTTGAAAATCGAAATTGTGATCACTTGTGGCACTTGAACAATTCGCGATAAAACACTTTCTCCCCATGATGGCTTAAAGGCGTGTTAATATGTGACATGAACCAGACAGTGGCCGCCATTTTACCCTCGATCGCAGCGCCTGTGGGGAATAATGTAACGACGTACGATTGGCTTGGTTCGACGGATTGCTAAGGAATCGTCACACCTCTCTTCTTACACCGTGGTTTTGCCAAAAAAATGTATTCTTTCCTAGACTGATAACTTTCCAACTGACCCTCGTATTTGCTACTTTTAAAATTTAAATTTATTCAAATTAGAACAGTACCAATTTTTTTATATATAATTTAATGTGGCTAACATATAACTTCCCTCCTAAACAACTTTTGAATGATAAAAATACCAAAAGTTTCAATCAAAAATTGTACGTAATATTATTTTGCAGCTATTTTATTATAATAAAATTTACTCAGGTCACTTAAATATAACAATACTGGAACACTCACTGACGTTAAAAATTTGGGCCTAGAGAGACAATAAATTGAGGGCTACCTGTCTATTATAAAACAATCTCTCAACAAACGCAATGCTACCTTGTTTGTAGACGGCAACTGCTCAACAAACGCATAGTCACCGGTCTACACACAGGTATTAGACAAAGAAGGGTGGCCCACGACATCCATCTGTCTCAAGCTTGTTTTTCGCTTTCGTAAAAGTTTACAAGTGCGCGTTCTAGTATTACTATATTTCAGTGACTGAGATATACTGAAAATACCTTACAGCCTTTCAAGTAAACTACCAATTCCGATAGATGGATTGCTATCAACAAATAATCAGCTCGTAATAATGAATTTGAAATTTCACATTGATAGCTTCGTTATATTATGTGTTTTCGTAGACGAACAAACAGACAGATTACGGACTCCAAAACATGCTTGTGTTAAAAACTCAGTGCCGAAAATTGCACCCGCCACAATATTAACTGTGTAACAAGATATATTATTTTACTTGTTACTCATTTGTAAATACCATTTACTTAAGCCTTCCATTGCTTTTGAAAATGTCTTTACAAGTTACTAATTGACAGCTACATTGTAAAATTTTTACAAGTTAGTAAACAAGGTAAACAATGCACGTTGCCACAGTAATGTTTACAAAGGTTATGCGAAATCATTTAAAATAATTTTTGATAGAACAGTTGTGTGTAACTGACAGGACTTGGTTATAATTTTAATTTGATATACAAATGAGCAACAAGTGAAATGTTGTACAATACTCGCAATGTAACTGTTTTACTTCTTCAAGAAGGTGACAGGCTCGTCGGTGATTTCCTCCATTCAGCAGTAAAAACTGTTTTACCTTGCTTGCAATGTAAATAATTATACCAAAATCTGTGAAAGCTGAGTGTCACTTGCAAAATAGGTAAATTTATTTATGTACTGCTATATTAATCGAGAATAATTAAAAGATTTCTCTTGCGAAGTGAGACCTGGGCAAATTAGAATTTACTCCAATCTTCTTGAATAAGAAATGCAGGTATGCAAGCATAAAAGCTTAAAGGCAATGTAAATCCTCGTTTAAAACGATTAAATTTTAAATAATAAATTAGACTTCGGGTGAGTGGGTGGTGAATTTATATGCAAAAGTCAGAAACTCAAAAACATAAATTCATATCCTGGTCTGCATGATCTTATTGATCCTGCACGTTTCGGTACCATGACACTTAACCCATTTTTCTCTCTGCCTGGACGTTAAAATATTCATCATCTGTTAGTAAAAAAGTACAAGTGCCGTGCATTTATTGATGGAAGCTCTAGGAAACTTTATGAAATACTTAGAAAGAGTTCAGCTGAAGAAACGTTCAATTCTTCGTTTCTCCTTTCTCGAAGCGATACGTGTGCTGTGTGTTTTCTGTTACTTGGAATTAAATTGAAATGAAAAATATATCAGTATGCTTTTATTCATTCTTGGTGCGGCATTCTACTTTCGCAGATCTCGATTATTTATATATTTTTGCTCGTAACTGGCAACTAATCCATAATTTGTTGCGTTACCCTCATCAAATAATTATTATAGAGTAATGGTACAAAATAGAGCCACAGGCCCGATCTTAAGAGGGTGTTAATTTTTTTTATAGAAAAAATAATAAATAAAGAATATTTAATATATCTACAATTTATGAAATAATAGTTGTTTATATTGCTAATGAGGTAGAGCCCTCATTAACCTATAAGTTGTATATTCAAAAGAATGGGTTATGTCTTTAACTCACGTGTGATATGCGCCACAAATATTAAAAAAAAAAATTAGTAGCAATAATTTATTGATTCAAATCAAAGGAGCTGAATAGATCAAATTGGTTTGTTTCTGACAATTTTAATAACAGCCCAGTAATAGTATTTCCATGGAGTAAAGTAGAGCGAACAAGTGAGGTTATAAACAAAAACGAATCATATTACCGCACTGAGTGAGGTAATGGAACAAGAGACATCGAACTACCTCACTGAGTGGAGTAATTTATTATATTATTCCACTGAAATGATGGGAATAATATATCTATTATATCAGTGGCGTAGATAAATAAATGTATGAGACATTTTTCACTTAAATACCTATTCAAATGCTTTTGCAAAGTCTGTGAATATAGTATTAACTTATAAACTACGATCTAAAGCACATGAAACAAAATAACACAAATTAGTCGATGTATATTTAGTTAAAATTCTTGAAATAATAAAATGGGGCGATAGGTTACTTTTTCCCTGTCTTCACATCTTATAAGGGAGTTATAAAAATCATGCTAGAATACAATTCTAATAGTTTCGCGATGATGTATGTGTGTGTGTCTATCTATCTGAGTGTCGTTAGTCTGTTTATCTGTTAGTCTGTCAGTCTGTCAGTTTGTCAGACTGTCAGTCTGCCTGTGTGTGTGTGTGTGTGTGTGTGTGTGTGTGTGTGGATTTATGGAGTTACGGTTTTTTAAAATCTACTAAACTGAAATTTTTGATATTTTGATGTATCAACTGTATCCTCTTTGGAAGAGCTCATTTGATTTTGGTGATAATCCAATAACCGAAAGTGGTAGTTTACTTGAAACCCAATCAAGTTATTTTGAAATACGAGTATCTCAGTAAGTAATGGTTAAATGACAATTTTTGTTAATACTCGTAGAATAATATTTCAAATATTATTATCTACAATTATTGTTCGAAACATTTTTCTCTTACTAAATCTGTTAATCTGTGCTTTTTGAAAAAAAAAACAACGGTTGACATGTGTCATAATAATTGAAATTTAATTTTTTTAAGGGATGAACGTTTCTTGACAGTGGTGGTCGTTGTTGCTGTATGATTTGATAAGAAATCTATGTCGGGAGTTATTGTGATCAGATTTTTTCTAATGTCGTAGTGTGCGAATAAATCCTCCTGAATAGTGGACCGCGCTAGCTGGCATTTGAGACCGATTCTTGTGTTGGTTCATTTGCCGGCTGCTGCTGTAATTTCCGGGCAAAGCGCTCCGAACACATTCAATTATTTTCGAATGAATAATTACGCACACCTGCATACGTAGACCGGCGCGCGAGGCAGGTATGTATAAACGCACGCCACATTGTGGGTTTTTTCTCATGCGCCGCTGAGGGCGGGCGGCAGGGGGAGGGCGGGGGCGCAGCTCACTGGGGTGGGGTGTAATTACACGACCGGCGGCCCGCAAACGAGGATTTTATTGTAATGCGGGCCCGTGATTAACAATTAGTGTCCAATGAGGCGCCGTCACGACGACATTACATGCGCCGCGATTAATATTAATAATCACACACGTTGCGTTGCCGTCCGCACAATATTCCTGCATCATTATACTACCCTCTATTCTACTGCTTGCTACCCCGATTTTAATTGGCGCCATACAAATCGGACAATCATTATTAGATTAGATTCATCTCAAGCATTGCGGTCGCCCGAGGCAAATTTCAAACATAATCGCGTGTAAACAAATATCATAATTGCTGGCTTCATTCATTCAATGTTAGTTTGCTTACACACTGGATCAACACGTTTCAGTGTTTTCACCATAGCCAGGACTATGAGGTATACATGTCACCGTGTCCTGTTTATTAATTTGCCCTTGAAGGATGTTACAATTTGTTAACCACAAAAGCTACCCCATATTCTATTTAGATACTAGGAGGAGTATTTTCAAATATTGCCTCCAAATTGTAAGCTTGCGATTGGCCTATACAGAGCCTCATTTACACCAAACAAACTTCGAGACACAAATCTCCAAGGTCGTATTTGATGTCACGTTAGTTAGTACAAAATGCTACAATATTAATAATTATAATACATAATAATATAATTAAAAATAAATATATATTAAATGTAGCGCGTTTTTTGGTATTTTTTTATAGTGTAAAAATGATTTTAGCGTAGTGAGATATTTAGTTGGAATAATAGCACCAAATATGTAATAAAATTCTGTATTAGAATAATTAATTGATTTTATTTCCAACCGATATATAAAGTTAGCTTTATTATTATGAATAATCATTACTTTATATGCTTCAATATTTACAGAGGGAAATAAAAATGATAAATACTCGCTAGGGAAATAAAGTGATTCAATGCCATTTGAACTGCCACTGCCATCTAGACAGATTTTTTTTAATATTCTTTATTAATTTATATTAATTAACAAATATTTTCGAGTGTTTTGTAAAATAGTTATTTAGTGAGATATTTAGTTGGAATAATAGCACCAAATATGTAATAAAATTCTGTATTAGAATAATTAATTGATTTTATTTGCAACCGATATATAAAGTTAGCTTTATTATTATGAATAATCATTACTTTATATGCTTCAATATTTACAGAGGGAAATAAAAATGACAAATACTCCCTAGAAAAATAAAGTGATTCAAGGCCATTTGAACTGCCACTGCCACCTAGACAGATTTTTTTTAAATATTCTTTATTAATTTATATTGATTAACAAATATTTTCGAGTTTTTTTGTAAAATAGTTATTTATGTATCAAGGCACTGAAGTTCAATTTTTTATCACGAATATGGAATTTAGTTGCCGAGACCCATAGGGCCGAGGAAAATAAAGCATGTGGGTGATAAAAACTTCAGTGCCGAGGTACTTATTAAGTTTTATTTGAAATCTAAAATTCGAAAAAACTATAAAAAAAATTACAATATAGGCTGTTTATACATCTGTTAGTTGTCAATCGAAACTGACAGTCAGTGTTGCCAACCTCGAGAAATGAAGTTATCCTAAATAACACTCAAAATTATGTGTTTTGTCCTCAATTTCGTCATCGGAATTAATTAGTTAATTCTTCTTGGAAATTTTGTTTCATGTTACGTCCAAATTTACTATAGTATGTTAATATATCTGCCAATATTATTCTAATTGTACAATAATTATTTAACGGTTGCCAACACTGGGTTGCTCAAAATCGTCATATAATGGGTTACTTCAGTAACGATTTCTGAACTTTTAATGACGATTTTTGAGCACTTTAGTGCCGATTTCAAATAAATAAATTTAATGTAATATAAATTGGTATCTATTTATTTTAATATTTTTGTACAGATGACGTAAGCTTCTCATAAGAGTTATGTTATTTTGTTTGACCTAACCTAAAATAATGTCACGTTAGTGTACATTTGGTGTTGAATTAAATATTGAGAATGAAAGACGTAGCATTTTTAAGTGTTAATAGTCTATATTGTTAAATAACGTGGTTTTTTTTCGGTTGTATGTAAAACATTGTATATAACCCGTGAGTAAAGTGTCATTTTTTACCTCAAGCGATGCCCTCACTATTCAATCATCGCCCTCAACAAATAATGACGACTTTATTTCCTTGATGTAACATAAACTATTATTATTCACAATCGGTTAGTAATGACATTTTTGTAAAGTTAATTATTCCTACCTTTCGCTTTCCAACCGGTCGAAAAGTTATCACTTGCTAACCTATGAAATAATTTCATATTAGATTGAGAGCTTATTGGGAATAATATAGACTTTTCTGTAAAAGCAAATTTTGTGTAACTTTTTCTGCCACTTGCTAAGTAGAATACAATCCACTTTTATTGTTAGTTATAACTTTCTAATTTAGTCTTCTAAATAATCGAATGATCGAAAACTTATTGATAAATATAAGTCACTCCATTAATTATAAAATAAATGTAAAATTACCAATTAACAAACAAAAATATTTCACCAGAAAAAGCAAACGATAAAATGAATATAATTTGTTATATAATTATTCATTTTTGATCAATAAATTAGTCTTAGGCTAAAGCTTATCGCGGTGCTTTGCAATTTGGGTGTGTCACTCTGCTTTCACAGATTTGGTAGGTAATATATTTTTGCGAGATTCAAGTCATCCAGTAGCAACTAAATTGGAGATTGTCGGATCTGCTTTCCCCTCTTAAAATTAGACAATTTGATTCTTGATATTTTTTTAATGTTTAGATTTATAGGCTGGTAGGAGATATCTGTAGGAGATATAAAGATGATAGCATAGCCTTTCGTTTTGGCAGCAATGAAACACTTTTCATCTCGGTGTGTAATATACTATTTCATTGTTATTGAAATTATGTTTTAAGGGTTGAAACTCCAAATTAAATAAAACATCTTGTACGTGGAACAGCAGGTTGTCTTAAATACGAAATAGCTGTCGTGATGACAGTACATCAATGGAAGTTATATTCAAGCATAAACTCATTAATAAGAAACTTTTAAATACAAACATGTATGTTAATATCAAGGAAAAGCATATATTTGAACAAATCAAACCGGGGAATATGCAATATAACTCCGTTCGTCTATTGTTTTCCAGTGTCTAGCCATCGACGGGGTAGGTAACTATGTCGTTAAATATAAGTGTAAAAGCATAGTTTCCGGTGTTATTATTACAGTAAAGTCACCGGTCGAACTTGCCGAAGTCGAAGACTATAAATGTGACGAATAAAGCGACAGGGACGAATGAATACGGCCCAAGCAAAGAGCAATATCGGCGACGATGGCGGCATTCCATGGCGGGGCGGCAGACTAGAGGTAGGGGGGAGGGGAGTGCGCGAGCGGTCGGCGGCGTCACCTCCATCATGATCGGAATGTCAAACGTTGAATTATGGAGCGCCGAATTCCGGTCGGATCATGAAATATTTCAAATATCTTTTTCCGGTCGCCTCATTGAATATCATGACGTCACGAGTCCCCTAACGGATAGCCACAGCGGCCTTCCCCCCGCCGCCACTTTCGCGGTTTCAATACGTGATGCGAGTTTACGAGCTGCATCGAGGGAGATATTCGCCATTTTAAGTCCACCGCACCTCAAGTCGTATCAACTTTGACACTACTGAAATAATTATTAACTCGAGTTAATGGCGCGCAGGTAACCATAAAACAAAACACAAATTTCACAGCCGCCTGCCTCTGATGCATATTTGTTCATAGAGTCGTAAAAATCAGATATTTCCTCACTCTCGCGTTGGGTTTAATTGTTCATTAAAATTACAAACTCCCGTAAAATTTATCGCAAATGGAAATATTCGTACAATGGGAAGCTTCATAATGCTTCCATTTCGTATCTGATGGAACGTTCTTCTTTTATTCGCCTGCTTGTGACGTATAGTTTCATTATAAATTATTTCGCCCACGCTCTGCTCGCGCACAATGATATTACCAGTATATTTTAACGAACCACGAATTTTAAGACATTTTAATGATATATTATTTATTTATACATAATAAACAAAAATACCTGTACTTATTTCTTTCACGATATATTTTGTGTATAAAAGACAAGTACCAGTTATTACATCAAAGTCCCAAAGATGTTAAAAGAGGCTAAAGGCTGGTTTAAGAAAGATATAACCTTATGAACTTACATTAGCACTTACATTATACTTATCATTAAACTTAATCCGGTTCATGTACTTCTCAGATATTCTTAGGATAAGCCAATAAGAGCAGGCCGGTAAAAACATTAACTACTAAACAGATAATATAAATAATGAAGGTTTCAGTGCACACAAAAAATTACTTTTCAATTACGACATAGTCAAAAAATGACGTACGGACATTAACAGTTCTGATTAGTCAGCATTGTGTCAGGGTAAATTGATAATGTTACAGTTTACATAAACCAGCCTTAAGGATCTCATGTTGCAGTGACTTTAAAGTAATTATTATAATTCATTCAGCCATTTGGGTGTGTCACTCTGCTATCACAGATCTTGGTAGGTAATATATTTTTGCGAGTCATCAAGTCGCAACTAAATTGGAAATTATTCGATCTGCTTACCCCTTCTTAAAATTAGACAATCTTCTATTCATACTTATATATTTTACTTGTAGAACTCTAAAACTGTTCTAGATATAAAGATACATCTAAGTGTAATTCTCTAACAATTCATAAATTAAAAAGGAAACTAGCGAGAAATATGGTGGAGGCGCCTGATATCACACATTTGTAATAAAGGGCCTTTGCATTTATTACGATTAAAAATTGCAAATGATATTCAAAGAGTTCACACTATGAATGCTTCTTTGTTGTTGTTAGTTGTTCGAGGAAAATTCTAGTACGTTAGTATTTTAGTCCTTTTCTGTTTCCGCGTATGTCAATATGTTTTAGGAAATATATCACCAGTGTCTTATGCGAGAGTAGTGTCCAGTTATAATTATTTTGAATGCCACTGTCCCATCCCTTAAATAATTAATATTCAATTTTGGACAGTGAGCAACCAGTTATATTTTGACTTTTCTTGTGAAATGTTCAAAGAATTACAACACAGTTTAAAGGCTCCTCTTGATTATATGCATAGTTTTTGTAAAGTTTATTTGTGAGTCTAAACATTTGAGTTCTATGTATATGAGTGAATGTTATATCAGTTTTGATCTTTGAAGGTTATTGTAAAATTAGTGAGTAAGCTTACTTTGGATTATATAGCGACAGTTATTCAGTTCGTAGATGGCTTTTGCTTGTTTGTATTAAATATATTATTAGTAAATAATTTTGTTATTATTGAATACGTGCTTGATTCCTGGCATTTTGATCAGAAGTCTTTTTCTAAATAGATACTCTTCGGAATCGAGATAAAATATTAATTTGATCAAGCAAACTCCTTTCGTATGTCAGTTGTCTCTTGGTATCAAGGGGAGGTACCTGTTACAATTTTTTATTGAATAGATCAAGATTAAATACTCCAAAAATGTTTTAAATGCTAGTGTAACATTAAGATGGCCTGCTGCTTTCGGGTCCATTCTCTTCTTAGTATTGTCCCCATCAAGTTCTTTATTAAAATAAACTTTGTATAAGAAAGCGACCTATGGTTTAGAAAATGGAACTGCCCTCGGGATACTTCGGAAGTACTAAACAACCCCCGCATTTAATTGTACCATCGCAGCAGAGTAAGTTTGTCTGCAGGGGATGGTAAACGGTCAAAGATGTGTCCATTTTTAGTTTCGGTGGTCTATTTTTCACTTTAATTTAGTTATATTTAAGGGTCTGTATGAGTGATAATATTTGTATTTTTTGATATTCCATTTTACAACATTATTTTATAACTAATTGATTTAAAAACTTATGCCTTCCATTATAAAAGCTTCAAGGAATTTCGCTGAGTTGAAATCTTTTTGTAAACTATGCGATGCCTGTATAGAATTGGTAGACCCTAGAATACTTGAAATATGATTATATATCTTTGTAGAATATATACTTGCAAAACTGTAGATAAAAAATAAAATAAATATATCATAACGCCATTTACCCATTATGAGTGTGGCACTCTGCTTACGCAGGTCTTGGTAGGTGATATATTTTTGCGTATGAAGTGCGGTTACCAGCCGTTAAGTCATAGCCCTCAAAGATGTTAGTGGAGGAGGAACCAAAGGATAAATTTAAATTGGCAACTGTCAGCTGTGGGATTCGAATTAAGGATCTCACGATCCACAGTCAGATGCGTTACCACTGAGCTATTTACCCCATAGATGGTTCGGGATTTTAAGCAAGGAGTAAATAGGTATTTAGTTTCTTATTGCCATGGAATAAGTTGTGGACAGGAAAGTGATTCATTGTTCTAGAAGGATTATATTGTACATTAAAATTAACTATTTTTTTTTTATATAATAATTGTTTTTCATGGATGCGAAAAAATATTTTGTGCCCTACGGGAATCCAATGGCATATTGCATCCTTCATTCCTACCTTCTCTCAAACGTTCGTTCGTATATCAGAAAGCTTCGGGATGTAATAAACTCATGGCTTCCTTTATGATGCAATATACCTCTATTATAAAATGAATCGTTAACCTAGCTAGAACATATCTCGCCACTGTATTTATTCACTGTAGCTTTTCGAGCCATCAAAAAATCTTCATTTAATTCCTTTCAAATTTTTAATCTCTCCCGTCAATAACTTTCGTCGCCGGAAATTTTGTATGGGTACATTCATTGGCTGACTCCAGCAATATTTGGAAATGTTTGACCCGGAGTCAGGGCAACCCTTCAGTTTCCTGTCGAAATATGGCATTCGGAGTAGGGGAGCGAGGCTTTTCGATGCCGCCCGCGTGCCTTCACCCCATGCCCCGCAGCTACCGCGCTATCCTATGAAGTGTAAAACATGTTAAGAATGATAACGGGCTGCTTGTTGTGACAAGCTGTCGCTCGCAGGAACGTCGCGAAGCTGGAGAGACTTGCTCTCTCCTGGAGAGCGGAGAGAATCACTTAATTTCTCCCGGAGATGGAAAAAGCGTTTCCGCAATCATCCCACGAGTAAACTGTTTCTTACGGCGCGACGAGAAGAATATCTGCCCATAAATTTGGCGCCGAATGTTGTTTGCTAGCGACGCAGAAATGGAGAATGTTCAGCAACTCCAGACCCAGTGGCGGAACTCTGCTACGGCTATAAGGCATTCCGCGTCGCGGAAACCTGCGGAGAGAGTCGTTGAACTTCTACATACACCCTTACACAGTCCTTGGTGGTAACTACTAGCGTGGTATGTTTCAGACACGAGATAATCGGAATTATATTTAATTTTAAGGAAGAAGTACAACAAAGAGTTTAATATATAGAAGAGAATGGTTTACCGGGTGAAGAATTGAAATGTGGCGTACATTTTTTTTTTGTAAGTGTGTCATTACAGAACAAACCACCAATAATGTGTTGTTACGCATAGTGTTATGTAATGAATTTTCATTTCGTAATACTGTTTCATAATGAAGGTGAAATTTAAATTGGCACTACTGACTGCCACACAACAAAATTTGATACATCCAATTTTATATTTAAATGTTATGGACTCAAATTTGCATAACTGATAAAATTTTATAAATAAATTAATATTTTGCTGGGTTATTATAAATTATGACACCAATAAATATTACATTAAAAAGAGGGGACTACATCATGTATCCCTACGCTCAATTGTCGTTTATTTTTATAAACAAAAATAAAGCTTGTTTGACATTTAGGTAATGTGTGATTATTACATGTGCTGGTCGTATTTTACAATTTCCCATATATAGTAAATATTTATAATCTGTTTTATACTAAGGGAAATATATACTACTGAATATTATAATTCTTTAGTTATATTTTTTAATATTTTGCCGACTAAATCTCTAGAAAAATACGAATTTGTGTACAAAAAATTCATGGATTGGAGATTAAAATATAATACATAATAAATTTATAACTTTTTACCTCCCGTCACACTCTGTAAGGGAGGTAAAGGAATCATGCTAAAAATTGAGTAGTGAGTTTTCAATAGATGAGCACGTTTTCGTGTCCCTAAAATACGATTTTAATAGTTTCGTGATGATGTCTGTGTGAGTCTGTCTGTCTGTCAGTCTGTCAGTCTGTGTGAATCTCTGGAGTTACGGTTTCTCAAAAACTACTAAATTGAAAATTTTGATATTTTGTACGTATCAATTGTATCCCCTTTAAACAGCTAATTAGTTTTTGGTAATAATCCAATAACCGGAAGTAGTAGTTTACTTGAAGCCCTATCAAGTTTTTTTGAAATATCTCAGTAAATTGTGGTTTAATAAAAATTTTGTTTTTAGAATAGTGTTTCAAATATTATTATCTACAATTATTGTTTGAAATAGTTTCCTGTTACTGTCACCATTTACGAATTACAACACGTTAAAGAAAAATTATATTTTAATATTTTTCATTGTAATTCGATTTTTTTAAAAAACAAAAAACGATTGAAAAATTTCATTTTTTGACATGTTTCATAATTTTTTGGAGGGATGAGCTTTTCTTGATAGTTGTTGTCCGTGTTTACCTATATTGTTCGAAGAAATAGTATTGAGTGGTCGTAGAAAAAGTATAGTACATAATTCGAGATGTAAAGCAATTACGCCCTCGTGAAATTACATCTCTTCTTACATCTTCCATTACATAGTATATTATAATATTGCTGTATCTTTACATTAAAAGTATAATTACAAAAGTTGTTCAGAATTTAAAATTGCATGAAATATGCCCCATTAAATTATCTAAATAAATTCAGTTCTGTGCATTGAAATAAAACTTATAACTTTGAAGTTTCATTACTCTATCTTTTCTCATTGACACATCCATACATTCACAGACATCAATCAGAAATAGTCAAAACTGATTCTAAAGTCGACTCAGTTTTGTGCATTATCATGCAACTTTTAATTAGTAAGTTTTGTAGTTATAATTCCCATACTTCCTTATACATAGTGTAAGAAACACAGTATAAATTGGTGGAGTTGCCATTTCAAAAAGTAGTTTAACTTTATTTTATGCTTAAGGGTTCTAATTGCGAATACTGACTTTTTTATTATTCATACATGTACCCATCATAGCTGATTCAATATTTAATCCTTGTTTCCTCTTTTTTAATATATGAGTTACCTTTGTAATATACGAATGTATAGACGTTATTGCGAAAATGATTAAATCGAATCAAGAGATCTCAAAACCCGTACATCAGAAAAATTCTTCAAGTGTAAGTAAGTAAAAATCGTAGCGATTCCAAATCGTTTCCGAGGCTTGTTTTGACAATTAGTGATATTATTTCGAAGAACAGTTAAAGGATCCAGGAATTAAATTTCGTAGAGACTCTAAATTATACTCTTAGCATACTACTAAGCCCTAGTTTCTCGACTTTGCGACTTGAGTGTCCCGTGGAACCAAAACTCGATAAACACCGATCAATCAACAAGTTCGCTTGCTGTCCGCCTCGCTCATTTCGTTTCCTCGTTAGTCACCAGCACCACCCCTCTTGCTCCAGAGGCCGGAAGGTCACATCTGCATCCGCAGCGTTGCCAGACATGTCGATGAGAATTTCAATTTCGCTGCCTTCCGCCAGAAATCGCCCTCTACATTCCACTTTTGTGATTTGCTTTTATTTTGTAATTACAACGTAATTTAAACGTCATTGCACGGTAAGGTAGTTTACGTTATTTTTAAAAATCCATTTTGTTAAATTAAATTGTTTTTATATATTTTCATAAATATTGACCGGTGGTAATTATAATTTATATAAATATAAAAGCAGATTAATGTAAATATTAAAACATTATATTTTGACAATTTTTTTCTCTTTCATTAAATCACAGTTAATAATTTAACACGGGCATTAGCCTTCCAGCATTTTTATACACATAAAATATGTACAGAATTTTGATAAATTTACAAACCTCATATTCGTCGACAAATATTTTATATTTAAAAACAATTATCCTACATTAATTTTGCATTGTGTTTCAAAGTAATCGACTCGTTCGTCCAACAGAATTTTTTTACATTTAAAAAAAATTAATTTGAATTTTAAGTCATGAACATTATTTTTTATAGATATTTAAAATAAATAAGTGAAAAGATGATATATTCCTTAAATCGTAACAATCGTTTCTTTTTAAATTCTGTGACTTCAAATAACGATCACCTTAGATCTCAAACAACGAGATTTTTTTTTTATTAATTTATTTTAAAAATTTTTGTGACTACAATTGGAAATATACAAGTTTCATATTCCACTTATATTTGAATAGAATAAATAATAAAACTAGAATTATTTTAATCAATTTTTGATTGCTTATACGATTGAAATACCCTACATTTCATTTCACTGTTTTATAATCTTTTCTAATTTTACAAAGTAGGAACCAAAATGTAACAGTGTACTAAAACAACAACGGAATAAGACAATTTGCCAACACATGAGTCCATGTTTAAAAAAGGATAACAGGCCTTATGGGATGAATTTTTTATACTATTTTTTCTGTTGTGGAAATTTTTTAATTCGACTTCTCAAAAATATAACTTTGTGTTTCTTTTATCAGTTCTGTTATGGTAACGCAGTTTGGTTTGCAATATTACCACAGACTTAAGCTAGAAATACGCTTGAAAACTGTGCAAATTTATTTCGAAAATTTATCGAACTCTAGAGTTATATTTGATTACTTTTTACTTTTATTGATGATAACTATCTGACAACTAACATTTGTCAACAAAAGAAAGTCTACCAGGATTATTGTCGGCAATAATCACGAGAGCGTTATTTTCAGTATAATAATGACTAAGTATAAAAATACTGGTTAAAACGCAGACACGTGACATACATCAAAGCATTTCATTGGTTTTAATGAACGTCTAAGAATAATCTTTCAAAAAAAGCCAAGCCCGTAGCCATTACCACAACTTTTATGTGTTTAATTTAAATTTCTATAATAAACATTACTTGGAATTTCTTTCAACTATAGTTTCTTCAAAGTACAATACTTAAATTAGTTTCAAACCACAGAGGATAGAACAATTAAAATATCAACTTACATTATCTAGTTTACCTACAGTACATTTTTCTTGTGGTGCGGTTCACGTCACTATCTTCTTTCTCATTTTTGCTGATTTGAAATAGTGGGAGAAAGTGAGAAAGAAGATAGTGATGTGAACCGCACCACAAGAAAAATATACTATATATCCGCATCATATGTTCATATAATACCTACACCAATATTTACTTCATGAAATTCATGACAGATAAATAAAAAAATGAGTACTTACTGGGAGATTCGTGGCAAGGACCATGTCTATTTAAAAATGTAAGGCAGCGTCACTCAAACCAAAATTTAAAGAATGAAACCATCTCGTCCCTGAATGCAATATAGCTGGTGCGATATTTTCTTGAAGATACAATGTCGTGTTATGTGACATGACGGACGTGACGTGCGCCGGAAGTCGAGTTAATCATTTATTACGTACCTGTATGGCTGTCACGCTGAGGAGCAGCGGCAGCTCTGCCGAGCAGGTGCGACAAGCCGCGGTCGTAAGTGCTCCCGCTATAATCTCAACATTTATACCTTAGTCTCAGTACCAGTTGTGCATTAAACATTTCGACCATTCAACTGGGGCTTTGCCATTTTGCCCGGTCTCATCTTCACCGGGAAACCTGCTCGTATTCGGAGCAACATGCAAGCAGGTTATTCGTTCTTATATAATACTGACTTATCCCTCCGTTCACCCATTTAGTTATTTCAAGTATTTTAGATAGTACTAAATAATTGTAGTGGCAGTATGTTGCCTCAATATAACTCACAATTTTGGGTTTTGTTATGATTACAGAACATTCTGCGTAAAAACTGAAAGTGTAGGAAAAGTTTTATTGACTGAGATATAATAAACAATTAGCAGCAATAAAATACGTGTATTGTGCATGTGGATGATACAAAAAATGTTTCAAATCTTATTCTAGGGAGAGATATTGGACACTATTATCCGATATAACTCTACAAGGGACACCAATCATTAAAAATATATCATTTTTCAAATGTTTAATGTTGATTTTTACATTAGCTCGCTCAAGAGGAAAATATAAGAATTTTTTGTAATAATCCACTACAACCAATAATATATAGGACTAACCTTACCGTGATTTCGCCAAAGGTCCTATCAAATTTATACTGGTTACTTCCCATTGTCGCGGTATTTTGGAATGTATTAGAGTAGGTATATTAGTAGTCAGTTAAATCAATAGGGTTATTAAAAAAAAATTGAATACAAAATTTGGCTCATTCTGTGAATATTGCAATAAAGAAAAACTGAAAATTGATCAATTTTCATTCATAATTTTGGTAATGTACTTTTGAGGGGTGTGAATTCGTGACGTCATTTATTTCTACACATACAATGATACTTTTCACTTACACATTCACGTCAAACGTCAGTATTTTAAACTGAAAATATTGTTATGTACAAAATACATATATATATATAGGATAGGTAATACGGTTGTTAAATAATGCAGTGTTCTCTATTTAATCAGCTGGCAACAGCAAGAAATGAAAAATGTATCTACTGGAGTAACTTTACTGTTATTAATCGTAAATAAATGACGTAGCTCTAACATATGTCGAAGACGATTTGAAATTTGGTTTTACTTTTGGAAAATTTATTTCGTAAACTAAACTAATTAAAAATTAAAATTATATGGTGGCCACATCATATTCAAATGACAATCTAACCTATCACTTCCGGTTGATGGCCAGCCACCAACATTCAGCTCTTAATTTTAAAGTCTAAGGTCAAAATATAAAATTTAGAAATAATATTGTTATTATAATCAGATATAGTCACCACATAATTTTAAGAAAATTTTAATTTCTAAACTGTACAAAACATAAAAAAAGTTTCAAATAAAAAATGTAGCCAATACCATTCTACATCTTCAGTACCTACTGTTGCTGTTATTTCCTGAGATATATCCAAATAATTTTAGTTTGCAACAATCATGGCGCCGTAGCGCCCCACCTAGTGGACTAGCAGACGTCTTTGACTAGCCTAAACAACATATTTACAAAATCTTAACGATGTTAGTATGACCGAAGATTTGTGACGCTTGCTCTCGGACTAATACCAATGAAAAGGGTTATAAATTTTTAGTGAAAACACTTGATATCAAACACTAATGACAGCAGCTGACAGATAAAAACACTAATTTTTATTCAACAAGACTATGCTAAGGGAACTAGGACATTTTAAAATTTGGTATTGTTACTTTACAAAAGTAGTCGATTACCTTGGAGATCAACAATTTTTTCATAGCAATGGTGGTCTTAAAATTTCCTAGTTAGTAGCCCTTAGTATATACCTGTGAATAGGAGCCAATAACTTTTAATTGGTACATTTGTTTTGTTATTTTATGGTACTGATAATTTTAAGAACATTAACAATATAAATTATAAATATAAGTATCACAAAATGCATAAGTTTCTCCTCTACAATAACCTATTTTACTTTTTATCATGTTAAGTAAATAGGGAAGCCAGTAATTGAACATGGATCTGAAACATGGGTGTTAAATTAAAACGAATCAAATATGCTAAGATGTTTCGAAAGACGAATATTAAGGAAGATATTTGGGGCGGTAAAACAAGGAGATGAAGGGCGGATTAGAATGAACTATGAGCTGGAAGAACTGTATGATGAACCAGACATAATAGCCTTCGTAAAACTATAGAAATTCAGGTGGATGGGACATCTACTAAGAATGGAGGACAACAGACTACCCAAGAAAATATTTAAATGTTAAACCCTTATAAAAAGACCAAGAGGAAGGCCAAGAACTAAATGGAAAGACGATGTAGAGAAAGACCTAAATCAAGCTGGCAATAGTAACTACAGACGACTAGCAATGAACAGAGGAATGGAGTAGGAAAATTAGAGAGGCACTTATCCCTCGATGATAGTGGAGCTAAGAAGAAGAAGAAGTAAATAACATTTCCAAAATAGCATTAAATACAATACGGTGCATTTTCAATTCACCATCCTGTATATTGTAAAATAAAATAGTAGTGTCTGTTTCCTCCTGGCAGAGCTGGGATCGCTCGAAGTAGCATCTCCCCATTTCTCGCTCCAAACTTGAGACAACTTAACAGCCTATTTGCATGCAGGGGCCCCGCTCTCGGCACATACGAGGCAGGGTTGGACCTTCCTGCGAATAATGAAATACAATGCCCGGATTAAACATTCAAAGTGTGTCGGCCGGCGCGATGACGTTAAGAGCGCGGCATGCCGTGTGACGGGCGTTAATGAATCCTTCCGTGTACCGGATTACGTGTCCGTGTACGACAGATGGTTCCGCTGATGATAATGACAGCAGATAGTGACGGAATTATTTCCAGGCTCTACCGCACAAGAAATTATTTTCATTCGGGCTTATGACTCCTGCTTTATCTGGAATACTGACAACCTTTTCATCGGCTTACACTACGTTTGTTGCTTGGGCTTGGTTCTCGCAGTTGATTCTACAGGGATCATTGGATAGGATCAAAATTACAGGTGATGCAAAAGTCATCACCCTATTTGATGTTGCTCTCATTTTTGCAAATTGCGTTTCATGCCATCAGGACAGTGTTTTTAACTCTCTATTGCATGAATTATTTTGTTTTAAATAAGAGCTCAAAACACAAAAGAAATATTCATTTATTTAAAATAAGTTTATAAATTTTTTAAAGTTTTGTTCACTATTGGGAACATTATGAACAAATTCAACTTACAATAGAACTTTGGTCTATTGGGTCATCTTTGCGTACTATACAAAATTGTTTGATAAACAACCTCTTCTAGGAAAACATCAGATAAAAAAATATTTTTGAAAATTTGTAAAGGTGTATTTAGCTGTAATATATCAGCAGGTAATAAGCTGCTTCCTTCAAATTTTACATTTTCTATCTCAGTTTCTGTAATTATCCTTTTTTTACTTCAATTTTTTTTTATGTTGGTCACATTGGGAGGAATGACCTAATTGGAAATTGACAAAGTGTATATAATGTTCCCAAATGTTACAACATGATTGCCAAGAAAGTAAACTGCATAAGAAAAGAAAAGCAGAATTTTAAATTCAATGTTCCCGACCGGGAACAGTATGTAATAGAGGGTTAACATATCATACAAGTGGTAGGTAGTCTACTGTAGTTGAGTTGCATATAAGCGTATAATAAATATACCAAATAACGCCATAGGGCGTTATAAACATGTCGTTGTTGCTATTGGATACAAAATACACAAACACAGATTTTTATTGGCAGATAGAAACCAACACTGACTTCTATTGGCAGATAAAATTGTAAACAAATACGAATATTGCGTTACCTAGTTACAGTGTTTGCAAGCAAATAGATTAATCTCTCCAATAAAACCCAATGATAGGATAAAAATCGAAAAAACTCTTTCATAAAATAATATATCGGTCGGGCATTAAACGTTAAACGTACCACGGGCGTTAAACGGAGGCCCTCGATAGCACATTGTTGATCTCACGCATTATTGTCCTTATAAGGCAATTGATACGATAATTTTATAATTTTGGAAACAAATAAAAATCGCTAAATTTATATTTTGCTACCGAAATCAATTCATTTGTGAATATATTTATCAAATATCCAGTAATTGAGAAAGAATAAATCGTTATACAACTTTCTATACATTTACTGTCATATGTTATATGCAGACACATCAAAATAATTCATAATAATTCTAAAATTTTAACAGTGTACATATCTCGGAAGATTTCGTACTGTTATTTTTTAAATTTTTATATTATTTTAATCGTAGGAAATATCTAGCATAAACTTGAAACGAACTAGACTTGTTTCAACATAGATTGCCGTACTGCACTCGTATGCAATCATAAACAGAAGTTCATTTATATTTTGACGTTTAAGTTGAGTGGACGCTTGATTTTTGTGATGTTATTTTTATGATAAATTCAGTAATGGCGTAAATTATAGAGCCATAAGTGTAGTACTTTGCTTAGTAGTGGGCTACTGTAACACCGTATAGTGAAATAAGTGATTTGAATTGTGAATGGACATTTTACCTGAAACCGAGAGCAGCGAAGGACTGCAGCGGACGAAAGGTAGGAAATTTTTATTTGTTTTATATTTTTTCTACTTCCTTGATACAGTAAAGGAGGTATATAACGAGTCAAAAGATCCCATAAGAAATCTTGAACAGATAAACAAGTTTTGAGGCTTCTGGAAGATGATTCATTTGAAAGTACAAATTGCGATTTGACTAGATTTCCTAGTAATCCATCGAGTGCTGCATATATATGTGTGTATATAATTATATCTATTGCATTTGGACGTTTTGGAAAATGTTATATTGGACAGACTAGCAGAATGATAAAACAAGAATTACAGAACACAAATGATCCATTCCTTTTAATAAAACAGAGACTTTTGCTGTGGATAGTCGTCTGAATTTTTGGCAAAATAGAGTTTAATTGAACAAAAATCAAAGTAAGACCGAAATATGCTAGTAACAGACTTGTAATATAAGCTACAGAAATCGATAATACATTGAGTGCAACTCCCAGTAATATGTTTAATTTTTTTCTTCAAACGTCATAAAAATACGTTGTTATGAATTTATGAAATTGACATCTGTTTCTGTAATTATATAATACAGAATCAGATCAAACAAATAAACTATTCCATTATTCCATAACTCAATATAATCTAAAATAACGAATAATATTAGAATAGGACTTTTTAACAAAAAAAAAAAACTGAAGAAACAGCATTGATCAAGGAGCTTATGATCTATTGTCCAATGTTCTGCCAAGGAACTATTTATTTCTTTGACGAATATTAGGATAGGTAAATGAAATAAATAGCCAGGAAAATAAATGGTTGCTTATTTAAAAATAAAGCAGTAAATATGAATCTTCTTAAGGTTTTTGTTTCTTTCTTGCTAATACAAATCGAATAATATAATTTTATACTTTACAGTAGTAACATGTACATTGAAAAAAATAATTGAGAAGCCTTTATACAAAATTATTCGTCCAAGTCAACCATACTACCAAATGAATTTTTATGTTTAACTGAAGATGTTGTGTCTGAACTCAACTTAAAAATATTCACGAAACAACATCGTAGCTTTTACAGTTCTTGAAATACGTACAAATGGTACATATTAGCAATGGACAGTCGCACTGCAGTTCCGAGTAAACAGAGGAACCCTTGCTATTGATTTTGATTATTTTCGGGTTATTGGAAAACATAGCCATGCCTGTATGTAGCAAAATTTCAAATATACTCTGATAGAACGGCCACCAAAACAAAATTGATAAAACAAACAAAAATTGTAAAAAAAGCCGAATCTGAGTCAATACAGTTAGTTGGCTATGTAAATGAAGTCATTCAGATTCCAAATAAAACCAATCTAATGAATAGCAAAACATTCCCCGAATTCTTTTTCGAAGTAATGAACTTTTTAGTTAGCATCATTTTTCCACAGATCACTTGATTCTAAATTTACAGCCCTTCACTGCCGGACGAAAAAAACGACATTCACACAATGCAGTTGTAATTTCCGCCGGAAACCTTGGCGCGCGCAAAAAATTAGTTAGTGTAATTAATGAACATGAGCCATTGTTTACAGGAATCATAACAATAAATACAATCAAATTTCGGTCCACCAAAACGCTGTTTCATCAACAAACCAAATACGGATACCGTAAAGTTTGCTCTCAAATTTTATTCCAGAAGAATAAATATGTATTGTATACAGTTCTCGAAAATGCAATAATTTTGATTCGGGGGCGGCGGCTCCTTTATTTTAACATAAATGATAGCTTTGAATAGTTAAAATAGTTATTTTTATATCAAGGCACTAAAGTATATATTTATTACGAATATGGAATAATAAATACTTTAGTGCCGAAGTAAACATAATATTTTTTCCGAAATAATTAAATGATTAATTAAAAATATAAATAAATAGCATTATGTATTTGTAAAACGTCAGCTAGCTGTTGTGACGGGGATGGCTGTGATAATAAAAGTACTGTCAAATTGTCAAATATTTGTGTATAATTTTCAGTAATAATATAACAAGAGAGTGAGAATAAATTGAAAATAATTTGACAGATCTTTTGAAAACTTGTTGCCAGGCAATAGCCACGAAAGCCCGTAGGGCTTGAGTGGCTATTGCCAAATGGCAACAAGTTCGAGAAAGATACTGGAGAATTATTTTCTAATTTATAGAACTCTCGAGTTATATTTAATTAGATTATTTTTGATTTCATCATCAGGCACGCCACTAAATCTATCTTTTATGCTCATTTTTACTTGTTTTGATGATACCTATCTGACATTTGACATCTGTCAACAAAAACAAAAAAGCTACGGAGAATATTGCCGGGAATAATCACAAGAGCATTATTCTCAGTACGAGTATAATAATGACCGGATTGGTTAAAACGCAGACACGTGACATATAATAAAGCATTTCATTGGTTTCAAGAAACGTCAAAAAATAATCAATAGTTATATCACAAGTGTTAAGAATTTAATCGATTAAATTTGACATGTCTAGCTTATGCAAAAAAATTTGCTTAAAAAGTGTTTGAGTGCATAATAATTTGAAAAAATCCCGAGATCGCAGGTCGAGGTATTTTATCTTAAATTATTATGTACGATAACACTTTTTTAAAAGCAAAATTTTGTAAATAAGCTAGACATCAAATTTAATCGAATTAATTCTTTTGCACGAGGAGTATATGTCAAGATTATTTCATGAATTCATAGCATAAACTTTATTATTTGCCGAATAACGTTGATTTTGACACATTTTCACATACATAAATCGGTACACACATAAACAAAAAACACCATAAAATTATGTTGCTATAGTGTAACTATAGCAAATTCATAGTTTTTTTTTTGTATTTGGCAAATAAATGTCAAAAATTTGTAAATAAAAATAGCTTGAATTGAATAATTCAGCATGTTTGAAGACATAGAATAGCAGTAAAGGTAAAGAACATGTAATTATCTTGCTTCTGCAACTAATTATCCGGCTAAATATGCCTTCAAAATGTTGAAAATTTGCATATAAAAGCTAGCTTCAATTTAATCGCGAATGTTTGCATGGTGCTGTTTAATCACTTATCAAAATTGCACAACAATGGAAAATGAAACGTTCTGATTGGTCAAATTTGTAATGAGTGAAATAATCATTATTATTTACACGTGGTCTGCATGTGATCTAGCGAATGAAATAAACAACTTCTACCAACAGTAGTTTTGATGATCCGATTTAGCAGTAACTGAATAAATCGAAGGAAAGTCGCTCTATTCGTAAGAAACTACACCGTTCATAACAATAAATCGAGTTAAAATTCAGCGCAAATTACATCCGTGTGTCCAGCGGCCTCTGGCGATGCGTTCGCCGCGGCTTGTTAGGTAAATGGGGTAGATTCCTCATAAAAATGATCGTAAAATCGCATGGTGGGACCGGCGCGTCTCGCTAATGATTCTGTCCGCCCGCGGCGTAAACTAACCGTGAACGAACGAAGAACGGTGAACGGTGAATCCTCGGCGGCGCCGGAAAAACTCGCTATTTGTAACGGTTGTAAATACTGCTAAACTCGTGACATATTACGCCATGATGTTTGTTCTCAAGTGATAAAGATGCTGCCTTAAAAACAATAAGTATTTATTCCAGGGACCACTTTTTGCTCGACTGTAATAATGTTTGGAGACGATTATTGCGGGACAATGTGGATCTATGACATAAATTAATAGACCCTTTTTTATTGTTGTCTCTTTATATTTATACACGCAGTCCTCTTCAAACTTGAGAAGCTTTATTTACAAAACTATCTACGATAATGAAATTTTCTTTTCAAGTTGTATTCTCCATAGATTTCTTCCTAAATTGGGTAAATTACAATATGATATTTTTAATTAATTGAGTAAAAATTGGTACTTAAAGGCAGATTCATAAAAGGGGTTAGAGTTAACTCCATTTTTTTATCATCTGTAACTTCGTTTCTAAATTAATTATATTATGAAAATGTGTCAATATTTATGATAACTAATCTTGATTTCAACCTTAGTTAAAATTATTATGTTCTTCGAACGGAAAATGAAGTTACGAGTAATAATAAAACTGGAGTTAGCGCTAATATATTTTATGAATCTGCCTGTTAGTGTATAATTTATATTTCTACTTGTGCTTGCTGTTTTCTGGCACCTCCACCAAAATTCACAATAATAATTAAAATAGAAAAAGCTATCTGAACTCATTATTTCATGTCTTATTCCTGCATGCATTTTGATGCGGAAAAGAGCTTGATTTCTACCTGGAACTGTCAATGTTAAATACATGCAACATCAAGGAAGCCGACAACAACAAATCAATTGTGAATGTAGATTTGGAAAGAAAGTTTTTGGTGATAAATTCCTACTAGTTTTTAAACAATCATGATGTAAAGAACTTGAAAATTCAATCAATGGGAACAGTATTATACTGATAAAATCCCACGATTAATTCTTAACCAATCATAATGTAAAACACTTGAAAATTCAACCAATGGGAACAGTATTAAACTGATAAAATCCCATTACCCGGGTAACGGGATTTATACTCCAATGAAACAACGTTACTCGGGCTATCCCTGATAATTTCCTGCTACCAAGGAAATAAATAATTGTTACTGTCAATAACTATCAGTGTGACAGTTAATTAATATTTCAAATTGCAATGTGCTTTGTCTTTGGAATTTATCTCGTCAAATACCAAGTAACCTCTCTGATTTTCTCAGATAAATTTTTATTTTAAGCAATAATTTTTTTTTTTGCTTCTAAGTAAAACCACTCAAGCAAACTGACATTAGGTAAAACCCCTCCTCCTTCGGAGTCGGGATTTACCATGCAGTTTGTTTTTGTGATTGTTGCTAAGCAAAAAAAATTGTGCAAAATTAAACATTTATCGATAAAATCAGAAGATCTTATGATATTACCCTTGATAGTCCCGTAACTCGAGTTACCCCGATAAAACTCTCACTACCAAGAAAATAAATAATCACTGTCAGTGTGACAGTTAATTAATATTTCGAGTTACATTTTGCTTTGTCTTTGACATTCATCTCATCAAATACCTCAGGACCTCTCTGATTTTCTCTGATAATTTTTATTTTTAAGCACTCATTTTCTTGCTTTTTAGCAAAATCACTCAATTTTGTCTAGTCAAATAACAACAAATTTTACTAATAATGTACTTAGTGTATTATGTACAAGTAACTAACGTTTATGTTGTTTATAATTATTAATGAATGTTTAACATTAGAGGCTTTAGAGGCATTAGAGGAACAGTGGATGATACAAGGAAATCTATAATTTAGTTTTTCTTAAAATTAGAAGCATATACAGGAAAAGTGCAAACAACACGTTATATACCAAATATTTTTGCTATTTTCTTTTATTTGAAACTAATTTTATAGCTGATTTTATTTTTGAAATTATAGTATATTATTGTATGAGTGATTATGATAGTCATAGTCAGCGATTGATACAAATTATACGAGTTAATAATGACCATAATCCCGAATATAATACAGTACTTTTTCTACTCATGTAGATTTGGAAATAGCGTTTAGTAAATTATCTAAATCGGTTGAAAACACACGTTGAAATCAAATCAAAATACACAGTTACTACTGACTACATGTCAACTGTCCGACGACCGGTGCTTGGTGATCCACATCATGTCTTTAATATACACCTGAAAAAAAAAAAAAACAGCACTTGAAAATAGTACATTACGTACCGTGAACTGTAAGTGATAGTTTGTAGGTCGAGAATGTAGTTTGGGATGGCGAGACCCATAGGGTCGAGATTTCCTAAACATTCGAGACCTAAAAAATCACTTACAGTTCGAGCTTAGTAAGTTATTTTTTGCAATACCTGCGTAAATATAAGAAAAGGAAAAATAGATATCAAAATTAAAAGCTGTCAGATTGAGGTTAAAAATAAAATTTGAATGATATATATTTACTTACCATCCACCATCATGAACGGTAAGTTTCACTTACCATCCACCGTGGACGGTAAGTAAATGATGTAACCATGAAAACCAATTGTTCATTAAAAGTTCCACTTACTGTGTTTAAATTTTGTTATTAATGGGTAACTTACAGTACAGGTATTGCAAAAATGTCATTTTTCGAGATGTGTTATAATTTTTTGAAGGGATGAGCGTTTCTTGGTAATGGTGGTCGATTTTCCTGCATCGTTTGGTAAGAAATCTCTGGCGGGCGGTATTGTAATTTCCACAACTGTTTATTTCAAATAAATAAATTATAATGAATGTTTGGTTCATCTAGCACGGTGGTGGCCCACCGGCATTGACAATATTTTAATAATTCGTTGATGAACATTGGAAAATGTGTATCTCATCCGAACGCATCAGCGTTGTTTTCTGGCCCGGAGCAGAACTGCATCAGGCATCAGCGGGATGTGCACACGATGTATGTTCGTGTAACGACGCGGTTATCGACTGATCGGCTGCGGCTGCACGCTGTAATAGCGCACACGCCACCCTCCCCATGAATAGTTAAATATACGACCAGTTTAACGTTCTGAATACGCTACGTATGAATTTGGATTGCATTATGCTGTGACAAATGAGCGTTTTACCAAGCGTTTACTGTTGCAGAATGCATGTGGCTGCTCTTATTACTGTGGCTTTCATCTGTTTCCACTGATTATTATTAACCACGGAAGCAAGGATAATGACGGCAGCCGAATAACACCCGACCGGAGATTAAAACCATTCAATTTGTACTAATGTTGCTGCTAGTTCGCTTTAATACTGCTTTATTCGGATTTATACCCCACCAAAAGAACTACACAATAAACACTAACTTATTGTTATTGTCTCAACTGAAATTTTCAGGCGTTTCAGTTTTTTCGACATGCACTGAGGGTCACATAATTTATAATGAATTTCAGTGCTGGAATTAGATTTTTTGTTGAAAATTTGGGGCTTGCGTTAAAGATTGCAATTGCATATATTTGATCATATGTAACATACCGAAAGTCAAGAATTTGTCAACTGTAAATACACAAGAACATTTTATTTTGCCGGATAAATTTTTGTTTGTCACGAAACCTTGTTACCTAGCAATTTGGCAAGAAAACTGTTTTAATAAAATCAGGAAACCATAAAGAAAACTGTTTCATTATTTTTTAATAGTTATTTACTTTACAAGTGGGCAAAGTAAGGAATTACCCACGAGAGAAATCTTAGCTCACGAAGCCGAAGGCTGAGTGAGATAATTTTATCGAGTGTGAAGTATAACGTTTTATCCAACACTTCTTAATAAATGCAAAATTTATTAAAGAAATATTATTTGACAGTGACATATGATTTAAAATTTTAAATTAAAATGTCAATCGAAGTAGTTACCAAGGTGTTGTGTGTTATTACTATTGTTATAAATTTAAAAAATACTCACTAGTGGCTTTCCTCAAAATTATACCCACTAGTGGATAATCTGTTACTTTGCTTGTTTAAAATCGCCATAGTAATATAGCATTTATTGAGAGGTGTTGGATAAACAATTTTTAAGACAAATTACTGTCAGGTTCCAAGGTTGAATTGTCAAACAGAAATTTATCCGAAGAAAATAAAATGCTCGAGTGTAATTCAGCGAGATAATTTAACGACGTATTATTTATGAAAATGTTTATTTAAAAGTGCAATTGGTAAAAATTATTATATATGATATTTTTTGACATACTTTCTT
This sequence comes from Poecilus cupreus, assembly GCA_963942605.1. NCBI lineage: Eukaryota > Metazoa > Arthropoda > Insecta > Coleoptera > Carabidae > Poecilus > Poecilus cupreus. The sequence continues at coordinate 5,159,002 of OZ012726.1, read as the reverse complement.
CACGATCTGGTTGCTAGAAGAAAGGTAAATAACACTCGTAAAAAGTTGCTTTCCTATTTACCCGCTGTCAAAACGATAAATTATTTTTCCTTTATATCAATAGATCAATAAACGGTTGTTTAGGATATGATGCAAGGATTTTATCAAAATTTTGTTGCTATAAAATTGTCCTTTTTATTTTTGAACATAGATTCCCAAAATTCCCGAAATTGTGAGGTATACAGGCATTGAGACTGGTCAAGAAAGTAATGAAAGATGAAGATTCTATATGAATTCGTTGATACAGTCGGATTTATAAAAAATCACAACGAATACAATAGTTTGGCCATGTTATGTGAATGAAGGATGAAACAAAACAAGTTTCTATTTGTCTTTTTATTGATACTTCTCTCAACAATGGTTTTGCATTGACAACAATTACCAATAAAAAATAAACTAGAACTTATTTTGTTCAACAGCCTTCTATTCTATTTTCCATCTTAAAAATGTTAATGTTTTTAGAACTTTGAGATGTTAATTATAATTTTTAGTATAGGTATATGTTTGAAAAGGAAATATTTTGATTTTACTATTCCAATAAAATAGTACCCCTTTTCATTTAAGAAAATAAAACTTTCATTTCCCTTCGCTACATTCCCTAAATAATTATATTTTTCCAATCATACAATTATGTTTCCATCCTTGCTGTACAAGCACGTATATCAATTTTTTCTTTAAAGTTTTTAGTTAGCCAGCAAAATATTTTTGTTGTTTTAAAAAATGCACTCTGTACACTAAAATATTAATTTATATAACACTGTTTTGGAAACTACTCATTCCACAACTAAAAATTGTTTTACGTTCATTTCATACGTCGCGTTTGGAATATTTTCGACGAATCAGAGCCGCATATTAGCGCGATAGGTAAATGAAGTATTTTAGTACGGTTACTATGGTTACGTCTGTTTTTTTTTTAATTTTATTTACTTGAGTTTGACGTTTCCAACAGTTTTGTATTTGTATTTTTTGTATTATTTCCAAAATCTTGTTATAGAAAGTATAGTCTACAACAGGTAACGGAATGGCATATCCCACACTCGCAAACCGTAGTACAAACTTTTTGCTCGTGTGGAATATGTGTATTCTATTACATTATTGTAGAATATACATTTCTAAATAAGTATACTGCTAGATAAAAGTAAAGGGACACTGTTTTATGATTGCCGTTCAAAATAGTTCAAAGACAATTAGTTGAACTCAAATATGAAACTTATACAAAACTAATAAATGTCTGATATCCTCCACTGATGTCAGTGGAGGCAGTAAAGTTAAATTGGACATGAGAATCTTATGATCCATTTTCCCATGAAGTTATTTACCCCTTATAAGCATCCATAACGAGAATATAAATAGCATAAATATATAGGAATGTAAATAAACAAACTCTTTTGATGAGATGCTGTGGGTAAAATTTGAACCCTGAATATTTAGCGTGTATTGAATCCGCTTTATGAAAATCAATCGAACAATTCACTGCGAGTCCATTTCCAAGTGTCGGATTTCTCCATGGCCATTCCACGTATTATCATCATCGAGTCCTGCAGCTCTAGTGGACGCGTCGTTTAATTGGAAATGCCGCCGCTGCCGGCTCGGTCGCACAATGACAACATTCCGTCCGTGAAAGAGTTCTGGCCAGGCGACCAGATTCCAATCGGACCCGCTCGAAACATTATTGGTCTTATTGTTGCCGCGACGGCCCGTGATTTGTGAGCGCGATACAATTGCCGTGATTCTGTGACCCAGCGAGGTTCGCAACATTTGGCCGCACGCAACGAGGACGGCCACGGCAGGATGGAGAATTACACGCTGGGGGAAATTTGGTGGAGGTGCCTCCGATACTACTGACACGATTAAACTGGAGAGAAACCGCTAGTTTTGTTTGTATTTTATTAAAGCAAGGCATGCGAATTTGTAAGTTTGGATATTTTTTATTTAAGTTTTGTCCGTAAGCATTTTTCTTCAGTAATAATATAACAAAAGAATGAGACTACATTGAAAATAATTTGACAGATCTTTCGAAAACTTGTTCCCAGGTAATATCCACGAAAGCCCGTAGGGCTTGAGTGACTATTGCTAAATGGCAATAAGTTTGAGAAAAATACTGAGGAATTATTTTTTAATTCATCGAACCCTCGAGTTATATTTAATTAGAATATTTTTTTATTTCATCATCAGGCACGCCACTGAATCTATTTGTTTTGCTCATTTTTTACTTGAGTTGATGATAACTATGTGACAACAGACATTTGTCAACAAAAACTAAAGCTACTGAGATTATTCCCGGGAATTATCACTAGAGCTTTATTCTCAGTTTAATAATGACAGACATGTAACATAAAATGAAGCATTTCATTGGTTTTAAGAAGCGTCGAAAAATAATCATCAGAATAAATTATTGTGGACACCATAGTACCTCCAAACATAGATTTCTTATCAAACAATGCAGGAACACAGACCACTACTATCAAGAAACTCTTTCCTTCAAAAAATTTCAGTTATGATACATGCCAAAAATGATATTTTTCAAGCGTTGTTTTGTTTTTTTCAAAAAGCATAAAATATCAAAATATAATTTTTCTTTATTTGTTGTATTTCTAAAATGGTGAATTTAATAGAAAAATGTTTCAAACAACTATTGTAGTTAATAATATTTGGTATATTACTCTAATAACAGAAATTGTCACTAAAACATAATTTTCTGAGCTATTTTAAAGTAATTTAATAAGGCCATTTCTGGATATCGGATTATCACCAAAAACTAATCAGCTTTTCCCCAGGGGGTTACAAATATAATATATAAAATATCAAAAATTTTAGTTTAGTAGTTTTTTGTAAACTGTAATTCTAGAGATCCACAAAAACAGACAAATACACACTCAATACCAAATTTTAACATGATTCTCTTACAAGTAACAGGTATATAAGTAAATATAAATAGAACTACGTAATAACAAATTATAAAACAGAGGCAGCAATGTGTTATTCAGTTCGTAGCCTTCATTTAATAGCTTCTCTTATAAGGACCGATCTTTCCATCTACGAATAAACTTCCTAATAATTTATTCGTCGAATAAATAAAAAATGCGCATCAAAAAATAACAGCTAGAACAATAAGTATTATTTGATGCGACGATTTTCATTCATTCGGTGAATTATTTTTTAGGCACTTTATTCGTAGATGTAAATATTAGCCCTAAGTCTGCTATTATCACATTTTTGTTTCTTCAAATTTTATTTCAATAACATGACTAGCCACAGCAGATTCCTCTGGTTTTTTAAGTTGAATGACCCGTTTGTGTTCTGTAATTCATGTTGTTATCGTTCTGCTAGTCTATTCAATGTTACATTTTCCACTTTCACATTGAATTTTGACGTGGGAAAATATCCTTTTTACTCTTACGAGTATGTTTTAATTTGAGATATGGAGCAAAAGATATTTTTTTTTTTTTGCAGTATTCTTCAAATTTTGTCAGTAATATTGTGAACATAGGGCAGAGAAGCAAACAAACATTTCTTATTGTTTTCTGATTCAATGTTATTCTTCACTTTTTTTTAAGGAGAGATTCCTAGTTTTTCTTTTAGTTATAACCATTCTCTTTTTAAATATTAGTTTTACAAGACTTAAACCAAAAATCTTTTCATTTATTACTCTATGTTCTAAAAGCTTTTAAAGCATTACAAGTACACAAACAAGTGGATATAATTAATAAATAAAATCAATACCCTAGTTATAGTAACATTCGTTTACAAAATAGATCGAACTTCTGATTTACATACTGAAAATGATGCGGTAACTTTTTTTGTAAAACAGCATCGAATAAAACTGTAGATGTCATGATCGACAGTTACTATTCCTTACCCCGAAACAATTTAAGTTATTTAAGAATAATATTGTTCCAAGCAATACATTTTCTTTTATATACAGCATTTTTCCTTTCAATTAATTAATGACATCTTACTAGAGGCTTGTATCCAATCATAGCTTTATCTCATCTTCTTCATCTACTTGAGTATTGCCAAGAGATTGATTTGACTGGAATTTCGATTCTTTATTTTATTAGAATAATGTTACAATCGCAATGGAATGATTCAGTTTTGGCTGACCTCGGTTATAACTACAGATAACTTCAAAGTAAATGTGTGTCTTTCCATGCATTTACAGTATTTCATCAAGACAAGAAATTTTGTCTTGGGCTTGATTTTCAAGACAAGAAATTAAACATTTCTTGTCTTGCTCATTTCTTGCCAACGTATTTCTTTTAGGGGAATCCGCTTTCTCTATCGCTTTATCCAATACGAACGCTCAAGAGTGTAGCATTGGCGTCTGCCTTTGTTCGTCCCTTTTAGTTTTAGTTAAATGTTTCTTACTTAGATGTTAGCACGCTGTTTCGGCATGTGTAGATCGAACATCAAAGTCACTTTACTGACAAATGTATATCAAATTTTTTATATTTTCATCATAAATACGGGACTGAAAAATTCATTATCGAGTTATCAAGATTTCTTGATGATACTTTCTTGTCTTGTCTTGAGAAATAAAAAATACTTCTGGTCTTGATTTCAAGACAAGATCAAGAGTATGTCTTGATTCTTGTGCAACACTATGGATTTTTCGTTGGTCAATTGTCACAGAGCACAATTTAAAATATTGTGTCAATGGATGTAACGAAGCCAATGAAAAGCGCAAAACTAAATTCAAATGAGCTTCATGAACCATATGTATGTATATTTTATCTATTTATTTGTTATGACTCACAGGTATTTTATTTTAATACAATGTTGTAGAATTCAATATCACAAACTAAATATTGCACAAAAACTTATTTATAAATGCAATGCATGAATGAAAACAATAAGAACATTTTCAATAGCGAACAAAATAAAATCGCATATTGGTAAAAATTGATTTAAATCCTGTTTCATGGAAAATATAGCGCATGAATATTCCTTTGTTTTTAGAACATAACTTGATTAAAACAAATAGCATTCTACTAGCGGTCCGACCTGCTTCGCAGGTCTGACCCCTAGGCTCCGCGACCCTGATTAAGATTACATCTAAAAATATAGAGAAATGAATTGAGTAGTCTCTTCGTTCCTCGCTTGCAAGTCAGTACTTTGGCGAAGAATGCTCGTCACTTCGTTCCTCGCATCCATGTCAGTACATCGGGGAAGCAAGCTCGTCACTTCGTTCCTCGCTTGCATGTTAGCACTTTTTGACTTTAAAGTGTAAATCTCCTCCTTGAGACCTTCAATTTGACACCAAACATGTTAGAATTTAAATAACATTTATAAAAAAAAAAAAAACTGACGATCCTCCGAAACAACACTTCAGTTTAAATCCCACGCCTGAGACCTTTAATTTAAAACCAAACACGGTATGTTTTAAATAACATTTATAAAAAACAATTGACAGTCGTGCAAAATAACTTTTTGACACTAGAGTTCAAATCTCCTTCGGAAGACCTTTAATTTGTTACCAAACACGGTAGGATTTAAATAACATATATCAAAAACAGTTGACAATCGTCCAAAACAACTTTTTGACACTTGAGTTAAAATCTCCCTCGGAAGACTTTTAATTTGATACCAAACACGGTAGGATTTAAAACGTTTATAATAAAAAACAATGGACAATCGTCCAAAACAACTTTTTGACACTTGAGTTGAAATCTCCCTCGGAAGACTTTTAATTTGATACCAAACACGGTAGGATTTAAAACGTTTATAATAAAAAAACAATTGACAATCATCCAAAACAATTTTTTGACACTTGGATTCCAATCTCCTGCTTAAGACCTTTAATTTGATATCAAACACAGAAGGATTCACAATTAACGATCATCCTAAATAACTTTCTAACAGTTGAGTTTAAATCTTAAAAGAATTGATGATCGTTCAAAATAACTCTTTGACACTTGAGTTCAAATTTATTCCTTGAAACCTTTAATTTGATATCAAACAGCGTAGGATTTAAATAACATTTATAAAAAAACAATTTACGATATTCTAAATTACCTTTTTGACACTTGATTTAAAATCTCCTTCATGAAACCTTTAATATGTTTTGACATTTTTGTGATTAAATCTCCTCCGTGAAACCATTTATTTGATACCAAACACGGTAGGATTAAAAAAATTTATAAAAAAAACAATTGACAATCGTTCAAAATAGTTTTTTGTGTACGAATTTTGATTAAAAATAAATTTCTGCAATTCATTATGAATATTTAAAATGATCTTGAAAATAATTTTCATCCTTTTTGTATTAGATAAATAATTAACTTATTTAAATTTTACCGCCTAAAATGCTTTAAAGCATCGATGTGTACGGGCAGAGACATCTGTTATACTTTTACTTAAAATTTCAAACTGAACTGTCAAAAATGACAAGGTGCACACAAATTTGTGAAAAGTGACAGCTACAATTTTAATATTTTTTATTAACTTTTAAAATATTTACAAAATAGTACACATGTATGCTCATTCGTTTACTCTAAACACAGATAAATTTACAAAACTTATGAAACTTTTCTAGATTTAGTGTAATTTAAACTTAATTTTTCAAAAAGATATGTCAAAAATGACAAGAACACAAATTTGTGAAAAGTTACGACTACAATACAGTTATTCATTTAAAATCAACAAATTTCACATTCATAGCAACGCTCGCATACTCTGATTTCCGCCTTATTTATTGAATATCTCGCACATCATGTGTAAGAAAAATGTGAATTCATAAAAAGGCCCTATTCCCAATTAAACTCTAAATGCCAGTGAAGGTTTCACCCGAATCCGTCAAACGGTCTAGGCTGTAGGTCTGCGTACAAATTGTATAAATTTGGTTGCTAGATTGGCTAATCTATAGAGAAATATTGTAACCGATTAGTATATAGGACTAGCGGTCCGACCTGCTTCGCAGGTCTGACCCCTAGGCTCCGCGTCCCTGAAGAAGATTACATCTAAAAATATAGAGAAATAAATTGAGTAGTCTCTTTGTTCCTCGCTCCCAAGTTAGTACTTTGGCGAAGAATGCTCGTCACTTCGTTCCTCGCATCCATGTCAGTACATCGGCGAAGGAAGCTCGTCACTTCGTTCCTCGTTTCCATGTCATCACTTTTTGACATTAGAGTGTAAGTCTCCTCCTTGAGACTTTTCATTTAATACCAAACATGTTATAATTTAAATAACATTTATAAAAAAAACAACTGACGATCTTCCGAAACAACATTTGAGCTTAAATCTCACGCCTGAGACCTTTAATTTAAAACCAAACACGGTATGTTTTAAATAACATTTAGAAAAAACTATTGACAGTCGTGCAAAATAACTTTTTGACACTTGAGTTCAAATCTCCTTCGGAAGACCTTTCATTTGATACCAAACACGGTATCATATATGAAAAACAATTGACAATCGTCCGAAACAACTTTTTGCCACTTGAGTTCAAATCTCCTCCGCGAGACCTTTAATTTGATACCAAACACGGTAGGATTTAAATAGTATTTATGGAAAACAATAGACGATCGTCCAATATAACTTTTTGGCACTTGAGTTTAAATCTACTCAGTGAAACTTTTAATTTGATACCAAACACGGTATGTTTTAAATAACATTTAGAAAAAACAATTGACAATCATCCATAATAACGTTTTGACACTTGCGTTCAAATCTCCTCCGCGAGACCTTTAATTTGATACCAAACACGGTAAGATTTAAATAGTATTTATAGAAAACAATAGACGATCGTCCAAAATAACTTTCTGACACTTAAGTTTAAATCTATCCCGTGAAACTATTAATTAGAAACCAAACACGGTAGGATTAAAATAACATTTATAAAATACAATTGACAATCGTTTATAATAGCTTCTACGAATTTAGTTTAAAAAGGTAATTCTGAAATTTATTAACAATATTTAAAACAATCTTGAAAATAATTTTCATCCTTTTTGTTTTAGATAAATAATTAACTTATTTAAATTTTACCGCCTAAAACGCTTAAAAGCATTGATGTTTACGGGCGAGACATCTATTATACTTATACTAAAATTTTCAAAATGAACTGTCAAAAATAACAAAGTGCACACAAATTTGTGAAAAGTGACAGCTACAATTTTAATTTTTTTGGTAGACTTTTAAAATATTTACAAAATAGTACACATGTATGCTCATTCATTTACTTTCTAAACACAGATAAATTTACGAAACTTCTGAAACTTGTCTTCATTTAATATAATTTATACTTAATTTTTTGAATAGATCTGTCAAAAATGACAAGATGAACACTTTGTGAAAAGTTACAACTACAATACAGTTATTCATTTAAAATCAACAAATTTCACATTCATAGCAACGCCCACGCACTCTGATTTCCGCCTTATTTATTTAATATCTCGCACATCATGTGTAAGAAAAATGTGAATTCATAAAAAGGCCCTATTCCAAATCAAACTCTAAATGCCAGTGAAGGTTTCACCCGAATCCATCTAACGGTCTAAGCTGTAGGTCTGCGTACAAATTTGGTTGCTAGATTGGCTAATCTATAGAGAAATATTCTAACCGATTAGTATATAGGATAATGTATTTTGTAATAAAAAATTTATATAAACCTTTGCCAATAAATATGTTGGGATCAGCAGAAAACAATTAGAATATGAATTTATGTATCAGACTTCGACGTTGACGACGCCTCTCCAAAGTGTTGGCAATACAAATTCGGTTGTAAAAATGATGGCGTCGTTAAAGTTTAACATCGCGCAGTCATTGGTAAACGGCGAGAAATTGCAAATCAACAATAACAGTTACAATCTAGCAAAAGAGAAGTGTTGCTTTAAAACCTGAATTATTCAAAGAAACGACTGTAATATTTATGAGCGCAATAAAACACCTTAAGGTACGTTTCAACGTTTCAAGATAAAATTAAGTATTTTTATTTGTAAATATTAAGTCACTCATGAAGTTCCTTCACAAAGAACTCAAATTTGCTTTCAAGATATTTACGGAGATGTGATATCACGCCCTTTAAAATTCCGTAACTTGCCTCCAAGGCCGAAACACTCAAAAATGCATAAAGTGCCTGTGCTACTCTAATCACGAAGTTTGTAGAACATTGGACACCGGCGCAACAAGAGAAAGAAAAGTAAAATTTCTTCTACTCCAATACCTGCCCGAGCACACGGAAAATGACATTTTCAAATTAACTTTAATATACGTAGAGCAGTTAATCAATTTTATGTCACTGGTCAAAATATATTTAACCCTGTTGCTTTGAAGAATTGTTACTAAAACTTACAATTATTACATGAGCTTGTTAGCAATTGTTAATTTATACGAGTAGTATTATTCAGTTTAAAATTATTTGCTTTCTAACAAGTAGCATGAGATAATAATCGATGACAGGAATATCAGATCTCCTACATCTGTTTTACCATTATCTCAATGATGTCTGTGTGGATGGATGAATGTTGTTGATATATTCAATAACTCACGAATAGGAAAAAATGGAGTAACGCAACTTCATATTTGTATGTTCGAATCCCACCGTCAACAATTGTGAGTTTAATTTTACTCCTGTAGTTCCTCCTTGACTAATGTCTTTGGGGGCCGGGACTTTACGGTGTGTAATTTGTACAATACAACATTTACTCCTTGAAAGGAATTAACTTTTATAAAGTAATGAAAATTGGCGTGTTATTTTTTCATGGGTTTTATTTTTACTTCCGCACACATGGGCTACAATTTTAATTTGAAATCTTTATCTACGTTTTGTACCGTTTATAAATATAAATTTGCGGGAGATTGTGTGCTGGCCGCATCAGATTATGTAAATTAAAGTTTTAAAGAGAAGTGTTTTAGTTTCGGTTTTTGAGCTGTACAATGTTCTAAAATTATTTTATTTGAAATCGGCACTAAAGAACTCAGAAATCGTCATTAAAAGCTCAGAAATCATCACTAAAGTAAACCATTATACAACGATTTTGAGCAACCCAATTGTACAAGTAGGATAATTTTGGCAGATGTATTGACGTACTATAGTAAATTTATACGTAACATAAAGCAGAATGTGTAAGAAGAATTAACTAATTAATTTCGATGATGAAATTGAGAACAAAACACATAATTTTGAGTGTCATTTACGATAACTTCACTGTTCGAGGTTGGCAACACTGAGTGTCAGTTTCAATTGACAACTGACAGATGTATAAACTTAACCTATATAATAATATTTTTACAGTTTTTTCCTAATTTTAAATTTCCAATAAAATTTAATATGTACCTCAGCAACTAAATTCCATATTCGTGATAAAAAATTGAACTTTAGTGCCTTGATTCATAAATAACCATTTTAAAAAATGCTTCAAATAGAAGTTACAGAGAAATTTACTATCTATCACTTTTATATGAAGTATTTTTTTTTTATATATTATGGTCCAACCTTAAAACCGTGGCTAAAACACTTCTCTTAAAACAACCAAAAACAGAGCTCGTGTTACCAGCCATATTTCCGTTCTGGCAACTCTACCAATTTTTGCAGTTTTATTTATTGTTCTTGTAAGAAGTATAACAATGAGAGTAACCAAATTTCGTAATTAATTAAATTGCATAAAAATGCATTGTATTGAGTTGATTATTATTATAATTGCAAGATGAGAAATGTCAGTTTACTGGATACACAAAACAAGTAATTAACAAATCAGTTGTGATATGTTTACAATAATATTTAGATTAAGAAATATTATCTGCAATTTTCAAGTGTGGTTCATTTGCACCAAGAGGACGATTTTGCAGCGATAAAATTTTGATAAAATTCTTCATAATTTCTGCGTTGAAACGGCAACTAATTATGTCATTTTTTCTACTCAGCTTTTAGTTTTCTAAACTACATTACAACGATTTGAACTTTTACCGATAAATTCTTGACTCACGGTTTGTTACAAATACTAAGCTATATTTTGAAATAATTCATAATTATGGTTGAAAACAGAATAACTAAAGTAAGAGTAATTGTTAAACAACCAAATTTAGATTTTAGTGACAAGCCTTTGATGATATCCTCCTGTGCAATCCTGTAAGTAAATACACTAGATATAATAACATTCTGTACAAAACTATAAACTGTCTTTTCTACAAATTCAGAATAAGTGGCAGATCATGTATGGTTTTTAAATACTCATCAGTTCATTTTTGGGACCAGTAGTGAACGAATTAAAACGTGCATTAGTCTCTCTGCATCCTTGCGGAAAGAAGTGAGAGCACGCCACTGGATCCGCGAATCTATCGAGCGAAATGGGCTTCACGCCAACCGGGCTTTTTGCCTCACTAATACATTTTTAAAATGAAACCAATACCCTGAAATTTACATTTATGGCTGGTTATTAAGTTATTAAGTTATTTCAAATAAGCTTGCCTTTATACCAGCATGACTAATTGCTCCAATATTATCAATACTTTTCGAGGAAGAGCAGACTTCGATTGAAATTTTTTTCTCAGCAAATAATCCGTTAATGAAGATAGAAACTATGTGCATTTCATTGTTTCATTCAACGAGCACGTTTCGCTTGCATATGTCAATGTTTATCTAAATATTATCTTGTGTAGCAAAATTTTAGTTTTTTCTTTACTTGTTTATTATTTTATTTAATTCACAATAACTTTTATTTTCTGCCTTATTTGTCTGTTTAATTCCTGCTGAATGTTTTCTGTATAATTTTGTTTTACTCATAAGTATATGAATTGTTATATTTCATTAAGTTATCTAGTAATGGGGTCATACACTTTATTACATTTAATTTTTTTTCTGTAAGTTTGAGTAAAATTATAAATATAGATGCTAATTTTAATATTAAAAGGTATTTAGTTATTAAGATATGTTTTTTTGAAATAGGCATCCCATTTCAAATTTTTCGCTTGTGACGTCATCTTGTAATTCTACGAAACATACTTTTGCGGAGAGCGAGGAACTATACCAATTGTCAAATTGACTATTATCTGTCATTGTTATTTACTGAGAGATTTTTACAAATATAGTTTATTCACATTACCTGGGTAAAATAATATAACAAATATAATAAACATAAGTTTAATTTGAAAATCGTTGTTAACTGCAACATATGACTTGAGATGACAGGTGTGATAATGAGACGACCGACATTACCGACAAGCGACAAAATAAAGTACATCAAAGCATTTTTATTTTAACACGTCCTAAACTCTTTGTCTAAAAACGTTATAATTAACGAATACCTAATTAAATTTATCGGAGTGTTCATATTAATAATAATAAGTAATTATTACAACCCTGGAAAGCAAATTGTTATTTATTATCAACACCTCTTTTGCCTTGCCATACTGTATATTCTATTACAAGATGACGCAACGATTTTGCAACCGCGAAACTTCATAAAGCAAATTATGAATGAAATGTTAAAAAATTATAAGAAATATTGAATAATGTGTGACTGAAATGATCTAAATTTTTATAATTTGTAGAAAAAACACAACTTTTCTTTTTAAGTGTATGACCCCATTGACTCGTACATATTTCATTTCAACTCAATGTAAAAATTTTCCACGCTTGTTTGTCTTTTGCAATCCTTTTGGATTTAATATTGTTTTCTTTTTTACTGTAATTATGTTAGTTACTACATTTTCCCATGTTTCCTTTGAATTACCTCTGCTTCTTCTTACTTGAAAGCAGGTTCACTTTTCTCCATTCTTTGTATGTGTTCACCATTCTAGCTGTCTTAATTCCACATATTCTAAAAGTGACTTTACTTCTATTTTTGCCCGTATTTCATTTCATTTATGGTTTTATCTAGTTTTGTTATATCTTTCTATTTCGTTAAGTACTTCATTTCTAAGGCTTGATCTTCATTTTCTTTGTTCGCACCCGTAAGTCAGTATTGTTTAATTGGGTTTCTGTTTTTTTTTTATCGTACTAATTTTCATTGCACGAAATGTTCTGGTTATTTTCTCTATAATCGTTTTCCTATGTCAATCGTTTTGTATAATTACTCCTAGGAATTCGAATTAGTTGACTTGGTCAACTCGTTTTCAGTTTATTTGTATATCTATAGCTCTATATTCCTTAGGTATCGTTAGTACCTTAATTTTATTTACATTAATTTTCATTTCGTATTTTGTTAAAACATAATACTTCGTTCCAAGTGTTTATTTATAAGTAAGAATCGTGCATTTCGGTTTTAAGTCTTGGCATCTCGCGGCCCCCTCTTGCACCTTAGCTGCGTCTCAGGAACTAGGAAGCATGGCGGGATCAACGGTGTCGCGCGTCGCGGCTTGTGTTTAACTAATGGTGCAGATAAACCTAGAGGCCGTGTCTGACAAACTGCCCGGATTGTCCACCACCGCCATCGCGCTCGATCAACCTTAACGATCTGCCGAAAGCTTCCTCCGTGTCTCCGGCCACCCCCGACGAGCCCCACAAGCTGCCGTGCCAGTCGGTGTATCACTCTGCACCAGGAGACTTCACGCTAATTCACTCATTCGTTCTGCATTCGAGGGATTCGACACTGCGGAGTGCAGCATCACTGCATAACCCTTAAAAACTATTTATTTCTTTGTCAAATGATTTCACTATATCCTGCATGTTCTTGTATTACTTATGGCTCTGAAGGATAGCGCAGTGGTAAGAGTGTTGCCTCTGGATACAGAAGTCGTGGGTTTCACACCGGGTCAGTTTGGATCGGTACTCACTTCCAGTACTATTCCAAGTTGGGATACCATTAACTTGAAAACTACAAAACTATCGAGTACCGGCTAGTAGTTGTAACAAGAGCTTGCACTGGGTGGGAAACACACATGTGGCAATTTCAAGTAAAAATTAAGATGTCGTGAGTTGTGGTTCATCCTAGGGATACGAATAAAATAGTTATTTTTGTATCAAGGCACTGAAGTTTGACTTTTTATCACGAATATGGAATATGGAAAATACACTATGTGAGTGATAAAAAGGAACTTCAGTGCCGCGGTGCATATTCAATTTATTTGAAATCTAAAATTAGATAAAACTGTAAAAAAATATTATGTAGGTTAAGTTTATACATCTTCCAGTTGTCAATTGAAACTGACACTCAGTGTTGCCAACCTCGAACATTAAAGTTACCTAACGTAAATAACACTCAAAATTATGTATTTTGTCCTCAATTTCTTCATCGGAATTAATTACTTAATTCTTCTTGCATATATTGTATATAAAATTACTACAATACGTCATATATCTGCCAAAATTATGATACTTGTACAATAATTATTTTACGGTTGCCAACACTGCGTTGTTGAAAATCGTCGTTTAATGGGTTACTTTAATGACGATTTCTAAGCTTTTAATGACGATTTTTGAGCACTTAGTGCCGATATCATATAAAAATATTTTATTTATTTAATATGGTTACTGAAAACAGTTTCACTCAAAAAGATTATTGTATGTATCTTTCACATTTCCAAATAAATTTAGTGGATATTTTTGTGGTTTTGAGGAAAACCCACTACTTCATGATTTCGAGTTATTTGTGATAATAGTTTCACAAGTCACCTTCATAAATACCTTAAAATTATTCCGAATGTCTATCTGATTTCATTTGTATTTTAAAGAAAAATAGAAAAAAAAAACATGCTGAACTCGACAAATTGATGTACACATTTTAACATGTATCTAAATGGAACTTAACTGGTTTTTCCTCAAACGTGATACTCAACTGTTTATGGTTTGTCCAAATTAAGCAATATATATAATGAGATATCATCGTTTTGAGATCGCTAAATGAAAATTTACATAAGTGTGTATCAAAGTCCGCACTCAATTTACCCAAAAAAGTAACAACTGGTTTCTCCTCAAATCCATAGATTTAAGAATACAAAACTACAAAGGTGATTATTAAAATTTTATGAATTTTTTAATATACAAAGGCACTGCAAATACCGGTGTATATTTATGAAAAATTAACAAGAGGAATCTTTTTTACTGAATAATTAATAATAATTCCACGGGATAAAAATAAAAACAAAACTGATAAATGGAAATAATTTATTATTTACCACTGCAAAAAACGCCGGTAACCCACATACAATTTAACGTCCAATCCGTTGATTAATAAACAAACCGCATATATTTACCAACATAGGTTTGTAACATTAGTGGAAATAATTTATCACTAGATTCCGGTTGGCATTATTGAATCTGCGTGATGTTTTATTTATTGTTGCATATTTAATTTCCTGCATTATATCCATGGCACAGATGTGCTGATCACAGTTCGCTGCAGGATTGAAACACGAGTTTGACGCAGCTAACTGACGCGGTTTCCTGCTAACTACTCACTCAAAGGATAATGAACCATCAGCAGGAAGGCAGGAAGGTAGCACGTGCGGGAAGATCACGATTTGGGGGAATTCAAGGGATTATTTAGGTGAATGTCGATGATCATTAGATAATTAAACGATGAATTTGTTCTTTGCCTCGAATAATTGTTTAATGTGGAATAACCAAAATGTTTAATTTGATTCACTTACATTACTTACAGCAATAAACGAAATTTCTTGACAAATAGAACGATTTGATATTAGATATTGCCAGTGTATGAGATGCTGCGATATTTAGAACAAAATCCATAAATACAGTATGAGATTAGACCATACTATTCATATTCACGTTAAGCTTTATGTTTAGTATATGGGGACCATCTTTCGATAATAAGAAAGCTCAGTTTTTGCCAACCAAAAAAAAAAATTATTTGTTTTCTGAAAAATATTTGTACTACTTATTGTTACTATGATGTAACAACAAATGTACACGTGTATCATGTATTTTACGAATAAAAGAATTAAAGTTAAAACATATTCATCGATCTCCACTTTATGTAATAAATTGATTAGAATTTTTTTACAGAACAGCAAAATAAAATTTTATGAAACCATAAATAACAAATTTGTTTTAACGTAGTAACCGCTCAACAAAAATAAACGCATAACAACCGTTCAAAATCCACATAACAACATTATTTAATTCCAAAAATTTCAAAATATATATTAAAAATAGTCATTAGATTTTATAATTCCAAATCGGCATAGTATATTGTGTATCTAGTAGGAAAAGTGATATATTCCCGGACGATGGTGGAAACACAAGGATTTCGGGAAGTTTACTTTTCCTACGTTGTACATGTACTTTTTTTTGTTCGGCTTATATTCAATAATTAATTATTTTATATTTCATTTATAAACGTCAGACAACTAACAAGACATAAAAAGATTGCGTTGTTTTGATAAAAATATCTGAGGATAGCGTATCCATGGTTTGTTTATTTATTTTCACAATTGTCCAATTTTTTTGAAAAGCTAAATCGTAAGGGAATACTTCGCCAGTGTTCGGAATAGTATATTATACATCGAATTTGGAAAAGTACTAATTTCCTACGAGTATGAAAGTTTGTAGCATGAGCCGTGGGCGAATACTGCAAGTCATACGTGTACGAAATGGACATTCCATGCGAGTTGTACACTATACTTTTTCTACGACCACGATATTATTTCCTAATTAATTTAATTTTAATAATAAATTTGTCACTATTCCAACATTTGTCAATTCTAAATATATATCCTAGCAATGGCACCTGTACTGAAATGAAATAACCTGTATTGAAATACTCACAAAACAAATTCATTTCGCACGATGCTTGCAATGTACCTCATATTCCTAGCAACAACAAACATATAATGAGCAAATTTCTAATTGGTCGTAGAAAATAGTATATTGTACAACAAGTATGGAATGGTATTCATTTCCTACGAGTATGAAATAGACATTCCATGCGAGTTGTACACTATACTTTTTCTACGACCACGATATTATTTCCTAATTAATTTTATTTTAATAATAATTTTGTCTCGGTTTCACCGTTCCAATATTTGTCAATTCTAAATACGTATCCTAGCAATGGCACCTGTACTGAAATGAACTGACCTGCATTGAAATACTCACAAAACAAATTCATTACCCACGATGCTTGCAATGTGCCGCATAGCCCTAGCAACACCAAACATACAATGAGCAGATTTCTAAGTGGTCGTAGAAAAAAGATATTCCCGTACTGTTATTTATCGTAATCTAGCAACGACACTAAAATATCGGATTAATGTACTTTGCGGTTTGAAAACACACCGGAAAGCAGTCATTTTTCGTCCGATCAAAAAAATAGTATTCAATACCCCACCAAACGGTAGCCTCAGTTGTAAATCTAATATTTTGGAGCCTAGTTAAACAAATAACCAATATTTTAAATATTGCTACCATGTCTCACTTAAAACTTTTCGTATTCATATTTTAAAGATGGATTAGTTGTTTTCCGAATATGTGAAAGTGCTTGTCTTGTAACTTGCTGGTGATAAGTTTACTTTAACCCAGTATAAAATTTATTTAAAGTTCTTTCAAACACAAACATCGTGCTGACGATGAAAACCCAACAGATTAGTGTTCGAGCGACCTTAGACTAAAGATCAGCCTCGAAGATAAACTCCTCTTGTTTGTAGTTGGTTTTGCTCCGTAACAATATCAGATTACATTATTTTGGTGTTTAGTTATTTATGCTCTGTAATGAAAGACGAGCAATCGATTTGAATTCAATCTCGTTTCAGTTCTGAAAATTTAATTGATCTAATTACTCATTGCATCAATCATTCATAATGTTGAATGGAATGGAATTTCCTAATAGGAAATTATGGAACACTACTACAATAATGCGGAAATCTTGTAGAATTTCAGAAACATGATAATATGAAGAAATATCATATAATTATTTTCAGACAATAATACATGTTTTCAAGTCTCCTGAATCCGCTTGTCTAAGGATGAAACAAAATTTCATATTTATAAGTTTGATGACAACGCGCAGAACTGAGATGATTTTGTTATAATTGCAAAACAGAAAGCGGCAGTCTACTAGATACAAGAAAAGATTTTACAAGAAAGATACTGTAGCTCTTGCTATTTTTGTATATCTTTATATATGAAATTCCAGTGTGCGTGTGTTCGGAATTCTTCTTTTTTTTTTTACTTATGTGGTAACCTAGTTGATTCTTAGCTACAGTTGGATCCGGTAGGTGGCATTGTTGTCGAAATCCAGAATTCTTCAAACGTCAAAGTATAATAAAATATAGTTTATCGCAAATTGTTAATACTTTCAGTAAGAAGGAATACGTAGACATAATTATGGTTTATGAAATAAGTTCTTTAGTTAAAAAGATTTCTATAATTCACTGCTTTTGCCATTATTTTTGTTGGGTCTATAATTTAAAATTAAAATGACAGCAAATTATCAAATTTAAAAGTAACGAAAAAATAATGATTATTTTCAGTGGTATGCAATAGATGGGCCTTCATGTAAAATAGTAATTTTAATTTACTGTAACTTTTTGGGTTATTGAGTTTTTATCAAAAGTTTATTAAGAAAAAAGCAATATTTTGGGTCTCCCCTAGCTACCCTGTCAATCTTTGCCGTATGTTATGAGCACCCTATACAAGAAGTGATCGAAATACGTTGGCGTACGGTGAGTGTGAGATTGAGAAAAATATTATTAAAAAAGTGGGAGTGAGCCAATTGAGGTTTAATGTAAACACGAATATTTGACGCTAATTATTTCTGGACCGCGCATAAAATATTGTTATAATGAGAAATTTCTTAATTAATAAATATTCAGATTCAGCCTCTCTTTGATTTTATAAGAAATTTATCATTATAACAATATTTTTTGTACTGTTCAAGAATAATTAACTTGCGTTAAACAAACGTAATATATTCGTATTTACATTAAAACAGATCTAATTTGTTGAGGGCACCACAATACCTCCCGGCAAAAATTTCTTATCGAACTATGCAAAAACATGGACAACCACTATCAAGAAACGCTCATCCCTTTAAAAATTGAGTTTTCAATTATGACATATTAAAAATGACATTTTTTCCATTTTTGAACCGTTGTTTTATTTTTATCAAAATGCATAGGTTTGCAGAATTAAATGAAAATATCAAAATACAATTTTTCTTTAATGTGTTATTCGCAAATGGTGACAGTAAGATAAAAATGTTTCACACAATAATTGTAGATATTTCAAAATAACTTGATTGGGTTTCTAGTATACAACCACTTCCTGTTATTGGATTATCACCAAAAACTAATCAGCTTGAGATACCACTGATAAATACAAAATATAAAAATTTTCAGTTTAGCAGTTTTTGAGAAACCGTTACTCCAGATATCCACACAGACTGACAGACAGACAGACACACACACAGACATCATTGCGAAACTATTAAAATCGTATTTTGGGGACCCTAAAACGTGCTCATCCACTGAAAACTCACTATCGAATTTGTAGTATGATTCCTATACCTTCCTTACAGATGTGTGAAAAAATGATGTGGCGCCTCCGCCATATTTTCCCAACTATCAACAGCGTTTAAATGTAGAGCATGCTATCCAATCCATCAGTACAAATGAAAATGCCACATTGTAAAGTTCGCCAACATTTCTTCCAGTGAAAAAATCTGTTATTATTTTAAAAACGTTTGCAATTAATCTTCCTTGGAGATATATCTCTCAGGTGTTTCTCCCGTTGAAGTGTCTGCCCCATCCATCGCAGTTGTTGATCCTGCGACTGTCGACTGTTTATTTTGATTCTTTTCCAAGGAGAACAATGTGGAGAACCGGCAGGATTGTAGGCGAGAGCGCAGGACGACCGGGCAGACAACAGAATACTCGGGCAAGGCTGCCTTGTATGTTAATCTTATCTTGGTGACATTTATATTCACGAGGATGTTAGCGGGATGTCTACCAAGGCTCAAATGTGCTGCTTCTGCGCTTTCATGTTGTTATGCCGTGGCATGAATGGAATTATTCTATTAGTACTGAAAGGTGAATTATTCTGGAAGCGACTAACACTTGCATTGCCTTCTACTGCCAATTAAAATCGTAAGATGCCGCTCATTTTAATAGAACGTACTGTTGCCTTCGCGAAGATATATTTTAATTACTTTCAGAGTACTTAGCTTCTCAAGTCTTTAGTGATATCACGACCTGTATTTCTGATCACGTATGTAAAAGTAACCAATCAAATTAAAAATTATACTGATTATTGTTTGACATTTCTATGTTTCAACCAATCCTGTCATTATTATAGTGAGTAACGACACTTCTAATATATCATAACCCCAATAATTTAATGGTGCTCCACCGAAAAGATTGATATCTTAGTAACCTTACTAAAGAGAATATAGTTTGTCGGTGTTAGTGTCAGTTATATCCGTTAAATATCAAGCCACAATATTTCTGTCATGTTAAGTTCATAAAATGAGTGCAAAACTGAGAAGTAAACTTATTTGTACCATGAAAGATTGTAGGAACTTTATAGTGCAGGTGAAATTTTTGAAAAAATCTGGCCAAATTATAGCAACGAATATAACTTGAAGCTGCAGCAATTTCTCCTAGATCGCTCAGAAATTCTTTTCATGCTTTTCGTGATTAGTTGGGCCACTGTCCTGCAGATAATGGCGAATATTTTAAACCATTATTACCATGAAAACCATTTTATTGCTAATTTGGTTCATTTATTTTATTTAGTTTTTTCGTTCATTTACATTTTTTTCAAAAATTTTCTGGTACAAAGTTAGTAAGATTTTATGTCACCGAAAAGAGAGAAACAATCTCTATCAAATGAGCCTAATGAAAGCGTACATTGCTATTTAATAAAATTAAAGTGTTATTCGTTACTCATTTGTTTTCTAAAATGCAATTATTATGGAAAATAAAATGTTACACAACTTTTATATACAATTCATATTGTAGATATTTACCGAGATATATACTATATTCCGTACATAGTGGGCACCATATATATTAGAATAAAACTCTAGAAATTATTTCGGGCAATAATCTCCAGCTTTTGTTTTTCTCGACAAATGTCAGATAGTTAGGTAGGTCAGTATAACAGTG
Source organism: Poecilus cupreus (assembly GCA_963942605.1). NCBI lineage: Eukaryota > Metazoa > Arthropoda > Insecta > Coleoptera > Carabidae > Poecilus > Poecilus cupreus. Next base: position 5,137,960 of record OZ012726.1, on the reverse strand, counting down.
GCTTATAAAACATGTTAAGTATTTTACATTGGATAAAATATAATTTAATTAGGTATAAATCGAGAGTTCAATAAATAAGAAATCAATTCTCCTCTGTTTTTCTCAAACTTATTGCCATTTGGCAATAGCTACACAAGCGCTACAGACTTTCGAAATTAGTCTGACATGTTTTCTAAAAATTTATCAAATTATTTTCAATTTATTCTTACTCCCCGTTTGTATTATTACTGCTTTTTGTAATACGTGCCCAGTCATTAATGGTTAACCGATCTATTTTTATGGTAATATGACATTTATTACAGACTAGGTAAATTATATTCAGTAACAGCCATCTGGCAAGGGTTAATATAAATACAAACATATCAGAGGTAGGACTATCTGCAGTTCAGTTTCAAGACAGAAGAAACTAAGTTGAAAGTTGGTGCTCTGTCCGCTGTCAACATTAAAACATTAAACTCTTTATGCATACAGTTGCAGAGCTAAACGCAGTATTAAGTGAAGGGCATGATTATTTTATGAAGAAGAAACTTAAAGACCTGATTGTTAATTCGTTCAATTTGCATAGTTTTGCAAGGTTTTCTTAGTTTCCAATACTTCGAAGAATGTTAATTCAGGGTTCAGCCCTTTCTTATGCAAATGTGACTGCTTCTTTTTTACCGCCACAATGGCATACTGTACATTTCACATGTTATACATCGCTCCAAAATTGCACATTTCACACATAATTGTTGCAGAAAAAAAATCTTGCTGTCGTTTGACATACAAGGGTACTACGATCACTGATGTATACGTATCACATGAAAAATATGCTATAATCAAAATAATTATTTTCTTTTCACGCTGTTATTGTCACTACACTATACAAGTCTAAATTATGACGTCATCTATGTATTACACTGCTTACTTAGCTAAATGATAATTTTTCGATAGATTTTTATAATATTCACTGTCTTAATCGGATCACAATACTTTTTTGAAAATCCACACCTAGCGCATGGTCAAAATGAAAATATTTTTAAACTATATTTACTCCTATAATATTGAATCTATAATGATTAAAAACAATATTCAAATACTTCTTGGCTACATTTTGGCTAATAAATTAAACCTGTTAAATTGAATCTGCCTAAAGATGAAAGAGTAAATTTTGTATCTACCAGAAATAGTGTTTCATCAAGACAATGAATCTTGTCTTGATGATCACTTCTGGTCTTGGGCTTCATTTTCAAGACAAGAAATTAAAAATATCTTCTCTCGCTCATTTCTTATCTTCTTTCAAGAATTCTTGATATTTCGTTATTCTTGACATGTTAGGGGAATCCCCTTTCTCTATTATATATACTTTCTTAGGGGTAAATAGCTTCGTGGTAACCGAGATCTGTGTAAGCAGAGTTCCACGCCCGTAATGGGTAAAAGGCGTGATGATATATTTATTTTTATTTATTATTTCTTGTTTTGTCTTGGGAAATGAGAAATACTTCTTGTGTTAATCTTATCTTAATTTTAAAACAAGATTACGGGATAGTTACGGGTTTGTCAATGTATATTTAAGTGTATGTTATAATTTATTACCTTTCTTTCTTTATCAAGGATAAGCCTGGTAAGCTACCTTGACTCCTACTCTTGTACCGAGAGAACCCGTTTCCTTTTCAATCTTTCATTTTGTGAAAATGAAGAATAAATGGGCGAAGTTTGATGAATGTAAGTTTGCTACGTGGAATGTGAGAGGTATAAATGGAAAGAAAAATGAATTGATGTCTGCAATGCGTACGTATAATGTGGATGTTTTATGTGTGAGTGAAACGATGCAGAAAGGTTGTGGCGAGGAAGAGGTGGATGGAATGTTTTGTTTATGGTCGGGTGTGTGTGCGAATGCTAGAGCGAAACATGGTGTGGGTATGGTTGTAAGTGAACGAATGAAAGCATGTATTAGAAATTATGGTTGTATTTCGGAGAGAATTTTATGGTGCAGATTAAAGGTAGGCTTTCATAGAATCTTCGTTGTGTCCGTTTACGGCCCAACTGAATCTGAAAGTGATCTTGCAAAAGATCAATTTTGGAATTTGTTAGATAGCGTGATTGATGCGTGTGATCCTGGCGAGAAAGTGATTGTTTGTGGTGATTTAAATGGTTGGGTGGGTGTAAAGAGTAGTGTGTCTGGTAGCGTGTTAGGTAAATTTGGGGATTCTAGAGTGAATGATAACGGTAGGAAAATAGTCTCTTTTTGTATGGAGCGGAACCTCTTCATTTCCAATTCAATTTTTAAACATAAGTTAGCTCATATATATACTTGGGAGAATGTAAGTACGAATAGACGTAGTGTGATTGATTTTGTTTTGTATGATGAGCGCTTGAGGAGTTTGGTTGTTGATACGCGTGTGAAAAGAGGGGCTGAGCTTGGAACGAATGACCATTATTTGGTTGTGTCGCGTATACGTCTAGGTAAATGTTGGAGAATGAGGGTACAAGGTTCTGGGAGCTTGTTTCGTGTGAAATCAAATGTTTTGCAGAATGAGGATGTTCGAGGGTTATTTGTAGAGAAATTGAACGAATCTTTGCCTGAATGTGAGCCTAATTTTGATTGTTGCATAAATGATGTTTGGGTGAAATTTAAGGGCATTGTCCTTCAATGTGCGAAAGAAATTTGTGGTGAATGTAAGTTAGGCTGTCGTTCGAGGAATGCATGGTGGAATGAAGAAGTGAAAGAAGCGATTGAGGAGAAAAAGAGGGCGTATTTGAAATTTTTGAATGTGAAGGATGTACCAGGAACTTTGCGTGATGAATGCCTGATGGAATACAAAAGGAAGAATAAATGTGTTAAGAGAGTCGTAAGAGAAAGTAAGGCACGTTTCGATGAATTGATGAGTGAAAGATTAACGAATGATTTTAGTATGAATAAGAGAATGTTTTGGCAGACTGTAAAGAGATTGAGAGGTGGGAGTATAAGACCAGTGAAAGCAATTAAGAGTGCAAATGGTGATTTGTTGTGGAATGAGTCAGATGTTAGGAATAGATGGTGTGAGTATTTTAAGGAATTGTATGGTGGTGTAAATGGAGTGAATGATAGAGGAGGAAATGCAAGAAATGCTAGAAACGTTGAATGGGATATAGATGAAGGTGATGTCAGCTTTGCATTGATGCGTCTAAAGAATGGTAAGGCTCCCGGTTTGGATGGTATAACAAATGAAATGTTGAAATATGGTGGTGAAAGATTATTTGATTGGTTAGTTTATTTGTTTAGATTTTGTTTGAAACGGTGCGTGGCTCCTGATGATTGGAAACGTGCTGTTATTTGTCCTTTATTTAAAGGCAAAGGCAGTCCGAGTGAATGTACAAATTTTCGAGCGATAAGTTTATTGAGTGTGGTAGGGAAGTTGTATGGAAAAATTTTAATTCATAAGGTACGAGCCTTAACAATTTCGAAGTTAAGTGATATGCAAGGAGGTTTTTTGCCTGAGAGAGGTTGTGTAGATCAATTGTTTTCTCTTCGAATGATTGTTGAGAAGTCACTTGATAAGAACAAAAAGGTGTTCTGTGGCTTTCTCGATTTAAAGAAAGCGTATGACAGTGTTCTTCGAGAGACTATGTGGGATATACTTGTAGAGTACGGTGTGGATGGTAATTTGTTGGGAGCGATTCGAGCGTTGTATGAAGGAAGTGAGGCTGCGGTGAGAGTTGATGGTAGATTGAGTGATTGGTTTCGTATAGATGTTGGTGTGAAACAGGGTTGTGGAATGTCTCCTTGGTTGTTTAATTTGTATATGGATGTGTTGTTACGAAAGGCATTGAATGGAACTGATGGTGTACGTATTGGTGGACGTGTAGTGCCTGCGTTAGCTTATGCGGATGATGTTGTTGTGTTGGGTGAAACTGAGGAGCAATTGAGAAGAATGATTGTGAGCATAAATGAAGTAGGGAAAGGTTTAAATCTGCTATTGAATGTCGATAAATGTAAAGTGTTGGTGTTTGAGAAGAATGATTTGGTGACTGATTGTAATGTTTCAGTGAATGGTGTGAGACTGGAACAAGTGAATGAATTTGTATATTTGGGTAGTATGTTCTCGAGGGATGGACGCATTGACCGGGAGATCGAAAGGCGAGTGTCTGCAGGGTGCAAGGTATTGGGTGCTCTGGGTACATTTGCTCGAAACGTGAATGTATCTAGAGATGCTCGATTGAGTGTTTATAATGGTGTGTTAGTGCCTACATTGATGTATGGTTCTGAATGTTGGGTGTGGATGAAGAAGCATGAACGACGTATAACTGCTGTGGAAATGAGATATTTGAGAGGAGTATGTGGGTATACAAGACGTGATCGTATACGGAATACATTGGTGTATGATGAGTGTGAGATTGAGAGGAGTGTTGTTAAGAAAGTGGGAGTGAGTCAGTTGAGGTGGTTTGGACATGTTGAGCGAATGTCGAATGAAAGGTTGGCGAAACTAATATATGTGGGTGAGATTGAGGGTGAACGATTTCGCGGGCGTCCGAGGAATAACTGGTTGCGTATGATTGATGGTTTGTTGCGTGAACGAATGATTCCGAGTGTGAAGAATAAACGAGCATGTATGAATCGCACTATGAATGTGGACGAGGCGAAAGTGGTGTGTCAGGATAGGAATGTTTGGAGGAGATTGATTGTTGGTTGACTGTTTCTGGGTTCGTGCTACCCCACTAAGTGGGACATAGCGTGACGTTATGTATGTATGTATGTATGTATCAAGAGTATATCTTGATTCTTGTGAAGAAATACCAAAAATATTGTTTAAGAACGTTTAACATATTCAACGAACAAAAACATCATAAATAATAGTATTTTACTTTCGTAAAGTTTATATTAAATCGTCATGAGCGAAACAACATTTATGTTGGAAAAGTCAATACAATAACAATTCTATCGGAAAAAACCATTTCTCATGGTTGTGAAAGCGAGTTGTATTAAAGATTGATGAAAAAATATACCTGAATAAACGCGTGATATGGAAACAGCGAACGATATGAAAATGAAACGATTTCGCTGAAAGCAACTTAAAACGAGCGGTTCCAATTCAAGAGATAAACTTATCCAGACTGTGAGTAAATAATGTAAATTTATATTTAGTGAACTTCTCAAACTTGAATTCCATCTACTACAGAAAAAATTGAAGGAGTTGCTTCACTTAGAACTTATCAAACATTTCATTTTACAACAGACGCATATCTAAAATATGCTAGAATAAAAACAAGGGTTTTTGCTTAAATACTAAGAGGACTATAATATAAAATGGTATAAAAAGAGAAATATAGGGATTTTAATGCAATTTTGTAAGTATTAACTTTACAGCGAAAGTGTAACTACAATAGCTGTTCAAAATTTAAAAATGCATGCAATAAGGGCCATATCTGGATACCTACTGATGAATAAGTATATTTTAGGGTCCCTATAATATGATTTTACTATTTTCGCAATGATTTATGGATATACGTATGTGGTCTGTATCGATTTTTTCGTCTCGCATAACTCAAATACTATAATACAAAAAATAAAATTTTGTGTATTTTTGCTTCTTATATTTATCTGAAGAGCTGATTAGAATTTAAATAAAATAGGTCAACCGAAAGTAGCAGTTAACTAGAAGGCCTTAACAATTTTGCTTATATGATTAAATTTAATGTTTCAACAATTTATGCTATTTTGAAAATTGTGTGATATTTAATTTTACATATGTTTGATTATATTAATTTTAATTAGATTTAGAGATAATAAAATATGAAGAAATTAAATTTCATAAATCTTGCATTCTGTACACCATGGAAACACTTAAAAATGTACAACTTTTTTTATGAAATATGACACATGTCATTGTGATTGTGAAACAGTTTTCTTAGTGAAATAGTAGAATGGGGTCTTTAACCATTTTTTAAAATTTTTTTATGAAACTTTATTTTTATAAAAGACTATCTACACTTTTAAAAATTCTTAATTGTTATTCATAAGACCCAATGATTTTTTAAAAATGTTGTGACGTCATTGTAGAGTTGTTGCTGGATCTAAAACAGTACAGATTGTAAATAATTGTAGTCATATATTTTTTTACTTATTTTATTATTATTATTATTACAATAAAATAGAACAGTTATGTGACAAAAATTATTTAAATCTCTACTGTTTGAAATCCACCAACACATCTGCAATGACGTCACAACATTTAAAAAAAATCATTGTGGCTTAATGAATATCAATTAAGACTTTTAAAATTGTAGATTGTCTTCAATTTAGATAAAGTTTCATAAAAAAAAATAAAAATAAAATGGTGAAAGACCCGATTGGGCGGGAGGTTATGTGCTGCGAACATCAGAATTTTTATTATACTAATAATAATAATAATAATTTAGGGATAAGAGGTACATTGCAAGCATCGTGCCAATTGAATTTGTTTTGTGAGTATTTCAATACAGGTTATTTTATTTCAGTACAGCTGCCATTGATAAGATATTTATTTAGAATTGTCAATTATTGGAATGATGAAAGCGGGAAAAATTATTAAAACTATATTAATTAGGAAATAATATCGTGGTCGTAGAAAAAGTATAGTGTACAACTCGCATGTACCTACAATATACTATTGTAGAGTTTTATAACGTGTTGGTATTTTGATTTGAACATAGTATATATTTTTTTTTAAATATCACATCTTTCATCGGTGGATGGTGCTTTGTCAGGTTGTAATTGGTTATATGTTATCAAACTATCCAAGTTTTCAAAGATGCAATTCTACTTTGAATCACATCTTCTGTGTTGTGTGTGTTTATCGAACTGGCGTTGGTTGTTAAATGAATACAGTCTCGTTGTTTTTGCTTTGCATTGAAGAGTCTCTCAATGAAAATTCAGTAATGAAAAGAAGTGAAGACAAAAACAAGAAAACAAGTCTTTGAACTTTGAATAGAAATACGTGAGAAAGCAATATGCATATGGAAGCATATGCTCTTTCCGCAGGTTTCGATAAAACGCAAATAAAAGTAAAAGCCCTGGAAGAACATCTCGTGCATCTGTTGTAATAGAAACAAATTTGAAACAAGTTACGCAGCAATGGCGGCCCAGCGTTTAATAAGCCCCCGGTGTGTCTTCCCGTCGTCAAACGCCGAGCAAAAAGTCAAGTCAATAACTCCACTTTCCCTTTTATGTTTCTAGTTAAATTATGTGGGCGGTGGAAAAAGTGGAATGAACTCTTGTTGAAGTTGAACTGCCACGTTGCCACTTCTTGCTTCTGCGTCACAGGGCGGGCAAAGTTACCAAGGTAACTCCGGCCGCAAGAGGTGCAAATGCTCTTAGTAGGCATCATCTCGATCTTCTTCACGCCCTTATACGTCTGCTTTGATTTTCATAACCGATAAATTGCGATGGTTAATGTCTTTATTTAGAACGAAATGCACGTCAAAGGACTTCAGTTTACAAAAAATGTCGTAGAGAGAAAAATATATTTTGTTAGTTACATCTGACAATATGAACAAGAAACATGTTTATTGTCTGTAAATGTTTTCTTGCCGTGACTACAATACCTGAAGTTTTCTAATAATTCTGGTTTTATATCCTTTTGCAATTATAGAAATATCTTGCATTGGCTATTTTGTCTGATATTTGAAAAACAATATTAACAATAACAATAAGCTTGTTTACATATCTATAAATGTTTTCTTCCCTTGTCTACAATACCTGAAATTTTCTAATAATTCTAGTTTCATATCCTTTTTACTATTTTATTTTGTATGATCCCGAATAATAGCATATTAAAGAACGACTTCTATAATACATAAAGTCCTATAAAATGAGTTCTTTATAATTTTTTTTATCTACGACCTTTGTTAAAAGTGGCCCAATTAACGGTTGATTAGCAAGTTAAAAGTGTTACTTTTTAAAACAAGAGTTAAAAGTAGCATGACAATGTGTTAAAAGTGTTTTATTGTTAGTTTTAACACGTTGCTAACGATCAACAAATATAACCCTATCTGTTAAAATATCATTCCACAATTTTTAGTGCTTACTAATACACTAGGAAGATCGTAGATAAAATTTGTATGATATACGTGTTAAAAGTGATTTATTTCGTTAGTGTTGTTTAATTTGACTTTCCCTCGTTTCACAAACTTCCCCACTTGCTCATAAAATGTCTCTCTTAACATTAATATAATATAAATAAATATTATATTTTTCATTTCTGATATAATAAATATTAAAAATAAAAACTGTTATATAAAACCGAGTTGATTTAGGGATATTTATATGTATAATGGATTGACAATTTTTCCATTATTCCATTCATTCCATTACCACACTAGCACAATTTTTAAAATATTACTGTATTTTTTATTTGTTTGCCGCGATTATCAATGGGTTGCTATCATTCTATTAGTATATTGTACAACGAGCATGGAATGGTACTCATTTCCTACGGGTATAAAAGTTTGTATCATGAGCCGAAGGCGAATGCTGCAAATCATACGAGTTTGAAATTGACATTTCATGCGAGTTGTATACTATACTTTTTCTACGACCACGATATTATTTCGTAATTAATTTAATTAATATTAAATTTGACCCACTTTCACCATTCTAATTATTGACAATTCTAAATAAGATCCAAGCAATGGCACCTGTGCTGAAATGAACTGAGCTGTATCGAAATACTCACAAAACAAATTCATTTCGCACGATGCTTGCAATGTACCTCATATCCCTAGCAACAACAAACTACAATGATCTGATTTCTAAGTGGTCGTAGAATAAAATATTCCGGCCTTTTGCTACTTTGATTTGATAATACATAAATTTTTATTTCAATAAAAACATCAATTTAACTACTGTACAAAATTCCTAATGGTCAACAAGGGATATAATTTAAATAATCGTAGGTTTCGAACTGAGCAATGAGCATCTCAAAAAATGGTTTAAATTAGCTACTATTTAAATATTTAATTAACAATTCACTAACAGATTTTTAATAAGTATAAGAAGAAGCTTGTCAACCTATCTATACTTCCTGAACACATCTCGTAATCAAATTCAATCCGCAAACCAAATCAGAATGACAATCTACGTTCGTATCGAGTTACGTGCAAGATTACAATAAATAATTCCTCCGGAATTCACATCAAATGCCTTGTACCCTTCCGTGCATTAGAAAAACTGAACGACGTCTCTGCAGGTGCAATCCTTCGCGGCACGTAACTACAATCACTATACAATGTATTTCTCGTTACTGTAACGTGTTGTGTGAGTTTCCTCCCCGAAGGGGGAAGCGAGAAACGTGTATTGTATTTGTTGGTGTCTGGTTTTTGTTGTATGTTCAATATTTTAACGAGATGGGGACTAGGTTCGTTCTTATGAAAGATTGTTTGCTCCTTTTTGAACTATCTGAAGAAGAGTTATAAAAATATTTGTAAATTAACCTGCACTGGCTTGGTTAAGTGACATATTCTTATTTGGCCATAAAGAGGAAGGATTTTTTGTTAAAGTTTTGTAAATTTTTATTAAAATACAACGTTTAGAAATACGGAATGTATTTCTTCGTCAGGCAAACAAATGAACAACAAAAACAAGTAAATAGGAACAGTAACTATGCAAAAAAAAATTAATTTATAAAAATAAAGAAATCTACAATGAATCAGAATAAAGGATACGAGTTGAACAAGACACAGCTTCTACTGTTTCAGAAATCCTAATTTGTAGTTATATTTTTACTGTTTCTATGTACTATTTGTTTATTTTGTTTATTTGTTAACCTTACAAAGAACAAGGTTCTTCAGCAGACTCACAATAAATCTTTAATATTATAATTAGACCCAAAAATATCGTACCTAGTAGATGCAATAGAAATTTTTAAAAATAGTATTAATTATCAAGATATTTAAGTTTTAAATAAAGTAATTTTAGCGTCAAAGTATTATGCTTCTCTGTTTAAGCTTCTTTCTCATATCTATTATTTCCAAAAAAATTTATACTACTCTTATTATTGAGCTGTTAGATTGTCGAAGAGTGAAATGGTTGACACTTAATTTAAAGATTTTTGTTTTGTTTTGAATTCATAACCAAATTACACTAGTCACGCTTGTTTAAGAATTCACGCGATAATTAAAACACGTGGTTAAGGGGACGCAACGAAATTAAAGACATGTTGAATGATATCGGTTAATAAAATTTATCAGTGGTAATTAAACATTTGAATAAAACAAATCTTACAGTTTATTTATGATTTTCTTCTGGAATAAATGGTATTGATGTATATTTTAATTATTTACCGCAAATAGTTATTTTTATATCAAGGCATTAAGCTATAATTGTTTAATACGAATATGGAATTTATTATCCGAGATGATAGCCGAGGAGAATAAACCATATTAGTAATAAAAAATTGTTTCCATAACACTGTTTTGGAAACTACACATTCTACCACTAAAAACTGTATAGGAACAACTATCATTCCATATGCCGCGTATAGAATAATTTCGACGAATCAGAGCTGCATATTAGCGCGATATATGGATTATCTTGATTCAGTTACTATGGTTACGTCTGTTTGTTTTAATTTTATTTATTTGAGTTTTACGTTTTCAAAAGTTTTATATTTGTATTTTTTGTATAATTTCCAAAATCTTGTTATAGAAAGTATAGTCTACAACATGTAACGGAATGGCATATCCCACACTCGCAAACCGTAGCCCTCGCCTCCGGCTCGGACTACAAACTTTTTGCTCGCGTGGAATATGTGCCATTTCATTACTTGTTGTAGAATATATTATTAGTGTGAAAGTATACAATATTTTTTTTTAGAAATCGTTATACATTAAAAACATAAACAAATAGCATTATGTATTTGTAAGATAACAAAAGTACCTACTGTCAAAGTGTCAAATTTCGTTATAATATTCATTATTATTTATATATTCTTAGACGTGTTCTACATGACTGTGATCTGCATTAAATCCGATAAATAAAATAAATAATAAAGAAATTCACTAATAGTGTTATAGAATATTTTGTTATTTTAGGTTTGAAATAAGAGTCTTTGAAGTAAAATTTTGACATGAGTCTGTTAAGTTAAACTTTAGCTACTATTTTGGCTAACTTCGCTTATGGTGTACTTTAGCATCGATTTCGTAAAAAAGTTATCTTAATTCCATTTAAATAATTTTCAAAATAGTAAAATAGAACATTTGTGTGACAAAAATTATTTACATTTCCTGCTATTTGAGATTCAGAGCATACCTCTGACGTCACAACATTTATAAAAAATCATTGCAATTCAACAACAATTAAGACTATATAAAACTGCAGGTAGTCTTCAATTTAAAATTACTTTGAGTTTTAAAAGTATTTCTACTTATTTATTAGCCATTTTTAGTTGTAGTGATGATAAGAAATCGGACCTTAAATATGTACTTAGATAAAAATTTAAGTATTAAGATACGAAGTTTGATATAAATTTATTAAATTATAGTATTTATATTGCGTAATATTAGTATTTCCAATAACATTATTCGATTTAGATTGGAAAATAATTTTTGTCTGATTAGATTTCGTCTAAAACTTGAAAATATTATTTCTTTATTCACGATATAATTTGGCCAATAATAACTAACCAGGTATCAAAACCCATTACACAAAAATAAAAAGAATAAAAAGACCTATATTTTAATGTCAGGTTTATTATGGTAGCTTTAACGGTATAGGCTAAACAAATGTTAAAAATGTGCACAATTTTTCTCTTCTCTCTCTGCGTGTATGGATTATACCGCGCTATTTCTTGGAAAGTGTACATGTCTAGTTTAAATCTATGTGGGAAACGTATTCTAATGATGTATTTATATTTTCCAGGGAAACATGGAGCCTCGCAAGGAAAGCCGGAGAAAATGTAAGTAAGTTTGGTGATTTCCTATCGTCATTTTTCATTTCATCCGTAGCTTCCACGTTTTGATATCTGAAGTCGTTATATGTAAAACTCAAAGTTTTTAGACTCACAGAAGAATTCTTTTTTGACACATGAGATATTTTTGCTTTTGTTACCCTGCGCTAATGTTTGCTGCAGCAAGAAAATTTTTTTTCCGGAACGCTTGAAATAAATAGTAAAATCCTTGCTATAAACCAAAACATGTTTAGGTGCGGTTTAGAGTTTAGTTTTCCTTATATAAAATGTTTTGAAATTGTTGAATGGTTAAGTCCAGAGGCAAAACATCCCTTACACAATTTAGTACCTGTATGTTCTCTGACTCTACTACTATTAAAAAAAACAACTCCATGTATTGCTTGCGTTGTTCTAAGCAGCAGTGAACTGTACTTGTTTACTGCGTCGCGGCGCTCAAATTCAGCCTTGGGGTACGCTCAGCTTGGTGCTTGGTGGGTCAACAAACCGATATGTGCTTCAGGAAGAAGTAGAGTAGTAGAGGTTGATGAGAATTATTAGAACAATACGACAAATAAGTTAATTCATTTCTATTATATAAAGTTTCTAAAATAAATAAATTTATTTGAAATCGGCACTAAAGTGCTCAAAAATCGTCAATAAAAGCTCAGAAATCGTCACTAAAGTAACCCATTATACGACGATTTCGAGCATCCCAGTGTTGGCAACCGTTAAATAATTATTGAACGATTAGAATAATTTTGGCACATATATTGACGTACTATAGTAAATGTAGAAGTAACTTAAAACAAAATTTGCAAGAAGAATTAACTAATTAAATCCGATGACGAAATTGAGGACAAAACACATAATTTTGAGTGTTACTTACGATAACTTCACTGTTCGAGGTTGGCAACACTGACTGTCAGTTTCAATTGACAACTGAAAGATGTATAAACTTAACCTATATTGTAATTATTTTACAGTTTTTTCGAATTTTAGATTTCAAATAAAACTTAATATGTACCTCGACACTGAAGTTCCTTTTTATTATTCACACGGTTTATTTTTCTCGGCCCTACGGACCTCCGCAGCTAAATTCCATATTCTTAATTTTAAGCAACTAAATAATATATTTATAGTTTTTAAATATGCTTTTAATTTCTATTACTCATTTTCTAGTCAGTATATGATTTATTTGCAGTAGACAAATTTTTTTTTTTTTTTTTTATTTAAATTTATGGGCATTCAACTACATGGTCATTTATGCCCCGGTACAGTAATTTGTAGTACATTTGATTTAGATTAAGTACATAGTTTTATTTACATGTGAAAAATTGAGGTTAGAGTCTATATTTTATTATACATTTTGATAGATTTAAAATATGATATTATATTTTTTTCTGCTCTGGCATTATTTTCGAGTGCTGCGCTGATTGATGGTGGGATGCTATTGGATATTCTATCTGCTGTGTAGATGGGGCATTCTTCTATTATGTGTTTGATGGTTAGTCTTGTATTGCATTGGGAGCATGCAGGGGGCTCGGTCCTTGTAAATAGGTGGTTGTGTGTCACTTGGGTATGACCTATCCTTAGTCGAGTAAGTATTATTTGTTCTCTTCTACTTCCGTGTGGTTCCCATTTTCTTTCGTCTTGTTGTACTTCTCGTAGTTTGTTGTTCACTGTTTGGGTCCATTTTTCTTTCCATACTTTTTTTATTTTTGCCTTCATTGCGGAGATTATATCGTATGATTGCAGTGGTATGTCTTTTACTGGTTGTGAGATAGATGATTTGGCTGCATTATCTGCTTTCTCATTTCCCGGTATTCCGACGTGCGATGGAACCCAAATAAAGGCTATATTTACGTTTTTATGTGTTAGTCTTGCTACGAGATTTTTTATATTTATAATTATGTTGTTTTTTGGATATAGTTTATTTATGCTCTTAATGACACTATTTGAATCTGAACATATCGCAATGCTTTTGTTTGTGTAGTCCTTTTGAAGGATTATTTGTAGGCTTGATCTTATAGCTTCTGCTTCTGCCGTGTATATGCTTGTTATATTAGGAAGGTGGTAATAAAAAGTTTCAGTTTCTGTAACTACTGCTGCTCCTATTTGGTTTTCTTGTTTTGTGCCGTCGGTATAAATAAACTCATAGTTCTTCAATTTTGACTGGAGTTTGTAAAATGTTTTTTTATAGTATTCGTGGTTAGTTTCATCTTTTCGGAATGGGGATGTGAGTTCTAGGATATGTGTTATGTGTATTGTCCAAGGGGGGATGTCGTCTTGGTTATCGTTTTGGATTTTTAAGGTTTCCAGTCCTAGGCTGTTTAGGGTATTTCTTATGTCAGTGAGAAAGGCAGTATTTTGTTTTAATTTTATTGCGTTACGAGTTGCTAGGAAGAATTTATTGAAGTTAGGGTGATCTGGATTGCTTGCTACTTTTAGGATGTAGGAGAGTGTGAGATGTTGTCTTCTTACTTGTAGCGGATATTGGTTTGCTTCTACTAGGATGGAGTAGATGGGGCTAGACCTAAGCGCACCTGTGATTATTCTAATAGCGGCATTGTGGACTGGTTCTATTATTTTCAGATGTTGGTGTTTCGCTTGGGAGTATATTATGCATCCATAGTCCATTTTAGAGAGTACCATAGCCTTATAAGTTTTTAATAGAGTAATTCTATCTGCACCCCAGTGATGGTTTGCTAGTACTTTTAATAAATTGAGCCTTTTGTTGGCTTCATATTTTAACTGTTTTAAGTACGGCATCCAAGTAAGTTTTTTATCTATAAGTAGTCCTAGGAATTTGATGGTGTCTGTGTATGTTATTTGTGTATTATTGTAGGTTAGTACCGGTGGTGTATTAAGTCGTCGTTTCTTTGAGAAGTGCATGGCTTTTGTTTTTATGATTGATATTTTGAACCCTGTTTTCGCTGCCCATTTTTCGATGTTTTTCAGTGCCAATTCTAGGTGTTCTTTAATTGTTGTCATGTTTACGCCTTTACAATATATACATAGGTCATCGGCGAAGAGGAGAGATTTAACGGGTTTTGGTATTTGTTCTGTTACTTTATTCATTGCTATTAGGAATAAAGTCACGCTTATGGTGGAGCCCTGCGGTATACCATTTTCTTGTATTTTTGTTCTTGATAGGTACCCGTTGAATTTTACTCTAAAGGTTCTTTGTGAGAGGAACCCTTTTATAAAGTGTAGCATATGTCCGTTTACTTTATATTCTTCTAGATTTTTAAGTATGTTGTACCGCCAGGTAGTGTCGTAAGCTTTTTCCATGTCGAAAAATATACTAATTACATCTTGTTTGTTTTTAAAAGCTTCTTTAATATCTGTTGTGAGTGCTAGTAATTGGTCTGTTGTTGATCTACCTTGTCGAAAGCCGCACTGTATATTGTTTAAGATTTTATTTTTTTCCAAGTACCACATTAGTCTTCTATTAATTATTTTTTCCATGGTTTTACAGAGTGTGTTTGTCAAAGTGATAGGTCTATAGCTTTGTGGATTGGTTTTTTCTTTGTTGGGTTTCAGTATTGGTACAACAATACTTTCTCTCCATTGTGTGGGGAAAGAGTTCGTTTGCCATATAAGGTTATAAATTTTTAGAAGTTGTTCTAGGGCTTCATTTGGTAGCTGTTTTAGAAACTCGAAGAGTATGTTATCTGGTCCAGGAGAGCTATTGGTTTTGGTTTCATTAATTGCTAGAGTAAGTTCGTCCATTGAGATAGGGATATTTAGTGGATCATTAGGGTCGTCTAGTATATTTATTGGTTCTTTTTCTTGTACGTCTTTATATTGTACAAATTCGTTACTATAGTTTTTATTGCTGGAATTCGTTTCTATAGTTTTTGCTAAGACATTTGCTATTTCATGTGGGTCTGTTATTTTGGTATTGTTTTCTATTAAGACGTTTGTAGGGTGGGAATATGATTGGTTTTTTATTCTTCTTATTTTGTTCCATACTTCACTAGTTGGTGTTTCAGTTGTGAGAGTAGATACATATTCTCTCCATGACTTCTTTTTACTGTTCTTAATTATCAGACGTGCATTTGCTCTAGCTCTTTTGTAATTTATTAAGTTGTCTGTTGTCTTCTTTTTTTGGTATTTTCTTTGTGTTCTTTTAACTTCTCTTATTGCGTTTCCACAATTTTCGTTCCACCAAGGCACACATTTTTTATTTTTCTGTTTTATGTATCCTATTTCTTCTTCTGCAACTTTTTGAATATTATTTGTTAATTCTTGTATTAAGTAGCTCACGTCAGTTGTATTCGTTAGTGATATCGTTCTCATTTTTTCTTTGAATTTGTCCCAATTCGCTCTTCTTATATTCCATTTAGGATTTAATTTGGGAGGATTGTTTTGTATGGAGGGTTGTGATATTTTGAGTGGGTAGTGGTCGCTGCCGTATGAGCTAGTTAGGACTTCAAATATTGTGTTTGTTGATAAGGAGGGGTGGGCGAATATTAAATCTATGATGGAGAATGTATTGGATCTAGTACAGAAATGTGTCGGTGTTTCATTATTGAGCAGAATATGATTCTCGAAGGCTTTTTCTATAGTTTTTCCGCGCTGATTGATTGTAGTCGAACCCCATGATGCATTGTGAGCGTTAAAGTCTCCCAAGAAATAATGTGGGGTGGGAATTTGGTTTATTAGTGCATTTATTTCGATTATGCTGGGATTAACGTCAGGTGGGATATATATGTTGCATATATTCATTTCTGAAGGATAAGTGATTTTAACAGCTACAGCTTCTAAATTAGTTTGTATCTGTATTTCTTTTGTAGGTATAGAGTTTTTTACTAATATGGCCACACCTCCGCTTGCGTGGGTTGCTTGGGTTCTGTCCTTTCTATATACGTCATATCCTTTCTCACTTATGGTTATATTTTCCTTTAGTTTGGTTTCTTGTATACATAGAATATCGGGTATGTGTTCTGCCAGTAGTATTTTTACTTCTTCGTAATGGCTCCGAATGCCATTACAGTTCCATGAAATTATGTTGGTCATTGTATTATATTTTCCGGATTTAGGGTTTTGATTAGCTTTGTGACACGGTATTTTATTGTTCTGCCTTTTAGGAATGGATGAATAGAGGTTAACATCTGTGCTAAAGCTTGTGGATCTGATGTATATTCCTTAGCAAGTTCCACTGGATCGCTGGTTTTTTGTGCGTTTTCTAGAAAATCCTTCAATAGACTGTAGGATATTATATAATTTTCAGGATTTTTTTCTATTAGTTCTTTTGCGGGTTGTAACATGCGTTCTGTTAGGTCTTGCGAGCTTAAACTTCTGTTCATTCGTTTTAGTTTTTTATTCTTTTTTGTGTTATCGATATTTGTGTTGTCCCACGTTTCGGGTGTAGAATCTGTATAACTTATTTGTGAGAGAGTGTCTTCGGTGGCGGAGCTTTCATTTTCTGCTTCTATGGTGCCTGCTGGTCTTTTACATTTTGTTTGAATATTTTTTGTTGTATTTAGTAGTGTAGCTTGTGGTGTTATTTCTTGCTGACTTTGTGTATTGTTTGCTGGTGATGGTTGTGCGTTTTTTACTTGTTGTGTTTGTTTATTATTTAACTGTTGTGATTCACATTTGTGTGCTACATGTCCTTTCTGCTTACATATAGAGCATGTGGGGTCTTCGTTTGAAAGAAAAATTCTATATGATGTTTCCTCAAAGTCTATAACAACCGATGATGGGATTTCTCTATTTTCTTCTGATTTGATGTATACTGCTCTTCTAAAACTAAGTATGTGTGCGTATTCGCTATCGTGGATTATTCCTTGTTTTAAAAATGTAATGGGCGATAATGTCAAAATATTATTATCTTTTAATATCTTTTCAATAAGTTCATTTGGTATAGTGGGGCATACGTTCGAGATAACAAGTCTTTGAGCTGGCGTAATTAATCGTCGTATTTCTACTTCGTGGCCGTTTATTATTATTTTTGGGTGGTTTAGTATAATTTGATCTACTATTTGTTTAGAAGTAAGGTAGATACATAACCTATTGTTAGAAATTCTGGAAGCAAATTGGATGTTTTTTGGGCCTATTTTATTTCCTACGGCTTTGATATAATCTGCCAGTTGTATACCATCGATGATATGCATTAGAATTGCTTGGTCTTTTTTCGGATAGATAATATTTTGAGAGGTTTTTGAGGCATAAGATTGGGTTGTGCTTTGATTTTTAAATGTTGTTTGCGTGTTGTTTGCGGCGGAATGCACATCGCTGCTTGTTGATGGTTTGTTTAATGGTGGGTATTCTTTTTCGAGGTTCATGTTTATGCTAAATCTTCTTCTCTCTGCCGGTAGATGTCAGCATTGTCAGTGTTATGGCAGTAGCACTACTTGCCGACAGGTGGCGTATGTGGTGTTATAATATAAGGAAAAAGTAAAAGGTGTGGAGTTTGGAGGTTGGAATTTTGTGATAAGGGATATTTCGATTATAGGGGGACGAAAGGACGGTAAATTATGTTTAAAAGATGAACTAACCTTTTATTTTGTAGGATGTCTTCTCTGAAGAATTAGACAGTCACTATTAAAAAACGGGTTTAATTTTAACTGTAAGGCTCGATAAAGCACGTGTGGCTTGTGCCAAACATCGAGTTGGAGTCGGGACAAATTTTTAAAACCCTCAAAAATGAATCTAGAGATATGTAATTATTAATTTCTTTCCTTATTCTAGTTAGACCAACTCTTAAACTAATAAATAAGCTATATTTGAGATTATTTGGTTAAAAAATAAAAATTTTATGGCCAAAAATCTAAAAAATGGCAGAAATAATGAAAAATGTCGAAAATATCAACTTTGAAAGCGCGTAACTCAAAAACTAAGCGAGATATCGAAAAACTGTTATCAGTTTTAAAGTCTACATACTTTATATAACTCATGAACAAATTTTCAGCCATTTTAATTTTTTTGAATTTTTACTTCCCAAAAATTTCCAAAAGTGATATCTCGAAAAGTAAAAAAGATACAGTCCTACGGTTTACACCATTAGATTCTACAGAAAAAGTTACATAAGTATGCAAATTTTTTTTTAAATTATTCGATGGGGAAACGAGTTAGAGCAAAAAGTCTTAAAATGGCCCAAAATCCGAAAAAACTCAAAGGGTATGTATTGAATTTTTACGAAAAATTTTTATCTCCCAGAATTTTAATTTATATACCCTATCCCCCTATTTTCGACCTGAAACTTACAAAAAAATAAGTTTGGGCGAGATCTAATGACTAGTTTTTAAGATATTCGCGATTTTATGCGACATAGATTTCATATCAAACAATGCAAGAACACGAATCACCACTATCAAGAAACTCTTATCACTTCAAAAATTTAGTTTTCAATTATGACATGTCAGAAAATTCCATTTTATAACCGTTGTTTTGGTTTATTCAAATAGCACAGGTTAGCAAATTTAAACTAAAATTTCAAAATATAATTTTTCTTTAACGTGTTGTTATTGGTGACAGTAAGAGAAAAAAGATTTAAACAACAATTGTGGATAATAATATTTGAAACATTATTCTAATAATAAATATTGTCACTAAACTATAATTTACTGAGATATTCCAAAATAACTTAATAGGGCTTCAAGTGAACTGCCATTATCTTTAAAAACTAATAAGCTCTTCCCAAAGGGATTCAATAGGTTCTTTCACAATTTTTTTATTTATTCTTTTTTTCCTGAAACTTTATTTAAATTGAAGACTATCTACACTTTTAAAAAGTCCTTATTGTTATTCATTAGGCTACAATGATTTTTTTTTGTTGTGACGTCATTGTAGAGATGTTGCTGGATCTCAAACAGTGCAGATTGCAAATAATTGTAGTCATATATTTTTTTACTTATTTTATTATTATTATTACAATAAAATAGAACATTTATGTTAGAAAAATAATTAAATCTCTACTGTTTTAGATCCAGCAACATCTCTACTATGACGTCACAACATAAAAAAAAAAATCATTGTGGCTTAATGAATAACAATTAAGTCTTTTAAAAAGTGTAGATTGTCTTCAAAATACAGTTTCATAAATTAAAATTAAAAAAAAATGGTGAAAGACCCCATTAAGACTTCTTAAAAGTGTAGATAGTCTTCAATTTAGATAAAGTTTCATAAAAAAAAAAAAAATGGTGTTCGACCCCATTGATAAATATAAAATGTACAAATTTTAAGTTTAGTAGTTTTTGAGAAACCGTAACTCCAGAGATCCACAAACACGGACAGAGAGACTGACAGACAGACAGACATACAGACATAATTACGAAATTATTAAAATCGGATTCTAGAGACCCCAAAACGTGATCATCTATTGAAAATTCTCTTCTCATTTTTTAGCATGATTCCTATACCTCCCTTACAAGTATATAGACCAATGGTCCACCCGTATATGAGAAAATAAAACAACAAAATTATTCTTTGTAATACACCACTGAAATGGAATAATATTTGTGATAATCGCAGAAAAGCACCTCATATTAGCTGACATTTGCAATATTGTATAAGCAATAAAATTAAATGTGGCATTACGCTCGTAAAGGGAATTTTTTGTAAGGAATAAAGTTTAGTTGGTTAAAGTAATACGGCATTATCCCTTGGCATCTCTTTTCCTATTAGAGTCACCAAACGTGGAACATAAATAAGTTCCATTCAAGTTTGAAATTCAGCGAGTGTACAAGCCGCAGCAGCCATTAAAATCCTGGCGCGCGATTGGCTGGCGCATTAGTTCTGGAATCGCGTAAAACAAACACCCCCAGCATTTTATTTTGCCTGTAGAAAGTCACGCTGGAATCACGGTACCGAGTATTCAGAAGACATTTACTGCACATAACAAAACGAAGCCGAGGAGGAACAATATCCTTACAAATAACATTAACTTCATTCTTTTCATACTAATGAATGACAGAAGGTTTCAACCGTCCCTTGAATGCTAACAGCCCTTCTACGTGACCTTCCACCAGCAAGGCGTTTCTCTCCTAGGGCTGTTTCCTTCTTAAATCACTTTTCCACCCTTGGAATATCTTTAAAATTGGCGTCGTTATCGATTTCAATTCGTCTAAATTTTCTTGAATCAGAAAAACCAACCAACACGGCCAAATGCATTATTTCACTCTGGTTATTTCCCTCAACAGCGAAATGAAAAACATATATCAAAAGGAAATTTTCAAAGTAAGATACCGAAAGAGGAATTCGAACGTGGAATTATTTGGGGCTTCGAAAATATGGAAATAGTCCACAGCTTGATGCTTTCTTATATTTACTGCCATAATGCTTCTGTTATTACACATTTTCAATTTGCATTTCCGGCATTCCAAATCAGGGAGAAACATTCCGACATATTGTCTTTAGTTAAAATTATTTCCATTTGGAAATGATCGAATAATAAATTAGTCTGCAAAAAACATTACAATGGCGCGTCAATAATTATTTGTTCCGGGAAATTATCACTTGATTCTAAGTAACAGTTGTTGACAGTCGGTTGACAGTTAATTCAATATTAGATTTGTTTATTTCAAAATATCATTTTCACAGTATGAGAATGAAAATAACAATAAATATGGAAAAAAATTTTCTCACCGAATATCCCTCGACCATTGATAAATACTCATAATTTGATCAAAACTACTTCAAGAACGTTACTTGAAGGTAACAGCCCTACGCATACGGCGTCGGGCGGTTACCAAGCAATGTTCTTTCGGTAACTGTGATAAAATTACTTCAAATTATCAATGGCCTAGGGATATTATAGCTGATAAATTCCCACGACTAGTTTTTAACCAATCATAATGCAAAACACTTGAAAATTGAACCAATAGGAACAGTTTTATACAGATAAAACCCCGTTACCCGGATAACGGGAGTTTTTTCCCGGTAAAACCCCGTTGCCCGGGTTACACCGATAAAACTCCCGCTACCAAGAAAATAAATAATTGTTACTGTCAATCACTGTCAATGTGACAGTTAATTAATATTTCAAGTTACATTTTACTTTGTCTTTGGAATCTATCTTATCAAATACCACGCGACCTCTCTGATTTTCTCGGATAAATTTTTATTTTTAAGCACTCATTTTGTTTGCTTTTAAGCAAAACCACTCAAGCAAACTGACATTAGGTAAAACCCCCTCCTCCTTCGGAGTCGGGATTTACCATGCAGTTTGCTTTCGTGATTGTTGCTAAGCAAAAAAAAATCGTGCAAAAATAAACATTTATCGATAAAATCAGAAGGTCTTGTCATATTACCCTTGATAAAACGTTATTTACCTTTCTTCTAGCAACCAGATCTAAATACTGACTACATTAATGTAATTCGTGAAGAAAATATGTCAAAAAATATGATATATAATAATTTTCACCAATTGCACTTTTAAATAAACCTTTTCATAAATAAAATATCGTTAAATTATCTCGTCGAATTACACTCGAGCATTTTATTTTCTTCGGATGAATTTCAGTTTGACAACTCAACCTTGCAACCTGACAGCAATTTGTCTGGAAAACTGTTTTAAAAATAAAATCACTCCACCTACGGTGTCGTGATTTTATTAACACAGTTTTCTTGTCAAATTTCTAGGTAACAAGGTGTCGTGGCAGACAGAAATTTATCCGGCAAAATAAAAAGCTCTTGTGTAATTACAGTTGAAAGTAATTTCTAATTTGCTACCTAAATAATTAATGCAGATACGTAATGTCTTTTGCTAAATACTTATAAAATCCAAATTATGAAAATGTAATGCAAAAACAAGAATAACTTTTTATTTATTCTGATGCTGAAACATTTTAAGTATCCTAAATAATATACAGCAGTTTGCGGTATAGGCATTGAAAGGTTGTTTTGTAGTTTCAATATGAGGGCTGCTCAATTGTTTTATTACGATCCTTTGGATTTACGTACTATATATTTCTTAATGTAGGAATCGAATTAAAGTTTGCCATAAATAAAATAGTGGTCGGCTTTATTGTTGTATCTCAATAAAGATGTATGTTGTTTAAACTTAGAATATTATAACAACGGAAGTATCGAAAATATTCCTCTGCCATCTTAACTGACCTACATTCAAACTGGAATTCCGAATTGAAAAATGCAATTCTACAAAATGGCATCTTCCATATGCAAATACGCAGCTACTAGCCTAGATTCCATTTGCGATTCAAATCCAAAATCAAAAATATTTCACAGAGTGCATGAAAGAGATTTGCAGGATTCCTACAAATATTTATTCGCAAAATGTAATCAAAATGTACCAGTTTATTTTACTGCTGCAAATTTAATGTCACGTTACAATTTACCTGACAAAAGCAGCAAGGAATGAAACAAGAAGGCTGTTAAATTTTCATGTACATGTGTTTCAACTGTGGCTTCATGCTAAATTCAAATGTAAATAGCACTCAACCGATTTTACTTCTGATTCATATATTTAGGCTGTTATTTTTGCTCAAATGTAAACATTGTCCTAACTCAACCACTACTCTGATTTTATATCCTGTCTTTTACAAATCGCCACATAAATTAAGTCTATACGCTTGTTCAGTAGTATAATAATAAGGAAACATAATTTTGCCGAAAATTTTTTTATTTTGAAAGATTATTGCAAGGTACCTTTTAAAGAAAAATTTGGGATGTTACCTAAAAGCGACAATCTTATGAACAAATTTTACCTGTAATATATTTTTTGCAATTCCGAGTTTAATGGACAAAATGTATTTGACTTATCAAAGCAGGGTTTTTAAAAATTTATTTAACAGAAAGAAATGTAAACAGATGATTTCTAAAATTCGACATTATAGCATTGCATCTTCTACGAAATTTTACACAAAAAATAATATAACAATATAATAATTAAATGTTTTCTGAAGTGCCAAATATTTTTCGTTTCTGTTTAATTTTCCATGGCCGCATTTGATTGATATATCGTGAAATACTAACATGCAAATTCTGAATAACTTTTTTACCTCTCGCCACATCCTGTAAGGGAGGTATAGGAATCATGCTATAAATTGGGTAGTGAGTTTTCAGTGGATGAGCACGTTTTAAGGTCCCTAGAATAATATTTTAATAGTTTTGCGATGATGTTTGTGAGTGTGTCTGTCTATCTGTCAGTCTGTGTGGATCTCTGGAGTTATGGTTTTTCAAAAACTACTACACAGAAAATTTTGATATTTTGCATATATTTATTGTATCCATTTGGGAAGAGCTGATATGATAATCCAATAACCGGAAGTACTAGTTTACTTGAAGCCCTATCAAGTTATTTAAAATTATCTCAGTATATTGTTATTTAATGAAAATTTGGTATTAGAATAATGTTTCAAATATTATTATCTACAATTATTGTTTGAAACATTTTCCTCATTGTCACCATTTACGAATTACAACACGTTAAAGAAAAATTATATTTTGATATTTTAGTTTAAATCTGCTAACCTGTTTTTTGTAAAAACAAAACAGTTGAAAAATATCATTTTTTGACATGTGTCATAATTTTTTGAAGGGATGAGCGTTTCTTGATAGTGGTGGTCCGTGTTCCTGTATTGTACGATAAAAAATCTATGGCGGGAGGTATTGTGGTGCCCACAACAGATTTTTATTTACACATTTACTGTAAAGTAAATAAGTAAAAATATACAATATAAAAAAATAGCATATTGTAATTGCGATATTTCACAATTAAATTATACACCCGGTATGTAATAGTATATTACGTACCGTGAACTGTAAGTGACAGTTTTTAGGTCGAGAATGTAGTTTGGGATGTCGAGACCCGTAGGGTCGAGATTTCCTAAACATTCGAGGCCTAAAAAATCACTTACAGTTCGAGGTTAGTAAGTTATTTTTTGCAATACCTGCGTAAATATAAGAAAAGGAAAAATAGGTATCAAAATTAACAGCTGACAGATTGAGGTTAGAACTAAAATTTGATTGACATATATTTACTTACCGTCCACCTTGCACGGTAAGTTTCACTTACCATCCACCGTGAACGGTAAGTAAATGATGTAACCATGGAAACCAATTGTGCTATAAAAGTTCCACTTACTGTGTTTAAATTTTGTTATTAATGGGTAACTTACAGTACAGGTATTGCAAAAAATAATATTAGCTAACATTTTTATTTCAATCTTTTGTCTAATTTGTAATTTATGTGTAGGTACATCGTATATTTTATAGAGAATAGTCCTATCTTAGCACTGAAGAATAGCATTTAAAATTTTGCAATCGTTTACTGTGAATATATGAGTACCTACCATAGGATTGGTTGTTAAAATTAGCACATAATATGTAAATTTCCTGGTGGATAAACGATGACATATTTGTTTGTTCACAAAAACGTTGTTTGCCAATATTATTTAAATGAAACTAATTACTAATTAATTACATTGCCATTGTGGATTATTTGCCTGTAACAAAGGCAAACAAATGAAACCGTTGACAAGCGAGAAACGATGACATTCGTTGCATTATTCTGAATTATCTGTCGGGAAAATGCTCAATTTTTTTGTCCCATATCAGCAGAAAATAATGATGGAAAGATATAAACTCTATTCCATTGTGAATTTATTGTCAATATTTTATGCGGAACATATTTTTAAAATGATTTTATTCATAGATAACAATGCTGAACGGTATTTCGATTTGAACCTCATTTTAACGAGCTCCTGGAATAAGTTTTTGTATTGCTGTGCTTTTTATAATTTTACATGGAACATAACTGTGGAAAACTAAATTCCCAATGAGTTCATGTTTGAAATACATTTTTTACTTTCTTATACAAAGTATGAGGAAGTATTGGAATCACGAAAAAAAATCGTTGGCGAGATTTTTGCGGAAATATATATTTTACCGTTCACTGAATCCGTTAAAACCAATTTCTCAATGATGTTTGCGTGTGAGGATGGATGGATGAATGTCCGTGTGCGCAATATCTCATGAACGAAACAAGATATGTAAACGAAACTTAGAATTTATAAGTTTCATGAAAAAATGAAGAGCTGAGTTGATGTTGAATGAAATTGAAAAACCTGAAGAGGAAGTTTACTGGACATACAAAACAGTAAATTCCATTTATTTTTAAAATAGAACCAGCTGTGAGAAAAAGTTTCAAAAGAAAGTTATTAGTAAAAATATTTGGAATATAAAATGGTATTTGTACTTTTCTTGTACATGCTTCTAATTTTGAGAAAAATAAAATTATATTTTTAAGAACATATTTCTATAATCTTAGTTACAATGGGAACAAAAATTAAAATATTTTTAATATCTATGTGTCAAACGTGTCAAATAATTGTGTAGGGTGAAATATTAAAAAATAAATATTTGTATTATTAGTTAGAAAGTTTTGAAGACTAGATATTAATTAATTTCTATTTTAAAATAAATTAATTGTGCAATGAGAAAAAAACAGGTTTAACATCTATTTGTATATCAAATAATTAATAAAATAATGTCATACGCAAGGAACAAGTCATACGAATACAATTGGTTTTATTTGTATAAGAAAGTACTCCAGATTTTTAGAATTATTAAATGAGGAGTTTTCTGGTTTCGTTATTACTTCCCGCATGTTGGTATGAAACAGGGTTGTGGAATGTCTCCTTGGTTGTTTAATTTGTATATGGATGTGTTGTTACGAAAGACATTGAATAGAACGGATGATGTACGTATAGGTGGAACAAGTGAATGAATTTGTATATTTGGGTAGTATGTTCTCGAGGGATGGACGTATTGACCGTGACATTGGCGTGTGTCTGCAGGGTGCAAGGTATTGGGTGCTTTGGGTACATTTGTTCGAAAAGGTAATGTATCTAGAGATGTTCGATTGAGTGTTTATAATGTTGTGTTAGTGCTTATATTGATGTACGGTTCTTAATGTTAGGTGTGAATGAAGAAGTATTAATTTTTGATAGGTAACCGCACTTCATACGCAAAAATATATCACTTGCCGAGATCTGTAAAAGAAGCGAGCTATGCCTGAAATGAGTACAGTTAAGTTATCGGATGGTAAAACTGTCCTCAAATTATTTTTTCTCAGCTACGCTGCTTGGATTATTGCTTTTTTCCGAGCGCTATTATCTTGAGTGGGGTCGGATTTTCAATCAAGTAAAGTTGAACATTCTTTAAACTGTTGTAAGTCGACGAAGAACTTAATTATGATTGAAAAGTTATCTGAAAATAAACATTTCCATTTTCAATATTTCAAAACCCGTCAAGTATTTCCAGCGTCGTGTTTTTATTTGAACCGATAAAGCTGTCAAGAAATAACCAAGATATATTTACAGAAAGTCTTTCTTTACCTCGAAGCAAGTTATGAAGGGTTGACCTGTCTAAATAGGATTTTACCCCGGAGTTATTTACTCTTCTAGTCGAAAAATGTTTAAACTACTCACGAAGAGCCGGAGACAATGTCGCAAACAAACGCGCGCGCAACACCAGCGACAAGATAAAAAGAACGAAGTTTTGACAATTCTGGTGATCAATTTTCATTTTCTTTATTCTGCTGTGTCAGTTGTATTAATGAATACGCACGTTCCTGTCGCGTTGCTGTTCGGAGAATATCATTTTATACTTATCGGCATTAAACATGAGTAATGACAATGGGGTTATTAATGAACATGTTTGACAATTAAAAATGTTATATTTCCTTGTACAGATTTAAAAGTGTAATGAAAATACAAGAAGATGGATTTGTAAAACAGATTATTTTGTAATATTACCAGGGTTTTATTATACGTCTAGCATTTGATATCCATGTATGGGCGGACCACAGTGTGGCAGAGTATAAGGGAGGGGTTTTTTAGCTGGTCTCCAACTGGAATAGTTTCCGTGACAACCCATGGAAACCCAGCACTACCCTGTGATCCGGTATGGTCACAGGGTGTCTTGTTGAAGATTTTTCCCCTGCCGTCGTAGAAAAAAAAAGTACACAGGGTGTTTATTTTAAGTGTGTCACCCTTGCTATGTCGAGAACTTAAAGAGCTATGAGGTTGAATACATAAATACAATGAAATTTTGTTATTAATTTATTTCTTTCATAACACTCTGATTTCTATTAGATTTGTCAATATAATATGCGTTTTTCTCAATAATTTTCTGCCCTGCGGGCACTGAATTTTCAATTCATTTATTCAAAAGATTATTTTTTGACATTCTTAAAAACCGAATAAATATGTAATTGATTGTCACGTATTTGGGTTTTAAGCAATATTGCCATTAATATAGTGATATATTCCTACGACTAGTTTTTAACCAATCATACAGACGAGATTTCAATATACAAGCCACGTTAGTATCAAATGAATTTGTTGAAGCATGAGAAACTTCTGTCAAACAAACAAATTATAATACTTGTATTTTTAGAAGCCATTTTGATAAAAATATAAAATATTATTAATAACCTTGTTACAATTTATATTAGTTACTATAAATTGGGAGAGAATTAAAAAATGGTCTATTGAAAAAGTGTGCAAAAAGCTTTTAAAAATCCCTTTATTTGGAGTAAATTTTGCGAACAATGTATAAAGGATTCAGCCATTCACGTATGTAAATTAAACAGTCTACGCTGTGAATCAATTGTTCATTTTTTGAATTGTTATTCACAAAATACGCTCAGAATCCTCAGTTAGTAATAAAGTACGCAAATATTTTATTTTGCCGCGGTTTAATTAATTTAGATTTAATTATGGACATAACACAAACAACAGTAATTATATTACATATATTGTTTTATTGTACTTTATATATTAAATCAGCCATTGCGCTATATGTAGGTTGCACATGAAGGCAGAAATATTGCAAATAGTAGTCAATAAAACTTATTGTCTGGAATAAACGATCGTCATATACACAAACTTTTTTGCTCGTTTTTAAATTTTTTGCTAATTTATTTTCCTAACAAAAACTATAACCATAACTGCAGTTGTAAAACTAGAATAATATTTTATGGTGAATTCTTTCTTGTAACGACACATCATTCACGTTTGCGAAAAAACTACATTTTTATCTTCCGGCATCACGGAACACGAAACGCTACCAACATTCAGGGCACATCAGCAAAATTGTGCATTTATGTTACGCCTGTATCCGCTAAACTTTTTGAATATAGAGTAAAGATCTTGGTGTGATTATATTATAAAATATAGGCACAGTGTTTCAGTAATAAGACGAAACATAAGTTGGAATGTTATTATTATTATTAACATTAAGAACTAACAATTGGCCCAATTTTCTAGTAAATTTATTGCGTAGCAATTTGCTAGTAATAACAAAATCGTATTCAACGATTCATTTTTGTTACAATTAGCAAATTGTTTCAGTAACAACTTTTTAGAGAATAGGCCAGAATATATATATGTATAATGGCTTATCACCCTTATGAGGTTAGGCCGCTTCTTATGAAGCACTCTAGATCCCTTTGTTGAATTGGATCAATCTCCATTTCTCTTTAAAGACTGGTAATTGGGTAAGTTAGGTTTCTCAACATCTTTCTATCTTTTATTGTACTTTGCAAGTTTTTAATTCCTGCTGCTTTTAAATCTTCTCCTACTTCCTTTAGTCATGTTGATCTGGTTTGTCTCTTATTCTTATTTCTCCTGGTCTCCATTCTACTACTAATTTAATTGTATCCTTTTCTTCAACTCTTGTACCAAAATCGTCAATTATTTGGCTAAATAGAATTGTAAGTAATCTATGTTATATATAAATGTATATAAAAAATGTAATTTCATCTTATTCGTTTTATTATAAAACATTTGTTATTAATTACATTTACATCAATACAGTAAATTGATTTTGAATATAAATATATATGTACACTGATATAATAACGTCGATACTCAAAAGAATATTATTATTGGTATAAAAAGAGTTTTCGAAAGTCTTACATGCACTCTCTTCAAAAATATTAAATATCGAGATCCGGATCTTACAATTATCCGGATATCCAAATGTACGGATCTAAGATCCGGACATCCGAATTTTCGGATAATTGGCAGACCTAGATAAAATCTAGTTTTTTTAGTAACTTAGTAATCAAATTGTCAAATATTGATTTACTTTCTACTTTTAAACAGAAAAAAAATATTCACCATACCATATAACTATCTTGGGTGTGGCACAGATCTGCGTAAATGATATATTTTCACGGTAACCAGCCATCAAGTTATGCCCCCCCCCCCCCTCAAGATGAGCTTAGACAGGGAACCACGAGGGAAAATTTAAAGCAGTAAATCATCAATGGGATTCGAACTTAGGATCTCATGACTCCCTGTCCAATATATTACCACAAAGTTATACCTAATCTTTTTTTTATTAAAAATCTGATGTAATACGTAGACTTCCGCCAATTTGTTTACTTTTCGAATTATTTAATTTTTGTGTGCCCAAAATATAGTCAAAATTTCAAATTAAAAACAATTTATTTTACTGGGAACCACTTATCGTTGTTGGATTCCTACTAGAATCTAATCTGCTCTTAATTTGAACATTCAACTTCTAAATATGAAATTCGATTTGTATGAGAAAATCGTCACACACACAGACACGTCATTGTGAAAATAGTAAAATTGTATTATCTTTGACCTATCACAATATTTCCCTGACATACAAGTATATGTATGGACGGTCCCCAGCAAACACAGCTGTAACATTGATATACCTGGTATGTAATATCTGAAACCTAAGTAGTATATCATTTATATA
The DNA here is from genome assembly GCA_963942605.1 of Poecilus cupreus. NCBI lineage: Eukaryota > Metazoa > Arthropoda > Insecta > Coleoptera > Carabidae > Poecilus > Poecilus cupreus. Next base: position 5,107,370 of record OZ012726.1, on the reverse strand, counting down.
CGTACTGATAACGTAATATACATATACCATGTCGGACATCTTTTGAGAGAGCGTAAAATTATATTGTTGGTATGTCAAATTGGTCTTGGACTTGGTACATACCTACAACATGTATATGTTATGTTACCGTACTTATAACATATTCACAGTTAATTAGAAAGTTTTATATATTTTATATAAAAATATAGCAAAAGAATTTTAAATATTTTATAGTGTACATAGAACAACAATGAAATATATTTAATTTAATTTTGCCAAGTGGTTATATATTTCCGTATCGTAATTTATGTAAAGGAAATAGTTAATTTATAAATAAATAAACTTTTTTAAAGAGATCTTACTTAAAAATTTACAAAAACAACTATTTCATTCGTAAATTTAAAGTTGTTTATACCAATAGTTTTGTTATGTACCATTAACGTGACGATGTCTACGTACATGGGATGTCATGTCTCATAGACCGTGTCGCGGACATAGGTCTATCCATGTTATGTATATATAACGTACTTGCGACATAACTATGTTGGCTGGGTAAAAAGCATGTTCTAAAAACTAATAGAGTTCGTACACAATCGTACATTATATAGTCAAGGACTGTGATTGATTATAATTGAGCCAAATCTAAATAAAGAATTCTACACCCCACAGTTTGGCATCCGCTGCGTTATGTTCAATACGTTATGTCGCACGAGCTGACATAGCGCTAGTTAACGTCAAGAGTGACAACGCGACAAACAAGTTAACCTGAGTTACATGTCTATTATATGTAACCAAAATGGGAGCTGTTTTACCTGAATAAATAATAGATTCCTTTGATAATGCTAGTACGATTTCAGGACATTATTAGGACAAATAGAACAGGAGAATTAGTTGGAATTATTTGCAATCTACACGGAAATTGATGTTGGAGTATCATAATAGATGCTACTGGAATGTTCCGGATTATTTAATGATTATGCCAGGACCGTAATAAAAATTTCTACAGTCCACAAATACGAGACAGTAATGTGTATTTTATATCCATTGCTGGTCAAGAGGCTAAAAGCGCCCAGGTTTACAGTCTGTAATCTGATGTTCGGGGTTCGCGTCCCGTACGATACATCTCGAATTATAATAGTATATTATGTAATGTATGCTATTACTCATGAGAATGAAGATTGCATCACAAGCGAATGAGTAATAGCCATTACCTGCCAGTAGAATACTATACTTTATCCACAACATTTCGTTAAATATTTGTTTTGAAATTATAAGATAAGCAGAATTGTTTGTTTATCAACATAGACAAATTGTAGCAACCATCGCTAGGCTACGTACTGTTGTAACAATATTTTGAAGTATTTGACATTTAACAGAAAATCTTAAAACCTATTATTGAGCTACAGTTGAAGCTTAAAAAGAAAATAATAGTATGAAAAATGAGAAAATTAGTTTCTTTGGATTTTTATGTAGATAAAATTACTTAAAAGTCAATATATTCATACTATCATCCAATTAATCAATACTAATTATAGTAAGTAAGTAAATGTAAGTAAAGTACTGCCAATGGAAAGTTACTTTCCCATGTCATATAATCTTTAATCACAAAAATTTACTGAATATCTCTATAATATGTAGGTCTGAGTGATTCTAAAGTCACTCTAAGCCGACGGTCCCTTGCAGTTTGTTGAGTGACCATCAGCAACTTCGCTAATGCAAGTAAAACATTCGGTCATTGAAACCAGTGAAATTCCGGCTGTATGCTCCGCGATAGGAGAAACAGGAACAAATTATTAATTAATATGCATTTGTTTAAGATTAAATTATTCAAGATCGCACCCACAAATGAAGGTTTCATTAATTTAATAAATATCTTTTTTCCAACAAAATTCTGACATTTCCCTCTGGGGTACATCAGTCGATTGATGGAGAAGAAAATAAAATGCATGTCACGCCTGGAGGCTTCCGGAAACAGGAAACTGATCCTGGAACCAATAGGCAGGTGCATATGTCTTTCAGCCTGTTTTTCTTTTGTTTCATCTGTCAGGGCGAGGCCATTATTTCGTTATTTTGGGGAGAAGAAAAATGGAACGTGAGATTTCTTATAGTAGGCGATTAGTTATAAACCGGTGACTAAATCATTGCTAGGAACAAATGAACAGATACGACAAACGTTAAAATAAAAGCTTTATTTTATATTTCAGAAACCAATAGTTGAGTCAATTTTCTTTATCATAAACTTTGCAGAAATTATAATTATCTTTAATTTACCTTTGTAATAAATTGCTCCAAGGTAACGCATCGGACTGTGGATCACTAAATCCATAGTTATTCTTCGAAATGATGAATTTCTTATGGGTTCTTATGGGCAGAGACAGTTGAAACATCTTTTCTGTATTGACCGGGAGATTGAAAGGTTGGTGCCTACAGGATGCAATGTATTGAATGTTCTGGGTACATTTGCTCGAAATGTAACTGTATCTAGAGATGTCCGATTGAATATTAATAATGGTGTGTTAGTGCCCACATTGATGTACGGTTCTGAAATTTGAGTGTAAATAAAGCTGCATGAATGACGTGTAACTGTTGAACAAAGGAGATATTTAAGAGTAGTGTGTGTGGGTATACGAGACGTGATCGTGTCTGAAATACTTAAATATTTTAGGGTATGATGAGATTGAGAACAATTGAACTGGATGTTATCTCGACTTTTTAAATTGTAAAGTGTAAAAAATACTCGAATTCTCAGTCATACAACATATATTCTTCTTGCATCAGTAAGTGGTGTTTCGGTCGCAAACAAATTAATTATATGTAATCATATCATCCATGAATATAAACAAAAAACTAATATTTTTGACATAAATAAATAAAAATAAATAATTTGTTTAATACAGTGGGTTGATTCGTCTTAACATAAACAACTCGAACTTCGAAAATCATCGGAATATAAGTACAGTTGCGTACTCGATGTGTTTCCTAGGCAATTCATTTCATCCTCTTTCCTGTACATTCAATTATTTTCGAACCTCTTGTTATATAACTACTGAAAAGCGAGCCTGAGACAGTTAGTTATCGTATGCCACCTTTTTTTGTTTCACTCGTTTGTAGAGTTGCTATATAAAAGCAATGTAGAACAAACGACAGATAGTCCACCAACTAGCTGTCATTATACGCTCGCATTATCAGCGTTAGTTAACGTTCCAGTATTAATATATTTCAGTGGGTACATTTGATTTTTTTTAAATATTGTTTAATTTTTTTGAAGCACAATTCGGATTTGTTTGTAAAACTTGTAAAGCTAATTGATTTAGGATATTGTAAACCGTGGATGCGGATGCAAAAAAATGTATCTCCATAGAAATAAAAAAATATACTATATTATGGTTCAACACTACTGGCATCCTATACCGAAATATATTAAGCGGTTAATCAATTGCGATTATGAAAATATCAAGTATTAGTTCGATTTTAATGGTACTACTGAATTATTTCGAAACATCGAAGTTTAGACAGTCGGGAGTAGGTCGGAATTTTAACTAGTAACCTGTTATGTATAACATACCAAACTAGACACTGAAATTTGTAATTTGCGAATAATTTGGATTGGTTCGAATTTACCAATTTCAAATGAAATCTGTGGAATATAGCAATTACTCCATTATGTTGGTAGATTGGTCAGGCCATGCTAGTAAGCTTAATTAATAACACTGCGGTTAAATCTTTTGTCTAACATTACAAGTCCAAAGTTGTACATCGCTTTGCTTTAGTAATAAAATTAATAGATTAGATAGAAAGTCTAGATTTTGTTGCCCATTGTTATTATTGTAACAACACAATGTGAAATTAATTTTTCTTCGTCGTGTTGGGCACATAGGCACCAGAGTAAGCAATCGATTTTTGGTGCACTTGGGACGTGCCTCGACGGCGACGCCGGGGCGCGCAGGAATCCGTCAAAGGCCTCACAGCTCACGTCAGCCTGACAGACACATTTGCCTGTCGAACGTCGACGTTGTGATTGTACCACGGACGTGTACATGCTCACACGCTCGCTACGGCTGTACTTCCATCTCCAGGACGCGTAGGTGTGATGTGACCTGCATTTCGATGTTGATGGAATGTGCTCGGATGTGATAATCATGAAGAAACAATGAGTTTCGTATTGTACTACTACAATGATTCTGAACCTTGATGTTTTATCGAGGTTTCAATTATCGAATGTTTTACTTGTATTGGCGAAGTTGCTGATGGTCAGTTAATAAACAACTGCAAGGATCTCAGACTAATCTGTGGCAGTTTATCAGAGCTACATGAAAACAAAATGGATTGTTACAATAGCAGAAATTAATCTAACTTAAAGTGACAGTAATTTAAATATTTACAATAACAATATTTATATTAGTAATATGATGTTATTTAGATTGAAAGGATGCAATGGTCGACTGATGTGGGAAGTTGGGAATAATCAAAAAACGGACTAGCAGTCAAAAATTTATTTAAAAACCATGTCAACGTTTCGATAGCAACGGCTATCATCACGAATTATAACTATTATTTTAATTCGAACCCTGATCGCCAAATTGCAGGTTATAAAGCTGAGTGCATAGTATCTTAACCACCAGTGGCTGTTTGATTTCCAACCTGGCAGTGGGAAATTTTTGGACATCCTCTGCATAGCCCTGACCTGGTACCAAGTGATTTTCACTTGTTTTCAAAAACTGAAGAAATGTTTTGGTGGAAAACCGTTCGGAAACAATGAAGACCTCAAAGAAGCATTGACTTTCTGGATCTAATTTTTGTTGGTAGAAGAGTATAACATCGTCATTGAAAAACTGATACCACGTTACAATAAATGCCTTGAGAGCTATGGCGATTACACTGAAAAATAAAGTAATGTACTGTAACTTTGTAAATAAAGATTTGCGTTGATATCTTTCGTTTACATTTCATTATACCAAATTGTCCTTTATTTTATGAACGATCCTCGTATATTAATTAAATAAAACTTTTGTCCAATCCTGTTTTTCCTTACTTGGATACACAGCTCGAAACCTTCTGTTTTGTCTACTCAACTCAACGGGATGGGTAATGACAGATGAGTGGGCGAAATTTCTTTCGCTCATTACTTTCACCCACTCACTTGTCATTACCAAATTGTCTGATTCGTAACATTGAGTATGTGGACCACAAGAATGGGGGCGCGTACTTACAATAGCAGAATTGAACAAAACGCTATACATCACTCGTGAAGAAACGAATTCGCTCACTTATGTGTCTTTGCCCACTCAGCTGGCATGTCGTATTCAAAACTGACACATGTGTAAGCGAAATTCTTAGTTTCTCCACTCGAATTGTAGTATACTATTTTTGTCATTAATGTATTACTATGAATACCAGTTTATGTATCACCGTACTGTTGCAGATTAAATGCAACATATGTTGTCAATGCTAATTGAAAGTTTCATCTTAATATGAAGAGAATAATTTGAATAGTTACTTGGTCATTTATTTATTTATTTATTTTTCGTATGGTATTATATTACAACCGCATTAATTACATTGAGTAAACAAATAAGTCAGCAGTAACATATTACAAATAGCAAATAAATCGGCAATTACAAGTAATTTAAATTTAGGAGTTCCTATTATGGCGTTATATTAGCCTGTGTATTATAGTCCTGGTTCAAATATTGTTATAATTTGAGAAATGTTTATAATATACTTATAATTAAGTAACTGTATTCTTGCCCCCCCCCTCCCCCTCACTAACATCCCGCATTTCATACGCAAAATATATCACTTATCGAAATCTGCGAGATTAGAGTGATACACAATGGGTAAATGGTGTGATAATATATATATTGAACACAAAATGTACTTCAACTGCACAAAGTTCAATAGAATGCAACTGCTCGTCCTTGAATTCCATATTTAAAAAGTAAGCTTCTTTTTTTTTCTCATTCATTTTGAAGTACAGAAAGTTATTTACCCTTAAAAAAAATTGAAAGAAGTCATCTCAGTGATTGCAATTAACGTATAACATTCGTTATCTTCAACATCAAAGACCCGATACTGATTACACCCAACCAGCGATTCCCGATAAAAAACGCACCAAATTGGAATGGAATTGCATCGGAAATATCGCAAACATAACGCTGAATAACGCAACGTAACGAAACGCAAGCAAGGGCTGATAATGGAAAACGATTAGGGCGCACGGTCCAACGACCGGATACGAAACAAATATAAAACGCATTATATTGGACGAATAAAAAATCAAATTAAAGTAGGAAAACGCGGGAAACAATTTGCACCGCGCAACATTACCCTCTGCGCACTAAAGTGAAACTTATTCGCGAATATCCGACGCGGGGTCGCAGTTCAAGCCGCCCCCGGCGGCTGCGACACTGCGGAGATTTTATGAAGGGGGAATTTACTACGTTCACGAAGACGAACATGTCACATGAAGACACGCCAGAACGTTGCCGGCGTACCATACAGCAGCTTTATTTATCTACATTTACTAAAAAAAAAAATAGAGTATATTACTTTTAGCACTTATATTTGACGATATCAAAACCGTTTCCATCATTATCTCATGGATGGATAGATTGACGTTTCTGTATGTTCAATTATTCACAATGGAGAAACGATAGGAGTAACGAGTATTCCAAATTTCTTAACAATTCCAAGAACTGTTGATTTTTACTTAGCTCATTTATTTCAAATAAAAGAGTTCAAATGTGTCAAACCAAGAATCAATTTTCTTGTATCTACGTCCAATTTAGATAAAATCTACATATATGTACAAGGTGTCCTATTTTAAATTAGTTTCACTAATATCTCCAAAATTATGCATCAGTCAAAATAGTTATTTACTTTACTAGTAAGAAAAGTAAGGAATTACCCACGAGAGAAATTTTAACACACGAAGCCGAAGGCTGAGTGGGATAATTTTATCGAGTGGGTAATTCCATTTTGCTCACGTGTGAAGTATAACGTTTTATCCAACATCTCTTAATAAATGCAAACTTACTAAAGAAACAGACATGCTTTAAATTTTCTAAATTAAAATTCCAATCTTAGTAGTTACCAAGGTGTTGTGAATTATTTTTACTATTGTTATAAATGAAAAATTACTCTACTAGTGACTTTGGTCAAAGTTATACACACTAGTGGGTAATCTGTTACTTTCCTTTTCTAAAATCGTCGTAGTTACAGAGCATTTATTGAGAGGTGTTGGATAAAAATGTTTAGATTGAAACTTGCAAACTTCACTTCAAAAGATCTTCTATGTTATGATTCCTTTCCACAATTATTATATCCTGAAAAATACAATTTCAAATTCTAATTAGCATACTTTTCATAACCCTTTTACTAAATTAAAGGATCTAGTGCAACCTGAAGATAAACAGAATGTTGTTTACCAAGTAGAATGTACTACTTGTAACAAAGTCTATTGGAGAGACAAGCCAACCTAAAAAAAAAAAAAATGAATTTACCAACACAGCTACCATTCGAAGCTTTTAAATCCGTTCCATAGTAGTATATCTAAACATCTACAAGAAAGAGAACATAAATTTGATTTTAAAAATACTAAAATTAACATTGACATACAACTATCTATGTCCCACACATAGATGTTTATACATAATGTAGATACCTAGCTAAATGCGTAAAAGTGAAGCCTCGGCGGCCATTTGATAAAAAGGCAGAAAGTGACATATGTGTCAATTTAAATGTATTTATTAAACTACATACTTCAGTTTGGATTGTAAAGTCAAACTGTATAGTAAAATGGTCAAATCAAAACCTACCTAAATGTGAATAAAAGTATAATAAATTTCAACAATACAATAAATTACCTTATACTATTGTACTGGCGCATGTTGAAATAGAAGTAGCTGACATGTCACTTACCTGAAAAAAGAAAGAAATTATTAGTAATTTGGTTTTAATTCATATTAGCAATTACCATATTATTACATGTACAAATTCCCGTTCAAAAACAAATACGGAATAGCAAAAAAAAAAAAATTACTCTGAATAAATTCAATTATACTGGAATACCCCATTGACTTCGTTATCGTGAAATAGGAAAAGTAGTATGAAAAACACGTGTTACAATGCCTAATTGTAACACTCATATTACAAAAAGGTCATAATAACACTAGTTATTCAATAAACCATTTTCGGTTATGTCAAAATTGAAATTAGAAGCGTGTATGTAGACAACAGAAGATAAAGTTTTCACTTGCGTGAAAAATCCGCGTTAAGAATGAGAACGTGCGAGGCTACACAAGTCGCACTCTTACACTCAGCTGGTCCGTGTCGCCGCAGCGCGTTTCCGGCTTACCCCACTTCCCGTTGTCGCGTACCCGGAGCCGCCGGAGCCGCCCAAGCCTTCCGGTGCCGCATGCAAATGAAGCGCGCACCGGCGGCTCGCCAACTTTTCCCTCTTAATTAAAATCGGTAGAGTCGCACCACCTTTGTCGCAGATGCCAATTTAATGGCGACCGGAAGCGTCGCAATTAGTGCTGTGTTTACCGAAATTATGTTGTCGGGATATTAAATGCGCCGCCGCCTCATTGACAACTGACGAACGGTGTGACGCGGCACCAAGTTGTTGGACGTGTGCTACTGCAGTCATGTTATGGATTACGTGCAAAACCAGATGCTACACTTGGTTACCGTAAACCGACATCGTGATGTATTAGTAAACCATGCTTAGTCCCTCCAATGCATTCCGGTGATGCGGGCGGGGGGTGGACGAGGGGGCTACACTAACTTTCCCGCATAGTTACTAAATGCAGTTTGGAACTAGGCTACTATTTTTTAGGAAAGTTTACTTGCTTCGCTGAACAGAAACGGGGATGGCATTTCCTTAGACCATATTTTGAACATGCCTTCCTTTACCACTGTAATAACAATAAATTGATTATCTTAAAATCTGGTGTGGATACTACACGACTTTCTTATACATGTAAATAGAGAAATGATATATCAGATATATGTTCTGACTTCTTTCCGGTGTGTTTTCGAACCGCAAAGTGTATTAATTCTTTTTTTTTTCTACCACTTATAAATCTACTCATTGTATGTACGTTGTTGCTAGGGATATGAGGTACATTGCAAGCATCGTGAGAAATTAATTTGTTTTGTGAGTATTTTAATACTCAGTTCATTTCAGTACAGGTGCCATTGCTAGGATACTTATTTAGAATTGCCAAATATTGGATTTGTAACAGCGGGACAAATTTATTATTAAAATTAAATTAATTAAGAAATAATATCGTGATCGTAGAAAAAGTATAGTGTATAACTCGCATAGAATGTCCATTTCGTAGTAGGAAATGAGTATCATTTCATGCTCGTTGTACAATATACTATTTTCTACGACCATTTAGAAATCTACTCATTGTATGTTTGTTGTTGCTAGGGATATGAGGTACATTGTAAGCGTCGTGCGAATTGAATTTGTTTTGTGAGTTTATCATTACAGGTCATTTAATTTCAGTACAGGTGCCTTTGCTAAGATACTTATTTAGCATTTTTAAATATTGCAATGATGAAAGCGGGACAAAATTATTAAAATTATATTAATTAGGAAGTAATATCGTGGTCGTAGAAAAAGTATAGTGTACAACTTGCATGGAATGTCCATTTCATACTCGTATGATTTTCAGCATTCGCTTTCGGCTCATGCTATAAACTTTCATACTTGTAGATAATGAGTACCATTCCATGCTTATTGTACAATATACTATTTCGAACACTGGCAAAGTATTCCCGTACGATTTAGCTTTTCAAATAAATTTGACGGTTGTGAAAATAGATAAACAGACCATGGATACGCTTTCCTCAGATATTTTTCTCAAAACAACGCAATATTTTTATGTCTTCTTGGTTGTCTGACGTTTATAAATGAACTAATTATTAAATACAAGCCGATTTAAAAAAAATTGTATGTGTAACACGTAGGAAATGTAAACTTCCCGGAATTCTGGTGTTGCAGGACGAGCCGTTCGGGAATATATAACTTTTCCTACTAGGAGTTAATTATTCTCTTATCAACTATGATTAATGAAGTATAAAAAGACACACAAACGACACAGAAAATTATTTCACTCATCCAGTCGGGGCCCAAATTCTGGACTCATGGTTAAATGCACTACTTTGCTCACTAGTATTAAAAATCTGTAAAAATAGCTGTTTTATGTATTGAGTTGAAATTATTTTTGGTGGTTAAGTGGACTAGCAGAGTTTTTGCCATTAACTTGAGTCCAAAAAGTTAGTTATTATTAATGTGATTTTCCAACTGCAATAGGCCAGCTAGTAGTTCTGTTGGTCTTCTCTATATAGTGTCGATGACTGCAAGAGATATATTTTCGGTTGTGTACACTCCTGATAGGGTTCCGTACAGGACAACGGTCCGTGTATAATATTTTAATTAAGTTTGCTCTTGACGTAATCTCCATCATTTGTTGGCGTCGCGTAGCGGTAAACACGAACGTGTTGATTAATCAAATGTAGCATCTCGTTTCCTGGAGTAAATAGTTTTATTTCCCGACACATCGCAATGAAGGTATCAGAAGTAAGTCAGCAGACTTCCTCGCAGCAAATAAGTCTGAGACTTCGTTTGCACACCTCGGTTCGATCTGCAGTGTGGGGTGTATGATGCTGTGATGCAGGTGGGCGGGGGTGCTGACCCTAGTTGGGGGCGGGGGTGCAGCGCTATCGATCACGCTCGGATGCCCGCACATCGCCGCCCCCGCCGCCGCACGGACGAGTGACAAACACAACTAATAACCTATTTTCCACCCACTCGGTTCCATGCTCGGCGCCCATTTCTCAACTTCCTTCCAACCCCAACGAGCCCCGGGCCGCCTTCCTCGGCCGCACTCGGACCACGACCCTACACCCTATGCCCTTCACTATTACGACCCTTACAATCCACCGGCATAAGTAAACCCTATAAATATGACGCCGGATGAGAAATTGAATATAATCTACGCGTTATTTAATCTAATCACTATTCAAATATCCTGAATCTAAATGGCAACATCTTGTGATTCACAAACTCTCAAAGATGATTTTCAAAATTACTTTGGAAAAGATTTGTTAAAGTAGTACTTTTTTATTATTTGCCTTGCCTTGCCAGTCTTGGTATAAGTTTGACAGCAATAAGAAACAAAATTTGATAATTCAATTTTACACATGGGTACTATATTGTATGACAAGCAACCAAATAACTTGAAATACATAAAAAATTAAAAAAGATTAAAAATTTACTTAATAAATAACTGTTTTTACTCTGTAGAAGAATATATGGCTAAATAAGTTAACACAAAATTATGAAATATAATGTGTGTAACATAGTAACAACCCCATCTACAGACTTGTCTAATATCATATATTATTAATCTATGGAATAATTAAATAATAGTTATTTATGCATCAAGGCACTGAAGTTCAATTTTTTATCACGAATATGGAATTTAGTTGCCGAGGCCCGTAGGGCCGAAGAAAATAAACCATGTGAGTGATAAAAAGGAACTTCAGTGCCGAGGTACATATTAAGTTTTATTTGAAATCTAAAATTCGAAAAAACTGTAAAAAATTACAATATAGGTTAAGTTTATATATCTGTCAGTTGTCAATTGAAACTGACAGTCAGTGTTGCCAACTTCAAGAAGTGATGTTATCGTAAATAACACTCAAAATTATGTGTTTTGTCCTCAATTTCGTCATCGGAGTTAATTAGTTAATTCTTCTTGCTTGCAAATGTTGTTTCATGTTACATCCAAATTTACTATAGTACGTAAATATATCTGCCAAAATTATCTTAATTATACAATAATTATTTAACGGTTGCCAACACTGGATTGCTCAAAATCGTCGTATAATGGGTTACTTTAGTGACGATTTCTGAGCTTTTAATGACGATTTTTGAGCACTTTAGTGCCGATTTAAAACAAATATTATTATGGTATCTACCCGGTGCAGTAGATGTCTCGTCATATGCAAAAGAATCGTTTATTTAAATGTTCAACTGTATTATAATCACTGGTTTATGATATTGTTTAGCGACCATAAATTGAGTCTTTATGTACTAGTCCACAATGATAAATAAAAAAAGTCCTATTGTCAAAATAAACTACAAAATAATTTTTATTAATTTATTAGGGAAATAATTAAATGGAAACATTATTTTCAATAATTGTAACAATTAAAAGTATAATTTGGATGTCATTGGAATAATTTGTGCCATAGTAACAGGTCAAAATGACTGAGATGTAAAATGTCAGCACAACAAAAGCAAAATTCAATCTTCAATTTTCCATTTTTTTTCCTGTCATCGTCGTGTGTAAATAAAATATTGCATGGAACAGGTACCCTTTTATATACCTCGTCAATAAAACCCTAATTTATGTACTTGTTATATAAATATTTATTTTTTCATACTGTATCATACTTGCATGTTTACCAGACTGATTTCAGTATGGTTTTTTACGGTCCTGTTGAAAAGCAATATCTAAAATACGACACAAGTATGAAATAAATCGTACCCTCATTTACAGGACTTATAACGTAAATAATTATTTTGTTGGTGCGGAGTATCAAATAAACAAGCAATGATATGCTGTTTTTTCGGAACATTGCAAATAATAGGGTGAAACCGGCAGAAAAATTCAAAATGTCCTTCCGGTTCTTCTGTACTCAAAGTACTGTTAGGAAACACTATAAGGTATCAAGTTCCAGTCCGTGGGTTTGGAGTTTACGTTTCGTCTTATCTATTGTAGTCAGAATGGCGTGCGTCGTCCATTGTTTTTATTGAATCACCGCTTTGTTCATTTCCATACCGCAGCGCGTCGCTGGCGGTTCGCAGCGAAAAACGAGCAAAAAGGACGCAGCGACGTATCAAACACAAAGTATTGTGTTCGGCGGTAGATATACGGCGAGAACATTATTTATGAGCAGCATGAGTACCTGAGAATTCTATGTTCTTCTTACATTCATCATAATGAAAGCCAGGCTGTCTGCCCCGCGCGTGGTGCGCTTGACAAGCGATGTTCGTTCGCTGTTGTTCGCAGCGCAGCCGATGAGAGTTCGACATAACTGCGAAAGTAAAATTAATGTCTTATTTTATCCTTCATGCGATTATGTTGTCAAAAATATTGTATCGCAATCTGCGATTCGCAGACTGGGATGCTGGGCGTTCGGGAGCTGGAAGATAAATAGAGATAACTGCAGGACCTCCGTGGAATTTTCCCAAAACTTTAACGCAACATTATGAGTTTTACCGCCATAAAACATGTTAGGAAACAATGTTCTTTCTGCACACTGCGAAAGAAAATGGCACGTCATATCGTGAAGTATCGTATAAACTGCCCTGCTCAACACAGAGATTTCTTCTTGATTTGAAACTGAATTTGCATTCACTGCCTAATCAATAAAATATTTTTTCTTCAAACGTCATAAAAGTACAAGCAGAAGTTCAACATCAAAGATGTGTCAAATGTTATTATTAAACATTAAAATACAGCCACAGGCATATGAAAGTCGTGTGATATTTGATTGTAAATTTCCAGAAAATAATTTACTATTGAATGGAAATAAAAAAAAAAATCTTGATAACTGAAAAAAGCACTTTACGCTTAACCCTGCATCGTCACACTGGAGTCTAAGAAACCTTACGATTCTCATCTCGATGTAAATTCAGTTTCTATAATACTAAATAAATACTCAATATGTAAAATTTCTGTGTTTGTTTTCAGTACAAAATAAAAAAAATCTGGTGTGGACAGCACACTATTTTCTTATACATATAAAACCAACTAAAGACGTATGACTTGTTCCTTACGTATGACTTTGATAATTTTTTGACATATAGATGTTAAACCTGTTTAATTTTTAGTTTTTGTTGTAACATTATATTTTGAAATAGGTATTAATTAATATCTGATCTTTAAAACTTGCTAACTAATAATACAAATATTGCTTTTATAATATTTCTAACGACACAAATTTTTGACACTTCACAATTATTTGACATATAGATGTTTAGTTTCTCTCTTAATAAGAAGCAAGTATAAGAAAAATGCAAATATCATTTTATGTTCCAAATAGTTGTGCTGCATTATTCATTTAAAACAGCTGATTCTCTTTTTGAAAAAAAAATTAAATTTATTGTTTTGTGTGTCCGGTAAACTTCCTCTTTCGCATTTTCAATTTCATTCAAAATCAACTTATAAATTCCAAGTTACGTTTACATATCTTGTCTCGTTCATGAAATATTGCGCACACAGACATCCATCCATCCATCCATCCTCACATACAGACATCATTGAGAAATTGGTATTAACGGATTCAGTGGACATCAAAATATATATTTCCGCAATAATCCCGTCAGAGATTTTTTTCATGATTCCAATACTTCCTCATTGGGTTTCCAAATTATCAAGAGATGGTGTTGATCACAATTCGCAAAGGGTACATGTCAAATTCATTTTGTATGATATCTTATGATGCCGAATGCGTGCTTTAGTATTGGTAGTTTGCTTTTATTTATAGCAGAACTGTAAATTTTCCAGTTTTTATAGGGTTTTTGGAGTAAATCTTAATGTTTAATCTACAAATACAATGTACCTTTTATTTTGAAAACTTATTTAAATAATACGTCTTAAACAAATGTAATACTTACATTGGAATTGAAATTTATGTACCTTATGGTTAATTCAACTGTCTACCACTAGTTAGCGTATTTTAATTTTGGATGTCCAATACTTTGAATAAGTAAGTAGAAAGAATCTAAAAGGCAAGAAATTCTCATCGAATGAAGAATTTTTTGAAAGGCTTAGAACTACTTTAGGATGTTGTGCTAAGTGTATAAAGTTAAAAGGTGATTACATTGAATAATTAAAGAGTAATGTTTTCTATGGTAGGCTAAGAACTTATCAACACAAAGAAGTGTTGATATATTTCTCCTGTTCTTTTCCTTAAATGCTCCTATATCATCCTGAATCTCTTCCGTAGATTTCCCTGCGTCTTTTAGCTGCCACTCTCATTAGAGTACTAAATCCACACCTACGTTAGTTAAGGCTGGATTCACAAACAGAAATCGGTAGATTATCCTCAACCGCTGAGTCGAACCGGTAGCGTACCGGTAGCGAACCGGTAACGAGAACACTCACCTCTCTTGAACCTGGTGAGAACCTCGATGGAAACATTAGAGGTGGCTGATGTTTGAAGGTTGCTGTCTCTCTTCTGCACACATGAGGATATATGCGCGGCAGATGCTCGCGTGTAGAAAGGCCGCAGGTTTGAGAAACGTGCGTCTGCATTAATTAGTAAATTGCGCTGTTAATGGTGAAGGGTACACGATCGAAATTTGACCCGTGCCTACGGGGTCAAATATTTTTACTCTGTCAAATATGACGGGATAATCTGCACGTCAAATGGTTTAAATCGTTACATTATTATAGGGTGCTGAATTGGCAATTTGTGATTCTGATTTGTTGATGGAATTACAAATATTGTTTCGCTTGCAACAACTGTTTTATATCTTATACAGGGTGCTCAGAAATTTTAACACACGTCAAACATTTAGAGCCGATCGTAATATATCAGCCGCTTTTGTTTTTATATAAAAATGTAGCTCCCAATTAATTATTTAATAGATATTACGATATAA
Source organism: Poecilus cupreus (assembly GCA_963942605.1). Lineage (NCBI taxonomy): Eukaryota > Metazoa > Arthropoda > Insecta > Coleoptera > Carabidae > Poecilus > Poecilus cupreus. Next base: position 5,091,697 of record OZ012726.1, on the reverse strand, counting down.
GTGAGATAATTAAGATAAGGGAAATTTGCACAAAGAGGCAATAGCCAAGTTCTATAATCATATAAGTATTTTAATAATGCATTATCACCCGTGTATTATACAATATGTTATCTACTCCTGCCCAATGTCAAAAAATTTAAATAATTTGGCTTAATTTTTTTGATAAGCAGAAAATTAATCCAAATAGTTGTAAAATAGTATATTGTGTTATTAGGAGTAAATGTGATACTTTGGGTGCTGAGCGTGTAAGTTTGAACGACGAGCGAAGCGAGTCGGATAATTACATGCGAAGCATACAAAGTCACATTTATTCCGAATAACACATGCTATTTTTTCTTCAAACATAGAAAATAGACATTAAAACATTAAAAAATATTCAAAACATATATTCTACCGTATCCAGTATTTCTAGTTGCCACAAAATCTGTTATTTTTGTTTATTTGTTTTATTCTTAACTATCAAATTATTGAATTACAGCCTTATTATTTTGCATGATATTTTACTTTGTCCGCCGCCAGAGTAAATATGTTGCCAAGGAGACACTTTTACGCCGGCGGCGACAATATTGAACTTCTGCTTTTTGAATACAAATACAGAACAACGTACTTTAATGACGTTTGAAGAAAAATGTTTTTAATCCATGATGACCACAGTTTGATATTAAACAATTATGTAGTTGTTTTCCATAATATTTAAGCGTTTCGTGAAAATAAGTGATTTAGAAAATATTTAGTCATATAGAAAATCAAGCTTAAAATTAATTCTTAATTAATTAAACATTAATTAATTCATAGAATTGTTAAGATTGTATTATAAACATTTATAATAAATAGTTCCTTAATGGAAACGAGTGAAGTAATGAAGCTCTTAACTCACGCAAAATAAGTGGGATAAGTGACATTTAACTCACAGGCGTAGATAATATAATAGTTTATTATTTATGAGGGATTATTATTCACGAAAATGAAGGCGATTGATTGAAATCATCCGAGTGAATAATGACCATAAATCCGAATATAATACTATACTTTTTCTACTCCTGTATAAATATATCCCCATTATTTAAATTTTTTCGATGAATTATAGTACCCATAATTCTCGACAGTGAATTATGATTTCATAATTGACTCTTCTCGACCAATCACAGAGCCAGAAATCCATAATTCCCTGATATTTTAAAAACGTGATGTGGATCACCAAGCAACGCCCGTCTGATAGTAGACAGTGTAGTCAGTTGTCATTGTGTATTTTTATGTTGACGTTTTTCAACGTGTGTTTTCAACGAATTTCGATCATTTTCAAAAGTGATTTCCGAATAGACAGGAGTAGAAAATTAAAGTATTATACGTATTCGGGATTATGGTCATTATTCGCTCGGATGATTGTTAAAAATATCTTTATAAAGTAGTCTCCATTTAAAAAGTGACACATGGTTGTTCATTTGTTCCCAGTTAGATATATGCGGAAATGTTCAACAACAGACAATTCTAATTACAAAAGTATCCAGCAGATGTCACAACTTACCAACGGACGCGGAAACATGGTTGACGCCAAATTTATTATCTGTCCGGTGACGCAAAAATTAACTAAAATAAATCTTTACATCACACGTTTCCCACACAAACAAAACGCAACTGTATTAATTATCCGAAGCGTTCACCGTTCCACACAATAAATAATTCAATGGACTTCAGAACAATTAATGAAATTATCTGAAAATAATTATGTATGATTTTAATTGGAAAACAAGTATGTATAGAAATTAATTAAAAATCAAAATATGTAAATATTTTGACATTATTAAAAATATTTAGTAATTATATTTGGGTAATTACTTTTAATTTAATAACAATATTACAGTAAAATTTTCATATATCAATACGGAATAACGCCCTTGATTTACATAAAAGAGTTCTAGTGTATAAGCCGTTTTTATGTTAAGTGAGTTTACTGCAACGCTCATTGTTTGCTGCTAGTTACTAATTTGGGATGCATTTATTATTATTTTATTCACAATAGGATAGTAATATATTAATTTTGGGCTTTTAAAAAGTATTATATAGAGACTGTGAAAGCAAACTTTCTGCTCTGTCACTTGCCGTAGTTCGGGTGGAGTACTTTTATAATAATCAACTGATCGAAAATTTATTGATAAATCTTAATGTCACTCCAAAATTGTTTACTCATAAATGTAAAATAACAAATAGCTGTAAACGTTCAATATTTATATAATTTTGTTTAATCTTGCTATTAAAACTTATTGTATCTTAGTAGGGTACAGAGCTCGAATCCTTCTATTTCGTCCACTTAATTCATTACCAAATTGACTGATTCGTAACATTGAGTATGTGGACAAGAATGAGGACGTATATATACAATAGCAGGATTTAACAAAATGCTATACAACACTCGTGAAGAAACGAATTCGCTCACTTATGTCTTTGCCCACTCGGATAACACCTCGTGTGCAAGCTATCATTTGGGCGATATTGGATGTTGAAGAGAATGTTGGTGGTTAGAAATAATACTGATATTTTTATATACATTTCGAAATTTAATACCTCCGAGATTAAAACTGACACTTCAGTCCACAAGAAGAAAGAATAAATTATGACATTTAAACCCGAAGTGTACAAATATATTATATCCTGAGATTTGCTTTGAAGCAGAGTGCCACGTTTTTAAATTAGTAAATCATGTAACAAATCAATTAAATGTGACGAACTATAATACAACAGCATTAGAATGGTTCAAACAATGTTATAAGGTGCAGGTTTCCTTAAAACAATATGAAGAATATACACAGAAATAGTAGCAATTGCAAAGGCACCAATTCTTTACAGCACATATGCAAGAATAATTGAAACCCAACGTCGAGTCTCCAGCAACAATCATCACCGGATCCTCGGCTCCGGGTACCGTAGTCGCAAATACCATGCGCGTAGCTCACCGCAGCGTAGCATAGCGTAACTTAACGCAGCCGCAGCCCTGTTATTACTTTAAACGTTGGCAGCAGCGAGACGTATATTTGAATAGAACAAATAGTGCAATGCATGCTCGTGTGTACGTACAGCAGACCGCGGGATGTATTAAGACATGCATTTTATTAATTGAAACTTGTGGAAATGTTTAATTAACTGGTTCAAATTATACTGAAGTTTTTGTGTAGGTATTACTCTAGCAAGACTTTTCAGTTGCGACAGTTTTGTTACAATCTTTAAGAGTATGCAAAGGAAAACACAAAATAGTATATTGAACGAGCCCAATGGTACTCATTTTCTACTAGTATGAAAGTTTGTATCATGTGCGGAAGGTGAATGCTGCAAATCATACGTGTATGAAATAAATACGAGTTGTACACTATACCTTTTCTACGACTACGATATTATTTCCTAATTAATTTAATTTTAATAATAAATTTGTCCCGCTTTCACCATTACAATATTTGACAATTCTAAATAAGTATCCTAGCAATGGCACCTGTACTGAAATGATCTCACCTGTATTGAAATACGCACAAAAAAATTCATTTCGCACGATGTTTGCAATGTACCTCATATCTCTAGCAACAACAAAATAAAATGAGCAGATTTCTAAGTGGTCGTAGAAAAAATCTATTCTAATTCACACTTAACTGTCTTATAAATATAAATCTGAATTAGATTATATAATATTTGGGGTAAATAGCTCCGTGGTAACGTGTCGGGAGATCCTCAGTTCGAATCCCATTGCTGACAGTTGCCAATTTAAATTTACCCCTGTGGTTCCCCCTCCACTAACATCTTTGGGAGCTATGATTTGGCGGCTGGTAACCGCATTTCATACGCAAAAATATATCACATACCGAGATCTGCGTAAGCAGAGTGTCACTTATAATGGGTAAAAGGCGTGATGATATATTTATTTAATAATTGCACTTGATATTTATGTTTAAAATATGTCGTTAGCAAGGCCTGAATTCGGTTCCAGCCGCAAAATGCACAGGTTAGCAAATTTGAACGAAAATGTCAAAATATAATTTTTCTTTAGCGTGTTGTAATTCGTAATGAGGACAGTAAGAGAATGGTATATTCTTCATCAAGTAATGGAATAGCACATATTCCCCACGAGCAAAAAATTTGCAGCTTTCCGAAATCTTATTCAAAACAAATGGCATCAAATTATCTTTCCATAAAAGCCAGGACTACGATTTTAATGTGTATTATTTCATTTCATTGCTTGAGTTTGACAATAAATAGCTAAAATAATAAATTTTATTTTACATCTATCTTAAAATAGAAATCTAGAATATCAATTTTAGACTAATGTGATGCAATTATTGCTTCTGTACATTTTCGTTTGATAAAAAAATACGAATTTTAAATTGCTGCCGTAAAATATTTCAATGTTTTGGAAAGCGGAATATTACAATAAGTAAATTTGGTTATATTTCAAAGATGGAACAAGATAATTTATTCATTTTCATAATGTGAGTCTCGCAGTGAAATAATTCCGCTACGTAGATATGTTATTATTTTGTGGAAAATTCACGAAAAAATTCTTATCAGCGAAAATACATGTTTATCTCGCTTGTGTGATGTATTTTGCGGCAAAAGTAAATTTATTTTCCTTTGATGTGCCATTTATTTATAAAATGACTTGCATAAAACATGCTGAAAATATTTAAATACTGACTTTGTGCCAAATAATGAAATATAAAATTTAATATGTTTGCTTTAAAGTAAGTTTACCGCTTTAATTATTTTTCAGAAACAAAGAATATAACTAAATATACACATTGAAAATTGTACAAAGAAAACATGTTTTTGCTTCATAAGTAGTCTAAATAACCTACTGGAAACAAAATTTATTTAGTATAATTTAATTTATAAAAGTGTGACAGATGTTTAATACCTGACAAATAATTGTCAACAGTGCGAACTCTAATTATAGGTGATTATGTATCATCTAACTTACTTTGTATGTCACCATTCTTTAAAACATATAGTGGAATATTTAGTACCTGGCTTTTTTTTATATTTTTGTGATTTTCGGCAGCTCATAAATTAATAAATAAATCTTCTGTAGTTTACTGTACGAAATATGTGACAAATGTTTCACATTTAGAATAGATATTTCAATTAATTTATGTTCTATAAGTCAAACCAAGTATATTTGGTGGAGTCACCAAATATCACTGAAACGTTGAATTTATTTTATTAGGTTTCAATGTATAATAAACTGTAGGAAATTCACTGACAAAGAGCGCATCGTTATATATCTTATATTTTTGCAAGTAGATTCACAAAAGGGATTAGCGCTAACTCCCTTTTTATTATTATTCGTATCTTAATTTTCCAATCTCAGAACATATTTATTTTAACTGAGGTTGTAGTCCAGACTGGTTAACCTAAAGTTTAATACATTTCGTTAATTTTATGAATTAAGAAACGAAGTCACAGATAATGAAAAAAAATTAAGTTAGCTTTAATTTTTTTTATGAATCTGCATGTTGGAGATTTGATGATTTTTCTGTTTATCGAAGTGCAAATTTGTAAGGCTGCAATTTAAAAATCTACAAGATATCATAAAATACTCTTCAGTTTTAAAATATTCATGCATTTTATGATAAATTAGGAATAATGGTTTTTTTTTGCAAAATTTCGTTGAAGCAATATCTCGAAAAATATAAGAGATACTAAATTAAAATATACACTAATGTATTCATCTCACGAAAATACATGTATACGAAATAGATTTTGCCAATAGGTTCAGATTTTAGTCTGAAAATGGTAAAAAATCTGAAAAATACATACATGTCACACTGTATCCCACTCAGTGATGCAGCACGAACCCAGAAACACAATCAACCAACAATCAATCTCCTCCAAACATTCCTATCCTGGCACACTACTTTCGCTTCGTCCATATTCATAGCGCGATTCATACATGCTCGTCTATTCTTCACACTCGGAATCATTCGTTCACGCAACAAACCATCAATTATACCTAACCTTGGAAGCCCACGAAATCGTTCACCTTCAATCTCACTCGCATATATTAGTTTCACCAACCTTTAATTCACCATTCTCACAATATGTCCAAACCACATCAACTGACTCACTCCCACTTTCTTAATAAAGTTCTTCTCAATCTGACACTCACCATACACCAGTGTATGTTATTATATTCGTTCATGTTTCTTCATCCACATCCAACATTCAGAACTATACATCAATGTATTTACTAACACACTATTCTAAACACTAAATCTAGCATCTCTAGATACATTCATGTTTCGAGCAAATGTTCCCAGAGCACCCAATACCTTGCTGTATTATTTAACATGTAACCGGCCAAGTCAGTCGCCATCCTATATAATTCATGGCACGATTTAAATAATAATAAGTTGTAAATCATTTATAATAAAACAATAAGAGAGGGAATGAGTAATAAACAGTTTATTATTTTATCGGGAAAAAGCGCACAAGCAAGTTATAATCTGAAAATAAAATGAACGACATAATATTTCCAGTGAACAACGGGCGTGTTTGCGTTTTGAAAGTTGGCATTGTTCGCCGATCGTCTGAATATTATTTCGGCATTGTTCACTTAAATCCGTATTATATTCAATTCTCGAATTTTACTGATGGCGTTGGCGTGCTTTTGAATGCACTGTTCCACTATCCCCCAAATTTAAATTCACCGGCAATACTTTGTAGGATACCTGTGCATTGTACTTCCCTTTCCTCTTTTTGTAGGGTGGTTTTTGTTCTCCAATGCAACGAATAACTCCCGAGGGAAAGACGATGTTAATTCAGCGAGTATTTACTGGCTATATGTACATTTACTGTAAATTTGTACCTACAATTGTAACATTGTACCCTTATTCTTTCATTAATATAGGGTACATATATTTCAGTGGTTTTAATCAAATATATTTAAATATTTTCATAAAACATATTTTACATTGAGCAATATTGCAGGTGCAACTGCAACTTGCAACAAATTGCAGCAATATTGCATGAGTGTAACACAAACATTGCAGATGCAAATTAAGATGTTAGCAAAAATATTTGGAGTATAAAATGTTATTTGCATTTTTCTTGTACATGCTTCTAGTTTTGAAAAAAAAACTAAATTATATGTTTAAGAATATATTTCTATAATCTTAAAAACTAAAACATTTTTAATATCTATGTCTCAAACGTGTCAAATAATTATGAAGTGTCAGAAATATGTGTCGTGTGAAATATTATAAAAGTAATATTTGTATTATTAGTTAGAAAGGTTTGAAGACTAGATATGAATTATTTTCAATTTAAAATAAATTCATAGTTACAATGAGAACAATAGTTATTTGTCAAACTAGAGAGGAAAGCGCTTCTTTTTCCCGCTCGAGTTCGAAGTTTGCCTCATGAGCGCAGCGAGTGAGGCATTTCGAACGAGAGTGGAAGAAGAGCTTTCCTCTCGTGTTAGACACAAAATTTTTTTCACGACATGTTAAAAGTTAGGTTATCGTACACAAGGCGGTGTAGCAGTGTTGCCAATGGACCAATCTTAAATATCTTTAATAAGTTGTCAAATTGTGATTTAATAAGAAAAAGAAAAATATAAGACATAATTGTAAGACAATTTAAATTATGTATATCACTAAAATAAGGATTTTCAATCAAATTAGGAATTTATTTATAATTTTTGTAATATATTTTTTGTAAATAACATTCATATTGGTAACACTTTTATACTTTCCTCTCTAGAGAGGAACAACACATTTTCCTCACTATTTCGGGAGAAGAACGGTGGGGTTTCCTAGCATGTCGTGAAAAAAAAAATTAAACAGGTTTACCATTTCTATATCAAATAATTGTCAAAATAAAGTCATACGCAAGGAACAAGTCATACGTGTTCAATTGGTTTTATTTGTATAAGAAATTTTTTTTATTTTTATATTTCCAATAATATAGGGTAGGGTATATTCGCCAATAATACAAGAAATGATGTTAATTTGATGTGTGAAATTAACAAAAACTTATTAATAATTTCATATCAATTGCAATTGCATGTTGTTTAATGTAATTACTATTTAAATTTTCTGATGCATCTCTTTGCAAGTATGACTTACAAATTACAGTTGCAGGTTGTGCTTGCTCAATGTAAAATAGATTTAAGAAATTGCAAAACTCTATACGTACATAAGCAAAATTATTGGAGAAAAACCTATATGTTTAAGAAAATGGAAAGATTGAAATGTAACAGTTTCCCTTGACAGACAATAATTGCATGTTCCTTAGAAATCAGTTTTTAGATGTTTGAATTTGATTATCAATAATTTTTTAAAACTAGTCACAGATATACGGATTTGCATTTTGAATTTCTTAAAGATTTATCAAGAAGAAGTTATTCATTTTTCATTACCTATGACCCATAGAAATAAACACTAAATGGCCTACAGAAGTTTTCGTATCAATCGCTAAATCCCCGTTTCGGAGATATATGCAAATAACCACTCAAAGAAGTAAATAACTATTTTTAAAATCCAACACAATTAGCGCTGAAACAATCAGAAATCATCTCCCTCCACTGACGTCTTCGAGTGACGTCACAAACGATTCGATTGCAAACGTGTTCGCAACGTTAATGAATTAGTAGAACAAAACTGTTGATTTCAGTGCACGTTTTGTTGATATTCCATATGATGCAGTGTTGTGTTTTTAATAATAATGCTTGTAGATTAGTGTAAAACATAAGTGAGAATGACGATAACTTCTACAATAGTAAGATTTAAGGTAGGCCATCCATTATATGTTGATTATTTTGTGTATTGTCTTGAAATGTCATTGCCTATCAAGGTTAATTTTACTTTTTTGTTGTGATTCACTGCGCAGGTCCGTAGGGTAACTTTGGATACAATTCAAAATACAAGCAATGTTAGATAAACATTGTATTCATTTCTACAATTGCTTTGAAACAGGCAAACCAGGAGAAATATATAAAATATTATTAGTGACAGCTAAATTATACAAGATTTTTGAATTAAGTTCTATCAAAACATTTTAGTTAAATACAACGTTTCAAGTTACTCTACATAATTCTTGAACAGGAAAACATATGAAACATAAACAAGTAAATAATTATATAGTTGTTTATTAATTTGTTTTCCTGTTGAAGAATTTTGTAGTGTTTTTTATAATTTATTTGAAGTTTATTCGTACATAGAGTATTACGTTCACTTTTCATTTGGAAGAATTTGACATTACAAAGAGTATCAAAAGTTAATTTGGTACGGGTCATAGTTGAATAGTACATATTGTATAAAATAATTCCATGCAGGATCTTGAGATTCTAAGTTCGAATCCTAGAGCCAACAGTTGACATTTCTAACTTTGTTCCTGTAGTTCCCCCTCCACAAACCTCCTTGATGTTTGGTAACGGCAGTTCTCGCGATTAATATTTATATCATCACGCCATTTTCTCATTTCGGGTGTGACAATCTATCTAGAGCAGATCTCAGTAAGTGATATATTTTGCGCATGCAATTCCGTCAGATAAAAACCCCCATAGATGTTAGAAGAGTGGGAACCAAAGAGGTAAATAATATTGCCAGTGACGGAGTCGAACTGCACTCTCTACACACCTAAGTTGTTTCGTAAAACTATAAATTATGTACCTGTTACAAAATAGAGCGTGTAATGATAGCTTTTGCTGTTGTAAAATCATCCTAATGAGTAAAAGCCATAACGCGAATAGAACACTATAATTTTCTACAACAATTCAGCCCATAGATTAGTTTAAAATTCAAACAATTTCAAAATGTTAACCTAATATAAATACCGTAATTTTGTATACCGTGCCCACATGATAAATTATGAATATTTCTTCCGCCAGGAACGCTAGTGAGGAAAATTTAGAATCGTCAAATAATTATACAGAATATACGGGCCCAGTTAAAATCATACAAAGGAGAATTGTTTAATTCACCATATTTATATCTTCAGTTCTATTATTTTTACATCCCGTACAAACATAAATGTAAGGGAAGTATTATGTTTATGTTACGAATTTATTCGATTTTGAAAACAATTAGTGATATGTTATTTGAAGGCCTATAAAGGTTTTTGACCATATCTTAGTAAATTAATGAGATAGAGTAAATTTCATTGGAATTAAATAGGTGAAGAATAATATTACCTACAATCTTTATTTAACATTTTTCTATATTTTGTTGTCGTTAGATTCAAAAACAGTGTTCGTGGTAGCAGCCAATACCTTTGGGCCAAATGAAATTTTTATGTTAGTGAATTATGTTAATTTGTTATTATTTCATTTGTTATTTTTCCTTGAAATATTCTTAAAAATAACAAAATTTAAGGTAGGAATAAATTGAGTACAACAATTTTCCTTTTGTAATATCACAACAATTTTTTTTAAGTTATTCTAAAAGTCTTAAATGGGTCAAATAATATGATTATATTATATTATCGTTTCAATATTGCGCCTTAAGTAGAAAAGTCATAATTACACATCTTAATGCGGTCATCTATGCATTCAAAAGAGAGATGAGTGGTTAAAAACTGGACAGATGACTGGATATAGACTTGACAGTTGTTCCTATTGGTCGATGTAGACTACGCCCCCAGTGGGTAACGTGCGATATAGCCGTAGAAAAATATCTATTAGCGAATACTCTTTTAGGTTTTCTTTATTATCAGGCCACACTTTAATCTTTTGCTCTCAAACATAGTTTCTTTTAAGATAGAGTCTTTTACGCCCGGTTGCACCAACGTTAGTTAAATTTTAAACTTGGTGTAAATAAATAAAAACATATGGAAGTTACATGTCATATGGAGTAATTGACATTGATGTCAAAAATTAGAACGTTGGTGCAACCGGACAATTTGGTATTAGATAAAATTAGGTTTTTTCATTTCATTTTCGTAAATAAAAATTTGTCCGATAAAACATAAACATCTTGTGTTATTACACCCTTCACTGCGAATATGATGCATCGTATTTATTTAATGAGTTTGCCATTGCATACAATTCAAAGACTATAAATAATTCGTAGTGCAGTAGTTTTCATGAAACTCATCACACAGACAATTGAGCAAATATTTTGTCCATTATTTATATTCATATGAATTTCAAATGACAGTTGACAAATTGTGAAAGATGCCTTTGGAAATGTCGTTTAATATTCAAAGCGTTTACATAAATAATTCGAAAAAATAATTTAAAGTTTTAATATTCGATTGGAAGTTATTGATTTTATAATATAGTAGGGGTGGATATGTCATTCACCATCACTCGCACCCTCGCAATATTGTATAAGGGGATGATATTGGTCAATAAGGGTTCGAAAATATTTACATAAACGTTTCATCTGTGTGGCAGACCGCCATTTTCATCCCCTGTCCTTGGGGATGCTGAAATCTAACTTGAATAAGTTTTATACTTTTGCACAATGTACAAAAAGTTAGGGGTGGGAATTAACTAGAGGAATACAGGGCTGTATTAATTAATACGGGGTGGTTCATCGGTTTGTATTTTTATTTTATGTGATTATTAGGAATAAATGTGATATTTTGTGTGCTAAGCATGAAAGTTTGAACGACGAGCGAAGAACACATGCTATTTATTCTTCAAACATAAAAAACAGAATTATTATAAATAATTAAAAATGTCCAAAACTTCAAAAAAAATTTTTGTCTTATCCAGCATTTCTAGTTGCCATAGAATATGCTGTTTTGTTATTTTTGTTTAATTGTTTCATTTTTAACTGTCAATTTATTGAAATACAACCTATTTTCAATAATTTTATTTAACGATTGTGTGATATGTCCTATGTTTCTCACCCATTTCAAACAGATAATAACTTGCATTACCGTACTAGTGCGTTTTTAAATATTGCCGCACTGTTCATATACAATACATACAATACGATCTTAGGATCATAGGTGAAATTTTGTGCTCATTACGTGTGATACTATATTATTATCGCACTCATATCATAGACTTGTTGTACACCTTCCATATGCGGGCAAAAATCTTGATTATATATAATTGAGTAAATAATAGTTATGTATCAAGACACTGAAGTTCAATTTTTTATCACGAATATGGAATTCAGTTGCCTGTAGGGCCGAGGAAAATGAACCATGTGAATGATAAAAAGGAACTTCAGTGCCGAGATACATATTAAGTTTTATTTGAAATCTAAGATTCGAAAAAGCTGTAAAAAAATTACAATATAAGTTAAGTTTATACATCTGTCAGTTGTCAATTGCAACTGACAGTCAGTGTTGCCAACCTCGAAAAGTGAAGTTATCGTAAATAACACTCAAAATTATGTGTTTTGTCCTCAATTTCGTCATCGGAGTTAATAAGTTAATTCTTCTTGCAAATTTTGTTTCATGTTACGCCCAAATTTACTATAGTATATCTGCCAAAATTATCCTAATAGTACAATAATTATTTAACGGTTGCCAACACTGTGTTGCTCAAAATCATCGTATAATGGGTTACTTCAGTAACGATTTCTGAGCTTTTAATGCCGATTTTTGAGCACTTTAGTGCCGATTTCAAATAAATGTTATTTCTTGAAAGTATCTATTGCTGTGCAATAAACAACTGCTTTTTCACAGAGAATGCATTTAAAAGACTCACTTTTTGCACGCATGTATAAAAAATTAGACGTCAGCGACATGAAAAATAACTCAACAACGAATTGAATAAGGATTTTTTTACAAAAATATATAAAAATAAAATTCCAACTTCGTAGACTGCATCAGCATGCGGCATTGATATGATTTCTTTTTCATATCTCGTATTTCATATATTTATATTTTTATTTGGTTTCCACTGCTGTTCTCATTGATATCTCCGGAGATTTGCTGTATGCTTCTCAATTGTGATAGCATTAAATTAAACTCAATGCGAAAGAATAATTTTTTATTTGAACAAAATGAAGGCTTAAAATGTGAGTTCAGATACAATGCCAGTTAATGAGCATAACAAAAAGCAACAAATACAAACATTAAGATCCTACCTAACTTTCAAATTTGTAAAGAAATATGTCGTCACGTCGTTTAAGTACTTTAGTGTGGCACTCTGCTTAAAGCAAAGCTAAATATTTGATATTGGACTTCCAAATTATCAAGAGATGGCGTTGATCACAATTCCCAATGTCAAATTCATTGTGTATATCTTATGATGGCGAATGCTTGCATTGATATTGGCAGTTTGCTTTTATTGGCAGCAGAACTGTTGCCATACACACTACAAATTTTCCTGTTTTTAAAGGTTTTTTTTGGAGAAAATTCATACTTAACCTATAATCTACAAATACAATGAACCTTTCATTTTTACATCTTATTTAAATAATACGGCTTAAACAATTGTTATACTTACATTGGAATACTCTTAAAATAACTATTATTGTTATTAATTTTAAAAAATATAAAAACTAATTTCAAAGTACAAAGAAATTTATGTACCTTATGGTTAGTTTAGCTTTCTACCACTAGTTAGCGTATTTTAATTTTAGAAGCTGGTCGTCGAATTGTGGGCACTATGAATGTGGACGAGGCGAAAGTGTTGTGCTAAGATATGAATATTTGGAGGAGACTGATTTTGTTTCAGGGTGCTCCATTATGTGGGATATCACGTGATGTTTTATATATATATATATATAAATATAAATTTGAAATGATTGATTATTTAATAATTACACTTGAAATATAGATTATATATTTCAGTTTTTTATTTTTTCTTACAGCTACAATGATTATTGAAATTTTATAAAGATTTGTGGATTAAGTTATGTAAATTACTTTATTTAAATACAATGTTTCTAATTCTTCTATATAATTTACATTATATTCAAATATTATATTTTTATACTCACATTGAAATGTGTTGTTTCGCAATGCCTAAACAACGAGCGAAATTTCCATTTCCCGGGTTCCACCAGATAAGAACTCGGGAAATTTCGATGAATACATTCCTATTTCTCCATTTATTAGAAAACTGTATTTATAATAAAAAATCTGATGCGTCCAGCACATAATCTCCCGCCCAATACAACTCTTAAACGGTACAAAATATTATTTGATGATACAGAAACATACCTTCTTATTTGTTAATTTTCTATTTATAGTTGAGAAATTTAAATTTCTTTCGTATATCTATTTAATTTTTAGACATATATTTCACTAAGAAAACAGCTTTACAATCACAATGACATGTGACACATTTCGTGTGTTTCCATGGTGAACGTAGGATGCAAGATTTATGAAATATAATTTCTTTATATTTTATTATTTGTAAATCTAAATAAAATTTGTATAATCAAAACTGATGTAAAATTAATTATTCTACAATTTTCAAATAACAAATTCTTGAAAAATTTTATTTAACCGTGTTTTTTCACGAAAAACTGTAAGGGCTTCTAGTGAACTGCTACTTCATGTCGACCAATTTTATCCAAAATCTAGTTTTTCATATAAATATAAGAAGCGAAATTACACAAAATTGTATTATTTTTTATTATGCAGTATTCGAATTATGCGAGACGAAAAAATCGGTACAGACCACAAACACATACATACAGACATCATTGCGAAAAAGTAAAATCGTATTGTAGGGACTCTAAAACATGCTTATTCATTGCAAACTCACTACCCAATTTTTTGACCAAAAACAATACCTCCCTCACGAAAGGTACGCGGGAGGTAAAAAAATATACAATCTTTGTGTGTAATAACAATTCTCGCATTGAGATGTAAATAACTATACTACAAAACGTATCCTAATGTCGTTAGAATTTACTACAAGTTTTCAAAGCTCTCTCATACTTATTAGTGAACGTAAAATTCAGCTTTTCTTAAAATTCTAACATCTTCCATTTGAAACTCTTTTATACATTAGAAAAAAATTTAATTATTTCTCGATCATAAGTTATTGTATATAAAGGCACACAAAAGAAATTCAGGAGAACTTTACGTATAAGAAAATATAAAAGGTAATTAGTTGGCTAGTTAGTTCAAATTACAACCCGTGATCTTAATAGCTGTAAATAAATATTTTGTACTAATTATCTAGCAAGAAAAGTAATTGAATGACCCGGAAAAACTGAGCATCCCCACAAAAACCGCCCCTAGATCAGCTAAACACAAACGGTATCCTGACACATGTACACATCTACTCAGCAGTGCAATTATCATGTAATATATCATAGGCTTAGACACATTCGCGCAAAAACTAAGGTCTGAAAATTTGCACAGAAGCTAATTCCGGCCGAAC
This sequence comes from Poecilus cupreus, assembly GCA_963942605.1. NCBI lineage: Eukaryota > Metazoa > Arthropoda > Insecta > Coleoptera > Carabidae > Poecilus > Poecilus cupreus. The sequence continues at coordinate 5,076,414 of OZ012726.1, read as the reverse complement.
CGAGTCCGGCGTTGGGAAGTCTCCGGAGTTCCGGGACGGACATTATTTACCACGTTTCCGGAGCCATCCGTCCTGAAGCCACACTGTGGCATGGCGTGTTCTGCCAGCGCAGAGGCGTTACACAAAATAAAATTGCTTTGTTTACAATCATTTTTATCGCACCTATTAATGCTTGTATTGAAGAACTATAACGTTTTTCTATTCCTTTAGAAATATATCTCCATTATTTAATTTTTTTTACGAATTATAGTACCCATAGTTCACGACAGTGAATTGTGATTCATAATTAACTCTTCTCGACCAATCACAGAGCCACAAATCCATAATTCACGGTTATTTTAAAGATGCCATTTGAATCACCAAACAACGGACCTCTATGTAGTCATTTGTCATTGTGTATTTTTATGTTGACGTTTTTCAACGTGTGTTCTCAACGAATTTCAATCATTTTTCAAAAGTGATTTCCGAATTTACAGGAGTAGAAAAAGTATAGTATTATATTCGGGATTATGGTCATTATTCACTCGGATGATTTGCATCTTCGTGAATAATGACTATTCTAATCGCTTATGTAATAATATACTGTTATTTCAAGACACACGAAACTAATTTATTTACTTTTAAATATTTTTTAGCACATAATGATGTATGCAACTATGTTAATAATTATGTTTTACATACTGGATTGTGACTTTTTTATGTTCAATAGAAATTAAAATCTTATAATCGTACTGTAGCGACATTTTGTTTCATATGAATTTTAGACTAAAATCGTAAATAGCAAAAAATCCTTGGAATGTAAAACTACATGTAAGAAGCCTAATTATGTTAATTAAATGGGTCTCCTTCACGATGTAGAACCTAATTACAAATTGCCATGAGAAATGAAACAAAAATTTTAACACTTTGTTGGTAGATCTATCAAAATATTTTTAATGATTTCAACTTCTATTGCTTGCTGATTAATTATTGATATTTCGTATTAAAAATGGAAAAATATAACCTACTAGAAAAAATGCATTCCATTTTGAAAACATAAAAAGCTCTTTCCTAATAAAAGGTAATAGATGTGATGATATAATTGTTTGAGAATTAATAGGAGTAGTTTATAGATAATGTAGTTACTAGACGTCAAGTCACGTCCCCAAAAATGTTAGTGAAGATACCAACTGAAGATCTAATTATTCACAGTCCAATGCGTTATCAAAATACATAAAAACTTTTTAGCAAAAAATAATCGGCTTTCGTTCATTGATTGTTTGGCGTCGACTCAAAATTAGTTTTTTATTTTTCGCTTTTCAGTTTTTCGTCGATTCAATTTTTCGTTAAAAGTTTTTTTTAAATTTTTTGTGGCTACCTATTTTTCTACCCTTACGGGTGGAATTTTTAAAGTTATACGTGGATGAACAATTAATCATCCTCTATTTTCCTACCCTTAAGTATGAAATTTATGGGTGTAATTTCAATGGAACCAACTTCGTGGTATACCCTATCAAATAAAAAAATTAAAAAAATCGAACTACTCGGTGAAAATGTATGCGTGATCATAGATAAAAATATATATACAAATTTATAAATTCCACGCCTTTCTTCCCCTAACCACAAGAAAAGCTAGCAATTTCCTATCTCGTTTAATTGTGCCAGTAGTTTCTTTGGCACCTCCACCAAAATACTGTGGCTGATGACAGCACTCCAATCATAAAAATATATCATTTACCGAGGTCTAGGAGCAGAATATCACAACCAAAATTGGTAAATGCTCTTATAATATATTAATTTTTATTGTGCTATATACATATTAGTGTGGATCTTAAAATGCGACAGATCGAAATTTTAACTGGGCCGTCATAAAAATGGTACCAAATAAATACAAAAAATTTGTAGAACGATTGCTATGCGTTAATGATACTTTGTAAAAACAACGTTTGATATGCGTTTCTTGAGAAGTTGATATTTAAAATTTTGTACAACAAAAACCATAGATGTTTACCCATAATCTAGATACTTAACTCGATGCGCACAAGTGAAGCCTCGGCGGCCATTTGCTAAAAAGGCAAATAGTGACATTTGTGTCAATTTAAAGGTATTTATTACAATATATAGTTCAGTTTTGATTGTAAGGTTAAACAGTATAGCAAAATGGTTAAATCGAGAGCAAAGTGTGAGTAAAAGAAAGTCAATAAATAAAGTAGGCAATAAAGTGTAATAATTGCATTACATTTCATACCTTAGCAATTAACATAAATTTAAAAACAATTTATTTAATTTTATATTCTATACATTAAATTCAAATTTTGCCATTTTAACAAATGGCCCCCGCGGATTCACTTATCAATTTTTTTTTAATATTGTATGTATAAACATCTATGACAAACAGCACTCAACTATAGCTGTCTTTCTCGACTAGCATTTTCAACATCAGTGAACGTTCCAGTAAGAAAATCTTATCTACCGGAAATGGTGCACTGTAGTATTTAAATTTATTTTAAGTCCAAAAATATTTATTTTTCTACTCATGTGTAAATATACCGGCATTATTTCAATTTTTTCGATGAATTATACTACCCATAATTCACGATATTGAATTATGATTAATAATTTACTCTTCTCGTCCAATCACAGAGCCGGTAATACATAATTCACGGTTATTTTAAAGACGTGATGTGGATCACCAAGCAACGACCGTCTGACAGCTCATATGTAGTCACTTGTCTTGGTGTATTTTTAAGATGACGTTATTCATTGAGTGTTTTCAACGAATTTCGATTATTTTCAAAAGTGATTTACGAATTTATAGGAGTAGAAAAAGTATAGTATTCTACTCGGGATTATGGTCATTATTCACTCGGATGATTCGCAAACTTCACTTTCGTAAATAATGTTTATCATAATCCCTCATATAATAATATACTCTTTAATCTCATTTAATGTTTGAAAGAGTACCCTTACTTATAATCTAGTAAAAGAACATACGAGCCCAGAATCATATTATTTGGCCCCGTTAAAGTCATAAAAAGGAAATTTGTTAATTCGCCTTATTTATATCTTAAATACTATAATTTTTATGCCGCACATACATATGTGTAACAGAGGTATTGTTTATGCTACGAATAAATTAGATTTTTTTAACAATTCATCAACAGTAACTTGTTGATTATTTCAAGGCCTATCTGGGTTTTTGGGCTTATCTCAATAAATAAATGAGATAGAGAAAATTTCATTGGAATCAAAAAGATGTAGAATAATATTACTTACAATTTTTATTTGAAGCAATTTTCTGTATTTTGTTGTCATCAGATTTAAAAACAATGTTTGTGATACCAGCCAATACCTTTGGGACAAATTGTAAATTTGATATTATTTCAGTTGTTATTATTGCTTAAAATATTCTTTAATATAACAGAATTTATGTTATAAATAAATTTAGTACAATAAATTTTCCCTCTGTTCGATCAGAACTATATTTTTAAAGCTATTCTAAAAGTCTTAACTAGGCCAACTAATATGATTTTGGGCTCGTATTGTGTATATAGCTCCTGAAGGATAGAACTTCCAGGGACGCCACTGAGCGCCCATCGTGCGTACCGTTGCGTCGCGTCACGTAACGTAACGTCACGTGTCAGACCGAAGTAAATAATGACCGTGTGGGTTTTTCGGCAGCGAGTGATTCATTCGCAACAGTTCGACTAAAATTAAATGTTGTACATATTTTCTCACCCCTGCTGAAATTATTAACCCTGTAATTTATACCTACATCTTCCAGCTAATGAATTGCTGCTGTCTTATAATTTACTGCTTTATTATGATGACTGCTTCGCTGAATGATATGGATTATTACAAATGGTTCTCTGTTGCTGAGTGTCTCTACTGTCCGAGTTGTTTATTTAACGCGAAATAATTGGTGCAAAATTAATGATTCGCTTGTTTTCTGCCGACGACCGGCGGTTTTTTGTGCGGGGTTTTTCTTTTTCGTATAGGGAAACGGATTAATATAAAAATTCCAAAAGTTGAACCTAATTAACGACCGAGCTTTTTGGACGAACAAAAAACTCAGAGATTTGATTCGATTTTCAGCAGGTCAGACAAAAACTTGCCTAGCATAACACCTAGATTGGAATCAGGAATATATTTTGCTGTAATTTTGTTGGTAGCTATTATAAAGTTCCGTGCATGTTTGCATCGTTCAAAGTTTCAATTAAATAAATGTTATCATTAATAGTTAGGGAATAGTATATTGCATAACTAATGCTGAAAGTTTAATCACACGAGTGTGAAATACCCTTTCTATAACACTGTTTTGGAAACTACACATTCAACAACTTAAAACTGTATTGGAACAACTATCATTCCATACGCCGCGTATGGAATTATTTTGACGAATCAGAGCCGCATACTAGCGCAATATATGAAGTATTTTGATTCAGTTTGACGTTTTCAATAGTTTTATATTTGTATTTTTACTTTCTTATACAAAGTATAAGGAAGTATTGGAATCACGAAAAAAATCGCTGAGGAGATTTTTGCGGAAATACATATTTTGACGTCCACTGAATCCGTTAAGACCAATATCTCAATGATGTCTGTGTGTGAGGATGGATAGATGGATGGATGGATGTCCATGTACGCAATATCTCATGAACTAGACAAGATATGTAACGAAACTTGGAATTTATAAGTTTTATGAAAAAATGTAGAACTGAGTTGATTTTGAAAAAAATTTAACCACCGGAAGAGGAACTTTACTGGACACAGAAAACAATAAGTTAAATTTTTTTCAAAAAGAGAATAAGCTTAGAGAAAATGTTTCAAATAAAAGATGTTAGCAATAATATTTGGAATATTGAATGTTATTAACACTTTTCTTGTATGTGCATCTAATTTTGAGAAAAATTAAATTATATATTCAAAAATATATTTCAATAATCTTAGTTACAATGGGGAAAAAACAAAAACATTTTTCATATTTATGTGTCAAACGTGTCAAATAATTGTGAAGTGTCATAAATATGTGTCTTGTGAAATATTATAAATGTAAGTAATATTTGTATTATTAGTTAGAAAGTTTTGCTGACTAGATATTAATAGATTTCTATTTTAAAGTCATACGCAAGGAACAAGTTATACGTGTTCAGTTGGTTTTATTTGTGTAAGAATGTAGTGTGGTGCCCACACCAGATTTTGTTTGCTTCTTTTGACAAAACTGAATTATATGTTTAATAAACTAATTTTAGTTGCTATGGGAACAAACAAAGAACAGAAACTGTAATTATTAATCATTCAATACAGATTCACATACCGATAGAAAAATTTGAAACTCACGGAATATCCTCACTTAAAATTGTAATATTTTTTTATTACATTTCTTTATAATATAAGCGCTAAGAAACCCATTGTAGCAGAGCGCATCGTCAGATCTCTAATATTTTTCGAGATACGTCGATTTTCGGTATTTTTTGAAGTGCAACTTTAAGGGCCTGTAATTAAATAACTACACGAGATATCTAAAAATTCTCTTCAGATTAGCGTTTCTGGTGCCTTATATAACAAATTAGCAAATTTTCAAAATTTTGAATTTTTTTTGTATTTTTGTTCAAAATTTCGATCGGCGATAACTCGACAAATATTAAAGATACAGATTTGCAGTGTTCACCAATCGATTCAGCTCGTCGAAATACATAAGTATGCAAAGTTTCATAAAAATCGTTTTGCAGGATGGAAAGTTAGAGCAAAAAGCCTGAAAATGGCGTTTTTTGTCCAAAAAGTTAAATGTTACCCCTTGACGTTTGGCCTGAATTTGGCCATTTTCAGACTTTTTGCTCTAACATTTCAACCGTTTGTCTGAATTTTCTGAAATTTTCAGGGTTTGTGTATTCCGTCGAGCTGAATCGATTGGTGAACACTGCAAGTCTGTATCTTTCAGATTTGTCGAAATATCTCCAATCGAAATTTAAAAAAAAATCCAGAAAAATTTCAAAATTTTTAAAATTTACTAATTTATTATAAATGGCACGAAAAACACAAATCTGGAGATATTTTTTGATATATTGTATAGTTTTCGAGTTACAGCCCCTCAAAGTTGCTCTTCGGAAAATATAAAAAATCGTCATATCTCGAAAAATATTAGATATATGAAGATGCGGTCTGCTGTAATGGGTTTCCTGGCGCAAATATTATAAAGAAATGTAATAAAAAAAAATTACAGTTTTAAGTCATATTTGGGGAAAATTCCGTATTTTGAAAAATATTATAAATCGCCATATTTCGATAAAATAAGACATATTACGATGCGTACTACAGCAATTAGTTTATTCATGTTTAAGTTATACATAAGTAATAAATTTCAAGTTAAGTTTGGAGGAGTATATAATTTATTTTCTAGTAAAAAATTTATTTGTATAAGAAAGTAGTGTGGTATAATTTCCAAAATCTTGTTATAGAAAGTATAGTCTACAACATGTAACATAATGGCATATCCCACTCTCGCAAACCGTAGTGCTCGCTTTCAGTTTTTAGTTGTAGAGTGTGTAGTTTCCAAAACAATGTTATAGAAAAAAAAATTGTGAGCGAAATTTGTAATAATGTGCAAGTTAAAAAAAATATTTACCTCCAGTGGTATTTCGATATATTATTCAACAAGATAGACTATATTCATCAATTTAATTAATGGGACCACTTCCAATTCGTATATTATCACACATTTTGCAAAAAAATTACACTGACTTTAAGTGAAAAGAATTATTTATTTATAAAATTGTCATGGTAACGGGATATATTGCTCGGACCCATATATCCGCTGATATATTGCTTTGATTGGTCAAAATAGATGACGTGTAAGACTCTTATTGGCTTATTTACTATAGCGTTGAATATTCATTTGTAGTGATAGCCCTTATTTTAGAAGTTGCTCCATAAACTAAAATATAATATTAAATCTGTAGTTACATATTATTGTGTCCATCTGTTGCCCTGTGGTAATTTCAGTAAGCCAAATACCATCTGTAATAATGTAATTTCGATTATAAATAAATATTACACTTGCCAATGATACACAATAACCATCCAATTACAGGACCACATTTAAGAATGAGCACAAGCGAGAGAATTGTTTTCAAATTAAAACACTTCCCTTTATGAAGCCCAGAAGTATACCTCTAAAATGAGTTGCGAATGTTTTCATAAATAAACCAAAAATACCTCCGCAGGTTCATTTCAAAACAATTCCTCTGCTGGCGCTGAAACTCGTTGTAAAACACTAATTAATCAAGTAGTCTCACAGCGACTGATATCTAATTTAGAACTCAATCTTTTGAGATAAAGTTACAATTCATATCGGATTCCGGGGGCGTCGGGACGGACGGGCGTCGACGCTGCAGGTACGACTGCAGTGGATCCACGTAGCGTCGTTGCATACAATTGTAGGTGATTCTGCGTTCAGCGAAGACGATGCTGGGTGTATTATAGTTTTATTTTCAATAAAATTTTATGGTATTATAACCGTTTTCTTACGAGATCAGTGGTGGCTTCGATTTTATAACTATTGTTAGTTATTGGTAGTTCATGTACTTTTAGACTTAACCTAAATATATTGTTTAATAACATACTTTAACCTTTTTGCAGATGCTGATTGCCCAGTCGATTCTTTCGTCCACGCATTGTAAGTACTACTTATTTTTTTCTTTTAAAATATTGTAGAGACTCTGGTAATTATTGCAAGAGGTTTAAAATGTTGTGGGGTTAAACTGAGGACCTCATGGTTACTACTGAACTATTTTCATATTTGTAGGATCTTAGTTGACGACTGGTAATATAAACTGTAAAATTGTTCAGTATAAGTAGTGTGCCACCATTTCAATTTTGAGTATACAAAATTGGTCATATTACCAGTTTCAATTTTATTATTACAATTAGCAAAATTCAATCAGTGGTTTTTAAAATACGGGATACATCTTTTTTTATTTATTTAGTATTATTGTTATATTATATTTTAATAGGATCCAAATAGAAAAATGCAAAATAAATTTAGATGCATTTTAATAGAAAATGTTTAAAAAATAAACAAATCAAATAGTTGTTATACTACAATTACTACAATACTTTTATGTCAAACTTTAATTACAAACCTAAAACAACAAACAAATTATTCTATAAAACTATTGCTGAATTTATTTTTTATTTACCTTTATCAAATTTAATGCAGATCACATGGAAAACACGTCTAGAAATATGTAAAAAATAATGAAAATTATAACAAAATTTGACACTTTGAGAGCAGGTACTTTTGTTATCACAGCTATCCCCGTCGCAACAGCTAGCTGACAATTTACAAATACGAAATACATAATGCTATTTATTTATGTTTTTAATTAATAACTTAACGATTTTGGAAAAAATATAATGTATACCGAGGCAATAAGGTATTTTTTATTACTCATATGGTGCCTTGGTATACCAGTAACTATTTTTTCCTTTGTTTAGTTATATTACCGTATACCGGGTGGTGACTGACTCAACTGAGTAACCGTAGAAATGGAATTGAATACAAAAATAAATCTAGTCTAGATTAGATCACATGGTCAGATACAACTCCATTGTTCGTCAAACAAATCTTTCTTGAAAATTGTTCTTCATATTTGATGTATTTATAATATTTCCATGGTTACTAATTATGAAAACAGCCTTTATTGAATAAGTAAAATAAAATTTGTTTACTGATTTAGATACAGATATTTATTTGAAACATTTTCCTCTAAAATGATAAGAGAACCAGGAAATTGCATAAGCATTGTTTAATATGTAAAACGCCTATGATCAGCTGACTTAGTCACCACCATATATATACAGGGTGTCCTACACCACCCTTACCACCGTGTGGTATTGTTTTAGGTTTTGAGTTTATTATCAATGTGTTTTTGTTTTTAGGTTTAAAATTAATATTAGAACAATAAAATTGTCATATTTACAATCTGTTTTACGGTTCTAAACCCCCAAAAAGATGGTTTAAATCTATTCACAGTAGAAAAAATTATTCCAAATAAATTCACCAAATTTTGATGAATAGAATCTATAAATCTACAATAAAAAAATAGGGGTACCTATTTGAAACCTCAAAGTTGCCTCCCATGCTCACTGCAAGAACCCTCTTGTAGGGGGCATGAGGTTCCATTTTGGCATCATTCAATAGAGCACATCAACATTAATAAGATTTCATATCGTTTAGTTTAAAATTTTTAGCCTTTACATTATAAAAGAGTGGTACGGATGGTCTTGGACGAAAGATGATGAAAGAAATAGCTTTACAAGAAATATTTGAACAACGTTTCAAATTAGAATCGAGATACGGGTTCTTATTGGAATAAAGGGCAATTACATCCATCTGTCACAGAAGAATTTTTCCCAAAAACGCAATCCGTGTATTTCTAATTACGTGCATGAGTTTGAGGCCTGTTTGTTCTCAAAACACTGCCATTAAATTAAAATTTAAATGAAAGGTAATTGAGACAGAAATTAATTGCTTTAATATCTCGCAGAAACCACTCTCTTGTTTCTTTACTTTAATTAGTCGTTGCTCTCATTGTTATAGTTTAAAAACTCAACTCTTCGGGAACTTGTTTGAGGTTTGTTTCTTTGGCAAGACCTCAAGAAAATGAAATATACTGTTTTGTTTATGTTACAAACATCGAGTTTTATTTTAAGACGGTATAAACATTAATTTTACTCCGGGTTTACGACAATCTTCAGATTATGTCTCGATATCTCCTACGAAATTTGTTAGATTATTGATTATAAAAATTATGATCTCGTATCAAATTTTGTTATGATATGAAATAAAATGTAATACGAATATGATCAGAATCGTTTTACGGATGTCCATACAATTCTGTAGTGTCCATAAAATATTTTCTGAATTAGAATTGGAGTATTTCAAAGTATTAAATTTTTTTAATCAAATTATATCATTTATTTTGGAGTACAGTATTAAATCTGTAGTTACACATTCTTGTATCCATCTGCTGCCCTATTGTAATTTTATAATTCCAAGCAACATCTGTAAGAATATAATTTCGATTATAAATAAATATATTACTTTCCAATAGTACGGTAATCATCCAATTACAAGAACGCACTTTTAAGAATGAGCACAAGCTAGATAATTTTTTCTAATTAAAACATTTCCATTTAAGAAGCCCAGAATCTTCAGATTATGTCTAGATATCTCGTATGAAATTTGTTAGATCATTGATTATAAAAATTATGGTCTCTTATCAAATTTTGTTATGATACAAAATAAAATATAATACGAATATGATCGGAACCGTTTTATGGATGTCCTTACAATGCTATAGCGTCCATAAAATATTTTCAGAATTAGAATTGGGGTATTTCAAAGTATTAATTTTTTTTTATTACATAAACAAAAATATCCAACTTCAGTGTTTTTATCGAGCTATATTTAAAACACTGAGTACAAATTATTATCTGTATCTTTTTAATTATTACATATTTGAAGTAAATTTATCATTATCAGTATAAAAACTTTTAACATAATACGTATTTAGATATTTTAAATTATTTTAAAGTTTAGGAGTTTGAATATATTTTTAGATATTTGTTTTTATATAGTTATTAGACTTGTTTCAAAATTGGTATTAAATTGAAGTATTCTGAAAGAGAAGCAAATATTTTTGAGGGCTTTCAAATATCTATTTATATTTTAATAATTATATACTCATATACAGTGTTATGACAGATTATTTTAAAAATGATCTAGATCAAAATCAAGATTTTCATATTTTATATGTTCTAGATCAGATCATACATCAATTTTTATGATCGGATCTATTTTTTTAGATTATAAGATAAGGAATAAAAGATCTTGTTTTTATCATAAAAAAAGATCAGTAAACTTTGACAAATATATGCTGGCAACATTCTCTGATAACTTGAAGTATGCAGATATATTAAAGATTCTTTTTGATCTAGAACAAGATCAAGGTCAGATAGCATAAAATGATTTAGATCAAATCAAAAATCTTTCGTATTAAGTGTATTAAATAATTCAAATAAATATGTATATGTCTGGTGTTCGTACAATTTTTTTTAATAGAAAATTTAGAATGGGGTACTTATCTTCATGGTAACGTGTTGGGCTGTGGATCATAAGATCCTCGGTTTGAGCCTCACAGCCAGCAATTTTAGAAAATAATTTCCGAAAATTTTCACCAATTAAAATTACCCTTCCACTACCATCCTTGGAGACCGTTATTTGACAGATGGTAACCGCACTACACGCGCAAAAATACATCATAATACAGAGATCTACTTTGAGCAGAACGCCACTACTAGAAATGGGTAAATGGTGTGATGATATATTTATTTTCATTTATTTTAGGGCCGGTATTTCCAACCTCACATAAACAAAAAATATCGCATCTAAATCATAGCTTAACTGTCATCTTTTGATGCGATGTTTTTTGTTTATTCCACTGTTAAATATATTCTCTAGTTTATCTGAGGTTGGAAATACCGGCCATTAGAAAATTAGATGTATCACTCTCGCCTTTGGAAACAGAGGTGTGTTGATTTAAAACGTGTTTAATTGTAATATGAGTGCACTGTGTGTATTGATTGAATCGTGATTGAAAGTCGGCTTTTCATTTGTGGAGAAACACATCAAAGTGTCAGCTAGAATTAGAGCGACAAATCGGTTAGTTAGCATTGGCATGAACATCGACTGCGACGAATCAAATAATAGACAGGGACATAATCACAGTAATTCAGTTAATGTCGCACGATGAACAACAATCACTCAAATTATACGTGTAATCATTCCAAATTGATCTCTTCACCACTATCTTCCACTCCCGGAATGTTCTTCCTCCTCGTTCTTCAAGCCGTCGCAATGGAGCCGTGAGCAAACCAAATTCATTCAAGTGTTTATAATCCAAAGACGCTCCTAACTGAAAATGATATTTCGGAGATTCGCGTAAAATACATAAAGTAGACGCGTGACGTACGTTCTCAGCCCTGAGTGGAACGTACGATCTGTTTGCAGTGAGATGAAAATATGAGTGTGTACCTAAGAAATCCCCGATGTACAAAAAATATGTCACACAAAAAGTATTTCACTGTTAGCGACACGTACATTATACTCCAAACAGAATAGATGTTATTCTGATAGACGCAAGCGTTTTACAACTAAGTGCTTTAATCTTCTTAATGCAAAACACTACACTTTATAATATATACACCGGCCTAGCAACTACTATTAATAATACTCTATTACAAGTGGACATGAGCTGTTCATTCGCAGAATTACAGAATTATGATTTCCATTGTTTCATCCCATCTTTGGAGGCACAAAAATATATAAGGTACTCAGAGTGTACTGTATCTAAATATATTATTTATAAAAATAATTCTCATTAAAACAATATTTTATCTACGATCGTTGTTAAAAGTTAACGGTTGCTTAGCAAATTATAAGTGACACTTTCTGACGCTAGTATTAAAAGTAAAATAGCAACGTGTTAAAATTGATTTTATTTTTACTTTTAACACGTTGCTAACGATTTGTATCAATAAATCAACAAATATAACCCTGTCTGTCAAAATATCATTCTACATTTTATAGTATTTACTAGTGATGTAGGTTATTTACCATGACCACTTATTTGGTCAGATAAAATAAATAAATGACCGGTCATTTTTTAAAACTGACCAAGCATGCGTAGTGTGTAGGTGAATTATTATTTAAAACGAAACGGCACCTAAACATAACCCTTAAAACCCTGAATTGACTGAACGACTGTTAAAATTATTATTGAACTATTCAATTATTTTTAATAAGTTAGTGTCAGTGTATCGACGAAATTTGGTATACAAATAGGGTCAACTGGGGTAAATATGTAACGAAAAACATAACTTTGTGTTTAAAACGCATTAAACAGAATTAAAAATTGCATGTAAAGTATTAGAACGATGCGTTTCTGTAGTATCCTTCGATCTATGGGTACTTCAATTTTTTTCATGCGAAATTGAATATGAAAATAAAGAAAAATCGCGTTTCACATTTAACTTGATTTTGGAGTAAAACTGAAATATCACTAGTAAAAAGTGAAACACATTTAATTCCTGTACTATACATGCTAGTTCAGAGATCGAGGTACAAATGAAAAGAACGGAAAAAAGTTAATCGAAAACATGTATCAAATTAATAAATACGAGTAAGGTTTCTGAAACAAAAATATATATATATATATATATACTTTACAATAAAGTTGTTATTAAATGAACACAAATTATACGTATTTTATAAACCAAATTGAAACAGATAAACTAAACTAGAATATGAAATAAACATTAAGAATTCTCTTTTTTTATAAATTTTTAATAGTGGTTCTTTTTAACAATTTCTTTTTATATAGTACCTATATATTTTAATAGGTACAAAGTGAAACACGTATTATTTTTCTAAAACTGGGACAGGCATATCAAAAACATATTTTATTCTGTCTGTACCATTTGTTACAATTTGAGGCACAGATAATATTGCTCAATATTTTCTGTGTCAACTGTTGAAATGTCATTTTCTAGAGTTTAAAATCTCTTTTATCATTATCTATACTTTTTAATCCCATTATTTCAACTTCTGTGTCCAATGTTTCTAGTACTGTGCACCCATATTTATACTTAAAATAATTTCTCTTCCCTCCTTTAAAGTTAGTTAAAACAAAATTTCCAACTTTTATATTATCAAGATACTTCTCTTCTTCTCCCGAACATATTTTATTGTAGATACTACTCTTTCAAGGGGATAATTTTTACCTGAATATAGATTTTAAATAAATAAAACATGTAATATATTTTTATTCTTTTTTTTATACATATTTTCGTGGCATCATTCTTAATTTACTGAAGACGATATCGAAAAGAATAACTTATACATAGTACCTTATAATTATAAATATTGAATTGCTAAAACGTTCTATTTAATAAAAGCAGAAAATAATCTTAAATTAAATACACTTGCAGCTTAAACTGCACAGTTCATAGAAAAGTGAATATATATTTTTTTCCTTATGTTAATTGATACAACCTCTTAATAATAAATCAAATATTTAGCAATCTTAGCGTATAAATATACCTATATCATAGTGATTTTAAAATAAAAAAGCGCAGCGCGCTGCTTCGTTTGAGAATACGAAACAAACTGAATATAATGGACTTAATTAAGTACAGTTTTAAATACTTGTATTGTTGTACTTAAGTACATGCATAGTTCTGAGTACAATACACAGATAACCTAAATATTTAGACTTGTATAGCAACAATAATACCGTAAAAAAAAACATATTTAATTATAGCATATTTTTCAGGTAGGTGGTTCGAAAACATTTGGGGTTGGTCTCGAATACCTAAATATTGTTTTATTTATATTTAAAACTCGATATATTTATTTCCCCAAACCTTTCATAAATTTGCAAATTACAGTAATCCTCAATTATTTTTGAGCGTGAAATATTTAAATTTGTCTGGAATTCATTAGCGAGCAAATTTTTCAGTTCAGTACGAGTATGTTCCGTGTGGATGATGCAGCTCGACATGATTAACTATATCTATCCCGATGTCAACTTTGTGAAACAATTTATCCTTTAATTAAACGTAACTTCGCAGTTAAGCGTTTAGAAATATGCTGTATGCTTGCACTACATGTTTAATTTCATCGCAAAATGTGTTTAATTAAAAATAGATTACAGAACACAGAGTTTATAGTTTGTTCAACATTACTAACTAAACTACTAATCGATAACTGATTTCCATTAGTTTTTCTTTTTGTTTTTATACCTTTAATTATAAACGCAGTGAAATGAGCTTCGAACGTAAATTTAATTTTTATGTTACGGAATATAGTTTCTCTATTAATTAATACTGTGACAATTCCAATAACGACATCTTTTTCATCTCACAAAGTTCTTTATTTATAGAAATTAAAAATTTCGCGATGATGTATGTGTAGGTCTGTCTGTTTGTCTGTCTGCCTGTGGATCTCTGAAGTTACGATTTCCCAAAAGCTACTAAATAGAACATTTTTATATTTTGTATATATTAGTTGTATTTCCTTGGGAAGAGCTGATTAGACTTTGGTGACAATCCAGTAGCCGGAAATGGTAGTTAATATTACCTACAATTTTTTTTTTTTTTTTGAACAATTTATTTTTTTAAAGTTTAATTATTATTATACAAAGATTACCTTAAATCTAAGTGGTAACAACTATGGTAGGTTAATGCTCCTGTTAGATAACTAACATATCATCAAATAAAATAATTATATACAATAAAGTTTAAAAAAGTTAACAGGGTCATAAGGAGTGATGTGGAGAAGATAGGATTAAAGGTGTAATTAAATATATGTGTTTGCACAAAGCAAGTACATTTTAAATATTTGAAAAGTTACAAACTAAAAATAAAACTACCTAAAATTAGAACCTATTTTAACAATAAACTAATTAAAACTAAGTAACACTAAGAATTCTGACAGAAAATTTTAAAGATTATTATGAGATTCAAAGCAAGAAAATTATTTTTAAATAAAAAATAACAGAAACAGAGTGATAGTTAAATATTATGTGGTAAAATGTTGTCAGTTATTCCTGAAAGCTTTCATTGAAGATAGGTAATGTTTGGTATGTCAATTTGTGGGTATGTCGTACAGTGTCGTCATCATAACGTATTCTCGTCATGTTATGAATCAGTTCGCTGTCTTCAGAGGGAGTCAGCCATGTGTTACGATAAAATTTTGTAGATAGTTTGTTCAATAAATCAGAAATGTATGGAGTACAAGTTTCTTCATGAAGTGTTGTTATTCGTGTATATCTGTCATAGCCAGTGACTAATCGAAGCATTTTGTTTTGCAATACTTGCAGGGGCTTTAGTGTTGTGGGTGATAGGTGTGCGAGAGCTGGAGCTGCGTATGTAAGTACAGGTCTGATTAGTGTTGTATACATGAGTTTCTTGGTATCTGGCGTGAGTGTACTGTTTTTGCAAAGTAGAGAATATATTTGTTTGATGGTGAAGTGAGCTTTCTGAATTATTTTGTTAATATGTGTGTGAAAGTTCAATCTTTTATCAAGATGCATTCCAAGGTACTTGACCGTGGCTGCGGGTGTAATTTTGTGTGATTTGAGTTTCAAGGGAGAGTAAATGTTAATTTTTGTGAATTTTCGAGAGAAGATTATGGCCTCTGTTTTGTTAGCGTTTAATTTGATCTTCCAAGTGTCAGTGTAATTTAGTATTAAATTTAAATGCTTCTGTATTTGTCGAGCAGCACCTTCGGCAGAGTGTCTATGTGCATAAATGGCTGTATCGTCTGCGAATTGTGCAGTGTTCGTGTTAGCGCATGTCGGCATATCATGAATATAAAGAATAAATAGCAAAGGTCCCAAAATACTCCCTTGGGGAACCCCAGCGCGTATTTGTGTTTTGTTTGAGTGTACGTTATTAATTTTGACTGTAAATTGTCTGTTTGTTAAGTATGAGTGTAATAGTTTAGTAAGTGTAGGTGTAAGGTTCATTTTAATTAATTTGTACAAAAGCCCATCAATCCAAACTGTGTCAAAGGCTTTTTCTATGTCTAGCAGTGTCATAACAGTAACATTATGTTTGTTAAAATTGTGTATTGTGTCATTTATGAGTCGTGTTAATTGTTGCATAGTGCTACGATGATGTCTGAAACCGAATTGGTGATCTGGGAGTATTTTGTTGTCTGTGGTGAATTGTAGGAGGCGAGAGGAATGGTTTTTTCAGCTAATTTTGATAAAGAGTTGAGTAGGCTGATCGGTCTGTAATTTGATGGTGAAGAGTGTGGTTTGTTGGGTTTCGGTATAGGTATAATTGTTGCTAATTTCCATGCATTGGGCCAGTATTGAGTACGAATTATTGCATTTATAATATAAGTCAATTGTACAATTGCTTTTTTTGATAGATTTTTAAGAATTTTATTTTCAATTAAATCTGGCCCTGGAGCTTTATTCAATTTAAGTTGCTTAATATATTCGAATATTTCGGCTGGTTTTATGTACAGAGTTCTAAGAGTTTTGTTGTTTGTAACGTGTGGCATTTGCAGGTATTGGGTGACTGTGTCTGTGATTTGTTTTTCATGTTGAGAGTTATTTGGTTGTAATATATGTACTTGTTCAAACGTTTGAGCAATGATTTTGGATTTTTCAACATCTGTAAAATAAGTTAAATTATTGTGTTCAAGTGTGGGATATGTAATTGAGGGATTCTTAAGTCTTTTTGTGAATTTGTATAATGAGTTATCATGAATATTTAAGGACTTTAATTTACTTGTCCATGTTTGGTTTCGGAAGGAACTGATGTGGAGTTTGATCTGTCTGTTCAATGTGTACATGTTATTTTTGTGTGTATGATTTTGTGTTCTTTGCCATAATCTTCTCTCGCGGTTTCTCTGATTAATGTAGTCTGTAATTTCTTGTGGTAGTTTGTCTTTATATGTACGGATTTTAATTTGTTTAGTGTGCTTAGATTTTGCTGTTTGTATAGCATGTGTAAATTTGTCTAATTCAGTGTCTATATCTTGTATAGTGTTTATTTTGTTGTTGATTGTGGTGATTGTGTCCAAGTGTTTTCTAAATGCAGTCCAGTCTGCGTGTTTGTATGATGTAATATATTTCGTGTACTGTTGTGTGAACTGATCATTTAAGAAGAATTGAATCGGATTGTGATCCGAGCTCAGTTCCTCTAAACTCACAGGATCTGTGATGTGTTGTATGTTTTTATGTACAACCAGGTCAATGGTGCTCGGAGCATTTCCACTGGCCGGGAAGTGAGTATGTGTGGGTGAGTGCAGTAATTGAGCGTTGTGTGCGTTAACGTATGTGTAAAGTGATCTGCCGCTTGCGTTATCCCGATTACAGTTCCAGGATGTGTGTACAGCGTTTAAATCCCCTACAAGTATTACTTTATGTGCAGTATTGAAAAGTGCATGAAGTTCTTGAAGTGTGATGGTGTTTTGTGGCCTATTGTATGCTGCAATGATATGTGTGTTATCTAAAAGACGGAAACATATTGTTTCTAATGAAGTTTGTGTTGGTTGTATGCGTTGATGTGGTATGTTTTGTTTTATGATTGCTGCTACTCCCCCCGCCGCGTGTCTGTCGGTCAGTCTATCTTGTCGTAATATCGAGTATCCTTTAATTTTGAATTTGTCAGTCACCGAAAGTCTAGTCTCATTTATAAGTAATATGTCACAGTCGTGATTATGTAAGAAGTTCCTTAGTTCACTAGTTTTTTGTTTAAGTCCGTTGGCATTCCAGGAAATGATCTGTAGATGTTTAAAAGTCATAAGAATTTAGATTTTGCGTGAAAGATAGCATTACCAGCGCCTTTTCTTGCTTTGAAGAACAAAGTGCTAGTTCTGTATTTAAAGATTTAATTATAGACAAGAATTTAGAAATATTAATATGATTATTTAAAATATTAAGTTCATTACATAATGCTTGAAAGTCGGAATGATGGGTGACGGATGAAGGTTGATGAACAATCCTGGGTGAAGTTACCGGCTGTGAAAGTGCTGGAAAGTGGCGCTCATCCATACTCAGCTGCGATTGTCTGGGCGGCTGCGACTGTATCTGAAGCTGCGGCTGCAGTTGCGGAGCTCTTCTCGCAGTCCAAGCGTTAACTCTCGGAGCTGGTGCGTCTACGAAGGTGGGTGTCGGTACTGGTCGAAAAGAGGGTTGCAACTGTCGAATTCTAGCGAGGTACACTCGGCAGTCAGACGAGTTGGCCGGATGCTCATCGCCACAATTGACGCATCTGGGTTTTTCTGAAAGCAGCTTTTTGCAGTTTCTAGTCAAGTGCTGGCCAGCGCACTTTAAACAATTAGGCTGAGAAAAACAGTTGGCCGTGGCATGTCCCCACTCTTGACAGTTGTGACACTGAATAATTCGTTTTTTATTTAAATGTCTCTCCCAAGAAATTTTTGTAAATAATATACGTGAAATTTTACTTTGTAGAAAGTCCAGTTTAACTGTTGATTTAGTTACTATCATATAAAGTGGGCGTCTTGTATTTTTCAATTTATATACATTGAGTACGTCAATTTTATGTCCGTCTGGCAGTTCTGTTTTGATTTCATCAATGTCAGGCTCGCTGTCTAATCCTCTGATTACAAATGCATGAGTTTTCTCATGCTTCTCACTAAAAGTATAAAATGATATCTTATCTTTTTCTAATTGATTTTGAAGTGATTTTTTATCTTGAATTGTTTTTGAGACATTTTTCTCTTACTGTCACCATTTATGAATTAGGACACATTAAAAATAAATTATATTTTGAGATTTTCTTTCAAATCTACTAACTATACTATACGAGTCGAGAATCATATCATTTGGCCCAATTAAGACTTTTACAATAACTTAAAGAATTGTTCTCATCTTACAAAAGGAAAATTGTTGTACTCAATTTATTTGTATCTTAAATTCTATTATTTTCAAACATATTTTAAAGAAATGTGACAACTGAAATAGTAACAAATTAACAAAAATCACCAACTTAAAGTTTTCAATTGGTCCAAACAGTTTTTGAATCTGATGACAACAAAACATAGGAAAATGTTTCAATTAAAGATTGTAGATAATATTATTCTACATCTTTTTGAATTTACTGTAATTTACCCTATCTCATTTATTAAATAAGGCCCAAAAACCCTGATAGTCCTTCAAATAATCTACCACTTACTGATAATGAATTGTTCCCAAAATCTAATCAATTCGTAGCATAAATATAATACCTCCCTTACATATATGTATGTGCGAGAGTAAAGGAATCATAGAATTTAAGATATAAATATGTTCCATTAAGTTTATTCCAAAATTTTGCCCATCTTCTTTCCCGTTCATCATAGCTGTTCGTTGATCATCTTGTTATTGGGATGTTCATTTTGGTTTTGGTTTAGTAAGTTAGCAAATTCCCCTGTGCTACCACCTTACCCAATCAACAATGACTACTTTACATTTAAGAAATAGAAATAGTGTAACGGGTGCTTCTTCGCTTTTACAGATATTTTACCATATAGGGATAAAGTTAAAAGTTGCTGTAGGATCGAATATCGAACTGAAGGTCTTGTGATCTGCAGTCCAATGCGTTAACACGGAGCTCTACGATACAAAGCATCTGCAATTAAAAATCCATTTCCAGTTTGTAAAATGAGTCTTGCAAAAGAATTCCGAGATTTATCTTTTAAAAGCGGCATTAAAACAAACTTTAAACAATTTTTCTCTTATTAACATGAATCACGTTTGCAGAGTGTAATATATGGATAATGGGTATTAAATTTTTGAGAACCTGCTGCATAGAGCAACATGCATCAGCAAATAAATAATTGAAGACCTGGATAAAACAAAAACATGATTAACACGAGTGTTATTTCCTTGCACGCCGTTTAATTTAAAAATTTAAAATTACTCTTTCATTTTGGATATTCTGCTTTGCTTGGAACAGTCAGGAAAATTAAAGGCTCGCTCTGTTGGAAATTAAATTCTTCGCATTTTTTATATTCTGCTGTTTTGAAACACAGGGCGAAATTCACTAAAGAATATTAACTTACTCTGTGACAATAATAATTTACATGCTGGGACATTATAACAGAAAAATTTGCAAATTTTTTAGGCGCAATAAAATTCTTTGTTAAGCATGAGTATACTAACTTAACTTAATTAAATAATTTAAATATACTTGAGACAGAGATTGAACGTCCACAAAAATTAAATTTTCATTGATTAGGAATCCTGGCCAGCACATAATTTCCTGTTAATTTCAATTTTCGAACGGTTAAAAATATAAATAAAAATTAACAAATAATTCATTATTTACTGAGATATAACTTAAATATTGAATTTCTAAATATATAATCTAAAAAGGAAATTTTTAGCTTATCAGTTGAAAACTCATTATCGAACATTTTGACCCGTTACAATATCTTCCTAACATATAAAATGTTATCTTATTTCTTGATTTTTTAAGGTTTTGTTTCAAATTTATCGACAATATATTAACAAAGATACGTATAGTGACAGAAATTTAAATATTTACAATAATAATATTTATATTTATATTAGTAATATGATATTATTTTAACTGGTGCTACAACAATATAAATATTACTGAATATTTCCTTCTAAAACTTTCAACCAATCACGTTGCAGTATATTCTGAATTTCAACCAATGACAATCGAATAAAGTAAATATTTTGCATATCGTGTATTTGCACAAATGCGATACCCGAATATTTATAATAATTGTAAACACAATCAGGAATAGTTTAATTTCTTCGTTTTAAAAGGATAAAAGGGGTAATATCTATTTTTCAATCAATTTCTTCAAAAGGATTACTTTCAAAACGCTGATGACTCATTTTTAACGTAATTTGACAAATGACGTTTATCAAAGTCTGACGTTTATGTGACAGATTGCAATAAATATATGTTTAATAATTAAAATAATGAATAAAATTTTTCTCGAGAAATATTCGTCTAATATATCACTCGTGCATGGCAAATACAATGAGAATATTTTCTGTCGTGCACAGTCGTGCACTCGAAAAAGTATTCAGGTATTAGCCATGCACTTGAATATCAATAGGTACTAGTTTAATTAGTTAATTAGAATTTTTTTCTACGGCATCTTAGAAATCTGCTCATTGTATATTTGTTGTTGCTAGGGATATGAGGTACATTGCAAATTGCAAGCATCGTGCGGAATGAATTTGTTTTGTATTTCAATACAGGTCAGTTCATTTCAGTACAGGTGCCATTGCTAGGATACTTGTATAGAATTGTCAAACATTGGAATGGTGAAAGCGGAACAAATTTATTATTTAAATTAAATAGAAAAGATCGTATAAAAAGTATAATGTACAACTCGCACGGAATGTCCATTTTATACTCGTATGATTTGCAACATTCGCTTTCGGCTCATACTACAAACTTTCATACCCGTAGGAAATGAGTACCATTCCATGCTCGTTGTACAATATATTACTTTGATTCTCGTAGTCGAATGTGAACATAAATATGTTTTTGAAAATTCTCGCAGTCGAGATTTACTTACCTTGTGATTCCCGCTCTACTAATATCCTTGAGAGACAAAAAATATTATTGGAGTAAGAGTAATGTGAAAAGTATAATATATTTATTTTAAATCCCGAGCTAATTAAATTAATGTTGTGTATCAGCCCCACCCCAAACACATGTTGCAAGCTTTTGCGGTAAATCCTGGCTTAGTATTCAATTCTGAATCTCTCGCTTGGTGTTATTTAGACAAGTATGAAACTAGTAGCCCGGGGCGCCACGTTACCATTATAGAATACATACAACGATCTGCTGTAACATATGTTGCATTATCTAGTTTCCAAATCTGTTTAGCTTTCTAAACGTTTGATTTCCACGCCGTGTTCTCACGTCAATAACTTGAACAGCGAAAGGTAAACCACGGAGCTTGAGACGGGAATATGTTGGTAGCTAAAGGGTAGGCATTTCACGAAATTAATACATGTAGCAAATGAAATTACCCTTACAGACAAGACTGGAAGAATATTGTCGAGAAATAACATCTTAGTATCTTTTGCTCCACATCTAAAACTACAACGTATGTTGAAGAGTGCGAAGGATATTATCCCGCTTCAGTCCTCTGGAATTTATAAAATTCCTTGTGTTACATTGGACAGACCAGCAGAACTGAAATTTTTCACAAACTGGTCATTCGTCTCAACCAACCTGATAAATCTGCTTAGGCTAGTCATACCATCGAACGTTTACACAAAATAAATTTTGAAGAACCTAAAATTATAGGAACATCCAATTGTACTCATAAGAGAAGCTATTGAAATCTACAAGCAAAAGAATACAATGAATCAGAACTGAACAAGACATGGATTCCTCTGTTTTATAAGTCATAATTTGTTGTTTACATAGTTACTGTTGCTATTAACTTATTTATGTTTCTATTGTTCTTGACGAAGAATTATGTTCAATAATTTTAAACGTTGAATTTTAATAAATTTAAATATGCAGAATTGTATAACCAAAAGTCTTTTTTTTCGAAATTTCTCTTAATTAATTTACATTTTTAAGTCTTCTTTTATCCACGTAAATATATCTATTTTTCTCTTCTTCTTCTCCCAGACTCTCCCATACTAGTATACTGTGAATCATTGCTTCTTCATCTCACCTCTATATGTGCCCTAGCCATTTCTCTCTCTGCTGCTTGATCATCCTTACTATGTCTTCTCCATCTACTTCTTTTAGTATTTCGCTGTTCATTTTTCTTCTGTCTTAAGCTTCATTAATTTTAACAGGTTCTAATATTGTTCTTCATATTATTCATTCCATTATTCTCAATTGTTCTTCGTTCTTACTTTTATATACAAAGTATAAGGAAGTATTGGAATCATGAAAGAAATCGCTGACGAAATTTTTGCGGAAATATATGTATTGAGGTCCATTGAATTTCTCAATGATGCCTGTGTGTGAGGATTATGGATGGATGTGTGTCCCTGTGTGTGGAATAAATAAGTTGATGAAAATACGCAGAACTGAGTTGATTTTGAATGAAATTGAAAAACCCCCGAAAAGGAAGTTTACTGGACCCCTATTCTGTAACTTTTAAAATTAGCTCTATGTCGACACTGTTTCTATATGCACCGCTGGAATCTAGCGGATATTTTCACGAACTGTCCATATGACGTCATATCAGTTTCTATCTTCTGAGAGATTTAGAGGTTCCACTGTTGGTGTTTCTATTTCATAGAGATAACTCTATATCATGATATTGGCATCTGTGACGCGTTATTCTATTTTCATTTGCTGATTGACGGTTCATGTCAGTAATAGAAAGCTGCCAACTTAAAAATTATGAAAACATTGACGTACCAAAATCACCAGGATAGAAACACCGCCCTTATTCTGAACATAGGGACAGCCACTGTTGCTTGACGTCATAGTTTTACAGCCAGCTTTTGGCTCTATTTTACAGAATAGGTACCCCGGATACACAAAACAAAAAATTCCATTTTTTTAAAAATAGAACCAGCTGTGAAAATATTTTCAAATAAAAAATGTTAGCAACAATATTTGGAATATATTTATTTATTTATTTGCATATTTCTTCTACATGCTTTTAATTTTGAAATGAAAAACTTAATTATATATTTAATAATATATTTCAATAATCTTAATTACTATGGGAACAAAAATTAAAACATTTGTCTAACAATTGTGAAGTGTCAAAAATATGTGTCGTGAAATATTATAAAAGCAATATTTTTATTATTGGTTAGAAAGTTTTAAATATTAGATATTAATCAATATTTTAAAATAAAATCATAATTACAATGAGAAAAAACTTTAAACAGGTTTAACATCTATATGTGGAATAATTCCCAAAATAAACTCATACGCAAGGAACAAGTCATACATGTTCAGTTGGTTTTATATGCATAAAAAAGTAGTGTGGTGACAACACCAGATTTTTTGTTATTGTTAGCGTCTCATTATTATATACATATATTTAAATTTTAATACTTTTAGTTCAAATTTAATAAAATCTCATTTTTAGAGTGTATCGCGTGTTATGATTGGAAAGCTCCTAATTCATTCGCTCCTAATTTACCTACGACTGAAATTTCCGTTTTCCTTTAATAAAATTCATTCTTATATTATCTTTATCCATGTAGTCACCTTCCGTTTTGCTATAGCAGCTTCAGCGTATTAGGATTTAATGCTAATTTTAAGCGTGTAATACGAAACTTTTTCTATCTTAAATTGTGTATATAAAACTGTAAAATGATAGGAAATATGGTAGTCTCCGATATTTAGTTAAACAATAATAGTGAGGATAAAGGCATAAGGACCAATTCGTGGCAAAGGTCTCCTTGTACGCGATCTGTTTACAAATGCTCTCAAGAAGTCCTGGCATCGTCTCACATCGATAGAGACACTCAACTCACGCACAATGCGGAAAGAAATGCATTGTGGGCTTTTATTTGTTTAAATTTTAAAGGGCGCACGTCCCATGTCATATGTACGGAAAGTGGGCTGCATATGTCACAGCCGCTCCGGATCCCGGCGGGCTCCGGGAAATCCTCCCTGGACCCAGTCAAAGATAATGGCATGAATTTGTCAAAACCTTGGAAGGCCCGGAAACTTCGATGTATAAATGCAATGCCTTTACTCACGCCGACCTATTGATGTCATCATCAAACGGGAATCTTCACAGCCAAGATCAACATGAATTTTTAGTTTAAAATCATTCATCATATATATTGAAACACCGTCAGTATTTTCAAAACTCAATAATAATAATTTGAATTGGCATGATGATCGAAAACAATGTCAAATGATTCTTCTATATATGGTATGTCCCATTTTAGGTACGAATGCATTGGGACCTCGGGAACCGTAAGAGATACGAGGTTGGTTAAATTAGACGAAATTCGCTTCATTGGTAGGGTAGTTTGATCATGTATTTGTTTTCCAGTTGAATGCATAAGTCACTAGATATTGGCTAAAATATAAGTAGAGCGATTTTATTATTTTACTGATAATTTAACTCCAATATAAAGTAAGCTATAAAGAAAAAACAATTTTTTCTTCAAACGTCATAAAAGTACGTTGTTATGTATTTGTATTCAACAAGCAGAAGTTCAACATTGTCGCCGCCGGCGTAAAAGTGTATCCTTGGCAACACATTTACGCCGGCGGCGGACAAAGTAAAATATTATGAAAAATAGTTAGGTTGTAATTCAATTATTTGACAGTTAAAAATGAAACAAATAAACAAAAATAACAAATCAGCATATTCTACGGCAACTTGAAATGCTAGATAAGACAGAATATTTTTTGAAGTTTTGAGCATTTTATAATATTTATAATTTTATTTTCTATGTTTGAAGAAAAAATAGCATGTGTTATTCGGAGTAAATGTGTCTTTGGGTGCTTCGCATGTAATTGTTCGACTCGCTTCGCTCGTCGTTCAAACTTACATGCTCAGCACCCAAAGTATCACATTTACTCCTAATGACACAATATACTATTATCGTTTTGACAGCGGATAAAGAGGAAGGTAACTTTTTGAAAGTAATAAAACGTTATTTACCCTTCTTCTATCAACCAGATCAAAATACTATATACATTAATGACAAACGTGAAGAAAATAATGTTATTTGCATTATATGTCAAAAACATGTTATATTATAAAAATTGTATTTTCAACAATTGCACTTTTAAATAGACTTTTTCATAAATAATGTTAAATTATCTCGCCGAATTACAGTTGATAAATTTGTTATGTGGCGTAATACAAGATTCTGGTTTGCACTTTTTTATGACACTTTTTAATGGTGAATTTGCAGAAGTACTCAAAATTTTCTTATATTTAAACATTTTCGAAGTACTGGTATCAACTTTTATATTTTATATGGAGGTTATAGTGAGCCATAACATTTTTAATAGAGATTTTTTTTTTTGCTTTACAACGATATAAAACAGAAATAGTTTATTATTATAATTAATAGAAAAGTTAACGAAATTTGTTATTTAAAATAAAATTGAAATCGTAGTCTGCTATAGAACATTTAATAATAAATTAATAGAATCTCGCCAACGAGTTAGATTTAGTTTCAATGTATGGTGTGGTATACTAGGAATTCCACTAATTGACCCAATTATAGTTAACGAAATTTTAAATGGCTCTAGATATTTAATTATGTAACAAAAGATATTGCAAAAATTGGTGGAGTCGCCAGAATGAAAGTGTAACTTTATAAATATATAAATATAATACATCGAATACGAGTATTAAAACTTATAATTATGAAGAAAATGTATAAAATATAGTTTCTAGCTATTTCTATATTTGCAATAATTTGAATTTGTGTTTTATCATTCGTGAGTTATTAATCACATTGACACAAATTCATCTACACAGATGCCATTGAAAAATATTGTTACATCGTATTCATATGTATTTCCGTTAAAATCTCATCACCGATTTTTATATGATTCCTAAAATAAATATTTAGCAATACTTAGCGTAACTTTATAAAAATATAATCCAAAATCGAAATTTAAAGAAACTTTAATAAAATATAATTTTTTCACTACATGCCAGGAAACCCCACCGTTCTTCTCCCGAAATAGTGAGGAAAATGTGTTTTTTTTTTCTCTAGAGAGGAAAATATAGAAGTGTTACCAATATGAATGCTATTTACAAAAAATGTATTGTAAAAATTATAAATAAATGCCCATTTTTATTGAAAATTCTTATTATTTTTATTTTTCTAGATCAAATCAAAATTTGACAACTTTAATTTATATTTAAGATTAGTTCATTGGCTACACCGCCTTGTGTCTGATAACCTAACTTTAACGTGTCAGTTGTGTAGTCAAAGTGTATTTTAGGTCAAAGCAAATCATTTTTAGAAACATGTCGTGAAAAAGATGTGTCTAACACGAGAAGAAAGCCCTTTTTCCAGTTTCGCTCGCTGCGCTCATGAGGCAAACTTCGAGCTCGTTTGAGAAAAAGGAGAGCTTTCCTTTCTAATTTGACAATTAACTATTATTGTATCAAAATTAGTTGACCAATTAATAATAATTACTATCAAAAACATATACTATTTCCTAGGAAAATACTAAAAGCTACTCACAATATAACAGTAATATGATAAAAGTTGATAAAAAATGTAATTGCTACAAATATATCATCACACAATTTACCTCGTTTTGGAAGTGGTATTCTGCTTTCGGTGATCTTCATAACTCATACATTTTAAAAAAGTAAAAGTTAACAGGGCAATATTGCCGTCGAAACGTCGCCAATATTCATAAACGTCTGTTGAGAGTATATAACACTCTTGGGGTGTCGTGTATTGGTAATGTTAGTAGTACATGTAAAATTTCGGTTGAAGTGCCTTTCCACGTTTCATGAATAATTACAAAACTACAATTGAATCCTCGAGCTCACCAAGCCACCCACGGGAGGCAGAACACATAACAATTAACCTCTCGTAATGTACGAGAAGTTCGGAAATACAGCGAGTCCGATTCTGACGGCAAACACTCATAAACATCACGTGGGTTCGGCGAGTGACAGGCGGAGTCGCATACAGCAGTTACAGTTATTCATTATCTGTTTCGCTGTGACGCACCGAGTGTAATTGATTACGCTGCCGGTGTACAAGCAGCTAAATAGATTCCAGCGTGCCGTCACGACGGATTATGCATATTTTACGATGTGTAAAATGGGAAGGACAGTTTCACCGACCATCGAGACTTCATTCGCGGTTCTATGGAACGTGTACGATAACGACGAATGGGGAATTTCGTCACTACAGCGTTTCTTAACCTCTTCGAACACAACTGAATTAATTGGCTTGGATTAGTATATTCTACAACAAGTAATGGAATGGCCCATATTCCACGCGAGCAAAAAGTTTGTAGCCCGAGCCAAAGGCGAGGGCTACGGTTTGCGAGCGTGGGATAGGCCATTCCGTTACATGTTGTAGACTATACTTTCTATAACACTGTTTTGGAAACTGGGCATTCGACTACTATAAATTGTTATGGAATCACTAACATTCCATACGCTGCGTACGGAATATTTTCGACGAATCAGAACCGCTTATTACCGCGACATATGAAGCAAACCGTACAAACTTTTTGCTCGCGTGGAATATGTGCCATTCCATTACTTGTTGTAGAATATACTATTCTATAAAAAGGTTTTGGAAATTATACAAAAATACAAATATAAAACTGTTGAAAACGTCAAATTCAAATAAATCAAATTAAACCAAACAAAGGTAACCATAGTAACTGAACCAATATACTTCATATGTCGCGCTAATAAGCGGTTCTGATTCGTCGAAAATATTCCATTCGCAGCGTATGGAATATTAGTGATTCCATAACAATTTTTAGTAGTAGAATGCCCAGTTTCCAAAACAGTGTTATAGAAAATATTTTCTCTTAGTGTAACTTTACATGCAATAGGCTTCGAGAAATGTAGAAAAGTGTTGACGAACAAATATGACACAACAACCTCGTTTCGGTGGTGTGACAACGGCACGCAGTATTCGCTGGTATGGGTTTTCGCAAAGCGGTCACCTATCCAACTACTAACCGCGGGCAGCATTGCTTAACCTGCGATATCGATTGATCCAGCTTTAACACTACCTGCCAAGTCGATTGATTATTTTCTGAATACGAAACAAAACAATTTTATTGTTTAAAAATAATAACTTTCAATATCCAGAAACAGTTGCCTAGGATATAAATAAATAAAAATAAATATATCATCACGCATTTTATCCATTTCTGGGTGTGGCACTTTGCACGAAGCAGATCTCGGTATCATGATATATTTTTACGCGTGAAGTGCGGTTACCTGCCGTCAAACCAAGCCTCCAATTATGATTGGTGGAGGAGGCACAGGGGTAATTTTATATGGTGAAAATTTTGCATTTGATTCAGTAATTTTATCACTACCACTAAAATAATTGATAAAAGAAGTCGAATAAATAACCTGTTAGATACTAAACTCGAAAGAATTATAATACAAACAATTGACTATCGTTCAAAAGTAATTTTTGGTATTTTAGTTGACCCTTCATAAGTAAGACATTTAATTTGATACCAAATTCCTTAAAATAAATTAGCTATTGTAAAAACAATTGACGAAAAAAATATAATATAAACATATCATCACATCTTTTACTTTACTTTACTTATCATTCTGAGTGTAGCACATTGTTTAACAGATCTCTATAAGTAATACATTACGCTTATCAGCCGTCAAGTCACGGACCCCATTGATTTTAGTACAGAGGAAACCACAGGGGAAAAGTTAAAAATGGCAATTGTCAGCTGTGGGATTCGAACTAAGGAACTCATGATCCACTATTTAATGCGTTACTACGGACTATTGTTGTAAAATTTTCGGTAGAATCGATTATAAAGATCTGTAGTTGCAGATTTCTTCGCATTTATAAGTTATTATGGAATATATCAGTATAATATTTGTACTTACATATTAAATGAATTATTTATTTTTTTAATACTAGTAGATAAATGGAATTTATTCAAATCAAAGTAAAATTTTCTGCATATTGGTTTTACGGTCTGCAACTGTAGATCTTTTCTCGTTTTAATGGTTAATGATAATTGAATTTATTTACTTTGATATTATTATTTCAACTTGAAATTAAATCATTTCTATTCATCTACTTTATAATATGTATAAGAATTAAGAAAATTTAAAATACCAAATATCGTATTATTGTTTGGCTAAGAGCAAAAGAAGAAAGGGAAGATCACGAGGAAGTAGAGGAAGACTCAAGATCAGCGAAAATTAGAAATTGGCGAAATAAAACTGGAGATAGGAATCAATAGATCAACAAAGTCAAAAACATTTAAAATTTAATGGAAATGGAGAGTGATCTTCAAAAAAAGATCTAGAAAGCTTCGTCTCAAGAAGTGGCAAGCTACCTACTATTGTTTGGCTTCTCTGTTTGAATAAATTAAAAAGACCATCTTGAATTCAAAATATATCATGGCCTAATCTTAAACAGCTGAAATATTTACTAATGTCGATAATTATATTTTATTTTTCTTCGCAAAAATTATATTGGCATTATGTCGGTTTTATGAAAAAACAAATAGGTTAACAAGTGAATCGTAAAATCCCTTTTTGAAATGAGTAAAGGGAAAATTAAAATAAAACCAGAAATACATAATTCGCAAAGATAAAACAATAATGTGACATGTAAAAATAAATGTTTTAATTCCTGCAGAAATTTCCTCCCATCAGCGTTTCTGAGGGGACTCCCCTTGCGCATCTATCTCTCTCTTTTAACTGCTGTCTCTTTCGCGCGAATTAGAGCCAATAATGTCGGAATCCAAACAGGGGACGCTGATTATTTTTTGAGTGCTGATCTGATTACGTACAAATGAAATAAAAATTAATTTCAAAATGTCATTTTGTTTTATTCCGGCGGGAAGGATGATATGAATGTTGTGATATGTTTTGAGGACGGAATCACGGATAATGTGATGTTGATAATGGGATTTTTTTATTTGCTGAGCCAATCACATCCGATTGTGGTCATTTGCATATATTACAAACATTTTAATTTCTGACGACGGGAAAATTATTTCGGCGCTGTTGTTTTCTGCATGATTACGTTTTATTTGACAGCGTTAAAATATTTCAAAATTATTTATCAAATATGCATGATAAATTTGGAACGATAACTCAAATATTTTAATAAAATTATTGCATGAATAAGCGATTTTCATTTATTCATTGTCATGGATTATTTCTGTTTGCGCTTCGGAACAAAAATATCTAAAACATTTTGTTTTTCACAAATAATACAAATGATGCCACGGTTGAATTTAAATCTTTGTATTTTTTTAATTGAAGTATGTTTTTATAAAATAAAACTCCCATGCAACAAAAATTATTTTCAATGATTACTCTTAGACCTAGTTTAAATTAAAAACCGAATGTAATTTTTGTACTGTTTATTTAAAATGCTGTACAGTGTACATGATGATATAGGCGACTTTGAAAAAGCCAGCATCAAAAAGGTGCACGACAAGAAACACGCTATACATTATACCGGGTAGTGTCTTTTTTATGTTACATAAACTATCGCATTTTACATTTTTGAACCAGCAGAAATGAGAATTTTGACGTCTCTAACAATCAAATTTCCAGTATAATCGAAAATTGATTGGTCATGCACGGTGCATAATTTCTAGTAAAATCAAAATTTGATTGTCACTTCTGCTTCTGATTGGTTCAAATGCACTGTATAATTTTTTTAAATTACTTTGACTAGATGTAGGTAATGCGTAAGATTAATGTCCAGAAATTTAATTATTAATGGAATTACAAATAAATACACAATTCTGAGACCTCTAGCACCAAATGGCAGCTGTTCTAATATTTGATAAATATGATACACTGTGACACAAGTATAATTTTTTATTACGAATATAGATTTTTTCTTCAAACGTCATAAAAGTACGTTGTTATGTATTTGTATTCAACAAGCAGAAGTTCAATATTGTCGCCGCCGGCGTAAAAGTGTATCCTTGGCAACACATTTACGCCGGCCGCGGACAAAGTAAAATATTATGAAAAATAGTTAGGTTGTAATTCAATAATTTGACAGTTAAAAATGAAACAAATAAAAAAAAATAACAAAACAGCATATTCTACGGCAAGTTGAAATGCTAGATAAGAAAATATTTTTTGAAGTTTTGAGCATTTTATAATATTTATAATTTTATTTTCTATGTTTGAAGAAAAAATAGCATGTGTTATTCGGAGTAAATGTGTCTTTGGATACTTCGCATGTAATTGTTCGACTCGCTTCGCTCGTCGTTCAAACTTACATGCTCAGCACCCAAAGTATCACATTTACTCCTAATGACACAATATACTATTATTCTACGAAGCGATAGCCGAGGAGAAAAACCTCATGTGCAATAAAAAATACTTTAGTGCCGAGGTATACATTATATTTTTTCTGAAATCGTTAAATTATTAATTAAAAACATAAATAAATAGCATTATGTATTTGTAAAACATCAGCTAGTTGTTGAGACGGGGATGGCTGTGATAACAAAAGTATTGTCAAATTGTCAAATTTGGTTATAATTTTCATTATTTTTTACATATTCCTAGACGTGTTCTGCATGTGATCTGCAATAAAACCGATAAATTATTATCAAAGGTAAATATTAAATAAATTCACCAATAGTATTATAGAATAATTTGTTTGTTATTTTAGTTTTGCAATTCAAGTTTGACATAAGAGTCTGTGAATTAAAAGTGTCTGTAAAGTTTATCTTTAGCTATTATTTTGACTAACTTCGCGTAGTAATATCATGTACTTTAATACAGATTTCGAAAAAAACAAAATATTTCAACTTAACTAAAATTTACTGTATAATAATTAATAGGTATACCTAGAGATATAATTCTGATATTTAATTTCATTAAATTGTGGTATCAAAATAAATTATTCTGTATTAAATAAGATGTAGGAATATTGGCAGCATGGTGATATAAAATTTGGATGCATAATTTTTTGCCGGACACTTTTTATTTACAAAAAACTGATTTTACACGTTAACTGCCTATGCCAACATTTACGTGGGACACACGTTATATAAATAAGTACAAGAATACGAAAACCATTAATTTATAATTTCAAGCAAATTATTAATAAATATTTGTATTTAACAATAATATATATCACCATCAAGCCTTTTACCTATTATGGGTTTAGTATTATATTCGGGATTATGGTCATTATTCACTCGGATGATTTACATCTCGGAAAGTGATATATTTTTGCGTATAAAGTGCGGTTACCAGCCGTCAAAGCATAGCCCCCAAATATGTTAGTGGAGGGGGAATCACAGAGGTAAATTAAAATTGGCAACTATCAGCTGTGGGATTCGAACTGAGGATCTCACAATCCACAGTCCGACACGTTACCATGAAGCTATTTAATAGGTACTTTTTATTTTATTAAAATTACATGTGTTACGAAAACACCTCGATATTAAATTCTCACTAAATAGAGCTCTCTTTTAACATACACGCGTAATATACTAGCAAAACTAATTAAATTATTCCCCTACTTGAGTGCAAGAATCTAGTTTACCACTTTGTACACAGAAACGGCGAAACGTTTCACAAAAGAACCCTGAAAAAATTAGTATAACGCTAACAACTAAGTTTATTTCAGAGCTACATTTGTATGCGTTCATAATAAGTCATGTGCAGACAAAAATAAAGCGAGGAGACGGGAACATCACGTGGCGAAAAACAGAGAAAACGTAAAAAACTATGTGAATAAGCGACAGTTCTTTAAAGTACTCTTCGTGAAGAAATAAAAGTATTTAAGTAAAGAGCTAATTAGTCAATTGTACCGTCTAGGAAAGGACATAGATAACACTTTTTAGTTTTCTGCTGAAATCGCTTTATTATTCACAGTGTGGAAGAGTTAGTTTAACGAGGATATTTTAATTTCTAATTAGCCTAACATTCAGGGAAAATATTCTTACAATAAATTAGTACTGAATGTACGAGTATAAGCACTAAAAACTATATTTTTGTATATTTTAATAGAAATTACGCACTAAACGCTTTTTGTGCACGAGGTAGAAACAATCTTATTTTATGGACTATGAAACATACGCACGGAAAAAAATGGGTAGCTATAATAACAATCTGTAGCTAACCTATAGTGACAGCACTCTTGTCTTGACTATTTCTTGTTTGGACTCGATTTTTAAGACAAGAAATTAAAAGGTTTTTTGTGTTGCTCATTTCTTGTTTCAAGAATTCTTGATATATTTTGATTCTTGATATTTTAGGAGAATCCCATTTTTTATTGCTTTATCCAATCGAACGCTCAAAAACGTAGTGTTGTCATCTGCCCATGCCCCTCACTTTTAGTTAAATGTTTCTTAAAAGTTGGTCGCGACGCTTTGCACTTCGATATTCTATACTTTGTGTTAAAAGAAATATAAATCAGATTTACTCGGATAATGATGAAACTTTCTAGAATCTTGCTAAACCTTAACATGATCCAATTTCTTCCAATAGTCAAGAATCGAAATCGGTTTTATTTCATAATAATATTTCTCCCTCTCAATCTAATAAAAATTAACAGATTTTTTTCAAACTTGGAAAAGAATGCAAAATTATGTACCCAAATGCAAGAAAACAAAATAATATATAATAAAATTTAATTAAATAAAATATATACGAGTTAATGATATAAATAGCTCAGTAAAATACTTTTTCTGAAAATCATAGTCATAGATTAAAATTTTTATATTTTAATCATAAACTGCAGAATGCAAAAATTTATTAATAAGATATTAAGATTTCTTGATAGGAAATCTTGATTCTTGATAATACTTCACTGATAAAAATGTTTTCTTGGAACAAACAGATTCCTCTTATTAGAATAGTGTCAATCTGATTTCGTTTTCCTTGAAAACTTTTGTAGGTTTAATAAATATTCTTGTATGAAAATTAATTTTATATTGAAGGAACATATCAAAGTATTTACCTGAGACTCATTATGGGGAGGAAGTAGTTGGAATAGGAGTAGTTTTAATTCAAAATGACATAGTTTCAAATAAAAACGTTTTATTTAAAATAAAAACAATGACTGATAGTAAGAACAACCGATTAAGAGTGATTAACAAGCAGTTGACTAACTTTATTTTACGCTGTTAAGCGTTCCTAAATTATTTTAGAGATATAAGCTTCAAATAAAAGACATACAGAATTAAATATTAAACCACTTCTATTTCAAATATTTTTCCCAATAATCATGTAAGAAGGTTTGACAGCTGAAAAACACAGATAGTCAACTGCTAGTTAGTCGATCAACTTCTTTTTCATTATTTTTAGAAACAAAATTTAAAATATATCCATTTTCCTTCAATGCAGAAAAAAGGAGATAAATATTTATATTCAAAATTAATACTTTTTTTGAATTGAACCTAATCATTTTGTAGGAAATAAAATTTTCTTCAACAAATACATACAAAAAGAAAACTGATAATTTCCTTGAAACAAGAAATTAATTTTATGATTGTTTCTCGCCTTTTCTTCGGAAATGATTTCAAAACAAGATCAAGAGTATATCTTGATTCTTGTGAATCACTACTCATGATTCAGAGTATACTACAGAAATGATCCAATGAATTAAAATTAGTTTCGAATTTGCGATGAAAATCTCCTCAATCGATAGTCCCCTTTATAGCATCATTACCTAATGCGGATAATTTGGAAAATATGAAGAAGTTATAAATTCTCCGATATCGCAATAACGTCGGCAAAGCGTAAAATCAGTTCTCAAACAAAACAGCAAGCATCGTATCTTTAATTCACTTTTCCAATAGATACACAGTAGCGATATATTTAAAACTTTGGAAAGCATTCATAAAGTCCAAACCACACGACAAAGTTTTTATCTTCCATCTGATGAAAAATTTTAATCCTGACTAAGAGTTTTACGCTTGCATTACTTCCCTCGGGCCGTGTTTCACTCGAATGGTTCAGATTTTTAACGGGCTTATTTGTACAAAATGTTTTACACATTAATACGTAAGCTAGCGCATAATGCACCAGTAATTTTGTATTTAAAGCTTGATGATACAATATTATGGCACAAATGCATTTTTGAAAGGGGTTTTAATTGGATTTTTAAAAACAAAATGCGGACCAATTGAAATTTATAGCTAATAATGAAAGATTGATTATGAATATAATGCACGGAAATAATGGATTGTTAATAGCAAAAATTTATCTTACGTATAGTGACAGCAATTTAGATATTTGATCGTATACGGAATACATTGGTGTATGGTGAGTTTGAGATTGAGAAGAATGCTGTTAAGAAAGTGGGAGTGAGTCAGTTGAAGTGGTTTGGACATGTTGAGCGAATGTCGAATGAAAGGTTAATGAAACTAATATATGTGGGTGAGATTGAAGGTGAACGATTGCATGGGCGTCCGAGGATTAACTGGTTGGGTATGATTGATGGTTTGTTGCGTGAAGGAATGATTCCGAGTGTGAAGAATAAACGAACAAGTATAAATCGCGCTATGAATGTGGACGAGGCATAAGTGGTGTGTCAGGATAGGAATGTTTGGAGGAGATTGATTGTTGGTTGACTGTGTTTCTGGGTTCGTGCTACTCCACTGAGTGGAATATAACGTGATGTTATGTATGTATGTATGTATGCAATAACAATGTTACTAATATAAATATAAATATTGTTATTGTAAATATCTAAATTGCTGTCACTATACCTATACGTAAGATAAATTTTCGCTACTGTAACAATCCATTCTTTTTTCGTGTGATTGTAAAGAATCCAACTAGCGAAACTTAAAATTTAACAATTACTTCTTTCTATTCCCATGAAAATATATCCCTAGTATTTCAATTTTTTCGAGAAATTGCAGTATGCATAATTCACGACAGCGAATTATGATTCATAATTCACTCTTCTCGACCAATCTCAGAACCAAAAATCCATAATTCACTATTATTTTAATGACGTGATCTGAATCTGACGTTGTTCACCGTGTGTTTTCAACGAATTTCGATCATTTTCAAAAGAGATTTCCGAATTTACAGGAGTAGAAAAAGTATTGTATTCGGGATTATGTTCATTATTCACTCGGATCATTTGCACTTCATGTACATGAATAATGGATATTATAATCCATCATATAATAATATGTATCATGTAGATATACATTGAATTTATTTATTTTTTAATTGTTTTTTATCCCAAGCACCCTTATTTCAGTCAAAAAAATGCAGGAACACGGACTACCACTATCAAGAAATGCTTATCCCTTCAAAAAATTAGTTTCTAATTATGACACGTGAAAAATGTGTATTTATATATAAAATATTTTTATATAAAATACGCAGATTAATACATATCGTACAACAACTTTCGTTTGAAGTTATTTTTAATTTTTTTACATAACCAATAAAAATTAATAAAAAAATTTAGGCAACACTAAAATTTAAAGTTATTATAACCAACATGAATAAAGTAAATAAAAGTTTTCCGGAAAAACATAAAGTAATTCAATTTTTTCTTTCACAGAAGAGCAGTCCATTTCACAGTCTCTGGTGTCACTGATAAGATCTACTGAGTATAGCAGAGACAGAAAAGGTAAGTTTCGCCAACAATATCAGTTAGACTAATATTACATCAAATGTGTAAATATGAGCAGAGAAATATCGTTCTAAAATGCGAAATAGTTTTAGTTAAATTTGCTTTGTCGTATTTGGAACTTAAGTAATCAAAGCTCCTTTCTAATTAACTTAAAATTTGAAAGCATTGCACTTCTCGAAGTTGCATGATGTACAGTTATTTTATATTTCGTTGTTACAAATGATTCTTATTTTGTTTTTTTGCTATAAACAGAATTTGGACGTCAATTTAGCTTTTAAGTAATTTATCATAGAAAACAATTTATTACTGTCAATATTACAATATTAATACTTCTATTTGTTCCATAAAATAATACAATATCGAATATTGTTTTTCATTATTAATTATAAATTTACGGCATAATAACATTTAAAACTCGGTAATGAGATATTAACAGTAGGTTGTATAATTGCGAAATATATATTTTCAGTTTTCCTTTTAAGTATGAAATTTAAACAAAATATTTTCATATTCACATAATAATTTAATAATTATATTTTGATATAATTCATACATTAAAATACAATTACGAAGTATTGTTAAATAAATATGCAACGAAATCATTTTAATTTACTTCTCTCATGAACATATAAATATGTATAATTCATATAAAATTAATAAAGTTAAAAATATACATCCCTTTTCATATTTTATTATGTCATTAAAGTGGTCATTTTTAATTATTGTAGATTTACTAATATCCAAGTTTTAGATATCTTCGAAGACTACCATTGTTATTGTCCTTGACACAATCAATAAGAATAGGGTATAATTATTTTATTTTGTTATTTAAAAAAAATATACTGATAATAATAACGAATAATTTAATTTCTACACCTCCATCAAATTTCGCACTTCATCAAAGACATCTTATTGCAACCAGAAATTAGTAAATAATATACATATAAATTTAACTTACATTTTTCACTTATTTTCAGTGATCAGCTATGGAATTTAAATTAAAAGAAATTAATGGTAATCACATGTTTTTAATATACGAGCCCAGAATAATATCATTTGTCCCAATTAAGACTTTTATAGTAACTTAAAACATTGTTGTAATCTTACAAAGGAAATTTTGTTATACTCATTTTGTTTATAACTTAAATTCTGTTATTTTAAAGAATATTTTAAGGACATATAACAACTGAAATAATAACACATTAACAAAAATCACTAACATATAGATTTGATTTGACCCAAAGGTACTGGCTGGTACCACGAACACTGTTTTTGAATGACAACAAAATATAAAAAAAATGTTTCAAATCAAAATAGTATCTTTATTTTGAGAGCAACTCGTAAAAAATATTTTTCTCAACGGCTATGCATTCATTTCTTGTGCGTTTCTTCGATAAATAATGATATACTATACCCACTGGGGGTGTAGCCTAAATCGACCAATAGAAACAACTGTCACGTTTTTACCCACTCATCTATCATTTTGAATGCATAGATGACAGTATTATGAATTGAAATACTTTCTCTAGTATATATTACATAAAAATATTTGGTATACACAATAATATGATGTGCAATAATGACTTTTCTACTCATAGCACAATAATGAAAAATGGGCAGGTGCTGTAAAATAATTTGACGTTTCTAAATTATTCACTGGCGCTCTTGTTGGAAGAAATAAAAATTTACATGGGCACGGTATCCAAGGTTACTGTATCTGTATTAGGTTAATAGTTTGCAATGGGGTCTTTCACCATTTTTTTTTTAATTTTTTTTATGAAACTTTATCTATACTGAAGACTATCTACACTTTTAAAAAGTCTTAATTGTTATTCATTAAGCCACAATGATTCTTTTTTAAATGTTGTGACGTTATAGTAGAGGTGTTGCTTGATCTAAAACAGTACAGATTGTAAATAATTGTAGTCATATATTTTTTTACTTATTTTATTATTATTATTACAATAAAATAGAACATTTATATAACAAAAATTATTTAAATATCTACTGTTTTAGATCTCTACTATGACGTCACAACATTTTAAAAAAATCATTGTCGCTTAATGAATAACAATTAAGACTTTTTAAAAACGTAGATAGTCTTGAATATAGATAAAGTTTCATAAAAAAATATTTAAAAAAATGGTGAAAGACCCCATTATAGAATTTTAAAATACATTAAGAGCAATTTTCGGCTGATAGTCGTAGAAAAAGTATAGTATTGTTTTCGCGTGTTACTCATTTGTAAACTCCATTTACCCAAGCCCTCTATTATCTTTGAAATTGAATCTTTGCAAGTTATTAATTGACAGCTACATTGTAAAATTTTTACAAGTTAGCAATGCACGTTGCCACAGTAATGCTTACAATGCTTATGCGAAATCATTTCAAATAATTCTTGACAAAAGAGTTGTGTGTAACTGACAGGATTTGGTTACAACTTTTTAAATTTTTATTTTGGTTTACAAATGAATAACTGCTTTTACTAATTCAAGGAGGTGACAGGCTCGCGGGCCATTTCCTCCATTCATTAGTAAAAACTGTTTTATCTACGCTACTGAAATAATAGATATATTATTCCCATCATTTTAGTGGTGTAATCCAACATATTACTTCAATCAGTGAGGTAATATGATGCGTTTTTGTCTATTACCTCACTCGTTCGCTCTACTTTACTCCCTTGGAAATACTATTACCGGACTGTTAGTAAAATTATAATAGAAACAAACAAATTCGGTCTATTACACTCCTTTGATTTTGAGTAAAAAAATTATTTTAAAAATAAATATTAATGGCGTAGATAAAGTCTTGTATATCACACATGTGTTAGAGGCCATTCGTGTGAATACACAACTCGCTTTTGCTTCTTGTGCATCCTACACACTCATGAGTTAATGAGGCTTCTACCTCACTAGTAATATAAATAACTATTACCTTGCTAGTAATTTAAAATACTATAAGCAACATCGTATTTCTCATAGTTCTCGAAATTTGAATGGTGGTACACTTATTAAACACTCTGTATTGTAACAAGGCGAACATTCAGAATACGATTTATTGTTTTTACTGTCAAAGCGATTTTAAAA
This sequence comes from Poecilus cupreus, assembly GCA_963942605.1. Lineage (NCBI taxonomy): Eukaryota > Metazoa > Arthropoda > Insecta > Coleoptera > Carabidae > Poecilus > Poecilus cupreus. The sequence goes on along the minus strand of OZ012726.1, from coordinate 5,035,511 downwards.
TATCAAGTTTCAAACTGCGTTTGGACATGAATGCATCGAAAATCGCCTTGACAGGAGTTCTTGAGTTAAATTTATTACCACACATGTGTGTTAGAATTTTCAGTTATCAGAAATAGTCATTTGAGATTATCGCGGCAAATATTCTGAAATATCGGCTTGAGATGCCATCTGCAGTTGACAGATTTACAGATCCTGGTCGAACCCAATTTTAAGTGTTCTAGTTTTTATGTAATTTTTGTGCTAGTTCTGTGGGAAACGTTTGCCCCTCTCCCCGCACGTATCCGCTTGTGGGATAGATGGGTAGTTTGGCTAGCACAAGAAAGAGAGTTAGTTTTTGATTCTTGAACAGAGCAGACGGCTTTTACGTCTGCCGTGCTCTACAAAAATGTAGAAATTAAATAAATTTTGTTGTGCTAAATATGTTTTGGTAATTGCAACTTTTAAGCATATTCTTACGTTGTCGCCGTCTGTAATATTTGTATTTGTTTGTAAATTTTCTAATTTCACCATTTCGCCATTTAATTAAATATAATTTTTTATCATTTTAAAAGTGTTTGTGTTTTATTTGTCAACCTTAAGTTTCAGTCTTGGCCCGCCGTGCTACAGTATATTCAGCGCATTTTAATTGACTTGCTAATTCACATGCTTTTCTTACATTAAACACAAATTAAACTAGCTTTTCCCTCTTTAATTTAATTGTGTCAGTAGTTTCTCTGGCACCTCCGCCAAAATTCCCTCGACTTGTTATTCTCATACTTGTTTATTTCGATGTCACTAGTCTTTGGCAATTTCCGAAATATTCTAAAGCAGAATGAATAAATTCTGTGATTATTTAAAACTTTTATACCTTTAAATTGCCTGTAACATTGCAGTCTATACACACATACAATCAAACTACCAATAGTCTATTTTCTATTTGTTTATTTCACGGACCATTCGTTGTTTATTTATTAACGCAGTTGTAGTTGTTAGTTAAATTGTGAATCGGGGCGCGTAATACCCCATAAGGTAATGCAGAGGTATTATACAATGTAAAACTGCACAAAAGTAGTTGGCGTCAAGAAACCGTGTTTCCATTCCCGGTTCACGAATAAGTTTTATGTGTTTTGAAATCCAAATAAAAAGAACGAAACCTCAATACGAGAAATTGAAATCTGCAGCAGAGGAATACGAACAAGGGATTGATATTTTCCACATTTTCCAAAGCGGGGACATCTAAAACTCACGGAATGCCAGCATGACAGCTCGCAAACTAGATTGTTATTTAGTGCATGAGTTTAAGACATTGTTATGCAGGGAATTTATTCAATTATGCTTGTGAAAATATGTAATTGTCGAGTAATATGCTTAAAGATAAGTGTCTCTGGATGCTAAGTACTTTTAGTGGCCTCTGGTAACCTTACACTCTAATACTTGCTTTGTGTAATGGTACTCGCTTCGTACTACGACGAGTATGTTGCTGAGAAACTTTGGTTAATTATTTTCCTTATTGTTGAATCAACTTCTGAACTTCAACCATGAATATATTTGCAAAAGCACTGCCAACCAGCTGTATATATGAGAGATTTTATGTACCAAAATAAAGGCTGATAAGTGTTGATTTACGAGCTCGTTTTTTGTTACTGTACTTAGTACTTATAGACATTTCTCTACAATTAGCTAATTGAACCATCAATATTTTGTTTAGCTTCGCGATTTTGGCTCCATTCAAAAATGTTATTTTATTTAAAATTGTACGAGCACAATTTCTATCTAAGAGATTCATTGTATCATTGTCATCGTTTCTTGTCCAGTAATTAGTTCTTTTTTATACGTTGTCCATTTTGCATTTATTTTCTTTTGTCATATGTAGTGGCCTGCTTCTAGGCAATAGGAATTTGAATCCTATAACCTAGATTTTTCCTCTTTCTTTATCCGTTCGTTTCTTTCTTACAATTTTGTCCTTTTTTACTTCCCATAGATTATTTCCGTACTGTCTTGCTTCTTTTCTTGATATTTCTATCCAACAATCATATGCGAGACCTTCTACCTTAATGTGTAAAGATTGTTCCTCTATTCTTTTACGAATTTTTTCCATTTTTCCCTGTTTTCCGCTAGTTTTCTTGCTTGTTGTACCGTTTTTCCTTTATTGCTCAGTAATTTCATTATTTTGCTGTCTCTCGGTCTGCCACGATCTATCCTTGATTTTTGACGTCCATACTCTCCGTACTGGCCGGTTATTATCCATTTTCTGCATATGTCCCCACCATTCTAACTGTCTTTGTTCGATGAATCGTAATATAGTACATATTTCCGTGACGTCGGACTGTGGATTACGGGATCCTCAGTTCGAATCCCATAGCAAACAGTTTCTATTATAAATTTCCCTTCTGGTTTCCCTTCACTAACACTTTTGGGGGAAATTTTACATAATCATACTTGAAAGAAAAGAGCTATGATATTTTATAAAAAATATTCCCAAATTTCATTTAATTCTAATCGTACATTTACACGTTTATCGTTAGATGGCTTCCTGAAAAGCCTTACAAATTATTTCCACTAGAATTATCGACTCAAAATTTACCAATGAATCGTTCTACCTGATACTTATCATCACTTTTCTATACATACTGTATACATGTAGTCGCTAGAATACGATTTGAACTAATGAAGTTATAACTTTTAAATTTCATGTACGATTAAAGAATTTGTATGTTAAATCGGTAAGTTTGTTAGAATTTTTGACCTGTAAAGTTTTTCAGGCAGTAAATAATTTTATTTTTAATTTAAAACTATTGACTGTATTTTGAACCCAGAAAAATTAAATAATATAGATAAAAATTTATTTGGCGGAAGGATATATGTAATTCATTTCTTTTCTCAATAATCGATTTAAATATTTTATAGTATCTGATTTTGTGACCTAAAAGATATCTAGCAATCTTAGGAAAAAGCCAGCGGTGATGTATTTATGATCGCGTTGCCTGCGGATAATCAAAACTGTTCTTTCTAATGTGGTTTCCGGATGTCAACGACACCCAAGTTGCGCTCGCCTTGCAGTTGGATGGTCTCTTGACACTTGGAAAATATCTTCAGCGAGTTTACTGCGTACTCCACCGCGCAGTGCAGTTGAAGTTACAGTTTCCGTGAGTAACTGCACGGTTATACTCGCTGCGCCAATCTGGATTAGAAAACGTAAATTCCAAACGAGAAGACGAGGGCTCTTTGAATTGTTTAGTGCTTTACCTACTGCAATAAGATTTCCTGGGATGTTTTAAGTATTGTAACCGGAATAAGAAATAAAGTTGCGTGCTTCCTCACCATGAATAATATTTAGTTTTACTTGGGAATGTGGGTTCAAAATTGAAAATAAAACAGAAATTAAATTAAAATAAGACATTTTAATATAAATGAATAAAGATAGCAAAACGTCATTTATTTCGGGTGCAACACTGCTTTTTATACTCAAAATGATTTTGGAGAAGACGCAAGTCATCATCCTGAAAAAAACTTTATAAAGTGAAAAATAACTTGTAAAATTTATTAAGGTATGCTAATGTTTAAAAAAAAAAACGTAACAAAATACTAGAATTAAGAAAATTATATATTAATGCAATTTACAGGGATTTTATAGTCAATTTTATTCCTGTAATGGAATTTTAAATTATTAAAAATAATTCTAGTTCATTTTTGTTCGCTATGTTGTTGCTATTGGTAAATGATCACGTTTATATACAAAATTCATATCGAACTGACACTTTACTGTCAGACTTTACTGTGATCTTAAAAAAACACTCCTCGTGATCCAGTGTTTTATAATATGTAGGTATTAATATATTGTGTTTATTACAACAAATCACTTCTAAAAATGGCGGCACATGTAATGCAACACGTATTGCATTTTCATTTCAACAAAAATTAGTATCCCATATAAACGTTGTTGCACAGTGACGTCATTATTTAGTAATATTTTTGATGACGTGCGTCTTCTCCAAAATCATTTTGAGTATACAGTAGCGCGTCATACATTCCTTTTTACCACATTAATAAACGAGATTCATATTATAAATATGTTTTTTATTGGTATATTGGTACAGAAAAGTATACAGTTCGACTATCTAAATAAATCGGTATTCAGAACACCCATGTCCACCAATTACTTTAGAAAATCAAAGCTTTGTAATTGAGGGGAAACTACAGGAGTCAAGTTCAAATGGTAACTCTTGGCTGTGGAATATAATATATTTTTTCTTCCTTCTGGTAATTCATTTACACCAAGAGGATGATTTTGAAGCGATAAGTTCCTACGACTAGTTCTTAACCAATCAACCAATGAGAATAGTATTATACTAATAAAAATATGTTGTGGACACCACAATACCTCCCGCTAGAGATTTCTTATCAAACAATGCAGGAACACGGAATAACCACTACAAAGAAACGCTCATCCCTTCAAAAAATTTACATTTCAATTATGAAACCCGTCAAAAAATTACATTTTTCAAGTGCTGTTTTGATCTTTTCAAAAAGCACAGGTCAACAGATTTAAACGAAACCGTCTAAATATAATATTTTTTAACGTGTTGTAATTCATGATTTTTGACAGTGAAAGAAAAATGTTTTAAATAATAATTGTAGATAACAATATTTGAAACATTCTAAAAACAAAAATTGTCATTAAACCAATAAATTTGCAATTTGACGGAATTGTCTCTCAAGGATATTAGTAGAGCAGGAATCACAAGATAAGTAAATTTAAACTGCGAGAATTTTCAAAAATATATTTATATTCACATTGGACTACGAGAATCAAAATAGTATATTGTACAACAAGCATGGAATGGTACTCATTTTCTACGAGTACGTTTGTAGCATGAGCCGAAGCCGACTGCTAAAAATCATAGGAGTATGAAATGGACATTCCATGCGAGTTGTACTCTATACTTTTTCTACGACCACGGTGTTATTTCCTATTTAATTTAATTTTAATAATAAATTTTTCCCGCTTTCACCATTCTAATATTTGACAATTCTAAATATGTATCCTATCAATGGCACCTGTACTGAAATTAACTGATCTGTATTGAAATACTCACAAATCAGATTCATTTCGCACGATGCTTACAATGTGCTTCATATCCCTAGCAGCAATAAACATACACTGAGCAGATTTCTAAGTGGTCGTAGAAATATTATTTTGTTTCGCTTCTTGTATTTCGTGCCTTCTAACATAATACGATGTAAAATGTAGTTTATAGTAAGTCAATTGTCTTGAAATAAATTTAAATATTAGGATCTAGTGTGAAGTACAATAAACTGACGTGAAACAAATCATAAAAGTTACTGTGCAAATATTTTACACTTGTGTCAAACAAATCACTCGATTTTCTGTTTTATTTATGTCAGCAAACGTGTAATACTTTATAGTTTGAGCGCTACAAACAAATATTTGCAAATTCAAACTGTTATTTGTTGTTTAATGTTTGTCAGTTTACCTATATTTTACGTGAGGTTTCTTTGGTAAATAGTTTTTTTGTAAAATGGGAAATATTGTGTGCTTTACGTTAACAAACGAGAAAAAAATCGTTCGTCGATTGAAGCCCGGAACTTGTTAAATTTGTAATTAACAAAGTTAAAATTATTGAAACTAGAAATAAGTGCAAACTAAAATAACAAAAACCGTCGAAAAAATCACCAAGGAAACTTAGCTTAAAGTAAACATAACCAAGTTTCCAAGCTACCAGCATGAAGAAACAATCTCCACAAAAGTTGAGTGAAGTTCTCTATACTAACACTTCCTTTATCATTAATCTTTCACTGCAATTAAATCAGCATTTTTCCGTTTTGGCGCTGCGAGCTAAGCTGTAAACAAGACTCCTGGATAAATGTATTACAATTATGCTAATCACTTTATTTCAACACCATTACTTCGTTAGACTTAAATCCGTATCGCTCTTGCAGATTAGGCGCAATCAAATTTATATAACTAATTCTGGGTTCACTTGCTCGCTCTGTGTAGTGAGCGGAGCAGGGAATTGATCCATTGTAAATGCACTCGGCTTCAACTTTAAGCCAGGACAGTGCCTAACTCGCAATATACCGTATTGGTTTTTGTTGAAAACTTCCTAATTGAAATTTGTAACGACCACTACTACTATATTGATGGACCATGAAAATTAGATGCATTGATCGCGAAAATGCCACGTGTTCACTATTTTCAATTAAGCGAAATTATGTTTACTTATTCCATATTTTTCAATCTATATTCATCATGTAACGAAACCTGGATTTATACGCTAAAACTTTCTTGATATGAATAGCAAATAATGCTTGAAATGCCTACTAAGCGCATCGAAAGCTCTAAGCGAATTTCATGCAAAACATTCAGTTTTTTTGTCTACAAAAATATTTTACTTGAAATCGGCACAAAAGTGCTCAAACATCCTCATTAAAAGCTCAGGAATTGTCACTAAAATAACCCATTTTACGACAATTTTGAGTAACGCAGTGTTGGCAACCGTAAAATAATTATTGTATAAGTAGGATAATTTTGACAAATATACGATGTATTGTAGTAAATTTATACGTAAAATGAAACAATATGTGCAAGAAGAACTAACTAATTAAATCCGATGAAGAAATTGAGGACAAAACGCATAATTTTGAATGATATTTACGATAACTTCAATGGTCCAGGTTGGCAAAAGTAAGTGTCAATTACAATTGACAACTGACAGAGGTATAAACTTGACCTATATAATATTTTTTACAGTTTTTTCTAATTTTAGATTTAAAATAACATTTAATATGTACCGTGGCACTGAAGTTCCTTTTTATAACTCACATGGTTTGTTTTCCTCGGCCCTGCGGGCCTCGGCAAGTAAATTCCATATTCGTGATAAAAAGTAAAACTTCAGTGCCTTGATACATAAATAACTATTATACAATTTGTTCTCAGTATATTTTAACAAGAACACTAATTGTAGGTATATAACGGATGTTATTTTTTTTTCTTCGAATTGGTAACATTTTTTCCAGCGGCTCCCAGTTTAACAGTTGATAGTTGTCGTTTTTACCTCCCGCCTACCTCTAGGTAAGGGAGGTATTGTTTTTGGTCAAAAAATTGGGTAGTGAGTTTTCAATGAATAAGCACGTTTTAGGGTCCCTACAATACGATTTTACTAATTTCGTGATGATGTCTGTATGTATGTATGTATGTATGTATGTATGTATGTATGTATGTATGTATGTGTGTGTGTGTGTAGTCTGTGGTAATTTTTTCGTCTCGCATAACTCAAATACTATAATACCAAAAAATACAATTTTGTGAATTATTGCTTTTTATATTTAAATGAAGAGCTGATTAGATTTTGGATAAAATTGGTCAACCGGAAGTAGCAGTTTACTTGAAGCCCTTAACAGTTTTTCGTGGAAAACACGGTTAAATTTCCTTTTTCTACAATTTATGTTATTTTAAAAGTTGAAGAATATTTAATTTTACATGTGTTTTGATTACACTAATTTTATTAATTTTCATTAGATTTCGAGATAATAAATTATAAAGAAATTAGATTTCACAAATCTTGCATTCCTAGTACACCATGGAAAAATTTTCAATTTTTTACGAAATGTGACACATGTCATTGTGATTGTGAAGCTGTTTTCTTAGTGAAATATATGTTAAAAAATTAAATAAATATACGAAAGAAAATTAAAATTCTCAAATATAAATAGAAATAAACAATTAAGAAGGTATGTTTCTGTATCATCAAATACTATTTTGTACTGCTACGGGCTACGGTGTTGATCCCTGGAAAAGGTGAACCGCGGCGAGCTACAGTGGAGTCGGGGTGGGTTGCTCAAACAGAATCAAATGCAAGGGGCGCCAGCTAATCGAGCCTAAAATGGTTCAACCTGTGGGGGGGTTGATTAGCAAACCAAGGACAGGGAATAGGCCGCGTAAGCAAAAAAAGAAAAATAGAGGTCGCATAAACTATGGTTTTATTCAAATATAAATGTAAAATTAATTTATAAATTACAACGTTCTTATGCGTATAACGATATAAAAGTAAAACAAAAATGATCGCGTAGATCGCGTTCAGAATCTGATCACACCGAGGTGTGCGCGGGGAAAGTGGTAATAAGATCGCGCAGCGAGTAGTTCACGACGGAGCAACTAGGGCTAGTAGCGTGTGTTGTAGTGAAGCGCAGCGCACAACGGAGACGCGGGTACCGAATGGTCGACCAGACGAATATCACGTCGCGCTGATATATGAAAAGATGATTAGGCAAGGTAGCCCTACGAGCGATGGCGTGGAACACACCGGCCACGGATTTTAGTAGCAACAATGCAACAACAAAAAGAAAGAGCGCGGCAGGATCAGATCTTCACAACGGACTACCGTCAATATACAATAACAAATTAGTAAACTACAACGGTAAACAAATACGCTGTGCCTAAACTCACACTGGTAAGTAAGGCGTAACTGGTAAATAGTTAACAAAATCAGAGCAAAAGATAAATATAAATTGCTTAGCTGTCAGCCGTCGCTCAAATCGTCAGCTGTCGATCAGTGGCTTCCCCTCCACAAGCGGTTGGCGGGGTCGGCGGCGAAGTGTTTGGCGATGGACGACGATCGGAGCCGAAGTGCTTGGCGGTTTGGAAGATGGCGACCGGAAAGGCTCGACTCAGAGCGATCGACACAGCTCACGGCTCTCCAATCTGATGAGCGATTGCCTCAGCCAATATGCGGCAATTTGAGCTCGCAATAAATATCCAACAAATAAAACAAGCCTGAAAGGATGGTCACGTCAGTCATCACATATGTAAGGGAAGGCACGGCACTGGGGTGGTTACAAACAAGCTAATGTTTCAATCAAGATACAATTTAATTTACTAAATGAGAGATTAAAAAAACAGGATAATATAAACGGGGTTTTCCAATACCTGTAGATGTTGGGCGGCTTAAAGTGGTTAAGAAATGTGTGGATCTTAAAATCCGGCAGGTGCCGATGAACAATAAATTCAGATGTCGTGTCTCCTCTGATCCAATTGACTAATTGTTCCCAAAAATTGGTTTAAACTCAATAAACTCAAAATCACACCAAATTTGGAGTACACAACAGATCTCGCACTGATTCTTAAGAAAGACTGGCTGGAAGTGACCAAAAAGCCGTTAAAAGATTCTCATTCGTTTCAAGTAAGATCATGAGATTGAATAGTTACAGACTGAATAGTTAATTAATGACCGTACCTTGACCCCTAACATAGGTAATTGACTTACCGTGTCATCCGACGATATCCTACTCTGCAGCTGAAAGGGTTGTCTGCCGAGAGGCGTAGAGAGTTCCAAAAAAAACAACAAGAACCAACAAAAAAAGAAGAATATGAGGGACAGGAATAATAAATTTAGTGAAAAAGAAATTTAAATTGTAACAACTCTCCCCCTACTCATTGGAAGAAATTTTTTTTGAAAATTTCTGACAACATACACTAAGACAGAAATTATAAGAATACTAAATCTAACACCTAAAACTATCGTGGAATAACAAAATCAAAAACCATGTCCTAATCCGTATCGCTTTCCGGATGCGCCTTTAAATGACAACTAGTCCAGCTACCAGTAAGTACCTTGCCCTCTAGAGTTTTGAGCTCATAGGTATCGTTCGATATACGTCGATGGATCATAAACGGGCCGATAAATTTTTCCGCGAGTTTCGCTGCATAAAATTTCGCTGCGTCCGACAACACAAAGTTTTTGCGCCATACCAATTGATTAGGATAAAAATGTGCCTCGCGATGTCGTAAATCGTAACGCGCTTTAGACTTTATGTATGCTTTTTGTAGTCTCGAACCCACGTCTTTATATAACCTCTGAAAATCATCCGCTCTTTCGCTTAATTTTTCTCTATCTCTGTCAAATTCAATGTTTTCAGAATAGTCTGCCTGTTTCCTTTTCCCGCTCAAACAAATCTCGTGACCGAAATTGATAAAGTATGGTGTTTGCCCCGTGACTTCATGTTTTGAAGTGCGTAACGCGCATGCAACTTTTTGTAGGTAATCTCCCCAGTTACGGTGGTTATCGGAGACGAAGGAAATTAACATAGTCTTAAGGACACGATTAATCCTTTCTGTAGGATTTGCTTGGGGGTGGTAAAACGAAGTATAAGCAGGTTTAATGTCATACGAAGAAAGAAGACGTTTATATTCATTCGAGCGAAATTGTTTACCATTGTCTGAGATAATAGTACGTGGCACGCCAAACATCAAAAAGACATCGTTTTCTAAATGTCGGATTACATTATTACTGTTAGCTTTACGCAACGGAAAACATAAAGGAAATTTGCTAAAACAATCTGCAACAACTAATATATAATAATATCCCTGAGACGATTTAGGTAACGGCCCAACAAGATCAACACAAATAACTTCCCACGGTTTTGAAATTTTTGAATGCCCTCCCATAGTGCCTGTAGGTGCTTTTTGCTCCGGTTTGGACTGAATACATACCGTACAGTGTCGTACATACTTCGCGACGTCGGCAGCCATTTTTGGCCATGTATATTTTTGCGCTAATCGATGATGCGTTTTAAAAACACCGAGATGTCCACTAGTGGGTAAATCATGACATTCGCTAATCAAACTTTTACGCTTTTCTTTCGGCACGACCTCTTTCCACAGAAATTCCTCACCACATAAATTTGAATACTTGTTTTCGATAAATTTATACAAACGTTGATCAGTAATACGGAATTTTGGGTAACGTACTGGGTCTTTTTCTACCGCGCGATATAGCTTCGTGAACCATTTATCTTTACAATTATCTGAGTTTACGCAATGGATATCAGGGACAGCGCGGGAAAGGGCGTCCGGCACTACGTTATCTTTGCCTTTGCGATGTATGATCTTGAAATCATATTGCTGGAGGCGAATTGCCCAACGTGCAAGTCTACCGGAAGGGTTTTGGAGGTTTTGCAACCATAGTAAAGAGTAGTGATCGGTAATGGCTGTGAATGGAGTACCCTCCAAATACGGGCGGAGTTTGTCTACAGACCAAAGTAACGCGAGCAGTTCTTTTTCGGTAGTGGAATAATTTTTCTCGGGGCGAGTGAGAGAACGAGACAAATAGCATATAACTTTCTCACCCTCGTCATGCTGTTGAGTAAGTACAGCACCTAGGCCAAGGTTAGAAGCATCGGTTTGCAATATAAACTCCTTAGTAAAATCTGGGCACGATAATATAGGAGCTGAAATCAAATAGTTTCTAATCTGAGACCAAGCAACTTCACAATCTTCCCCCCATATGAAACGAGTATTTTTGCGTAACAATTTTGTCAACGGAGCTAACACAGATGAGAAATTTGGAATAAACCGCCGATACCAGGATGCCATGCCTAATAATCTACGTACTTCAGTTACACATTTAGGAGTCGGGATGTCTAGAATTGCTTTTACCTTTTCAGGGTCTACGTGAAGGCCCTGTTTATTAACTACGTAGCCTAAATATTTCAATTCTTCGCGGCAAAACTGACACTTGTCGCGCCCTAACGTTAGTCCGGCGCTATTAATACGCGAAAATACTATTTCGAGTATCTCTAGATGCTTTTCAAAGGTTGGTGTTACAATCACTATGTCGTCTAAGTATACGAATACATGTGGTCTAAGATCTGTACCGATGACGTCATCAATGAACCGTTGCCACGTAGCGGGTGCGTTATGTAGGCCAAAGGGCATACGACGGAATTGGTACAACCCACGGTTAGGCACAGTGAACGCGGTATATTGTTTAGACTCTTCAGCCATTGGTATTTGCCAGTAGGCAGTTTTTATGTCGAGAGACGTCAAAAATCTTGCATCGCGTAATTTATCCAAAGTTTCGGAGACGTACGGTAGTGGGTAAGCGTCGCGGTGTGTAACTTGATTGAGTTTGCGATAATCTACGCAAAAGCGATATGTTCCGTCCTTTTTGGGTACTAATAAGATAGGTGACGACCACGGACTCCGCGATTTTTCAACGATACCATTTTTAAGCATTGCGTTCAATTCTTTATCGACATGTTCTTGCATAGCCGGCGAGATAGGGTAGTAGCGCTGCTTGATGGGTGCGCTATCTGTACGAATTTCGTGTTCTACCTTCGTAGTGCAGCCTATACGATCTTGGTCCACTCCGCAGAACATCTTATCTACTAACGCGTTAAGCTCTAATTCTTGTTCTGTCGTTAAATTACTACGCGAATGAATTGCGTCAATAGGAAGTGATGGGGTGTCAGAAAAAGTCCACTCTCCTCTACGTAAATCCGGCACGATGCCCATAATTTTCCAAAAATTAGTTCCGAGAATTAGAACATGCGGTAACTCCGGAACAACCATAATATCTATAACTTTAATTTGATCTCGTAACCGAATTGGTGCTGAAACCGTACCTAAACTCGTGCAAGATTCCCCGTTTGCAACAGTACAAGTAGATATGGTTCTCTTTAATTCTAATCCTAACTTACTTAATATATCCCAACCTTGTTTCCCTACAATAGTACAAGAAGCTCCTGAGTCTAATAATCCCAACATAGGCATCTCTAAAATAAAAACTTCTAAATATGGGCGCTCATCACCTTGAGCGTGAGATAAAATGAAGTCCAATAAAATATTATTTCCTAATACCGATTTATTCGTACTACGATGCAGCAGACGGTCTCCTACCACATCTAATTCCCGTTTCCCGAAGTACTAGAACATGAAGGGCAGGATCGAACAGTGACATTTTGTTTACCGCATCGGAAGCAATGTTTCTTGCGTGATTCGCGACAAGCAATGGATAAATGACCTGGTTTGTTACAGTTCCAACATAAACGGACATGCGAATTATTATTTTGAATCGTTCCGACACGATTTGACGGCTTTGGCGGCGCATCAGTGTGATCTGTTGTTGATGTCGAGTTAAGTGGTTCCGAATGAACATATGCCAAGTCAGGTTCGAATGACTGATGGCGTCGCGGGGGTGGTGCGTAAGCTTCCACCGAGCTTTTCCGTTCTTCTAAGCGTCTACACAATTTGAGCAATTCGCTAACCGATTTAACATCTATTAAGCTAAGTTGCGTCTGATAGAAAGGCGCTATATTGCGCATGAGAAGTTGTACTTTGCGTTGCTCCGTTATTTTAGTGCGTAATCTAGAAAATAGTGACGTCATTACTGCGATGTATATACCGATAGATTCATTAGGTCCCTGAGTTCGCCGTTTAATTTCATCGAAGAGTTTTTCTTCATAGTCGACCGGTTGGAATTCGTCGCGTAACCCGTCCGCAAGTTCATCCCAAGTGTCAAAATTAAAACGGTTAGCCCTATACCAAATTAAGGCTACTTCCTCAAATAAATCGACAGCGGTACGCAAAAGTTGTGGTTTGCTGACATTGCGTGCGACACGTAGTTCCTCGACTCGTTCCAAGAAGGAATTTACCGACATTCGTTTAACGTCGCCTGAGAATTTCACATTCCATTTTGAAACTGGTACGGATTTTACGGACATGCGCGTATTAGCAGTTTCTACTTCCGATTCGGATCCGCTGACAACCGTGTCAGAAGACTGTTCCTCGTCTTCAAGTAAACTAGTTTCTAATAAATGACTAGCGCTTAATCTAGTCGACGATAGTGTACTCTTTTTAGCTTTAGATCTTACTTCAGACTGCAATTCAATTAATTTTACTAAGATTTTTGATCTCTTTGTGCGTTGTTCGTCGGTTGTTGCATGACAACGATTAACACGGCCAAGAGAGTGTGTGATTTTACTCGAGATCTTTTTAAATTTAGTTGAAGTTTTATTACCCGAAAATGATTGTACGAGTTCCGTTATGTCTTCGATTTGTTTTTCTAGCGCTACATGGTCTTCATCAAATTTGTACGGGTGCTTAGGAAAGACGTACGTCGACTTGTCTGTCAATCGCATGAGATAGCGTAACGATATTCTCATTGAATCAACCGAGCTAACATCATCTACTCCTCGAATCTTTAGTTCATATATTAATTCTTCTTTCGAGAGCCGATTAACTTCTATTTTACTATCCATAATTCTAGCCTAATAGTCTCAAACAACAAGAAAAAAAAACTTTTAACTAAGTAACAATTAAACCCTAAAATAATATTGAGGAACTAACTTAAGGAAATCGATCGAGAGCTAAATTAAGAAAATCGACCAATGTTATGGCGTAAGCGAGGCCTCACCGTTGGGCGCCAATTATTTTTGCTACGGGCTACGGTGTTGATCCCTGGAAAAGGTGAACCGCGGCGAGCTACAGTGGAGTCGGGGTGGGTTGCTCAAACAGAATCAAATGCAAGGGGCGCCAGCTAATCGAGCCTAAAATGGTTCAACCTGTGGGGGGGTTGATTAGCAAACCAAGGACAGGGAATAGGCCGCGTAAGCAAAAAAAGAAAAATAGAGGTCGCATAAACTATGGTTTTATTCAAATATAAATGTAAAATTAATTTATAAATTACAACGTTCTTATGCGTATAACGATATAAAAGTAAAACAAAAATGATCGCGTAGATCGCGTTCAGAATCTGATCACACCGAGGTGTGCGCGGGGAAAGTGGTAATAAGATCGCGCAGCGAGTAGTTCACGACGGAGCAACTAGGGCTAGTAGCGTGTGTTGTAGTGAAGCGCAGCGCACAACGGAGACGCGGGTACCGAATGGTCGACCAGACGAATATCACGTCGCGCTGATATATGAAAAGATGATTAGGCAAGGTAGCCCTACGAGCGATGGCGTGGAACACACCGGCCACGGATTTTAGTAGCAACAATGCAACAACAAAAAGAAAGAGCGCGGCAGGATCAGATCTTCACAACGGACTACCGTCAATATACAATAACAAATTAGTAAACTACAACGGTAAACAAATACGCTGTGCCTAAACTCACACTGGTAAGTAAGGCGTAACTGGTAAATAGTTAACAAAATCAGAGCAAAAGATAAATATAAATTGCTTAGCTGTCAGCCGTCGCTCAAATCGTCAGCTGTCGATCAGTGGCTTCCCCTCCACAAGCGGTTGGCGGGGTCGGCGGCGAAGTGTTTGGCGATGGACGACGATCGGAGCCGAAGTGCTTGGCGGTTTGGAAGATGGCGACCGGAAAGGCTCGACTCAGAGCGATCGACACAGCTCACGGCTCTCCAATCTGATGAGCGATTGCCTCAGCCAATATGCGGCAATTTGAGCTCGCAATAAATATCCAACAAATAAAACAAGCCTGAAAGGATGGTCACGTCAGTCATCACATATGTAAGGGAAGGCACGGCACTGGGGTGGTTACAAACAAGCTAATGTTTCAATCAAGATACAATTTAATTTACTAAATGAGAGATTAAAAAAACAGGATAATATAAACGGGGTTTTCCAATACCTGTAGATGTTGGGCGGCTTAAAGTGGTTAAGAAATGTGTGGATCTTAAAATCCGGCAGGTGCCGATGAACAATAAATTCAGATGTCGTGTCTCCTCTGATCCAATTGACTAATTGTTCCCAAAAATTGGTTTAAACTCAATAAACTCAAAATCACACCAAATTTGGAGTACACAACAGATCTCGCACTGATTCTTAAGAAAGACTGGCTGGAAGTGACCAAAAAGCCGTTAAAAGATTCTCATTCGTTTCAAGTAAGATCATGAGATTGAATAGTTACAGACTGAATAGTTAATTAATGACCGTACCTTGACCCCTAACATAGGTAATTGACTTACCGTGTCATCCGACGATATCCTACTCTGCAGCTGAAAGGGTTGTCTGCCGAGAGGCGTAGAGAGTTCCAAAAAAAACAACAAGAACCAACAAAAAAAGAAGAATATGAGGGACAGGAATAATAAATTTAGTGAAAAAGAAATTTAAATTGTAACAGTACCGTTTAAGAGTAGTATTGGGCGGGAGGTTATGTGCTGGCCACATCAGATTTTTTTTATTCATTTTCGTTTGCCATTTCACAATAAATATACTTACGCCAGAACCAATAGGAACTTGGATGAGAATTACGTCGCTTGCAAATATAGCAAATTTATTTTGAAATTTTTATTCAGCGATGAGGATAATTTTTTGTTAAATTGTCACGTTAACAAGCAAAATGTACGCCTTTGGGGCAAAGAAAATTAACAAGCCATAATTTAAAAAGCATTATATAAACAAGAAATTACAGTTTGGTGTGCTTTACACACAGTTGGAATCATTGGCCTATATTTCTTCAAAAATGATACCGATCAGTAGATTACAGTCAATGAAGATCGATATAGAACCATCATAACTGACTTTTTCGTTTTTCAATTGAATGGAATTAATGTGAAAGTGCGGTGGTTTCAACAAAACGGCGAAACATGTCACACAGTGGGCGCCTCAATCGATTTACTGAGGGACTCATTCGTTGAATGCATAAACATCTTGTGATTTAACACCTTTGGATCATTTTCTGTGGTAATATTTGAAGTCGCTAGTCTATAACGATGAATGACATGGAATCCAAATGTCATCGAAAATTAGATTTCTAGATTGTGATTTATTTGAAACAGTTACGGCTTCCATCTTTCAGAAATCATTTTCAAATACAAATAGTATTAAATTATCGTTCCAAAGAAGCCGATACCATGGCCATTATTAAAATTTGTATGTGTTTTATTTCATTTTAAAGTTCTATACCTTAAAAAAAAACACCCGTTAGAATTAAGCCTCTTTATGTTGTACCTTAACCCTCTATTGCATGAATTATTATTTTTTTCAAATAATGGTTCAAAAACATTATTTTTTACAAAAGAAATATTATTATATTTAAAATAAGTGGGTTACATAAATTTTTTTCCAAAAATAAAAAATAAATTCCTTTTTACACTTTTGTTCACTATTGGGAACATTATGAACAAATTCAACTTACAATAGAACTTTGGTCTATTGGGTCGTCTTCGCGTACTATACAAAATTGTTTGATAAACAACCTCTTCTAGGAAAACATCAGATAAAAAAAATTTTTGGAAATTTTGTAAAGGTGTATTTGGCTGTAATATATCAGCAGGTAATAAACTGCTTCCTTCAAATTTTACATTTTATATCTCAGTTTCTGTAATTATCCTTTTTCCAGTAAAAATTTTTTTTTATGTTGGTCAAATTGGAAGGAATAACCTAATTGGCAATTGACAAAGTGTATATAATGTTCCCAAATGTTACATGATTGCCATGAATGTAAACTGCATAAGAAAAGAAAAAAAAATTTTTTTAATTTTATGTTCCCGTTCGGGAACAATATGTAATAGAGGGTTAAATATGTCAAATAAAAAAATATCGAGTTAATATCAAATTTAATCCTTTAATGAGTCTAGCAGTCGAGCACTTCAATATGTAGATATTACATTTACAGTTGATTTAATTAATATTCCCTGTTCCCTCATTTTATTATGTCAAAGTTCATGCGAAATGTTCTACGAACGAAAGGATAAAAGAAAATACCTCTCCGGTCAACCGTTAATACAACATAAATGACACTTTATAAAATTGAAGCTGACGTTTAAATTTAACTATAACAAGGCACAAAAAGAGAAATATTTGACAGCGACAAAAAGTACATCACTAAAATTACCCTCCTGAAACAAATGATCATCCCCGAACAAAAACGTCGTCCGCAAAGGCAACTTTCCGGTTTTGATTTTGTGTTTAGGGGCTATTGAATCTAGTAGGCCTACACGCGTGACGTAATCTGATGTGACGTGAGGAAAATTCAGTGGTTTCTGCGCGGGCGGCCCATCGTTCACGTGCGATGATTCGTTTTTATATCTCGGCCTCTTGCCCCACTCCCGACGCCACTGGCGTCTCTGTGGTGCTATTTCCCTCCGCGGATTGTGTGGGGTTAGTCTAGACTGGTTTTTGGCGAAGATCCGATACGTGTTAATAGATGTTTGCTCTTAGTAGACGTATGGGTGTTAGATACGGTCCACTGGAAAAATGGGATTTTTTATTTCGGGGTTTTTACGCCAAGGCTTATGGTTTGATTAGAGATGATCCACTTGGAGGTATTTCTATTAAAATATCAATTACAGACTAAATAAAATGCTTTTATATTTTTTCTGCTGTAAATACGGATAACAAAGAAGTTTCGATATCCATTTCAGATCTCTGAAAACACTGACCACTAGATGTATGTAGTGATAGCAATAATTCTCATTATTTAGCTGATATACATTTTAGTGAATCGAATGACGCAATATAGCATTTTCTAACATTTATAATTTTACCCTACCTGGAAACGAAAAAATAACAATAATTTACTTTACAAGTGGGCAAACTGAGGAATTACCCACGAGAGAAATTTTAGCCCACGAAGCCGAAGGCTGAGTGTGATAATTTTATCGAATGGTTAATTCGACTTTGCCCACGTGTAAAGTATAACATTTTATCTAAGACCTCTTAATGTCTTAATAAATGAAAAATTTATTAAAGAAATATTATTTGACAACGACATGCTTTAAATTTTTAAATTTAATGTCAATCGAATTAGTTACCTAGGTGTTGTGTGTTATAATTATTGTTATAAATAAAAAAAAATCATTAGTGACTTTCCTCAAAATTATACCCACTAGTGGATAATCTGTTACTTTGCTTGTTTAAAATCGTCATAGTTATTGTGCATTTATTGAGAGGTGTTGGATTAAAATATTTATTGGTAATTTTCATAAATCCTCGGTGCCATGAAATAAAAAACAAATATACCAATTAATAGGTATTTACTTTACAAGTGGGAAATTCCAATTTGCCCACGTGTGATGTATAACGTTTTATCCAAAATCTCTTAATAAATGCAAAATTTATTAAAGAAATATTATTTGGCAGTGACATATGCTTTAAATTTTCTAAATTAAAATACCTATCGAAGTAGTTACCAAGGTGCTGGATGTTATTATTATTGTTATAAATAGAAAAATACTCACTAGTGACTTTTCTCAAAATTATACCCACTAACCCACTAGTGGGTAATCTGTTACTTTCCTTGTTTAAAATCACCATAATTATAGACCATTTATTGAGAGATGTTGGATAAAATAATATAATCATTTGGTTTTATTTCCTTGCTTTTGAATAATTTAATTTTTTTTTTTAATGTCCTAGAGCTAGTTTGATTTATTGTATTTTTGTTTACAATTTGCCAAAAATTAATGTTTTTGTTTGTTTTTTAAAATACTCTTATAAACTATATATTTCGATTTCATTATTTTGCAGGTTTTGCTCAAAATTGTTGCTCTTAGGTAACTTTTTAAATTTGTCTATAAATCTTTCGCAATACCAATTTTTCGGTAAAGTAATGTTTCCTTATTATCTGTTGACTATATAACAAATATCCCCCCTTTCGATCCACAAAGTCGATAATATTTATCGCCACAATTAACTTTGTTTTTGTGATTTCATCTCCTCTAACATTTCTGATGATTCTATAAAAGTAGTTCTACATTTTGAAATGGTTTGATGATAAATTTACTTTTAAAACCTATCAAAAACTACAGTCAAAAAAAAATGTTTTAAATCTAGATTTAAATTTTGAATTATGCGAAAGGAATTCCAGTAAGCAATTATTTTTATTCTTTGAAACAAATTAACAGATTAGAAAGTCAAATATAACAAAAGAAATGAGGGCAAATGTTTCTGCAAAATATCTGAATCGTATATCAAGTTAGATAAAAAATAATTATGAAAGACTATTAGAATTTCATTTGTACGTTAATTACGAATTATCTTATTTTCATTGTACATGCAAATCAGCTCCAGGAGTTTTTATACCTCCTTTGAAACATAAAACAAAGAAACATATAATTGCTTTTATTTCAAACCCTAGAAAAGAGATTAAATTCCTTTACAATTGAAACTGCGACTTTTTAAATATTCGCAGCTGAAACTAGGTCGTCATTTTTGCAGTGATACAATTTCATTTCACATTACCCAGCTGGAAAATTATAATTATTCTATGTGCAATAATAAGCGAAATTATGTGACTGCATTCATAGCTATTGCGGAATTATATTTCCAATGTCATTTTAATTTAATTCTGAAGCGAAATTCAATCTCTTTGTTGCATTGCTGCGTGCGACAAACAGTACGCATTTATAATATTAATTATCATCAGGTAGAAGTGCGTAATTTCACAATAAGTTTACATAGTAAAATTATTTTACGAATCTACAACATACATACATACATTACGCGGTATTCCATTACGGACCAGTGCCTTAATCACTAATAATATAACAAGAGAGTGAGAATAAATTGAAAACAATTTGACAGATCTGTCGAAAACTTGTTTCCAGGCAATAGTCACTAAAGTCCGTAGGGCTTGAGTGGCTATTGCCAAATGGCAACAAGTTTGAAAAAGATACTGATGGATAATTATTTTCTAATTTATAGAACTCTCGAGTTATATTTTATTAGATTATTTTTTTATTTCATCATCAGGCACGCCACTAAATCTATCTATTTTTGCTCATTTTTACTTGTGTTGTTGATGTTTATCTGACATCTGACATCTGTCAACAAAAACAAAAAAGCTACAGAGAATATTCCCGGGAATAATCACAATAGCATTATTTTTAGTATGCATATGAAATGATTGGATAAAACATAGACACGTGAGATACATTGAAGCATTTCATTGGTTTTAAGAAACGTCAAAAAAATAATCAATAATAATATTACAAGAGAGTGAGAATAAATAGAAAATAATTTGACAGATCTTTCGAAAACTTGTTGCTCTACGGGCTTTCGTGGCTATTGCCAAATGGCGACAAGTTTGAGAAAGATACTAGAGAATTATTTTCTAATTTATCGAACTCTCCAGTTATATTTAATTGAATTATTTTTTGATTTCATAATCAGGCACGCCACTAAATCTGTCTTTTTTTTGCTTATTTTTACTTGTGTTGATGATGTTTATCTGACATCTGTCAAAAAAAACAAAAAAAGCTTCAAGAACATTATTCTCAGTATATTAATGACATGATTGAATAAATCACAGACATTTGACATGCATTGACAATTTCATTGGTTTTAAGAAACGTCAAAAAATAATCAATAAACTCGTAATAATGACCGGATTGGTTAAAACGCAGTCACTTGACATACAATGAAGCATTTCATTGGTTTTAAGAAAAGTCAAAAAATAATCAAGGGTAATACCACTAGAGTTTTTTGTGTTTTTGCAAACACCAAAAAAATTCTAAAAAAATATTAACCTCGAGTGGTATTTTGATAGATTATACAACAAGATACACTATTTTCAATAATTTTATTAATGGAACCACTTCCAAAACGTAAATTATCACATATTTTGAGAAAAAAAGACACTGACGTTTAAGTGAAAAGAATTATTTATTTAAAAAATTGTCATGGTAACGGGATATATTGCTGGGACCCGTATATTCTTTGATATATTGCTTTGATTAGTCAAAATAGATGACGTGTAAGCCTCTGAATGGGTTATTTACAATGGCGTTGAATAATCTGTAGTTATACAACAAGAGGTTCGAAAATAATCGAATATACAGTTGAGAGGACGAGATGTGTTTCCTAGCAAACACAACGACACCGTAGGTGGAGTTGTGTTTTGTAGGAAACACATCGAATCCGCAACTGTATATTCAGATGATTTTCGAAACTGGTGTTGTATATGTTAAGACTATACAACGAATTAACCAATTATATTATACAAATTATTTGTTTATGTCAAAAATATTAATTGTTTGTTTATATTCATGGATTATATGATTCATTTGTTTGCGACCGAAACACAACTTGCCAACGCAAATAACAGATATAATACAGCATAACTAAGAAAAATTGAGCTACATGATTAGTCCATTTTCCTATGAGTTGTATAGTCCAAATAATAATCCAAGTATAAGCAGCTACTGAATATTTCTAGTCACTATTATCAAGCCTATTACCCAGGGTCAGTAATTCCGTGTCAACGTCATTTTATCAACTTCATTGTATAGTAATTATCCGCAGTTAACCGCCATTGTTCTCGCTGACCAAACACAAACGATGTCTTGTCCTCTTGTAAATCAGTGTTCAGGAGATACAATGCACAATGCTTTATTGAATCAGTTGAGGTACTAACAAACTTCTCCAAAGGTAACTGCAACAAATAATAAGCTTCGAGGTAGCGCAATTATGTGAAATAGCAGTACAAATGACGATTCTATACGACAAGAGCTTGACAGAATATTACAAGAGGGTTTAGCGGAAGATTTGAATAATGAATTCATGATGTTGAGTTAAATGTTGCTCTGATTTAAACAGATATAGATTAGGAGATTTAGTGTCAATAAAAACAATAATGTGTGATTTTTTTATAAATAAACTTGTACACATTCGAACTGAATATATTGTAATTTACAATACAAGCAAGGTAAAACAGTTTTTACTGCTGAATGGAGCAAAAGACCGGCGAGCCGATTAGGCGAGCCTGTCACCTCCTTGAAGCAGTAAAAACTGTTACCTTGCGTGTATTGTACAATATTTTACTTGTTACTCATTTGTAAATCAAAATAAAATTATAACCAAGTCCTGTCAGTGATTTCGCATAAGTCTTGTAAGCATTACAAAACTTCGGGCTGTAAAACTAAACTTACCGCACGTATAATGTAAATAACTATTGACATGCTTTTTATTATTTTTTGACAATAATAATATTTTAAAGATTACTTTGTATTTTATATTGATGCTTCACACCTGAGGATATCTTATCTGTAGATCAGTAAATTGATATATTATTTGGAACTACACAATATGGCCCAATTATTTAAACGAGGATTGTGGTTATAATTTGAAAAATGTTTATAATATCTGTATAAGTAAGAAAATTTAATACAAGTTCATATGCCATTGCCAACAAAAACATATTAAGAAAATACTGCATTCTGATTTCACGAAATATCACTAAAAATTGGCATATACTTTTATTGTATTTCTATATAATATAAACCCTAAGAATCACAATGCTGTAGAGCGCATCGACATATCTCTTAAATTTAAAGAGATATGTCAATTTTTGATGTTTTTCGAAATTGTACTTGTGGCTGCAACTCCAAATCTATTAAAGATATTGAAAAATAAACTCAGTTCTGTTCGTTTCACGCATTTTATTACAAATTAGCAAATTTTGAAAATTTTGAAATTTTTCAATTTTTTTCCCAAATTTCGATAGGCGATAACTCGATAAATATAAAAGATACAGACTCGCAGACAGGACCATTCGATTCAGCTCCTCAAAATACATAAGTATGTAAAATTTCATTAAAATTGCTGTACGCTTTATAGAGTTAGAGCAAAAAGTGTGAAAATGACGTTTTTGGCGAAAAACGTCAAAGGGTACCCCTTGACGTTTGGCCTGAAAAAGACCATTTTCAGACTTTTTACTCTAAAATTTCAACCCACCATCCGAATGTTCTGAAATTTTTAGGGTTTATGTATTTCGATGAGCTGAATGCAATGGTTTAGTCTGCAAGTTCGTATCTCGTTTATTATTTCAGATATTGCTAATCGAAAATTTGAAAAAAAAAATCCAAAATTTTCAATTTTACAAAAATTTGTTATTTTGCTATAATATGCACGAATAACACAGAACTGAAGAGTATTTTTCAATATCTTGCGTAATTTTTGAGTTGCAGTTCCTCAAAGTTGCACTTTGAAAAACATCAAAAACTGCCATATCTCGAAAAATGTAAGAGATATGATGATGCGCTCTGCACCAGTGAGTTTTTTAGGGTTTATATTATATAGAAATACAATAAAAGTATATGCCAATTTTTTGTGATATTTCGTGAAGTAATGTGTTTAAATGAGTAAGAAGAATGTTTTACGGAAATAAGAAATATAATAAAACAAGTGAATACGGTAAATATTATAAATATTTTAATTGTTTTCTAATATATTAGACAAATTAATTTGTATGTTTATATTTATAGTGCAACTTTGACAAATATCAAAAGAACTCCTTGAAGAACTTCATTTCTTTGTTATTAGTTCTATACTTTTCGTACAAAAAATATTGTACAAACCTCTTGCGTGAACTCGGTTCCCGGATTCACTCATCCGGGAACCAAGCGTTCCCGCATTTGGTATGTAAATAACTATATCAAGTTTTCCAAAATATTGGTAATTTACAAGACTATTTTATTTAGCTTAAAAAATATTTTTTTAACCAGTGGTTTTCAAAATATGGGGTTCAACTTTCTTATTTTAAATGGAAACATATTTTTTATTATGCTATTAAATAGAGATTTTTTTTCTGAATTCTGCGATATACACATGTCATATCCTTATACTAAAAGTGCAAGATTTATGAAATCTAATTTATTTATAATTTATTATTTCTAAATCTATTGAAAATTAATAAAATAAGTGTAAGCAAAACATATGTAAAATTAAATATTCTACAACTTTCAAAATAACATAAATCGTTGAAAAGGAAAATTTTGCCGCGTTTTTCACGAAAAACTGTTAAGGGCTTCAAGTAAACTGCTTCTTTCGGTTGACCAATTTCTCACTCACTACCCAATTTTTTTTTCAAAACAATACCTCCCTTACCTAGAGGTAGACGGAATGTAAAAAAAAACGTATTAATCCTTCAATATTTATAAAGTAAAGGACGTTATTTATTTGATAGTTTTGGAATTACAGTACGAGGAGAATACATTAATCTTCAAGAATAAACAATAATTTATTTGACGTTAATAAATCAAGAACACGTTAGCATAAATAATTCACGGCAATATCCATTATAATATTGAATATCACACAAAGATTTGTACCAACAACATTGACAGTAAACCACATAATCACAGAGCCATGTAAATTAATTAATACATAATATATTTACACAGATATTTCACGGTAACTAATACTCATATGCTTGACTGGATACACAATCTCTTGTGTTGGATATTGGTACACCAATAGGCCTAGGGCTTTGTGTAATTGTGTGTTAGTGGTAACTAGGAATGGAACCAGTGTCAACTTAGTTGCGGTTATAGTTTGCCATCCGTATGATTTGTCCGATACCCAATAGTGTTATGCATTGCAACGGTGCGTTGTTTTCATTTGAGATATTGTAATTAATTTTTCTTGCAATGTGACATTGGTTTCTAAGAAGTCCTTTATAGGAAGAGTACTACGGCCTGATTTTTTTTCTTTTATATTTAAACAGGTGATGCACTGTACATATAGGTACGGGGTGAGTTTTTAAAGTAACCAATTAGTTTTGCTGACTAACTAATAACTTTAGAGAAAAAATAAATTCAAATTTTTAGGGTGATGTGGAATGAAAGTTACACTTTCTTAAATGGAAAACGGTACTTTTTTATTGAAATGCATAGCCCGCAGTATTCCCTTTTCAACGATATAACATGTTCCTATACTTAAAATTGAAATCACAAAGTTCAAAGAAACATTAACATTTTTAATATGGTAGGCTGTTGAAAAAAATAAGTTATTGTTTTTATTATTGACACTCCTGTCATCAAGATGTCAACAATTGTTGTCGAAGTAAAGCATAGAACTAGTAAAATGTATGTAAGGAGTATAGACAAAGATAGTCTGTAACCAACACAGCGTGATAGAGATAGAGAGATGAAAGTCCACCCGTCACGTGACTTTCATCTCAAAATGACAAGAACTTGATTTGACAGATTAAAATATTTAAAACAAATTGCAAGCACTATACGTCAGTAGCAATAAAAAGAGTAGGCGGAAAATTAGGAATTATCATTATTAATTACATTTTACAGTATCAAAATAAAATAATATGCATTAAATAAGATGTAGGGATATTGGCAGCATTGTGATATAAAATTTGGATGCATAATTTTTTGATGAAAGCCATCGTATCGTCCGTGAGTTATTAACATACGAATACACATTCCTCCATTCATCCATATAAACGTCATTGGAAAAATCATCAAAACTGATTCAGACGACTTTAAAATTTATATTTTATATAACCTTTAAGATGAGATAAAATGGTTATTAATATTTTTCCTATATTAGATAATTTCTGCGCCTCCACCAATTTTCTCGTCGTGTCTTATTCCACTTGTAAGCCAATATGATTTCACTTCTCAATATACGAGTATCTAACAATTCCATGATTCCATCGTTTTTTTTAAGGAGTAGTTTAGACCTTCGCCCTTGCTTTGAATACTTTTTTATATTTGGTTACTAACTACATATCCCGTTGGTTACAAAATGCCATTTATTTTAGTCATGGTTTCTATATTTCCTTATAGTACTTCCAAGTATATGAAAAAGAAATATTAATATGTTTATTTTTCGAATTGTCAATAATTTTAATAAACTTAGAAAGCATATTTTAAACACTTTTAGAATTTTATTATTAGATATTTACACACGAATTTTCAGGATAACAAACACAAATTGAAGCAGTTTCTTTTCAAAATTTCTACAGCATTTTCTATATGAATTTATACAAATATAATACAAACGAAAATTAATTACAGGACGTTGATATTTGAAGCAAAAATAATAATAAATTATTTAGATACCGCAGTAAAATTTGAAGTATAAAATTGTTGATATTTAAAACAGACACCTACTCTCTTTCAAATGTATTTGTGAATTCATTTCAGGACTGACGTCAAATCTGATAACTTTTTATGTTTATTTATACAGTAAAAAGCTGGCATTTTAAGATGAGCAATTTAAATTATTCATGAATTTTTATTTCAGCCTGAAATTTAAAGGCATCGTTATTAAACCGTGTTTATGACATGACGAGAGTTAAACAAATAAATATATTTACCCACTTTTTAATTAATTCATTTTAGTTTAACACTTCTACAGCAACCATAATGGATTTGTGAAACATTTCCACTATTTACCAACTAAATCAAACACAATAATAAATTTAAAATCAATAAAGCGAATTAATTTATTCAAGTACTAATTATATTTTGATATTTGCTGCAGCAATTAAACCAATTGTTTTGGAAAATGAAAATAAATTCTATATTGATGCAAAATATCGTAATACCTAATGACCTACTTGTTAAATTTCTAGAATATTGACAACCAATTTATGCAAGTCAGTTTTGATTTGTATTATTAAGAAAATAATTGGAAAAGTCGAACGGAAAATATTGAGGACGACAGGAGATAAATCAGAAGAAATTATGAATATTGAATACAAAAAATAAATGAGGAAAAAGGGGAAGAATTAAGAGAGGAAGGTATTGTCTTTGTAGAATGAAGGCTTTATTATTTTGAATGACATTGTGCGCATAAAGTGTAAAACTTTCCGAAGATAATTAACAAAAATCACAAAGATTTTAACTGCGCAGTCGTACACTGTTGGTTTTTCTCCCAACTTGGGTTAGAGTCATTTATAACGGAGGAAACCGACGCTAAAAAGTTATTTTTGTAAAGGAATTTTCCAATATACCATCATCATTGTTATATACTGTCCGTCAGTTTAAGACGCTAGGAAAATATATTTTCCTTATAAAATTTTAGCTGTTCACTTCAATAACCAGTGATAAAATATGCTACCGCCTTTTCGGCTAACGCTAGAGCACCCAAACTCCTTACTAGAACTTGCTACTAAAGGAGGAAACTATTCTGGACAAATGACATGTAAATTAACCATGATTCAACAACAAAAAAGTTGCAAATATGTTGCAATTACTATCTTAAAGATCACTTCTATTGATATTCTAATTTACTAGATCTAAAACAGTATTAAAATATTTCAAAATAAACAACGGTTGATTAAGTCTGACCTGAGTCCCTCACCTAAAAGGAAATTGATTGATATATTAGGGAATTATTAAGTTGACTCAAGCGTTAAACTTCTCGTTAAGCCCTGGTCACATCTGTACGATTCTGTCGCGTCGCATCTACAAACAAGAAGACGTACATGAGACTGACATTTTTTTGTACGACTCCGGTCACACTTGTACGACAAAAATCTTATGAAACTTGCTTTCTTCTTTCTATTATTCTTACTTAATATTTACCTTTCGTTTTGAAATTTGTTTGTAGGTGCATGTAAAAATATTAATATGATTAAAAACATTTTTTTCTTTAAATAAGATTGAGCCTATTTAGTGGAATAATTATTTTATTTTTAGTTTTATTTGTCAGCTGTCAAATTATTTTTTCGAAGTGTTCAATGTCAAAAATTGTAAATATTTTTTATATTTATAATTAGTTTATTTATAACTAAAACTAAAGTCACATATGTCACAAAGAAAATATGATTTGAAAGTATTATTAGCAAATAAATACAACGTACAAATAGCGAATATATGTTCGTTGATCCATTTGTATGATTCGACTTGTATCAGTGAATTTGACAATCTCGTTCTATTCACTGTTTATCCATACACCCAGACCATGCTAAATATTCGTAGAGAAAGGGACATATTTTTTCCGCATCTTTGAAAATAAAATTAATAATTATATTCTATCAGATTTATTTGAAATAACGGCAAATTTACCTGTGGACAAAATTCCACTTACATCACATATATATATATATATATCACTCAAGGCTCTAGAAATTATTTATCATATTGGTGGAAAATAACGATGAAATTCTAATTTTAAGAAATTTGCTAACAATCATGTGTTTCTAAAAAAATGTGACAGATTAAATGTAAATGACAGTTGACAGTTCATTGCAATGAAACGAGATTCGATACATCGACGTGAAGCGAGAAGCAGACGACGTAGTCGTACGACTAGTCTCCTGAAAATAGCGGCGCCACTATTTTTCATACGACTCTCTGTTCGGAAGACGCGACGCGACAGAATCGTACAGATGTGACCAGGGCTTTAGTTTCTTTAATATAATTGGTTAGTTTGACGCGATTGATTGCATCATTTTAGTATATATTACTCACTGACTTGGTTTACAAGTTGTGAAATTTTTATTTTATCCCACTTACTGATGATGATAACTAAGATATCAAATACTTATTTAGATATTTTCTCGATACTTTAAGGATTACAACTATCAGAACTATTTTTATAGATTATTCTTAGTCTCAGAATTATACATATTTTCTAAAGAAATTCTTCTATTGGCCAACTTTTTAAATTACAGTTAAAAGAATATAAAACGATTTAGAAATTAATGCACCATATATAATTTCGTAGAAGATTATAATTATATAATTGTTAATTCGAGAGATCGTTTTTTCCTATTAAATAAATATACAAATCTAAAACTATATTATGAAATGTGAAACATTTTTCGTATTGTTGAAGGGAAGTATCGCCTACTTGTTGATAGATAAATTAAACATCACGGATATGAAGACAGTGTGGGTGCTATTCACACCTCTATACTAAGGGCATTTTAAGATTTAACACTGTTGCTATAAAAAAATTGTTGATCTCCAAGGTAATCAACAACTTTTGCAAAGTAACAGTGGCAAATTTTAAAATGCCCTAGTTAGTAGGCCTTAGTATAGACCTGTGAATAGCACCCTATATCTCTAAGTTCAAAGATGTTAAAATTCTTTAAAAAGTTAATTTTATTTAACTTCAATAATTCGTAGCAAATTTGCTACTTCATCAAGAAAGCTTAAACCGTACATAAGTTAGGTTGCAATTATTAAATTTTTGTATACAATACTTATAAAATGTTTTAACAATATTGATTAGAAATTTTGACAAAAATTATTTCAATAAAATAAAAATTCCAGTAAACATCGAAAAAGAAAAACATGTTAAAATTTTTACACATGAATTTTGATAAAGTTATTTAATAAAATGCAATGGAAACAGCCTCAATTAAGCGGGAAAATAGTAGGGAAAAACTGTTATCAATCAATACCAAAAGGAGCAAAATATCGCCAGAAAAAAGAAGAGTCCTGATAACAGCGAGATTTAAAATTTTTTAAGCAAATACGAGTAAATATTACTTAAGTTATTCGTGTCAGTTAATAGTTCAATGTTAAACCTCGTTTATTTGGAATATGACACATTTCGTATTTGTTTAATTTTCCATGTCCGTACTACAATTTTCCTAATAAATATTAATTTGATTGATTATATCGTGTAAAGGTAACGACCATAGCAGAGAGCGTTAATGCTGGTTCACTTGATAACGCAAGTTAAGCACACACTGCCCGCGGTCAGTATATTGATGGGTGACTGCTTTTGCGAAAATCCATACCAGCGAACATTGTGTGCCGTTGTCACACCACCGAAAACGAGAGATCTAGGCGGAATATAACATTGATCACTAATATCAACAAACGCTCATCCCTTAAAAAAAATAAGTTTTCACTTTATTACACAAATCAAAAATAGCAAATTTCAAGCGTTGTTTTCTTATTTCAAAAGCTCAGGTTAATAGATGTAAACGAAAATGTCAAAATATAATTTTATTTAACGTGTTATAATTCGTAAGTGGAGACTGTAAGAGAAAAATATTTCAAACAATAATTGTAGATAATATTTAAACATTATTCTAATAACAAAATTTATTATTTAACCATAATTTACTGAGATATTTCTAAATAACTTGATAGGACTTCAAGTAAACTACCACTTCCGGTAATTGGATCATCACAAAAAACTAATCAGCTATTCCAAAAGGGATACAATTGATACATACAAAATATAAAAATTTTAAGTTTAGTAGTTTTTGAGAAATCGTAACTCCAGAGATCTACGCAGACATCATCGCGAAACTATTAAAATCGTATTCTAGGGACCCTAAAATGTGCTCATCCACTGACAACTCACTACCGAATTTTTAGAATGATTCCTATACCTCCCTTACAGGATGTGGCGGGAAGTAAAAAGAATATTGTGAAATAGTGTTATTTAGGTAACGAAATGGGCCTTATTGTTTTCATTTTTAGATGCTGAACAACTTTTGTTTTTATACTTTTGCTGTAAATTGAATAGGCAATTTCAATTTTAATCCGGTACATACATATTAATAATTATGCATACATATATACATAACATCACGCTTTGTCCCACTTAGTGGGGTAGCACGAACCCAGAAACACAGTCAACCAACAATCAATCTCCTCCAAACATCCTATCCTGACACACCATTTTCGCCTCGTCCACATTCGTAGTGCAATTCGCACATGCTCGTTTATTCTTCACACTCGGAATCATTCGTTCACGCAACAAACCGTCAATCATACCCAACGAATTATTCCTCAGACGCCCACGCAATCGTTCACCTTCAATTAGTAATAATAATAAGTAAATTTTTTTAAATCAATATACCAGTAATGTCCAGCTTTAATTGCAGAAAAAGTACAACATTTTTCTGCTATTCTAAATATAAATATATGAAACTCATAAAATGTATAAATCAAATAAAATAATATTATTTACAAATGTAAATAATTAAAACTAATTGTCGTAGGTTCATGTGTAAACAAATAAATATAAAATTAATGGAATAAAGTTATTGAATACATGTTCATTATAATAATAAAACTAGAATATATGAGATAGCAAATAAAATATGTTATGTTTTTAATGCATCTACTCAATAAATTGCTCATGTTTTTCGCTTTATAAATATTATTTATTTTTAATTCATAAAAAATATCATAATCCGTTGAGTGC
Source organism: Poecilus cupreus (assembly GCA_963942605.1). Lineage (NCBI taxonomy): Eukaryota > Metazoa > Arthropoda > Insecta > Coleoptera > Carabidae > Poecilus > Poecilus cupreus. The sequence goes on along the minus strand of OZ012726.1, from coordinate 5,003,903 downwards.
TGAAATGTCGAAAGCTCACAAAATATATTTAAAACCAATTAAATATTTTGCAACATTTTCGATAATAAAAATCGTTTTTGCAACATATGTAAAACAAATGAATAAAAGTTGAGTCTGCGTTGTCTTTTAAAAACGTCATCAGAAAAAAACGCCGATCGGTTTGAAATCAAGGATTCGTCGAATATTTTGAAATACTGCTCGTGTTCCGACAATATGTCTCGCAAGCTCCACGTCATCACTTTTATGCCGATTTCTTTATTTCTCCGCGTCTAGAGAAACGATTAGGGACATTTTATTGCGCATTGCGCTCGTTTTTGACTATATATCTTTCCGTAATGTATTATTCAGTCATATTTATCAAACGGGGTTGTATAATTTTGTATTATTATTTCTTACTGCAAAAGTTATTCTACTTTTCACAATCAATATTATAAATGTTAGCAAGTAGTTCGGATTTACTTTAAATGGTTGATTCTCTGAAATTTAATTGGCATCAATTTCAGGTCGTACAGCTTATTAAAATTAATATATTAATGTCAGTTAGAATAACTTAGTTATCTATCTATCCACATATAAAGTTAAATGAATCTAATTTCACTAACATTGTAATATGACAAAGCTAAGAAGCCTTAAGGAAACGTTATGAAAGTTCTGCCTTTCGCGAGCAATTTTTACCTCCGCTAATAGGAGGGGAATTATTATTATGGATCAAAAATTTCTGTAGTCTCTTTAACAAATAAGCACGTTTATGGAATTCAATTTCACTATTATCATAATGATGTCTGCGTGTGACGATTTTTTCGTCCACGACAATTCAAATGATTAAAAAACATATCTTGGTAAATAAATGAGTTAGAGTTAATTTCGTTGTATTCAAAATGATGTAGTATAACCTGAACAATAAATTTTATTTGAAATCGGCACTAAAGTGCTCAAAAATCATCATCAAAAGCTCAGAAATCATCACTAAAATAACCCATTATACGACGATTTCGAGCAACCCAGTGTTGGCAAGCGTTAAATAATTATTGTACAATTAGGATAATTTTGGCAGATATATTAACGTACTGTAGTAAATTTGGACGTAACATGAAACAAAATTTACAAGAAGAATTAACTAATTAATTCCGATGACGAAATTGAGGACAAAACATATAATTTTGAGTGTTGTTTACGATAACTTCACTTCTCGAGGTTGCCAACACTGACTGTCAAATTCCATTGACAACTGACAGAGATATAAACTTAAGCTATATTGTAATTTTTTTACAGTTTTTTCGAATATCAGATTTCAAATAAAACTTAATATGTACCTCGGCACTGCAGTTACTTTTTATCACTCACATGGTTTATTTTCCTCAGCCCTACGGGCCTCGTCAACTAAATTCCATATTCGTGATAAAAAATTGAACTTCAGTGCCTTAATACATAAATAACTATTTCATACAGATTTCAATTTATGAGCAGCGATTTTGGGGTTTCGCAAATAAGAACCACTGTTCCAAAGCAAAGATTTTTGAAATATTGTGATATGTTAAGTACGATTACATATTGTTTCTGTAGAATTTTTATATTGAATATAACCTTTGAACTTGAGATGGCCTAACCGATTCAACTCACTCCTATAACATTATTAACGCCACACTCATCAAGTTATGAGATATGTCAATGAATAATGTGTTTTTGTCACTGATTTCTATATAACACTAGACTGGGCATAGGCCATATTCTGCCATCTGAGAGCGTTCCCAATTGAACGAATGAAATTGATGTTTTGTAACACTTTTGTAAAGTAAAATGCGCAATCTGAAGCTATGCCTTCACTCTTTCTACACCGCGATCGCCATCACCTCTTTTTAGGTCATACCATGAAGTATAGTCATACCCATAGGCAAGAGAGAAAGATTTTTAAATATTGAAGTATCACAAAACCTCAATTTTGACCATTATAGCGGCGTTCAATTGGGAACGCACCTTAAAGACTTATGCCCAATCTAGTGTTAAACAGAAGTCAGTGGTTTTTGTAGTAACAACAATCACACAATCAACAGCGATCTTAATGGTATATTTTTTCGGAATTTTGATTCCAACCGCTAAAATGCAATTACGTTTAAACTTCATTAGCTTGTATCCTCCAACAACCATGCAACCTAGTTCTTATCTAATTCCAATCTCTCCACAATGGAAGTTCTTTAAAACAACAATAACACTAAGAAAACATGCATGCTTCGTAGTACACAAACTAGCTCGCTTTCTCTGCGACTTCGTCTTCGGTCTTTATCTAACAGAAGTCGACTGCAACTAGATACAAGCAAATTTACGATGCGGTGAACAAGCAAACTAGATTTTCTACACGTCATCAGCGATACACTCGCGCTACAAATCAGCCTAATTTATAGATGCACATTTGCACGATTCAAGCAGCAGCATACGGTTGATTTTCAGGATATTCTCCATTGAGAGAAAACTGCGCTGTTAACTTCTGCTTCTGGCCAGTGCAGGGAATTTTTGTTCGCGCAAATCTAGTTACAAGGATAAATTTAATAATCTTACTAAAGGAGATTTAGTTGCGAGCGGATGGCTCTATGCGGTAATGGCGTTCTGTTTGTCTATTTGTAATTAGAGGCACGTTTAATTGAACATTGAAAATTTTAATTGGCAAACGGAATTAAGGGCGTTGGCTTATATTTTACATTGTTAAAAAGGAAGGCATTGAAGATCTGCTTAATATTTAGATGTTCGCTTGCAAAAAGCGTTGTCAGCTATTCATGAAAACTACGAAAAAAAAAATTAATTGAAAAATAACGCATTAAATCAATGTAACACTTAAAATATTTATACTTTTACAAGTTCTATAATAGTATATTATGATACAAGTGTATAAGTAAGCTTTTAAAGCACATACGACGAGTTTAAGAGCACGACGCGAAGCGAAGTGCTTTTAACGTCGCTAGTGCTTTAAAAGCACTTATACACGTGTGTCATACGCTATTTTTTTTATTATACCTGCATCATACTCTGGAAAAAACTGGAAAATAATATTTTGATTTTAATTCAATTGATAATTTTGCGCGTGTGATGTTTGACGTATATCGTTTACATGGAGATTGGTTAGCATTTATTGTTTACGTTTACAGTTTTGACAGATATTAACAATAATTATTTGTGTTGTTACTTAGCAACCTTTAAAGACTAAACTAATAATTAATTTTTCCACAATCGATACTAAAGTACAGGATATCACTCCGAGAAGATAGCCAAAATAGGTGCTAAAGTAAAACTTTACAGACTCTTATGTCAAAATTTAACTGATAGTTACTTTTGATTTGTTTAATTTTGTTCATTTTTCACATTATTTGAGTATGAGAAATAGTGAACATGATTTTGGTATCATAGAAACCGAGTTTATTTCCTGGTCGTGAAAAAAATATATTTAGATTTATTTAATTGAGAGAAACTGTCAAATTCGCATCATACAACCTTCTACAAAATTTCTGCAGAAAGTAATACAACACTGTAATAATTTAATTTAAACTGTTTTCTGAAATTTTAAATATTTTTCATTTTTGTTTAATTTTCCATTACCGTATTACAATATTTCTAATAAAGATTAATGTAAATTTAATTGATATATCGTAAAATACTAATATTTTGGCAACCAAATGGGTTTTTTATCATACATTTTTAAATTTTGAAAACTTTTTTTTTTTTCATTTTGCTGTAAAGTTCAAATTTACAGCATTAATAATAAATAATACATAAAACATTTTAACACTTTCAGCATGATGTTTTGTAGCATATTGTTCCATGTGAAACGTAATTACAAATTTAAATTATATTTACATAAGTTATATACGATTATGAATTACTAAAATATAAAATATGAAAGTATGTTTAATATTT